>OX374639.1:2500000-5000000 GCA_947347705.1 Nymphula nitidulata
AACAAATGTTTACGTCGGCGATTCACAAGCTATCTAGGTAAAGAACATCGCATTAGCAGCAAAACGAAAAAGTTGTAAAAGACCCTATCTCGTTATAATGGCTGTACCTTTCCTCCGACATTCCTTAACCTTCCCCCGCCCCTAATAACCCCTAATTTCCCTGCTAATTAGCCGGCCATTTTCGTCTTATTTATACCCACCACCTAATTCTTAGACGGCTCTGTTTTTCGACAAGTTAAATGAAAGCGAGAAATCATTGGATCCAGAAATGGGGCTGGAGACAAATTGCGGTTTATTTTTTACTTTTCGTGCGAGCGAGTGCTACGAGTTCTTTTTAGCCCCCGACGAAAAAAGAGGGGTTTTATAAGTTTGTCGTATCTGTCTGTGTATCTGTGTGTCTGTCTGTGGCATCCTAACTCCTAAATGAATGGACCGATTTTGATTAAGTTTTTTTTGTTTGAAAGCTGACGTGACTAGGATGGTTCTTAGCTACAATTTATGAGGATCAGTTCAGGCGTTTGATGACTATCAGCTCATTTTCTACATGATAAAAGGGTTTCACTAACTTTCACAGATTCGATTGATTTGAAATTTAGTGTACTGTCACTTTGGTGACATTCCCATGACATACTAACCTTGAGCTGATCCTATACCATCAAAAGACTGCGGGATTCCTAATTCTTTAGAAACTTACAGGCTTATAAGAATAGTCTCAATGAGATGGTGTTAGATTGTTAGATAAATGATTAATGAGGCTTGATTAATGGGGGTTACGTAAAATTTTTATTTTTATATTATATGGAGTGTTGCGCTGAGAGAAATGTTGTTTCATGATAGATACATTGAATATCGACTGGCTGGCCGAGTGGTCTGTACCCCTAACTATACAGGCTACTTGGTCAAGAGGTCCCGGGTTCAAATCCCGGTAGGAGCAAATGTTTCTATGATGAGTACGAGCATTTGTTTACGAGTCATGGATGTTTATATGTTTATTTAGTATATTCCTAATATTTATATACATATTATTATCATTATTTCTCCGTTATCTAGTATCCATAACACAAGCTGAAATGATGCTTACTTTGGGCTAGATAATAGGTGTGAGTGTATGAATATAAAAAAAAACATTGCTTAATGGCTAACAGTATTTTTTTGTGACACATATGACATGATTTTAAAATCGTTCTGGAATTTAACGCAGCAAATTCACTCACTAGTATTAAAAAGTCGACGAAATATTCGTTCTCGAGATTGATTTCACACGAGTTGCTTGCCCACCTTGTTACTCAATCGGAGGAGTAGGAGAAAGAAAAGAAGTCGTCAATGCTGCACTCATCACCAAAAAGCCCTTACAAAACTAAAAAACAAAGAGATAAGAAATTTTGTATTTCATTTATAAAACTCAGTAATAAATTATGATTTAAAGATCTTATATGTAACAATTACAAATAAAAATAAAAAAAGAAAGAAAGAAATTTAGTGCCTCCTTTCTTTGTCGTACTTCTAGAACTTGCATTTCTTTGCCAGCACATGTGTTTCCTCCTTTCTATAACATAGGGTCCTTCAAGACAGGCGTGAAAAGCACCTTTTGGGCCGGCAAGGTGGAGGCGGCTAGAGCAATGTCTATTCTTCGCATATGGACTCTCCTTACCGCTTCACATCAGGTGATGGTGTTGGGTCAATTGCCGTGCTTTGTATAGTAGAAAAAAAACAATAAAGTAGGCGTTTAAACGTATCAAACACATTAAAATGTGATCTTTTATGTAATTAAATATACGTGTAGATTAATGTGATTTTAGCCTAAGAGAAAAAACTCAATCGTAGTCAAAGAGAGGAGTTTATAAATCACTAGCTGATCCCGCAAACGTTATTTTGCTATAAAAAATGTCCAAAAAAAATGGATAGTAGCAGATTCTCAGACCTAATGAATATACACATAAAATTTCATGAAAACCGGTCAAGACGTTTCGGAGGAGTATAATGGTAACTAAATTTGTGACACGAGAATTTTATATATTAGACTACCTATCAAACGTTGTTTTGCCATTAGAAAGTCCAAAAACAAAAAATAAAATAGATAGTAGCCGATTCTCAGCTCTTCTGAATATACATTAAAATTTAATGAAAATCGGTGAAGCCGTTTAGAAGGAGTAACTAAATTTGTGACACAAAATTTTATATATTAGATAATGGAGGATCATACATTTCTAACTTTAGTCCATATAATGTAAAGTACACATTGATAAAGTCCAAAGTACAATAAAATTTTATGAACATCTATAATTCTTGATCAGAAAAATCCTCTTCTGGTGGATGGATGGCTTTTATTAAAATGTAGTATTTATTAGCTTTTATTAATAAACATGTAGAGCATTTTAGCAAAGATATTCACTTGGTTTTGCAGGTACGTTTTCCTCCTGCAACCGAAGATGAAATGCCTTCCATGCCCAGTAATTACACTGGCTACCTTTGCCTTCAATCCGAAACACAGTGAACTCTTTTAGTGCTGAAATAAGAAAGGCGGGTAAGGAATTTTATTATTTGAACAGACTAAATTATCACCATCACCAGCCTATTACGTCCCACTGCTGGGCACAGGCCTTCCTACATGGGAGAAGCACATGAGGAGTTTGGGCCATAGCACCACCCGCTGGCCCAATGCGGGTTGGTGGGCTAAAGCGGCTGCAGTATCAACCGGGACCAACGGCTTAACGTGCCTTCCGAAGCACGGAGGAGCTCGAGATAACTTGAGTGACCCATCCCGGGATCGACCACGGCGAAAGTCGCTTTGTTTTGTAATCGAAACTGGTTTTACAAACGTTTATTAAAAACTTCGAAAATGTTTGTTGGACAGCGGAAAATACGTTGCCATAAATAATCGTTTCCATTGTCTTTAGGTCTAAATGCTGATGCTGTTAAAAAGTTTCATAAAAATTGTGTTTTGGTTTGGCTCTAGTAAATACGTTTTCTAGTACCTATAGCACAGGCTCGGCCTAGTTTAGGTGCTAGCATATTGTATACATAAAATGTAAGCAAGATCATTTAAAAGAAATTTTAAGTTCATAGTTTTAGAGGTGACTGTGTTGGGTCGATCTCTGCCGCATACCTTCAAGCAAGATGCTACTGTACGTCGTGTGCAATAAAACTCACCTTTCCTAGTCACACTTACTAGCGCTGTGTATGACGGCTTACTCCGGCACGGTGTTGGTAGGAAGTATTGTGGTAGGATGTGAAAAATATAGCATCATATAAATGTAACTATCCTTTGTTACGAATGTCAAAAATATATATATATATATATACAAAGTATTTGATGTAAAATAGGTATACAGTTGTAATCTCTCATAACTATTTCAATAAACTATTTGTACGTTGTAATTAGCGCGATTGGGGCCCAGGAGTAGAGAAGCGTACAGATTATCAGATACTATATGGAGCGGCCAAAATGATAACATATTCTTGTAGGTAGGCACAAGAGAATGTGCTTTCAGACGCGGCGGCGGAGAACGGCCTATGGCCTCCATCCAACAGCCCTCATAGTATCTGGGGCTTCGGGCAGCGGAAGGGGATCGATTGTACAGCCCGGCCGGCCCGCGTATACACCCGCGTACCAGTCAACTTAGTAGGAGAAAGGGCATTTCAACCTTCCGGAGGTGAGACTGCGTTGCAGTCACCTGCTCTGGTGGTGGAAATGGATGTTGTGCCACCACAGGCTGCCCGCAGTACCATCGACTAGCAGAAAAGGTATCTAGCAGGGGTTTTAGTGGGCGCGTGTCCCACACGTCCCTCTGTTCGATCCCAAGAAGAGAGGACACCGCATAAGGCGCCTGCCACAAAAATGCTGTATATGCTGTCGACCTCAATGAGACCTGTCGAACCGAGGGGCGGTGACTGAGACTGATGCGGGGCGGAGAGTTGCTATAGTCATTATATTAATATTAAGTTAAGCAAAAACTTTGTACCCCTTTTTACGAAATATTTCGCGAACGGAGGAATATCAAATTAAGCTTTTAGTTTACATAGAGAAGGAGTGCAGAATGCTAAAATATTTTTAAAATTATGCATAATTATAAAATACATAAAATCAATAATAAAAACACTGCAAACACTACTATGTATTTGACACACACATGCTTATAATATGTCGAATCACTACATAAATAAAACAAAGTCGCTATCCGCCGTCTGTCTGTCCATATGTATGCTTAGATCTTTAAAACTACGCAACGGATTTTAATGCGTTTTTTTTAATAGATAGAGTGATTCTTAAGGAAGGTTTATATGTATAATACATGCATAATATTGACATAATCATTGCACCCGTGCAAAGCCGGGGCGGGTCGCTGGTTGAGAATAAATTAATATTGTTTGTTATTTGTTCAAACTTATAATTTAAATTAATTATGGTCGAATTTCGAGCACGAGGCGACCACTAGTTCTGTTTATTACGTATTCTATGGCTCAGGTAACCGGTTACCATCAGACGGATCTTACACTTGTTTGCCATTTTAGTCGTAGCAAGACGTAGCAGGTAAATTAATTGAGCCTGACACATTTTTAGAATTTCCTGAATAAGTTAGCTTAAGTTCATTAAAAAGGAAATTCTGTCGACTGTGTTCCAAAATCTCCAACCTTTAGCCAATAGCAATTCGTTTTTATAAGGTTTTGTAGATTTTTCAGAGAGGCTTATTTTCATAATGGCGTCGTAGCTGAACGACAATCCTGAATAGCGAATTGTCGGTCTCGAACTGAATGGCGGGTTTTATCGCCTTTTTACAGGGAGTTGCAAATAGTCTTTAGGGATATGTTTGAAGGCTTTAAAAAGTCGATTGCTGATAATATTCACGAATGAATATTTAGCCGTTTGACTAATTTATTGACGTATACAGGGTGATGCCGTCAATACGACAATAAATTAAATCATGCGCTATATTAGTTCATAGAAATGGTTTGCCACTTTCAAAAACATCTTATTCATTTGATAATTTTATGATATTTCTTTGAAATAATGCAGCCAATTTTATATTATTTCATACAAATGTCATGAAATTGTGAAAATTAAATGTATAAGATGATTTGAAAGTTCCAAACCATTTCTATAATGTAATACCTATAGCGCATGGTACAATTTATTTCCGTATTGGCGGTAGGTACCAATTAAAGGTTACTTAAAACATTCATCATCATCATCACCAGCCTATATACGCCCCACTGCTGGGCACAGGCCTTCCTACATGGGAGAAACACATGAGGAGATTTGGCCATAACACCACCACGCATCTTTTGCCATGATCGATTCCGTGATGGGTTAACCAAAATTTCTTATCCTCGAGTTCCTCCGTGCTCCGGAAGGCACGTTAACCCGTTGCTCCCGGTTGTTACTGCAACCGCTTTAGCCCACCAACCCGCATTGGGCGTGCGTTGTGGTGTTATGGCCCAAACTCCTCGTGTGTTTTTTCCCTACCATATAGAAAGGCCTGTGCCGGGCTGAGCCCAGCATGGGATGTCTATAGGCTGGTGATTTGTGTGTGCGTGTGGGTGCGCTAGTGTTTTGTGTGTGTGTGTGTTCGCGCGCGTAAGTGTGTGTGTGAAAGAGAGACAGAGAGAGAGAGAGAGAGAGAGTGTTTGTGTTTGTGTGTGCGCGTCGATTTGTTTTGAATATTGGATTGTATTTTTTGAATTGGATTAGTTATTATACTATAAGAATGGTTATTAAAAGAGTTTTTACTTTACATAATGAATTAAATGGTTCAACTTCAATTTGAAAACAAGAACAATCATAATAGGAAAAATACGATTAATAATTACTAAAATTTTGCGACCTATAAAATTGAAGGTAGCCACTCCTATTTCGCAGTTCATAAACAATTGAATTCAGCAAAGGTTTCAAAGTTATCGTAAACAAAGCATTTCCGTAATTTCTCTTTGAAACAAAGGTATTTAAAAGTTTCTTCCGAGACATTCGTTGGAGTGTGTAATAGCTTTCAAAACAGCAGCTGGAATTCCTTAATGGGTCGAAAGCGGGGTGGAGACGGAGAAAAAGAGGAAATTAAAATGGGAAGAAAAAAAAACCGCCCTACTAATTAGTAGATGAAAAATGTCCTTATTATAGGATGTCCATCATCGTTATGTTGGTTTTTTGCTAAACTTTGGCATGTGTCGTAGATAATGAAAAAAATATGGTTTGTATGTCTTTGACACATAAAAACACAAACACATTAATAAAAATAGCACATCGTTTTACAAGAATGTGCCGTATGTACTTGATTTGAGTCAGAGATGTCCTGAATTGGATATTTTTAATTTCAAACCAGGAACTTACAAAAGGGCTGTGTTCAGATGCATTACTAAATCAGGTGTCGATCGATTCGGCACTCGGCAGGTAAATTGAAATTAATTTTAAGTGTAATTTACATAGATTGGCTGTATACACTTGTGTTGGACTTTGGCTAGTTTATGAACCATTTATTATGTAATTAACCCCCGATGAAAAAGAGGGGTGTTATAAGTTTGACGTGTCTGTCTGTAGCGCCTAAACGTATGGACTGATTTTGATTCGGTTTTTTTGTTTGCAAGCTGATGTGACTACGATGGTTCTTAGCTATAATTTATGAAGATCAGTTCAGGCGTTTGATGACTATCAGCTCATTTTCTACATTATAATAGGATTTTACTAACTTTTACAGATCCGATTGATTTCAAATTTCGTGTACTGTCACTTCGATGACATTCCCATGACATACTAACTTTGAGCTGATCCTATATCATCAAAAAGTCTGCGAAATGCTTAATTCTTCTGAAACTTACAGCAGATATAGTGTTTGGGCTCCTATGAATAGTCTTAATGAGATGGTGTTAGATAGATGATTAATGACGCCGGGGGTTACTTAAAATTTTTAATTTTGCAATTATTTTTATTTCGCTGTCAATGGCTGTTGAGTGTATCATAAGAAATAAATAACGTAGACTGTGACATGACATAGCCAATCTATTAGAGTTTAAGGTGTAAGGTTAAGTAATGTTTTAAGGTTAGACAATAAACTAAGCCATATGCGGGTTAATCTAGTGGGTAGGACCAGTAAAGGCGAAACGCTCACCATAATAATCAAAACACCACCATAATTTCCATAAATCATTGATTTGGTGAGAATGTACCCAGCTTTGGTAGATTTAGCCAGTTTCGGTAAACATTTAGCCAGTTTTGGTAAACATTTAGCCACTTTTGGTGAGTTTATAGACATTTTTGGTGCCAATCAGTTTCTTTGGTTGGTTAGGTTAGGGTTACGTTAGATAGTATATTACTCCAACGTCATTGAGATCACGGTCTGATTATGATAGCACAAAAAGTGAATGTATTTCTGTGGTTTTAACTGCTTTTGTGGTAATAACGGTATTTATATGTCAACCAATTCATAATGATTCAAAAAAATGACTATTTCTTTGTTGAATTTCATTCCTGCGATATCGCATCCTCTAGCGAAACTTTCAGATATCCTAACACTTACCTGGCTTGATGCACGACATGCCGCAAGCGCCGTCACAGAGACACTTCTTCTTTTTACTTTTGCAGTCTTCATCAGATGAGCATTTGCGAAGACACTTCTGACCCTGGAAAAGACAAATAAGTCAAATCTCAGCTAAACTCAGAAGAACAACTGAGTCTCCTCTAGCTATACCTACACGGACCATTGGATCAGAGACCAAAGATTCTGATAGCGATAGCGGTTTGATGAGCTGCCCGAAAGTTATCAGGTGTCGTAATTTGCTGATTGATTAAAAAAGTATCGCGGCGTAGTAGTAATCGCGTCTGGCCGGACATCGGGAGACGCGGGTTCGATTCCCGTCTGGAGCATATATTTTTTATCGTTTTCTTTTCTTTATTTGCAATTATAATAAAAAAATGTGTAAGTTATGCAGGTTAGAAGAAATGTTCTTCTACACACTCCACATAATTTTCAGATTTATGTGGGTGATAGTGAATGTGTATAGAAGCGTTTATGTCTGCGTGCTCTAATGATATCTGTTGTACCAGTTGTACTCAATATTTTCGTCCTTACCAACATAGTGGCCTGCTCCTCATCCCTCGGGCACTGCGCTGACGGCGAGTTCCTAGGATTCTTGTAGACTCGGCCGTCGTCGTCGGCGTCGGCCCTGCTCTGCGGCGTCGTGTCGTCGTCATCATCATCGTCCTCTGATGTCGTGGGGCTGGGTAGTGACGACACTGTTGACAAGGAAAGTGTTAAGTCAGAATAATTATTGTTTTAGCGTTGAAGATATTGAGCTATGTAGCACATGAGTCTAAAGAATACGCCAATTAGAAATAGTTTATTGGCGAACACGACTTCTGTTTAAGGACAGAACCTGCCAAGCGTGTAAAGAGAGCCAGGAATCAATGGGGCATCTTCTATCAGTGTGGTGCCGTGGCTAGGACCAGAATGAGTCTTTTAAAAGGATCATACCCAAAACCAGAGGTCTCACTGCCCAGAGACATCTAGTTATGCTTGTGGCAGCTATATTGTGGACCTAGAAAGTGTAAAAGCGTGGAGTCATGAAAGATCTCGAAGTGTTGTGCACCGTGACTTTGTCATGGCTTCATGATGAGAAAAAATAAGTACAGAACTAAGACACAGCCCAGATATGAAAGCCATAATCACGATATTAAAGGTACTGGATCACGTCAGTACATACACATACACAAGTTCCAACAACGTAAGATGGACCGCGAATCCCGAGCGAACCTCTAGCTAGCGTGACGGAAGATGTCTCCTTCTCGCAATTGACGAGGTGATTCATCCACTATCTCACGTGCGAGAGCTGTCCACATAGGGAGCTGTTAACAGGCAGTAAACATGTCGTCTCTAGCCACAAGTCACAACCGGGGTTGTGCGTACAAAGTCCAATTTCGAAAACCATAACATCTATACGGATTTCATGTGGAAGATCGTATTATCAAAATTTCTTCTTATATAGTTGTGAGTGTATGAATATTATTATTATTTAAAAATCAAACTGAAAACTCTTCCCGGTCCCTCACCAAATCGAGAGAGGGGAGAGCACCCCTCGGAAGAGGAGACCAAACGGCCGAGGGTCAGGGCGACAAAGAGAGGAATCGGCGGCTAATGCTGGCGTTTTCGAGCAAGACCGCTCGCTGAAGCCCACTGGTCCGTCACGCAGTCCCAATCTCCTCAGATGGTCGCAAAGAGAGCTTGGGACGAGGCCGTTGGCTGAGACTACGACTGATATGATCTCAATGGACGTCACTCCCGACATGTCGGTAACCTCGTGTGCCAGGTTGGGATACTTAATTTTTTTAGCTGCTTCGGCTTTGACGAGGATTTTTTTCGAAAAGGATTTTTTTTATTATTTTTTTTATTTTATACAACTAGATGACAAACAAGCTGACGGCACACCTGATGGTAAGCGGTTACCGCCGCCTATAGACACCTGCAACAACAAGGAAGAATCACTTGATATTGCAGGTGCGTTGTCATCCTGGGGTCTAAGATGAAATGCCGTCCATGCCCAGTAATTACACTGGCTACCTTTCCCTTCAATCCGAAATACAGCGAACTGTTTGACGGCTGAAATAAGAAAGGCGGTGGTACCTACCCAGACGACCCTACATATGGGCCTACCACCGATAGTGGCGTCTACTAAGAACTCCATCTCCAATTTGCTTATTTTGGGCTAAATTGTGTTTTGTGTGGTGTTTGTGTAAGAATATTATTAATTTGGTTTTGGCCTCAGGTTTTGGCTCGATCTCTCCAATTGGAACGTTTGAAATAATGCACCACGAATGTATACGATTTAGCCCGACACCATTTTTATTCCATACCATCAACAGCAAATCAAATATAACATTTGCTTTGCAAAAAGCAAGACTAAAACAACCAGATAAGGTGTAATTGTAACACGAATCCTAATTGCCAATAATGAGAGGCTTAACACACCTTTGTTTGCTACAGCCATCACCAAGTGTTTTCGCTGTTTTTTTTCCTTGTTTTTGTTAAGACCTCTTTTCGGGAAACTGGGGAATTCCCACATTCGCAAAAAAAAATTGAACATTACGTAAAATTAGTTCGTCTTATCTTTGCTTTTAAGGGTTTTTAAGGTGAATGATAAACACGGCTATAGACACCTGTAAATGTCAAGGAAATGGCATGAAATATTTTTATTCTAATTTAAGCTTGGTGTCCTAAACGAGGAGCGTCGATTTTTCACGCCAGACTAACAATTAGTCTGTGGCTGCTGTACAAAATTCAGGTCCTGTGTTGCGTTGAATATTGCTCGCACCTGTGGAATGGCTCCGCCAAGTACCTCCTCGATGCACTGGAAAGATTGCAGCGTCGTGCCGTCCGTATCATTGACGACGTAGAAGTCGCAAACAGCCTAGAGCCTCTACAACTCCGTCGTGAGTAGTGACATTACATAGCTTAATCTTTTTTAAGCTGAATCCTGAATGGCTTTTTTTATAATACTAGATGACAAATAAGCTGACGGCCCACCTGATGGTAAGCGGTTACCGCCGCCTATAGACTAGACACCTGCAATAACAAGGAAAAAACACTTGATATTGCAGGTGCGTTGTCATCCTGGGTCTTAAGATGAAATGCCGTCCATGACCAGTAATTACACTGGCTACCTTTCCCTTCAATCCGAAACACGGCGAACTGTTTCACGGCTGAAATAAGAAAGGCGGTGGTACCTACCCAGACGACCCTACATACGGGTCTACCACCTAATAGTAAGCTTAAGCGTGAAACGGTTAACAGACCGTCAGACTGAATTACTTTCGGATTCATAATAATTACTATGGATTATGTTTGTAATATCTATCTATCTCTCTCTCTCCCAGAGTAGGTATTCTTGCATTGTCACTCTAAGCAGTAAGGCCAATTTTGTTTCTACCCTCAAATCCGCAGATTCAATGAGTTTTATTCATGCAATAACTCATTTCAAGGCAAGCGTCTTAATGAATCGCGAACGACTTCAGACAGGATTTCCATCATCCGAGTACTTCACCACAGGAAGTAATTAAGTCTAATTTCAACTATGAAACTCAAAAGGACATAGTGCAGGCGCAATCAGCAGTATATTATATTATGGCATTTGGAGGAAATGAATAATTAAGAAAAGTAAAAATGGACTTCTGGATTCTTATTCCAAGGGATCTCTTTATCTCGGATCCTAATATTGTTTTATGCATGTTCTTTTTTTTAATGAAATAAACAGTTTTTTTTAAATAAACAAATATTATGTATTTTGTTTTTATTTGTAATAATAACAATCGCTAAAGCAAAGTGTTTGATGTTACCTCAATTTATTATTTATTATAAGTAAAATCTTAATTAAGAATCATCCACGAATGTAATAAAAATATAATATTAGTATTCTCGTTTTTTACAACTACAGAGCTATTCTTACTCTCCACTTTCGCCACAAACAATTTCATACACATTAATACGATTTTTATGTTTCTCATATCAAAGATAATAGAAGTTGGTTGGTGAATATAAGGATGATAGAATAGTTAATACAAATTAAATAAATTATTTATTTAAAATGAAATGTTAGAACTAATTGCACAGTCGACTGCACATCGAGCGTAACAGTTTGACCATGACAACACCCTTATTCTGTTCGTAATAGAGGCGACTTTGATGTGATCTTGTTGTACATATAGGCGGACTTAGCGATGATATTTATAGTTGTGTTTGTGCTCCATCAGTCAACCATTGGGCCAAGCTCAACATACATACTTTACTGGTTTCTTATGTACACTATGAAACCTTTAAGAAAATATCTTTTGAGGTTCCTACAACCGGTATTTCACAGACAGACTTTACGAAACCTATTATCTGAAAATTCTGAATCGCTTTTCACACAAATGTCGGTAGTTTCGGACTATTGTTTGCATGGTTCTGAACTATTCTCTATTCAAAAGTATATTAAACGTTACGTTGGCAATAGCTTCATTAGGCGTTCGTGTAAGGCTAACAACAGCAAACTCTTGGATTTGGATGTTTTTTGTAGCTCATTGCAAGAATTGAAGTGGAGTCTCAAATCTATATTATTGTAATTTCCATTGCGATGACAATTTTTTTCTTAGAGTTAATTTATGTTTGATTAAGGAAACTATAGGTCTAGATATGATATGATGTATGTATGTATTATTTATTGTTTGTTTCTGTTTGTTTCTGAAATAAATAAACAAAAATAAATAAATGGTTGACCCTTACTCTAAAGGTATAAAGGGATCGAAAACGAAGACAGATGGCAATGCTAGCGATTATAAATACGAAAAGTTAAAAAAAACAGGTGTTCCACACAAACAGTAGACCAAATTCTGCTTTGTATTTCCCTTAACGGACCGGCAGCGGTTCGGTATCGTTGCTAATGCGGTTGTAATACAAAAAGGTATTCCACTAACATTGCATAAAAATAACCGATGAAACGGCTGATATTCCCAGCTCCCCGTGCCAACCGTCGGTCCCGGTTGTTACCGCAACCGCTCTAGCCCTTAGCCCACCAACCGGCATTGGGCCAGCGTGGCCTATGCTGCACATGTGTTTCTTCCATGTAGGGAAGCTTTTGCCCAGCTGTGGGACGTATATGGGCTGGTAATGAGGAATGAAAAATTTCATGAATTTTTATTCATTGCGTATTTTTGTCATTCCTACAGTTCAGAGTTCTTTGTAAAACAAAAGAATTTATTACTAAGCAGTCAGTTACTTGTGTGAATGTAAGTTAGAAATATGTTTGTCACGGCACAATCGTCGGCAGCTGACGCCATGTGCTCGGCGGGTCACGGAAGATAAGGTAGCGGGCTGAGACACGCGAAGCTAAAGCGGTTTAAGTGTGAAAACTGACATACAGAATTATTTTCGCATTACAATATAACCTTAGATCAAATAATATATCATTCTTGATATTACTGATAAACTATACCTATGTAGATTAGATATACAGGGTGTTTGGTTCACCGAAAGTTGTCTTACATTTTATTGTTGCACAACTTCACACCGGAAGTTGAAATAAATGTTTCCGACAAATTCAAAATCCATTCTACAGACAACTTCAATTAATCCAATAGAAAATAATGGCATTCCAGTAGGTTTAGATTTTTACGCCCAAGCGAAGTAGTACTAGTCGACTAGTTCTACGACTTTTAATTCTCTGTAGTTCCACGGTAGAATACATGAGAGAAAAAAGTGAGAACCAGGCGAAGCCCAACCGTGCTCATTAAGGTGCTATTCCGATAAGGGCTGCAAAAAGCAGCTGCCGGAAGCACGTGCAGCGGCTGCTTGCAGCCGGCAGCCGCTGCGGGACTGGTTAATATGTATTTCTACGAAAAATATTCCGAACGCCGCTGCAGCTTTAGAAAGAAAAAATATTTTATTTAAACACTTTAAAATCGTCAAAAAACACATTTTTATAACTATCACAAAAAATATATTAACTAACAACGTCATAGTCTCTGTCTGTCTGCCATGTCTGAATTTACACCGGGCATACACTTGCAGCCGCCCGCCTAGTGCATGCAGCTGCTTGCACTGAAGGAAGCTGATTTCTACAGCCCGTTTCGGAATAGCTCCTCTACGTGTTGAATAAATAATAGGTATTTAAATATGAAATACACGTTTGTTCTTCAATGCCGTTTTTCAAAATCACCACCTAAAATATAAGTTTATATTCAAAGTGCAGTATGCAAGCAGGATATTAAGAATGGAATTATTGACTTTTGTTAAAATGTATTTAATTATTAGTTCTTCTTCTTCTTCTTTTAATAATGGCAATGTGTTTATCTTAATGATAACAATTCTGCCAGCCCAGAGTTTTGACCAAGCATGTGTATGGGAAAATATTATAGTTTTGATGTAAAACAAGTCTGTTGTGATAACTTCGGTTAGTTTATATTTGGGTTAATCAGTAGAGTATCTGTAAAAGACAAACATTACATATTACACTGACAGTTAGTACAAAATTAGTTAGGAGGGAGTATACTTGGTTAAAGTTTAATATTATTACATTTAATAAATTTAGCGAGGATACAAAAAACGTCCGGGGATGAATAAGTTAAAAGGCTACTTAGGTTAATAGGAAGAGGAATTTTGATTTTAGCTAGGACATCATACAATTTAAAATTAATATTATATTTGGAGCATTCAAAGAAAATATGGTCCAAGGTACCATCAGCCAACCCACATTCACAAAGGGAATGGTCACGAACTCTGATTTTGTGTAAGAAAACTGGTGAGCAGCAATGGCCTATTCGGAGTCTACACAATACCGAGACAACACTTTTTGGATATTTCTTATATTTGAAAAACCAGGGTCTAGCTGGGATACTTTTTTGGATACCATAATAAAAGCCTCCCTTGGTTTGACTTGATCTATCCCATGCCCTCTGCCAATCTGCCAGAATGTGTAATTTGGGAATATTTAAAAGATCATATCCTTGGAGGATATTGTGCTTTAGATCGACATGAGAAGGTCCAGAAGCAGCAGTCTTAGCAGAAAAGTCTACACATTCATTACCCAAGATGCCCGAGTGACTTGGTATCCAAACTAAATCAACTAGCAAGCCTTTACCATAACAATTCAATAAAGATGTCTTGATGTCTAATAATATTTTATTATGTAATTTGCATTTGAAAATATTTGTTTGAATCGCTTTAAGAGCACTGAGTGAATCCGAGAAAATAACTGCTTTATTAATGTTGTGTGATTCAATGAACAAACATGCCTCAAGGATGCCTATGCATTCACCCGTGAATACAGAGGCTTCAGAGGGGCTTCTAAACTGTAAGAATATATTGGAATTTTGGAGGTAAACTGATATGCCGACACAGCCAGAGGAAGAAAGTTTTGAGGCGTCTGTGTAAAACTTCTGCCTATCACTCCAACGTTCGGCTACAATCCCATTAAATTTACTATTGGTACCTGGAGAATTTTTAGAGATACCAATATCGAAATAGATGTTAGGTTTGAATAAGAGGACAGGGTATTGAGCACGGAAAACGGGGAGAACTGGGTAGCTGTTTACTAAGATGTTCATATTTAAAAGTTTATGAAGACTATTAATAAATAATGGTTTATTTTTGTTTTTCCAGTAAGCATTATTTTCTGCATGACATAAGTCATACAGGGTGCGGAGTTTTGGAATGAGGATGTGAGATGAAAGGGTTGTTATCCTAAAAATATAGCGATCGGACAGATATTGCCGTCTAAGGCCTAGCGGCGGCTCACCACACTCTACTTGGAGAGCATTTATGGGAGAAGATTTCATGCAACCACTGATAATTCTGAGGCATGATGACTGAATTTTATCCAAAAGTAACAGGGAAGATTTGTTGCATGGTTCCAGTAGAAAGGAACTGTAGTCCAGGACGCTACGAACCAGGGCATTGTATAGAATTTTCATAGAATGAGGGTGGGCCCCCCACCAAACGCCAGCCAAAGACTTCAGAATCGGAATAATACGTTCACATTTCCTAGCCAGGTGGATGATGTGATGGTGTCCAGAAAGTTTAGTGTCCAAATAGGCTCCTAAAAATTTTACTTCGTTGACGATGGGTATGGGTTGGTTGTCAATTCGGATCGAAACATGAGGGATGTTTATTTTCCTAGAGAATACGACAACTGAACTTTTAGCAGCGGATAGACCAAGACCATGGTCATTTAGCCATGAATTAAGAGAATTTAAGGACACTTCTAAAGACGAGGCCGCTTCTACAATTGAATCGCTAGAAATGTATAAAGCAATATCATCCGCATACTGAAGGATTTGACAGTCAAAGTTTAGACATGAATTCAGTTCCCGGGTGTACAAATTATATAGTATTGGGCTCAACACTGAGCCCTGAGGTAGACCTTTGTAGATAGATCTCACACCGAAATCCTCCCCAGGGATCCTTAGCTTGACCATTCTAGACATTAACATGTTGTTGACACAGTTAATCATTCTGTCCGAGATTCTCAGCTGTTGCAATTTTTGCCTGAGGACTGGAAGGATGACATTGTCGTAAGCTGACGACACATCCAAGAAGGCCGCCACAACGGATTTGTTGCTAGAGAAGCTGGTTCGAATATCAGTGACCAGAACAGCTATGCTATCTGTAGTACTAAGGCCCTTTCTGAATCCAAATTGGCACTTGGGTAGTAACTCATTATGTTCTATGTGCCACTCTAACCGGTTTTTGATGAGGTGTTCCAAAACTTTTAAAAGAACTGAGGAAAGAGCAATTGGCCGTAAGCCATTAGGATCCTCATAGCTTTTCCCGGGCTTAAGTAAGGGGATAATAGTTTGTTCCTTCCAGTCTAAGGGAATAAACCCATTTACATAGCAAATATTTAGTAATTTTATGAAGTAATTCCTAGTATTAGAACTTAAATTAACCAAAAATGAGTAAGGGAAGCCATCAGGGCCAGGAGCTGAATCATTAACAGAAGACAGAACTAAATTCAACTCCTCTACAGAGAAAATGTCGTTTAAAACTGAATTATTATATGAGGAGGTTGAGGAATATGATGGAGAAATTTCATCAACGTTAGGAACGTAACTAGGCGCAATTTTATTAAAAAAGGTTTCAGCAATGTCATGGGGAATGCAAGTTTTTGGACCAGTGGAAACACCGCGTTTATAGCGGTTGATTTGCCGCCAGACAACTGAAGAAGGGGTAGTTGGAGATAGTGAGAGGCAGAAATTAGTCCAGCCCTGGCGCTTCTTTTTCTTTAGCAGTCTTTTAGTTTTGGCACAAATATGACGATAATTAATTAGGTTTTCCAAGGACATGCAACTATTATAAGCTCTCTCGGAGTTTTTCCTGGCTTTAACAAGTTGGGAACATTCATTATCCCACCAAGGAGGGGATGAAATTTTATTCCTTGCTGTGTTTTTGAGGGGAAAACAAGCCTCTGCTGTTGATGATAAAAGATTGTTAAAGGCAGAAAAATAATCCTTTGCCAGTTGGAGTTCACCCTCCGTGCTCAGATTGATACTATGTATGGAAGGGAGTGAGGAAAATTTATGGTCGGAAAGGTCCCGATACTGATCCCAGTTCGGCCTAGATAGTCTGTATTTCATAAGCGGAGGAGCGGACCTTTCAGGAATAATATTATGTGGCATGCATATAACAATGGGGAAGTGATCACTACCATACGTAAAGCTTTCCAAGTCCCATGTGAATGAGGCAGCTATATCAGAGGAGACAAATGTTAAATCAACTACACTAACATTTTGGTTAGGGAGACCACGGCGGGTAGAACGGCCATCATTCAGGATAACTAAATTCAGGTCATCTAGTATTTCTACTAAACCAATTCCAACCTGATCACATGTAAGAGATCCCCATCGGAAATGATGGCAATTGAAATCACCCATAACAACCAGGGGACTCTGAAGAGATTGGAGAACATTCTTCAGAATAGGAAGAAGATTTATATGTGGGTGAGCTATATAAATGCTTAAAAAGGTGATACCTTCGACACGACTGGCAACTATATTAATGTTATCACCAGTATAATTAATACTGATGGCAGATGATATTGCTTTGTTTTTAATCATCAAAGCCGTACCACCATAACCATCTGATCTATCATGTCTATAAATAGTAAAATGAGGTAAACAAAAATTCAAAGTAGGTATGAGCCAAGTTTCAGATATTGATACAATTAATGGATTATATTTATTAATTAAATAGATTAAGTCATGTTTTTTATGGAAAATACTCCTAATGTTCCACTGAAGAAAAGTAAGAGTCATTTTTTAAGCTACTTAAGAGGGGAATAAATTTTTGAGCAACGAAGTCGGGTGTGGTGCTAGAAGATGTGAAAAATGATCTAACAAGGGAAAGAATCGGTTTAATGACATCCTCAGGAAGGGAGTCTTGAGCTTCTGAACTTTCAGGGGTAAGATTGTCAGTATATGCGCAGCCATTATAAGAAGGAGAGAATGAGTAGTCCCTAGTAAGGTCCGCATGAGCTTTCTTATCATATCCACGAGAAACAGGGGTATTTGGTTTATGTTGAAGAAATACAGTCTTTTTGTAAGATCTTGAGAAAGCAGGTAGAGGAATGGTTGTCTTATCAGAGAGTTGAGATTGAGTTTGTGGTAAAGAGGTTTTTACTGTGTCAGCAAATGATTTGGAGAAAGATGGAACTAATTTATTAGCCTCATAGTATGAGACTGACTGTTCTGCCATTATGGCCTTGATGGATTTTTGTCTCACATGCTCAGGGCAGGATTTGTTATCTGCAAAGTGATTACCAGAGCATAGTATGCAAAAGCCTTTCTCAATAGAAACTTCACACCCAGATCCTAGATGTTCCTCACCACATTTAAAGCAGCGAGACTTAGAGCGACATTGTACTTTGGTGTGACCATATCGACAACAATTGTAGCACTGGATAGTAGGGTAAATATATTGTTCAACAGGAAAGGAAGAATAACAACAAAAGATTCTTTTAGGAAGAATTTGACCGTCAAAAGTGAGGACTACTGTAGCAGATGGTTTCCATTCTGTAGAGTTACTTATGTGAACCTTTTTATGCAGTCTTCTTACCTTAAGAATGTGACCACACCCTGGGGGTACTTGAATTAATTGTAAAAGCTCTTCTTCGGATATGTCAGTAGGAACATCTCTAATTAACCCAACGCGAGTTATGTTATGTGAAGGAATGGATGCTACATAATTGTGTTTAAGTAGGGAGCTATTGTTCAGGAATGCATTGGCATCCTCGGGGCTCTTAAATTCAACTGAAACGCGATTGCGACCTACTTTTTTAACACCGCCTTGAAGAATATTTTTAATATTATTAGACAATAGGAACATGCCAAATTTAACAGGGTGTAATACTGTGCTTGCCGTTTCACCATCTATGCGATGAACATGAACAATGTACGGTGAACGATCAAGGGCGGAATATTTTTGTCTTCCTATAACATTTTTCGCTTGTTTAGCTTGACTTCCAGATTCGAATGTACTGGGTCTTTTCCTATTAGTACGAGGACTCTGTGTTTCCATTAAAGAATTTTCAATTTCTGTACATTGTGATAAAGGGAGGGTAGCTACCGGGGTGAATATAATTTCGTCGGGAGGGTCCGGAGGATCAGGAGGTTTGTTAATGTTCATTTTACCAAATAAAAATAAGAATTAAATAAATACCTTACACTCAGGGACAAACACAAGACAACACACTTAAAGTATATCACAAAAACAAACTATTTAGAAGTAGCAACAATCAAAAAGATATCAAAAGACTCCAGTCACATGTGTCAGCCAAGAACACAGCTTCGAGACCTTAATTATTAGTTGAAAATGAGGGTCTATTAGAGTTTGTAGAATCTGTAGCCGATGTCAATGTTTAGATTTCTTGTAATTATTTTTCTGTTATTTAAAAATTGTGTTTTTGTGTGAATTTACTTAATAATGGATGTCTTAAATTATCCACAAAAAAACCAGTCAAGCCAATTCGAAATTAAATACAAAATTCGAGTTTGCGCCAAATACTTCATACAAAACGGCAATTTCATACTTAAAGACCTTTTATACCTTTAAAATTTTATTTCATTTTTTTAATACAAAGCACGACAATGACTCAACACTACCTGGTGTGAAGCAGTAAGAAGAGGCCTTATGCGAAGACAGCTAGTGCAGTTTAGACACTGCTTTAGCCGCCTCCACCTTGCCTGCCCAGAAGATGCTTTTTCACGCCTCTTTCGAAGGAACCTTGGTATAGAAGGAGGCGGGATTCCAAGAACTGGACGTACGACACAGAAATAAGGCACTAAATTTATTTGTGCGTTATGTTGATTATTTAAAGAAAATAATAAGTATTATTAAAGCAGACAAACAAAACCGCTCACTGTATTCCTCCAAGCTCAGTCGCGCGCTTACGCATTTCACGCTCAGTTTAATACGAACTCACTTTCGGCGGAAACTGCGCGTAACGCGCAGCTTGTTGAGTTGACACAAGGTGTTGATAGAGTCGAACAAACGACGACATTCATTTATTTAGTTACTTTCAACTGTATGACGTATCTCGCTTCGATAAAGCGCTGGAATTTAAGATATGTTTTGTAGGTCAGAAATGCTAGGTTTTCCAATCGAATTTACTAGCTTCTACGTCGGCTTTTAATATAAATTCTAAAGTCGAAAGTATTGGTAACGAACAAACCTATTAAAAAAATCATTAGTTTTTTTTACACAACTAGATGACAAACAAGCTGACGGCCCACCTGATGGTAAGCGGTTACCGCCGACTATAAACACCTGCAATTACAAGGAAAGTCAATTGATATTGGAGGAGCGTTGTCATACTGAGGCCTAAGATGAAATACCGTCCACGCTCAGTGCTCTATGTCATTAATGAGTTATGCATAGTTAAATTATGTCAAACAAAATTTTGGATATTAACAGATAAGCGTAGTAAAATTATGCGTTTCAAAGTATATTTAGTAAAATTATGACAAACTGATTAGTGAATTTAATTTTTATATTATGCCTTTCGACAATTCTGCATTATAATGTTTATGCCTACTTATACAGGATGGTGTCGTCAATACGACGATAGATTAAAACATTAGCTATATTAGTACATAGAAATGGTTTGCAACTTTCAAAAACATCATATTCGTTTAATGATTTAATAACATTTCTATGAAAAAATGCAGCCAATGTTATATTATTTGACACAAATATCATGACATGAATTATGTTGATTTTGAAAATTGCAAACTATTTCTATGAACTAATATAGCCCATGTTTTAATTTATTTTCGTATTGTCGGCACCACCCTGTATGTTATGCCAAAAACAGTATGCGTTTCAAAGTGTCAGCGGGTATCAGACAGACAGAATTACTTTATCTTTACAATACTAGAATCGTATAATGCTAGTATGGATCGTCGACATCAAAATGTAACGTTTTGTGGGCAACAAAACCGTAGCTTAAGCAACAGCTGTTGCATTTTATAGTGTTGCTAGTAATAAACATATTCTTTATCGGAACATCCGGTTTTATAGCTCGTCTACAGAGTTGCCTCGTTAAAGAAACTTTGTTACTTTAAGCACAGAGTAACTAATATATTAACAGAAGGTTCATTCTTAGGTTAGGTATAGATTTGCCCACTCTTATGATCGTTACCTCCTTGCACGCAAAATTGAAACTTATCATGTGAAGAAATGCATAAATTCAGCATCCAAAAAGATCCATCTAAACCGTTCTATATCACCACATACGAATTGAAAAAGTTTTTAGGTATATGTTTGCTCATGAGTATTGCTCCATTACCTAATATACGGATGGATGGGAATCTGAGTTAGGTATACCTATAGTGAGAGAGATGATGACCGTGGATCATTTTGAGAAGATAAGACAATTTTTGCAATTTAACGACAACTCCTTACAAGTACCCTCAGTTCATTCAAGGACATGATCGCCTCCACTAAATAAGGCCAGTACTCGAAACTCTAAAAAAAATTTTAAACAAAAATTAAAACCGACTTCAAAAAACTGAAAAGGATAAAATAATTAAATTTAAGTAGGTATTCATCCCCTAGAAACATATTTTTGGAGTCGGTGCTTCACTTTCTATTGTTTTTGGAAACCACTTAGCACCAACTCCAAAAATATGTTTCTAGGGGATGAATACCTACTTAAATTTAATTATTTTATCCTTTTCAGTTTTTTAAAGTCGGTTTTAATTTTTGTTTAATTTTTTTTTTTCACAATTTTTAGTGATAACTTTCTGCGGTCGAAGCTAGATGGGTGAGCGTCAACTTATATTGTTTCCTACTATCGTATTGTTTCACTAAAAAGTCATTGAAAAAGCAAAAATTCGCAATTTCGCATATGTAGACGACTTAATAATTTCAGTTTTTTTAAATTTAAGACCAAAGCACCCAACTGTTTTTGAAAAAAAATTTATGGGACCAAATGACATATATTCCGCATCGAACAAAAAAAGAATCACGTAAATCGGATCAGTAATCTCGGCGTAATCGGTGTACATGCAAAGAAAAAAATAACTTACCGGCCGAATTGAGAACCTCCTCGTTTTTGAAGTCGTTTAAAAAAAATCAATTTGATCTATGGAATGATATATGGAACGAGAAGAGACAACGCTGCAAGTAACCACAGTTTAAAGAAAAAACATTTTTTTATTTTTTTATTTTTTTATACAACTAGATGACAAACAAGCTGACGGCCCACCTGGTGGTAAGCGGTTACCGCCGCCTATAGACACCTGCAATAACAAGGGAAAGCACTTGATATTGCAAGTGCGTTGTCATCCTGAGGCCTAAGATGAAATGCCGTCCATGCCCAGTAATTACACTGGCTACCCTTCCCTTCAATCCGAAACACAGCGAACTGTTTCACGGCTGAAATAAGCAAGGCGGCGGTACCTACCCAGGCGACCCTACATATGGGTCTACCACCTAGTAAAATATAAACAAAATATAGGTATTTTGCGAAAAGTGTCGTGTTGTGTTGTGTTTGAACAAAGACAACAATTGTTTTAATAAATTTCATTCATAAATAGAGGTATTCGGAATTAATTGCATACTGTACCACATACGGAACAGAATTAAAAAAAAAAAACTACAAAATCAATGAATTTAATTGTTATTATTATCATTTTTTATTTCTAGACACTAGGTATATAGAACCGCATTTATTTTATGACACTTTTCAAAAAAAATCATGCATTGTAGGGTTAACAAGACTTGTTGAAAAATAAAAGCAAGCGTGATTGGTGCCCCAAATTCGACGAGCGCCTATAGGCTACTGTAACCAATAATAATAACACATTACAGTATTTGAGACAAAACTACACTTAACTACATTTGACTAGTATGTAGGGTGTGAACACACCCTTGACGGACCCAATCACTACATCAGATTTGTTAAGCCCCAAATCCTCGCCAAAGAACACCGCTTCATTCCTAGAAAGTTACCTGAGGCCATTGAAATCAAAAAACATCCTAATTTCAATAGGGAAGATGGTTGGAGTGTACTACCAGCTTGGGGTCCCATCATGCGAATAAATAAATCCCAAGCCCGTCCTCACCTGTCCGACAAACTGACACCGTGATCTCTGTATGCGTAAATCGGACCACTGAAAACGTAACGCAAAGTGACAATGGTCAACTTTTAATGTATCAAAGACCACTGACATCTTCAGCCTTCCCGCGACCACGATCGCGTAATAGAAACTTCGGGTGTATTAATAATAATGTAACATCTAATTGAACGCGGGTTAAATCCGGTAAATTGGTTTTATTTCAAATGTTCTAAAATACCTGCCTTCCAAAATACAAGACAATACTACATAGCAGTATTATTACCACATTATTACCGCCATTGTCATCATCATCATCACCAGCCTAAATACGTCCCACTGATGGGCAAAATCCTTTCAACATGGGACAATCATGAGAAATTTGGGCCATAAGACCACCACGCTGGCCCAATGCGAGATGGTGAACAACCGGGAACATAGTTCACCTATTTATCGAATAAATTCTTATTAATGATTCACATTTAATAAATAATAGAATAGAATAGAATTCATTTATTTCAACATCATGGTCATAGATTTAACATTACTTAAGTGAGACATTAAATAAAATAAAATATAACAAAACTAAATTGAAATTAAATTAGAGTACATAATTTCCAATAACATTAAAATAATGAGTTGAATAGATTGCTAAGAAAGTTATCATAAAAATGTTTTTCAATCAATCGAAAAGCATTGAGTTGAAAACATGAGGATATTACGGTATAATTGTTGTGCGTTTGCTATCATGCAAACGTTTGTTATTATTTAACTACTCGTTTACTTAACTATTGATTAGCAACATAGTTGCGTATGAGCAGAGGGAGATTCTTAATACTATAGGTATTACAAACATGTGTATGGTTTTAATATACGGCGATAAGATACCGTACGAATATTCAGAATGTTGAATAAAGATTTAATCATATTTTTCCTACTGGCCTATTTTATTATACAACTACAGGACAAACAAGCTGACGGCCCACCTGGTGGTGAGCGGTTACCGCCGCCTATATACACCTGCAATAACAAGGATAAGTCACTAGATATTGCAGGCGCGTTGTCATCCTGATGCCTAAGATGAAATGCCGTCCATGCCCAGTAATTACACCTATCCTGTCCTATTACGGCGGTACTCAAAATCAACGCCTTTAACGAAGGTATTTTGGTTATCCAAACAAGAATAAAATACCATCATCTTCATCACCATCACCAGCCCCTACACATCCCACGGCTGAGCTCAGGCCTTTCTACATGGGAGAAACACATGAGGAGTTTGGGCCATAACACCACCACACTGGCGCAATGTGGGCAAGTGGGTTAAAGCAGTAGCAGTAACAACCGAGCGGGTCCAATGAAGTACCTTCTGAAGCACGGAGGAGCTCGAGATTGCAAATTTTGGTTGACCCATCCGGGGATGAAAATAAGTAATCGCAGAAAAAAATTGCGTTAAATTTGTGATCACATGCTCGTCGTGCAGACTGTACTTCATCGTCTGTTGACCTTAAAGAAGGATAAAGAAGTATAGTTATCCCACTTTTGTTAGTCTCTCGCTGAATTCAGTTAATCTAAATTTATCTGAGATGGCAGCTCCGACGATATACGAGCACTCTTGACAGCACTAGATCAAATATGGCCGTCTTTTTTACAATTTTACCGAACTCAACAATTTCCAAGGGTACTTACGAGCCACTCAATAAGAACTCATATTTATGGCTAATACCGCGTTTACACATACACGAATGGCATACTATAGTAGCATAGAAATGTGGCACTATTTCCAAGGAACTACATTTTTTCTTTCTTCAAAGCAAGCTGATCAGCGGTGGTGGTAGTAAGTGGCTATCGTCACGTGTAATGAGATCCATCTATTCGTCTTATCTTCGGTCTTTTTTTTCTACCATTCAATTTCAATATTGATGCTTTCAAAATATGGCATTAATTTAAAATTTTGGACCATGGCGGGCACAACAATTTAGGAGAGACCTACTTCTCTCCTGAATTTTTGTGCCTTCCTGAGGCTCAGGGCGTCTTCTATCAATTGATATATGTATTATTTACGTAATAGATCTATTACATATACATATTTGGTTTTGTGAGCCGAATGGACAGCCGATGGGGCGTTAAAATCCTAGAATGGCGACCACGTACCGGAAAGCGCAAAGTAGGACGGCCTCCCACTAGATGGACAGACGACCTGGTCAGGGTCGCGGGGAGCCGCTGGATGCAGGCTGCGCGTAATACAAATTATATGAATAATATGAATTCGTAATTAATACAAATAGATGACGAAATTAAAAATTCATATTACTCAAAACTTTTCTTGACATACGCTCGTCGCCTCAAGGCTCGATTAATTTTTCAAATGCCATCAATTAAGATGACATTTAGTCTTGGTATGTACTTGGAGAAAGTTAAAAATTAGCACCGGGAGTCCAAGCTAGTTTAACCGGATAAATATAATGTTAGTTCTTTATGTCTGCTAAAGAAGATATCTTTATAACATCGCAGACCTCGCAGTTACGGTAATGAGTAAATGCAGTCACAAAGTCAGGCTTATCTCCCAAGCAGTGCGTTCAGAAAGAAGATGGAAGAAGAAGTAGGGTTTGTGCCAAAATTATAGTCTACAATTGGTAGGATTCAATAAATTGGTAGGAAAACGACTTAAAAATGAATGGTACTCATTTCAGTTTTAATCGGGTCAAGAGGAAATTACTTCGAATTGGTTAAGTTTGGAGAATGTAATTACCAATAATATGGGATAATTCATATCATTTATGAGCTGTATGGGACGAGCTCGGTGGCGTAGTGGTTTGAACGCTCTGGTTTCGATTACAAAAACAAAGCAACTTTCGCCGTGGTCGGTCTCGGGATGGGTCAATCAAATTTAATATCGAACTCCTCCGTGCTTCGGAAGGCACGTTAAGCCGTTGGTCCCGGTTGTTACTGCAACCGCTTTAACCCACCAACCCGCATTGGGCCAGCGTGGTGGTGTTATGGCCCAATCTCTTCATGTGTTTTCCCCGTGTAGGAAGGCCTGTGCCCAGCAGTGGGTCGTATATAGATAGGCTGGTGATGCCGATGATGATGAGCTGCATGATTATACCGAGGATTGAGTGTGGTTTGATAAATTTGAGAATTAGGGTTGAACAACCCTAGGAATTTAGGAACCCTAGGATTTTTATGACTGATGGGAGAACTCCCATCAGTCATATAAATCCCGCATAGTCATATTTTTTATCACCAAGAAATCATTTTTAAAAATCTATCAAATATTTCAACTAAAAAAAAATGAACCCGCGACCGTTCATAATCCGGTGAGTCTTTTGAGCACTGAGCTATTGAGGACTATCTGTATCTGCGTTTCTAGGTTGTAGGCCCGTTTATAGGGTCGTCTCGCTAGGTACCACCGCCTTTCTTATTTCAGCCGTGAAACAGTTTCCTGTGTTTCGGATTGAAGGGAAAGGTAGCCAGTGTAATTACTGGGCATGGACGGCATTTTATCTTAGGCCTCAGGATAACAACGCACCTGCAATAATAATTGATTTTTCCTTATTTTTGATAGTGTCTCATAGGCGGCGGTAACCGCTTACCACCAGGTGGACTGTCAGCTTGTTTCTCATCTAGTTGAATATAAAATAATAAGGAGGAGATTACCTTCTCAAGCACTGTGTGGGCGTGAATTGACCTGTTATTTCATTAGGGCTGCGCTGCTACAAGTTAAAGTTAAAATATTTATACAAAGATACCAAATATTTAGACAAAGGTGCCAAATAGTACTGTAGCAAATGTGCGCTATAAGCTGGTGATATTTATATTTGTATTCAGATATGTCGTTTTAGCCAGTCATTTTGATTCTGACGAACAGGAATAAAAATATTAAACATAGCTACCTTATGTATAACATGAAATTACACTGTCTTATCTTATAATACGTACTTTTTCTTAAAATTACCGATTTTAATTATTATAGTATTACACATTAACATTCTGAATCTTTTGAGGCACAAAATTATAGGTAGGTAACTACCTACATTAATTTTGTGCACTTACTCACTTAAGTAGATTATATTTCCAAGAACTTGTAATATTAATAGAATAATTAAGTATAATATGAAACAGAATTCGTATGATTTTAACAAGAATAATTTATCAAAGGTGCTTCTCAAGTACCTAATTATGTTTACGAAGAATTATCTTCAAGGAATAAACGTACTTTATTTATGTTGAGTAGAATATAAGGCATTTAGAGTAGGAAAGGGGTCAATTACATCAACTTGCTAAAATTAAAAGCATTACGAAAACATACGAGAATTATTATAAAATATTATGTATAATTCTTTTAAAAATAATCACTAAATTACAATATCATGAGAATTAAATTGCCATGTCCACAAAAATAAATTACGATGTCAGAGGAATAGAATTGACTTGGGTACATACTACATTCTTACACTAATAACATTTCGTAACGAATAAGTATAAGTTTCGTTCTATGACAGAAAGGGATAGTTGATAGTGTCTTTCTATCGACTAAGAGTAGACAGGTATGATATTACATTTTATAGTCTAATAAGTTTTTTTAAGCAATTGCGTCCAGAACTTGGAATTTTTTGCCAGCACATTTTACTAGGTGGTAGACTTGGTAGGGTCGTCTGGGTAGGTACCACCGCCTTTCTTATTTCAGCCGTGAAACGGTCCGCTGTGTTTCGGATGAAGGGAAAGGTAGCCAGTGCAATTACTGGGCATGGACGGCATTTCATCTTAGGCCCCAGGATGACAACGCACCTGCAATATCAAGTGACTTTTCCTTGTTATTGCAGGTGTCTATAGGTGTCTATAGGCGGCGGTAACCGCTTACCATCAGGTAAGCCGTCAGCTTGTTTGTCATCCAGTTGTATATAAAAAAAACATTCGTTCCCAGTTCCCTCCTTCCTATAACATGGGTTCGTTCAGAAGATGCGTGAAAAGCACGTTTCGGGCCGGAAAGGTGGAGGCGGCTAGAGCAGTGTCTAAACTGCACTAGCTATCTTCGCACATGGACTCTTCTTACCGCTTCACAACAGGTGCTGTTGAGTCATAAAAAAAAACATTAAGTATGTTAATTAGTGCCATTTAGCCCTCCTTTCCTCTTGCTACTCAGGACCATACGCATGCCAATCTTTGGAGTAATTCATTTACTCTCTCCACAACAACATTACGCACCAGTGGTAAAAGTAGTTTCTGTGTCGTGATTCCAAAATTTCTTCTATCACAGGCTCCTTCAAGAGAAGCGGGGAAAGCACCCTTATGCCGGCAAGGTCGAAGCGGCCAGAACAATGTGCTATACGGCCTCTACTTACCGCTTCTCATCAGGTGGTGCTGTGCCTCTTGCCGTGCTGTCAGTTTTTTTTCATACATCATCATCAGCCTATACACGTCCCACTGCTGGGCACAGGCCTTCCTACATGGGAGAAACACATGAGGAGCTTGGGCCATAACCCCACCACGCTGGCCCGATGCGGGTTGGTGGATGAAAGCGGTTGCAGTAACAACCGGGACCAACGGCTTAACGTGCCTTCCGAAGCACGGAGGAGCTCGAGATTATAAATTTGATTGACCCATCCCGGGACCAACCATGGCGAAAGTTGCTTTGTTTTCGTAATCGAAACCAGAGCGCTCAAACCAATACGCCACCGAGCTTCTCCGATTTTTTATAAGTAGTCAATAAATATTATTATATATTTTTTTGTCAAATTAGTCATTAAAATCTTAAAATTACACTGGCTACCTTTCCCTTCAATCCGAAACACAGCGAACTGTTTCATGGCTGAAATAATAAAGGCGGTGGTACCTACCCAGGCGACCCTACATACGGGCCTACCACCTCGTATTTTAATTTTAATTGTTAATTCAACGTTTTAACGTGGAGCTCGGTGGCGTGGTAGCTTGGGCACTCTGGTATAGATTTCGAAAACAAAGCAACTTTCGCCTTGGTCATTCCCGGGATGGGTCAATCAAATTTATATTCTCGAGCTCCTCCGTGCTTCGGAGGGCACGTTAAGCCATCGAAACCGGTACTTACTGCAACCGCTTTAACAGCAAGGGCCAGCGTGGGGGTGTTATGGGCCAAGCTCCTCTTCTGTTTCTCTCATGTAGGAAGGCCTGTGCCCAACAGTGGGACGTGTATACCCTTGTGATAATGATGATAGTGAATGTTGTAACTAATAATTATTTTCTAGTATCACCGCCATCCGAGTTAACGACCGAGGTGTAACAATAACTATTATTCATCTCTTTCGTAACCTTCTCAGAAAGGGCGAGAAAAACTAAACAATATCCGAATCGTTTCCGTAGTTCACAGGAAACTTCGTGGGAAGACGATTGTTTAATGACACAACTGTAACTGAACTATAAAATAGTTTGAACTATCAAAATAGTTAGTTTAACTTAATGTGTTATCATTGACCAAACCCAGATTCCTAACATGATTAGTAAACTCAATAGTTACGTTGTTAAAGGACAGTGAAGGGCTCGGTGGCGTATTGGTTTGAGCAAAGCAACTTTCGCCATAGTTGATCCTGGGATGGGTCATTCAAAGTTCGTTATCTCGAGCTCGACGAAAAATTTCAACTTTTGTACAAATAAATTATGCATGAAAACGAATTATTAGTATTTTTCCCGGGTTCAAGAGATTTATATGCCGGCTATGAAAAATCCCCTTTCAGCTTATTCCGTTTCATTCCGCGGTAAAACCTTAATTTGACTGGACTTTATGTTGATTTAAAATATGTAACTAAAACATAATAACATCACTAAGAAATCTAGACGGAGCTAGGTATGCGTACTACCTACCTATTTTAATATTTAATCGAAAACAGAAAATTATTATTCTTCCATCGTTAAATATTTCGGCACGAAAATCAAATAAGTTGCCCAATGAACACAGTTGTATCGCAGCTGACTAGTAATTTAAATTTAATATCCATAAATATGTATCGTTAATTCAAAGAGTTAATTTTAGTTTGAAAAAGTTTCTAAGTAGATGTTTGTGATTTTTGGAAGTGACTCTATGGCTACAATACTAGCTGGTTCTATTTTAAATTGAAAAAAAATCAATAACGTAAAAATTTTAATTGCATAGTTTTTTATATTTTAAAAAAAATTGAACTAAGCCATGTACCACAGTGTCACCTTAAGAGCCACCGCACATATACAATTTCAAATCGTACAACTAAATTGCGTGCTTCCATAGGCCGCACACTTCGGCGACTTAGTAGGTGGACAGTGTTGCTAGCGCGGTGACGTCTGCGAGAAAATGCGGAAAAAGAACGCACTACTTCTTTTATTTCTTTTATTAATAAGGTTTTTAAGGGCTGGCCTTTTTTGGACTTCGTCAATCAGCAGTTCTATTTTTTCATTTGTTACAAGTAAGTAGAGAATGCAGAGATCGACTGGGCGGCTGCGCGCCCGTCAGCAAAAATCCAAGCGTGGGGAAATCACACGCACGGGTCTGGTCATACTGCATCTTGCCGTGCGACTGACCAACTAAGCTGTTATAGTGTGCGGGCTATCGGCCGATAGTTGACCAACTATTTAGTTGAACGACTTAGTTGATATAATGTACGGGCTATCATAAGATTCTATGCCTATTAGACATTCTGCGATTTAGTTGTACGATTTAAAATTGTGTATGTGCGGTGGCTCTAATAGAAAAGAAATTTATTATTTTTTTCTAAAGCATGACAAATGACGTCACGCCACCTGATGTGAAGCGGTAAGAAGAGTCCATATGCGAAGACAGCTAGTGTAAGTTACAACACACTGTTCTAGCCACCTTCACCTTGGGGTATGGACCCCACTTTCTTTAATGGCAATCATCATCATCATATTGGTGACGAGTGGTCTGTCTGTACCCCTTATTATTCAGCCTATCGGTCTGGGGTCCCGGTGTTTGTATGATGAGTACGAGCATTTATTCACGAGTCATGGATGTCTATATGTTTATTTTGTATATCTCTAATATTAAATTACATATTTTTATGAATATTTCTCCGTTTTCTAGTATCCATAACACAAGCTCTGAATGGATGCTCACTTTGGGATAAATATAGGCCTGAGTGTATGAATATTCATCATCATCATCATCATTTCAGCCGAGAGACGCCCACTGCTGGGCATAAGACTCCCCCAGGGATCTCCAAACCGATCAGTCCTGCGCTGCCGGCATCCATTGGCTTCCCGCGACCCTCACCAGATCCTGTCGGTCCACCTTGGGGGGTGCCTACCAACGCTGTCTCCCGGTACGCGGCCGCCACTCGAGGACCTTTCCGCCCCAACGGCCGTCAATCCTCCTTGCAATGTGGCCTGCCCACTTCAGGTTCGCAATTCCTCGAGATATGCAGGTGACCTTAGTTCTCCTGCGGATCTTATTATTATATTATTAATAGACGTGAGTGTATGAATATTTTTGTTATTATTATTAACTAGCGACCCGCACCGGCTTTGCACGGGTGCAATGCTTATGGAAATATTATGCATATATTATACATATAAACCTACCTTAAGGATCACTCTATCTATTAAAAAAAACCGCATCAAAATCCGTCGCGTAGTTTTAAAGATCTAAGCATACATAGGGACAGACAGACGGCGGATAGCGACTTTGTTTTATACTATGTAGTGATACATTACCAGCCTTTGATGTCAACTGCTAAAAAGGTCTGCCATTTGTAATAAAAAATTCTCTAAACGTAGAAAATTCTAGAACTTGTACTTTTAAAAGTTATGGTAAAACGTAATATTTTTGCCGTAAACTCCTTGTAAGTAGAAAAGCATTTCGCTATTTCCATGTTGGCACGGCTCCAAGCCCATCATTTTAGTAAATTGCAATTGAATAAAGATGTTCGAGATGCTTTTACGGGAGTCTCAAATGTTCTATGTGAATATTTTCATACAGTAATGAGCAAACATATGTGCGGCCTGCCTTATGGTAAGCGGTTACCGAGAGAAACCGTTATCATGTTATGTGTTGGCAGCTTAAGGCGATCTATCGAAACGTTGTTTCGGCCAAGACCGATAGGGATAGAGATATGGCTGACTCAGCGGGAGGAAAAAAGACAAAACAGCGATCGCGCGTGAAAAGTAAACGAAATACACAAATTATTTTATTAAAAAATAACCTTATGGTTTACAAACAAATGCTTCTACACGATTCTGAATATTAATGATAACTACTATTTAAAGTAATTTCCTATTGAATACAAATTATCTTAAGTTTTCTTGTTTATAAGAGGTATTTTCGGAAATAAAATGTATCGAGCCAAATTCCTTTAATAGTGTTTTCGTTCTACACGTATCTAGATAAGGATATGAAGTAACGTATATTTGATTTTTAGATTCGTAAGGTCTTTCAGCAACGTATGACATTACTTATAAAAGTGCGATTTTTTTCAATATATCGCCTTAACACGCTTCCTGAAAGAGTTTTTGCGACCGTACTCACCGCAGGATCGATCGGATTGAAGACTCACTACGAGGTACGTTATCTTGTCCTAGGTCCATGGCTAAGTCTCAGTGCACTTCGACCCATTGGGATATCATGCCTCCCCTGCGTTCTTGTGTCCAGAATATAGATGCCCTTACTGTATCTCTAGGCAGAAAGAGCCTGTAGTCTTCTGGCGTTGGATATCCCACTTCAATGTGACACTACGGTTAACTTACACATTTTTTTAATACCACTTAGTTGGCAATCAAGCATATGGCCCTCCTGATGGTGAGCGGTTTTTAGCCACCAACGCCTTTCCTATTTTGGTCGTGAAAACCATGAAGTCCGTGTAGTTTTTCGTCGTTTTACACCATAGGCAATGCAAATCGCACAAGGATCCTTTTTGAACTTCAAAATTCTTTTTCTATTCGATAGATTTTACTCCTGAAGTGGTCCCATTGTCAACAAGTGATGAGGTTTGTCCTCGATACCACTGACAAAGTATTATCTAGCTCCAAACCGCTACGGAAACCGTTACTTTCGATCATCAGTTCACCCGAATATACCATCGGGTTATTTATCGTATGTATATCAACCAAAGAATGAGAGACAGACAAGTCTATACTGCTGACGGCCACCCATCTAGCTGACCTTGGAAAATCACTTAAAAATGTGAAAAAAATATTTACCAAAAAATAAAACCAATTACAAACAAAACACTCAGAAGGAAAAATAACTAAATTTAAGTACCGAGGTATTTACTTATCTCCTTAAATTTTGGAGTTGGTGCTAAGCTGTTTCCAGAAACAATAGAAAATGAAGCACTAACTCCAAAAAATACAATTTTAGGAGAAAAGTACCTAGGTACTTAAATTTAATTATTTTTTCCTTTTTAGTGTTTTGAAGTCGGTTTTATTTTTGGATTGCTCCTGTGCCTTAATACTGCATATCTTCACTCTGCCCTGTCGTTTATCCCTGCCCCTCACTCTGCTACAAAAGTCCCTTTTTAAAATCACAAAGAATATCCACAAAACGACTATTCAAATTGCTTCGCGTAGTTAGGTTAACACCAACTAACCGCAAAAGTTGGCGAGCTCCCAGGCCGCAACTCCCAAATGAACCCTTGTGAATTGGTAGACCACCGATGTAATGGCACAAAACTACTGGTAATTGTAATATCTCATAAATATGAAATTTCTTTCGTAACAATTGTATTGTTACTACGTAATAGGCCCGTATGTAGAGTCGTCGGGGTAGGTACCGCCGCCTTGCCTATGTCGGCCACAAAATAGTTTACTGTGTTTCGGATTGAAGGGAAATATAGCCAAAGTAATTATTTGGCAAGGAAGGCATTACATCTTAGACCTCAGGGTCAGGATGACAACGCACTGCAATAACAAGTGATATTGCCTTGTTGTTGCTGGTTTCTATGGGTGACGTTAGCCGCTTACCACCAAGTGCGCCGTCAGTTTGATTGCCAACAAATTGAATAAAAAAGGTTGCCCAAGGTGCTACGAGCATCTAAAGGCGACTGCAATAAAGCGTGAGTAGTCCCCAAGGTGCTACGAGCGTCCATAGGCTACTGTAACAACGCATGAGTAGTGCTCAAGGTGCTACGAGCATTTATAGGCTACTGTAACAACGTGAGAGTAGTACCCAAGGTGCCACGCGCGTCTACAGACTACTGTAACAACGCATGAGTAGTTCAAGGTGCTACGAGCATCTATAGGCTACTGCAACAACGCGTGAGTTGTGCTCAAGGTGCTACGAGCGTCTATAGGCTACTGTAACAATGCATGAGTAGTGGCCAAGGTGCTACGAGCATCTATAGGCTACTGTAACAATGCGTGAGTTGTGCTCAAGGTGCTACGTGCATCTATAGGCTACTGTAACAACGCGTGAGTTGTGCTCAAGGTGCTACGAGCGTCTATAGGCTACTGTAACAACGCGTGAGTAGTGGCCAAGGCGCTACGAGCATCTATAGGCTACTGTAACAACGCGTGAGTTGTGCTCAAGGTGCTACGAGCGTCTACAGACTAAGGTAACAACGCGTGAGTTGTGCTCAAGGTGCTACGAGCGTTTATAGGCTACTGTTAAAAGAAATATACTAAGTAAACACATAAACATGCATGTCTCGTGAACGAAATTTCAACAACTGCTCGTTCATATGAACATCTGCACTTTCGGGATTTGAGCCCAGGACTGATTGAGATAGTGAGTGGTACAGACCATGTTCAATCCTTATAGGCAATAAATATCGGTGATTGGTGGGTTATTAAACATAAGCTCCCGCCAACAGTGTCTCTCGGACATTTTGGGAATGATGTATAGACACGTTTTGCACATCGCGTTAGGTAGACGTTCTGCCTCCTCGTATGTGATCTCCATGGACGTTCCATGTCCCTTTTAACTTTAATCCTGTGCAACCTTTTTTATTATTTGTACAACGAACAAACCTGATTCTGTGCGTGCACGCAAGCTACCCTAGATAGAAGACCACCAGAGCGTTGCCGAGCATTATCCTGCGTGAACGAGGAGTCAAGATTGGTGGAGTCGTTTTCTTTTCTCATTGATTGCCGGCTGTGTTGTAAATGAAGACATTCCTAACTTTCTTATTACCGATACAGTCCACTATATTAATAAATTTACGAGTGTTCGTTATTGTGACGTAAATAGCGCACAGGCGATGACCAGTATAATAATAATAATTTATTGCTAACAGAAACAGATAGGTACAAAAACAATATAGTGATCGATAATGGCCGCATTAGTTTACAAAACTGTGTCGCAGTCATTAGCGCCTAGTATGTCTTCATCACTGTACTATTAATGGCACAATGATCAGCCTCCCTTTACCACTGGTACCTTTAATGGTGCTAGCAGTACCAAGGAGTATCATACTTGTCCAAAATCGGAACGGGAGGAGATTTTAACACGAAAATAAAAACATTGCCTTAATTGGATTCGCTTTTAACTGCCGTAATAGGAGATTTTACCTTCAATCAATCAAATACTCTTTAATCTTTAATAGCAAGAAAAACCCTAAATCCAACTGGCGGCGTTATTGATACACAGCAATCTCTTCCAGATAACCTGGATTTTTCAACCTGGTATGACAGCATATTTCCTGTCATTCCAGGTTATCTGGAATAGAGAAATACAGAAGGTAATAAACTGCACTAGCTGTCTTCACATATGGACCCTTCTTACCGCTTCACATCAGGGGTGCTATTCTGTTACGAATCTCGCACCTCACTTCGCAAGTCACTTCGAATTCAACTGTCAAATAGAGCAAAAAATGTATGAAAATTTGCTCTATTTGACAGTTGCATTCGAAGTGACTTGCGAAGTGAGGTGCGAGTTTTGTTACAGAATCGACAGGCAGGTAATGTTGAGTCATTTGCCATGCTTTGTATAGTAAAAAATACAAATTGTTACTGTTCCGGTAAAATGTTTAGCTTTAACCCGCAAATGAATCTAATATGTATGTATATGCCAGCCACGGAATATTTTATCTGTTGGTGTTGCCAGTCATGTGAAGACCAGCCGTGAAATCCAACCGCTCAGTTACTGATGAATATTGCATGCTTCATAATCCGTCGAGATTCAGTTACGACAGGTGTTTGATTTTATTTGGTTAGAGGCCTCTGTAAAAGCAATCATTTATTTCTTTAAACTTGATTTTGCAGATAAAAAATATTTGCATGTAATCTTTTAGTGCGTTTATTTAACCGCCTCTGTGGTCTAGTGGTTGAGACCACCTGCCTCAGATCTAGAGGTCCGGGGTTCGATTCCCGTGGAGGCAGAAATTTTCTGCTTGGTTTGGTTGGTGGTAGGGCTTTTCTAAGTCCGCTTGGCTAGCTACCACCATCTTACCTAAATCAGCCGTCATAACAATAATGTTAACAGTATTGTTGTGTTCCGGCAGCTGGAGGTAAGATAGCCAGTTCCTCTGTGGTTGAGGAGTCCGGGTGTAATTCGGTTCCATCGTCGGCCTTATCTACACTTAACATCAGGTGAGATGAAGGCCAAGAGTTACCCCGTAAATATATATTAATAAATATATAATATATGTATTTATTTATAAACATATTTAGTTAGTATCATATGAGTTAAATTGTATGGATATTTAATTAAATATTTAGTATTGTTATGGTTAGATATATTTTTATTTTGTAATAGTGTGTCGTTTTAATATATTTAACACATTATAGTATAGATAATAGTAATGGGATGAGCTGGGTGGCATAGTGGTCTGTGCGCTCTGGTTCCGATTGCTATAATTACGGCCATAATTACAATGTAATTAAAACTAATGATATCTAAAATTAAATTACAAGCTTTAGCTTAGCTTACATTGTTGATATGATTTCGCCATATAGATATTACCCACCTTCATATTTACGACCTGATATCCCAAGGGGAATTACTGTCGATACATGCAACATGTTACCTATGTATACCTACGATATCTGAATATCCAACATATCCGAGTTAGACAGTTAATATTCAACGGAACTTCAAGCTAGTCTACATGTATCGACAAATATGTACAGAGGAGACAGTCCATACAATTTGACTTAACATTAACTTTACAAGGAATTTTGAACTTAACATTGTTACAATAAGAGTGATTCTCTGCTGTCGGCTGTATGTGTGACGAAATGTATTGTGCCTATCCGGTGTGGCTCGGAAACTGGTTGTGATTCATAACCAGTTGAATCCGGTTTAGATTATTATATGTGGTAGACCCATATGTAGGGTCGCCTGGGTAGGTACCACCGCCTTTCTTATTTCAGCCGTGAAACAGTTCACTGTGTTTCGGATTGAAGGGAAAGGTAGCCAGTGTAATTACTGGGCATGGACGGCATTTCGTCTTAGGCCTCAGGATGACACCTGCAATATCAAGTGCTTTTCCTGGTTATTGCAGGTGTCTATAGGCGGCGGTAACCGCTTACCATCAGTTGGGCCGTCAGCTTGTTTGTCATCTAGTTGTATAAATATATATATATATATATCAGAAGATGGCAGCGTAATAACAATGCATCGTGGTGCTGTGTTCCCGCGACAAATAAGGTCGCTAGAGCTCTTTGAGGAAGCGTTATGTAGGGAACAGGAAGACTGTTCTCCTTGTAAACTATCAACATAACGGTTTCTATTGTTTTTTTTTGGATATACAGAGCATGAGTGGTACTACGAGTGTCGATCAGTTATGCCTATCGTATTATTTCTTTATTTCTTGTAATGGTGATGGTTGATTTATGGTTTTTTATGGTTTTTTAACAGCCCAATTCTTTTTTTTCCACTGGGTCTACTTTTTTTTCTGTCTCGCCAGGTTATCCACAGCTTTGTTATTTACATTACAAATCGCATTATAATATATGGTAATGCGTACTTAGCTGCGGTCTTCCGGTAGGTGGATCCTCGATTGAGGGGAGATCCGACCTACTCCAGTCATTGAGTAGTAAATACGAAAATGCCTCGCTTAGCTTTCATCTAGATTTCATTTCATTGCTAGAATGAAATAATAGTTGAGTTTCTGTAACATGAACATGATATTTTAGTATAGTGTTTATTTTAGAATAAAATCCGTGAGTACAAGTTGGTTTATTTATTTATAAATTCTTGTACCGTCGACAGCTCCTCAAGCGTAGCAGGTTGACCTAGATACCGTTCTTATTCGTAATAGACGCGGGTTTTGTAATGCAACTATGACACTTGATGTGCTGTAGTCAGTACACACAAAGAACCAAACAAAAATAGTATTTAAGAAACATAGTTGAATAAAACATAATAAAAAACGCAAGGCATTAAAAGCCACCCGGTAAGCTAATTGCACGTCTGCGCATAGCTTATCTTTGCCTATGATAGATGTTGCCCCGGTTATCCCGGTATTCCCAGTTTATGTTTGCTTTAAGCCCGGGGATGCGGATATAGCTTCTTACTTTGACAAACTGCGCTATCAAAGTTTCCGAGATAGGATTTAGAGATACCAAGAGAGATTTACTTTGATTCTATAACCGATAGATGCGATGTAATTCGATCTTAGGAATATTGGCTTTTACTTGAACGTATCTGTAACTCGGCATTAATCAGCGAACTCCCTGAATTTTCAGGTTCCGTTGCGTAGCGTAGAACGTAGAACTAATTATGGATACGGCGCAGATGGTTGTGGATTCAGAAATAAAATCGGTACGTGATCTAGAAGGTTAAAATTTTCGTTATATCGCCCCTTGTCGTTTGGTTCTCCTATGTAGGAAGGCCTGTGCCCAGCAGTGGGACGTATACAGACTGGTGATGATGATGATGATGATTAAATATTAAATGCCATAAAAAAATTGTATTGAAGAAATCAAAATTCAAAATTCTAGTTCCTGTAGGCTATGGTAACAACGCTTGAGTAGTGCCCAAATTGAAATGATCGTCTATAGGCAACGGTGACAAAGTGTGAGTAGTGCCCAAGGTGCTACGAGCGTCTATAGGCCACGGTGACAACGTGTAAGTAGTGTCCAGGGTGTTACGAGCGTCTACAGGCTACGCTAACAAGTGGTGAGTAGTGTCTAAGGTGCTACGAGCGTCTATAGGCTACGGTGACAACGCGTGAGTAGTGCCCAAGGTGATACGAGCGTCTATAGGCTACGGTGACAACGTGTGAGTAGTGTCCAAGGTGCTACGAGCGTCTGTAAGCTACTGTAGTAACGCGTGAGTAGTGTCCAAGGTACTACAAGCGTCTATAGGCCACGGTGATAACGTGTAAGTAGTGTCCAGGGTGTTACGAGCGTCTACAGGCTACGCTAACAAGTGGTGAGTAGTGTCTAAGGTGCTACGAGCGTCTATAGGCTACGGTGACAACGCGTGAGTAGTGCCCAAGGTGCTACGAGCGTCTATAGGCTACGGTGACAACGCGTGAGTAGTGCCCAAGGTGCTACGAGCGTCTGTAAGCTACTGTAGTAACGCGTGAGTAGTGTCCAAGGTGCTACGAGCGTCTATTGGCCACGGTGATAACGTGTAAGTAGTGCCCAGGGTGTTACGAGCGTCTACAGGCTACGCTAACAAGTGGTGAGTAGTGCCTTAGGTGCTACGAGCGTCCATAAGCTACGGTAGTAACGCGTGAGTACTGCCCAAGGTGCAACAAATGTCTGTAGGTTATAGTACCAACGCTTGAGTAAAAGGTGCTACGGGCGCGTATAGGCTACGGTGATAACGTGTGAGTAGTGGCCAAGGTGCTACGAGCGTCTACAGGCTACGGTAACAAGGGGTGAGTAGTGGCCAAGGTGCTACGAGCGTCTATGCTACGGTGACTGCTTATCATGGTCCGTAAACCGTAGTTTGTAGTTAAAAAAAAAAGATTATAGAAAGCATCATCCTCTTTTGTCTCCAGAATTTTCACGACAGGGAGTTGACGTATAGTAACTTATCTTATCATGGCATCGATATTGTCGAGCTGGTAACTCAAATATGAGGTTTATTATCATTGATGCGATCTTGGAGCTCGGCCAAGCAATCCAGACCTAATCCGGTGCACTTAGAGCCCATTAAATTTATTTATTTATTTATTTATTTATTTATGTACACACAAAATACTTAAAAATAAAACACATAAAACAGTTGAGTACAAAGGCACTGCTTATTTCAAAAGAAATCTCTACCAGCAGACCTGCGACAGGAACACGGGAAAATAAAAGTGGGCACAGTGTGTGGTTCTATACATATACCTAACAAGAAAATGTAGATGAATAATAAATAATACACATATACTAAACAAATTATAAATTTTAAAATATCAACTAAAGCATAAAAAAAATAAAAAAAATAAAAAAAATGTTATTTAGAACTTAAAGATGATCGATCTTACGTAAGTGAGGACAAATAATGCTCTTTTACCCGGTTCTTAAAAGAAGTGATAGTTTGAGAATCACGAATATTAGCCGGAAGTGCGTTCCACAATCTGACAGCGTGGATAGTGAAAGAATAGGAGTAAAAATCGGATTTATGAGGTTGGACTTTAAGTAAGAATTTGGTATGGGATCTACAAACGGAATCAGGAGGACGAACATAAGAGAACCGCTCACGCAGATAGGAGGGATAAGAAGGGTCATGTAGGATATTGAAGAGAAGACATAACAGCCGAGTGTTCCTGCGAAGGCGAATTGGCAGCCATTTAAGCTCTTTGCGAAACAGAGAAACATGATCGAATTTTCTCAATCCGAATATGAAACGGATGCATACATTTTGCAGTCGCTCAAGCCTGTCGAGAAGCTTCTCATTGGCATCTAAATAACAAGCATCAGCGTAATCAATTATAGGTTGAATTAAGCACTGTGCCAGAGTAATCTTAGTCTTAAAGGGCAGAAATTTTTGTAAACACTTAAGGGAGTGGAATGAGAAGTGCACCTTACGACTCAATTCATTAACATGAACATCCCAAGAAAGGTTTGAGTCGATCAGGACTCCTAGATCTTTCGCTGTTTTCGAAAAAGCGATAGGAGCACCGTCCAATAGCAAGGGAGGCAAAGAAAGCAAGTCCAGGCCGTTCCGAAAGTGTCTGCTGCCGATGATTAATGCCTGGGTCTTGGAAGCATTAAGTTTAAGACCAAAAGAATTCGCCCAATTATTTATACAACTCAAGTCACCATTAACTACAGCAATAGCATCATCAATATCTTCCAGTCGAAAATGATGGTAAATTTGTAAGTCATCAGCGTAAAGATGAAAATTAGAAGAAATGACCTTAGAGACAGAATTTATAAAAATAGAGAATAGTAGAGGAGAGAGGACGCCACCCTGCGGTACGCCAGCAGCGAGATCACACCAATCAGAATAGAACTCCTTAGAGCGGACACGCTGCGAGCGACCACGAAGATAGGAATCAAACCAAACTAAAGAACTATGTGAGAAATTTAATGAACGGAGTATGCCGAGAAGAATATCAAAATCTACAGTATTAAAAGCGTTGCTAAAGTCGAGAAGAACAAGTATAGTTAAAGACTGATTCTCCATGGCCCAGCGAATATCATCTGTCACCTTTAAAAGTGCAGTGACAGTACTATGACCACGTCGAAATCCAGATTGATAAGGCGACAAAAGAGAGTTGAAAGACAAGTAGAAAGAAAGCTGCCGGTGAATAATGTGCTCAAGAACCTTAGAAAGAAAAGGGAGAATGGAAATCGGTCTAAAATGAGAAAGTGTAGTAGGAGCAGTCACCTTCGGTAAGGGAACTACGTGAGCCATCTTCCAGGTAGAAGGAAAGGAGCCAGATGAGAGGGAAAAATTCATGATGTGAGTGAGAACAGGAAGTAGGGAATCAAGTATAGGAATAATCATTCTCGAACTAAGATCATCATTACCGACAGCGGAGGAGGATATGGCAAGAATAGATTTCTTAACGTCATCTTCAGCAACAGCTTCAAGTACAAAAGGGGAAACCTTCGGCAGCGGCAAATGCGAGAGCTCCAGTAATGTGGACGATTTGACACCTGGATTAATAGTAAAAGGAGAAGCAGAAAAGTGCTTGTTTAGAGCCTCCAAGTCAATACCTACACTGTTGTCATCTACGGAGCATTTACCGATGCCTATCGATTTAAGGAATCTCCAAACGTCAGAGGGACTACGATTATCAAGAGAGTTATGGAAGTGGAGCCTCTTGGCATCTCTACACAGATGATTACAGTGGTTACGCAAATACTTGTACCGTGCGAGATTAGTATCAGATGGTTTACGCTTATATCTATGCTTAGCCCTGTCACGACGCGCCATAATATCCATAATATGACTAGTAACCCAAGGTGCAGGATCACGTTTTACTCTGATACGACGAAGAGGAGCATGCCGATCAAAAAGTGAAAGAATCGCATCACTAAAGAATTGAACCTTAAAATCAAGACTGGCACTGTCAAAGAGTTCATTCCAGTCGATAACTTTAGCGTCATTCAATAATGCATCCAAGATAATGCTTCTGTAAGAACGCAGCATCAGAAATTGCGCTTTTCTCTTCGGAGTGCGTATACGATAAGAGAGATAGACTAGATCGTGATAAGAGAAAGGAGCCGTAAGTTGTCCGAACTGGGAAACATTATCAAGGGATGAGACAACCATAAGGTCTAAGAGAGAAGGATAACAATTAGGAGCGTGGTGGGTGGGAGACAGTGGTATGATATGAAGGCTGTAAGAGGAAAGGACAGACATGAGTTTGGATGAACGAGAGTCACATTTAATCAGACATGTATTAAAATCACCCATTACGACAATATGTTCATAAAAAAGGCACAAGTCATTTAGGAATGAATCCAGACTGTCAAAGTAATTAATGTGAAGATTCGGGCTGTAACATACGCCGAGTAAAAGCTTAGTGTGATGTAAAATAATTTCAAAAAACAAAAATTCCGCTGACCCGGAGTACAGTGAAGGTGTAGAAGAAACAATTTTATGTGGAATGTCAGCTCTAAGGTACACAGCAACACCTCCACCACCCTTGCCGGTCCTGTCATTTCTAATAAGTACGTATCCCGGCAGAGCATATTGAGTGGAAAGGATAGAAGGCTTAAGAAAAGATTCTGATACAAGCAGAACGTCAAGGTGCGCACAATCAAAAGATAACAAAAGATCAGAGTAGTGGCTAGGAACACTCTGAGCGTTAATGTGAGCAATATTCAAATTACGTGGAAATTTAGATCGGAGAGCGGAGAAATGATCTTGTAAAGGAACAGAAGTAGAAACGTCACTATCCGCGCTAACAAAACTATGAGTTGAAGAAGAACACGAAAAGAAACTGTCGTCAAGATCAATAAAACTGTCCATTATAACATAAATACTACAATAAAAAATAATGTATGAAAAAAAATATAAATAGCAAAATAACAATAATAATAACTAAAAATATATATATATATATCTAAAAAACTAACAAAAATAATAATTTATCGATTAAATTAACTACCAATATCGCTGGAATCCTGACAGAAATACTCAATTACATTTAAATAATAATGTTTTTTTAAAAAAAAAAAAAAATCATAAGAGTCTAAAGACAACATCTAAATAAAAATAAAAAAAAGGAACTTAAAAATTTCAACTTCAATACTTATACACTAAAATAAAATACCATTAATAAATAACTAAACATACCAATACTAATCTAGTTCAATAACAAGTGCAAGCTAAAAATAACATTGATTACAACTACAATGTAAGTTATTTATGCATTATAATAAAATACCATTTAAATCAAAACTTATTAGCACTAATCTAATCAGTATAATTATAATAGAAAAACACAAAAAAAAATGCTAACCAAATAAAAAAAAACAAAAGCCAAGCAAATGTAAAATTAACAAACCGTTTTAAATTGATTACATTGCACAAACAAAACGAAGCACGAACAAAACGTAACGCATTGACATTTGACATTGACATCAAACTAACACTTGAAATGTGAATTGAATACAGGTTACCGACAAAAATTTATTTATTAGAAACTTATTATTAAGGTACCTATATATCTAAAATTATGTAAGGAGAGAAAAAAAATAAAGTGTGTTAGCTATGTGACAACAGTGCAACACTGGCAAATTAAAAAGTACTTAACACACGGAATGAAAACACTTTGTTTACAAGTAAAGTTACACACGCCGACGGGTTCTTTTCGTTCCTTTAGTGCTAATGTTCTTACTAGCAGAAGAATCAAGTCCACGCCTGTCCTCAACACTGTCACAGGAGGAAGGAAAACGAGCAATGACATCCTGGAGCTCTTCCATAGTGACAACTTTCAAACGAGATTTGTCGGGCGTTAAAACAACTATCTTCCCTTCAACAGACCAACAGCTCCTGACACCGAAATGCTTACGTGCGGCCATAAAAACTTTGTGACGCGAGTGTGTTAAGAACTCTGATATAGTGATTCCAGAGCCTTTAAGTAAAGTCTTAGTGTCCCACACAAGATGACGATGTTCCATGCTATAAAATCTGACAAGTACTGGTCGGGGTCTATGCTGAGATGATCCCAGTCTGTGGCAAATGTGTAGGTGATCGATTTTCAAGTCAGACAATTTTAATCGTTCGGTTAATATGTGATGGACAGAATCATATAGGTTTTCATTCTGCAATTCAGGTAAACCATGGAATAACAGCACCTTACGCCTCATGGCAGTCTCATGCTGGTCAAACCCCAGTGAAAGTAAACATATTTGTGTCCTCAGTTTAGTTAAAGCTTGCCAGGCAAAAGTCTTGAATTCAGTAAACTCACGTGAAAGCAAAGATATGTCTGGAGTAGCTGGTATCACAGCAGTAGAAGCTTTCTGTAGTCTAGATTCATAATCTGCCATCCGAGTGTTGAACAAATTCTCTAAATCTTCTAAACTGCTTGCCAACTTAGTATCCATAGTATAAGATGGTGAAATTTTCTTGACTAGTGGTAAAGGGGACAGGAAATGTAGTTAAATGCGACTAAAGGTAGTTAACACATATAAATGTGGTGATTACAACATTTATATATCAATAAAACTATTGAAATTTAATTACTTTTAAGGGAGCTTAAAATTAAGATGTGTCAGCTGTGGCCACCCTCAAAAAAAAAAAAAAAAAAAAAAAAAAAAAAAAAAAAAAAAAAAAAAAAATGGGTCACTGCGTTCGGATATTCAGTGGTAGCGATAGCTACAAATAGTCTACGTTAGTTTTTGGGTAAGGCTTGGCTTAAAAATTGGATTGCTATTAGCGAGGTGCGAGGTTTTGTTATGTTATGTTATTCGGGGCTTGAGTAGGTTTGAGTTAACGAGGCGATGAATCGCTATATATTTTGTATTTTAACCGTCTCCACTAAGTCTTGGTACTGCGCTGCAATCTGGATGAATTTAATAGTCAACCCCCTGTATTTGATAGACATTGATCTCCCAAACCAAAAGCATTTGGCTTTATGTCTTATTCCTACAACTGGAAACTCGGAATATTGTACATAAAACATATTCCGTTGAGAATACTAATCAAGAGAGAGTGGAGTGATGGTCCCAACGGATATTTTAGGTATATTTGCAGACGCCGAGAAAACCGACGAGACGATGCGAATTTCCACAGAACAATTTAAGATCGTTCAATGTGAGATAAGTCCTAAGAGTCTGGGGTTTGTCTGGAATTGGTGTTGTATCTGTGTCGATGTAGTACTTTTACTGATATCTGATTCTCAAGAGCAAAATAAAGAGAGAAAGAGTATTTATTTATAAATATAATTATAAAGTAATTTTACCCTTTTTCCATATTTTCGCACATATCCCTATTATTAATTTATTATGTAACAAAAACTTCCTACCATAAGGTTGTATGGTAGAGATCGCTGCTAGCGATGAGACCGCCAATTTGGCGGTAGTGTTGTGTTTGTTTTATCTATGCGATTTTTGTGTATTTAAAGTACCTATATCATTTTTCAGAGATTAAACGAAACCATGGCTGATTACAAAAGAGTATTGAGAATTTGAGACTTGACACTAAAAATTGTTAACGCTAACAAAATATAATAATAAGGAAATGTTGTTGCTAGCTAAGTATGTCTGAAATTGATAAAATTGGTATAAGTACAATTTTTTATTTATTTTATTATTATTAAAAAAACTTCGTAGTGCATTCTAACTGCCGAAACATCAACAACAACAACAATGCTGTTAACATTATTGGAATGGCCAGACGGACTTAGACAAAGCTCTGCCACCAACCGAACCGGGCAGAAAATTTCCCCCGCAGGGTATTGAATTCCAGACCTCTAGGTCGCAACCAGTAAACTACAGAGGCTGTAAATAATAAGTAAACCTAGTAAAATATTTTTTGAGGATCTATCTTCGTGCAAGAGCGAATGGCGGCATGAGTTGGTTAACGAACATAAACCCGATTACAAACTCCAATTCGATTTTTCCGAGCGAGGTAGCGTAGAATGTACATTGTCATTACAATTCCGTTTCCGTTGTAGATTGAAGATTGGAGAACGATTTCGTTTATTCTCAAATCTTGTTACAGAAGAATTGCTTAGTAAACGTTTTCATTATGAATGTGAGATAAGTTCTAATTTAGAGTTTTATAACCATTGCATTTTAACTGTTTTATACAAATCCGTATTGGGCCAGCCTGATGGTGTTGTGGCCCAAGCTCCTCATGTATTTCTCACATGTAGAAAGGCCTGTGCCCAGTAGTGGGACGTATATAGGCCGGTGATGACGAACCATGGCCTTTTTTTATACAAAGCACGACTAAAGACTCAACACCACCTGACGTAAAGCGGTAAAAAGACAGCTAGTGCAGCTACAGTTATTTGCCTTGTATTGCTGTGTTTAGTTAGTTACTTTCATTAAAATGAAATTTTGAATTCGCACAAATGTGATAAAGCACTGTGTAACTATAGAATACCTAGTCTTGCCACACATACTGAAACAAAGAAAAACAAAATTTTCTATTGCAAATAACATATAATACTTTTACAGTGTGTTAGTTTAATACATAAATATAAAAAAATTTGAAATATAAAAGATCATTCGAAGAATGGTATCTGGATTCACTTGTGCCGATGTTTTGATACCTTTTTCACAAAAGTATAGCTCAGTCACTCATTCATAGCTAATACTCCATCAAACCATCACTGAAGTCGGATAGTGCCCACGTTGTACTCTGTCGATTAATTGGGAAGGTTCCTTGGAGCTTTGAGCATAAATACGGTATTTTTTTTGTTAAAATATTGCTCAATTGTAAAAATTTTCTCATACGTAAACAAAAATGTTCTGTGGCCTACCTTTGCGTACCGCTTCAGTAGTTGCTTCGATTTTACCACCCTATTCTTTTTTAAATTATCAGTTATGAAATGACCAGTACGTCTATTATAGGCTGCAAGTCCTAAGTCATCTTTTAAAATACGCGACATGGTTCTAGGTGCTATCCTTATCTCCCGAGATAAAATCTTTTACTTTCGGACAGGATTTCTTCGAATTCTTTCCCTTACTGCTTTGACCATCTTTTTCGTACGAACACTACGTGGACGGCCAGATCATTTTCTGTCACAAACAGAGGAGGTCTCATTGTACCTAGTAATAGCCCGGTACACAAACATTTTACTAATACCAAGCGTATGGAGAGTTTTAAAAATTGCATTTGGCTCCTTCCCGTCTTTGTGTAATGCGATCACAGCGATTCGGTTCTCTTTATCACCCCACTCCATTTTAATATCGCAAAATATTGTAAAATGTATTGGCGCCAAAATGAGAAAACTCAATGAACAATCATATAAAAATGACAGATTCCAAATTAAAATCTAATATTTTGTTTATTTTTTTTATGGCCAGACTAAGTATAGCAGAAATTTTATTGAGAAACTATTAACAACATTTTTTAAGAGGATAGACGATAACGCGCATTTTTGATACGCGTTTTCTCCGCTCGTACTCTACGCTTTCGCTGCTAGTTTTCTGGTTTATAGTTTGCGATGCCTCTACAAATGCAAACGCATTCGTGGCGGTACCAACGCGAATGTAGAGGCCTTAAGAGGCCCTCGAATATTGAGCGTCCACCTAAAGTTTGGGGTAGCACCTTCACCTGACAGAATAACACCACTTTGTTATGTTGTGCTCCTGAGTTAGCAAGAGTTCGTTTAATATTTTTACTTTTAAACCAATTTTCCTACTTCTCAATTTAAATTAACGGTGAATGTTAAAGCGATTTTTAAATTACAACTTCATTCTCGATGTTTCATTCAACTTCATATAATAATGCATAGCCATGCGCAACAAGGAGTCCGTTCCTGTGGCTTTGTGTGATTTTAAAGCTTTCGAATATAAAACGCTCTTACATTTCAAATACGAATTGAAGAAATAAAATTGCAATTTATTATGAAATCAAATAAAAATATATTTATTCAATCAAGCACGAAGCACCTTCGAATCGTCATTAATCAGTATGTCAACAACGTCATAGTGTCTGTCTGACATGTCAGAATTTATGTTGCCTAAAAATGTCATAATGTCTGTCTGTCGTGTCTAATTTGCACCGGTTCCAAAAGTTGAACTACCGAGAAGAAGTAACAATGTAGATAATAGGTCTGAGTGTAACAATATAGTAACTTCCCCACTCTCCCCTGACAAGAAGGAGACAGCTTAAACAAGGATTCAGCTTTAGTATTATAATTATCGATAACAATGTCATTAATAGTCTTCATAAACTGTTTAATATGAACACCTTAGTAAAAAACTACCCAGTTCTCCCCGTTTTCTGTGCCCAATACCCCGTACTATTTCAATATTGGTATCTCTAAAAATTCTCCTGGTTCCAATAATAAATTTAATGGGATTGTAGCCGAACGTTGGAGGGATAGGCAGAAGTTTTACACAGACGCCTCGAAACTTTCTCCCTCTGGCTGTGTCGGCATATCAGTTTACCTCCATAATTCCATTTTTTTTTAAATTCTAGTTTTATATTATTTTAATTACTAAGTAATTTTTTAAACATTTATAATAATGTTAAAATGAAAAATGAAGAATATTTTTACAGTTTAGAAGTCCCTCTAAAGTATCCGTGTTCACGGGCGAAGGCATAGGCATCCTTGAGGCCCGTTTATTCATTGAATCACACAACATTAAAAAAGCAGTTATTTTCTCGGATTCATTGTGTGCTCTCAAAGCGATTAAAAAATATATTTTCAAATGCAAATTACACAATAAAATATTATTGGACATCAGGCATCTTTTTTGAATTGTTATAGTAAAGGCTTGCTAGTTGGTTTAGTTTGGATACCTAGTCACTCGGGCATCTTGGGTAATGAATGTGTAGAATTTTCTGCTAAGACTGCTGCTTCTGGACCTTCTCATGTCGATCTAAAGCACAATATCCTCCAAAGATATGATCTTTAAATTATTTCCAAATCACACATTCTGGTAGATTGACAGAGGGAATAGGATAGATCAAGTCAAACTAAGGGTGGATTTGATTACAGTATCCAAAAAAATATCCCAGCTAAACCCTGGTTTTTCAAATATAAGAAATTTCCCAAAACTGTTGTAGACTGTAGACTCAGAGTAGGCCATTGCTGCTCGCCAGTTTTCTTACACAAAATCAGAGTTCGTGACCACTCCCTTTGCGAATGTGGGTTGGCTGATGGTACCTTGGACCATATTTTCTTTGAATGCTCCAAATACAATACTAATTTTAAATTGTATGATGTCCTTGCTAAAATCAAAATTTCTCTTCCTATTAACCTAAGTAGCCTTTTAACTTATTCATCCCCGGAAGTTTTTTTGTATCCTCGCTAAATTTATTAAATGTTATAACATAAAACTCTAACCAAATATATCTCCTGACTTAATTTGTCACAATCACTATTATATTTAATTTTTCTCTTTTACAGATACTCTACTGATTAACCCAAATATACTAAGCCAAGTTATCACAACAGACTTGTTTTACAGCAAAACAATAATATTTTCCCATACACATGCTTGGTCAAAACTCTGGGCTGGCAGAATTATTATCGTTAAGATAAACACATTGCCATTAAAAGAAAAAGAAGAAGAACAATGCTGTCTGTGAATGTCATAGCCAATTTATTCTGTCATTTGTAAATCCACCATGTGCTGAGCCACTTACTAGTGGTAACCCACAGAATGGCAACCATTGCCATTACTTATGAAATAATAAATATTACATATGAAAGATGTTTAGCTTTATTAGGTCTTTGTATATTAATTGTTGACCTTTGTGTATTGTAATACCTATATTGTGAAGGTGCATTGTCGGACAGCCTTTAAATACAGTAAATATTCTTATTATTAGGTACTTATTGGTACTTTAATATACCTTTTTTATACTCTGTGCGACACTGCGCTGCTAAATACTATTACTGTGTAATTAAACATTGTAACTTAATGATTGAAAAGAGTGACTACACGAGTTTGTTGCCGGAATCTTCTCGGTAGTTCAACTTTTGGAACCGGTGTAAATTCAGACAGACTGACAGACAGACGGACCGACAGACAGACCGATAGACAGACTGACATAACATTCTTAGCTTACGTAGATGCAGATAAGACAGAGAGACAAACATTATGAAATTGTTAGTTAGTTAATATTATTTTTATGTGATAGACTTAAGGGTTTTTTTGTTGACGATTCAAAAGTGCTTCTTGGGGGCCTAATTGAATAAAGATATTTTCATTTTCATTTTCATTACTCAACCTTTGTATTTTACGCAGACAACAAAACCAAGTGCTTTTTGCTAGCAGTAACTATTTATAGAAAATATATGCTAGCTCCTTTTTTAACAAATCGAAGAACATGTAAATAAATGTTAATTTTTATTTGCCTAAATCCTACACAATATCAATTTGGTATGCTTCAAGTGCAATAGTAAGTGTTCTTTAGGGTAGCTACATACAAAAAGGGATACCGCCTAAAGTTACAGTCTACATCAATCTAACGGTTCATTGTTTTATCCTATAATCCTTACACAGCGCTTTGCGAATCGGAATAAAGCGGAGTCATCCAATTTGTCACGTTACGCCACGCCGCGCATAAATATTGAACGGATAACCGGCCCTCCACTGGATCCGGTCCAAGCACATCAATCAGCGGCTGCACCTGACGGATAAACGGATACACGGATACAAGCGGCGCATCACTAGAAAGATTCCTTCTAATTTTAATATATCATCGCCTTTTTAAAAAAAAATATGTCACAAAATTAGTAAAAAATGTAATACTTTAGAGCGCCACCGGAGGAGCTGCTTTCATATGTAGTACGTACTGTAACTAATTTGACGTGCACTATTTATGTCGCGATCTTCATTATTACTATTTGTATAGTACTTAATATAAAGTTTACTGTCCGCTATATCGTTTCCATTCAAGTCCCTTAGGTTCGGACCCTATCAGATGGTAAACAAGCGAAGTGCTCGCCTGTAGTCGCACATCGTCTTGAGCTCTACTCGCGCGTTGTCACTATACCGTATAGACGCTCGTAGCACATAGCCTATAGACGCTCGTAGCACCTTGGGCACTACTCACACGTTGTCACTTTAGCCTATAGATGATCGTAGCATCTTGGACACTACTTACGCGTTGTCACCGTAGCATATAGACGCTCGTAGCGCCTTGGGCACTACTCACGCGCTGCCTACCCTAAACCATCAAGAGAAAACGTTATGTTGACAACGTAGGAGACGAGTCCTCCTGCTCCTAACTCAATGTGTTCTCACTGAGCTCTAGCGACTTTACTCGCTGCCGAAATGCAACACTGCAAAGTAATCAGAAGTGAAGTCCGGCACCCAAATTCCCACCACTTTTGCCCTATCTTACACAGTCGGAAAAAACTTGAGTGGATTCTACTTATTGTCTGTGTTGGTAAAATATAACTTATTTTAAAGGAAAAGTTAGAATACCTTTATTTTGCTAAGAAGAGAAATCCTAAAGTTTCCGCGAATGTAGTGACGTTATTTCTAATTATGAGTTTGTTCAAATTTACAAAAGACACACTGTTTTGTAGCTGGCAAAACAATTGTCGAATTCACGCAAAAAAGTCGCTAAACGTCAAACCGCTTTTATAATGAATTGTTGTTTTTTTTTTATTTTCGTATCAAATTGAATATTTTTATTCGTGTTTTCACGAGACTTGTAAAATAAGCTTTTAATAACGGAGAGAGTTTTTAAGCCTCTTAAAGATTTCTATTAACAATTGAAAATTCTATATCTGCCTTTAATAACAAGCTTCTACCCGCGGCTCCGTTCATTTGGAGACGTTTTTAAGGGGCTACCTCGTGCACACTAGCGACACCAATTGATTGTTATTAATTATGGTGAATTTAGAACATAATAAACAAAAACGCTTTAGAGAATTGCTAAAGAACGGTATTTGTAATTTTTATAGATGTATCTTGTATAAAGTGTCTACCTATATGTAACCAAATTTTTTATTATTGTTAAAAGTGGTCACTTTCGGTAATAATGAAAAAATAGGTTACATGTAGAGGAATATCTTATACCGAGCACATCTCAAAAAATTATAAATACCATTCTTTAGTAATTCACTAAAGCGTTTTTGTTTATTATGTTCTATATTCACCACAATTAATATGAATCAAGTGGTGTCGCTAGTGTCGACGAGGTATCGCCTAAAGGCGATACATTGAAAAAATCTTACGGATCTGAAAATCAGCTATACATTTCTTCATATCTTTATCTTGACACGCGTAGAACCAAAAAACGATTAAGGGATTTTGCCTCGTTATGTTTTATTTCGACCTCTTAAAAATTACAAAACTTATGATTATTGGTAATTCCAATGATCTTAAGTTTTGTTATTTTTACACATTGTATTCAATAAGAAATTATTTTAAATATAGGCGGCGGACTACCATCACCATGGACAATGGTCTGGCGATCTTACCCTAAGATCTCCAGACCACATTGAGAAAGCGTTACATTAAATTAAATTAAATTAAATAATTTTTAAATTAAATAATTGTTTAATTTTCCCACCAGAATGTTACATATCTCTAAACTTATAGCTGATCTAAATCAGTGACATCATTAATATAACAAATGAATGGAGAAAGCATAAAAAAGAAAAAATACAAGAAATAGGAGAAAGAAAATATAACATTTGGGAGGACTGGAGCCTAAACTAGGATATTCCTGTATTTCAGGACTCCAGGGTCTCCCACCCAAGCCATGTGCCATTACAATAACAAACATTTACAGATTAACACTTAAAGTACAGTGACAAAAATATAAAATATACTAGACTTATCTATTGCAATGTATTATACTTTATTAGAGTAGATAGAATTTAGGGTAATGTGCGCGAGCGTGAGTTGTGTGTGCGTGCGTGTATGTGCGGTAAATATGCGTGTGTGTGTGTGTGTGTGTGTGATTGTGTGTGTGTGTGTGTGTGTGTGTGTGATTGAGTGTGTGTGTGTGTGTGTGTGTTTATACATATATACGTGATTATTTCATTTATTTTAGCAGGGATTCCGTCTCATGGTAGTTCAGTTTTAGTAGGTAGTTCTTTAGGGAGATCTTGCAATCGAATAATATTTTAGGATAAATATCAAGGCTCGCGTTAAGTTTACTGTAAAGGTGACTCGAAAGGAAGACGGTTTGGAGTCGGAAGAAGGCAGTCTTGTGACTACTCGCCTGACAAATTTTTCTTTTCGGCCTACGACAATTGGTTTGGATTAGAGGGCTGTAACTCAATTTTTTATGCTGCCGTATTGTTATCTGCATGATAAACAGCTGTCTTACTGTCATGACTTTCGCATCTTGGTATAGCTGTTGTGTGGAATAACGGAAAGGTTTCCTGTGCATTACCTTTAGCAATGATCGCTGAGCACGTTCCAATTCAATTAATCTAGTCTTGCATGCCCCACCCCAGACTGGAATACAGTAGATCAAAACTGATTGAGCAAGGGCGTAGTAAATAGTTTTTAATAGAGATGGTTTAAGGATGTTACGGAGTTTCTTGAATATCCAGATTATTTTCCTTACACGAGCTGACAGAAGATCGACCTGTGCGTTCCAGGACAGCGTTTCGTCTAATTGGACACCGAGATACCTTATTGCCTTCACTCTTTGTAGTGGGGAGCATGAGCATGTTGTTAGGGTTGGAGTAGAGCATGTGTGGAGTTTTAGGGTAATCTCGTTTGGTGTAGATTGGGTTGATCTATTAATGGAAAAGGCTATAAATTTTGATTTATTTGTGTTAAGAGTGAGAAGGTTTTTCTTGAACCAGGATGAGGCTTGCAGTAGTCCTTGTTCAGTATTCGAGGTTGTTGACATTAGGAGCAGGAGATTCACCTGTGTTCTGTCAACATATCGCGTTCTCTTGATGTGTTCGACATGCCCCTAACAATATGATTTTGTCCATGGTAACCGCAATGGGTTCCTTTTTAAAATTAGAATGGATAGTATTTCTAGTCGAATTGATATGATAATTTAACAGCGGAAGTCAGGGATGGTAACTATTCAATTGTCAAAATGGGGAGCATTAAGATTATCTGGGCTTGTTTCAAATTCAAACTAAGATCGCTTAGGTGTTTTAAACGCTTTTTAAGTACTCCACTGTTAAAAAGCACCTAAAACACGCCTGGAATACCACTATTCTCTACCTCTAAAATCATCCGTATCATAAAATTAGATCTTTGAAAATGAAATACATGCGTTTTCAGTTTTCCACCCTTAGTCAGCCAGCGTGCTCGAGTGTACCATGTCTCTAGTGATGAATGGGCGAAATATGTTCGCGATGGGTAGCTTTTACCTTTTACGGATATTCCGTATACGATGCTGCATTTTGACATCACTATTTGCGAATGGATTTGATTTAATACAATTTTAGATGAAAACTATAGTCAACAACATGGCAACGTTGATGAGAGGTGTATATTTGAATTTTAATTACAATTGGACGAAGTATTTTCAAAACTTGATACATAAATATGTAATGTTATGGGACTAGCTATGTCAGGTGTGTCTTACGCGATATAATCATAAATGAGGACATCTGTAGGAGAACCAAACTCACTGCCATAGCTCATAGGATTAGCAAGTTAAAATGGCAGTGGGCAGGGCCCAGCAAGAAGAACGGACAGCCGATGAGGCGTGGATACAACGTGTCGGAGAGCGCAAAGTTGGACGGCTTCCCACTAGATGGACAGACGACCTGGCCCATTGTCCGCTATCTTCAGTGTTTAAACGTACATTGATGTTTCACAACGAAACCTTTCGTTCGTTTGTTTCTTACACTATTATTATAATGATGCGGAGATACAAATTATTGTATATATATAATAATCACTAATGAAGGTAACCCTTCATTGATTATTTTTGGTGTTTGGATTCTGACTTTGTATATATCAATATTCACATGTAATATTTTTCTTTAGGGTGGAGGGCTAATAACTTGAGTCACAGGAATCTTACTAGTTCAGGTACTAGCCCGCCACAGGCATGATTATTGTAGGTATGCATCCTAATTAACTGAAAACATTATTGTTGAAACATGTCTATTATGTTTGTGGTGAGAAATAAATAAATTTATTTATAATCCATTATTAATTGTAGCGTGAAACAACAATGTATATTAGGTAGGCATCAGGACTTGACATTTTTAGCGAATAAGCGCTGACCCCTTATTCTCAATTGTCGGATCACGGATTTGATTCGAAAAGTCACATGCCGTCTCGCTTTGACTCACCGCGATGAAAAGTGACAGGCATAGAGTTCCTGAAATTAGAATATTTTCCGACAGTTGAGAATAAGGGGGCTGGTCTTTGTTGAATAGTAGACATCATAGGCTATTATGATCACACGTGAGTAAATTACATCACTTTGATAACATTTCCTTATAAGATATTAGAAAAAAAATCAGTGGAACGAAGTGGAGCTTATGGGAGGCAAAACGAAGAACAGCAATTGAACTGGCGAAGTGTCTATCAACTATAATAAAAGTTTCCCTCAAAAATGTCAGGATGCTTCCCACTGCTAGACACGCCTTTCTACATACAGAAACAGCAGGGAGTTTGGGGTGAAACCACCACGCTCCCTGGTCCGATGTTAGTTGATGTAATGGAAAGTGGTAGGGTTCGCCAGTTCACATAACCAGCGAAGATTTTCCGCCGATTTCCTTCCGTTACAATTACGATAGTTTTTGGAGAAATATCTTTTTTACTAAAAAGTGTAAATTCACCTTTTGTACTAAAATAAAAGCCAACATTTTGAAACTTTAGCGCTCATACCCATATACTAGCGTTGCTATAAGTGTTTGAGAGTGCAGCTTGAAACAATCACTTAAGCTTCTTGGTTCTACGAATATCCTATAATTATTTTTCAACTCACCACACCTGAATTCTTTGAATAGTGTAGGTACCCACTTCCTTAATTGCGAATATTTCATACCCAATTTATCGTTCGGAAAATAGGACAAGAAGGAATGTTCCATCTCGCCCTTTGTCTACAAACGATCGTGCATTAGTCTCTGTGTTGACTGATGGCCCCGGGGATGACTTGCCCCGAACTGCCGTGAATGGAATTAATTACCTACCAGGATCGCGTCCCATCAAAAATCTGTTTGTTCGAACAGCCTAGTATTTTTTTCATTCAAGTGCAAATTATTAGGAAACTATTTTGTCAAGCCGCGTGAGACTCTCGGGGGTTTATATTATTTTATTATTTATTTATTAAGGTACAGCAACAGAATACAAAACACAGCTTGCACGTAAATTGCAAGCACTTGAAAATAAAACAAACAGTTAAATTTGCACTCCGATCACAGCTGAACACAGCATTAGCTTATTCTACCGCACTTTAATTAAACATTATGTTCAAGCAAAATAAAAGAAGTTTTGACCAGAAATCACATAAATCTTAAGTTAAGTTTACTTCTTCATATATTTAAATAAGATGAACGAGAAAGTAAGAAAACATCCAACTCCTTACCATTGTAAGCTCTGCACATTCTGATAATAGGATCATTGTGAGTGACATTGGTTGCCTCTGCACGATGGTAAAGAGAAAAGGTTTTGTGATCTTTTGCTACAGCCTATTTTGAATGAAACATGGCTCAACAGTTCACAAACGTCCCAGTTGGAGTTACGACTTTATAAAGCGTTGACAAATCGGCTACATGAGAAGGGTGCTCACGAAGATATGACCATTGAAAACCAATTGTATCTGAAACTGCGACTTGTCAGGTTAAATCTTAATTTGGATTTTTTTAATATGGATTTTTTTAAGTGTGTACCGTTTCTTCGGAAACTTAAAGCCTTTACTGGGAATAGCCACCAATAAACGCAGTTGGATGTTTTAATATTATTTAAATAATCAACCGACTATTTTCTAAATTGATATTGTAACTATATCGGAATAATTATAATAATAAACTAGACAATGGAGAAATACAACAGATACTAGGTGGTAGGCCTGTATGTAGGGTCGCCTGGGTAGGTACCACCGCCTTTCTTATCAGCCGAGAAATAGTCCGCTGTATTTCGGATTGAAGGGAAAGGTAGTCAGTGTAATTACTGGGCATGGACGACATTTCATCTTAGGGCTCAGGATGACAACGCACCTGCAATATCTAGTGATTTTTCCTTGTTATTGCAGGTGTCTATAGGCGGCGGTAACCGCTTACCATTAGGTGGGCCGTCAGCTTGTTTGTTATCCAGTTGTTTGAAAGAAGATATTATAAAATATAAGAGATAAAAATAAATTATATAATTTTTATATATTTTTTATATAATTAAAATTATATCATTTTTAAAGATATCTTCGTATTTGCTTCAAAATCCAGGGTTTTCCTTGTCTAGGACAGGTTACAGATGGCAACCTTAATTTTGGGTAATAACAGCCCCAGTCTGGCCCAATGCGGGTTGGTGGGTGGCAGCCCCGGTAACAACCCGGACCATCGGTACGACGAACCACGAAGTCGTTAGATATTATTAACAAATTAAGCTCCAAAATGTTACCTATACGAATATTTAATTAAAATTTCAATAATTAAGCACTTAGTTCGTAAGTAGGTCAAAACTCGCCATGACTCAACCAAAGTAAATACATTAAAGTACGTCATCTCCGGCCTCGTGCGAATGGTGTCGGTTCTGTTGTCGGAGACTAAAACTGACATTTATTTGTTAAGCGGCGTTATACCTCTGGGGGTCTATGATAACGCAAAAATTAATTGTGTCTGGCATGTGATGCTTGAAGAAAGGGATTATAGAAAGGGATTAAAATTGGTATCCTGTTATTTGACGAAAAACATAATAACAAAATTATCATTATATAATTTACATATAATATAACGGTAAAATTACGTTTCCCAGATTAATCTTTATACCAACTTAGTTTAATTTGACAATTAGCTAATAAATATTAATTGTTTAAAATATCTTTTGACAAACAATTCATCAATTTAATAAATAATGAAACGTTATAGTTCGCGATCGCTAAAATAGTGATTGTTTAAGATCATAACTACTACTACGCTGCTAAATACTATTACTGTGTAATTAAACATTCTAACTTAATGATTGAAAAGAGTGACTACACGAGTTTGTTGCCGGAATCTTCTCGGTAGTTCAACTTTTGGAACCGGTGTAAATTCAGACAGACTGACTGACGGACAGACAGACAGACTGACTGACGGACAAAGGACCGACGGACCGACAGACAGACCGATAGACAGACTGACATAACATTCTTAGCTTACGTAGATCCAGATAAGACAGAGAGACAAACATTATGAAATTGTTAGTTAGTTAATATTATTTTTATATGATAGACTTAAGGGTTTTTTTGTTGACGATTTGAAAGTGCTTCTTGGGGGCCTTATTGAATAAAGATATTTTCATTTTTCATTTTCATTAAAATATTAGTTGTTCGCGTAAAAACAGTGATAAATCGTAAAGTGTATTACTTAATTAGTTAAGTAGTAACTTTATTATAAATGTATAAAAGATATATTAACTTTAAAAAATATCTAAATTAGTATTCCTTGCACTGTCCAAAACGATGACGCCGTGAGCTCCGTATGCGTAATTCGGACCACTCAAATTTGTAGTTAACTTAAAATTTATCAAAGACATTTGACATCTTCAGTCTTCCCGTGACCACGATCGCTGTAAAGTAATCAAATCGTCGGGTGTATACTATAAAATGCAACATCTAATTAAACGCAAGTTAATCCGGTAAATTGTTTTTTTTTTTCAAATAATAATATCTAAACTTCAAAAATGAATTAAGAATTTTAAATAAAGAATATTTGAAAGCAATGCCCCATCTTAACCGAATCTTAGGTATTAGTAAAAAACACTCGCGTCGGATGATAAAATAGAATATTTCGAAATTGAAAGGTACACGTTAGCTTACAACGCAATTTTTAATTTTATTGATGTAATATAAATGCACCTTCCATTTTATTATGTGATAACATGTATTTTTTAAGTACTTTATCCATAAAGTTATGTATAAGTATTTACTTTGTACGCATACAGTGTCAGATAAGCTGAATTATAAACTGAATTAATAGGTAGTGATCCTCTTTTGTTGTCTGGTTCCACTGAAAACCAGCGCCGCGATGTTTAGCCATCGCGGCATTAAGCTGAGTGGCGACCATTTGGTTACATTAATGTGTGCCTCTTTACTTTGTGCCTCTTTTTTTGTGTTGTAATTTCATAATGTTACCAATAAATAATTTTTCTTTCTTTCAAATACAGATAGACTAGAAGAATTTCACAGGGTTTTCCCAAGTCCTTGGTGGCTCAGATGGTTAGAGCAGTCGCCCGGATTGTGAAAGGACGCGGGTTCGACCCCCGCCTCAGAACATAAACATTTTCTAGTTTAGATATTTACAAGTTATCACATTGCGATTATTTTTTTGTCAATCAATAGGACACCGAATAAATTTTATATGAAGATGACCTACTACTATGTATTTACTCAGCCCCAACGGTTTGCAGGGCAGCACGTTAATTATGTGGGGCAAACAAGATGGTAAGCTATTCATTATCCGTGGTTATTCGCACTGGATTTACTATGATGTTATTGCGTTAGGGATGCCATGTTATTTATCTATTTAACCAATCAACCGTAATCTTACGCAGCCTAAGAATTACTCAAATAATTTGTCTGTCTTTCATCTTTTCACACTTAAACCGCTGGAGATATTTTAAGACCATGGGATGGACATGGGCGACAATGAAGGGGCACCCATACCACAAGCTCATGCCGCTGCTTACTTTGGACTAGATAATAGGTATGAGTGCATAAATATAATAATAATCATCATCATATCAGCCGAGAGATGCCCACTGCTGGGCAAAGGTCTCCCCCAAGGATCTCCAAACCGATCGGTCCTGCGCTGCCCTAATCCAACGGCTTCCCGCGACCTTTACCAGTTCATCGGTCCACCTTGTGGGAGGCCTACCAACGCTGCGTCTCCCGGTACGCGGCCGCCACTCGAGGACCTTTCCGCCCCAACGGCCGTCAGTCCTCCTCGCAATGTGACCTGCCCACTGCCACTTGAGACTCGCAATTCTTTGGGCTATGTCAGCGACTTAGTTCTCCTGCGGATCTCATCATTTCTGATTCGAATATAATAATATAATATAAGTTTGGAACAATAACCGACATCCACTTGGGCAGAACCGCGGACCGACACTAGTTTATTGTAATGTTAAAATTATATTAAAGAAGTGTTTTTTTCAGATTATAAGAGAAATATAATATTAAGTAACCAACCTACAAACGTTTTACGGTAATCCTGTTTGACAAAGGTTAAAGATAGGGAGCATAAATTTTGTGTCCATTGTGGGTTGCCCGGCTAATAATATAAGTACTTTGTGCGACGGTAGGTATTTTAAGGATATGTGAATCGGTTTGCTGGAGGTTTGAACTACCTTTGCTTTTAAATACTGCTGAATTAAGTATGTATTTCAATTCACCCGATTTTTGTATTGCATTTTCACAGGGATGGAAACGTGACACGTATTCAACCCTTTGAGACCTCAAAGGGATGAATACGTGTCACGTGACCGCTGTGACGTAGCCTGTTACTAAACACTGTTGGTTTTCCTTTTGCCAGCGTCTGATGCTAACAACAAGTGACGTCATACACTGAGATTGTTGTTTGTTGACAAGTGACCTGAGAGTGAATTGATATTTTGTTTATTAAATATTATTAAAGTATTAAATGTACAACATTTGAAATTTAAAGTTTTTCAATAAACAGCTTTCTAAAATTGCAAGCTAATTGGAAATTTAAATAAAACCTTCGATTAATTACCTCCTTAGTTGCCATGTTTCGGAGTAAAAGGTCGTTCCATTTTTAAATTACACGGCAGATATAAGTTTTTGATTTATTTCGAAGAAGTTTGTCAAAATAATGTTCAAATTTCAAGGATGTTTGAGAAAAACTATATTTTGTTTCTATTATGAAAACTAACACTGCGCGTCAAAATTATATTTTAATTTGAATACAGTCCACATTCCAGTTATGTAAGTTCTGTGCCAGTATTTAATATTCATAATGGTGGCCTAAGCTGTTTCCAACTCAAATACCATGCCTTCGCGTTAGAAATTCATAATTCCATTACAAACTTTCGAGCTAGAGCAGGAACTTGCTTCAGGAGCTCGGTGGCTTAGTGGTTTGATTTCTCTGGCACAGATTAGATAATTGGCTCTGGTTTCGATTACGAAAACAAAGCAACTTTCGCCATGGTCGATCACGGGATGGGTCAACCAAAACTTACAATCTCGAGCTCCTCCGGGCTTTGGAAGGCACGTTAAGCCGTTGGTCCCGGTTGTCACTGCAACCGCATTGGGCCAGCGTGGTGGTATTATGGGCCAGACTCCTCGTTTTTCTTCCAGGTAGGAAGGCCTGTGCCTAGACATATACAGGGTGGTTCCGTCAATACGACAATAAATTGAAACATGGGCTATATTAGTTCATAGAAATGGTTGGCCATTTTCAAAAACATCTTATTCGTTTGATAATTTCATGACATTTGTATGAAATAATATAACATCGGCAGCATTATTGCATAGATATGTCATGAAATTATCAAATCAATAAGATGTATTTGAAAGTAATGAAAGGTTTATATTATTATCGTATTGCGGCACCATCCTGTATCGGTCGGTAAAGACTTAATTGACGATTTTTTTTATACAAATTAAAAAAGTGACCCATGCTTGCGGCTCTCTAAAATCATTGGTCCATTGTCTCCACCATGCTTATTATAAACGCCAAAGTATCTGTCTGTCTGCTACGTTGTCATTTTACTTTAAAATCTTTTAATAATGTCTATGTACACACGACAGCACGTCAAGTGCAACAGTAGCACTACGAAAACCGCCTCTATTACGAACGCAATAAGGGCGGTCTCAAGATCAAACTGTTACGTTTGATGTGCTGTTGACTGTACCAGCTACTATTATTCTGTTCTGTATTGTTTTTCACTGAACATTGTATTTCATTTCAAGCGACTCAACGCCACCTGATGTGAGTAAGAAGAGTCCATAGGCGAAAACAGCTACCTAAACACACTGCTCTAGTCGCCTCCACCTTGCCGGCCTATAAGGTGTCTTTCCACACCTCCTTTGATTCAAAGGCTTATTATCAGGCTTTGAAGGAACCCATGCTATAGAAAGGAAACACTGTGCCCGCAAATAATTGCAAGTTTTGGAAGAACGAGAAAGAAACGAGTTGCTAACTTTTTTGTGCGTGATGTTGAGGTGAAGACAGTGAATTGATGACTCCGAAGACCGGCACGCGATTTACTGAGTAGGAAGTGGAAAGGTGGTATAGGCTTTTCAGGGCTCTCTAAATAATATATCCAGAAGGCCACCACCATTACCAGGTACCACCGCCTTTCTCATTTCAGCCGTGAAACAGTTCGCTGTGTTTCGATTGAAGGGAAAGATAGCCAGTGTAATAACTGGGCATGAAAGGCCTCAGGATCCCAACGCACTTGCAATAGCAAGAGATTTTTTCCTTGCTATTGCAGGTGTCTATAGGCGGCGGTTACTACTTAGTTGAATAAAAAAAGGCGATTGGTAAAGAGATTTTAGGGTTACATTAAGATCGGAAGTTCTACATTTATAGCACCTAATGCAAATTGCAGCGACTTCCCGTATAAGTATAGCCGCAGATTGCCACAATCGGCGCATTATATCGGCGGAGCGGCGACCGCTACTGATTATGGTTGCGTGGTTGCGGTGGCCGCACAGAATATTATTTCGTTTCATAAAACCCCAAACGTTCAACGTAAAATGTGAGCAATATCACCGATTTTCCGGGAACGTTATACAACGCATTCCCTCGATTTTTATAGCCTCAAGATGACAACGCACCTGCAATATCAAGTGATTTGCCCTTGTTACTGCAGGCGTCTATAGGCGGCGGTAACCGCTTACCATCAGGTGGGCCATCAGCTTGTTGGGTCATAACACCACCACGCTGGCCTAATGCGGGTTGGTGGGTTAAAGCGGTTGCATGAACAACCGGGACCAACGGATTAACGTGCCTTCCGAAGCACGGAGAAGCTCAAGATAACAAACTTTGATTGACCCATCCCAGGATCGACCGTGGCGAAAGTTGCTTTGATTTTCGTGTCGAAACCAGAGCGCTCAGACCAATACGCCACCGAGCTCCTACCATAAAAGTATATACTCACAATTTTTGAAAATGAATTCGCCAGCTGATTACTGTTTAATATCAAGTGTCTGTCTTTAGTATTGTATTTATTTCTTGAAATAAGTAATTGATTTTCGCTTTTTTCTGTACCACAAAAGATAAGTAGAGAGAGGGATGCTAAAATTATTTATGAATATTTATATCCTACGATATAATAATGAAAAATGTATCATATCATAAAAAGGAAAGGAGTCCATAAATAATTTGAGCAAGACATTTTCCAAGGAAATTTCACGTCGAAATAAGGGTGCTTACAGAATAGCGTTTTTTATGTGCGTAAATGGTCTTCAAAAAGTCTGACTCGCGTATACGTTTCTCTCGCGGCTCGCGCTTATACGAGCTTGTAAAGCTCCCTATAAGTTTTAGCAAACATCTTGTAAATTATTAATTAAAATTATATAAACAAACATTTATAATAATGTTAAAATCAAAAATTAAGAATATCTTGTAAATTTTCACGGATAATTAAAAACCAATTGTCTCTAGAATCTGTGGCTTGACTGATTAAATTGCCAGCTACTACCTACAAGTTTTTTTTACATAATGCCCGACAACCCGACATTTCGCTTGCAAATGAAATAACATTATACTATTATCCTAGCCAAAACTGCTGAGTAAAAACCGCACGCTCGCTACCGGTAATTCTGCGGCAGCGCCGGCAAAGCGCAATCGGTAGCATATTTTGTATCGATTTAATGACGTGATAAACCTATAAATTAAATGGGAGAATATTAAACCATAATCGTCCTCTTTGTCTGCATTGCGGTAAGTTGTATTGTCCGTTTAATGGTGGGCACATTATTTGGGTATTAACGTAAAGGTAAAGTGATTAAAACACTGTTAAATAAAGCATGTTTTGTTTATGTCACTCGTATATCAAAAGATAAAGTCAAAGTCCTTCGTAGCTTAAGCTAATAATGCTTTTCATGATACAAAAGAACATGGGTATCCCTCTCTCCCAGCAGAAAGGGATTATCTTTTTCTATCAAGATGCACACTCCCTCGTACAAAATGACGCATTATCTACTAAAATTGTTCTCTGAAAAATACACAAATGCTCACAAGATAAAAAAAAGCCGGTAAGTAAATAAAATGTCTGGAAATAAATTTAATACCGGTAACTACTACTATAAATACCGTTTAAAATATTGCTTACGTTCCGAAGAAGTACGGAAAACCTAATGGATATTGCATTTGAAATATATGTAACTAAGCACTGACGAGTTTGTGCATTTCGTATTATTTAATGTGTTTTGTATAGTATTATATGGATGGGGAAAATTTACATTAAAATTTTTGTACATGGGACTTTAGAATTTGCAATCACAATCATAATTGTTGTATTTGACGGCTATCCAGTCGAGTGATCATTCATTACACTGTCTACTAAGCCCAAGGTTCCAGGTTTAACTCCCGGATGCTCATTTTCGCATGATGAATACGAACATTAATCCAAGAGTCATTTTGTGTCATGGATATTTATATATCTATGACATATTTATAAACTAAGTAATCGGTAGTTTATAAATAAAAATCCAAAAAAATTGGTTTGGATGCTTGTTACTTAATCACGCCAGGGCGGTTGAACAGATCTGGATGAAATTTGGCACGGAGACAGATTATATTCTGGATTGGATTGGAAACAAAGTTTACTTTTTGAATGAATGAATGATTAAACAGTACATTTGGCAAAAATATACAGCACAAAAGGAACAAAAATACATAAACAGATTTTAGACCAAATAGGCTCCCTTACTGTGGATACTATATCATTAAGACATGCGGCGTTAGGCAAGGCGCAAACAGTTAAGTTCTTTTTCTGCTTGACGAAATAAATAAAGAAGTAAACATATAAATACGACTTACCTAAAACTATTAAAGGCAGGCATATTATATACAGGTATAACTAGAACCAAAATAGATAAACATAAAATTTTATAAATTAGTGTTATTTGACTTTTTGAGTGTGTGTCCATCAAATATTTTTTATAGTTTTTGGCCCATAAACGCGTTTCCATCGGAATACACAGACGAAATCGCGGCTGGAAGCTACCTATAGTTTTGCTGTATATTTTGAAATAAAACCCCTTTACAGATTTAACTCGCGCTATCTATATTTCAAAAGTATCCATCTTTAGAGATAACCTGCTCTGCTACAATATCAGGTAAAATGAAGAGTCAGACGTAGGCGCTCTGTTAGTTTTAGTACATTATAACTATCACTATTAAATATTACATTCGAATATAAATTGGACCGCTAAGAACTTCTGAAACTGAAACCTCAAATAGCCCTGAGGTTATTGAAACGGGGAAGACCCGGTATGCCAGTAGCTGCTTCGAAATTTAATAACACCGAGAGGTTCTAGAGGTCGAGATCATATTATTCATATCTAAGAGTTACTTGGATTGAATAATATTTTAATGCAACTCAGGTAAACGATTAGGCTTGGTATTCGAATACTCGATTATTCGTATTATTCGAATATTCGCCTCATTTACTATTCGAGTATTATTGAGATTAGTATTCGAATTTTCCCAATTCTTCGAATACTTACTACACTTTTAATAAGAATAAACACAACTGTGAATGGATCGAACAAAGATGGATGACAAAGTTATCTATATCACTACTGGCACCTCTACAAGTGGTTTTCTGGAGTTATAAAGAAAACTTGACGAATTGCAGCCACACACACACACACACACACACACACACACACACACACACACACACACACACACACACACACACACACATATTAAAAAACAAGCTTGGACAAAAGCCCGCATGTTTATGGCAAAAATATCTCTTCCGTATGTGTGAAACATTACAATAGGAAAAATAATAATAATCTTCATTGACTATGAGAAAGCCTTGGACTCCATCGAGACCTGGGTAGTTCTTGAATCTTTGCAGCGATGCCAAGTTGATTTTTTTTTACACTCACACCTATTAGCTAGCCCAAACTAAGCATCACACAGCTAGTGTTTATGGATTCTAGATAACGGATAAATATTGATAATAATATGTATATAAATATTAGAAATATACTAAATAAACATATAAACATCCATGACCCGTGAACAAATGCTCGTATTCATCATACAAACATCTGCCCCTACCGGGATTCGAACCCGGGACCTCTTGATCGAGCAGCCCGTATAGCAAGGGGTACAGACCACTCGACCAGCCGGTCGTCAAAGTTGATTGGCGATAGGTATATCCAAGTGATGAGATGTTTATACCATGCAGTGAGCACGACCGTCTAAGCAGAGTAGCAGAGGATAGAGGTGTCAGACAAGGGGACGACATATTCCGTAACTTGTAATAATAATCTGATCTTATCCTCCTAGTACTACTATCTCACTAATATAGATTAGTGAGGTAGTAGGTAGGACTATTACACCCGTATTCACAAACGATACATACTCGTATGTAAGTAAAGGAGCAATATAGCGAAGTAAGGCATTTCTCAGTGGGTTCACTATGTCAAGCCTTTCAATTCACAAACAATACTCAAACGAATCTTTACTATGCGGACGCATAGCGTTGAATATAGCTCTGTGATTGGTTGATTAGTGTTACGTAGTTCACTTCACTGACTGACATTTCAATTTTATTGTTTGTTTGCTTTTTAACGTAAACTCCGTAGTGATAACATTCTCTTTGGTGAGCTCGACACTATGCGTTGATTAATATAGCTATCAGGCTTCCTTAGCTAAGTGTGCATTAAGACAAACGCATAGTGCCGATTGTCACTCAAGTATTGTTTATGAATAGGAATTTGGCACCCTGTGCGTCCGCGGGCACTGTGAGACCTCATAGTGTCGTTTGTGAATACGGGTGTTAGTATTTTAAAAATAACATATGCATTCAGGGTTACTCCTAAAACAACAAAAATGTCAAAACTATTGTAAGATCTCATCAATACGTACAACTTTTACTATGGAAGCAACTCCGAAATCGCGCTGCTTCATACAAATTTCTAAAAATAAAATAGCTGAAATGTATGAAACAGCTGATATTTTTTTCGTGATTTCAAAGTTGCTTCCATAGTAAAAGTTGTTTATATTGATGAGATCTTCAAATGGTTCTGAGGTTTTAGATGTTTTACAAATAAACCTGTATTATGTGTATGTTTATTATATTAGGGAAGCTAGTCAGTAGTCGATAAGCTTTTTGTGCTGGCTGAGAGAGAAACCCATAACCAATGCCAGACACTCAGCATGGCCCTTCCTTTTCTAGCGCCCACGGTCAAATTTACCTCACTCTACTCCTTTTTTCGAGAGAAATCTGATTACAGACCTACCCGACGCTCGCGGGGTAGGCGACGGGCGTATGTGGGGCCCCAGCTATAATGAAACTGGGAATACCTACTAAAACTCCCCGGTGACTCCACTGCCCTGGAGGCTCTGCCGATGCAATTTCACCAGTCAATACCCAGGCAACCCGGCCTTAGGACAAGGTTTCGCGCCGTTGGAGAACCAGAAGGTTTACCCAGAGTCACTTGGGCACCTCACTCTACCCTACTATTTGGCATAACTATATTGGTGTGGCAGAGCTCGGTGGCGTAAGAAGGTGGTTTGGTTTAGATTACGAAAACAAAGCAACTTTTGCCATGGTCGATCCCGGAATGGGTCAATAACATTTATAAGCTCAAGCTCCTCCGTGCTTCGGAAGGCACGTACGCCATTGTTCCCAGTTGTTACTGCAACCGCTTGAACCATCAAGCTGGCCCAATACGGGGGCGTATTGGGCCAGCGTGACGGTGTAATGGCCCAAGCTCCTCATGTGTTTCCCATGCAGGAAGCCCTGTGCCCAGCAGTGGGACGTAGATAGACTAGTGATGATGATGATGATGATATTGGTATGAGCTTATAATAATCATAATCATAATGCATTTGTTTGTCAAAATATAACTAAACATTAAAATGCAGAGGTCACAATATTAACAGATTTCGTCCTACATGTTTTTGCCCTATTAGGTACGGCGTACAAATTGGTCAGTATTTAGACCATAGGGCATGTAATAGGGCAATTTTTGGTAATTATTTGCGTCCGCAAACATGATATTACTGGATCACCTCTTTTATATTAATCATTTTGTTCTGTGATCAAAACTTCCCTCTCTAGAGAGTTGTTCAGATTTCAATGTCCTAACAACTCGTTCTTCCGAAAGTGTTTACTAGCAATTCTGGCAATACAGTACAATATCACCTTTCTCGCGAAAAAAACTTTTAGAAGTAAAAACACTCCGATCACCATAACAAGGCAGTAAAAAGTTGCCAGGCCATCCATCTAGATGACTTGGTTCACTGTGGAACAGCGGGTAACTCAATATTCCCCGGGGCATGGTTACTCGACCGGATAATTTCACCATTCGGTAGATAGCAAAAACAGGGGATACGCTGTGGTCCGTTTCGGATGTATGAAAGTAATGCTGACTCAGCGAGACGGCTAGGGCTGGTAACAATTTGTGTATAAATGTTGTAAACAAATAGATTTTAATCTGTCAGACTCTATCTGTGTCTATTATCTGTAGTGGTCGTTTATCTGTGTGTAAGTTATTAATTGATGTTTGAAATTTTCAAGATAATATTCGTTGTCAAACCAAAATCTGCTATGTGCATGTTGATTCTGACCATTACTTTAAGGTCATTTAAAAAAATGCACCTAAAATTGAATATCATTACCATTTTATTAAAAAGAAATTAAAATAAGTACCTATATGTTAGAATCAAATTCATGTTTTCCTGTGTGTCAATCTAATTTTAAGTAAATTTTGCACACAGCTAATTTTGGTATGACAACGACGATACTTATTTATATATTGTGAATCTGATTAAAGAAACTATATGTCTGTCATTATTAAGCATATTCTAGCAATAAATGGCTTGTATGCCTGTTTTTTTCTTGTAAATAAATCATCATCAACATATCAGTCGAGAGACGCCCAGTGCTGGGCATAAGCCTCCCCCAAGGATCTCCAAACTGATCGCTCTCGCGCTGCCCTCATAAAAGATAAGTGGCACTTAAGCATACTTAATATTTTCAATGATTAAATAAATAGTTTTAATAAAATGTTTTTAGTCCAATCGATCTAATATGTAAAAAATCGACTTTATGACTTTATGACGTTGTGACTTTTGTAAACTTTTGGTCGCACTCGTAGCTATAACAGATATCTGCCAGGTCAGCTGAACGGAACTTTCAAAATAGCCAGGAATTTTATTAAACGGAAATGTAAGCTAGTTAGATGGATAGATAAAAGATTTATATTCATTTCTTTATCACACACAAAAACAGTTTGTATTTGAACAAACAATTGCATAGGTATAACAATACACATTAAACAAAAATAATTGTGTGCGTTGTAGAAGTGCAAAAGGGTCGCAACTCAGTGACTGGATTTTGTTCACACCGCGGGATGTGAACAAAGCACTGGTATTCTGCTACAATCCTTCTTGCTTTTAAAATGTAACAGACAGTAGCACACTAAATAATATAACAGGTAATAATAAAAAAGCAACTAAAACGGAGACTAGTGTAAAATGTGAAATATGTGTGTATGCTTATGATAAATAAGATACCCATTTACAAATCTATGTGCCGTTCATGAGTTACTAGATAACGGAGAAATAATGGTAAAAATATGTATATAAATATACTAAATAAACATATAAACATGCTTGACTCGTAACCAAATGCTCGTACTTTTCATACAAATATTTGCTCCTACCGGGATTCGAACCCGGGACCTCTTGAGTAGCCTGTCTAGCAAGGGGTACAGACCACTCGGCCAGCCGGCCACTACGCCACCGTGGTGAAACCCAGGATGGGTCAATCCCATCTAACTTCACATGGCCTGTTGCAACCGTTCGGAAGAATGCACTGCCACTTCCTTGGAGTTCTTTCACAACGCACCTTCTTGGCTCCCTACAAATACCGCTTTCTTCTGGAGCGGACGTACACGAAACGCCTTCGGTGAATGTGACTCCCAGGTCGCCCGTGCCCACCCAAAGTGGGGCGCACCCGGGATGGGTCAATCAAAACTTATAGCTCCTCCGGCTTCGGAAGGCACGATAAGCCGTTTGTCCCGGTTGTTCCTGCAGCCGTTTTACCAGCGTAGTAGTAATATGGCTCAAGCACTTCACGCTTCTCTTATGGAGGAAGGCTTATGCCCAGCAATGGGAACAATATAGGCTGGTGATGTTACATTATGAGTCCACTGTCACCAAAATGTTTGTTGGGATGTCTCTGATTAGCACATTTTCAAGTTCACATAATCCGCTTTTAACCGGTTCAGAGTAAAACGGTCCGAGTTATTCTGGAATGTTCTATTCTAAGCCCGTTTTATTTGGAGCTTATATCAAAATGGTCGCTTTTACCTTCCTAAAACGAACCGTTAGATTGATACGATTCACATTTCTGAATTACTTGATGTTTGTTATGGGGTGTCCCTTAAAATAACAACACATAATACATATATTCATACACTCACACTTATTATATAGGATTAGGGTTAAGCATCATAAAGAGCTTCGTTATGGATACTAAATAACGAAGAAATATCGATAATAATATGTATACAGGATGGTGTCAATACGACAATAAATTAAAACATAGGTTAGGTAAAAATGGTTTGCCACTTTCAAAAATATCCTATTCATTCGATAATTTCATGACATTTCTATAAAATACTGCAGCCAATGTTATATTATTTTATTTTTTGTACAACTCGGTAGATGACAAACAAGCTGACGGCCCACCTGACGGTAAGCGGTTACCGCCGCCTATAGACACCTGCAATAACAAGGAAAAATCACTTGATGTTGCAGGTGCGTTGTCGTCCTGAGGCCTAAGATGAAATGCCCAGTAATCACACTGGCTACCTTTCCCTTCAATCCGAAACACAGCGAACGGTTTCACGGCTGAAATAAGGATGGCGGTGGTATCTACCCAGGCGACCCTACATACGGGCCTACCACCTAGTAAGCAAATTTCATGAAATTATGAAATGAATAAGATGTTTTTGAAAGTAGCAAACAATTTCTATGCACTAATATAGCCCATGTTTCAATTTATTGTCGTATTGATGGCACCACCCTGTATAAATATAATAAGAAGAGCTCTGATTTGGATACAATAACAAAGCAACATTCGCCGTAGTCGATCCCGGGATGGGTCAATCAATGTGTGTAATCTCGAGCTCCTCCGTGTTTCGGAAGGCACGTTAAGCCGTTTGTCCCGGTTGTTACTGAAACCGCTTTAACCGCATTGGGCCAGCCTATGCCCAGTAGTGGGACGTATAGTATAGGCTGGTGATAAAATATACTAAACAAACATATAAACTTCCATGACTCGTGAACAAATGCTCGTTCTCATCATACAAACATCTGCCTCTACCGGGTTCGAACCTGGGACCCTTGACCGAGTAGCTTGTACAGTAAGGAGTACAGACTATCCAAAACCAAATTAAGCTTCATTAAAGCTAGTGTTATGGATGTTAGATAACGGACAAAAAAGATAACCATCGGCCTTTGTCAGGATATTATCTAACTTCAAGCTAAATTTGATTCAAATGAGTTCAGCAGTATAAGAGTGCATATGTTACAAACAGACAGACAGTCAGAGTTCCCTTCACATTCATAATATAGGTAGGTTGGATAGTAACTATTTAGTTAGATAATACAAGAGGTAGCTTGTCACATAACGATCTTAGAATAATAATTAATATATTCTAAGATAGGATGTCATCTATGTCCAAGCCTTTATCTAAATGAGTTGAGAGGCTTGGGAGTGAAAACGTAAAAGACAAATATTACATTGCCGCAGTACTAGTCACTATGTAAAAATGGCTCACTAAAAAAGCAGGAATATAACTGGAAAAGTTGGAAGATTCCCGCCAATAATCCTGCTGTATATCGCATAAGGGTCTTCCCACATTTATCGACGCGGAATCGGCTTAAGCCGAGTGCGGTATCACCACACTACTCGGCATAACGCTGTTCAGCTGTCGTGCTGCGCCGTAATTCGATCGGCAGTGGACTACTGCGAAAGGCCGTCGCGACTAGAACCGAGTCGATCGCGATTCATCGAATCACTGTGATTCGATCGCCATTCAGTCACGAGTTATCGGCTCGCGAATCACTAGAAGACTCGATCACTGAGATCGATATTTACCTCCGCGCGATGTTAAACGCGCTTACCACGTTCACTCGTTATCGTTGTGTTCCGAATTATAATTTTCTTAGATTTACTTACCAAAAAATGAAATTAAAAGTAATTATGTATACACATATATACATATAACGACCAAATATCGATACCGTTGATATTAAAGTTTATAAATACCGCGCGCGCGGTTAAAATCGTTCACAACTCAAAACATCTGAGACCACGGCGTGACTCGTGACGTAATACACGACTCGCGAGCTTAGATAGAACCGAATCATAAGCGGCAGTGCGGCTCAAAAACAATCGAGACCCCTGATCGATCATTTGATCGGGTCATTGTGACTCGATCACCAACCTAATGGGTCGTGGAAATGATTGATCGACTTAGGTCTAGCCGCGACGGCTGTTCACTTACATTCACGTACGACCATCGGTATTCGGTTGGCGAAGTTTGGTTGCCGTCGACTCGACAACGCCGTTCAGCTGTCGTGCGCCGTGCGGCCTTCTCCGGCGCCGTTCAGCCTGCTCCGGCGTTGTTCGGCCGTCTCACACGGCACGCCGACCGAGACGTGGGCGTTCGGCTACTTGCAGCGAAGTACGGATCGATCGACTAATCAGACGTCCAAGCCGGGCCGATGCGATGGCCGGTAGCGCCATTATTAATATATTTTTTAAACTTGAATTGCACAAAATGAGCTCCAATTATACAATATATGTAACAATGTAAAATTAATGTATGTTATTTATATTATGGGATTCTTATTCCGTAGACATAAAGTTTTTTCTTACCGGCTTAAGCCGATTCCGCGTCGATAAATGTGGGTAGACCCTAAACGATCATATTTTCGTAATATCCCATTTTCTCCCCACACCCCTAAGCCATTGAAACCATTGTACTGAAACATAATGGAAGCCTTGCTATAGATTGCGACCATACCTTTTGGTACGGTCTGTTATAATTTACTCGTCACAGATAAAATATCGCGTGACAAATGCTCTGAAGGACTTTGAAAGTAATTTATCCTTTTTTTTATACAAAGCACGGCAAATAACTCAACACCACCTGATGTGAAGCGGTACAAAAAGTCCATATGCGAAGACAGCAGTTTAGTTAGACACTGCTCTAGCCGCCTCCACCTTGCCGGCCCAAAAGGTGCTTTTTCACGCCTCTTTTGAAGGAACTCATGTTATAGGAAGGATGGAACAAATGTGCTGGTAAAGAACGAGCTTGGCGGCGAGTCGCCATTGATTTTGACGTTTCAGCACAGCGCTGCACGTAAGCGTATTCACTACAACTCTACGTCGATCTCTTGGCTGTCTATGTTTGTCGCTGTTGTCACCACATGAAGTACAATCGGTATTTTTCGATTAAGATTTTCTTGTGTTCAAAATGTATCAAAATCACTTCATTTAATATTTGATTAACTTTTACATGAAGATATCATCATTTCAGCCGAGAGACGCCCACTGCTGGGCATAGGCCTCCCCCAAAGATCTCCATACCGATCGGTTCTGCGCTGTCCGCATCCATCGGCTTCCCGCGACCCTCACCAGATCGTCGGTCCACCTTGTGGGAGGCCTACCAACGCTGCGTCTCCCGGTACGCGGCCGCCACTCGAGGACCTTTCCGCCCCAACGGCCGTCAGTCCTTCTTGCAATGTGGCCTGCCCACTGCCACTTGAGGCTCGCAATTCTTCGGGCTATGTCGGTAACCTTAGTTCTCCTGCGGATCTCATCATTTCTGATTCGATCACGCAGAGAAACTCCGAGCATAGCCCTCTCCATTGCCCTTTGGGTGACATTGAGCCTTCTTACTAGGCCCATTGTAAGCGGCCACGTCTCAGTTCCGTAAGTCATCACTGGCAACACACACGAATTGAAGACTTTCGTCTTGAGACACTGCGGTAGTTGGGCCGAGAATATGCTGCGAAGCTTCCCGAACGCTGCCCAGCCGAGTTGGATCCGTCGATTGACCTCTTTCTGGAAGTTGGACTTACCAAGTTGGACTATTTGTCCCAGGTAAACATATTCGTCAACAACTTCCAGTGTAGAGCTTCCAACCTTTACAGGAGTGGGTACGACATGGGAATTCGACATTATTTTCGTCTTATCCATGTTCATTTTAAGACCCACTTGTTGGGAGACTCTACAGAGGTCGTCGAGCATTGTGCCCAAGTCTTCCAGGTTTTTAGCAATGACTACGATATCATCCGCAAAACGAAGGTGAGTCATGTACTCGCCGTTTATGTTGATGCCAAGTCCTTTCCAGTCCAAAAGCTTAAACACATCCTCCAACGCGGCAGTGAACAGTTTCGGCGATATAACATCGCCCTGTCTCACACCTCGCTGAAGACGTATTGGTTCCGAGTTTTGGTCCTGAAGGTGGACTGACATAGTGGCGTTTTCGTACAGTGACTGCAGCACTTGGATGTACCGATAGTCTATTTGGCATCTCTGGAGTGACTGAAGCACGGCCCAGGTCTCGACAGAATCGAAGGCTTTCTCATAGTCCACGAACGCTAAGCATAATGGCAGGTTGTACTCTTCGGTCTTCTGTATAACCTGCCGCAGCGTATGTATGTGGTCTATGGTACTAAAGCCTTTTCGGAATCCGGCTTGTTCGGGAGGCTGGAAGTCGTCGAACCTGCGTGCGAGACGATTCGTTATAACTCTCGAAAACAACTTGTAAACATGACTCAGGAGCGTGATGGGTCTATAATTCTTCAATTGGGTCCTGTCACCCTTTTTGAAGAAAAGTGTCACCACGCCCCCATGCCATGCCTTTGGCGTTTCACCCTCGAGGATGATGAAGTTAAATAGCCTCTGAAGCGCTCTCAGGACTGGTCGTCCACCTGCTTTCAAAAGCTCCGCTGTAACTCCATCGTCGCCCGGCGCCTTGTTGTTCTTAAGCTGTTTGAGAGCTACACTAATCTCGTACAGGCTGACGTCCGGGATATCTTCGGTGTAATGTCGGGTTAATTTGGCTCTCGGATCGGTGGCCTGAGAGACAGGTGTGCGTGATGTCGCGTAGAGCTGTCCATAGAAGTTTTGAATCTCGGCCAATAGCTCGGGTCGGGATGTAACCAATCTGCCGTCCTCTGTCTTCAGCTTCGTCAGCAAACTCTGTCCAAGCGTCAGATCCCTGGTGAACACTTTTGAGCCCCTGTTCCGCTCGATTGCCTCTTTAATACGTTCAGTATTAAATCGGCGCACGTCTCGGGTTAGGGACTTGGAGATCTGTTTATTGAGCTGCCAACGAGCGTCTTCAGAAGATTGCAGTCCACGTCTTTCCTCCATGAGCTTTAATGTTGGCTCAGAGATTTTCTTACTTCTTTTGTTACGGCTGGGTTTAAAACACCTTGAACCCGCCGTAAGGACAGCTTCCACGAACCTGTCGTTGTATGTGTCATCATGTCATGAAGATATAAAAATAAACAACTTTTTAGTGCTCGTCGTTGATGCTGTAGTGTCGCCAACGGTTGTCAAATGGTTGTCAAACAAACGCCAAAAGCTATTGCACTGCCACCACCAGCAACGCTGCTGACTTAGAAAATCGCATAGCCGGATTCTATGTATGTGACTGTATGTATGGTTTTTTTATGACAAATAAAGTTCTATATAATTGCAAAATTAAAAATTTTAAGTGACCCCCGGCGTCATTAATCATCTATCTAACACCATCTCATCAAGACTCTTCATAAGAGCCCAAACACGCTATACCTGCTGTTAGTTTCTGAAGAATTAAGCATTTCGCAGACTTTTTGATGGTATATGATCAGCTCAAAGTTAGTATGTCAGTGGAATGTCATCGAAGTGACAGTACACGAAATTTGAAATCAATCGGACCTGTAAAAGTTAGTAAAATCCTAATATCATGTAGAAAATGAGCTGATAGTCATCAAACGCCTGAACTGATCTTCATAAATTAAAGCTAAGAACCATCGTAGTGACATCGGCTTTCAAACAAAAAAAAACGAATCAAAATCGGTCCATTCGTTTAGGTGCTACGATGCCACAGACAGACACACAGATACACAGACAGACACGTTAAACTTATAACACGTATCTTTTTTCGTCGGGGGTTAAAAATTAAAGTAACACGTAAAAAGCGTACTTATTTAAAAGAGGACAGCTTTAAGCTTAACGTGACACTTAATTTATTAACGATTTTGCGAGTAGGCTCGGTAGGTCAAGCGTTTCACCCGGGTTTAGCCCACATCGACGAGCATTCGAGCACTTTGTATAATCCGGGTGAAGTCCAGAGAAAAACCTTTCGGCAATGTTTAAAAAAATAAGATTTATTACGGATTTTTTAATAAAAATACTATGTAAAGCAAGCCCAGGATTTGTTCTATTTGTTTATTTAACAGTATGTGTACTCACAGAATAAAGCAAAAATTAAAACATTATACCTTATCAAGAAAAACAATGTACAAAGAAACTGCTTATTCCAAAAAGAAGTTCGTTTAACGGCTACAACACACAGTCGACAGCTGTCCTTTTTTGTTCCTATAAATATCTTAATAATAATCAACTTCGAAGCGAAAGGAGATGTTTCAAAAATGTATGATATCCGGCCAGATCTATGTACAGTATACTAAAAAATATGCAGAACAGTTTTAGGGTTCCGTACCCAAAGAGTAAAACGGGACCCCTAGGACTCCGCTGTCCGTCTGTCACCAGGCTATATCTCATGAACCGTGATAGTTAGACAGTTGAAATTTTCACAGATGATGTGTTTCTGTTGCCGCTATAACAACAAATACTAATAAACAGAATAAAACAAATATTTAAGGGGGCTCCCATACAATGAACGTGATTTTTTACTTGTTTTTGCTTGATATTGATAACAACAACAGGTAGATAGACTCTTGTTTATAGATAATGGTACGGAACCCTTCGTGCGCAAGTCCGCGTCGCACTTGGCCGGTTTTTGACAGTACATTTTCTTTTTCATTGCTCTGTTAAGTGCCACAAAATAATACGGTGACGTTTAGATGACTTCTATGTCGCCCGCCATATTGTCATAATAAATAATAGTGAAATAAACGAAACATTTTGAATTTTACAAGTAAACCATATGAAAACTAATTAATTGTATTTTTCCCGGATTCAGGATGATTTTAGTCTATGCGGACTGAGAGATTATAGTCTATATTTATGGATAATAACATGAAATGTGTTCCCATGGGATAACAGACGAAATCACATGCGGAAGCTAGTATCAGTATACGTGACAAAAAGGTATATTTCAACGCAAAGTCACTTGGTTTTAAATTATAGAACCTCACCGAACCATTTGTTACTAAGAGGGCTTGTCACTCCGCCGGAGGATCATCCATCATTGGTGTCCACATATATTTTGTCGGCGTCAATCCAACACGAGTAGACTATTACGAGGGTTGAAATTTTCAGGCAATTGGTAGAATCTGTTTAATTTGTAAAATACAAATGTTTTAACCGACTTCAAACACGAGGAGCTTCTCAATTCGGTTGGTATGTTTTTTTTCATGTACACCGATTACGCCGAGATTTCTGATGCGATTTACGTGATTCTTTTTTTTGTTCGATGCGGAATAGTTGCCATTTGGTCCCATAATTTTTTTAAGGTCGATTGGGAAGTTTAGTTTCTAAATCAACATAACTGGAATGAGTAAGTCTACGTATGCGAAATTGGTTTTTCTATGACTTTTTAGTGAAACGATACGACAGCAGGAAACAATATAAGCCGATGGTCACCCATCTAGCTTTGACCTTAGAGAGTTATCACTAAGAATTGTGAAAAAAAATAAACAAAAACCGACTTCAAAAAAACTGAAAAGGATAAAATAATTGAATTTGGAGTTGATGCTTCACTTTTTATTGTTTCTGGAAACAACTTAGCACCAACTCCAAAAAATATGTTTCTAGGTTATGCGTACCTACTTGAATTTAGTTATTTTATCCTTTTATTGAAGTCGGTATTTTTTATATTGACGGCCATCTGGGACTAGTAGGCACTTGACTAAATCAGTGGTCCCGGCTCCAATCCTGGTAAAGGCAGATGCTTGTTTAATGAGTATGCCATTATTGTTAATGTTACTGGGACAGGCCCCGCTCGCGCTAATTTACAACGTATTTACCAAATCAAAACCGAAAACGTTCCAAAAGCGGCATATAAATTATGTAATTGAGACTTAATAAATATGTAGATAATATAATTATAATCAAAGACATCAAAAAAGCTTGTTGGTTGCCGTTCGAATGTTTTGCGCAACACAAATTGTGCGCAACGTAACGTTTTTGGTTTTGCTTTAGTAAAAACGTTGTGAATTAGCGCGATCGGGGCCTAGATCTGAACTGTATTTTGACTACTTTCTTATTACGGGAATCAGGCTTCCGACGGAACTCGTCATTCGCAAAATGATTCTTGTTACAACGGATTAAGGTTAAAGTTTTTAGCTTCATCTGTACACGCGTGTACAAACCGACAAAACTATAATATCTTGTGTTTTAATTACATGGTCGCATAATTATCGAACACTTGCACTGAACACAATACTCCTTTCTCCGTTTGTCGGGCAAAAACGCGGAAGCTGGAAAAATCGTCACACGCAACGGCTGTCTGCGGAACGATTTATAGTTTGTACTTTTATAAATACGTTGATGATTACTATGCCATAGATATATTATTACTTATTGCTTCGTTTAGACAAAAATATTAAAAATAGAAACCGACTTCAAAACACCAAAAGCTAAAAATATTTAAATCTAACATACGTATGCAATTGCCACTTTTAAAAACATTTTATTCTTTTGAAAATTTCATGACATTTCTATGAAATAATGCAGCCAGTGTTATATTATTTCATACAAATTTCATGAAATTATCAAATGAATAACATGTTTTTGAAAGTGGCAAACCATTTCTATGCACTAATATAGCCCATGTTTCAATTTATTGTCGTATTGACGGCACCACCCTGTATATATAATATAATATAATATAATAATATTTATACACTCACACCTATTATCTAGCCCAAAGTAAGCATCATTAAGAGCTTGTGTTATGGATACTAGATAACGGAGAAATAATGATAATAATATGTATACTATAAATATTAGAAATATACTAAATAAAAATCCACTTTTAGATTCACTTTCACTTACTATCGTTTCTGAAATCCGTCTAGCACCAATCTTGGAATTGTGACTGGTTTAGTAAGTACCAAAGTAATTTATTTACGTTGGCTAGAATATGGTACAAACAATGTTGGCTATATTAACGTATCAGTAAACAAATTTTCGTAATAAGGATCTAAAGAATAAAAATTACTCCACTACAATTAACATACGAAATTATAATAATAATAATAATATTCATACACTCACACCTATTATCTAGCCCAAAGTAAGCATCATTATGAGCTTGTGTTATGGATACTGGATAGCGGAGAAATAATTTTAATAATAATGAGGAATATAAATATTAGGAAATATACTAAATAAACGTATAAACATCCATGACTCGTGAACATATGCTCGTACTCATAAAATCGCCAGTTTGCTTAATAAAAATGTCAAATACTGCGGTACGAATTCTAGAATTTATATAAATAAAAATTAATTTAACTATGTCTGTTTGTGTATGCCAATACAAATCATTGATTAGATTGTTATGGAAATTTGTTAGGTTCCTGTATTATAAAAATTTCAATATTTTATTTATTTTATTATAAAACCTACCAGTTTTCGGCATTGCAAGCATTGCCGGGTGCAGCTAGTGGTTTATAAAAATGTCGAGTAGTTAAGTGTTGAAATAATCTTAACTTTTTTTAACATTATTATAAATGTTTGATAAATGTATTTACTTATAAAAATATCTAAACTAGAAAAACCATCTGAGCTACCCAGTAATTGCGATAACCCTGTGAAATTCTTCTAGTCTATCTGTATTTGAGTTATGAGCTAACGTGTACCCTACACTATCGAAATATTCTATTTCAACATCCGAAACGAGTATTTTTACAAATACCTAAGATTACATTTTTCTAGTTTATATATTTTTATAAGTGAGTATTAAAAGAGATGTTTGAAAAAAATGTATGGTGTTCCAGGTCTATGTACAGTATACTGAAAAATACTTAGGTAAAAATATGCAATACAGTAAAATATTCATCATGGCGCCTGTCACTTTGGTGACGTTTAGTTGACATCTATATCGCCCGCCATATTGTCTGTCACATTAAATATCGGTGATAAATAATAACGAAAACTATCAAATTTTGTACCAAAAAACTATGGATGAAAACGAATTGTTAGTATTTGTTTCATTCAGGAGATTTTTCCTAATTTTTTGAGATAGTGTACATGTATTTACCTGGCCAAAAACATCTCTTTTAAAAATGTCAGCTGGTTAGTGGTTGTGGCTGTAGTCTTAGTATCTGATCTGGACCACTCGAACAAACGCTCGTAACTGTTGATGTGTGTGTTGAAGAAATACTGAAATAAATTTTCATTTTTCCATTTTCAATGCTTGAGGGCATTTAAAAAGGTTCTCATTAGGCGTGAATATGACATCAAACACAATGGCACGAGGAAGTTGTGAACTCCGTTTTTCGCCCTTCAGACGAAATATTACTAATATTGTACGCGTCGCAATGGCGGAATCATATTACAAATGATAAATTACGCAATGTCGTGTTTACGTGTCACAACTCACTCGCGTTTTTGCTATTCTACAATCCTCTTATATAAATCTTAGTTCTCACAATAGAATGCAAATGGAAGCATTGATCTATCATTTATGGTTATGCGTTGGAAAATAGAAATTGTGACGTGTTCCTATTAAAGTGACACTTTTTCTCAGAAATGCCACTCACGCGGGTGATTAAAACAAAAAAACCGACTTAAAAAAACTGAAAATATTAAAATAATTAAATTTAAGTAGGTACGCCTCCCCTAGAAACGTATTTTTTTAAAGTTGGTGCTCAGTTGTTAAAACAGAAAATAAAGCACTGACTCCAAAAAATATGTTTGGAAATCGGTTTTAAGTTTTGTTTAAATTTTTTTTTTACAATTTTTAGTGAGAATTTTTTCAGGTCGAAGATAGATGGGTGACCATTGGCAAATATTGTTTCCTTCTATCGTACCTTTTGACTAAATCGTCGTAGGAAAGCAAAAATCGGCTTACTCGTTCGAGTTATGTTGATTTACAAACCAAATTAACCAATCGATTTTATATAAAAAAAAATATAAGACCAAATAGCAACTATTCCGCATCGTACAAAAATAAAATCACTTAAATCGGATCAGAAATCTCACCGTAATCGGTGTACATACAAAGAAAAAAACATACCAGCCGAATTGAGAACCTCCTCGTTTTTGAAGTCGGTTAAAATATTACGTTTTTATGGACGTCGAGGAAGTGCTTTCTTCAGCGGCTCCATCGGATCATCATCATCACTAGGCTATATACGTCCCACTGCTGGGCACAGGCCTTCCTACATGGGAGAAGCACATGAGTTCTATCGGATGCCGCGATTTATTTATGTGAATGGAGACTATTTTAAAAAGATGTATTAAAACTTATAACTTGCTAGTTTGCTTAGTTTTTGTTTTCTAAGAACTTTCACTTTAGAACTAGTAATGTAAACAGCATTGTTGTATTTCGACAGCTGGAGGTAAGATAGCCAATTCCTCTGATTGGAGAGGCTGTAGCTCGCGTCCATTTTCTTCTGTCTGTTTTCATCTTCTTTCTTCTATTGTTATGAAACCAAAGATTGTGTGTGTATTTAAAAAAAATGCTATCTTTCTTCCTTTTCTTCGGCCATGTCTAATGTCTAATGTAAATGCCAAGAGTACTCTACTCTTCTCCTTTAAGAATTAAACAAATGAATTTTTCATGAATCTACAAAAGGGCCTTGTTTTCAGAAGAACAAGCAAAAACTTACGTCGTCTGCAAAAAGCAAGTAGCACTTCTTTGTGGAACTAACTTGGCCATCTAGGTAAAATAAAACACTTGTCTAAGAGAATAGTTTTAAAATTTTAGTTAGGAAGAGGGATTTCTGCGCTTTATTTAAGTAGTGAAACATAGCTAGTAAGTAGCAAAACGCAGCTAGTGATTTTTTACTTGTTATTGCCAACACATAACTAATAAGGATTACCAAAAAACTATTCTGATTATTAGTAATGATATCTAAACTAATTTCCTATTAAATACAAATTATCGTATACTTACCAATAATCTTAAGTTTGCTTATTTTTAAGAGGGCTTTACGGAAATAAAATGTATTGCGGCAAAATCCTTTAACCGTGGTTTTGTTCTACTCGTGTCTATATAAAAATATAAAGTAACGTTTATCTGATATTCAGTTCCGTAAGCTCTTTCAGCGACTTAAGACATGACATAATTATCCCCCTCAATTTCCTCATTTAATTAAAAAGGTGGATAAGAAATGGCATTTTCTTCTAAATTATGGCTTCAAATATATTCGTATACGTCGACGACCGCAGTGGCGCTTAGACCGCTTAATACACCGCTGAATGTTGAAACAAATGAGTTTTTCATGTAAATTCATACCGCAAAGAGCTTGCAGCCACAACTCCTTACAGGGACAAAGGATGAAGAAATTATTATATTCTTTACAGAGTATTTTAAGGCAGTAAACTGCTTAATTAATTGACTTGAATCAGAAATTCATTCTGTTCCGAAAAATGGTAGGACAAAGACAAATACGTGGGAAATATTTTAAACACTGGCCGTTGGATTTAACTTTAAGTGAATGGCGCTTTCTCTGTATGAAAATATGGATTATGAGTTTTTTTAACCGACTTAAAAAAAAGCAGGTGGTTTTATGCTCCGCTGTATGTATTTGTTTTCGTATGTATGTTCACCGATTTCTCTGTCAACTGTGATGGTGCTAAGCAGTTTCCAGTAAGCAGGAACAATAGAAAGTGAAGCACTGACACAAAAAAAAACATTTTTATGATATCAGTACAGACGACGGCACATCAATCGTAACAGTTGCACTACGAAGGTCGCCTCTATTGCGAACGGAATAAGGGCGGTCTTAAGGTCAAACTTTTACTCTTGATGTGTGATTGTCGACCGTACCCAGGTACATAAATTTAATATTTTTTTACTTTTTATTGTTTTCAAGTCGGTTTTCGCTATGTTCCGGCTTGAAGGGCTTTCCACCGCATTTACAGTTTCGGCAGTTCGCTATGTTCCGGATTTCCCTTCAATCCGGAACATAGCGAACTGCCGAAACTGTAAAGGCGGTGGTACCTATACAAACGGGCCTACAACCTATGGGTAGCCTTCCTCAGACATTTCACAGGATGGTGTCGACTATGCAACAATAAATTTAAACATGGACTGTATAAGTTCATACAAATGGTTTGCCACTTTCAAAAACATCGCATTCATTTGATTATTTCATGACATTTCTATGAAATAATGCAGCCAATATTCTATTATTTCATACAAATGTCATGAAATTTTTAATCCAATTCTATGAAGTAATATAGCCCATGTTTTAATTTATTGTCGTATTGACGGCACCACCCTGTATAGGATAATCAATAATTTAATAATAATAATAATAATCATACACTCACACCTAGCCGAAAGTAAGCATCATTAAAAGCTTGTGTTATGGATACTAGATAACGGATAAAAAATGATAATAATATGTACATATAAATATTAGAAATATACTAAATAAACTTATAAACATCCATGACTCGTAAACAAATGCTCGCACTCATCATACAAACATTTGCCCTTCCGAGATGTGAACCCGGTACCTCTTGACCAAGTAGCCTGTATAGAAAGGGGTACAGACCACTCGGTCGTCGAATTATTCCCAATTCAGTCGTCTTGGGCTTAGAGTTCAGTCTGTCTAGTTTTTGAATTGACAGAATTGTCATGTTGCAGCGGCTTGCTCGCTACACTAGGGAATTAAGCCTTACACTCGAGAACCGAAATGAACACGTATTGTGCGGAACCAGCGCAGAGGTGTAACTTGGGGTAAAGTCATGTGTGTACGTACCACCGCCTTCCTATTTAGGCAGTACAGTGCTGTGATTCTGTAACGAATCTCGCACCTCACTTCGCAAGTCACTTCGAATTAAACTGTCAAATAGAGCAAAAAATGTATGAAAAATTGCTCCATTTGACAGTTGAATTCGAAGTGACTTGCGAAGCGATTCGTTACAGAATCACTAGGCTGTTCGCTGTTTCAGATTGAAGGGAGAGGTAGCCAGTGTAATAACTGGGCATTTAAGGCATTTTATCTTAGGCTTTAGGATGACAACGCGCCTGCAATGACAAGTGATTCTTTCACGTCTTTCCATGACTGACCCACCGTACCACCGACCATACCCCCAGTGGTACTGTGGGTAATTATTTTTCCCTACGGTACCACCGTAGTGCTGAGACACGGATTGCGATTACAATAGTGTAATCTTGGGTAAATTTGGGGAGAAGTAATCTGTAATAATGTGTCACGTTTTGTTCTCAGAATTAGGAAGAATTCGTGTTTTGTTAAGTTTTTTTTATTGTAAATGATACTTACTATAGGTATATAATCAGTAGGTATATAATCTACTATTCTATAATAATCCTCTGAAGTACCAGGCTACCATATATATGTAGGAGATGTTTAGCATACTGTTAATTTTATTTATATAATAATCGTAGTACAATAAATAACCTCTGATACACTTATGGTAGCCTGGTACTCCAGATTGGCTGTCAGCTTGATTGTACAAAAAAGATTCAACAATAGAATGTTCTATTATTAGAATCGGTTGATTCGTTTCCAATATTTTAGACTTGAAAGTTGAGTGAAGCAAACAAAACAAAAAACACTGACACAGCAACTTTTTATCTATGACTTCAATCCTATATAGTTTATTTATATTTTTTTGTATTTATAAGTGTAGGTATATTTATTTTATTAATTTATATTTTATAGCGTTATATCTTTCTTGCACCCACTCCTGGTTGCCTGGAAGAGATTGCTGCTTAGCAATAAGGCCGCCAATTGTATTTATTATACTCTTTATTGCACTTTAAAATTACAAAATATAATGAATGTAACATAAGTGAGCAAAGCTGGACTCTTTAAAAGAGATCTCTTCCAGCCAACCCATAAATGTGTGAGACATACTGGAGGAATACAGGCAACACGAAGTGCGATTAAAAACATCAAAAGAGGGAACTTGTAATGTTTTGTTTATTTTTTATTGTTTATTAATCTGTGTTCCTATGTGCAATAGAGAGTATTTGATTGATTGATTGAATAATTAACTATTAATTGAAGGGTATGTCTCATAAAGTCTCATTAAATTCGTAATCTACCCCGGAATGTCATAGGCTATTTAAAAAACAATATGGTGAATTTCAACAAACGTCTTTTTACTTCGTTTTTTACAGACAGTCGGGTGTTTGTTTTTATTACGGATTTTTTAGACCGTTTTACTTGTGTTTCTTGCAAACCTTTCCCATTTAAGCTTTACCTCAAATTTAAAATTACACCAAGATACCAAGTACGAACGGAAACGGGGAGAAAACGAAGGAATTTTCCTGTTTCGTGATTTTGTAAGTTGTCTTTGAGAACGTTTATTTATTTTATCTTTTTATAACGTTTTTATCAAAGGGAACACGAACGCTAATTTCAAAACAAGTTTGAATTTTTATCACTTAGTAACAATCCTGTTTATTTCTCATTGATTTGTTTAATATACCTTAGTTAGTGTCTTTAAATGAATACATATTCAAAAAATGTTATACGAGTGTAAGTGTACACTAAAGAAGTTTAGTACCTACTGTAAGTTTATTGACTCCCCTGATAACATAAAAAATAGTTAATAAAATTACAGTAAAAAATTTCATAGAAAACCTGAAATGAGGGTTCTAATAGATATTTATTTACTAAGTTCAAATGAAACCTTCGTCTATCATGCGACGTGAAGATGAATGTCAATAAACAAAGCAGTAGATCTGTTATTAGCAGCTGTTTGTTGAAAACAAAGATCAAAACAAATTGAGAACAAAAAAGCGTTCACTGAAAGAAAATCTCGCTTACAGCGCAATATTAATATAAAAATAATAAACAACAAAACAAAAGGTGTGACGAAAGGTGTGAAACCTCAAAAATGATATGCCAAAAAACCACTTACCCACTGCCAGGCATACAGCAAAGAGAACGAGTAGCAACACGTGAAATTTCATTTTGCTGACCAATCACAGAACACTTGTTTTTAAAAATGGAATCGCATTTTGGCGTAGGAGCGCGCGGCGGCCCGGGCGCGCGTCGCGGTACGAATGACGGCCACCCCCTCTCTACAACCCCGGGAAATGAAACTAACGCCGGCTAGTAACGGGGAGACAGATGAAAATCTACTTGCGACAAGTCGCAGTTTATACTTTTAGTCGCAACTAGAATTTAGTTACGATTAAAAGTAAGTAGTAGTTAGTAGTATGACCGGAATAAAAACATTTATACTAGGTAGTATAAACGTATGTATTAGGAACCTAGTTGTACTTTAATACTAATTAAGTTTACGAGATTGTGAATCATACCGGTAAAACTCAATAAGTAAGTTTGATGTAGAACCGAAAGACCGTTTGAATAATATCCTAAAAATATAACTTTTAAGGTCTTTATTGTGGTAAATCTAGCTTGATACATAATTATAATCCATACGCTCGCGTTTAATTAGATGTTACATTATTATTATACACCCCACGCACGTTTCGATTACTTTAGTTTACAGCGATCGTGGTCACTGGAAGACAATACCAAATCCATACCAAATTATAAATGCTAAAGTGTTTTTCTCTGTCCGTCCGCTACGTTTTAATTAGTATACCTACTGATGTACAGATTAGATGAAATTTGCTATGGTAGTAAATAACATCCTGAGAAACCTTCCTTTACCTTTTATTGCAAATACCGTTATCCACTAGTTAGTAAAATAATATAACAGCTTGGATATTAAGTAATCATCATTAATTTGCAGAATACATTACCTTAAGAGTGCAAATGTTTACAATATCCGAAGATATAATTATTACGTAAAAGAAAATGTCAATTAATATAAGTACATATATCTTCATCACCCTACAGCAATATTAGCAGAAATGGGATTAACCTAAGTCATTGGTTACCAATGACTTGGGTTAATCTAACCTTAGGATGTTGCCTAAGTTTGAATATGGCGCTATTTTTTCAGAAATTCGGAAATTATACGATCCTGTTACCCATAACAAACAATTCAAACTTAAAAGATATGGAATATTGTTGAAGTCAGACATATGTTAAGAAAATGTGTAAACTGGGTCATTTTTTTTCACAATTTATCAAAAATGTTGATGTTATTCGATTGCGCACATCGGTTAAAACAACTATTGTTATGATTATGACCAATTTAAATAAAAAGACACATAATACATAGTTATTATTGATGACGTCACCTGTTCCGTAGATTTTCAATGGAGCGTTATTAGACGATGCGCCGCTCGCTACACATCAAACATACCACTGTATCTCTGAAACTATTGATCTTTAACATACTATTTCTTCATGAGTTCTTCTTCTTCTTCTTTTTTATTTAACGGCCTCTCGTTATTGCGTATTTTGCAAATGTCAAGTAAAATTCTTAAACTGCAAATAACTTGCGGCAGCATTGTACGGTGATGGGCAAGACGAATTCGTTTTCCGAAAAAAACGTGGACGCCCCGGCCCGATAAAACAAAATGGATGCTGTCAGATGGCTGTGGGTGCGCACAACCTGTTGATTTCACAGTCAGGCAACAACAACCTCTTCATGAGTTATAAACTTATTATTTATGAAATAAAAAAAAAGTTGTCAACTACCCTACTCTGATGGTTAGAGCAGTCCTCCGGAATATGAAAGGTCCCGGCTTCGGCCCCCGTCCCTAGACATGCATATTTGTAGTTTAGATATTTTAGTAGGTCTCTTTTAAACATTTAATAATAATAATATAATGTTCATAAAAAAAAATTAAGAAATTAAAAAATAAAACAGTAAATAAAGTATGGTGGACCAGACTTCGGGTCAGGAAGAGTTTTATTAAAAAAAATCTTATATTTATACAATTTGATTTCAGACTTTATAATTCGCATGATGGGATCGCTCGTTGGTGGTACAAGATGGAATTACTGGTGGATTACTGAGAATTTCTTCTTTCATATGTAAATACTTACTGACATTCATTATGAATACAAATATCTGCAAATATCTCTTTTATGTAAGTTATTATGTTTATGTCTCATTAAAAGATTCATAATAATATTTATTTAGCAATGAGGAAAATTCATGAAAAAAAACTGTTTTCTTCCCCTTACCATGATCTTGTTATTTATAAATAACTAGAAACTAAAAAAACTAATAGATGGTAATCAAAACAGCCAACGAATCAAGATAGTAATTTTAAACAATTTCGTAGCTCGTCCATCCCTTCTCTTTGAATGATAAGCTAAGGCCTTCTGTGAGCGGTGAGACTTTGTCTTAAATTAAATTGACCCGGACACTATCAGCTTAAATAAACCTCAATGGTTTTGTTTTATTTTGGGACTGAAACTGATTGATCTTTCACAATACAACCACGGTATTCTGTGGAATGAACTGTGTCTTTATATTTTTTTGTTTTGCAAATGTAAAAGTTATATTTTAAGGCTGAAGGACAAATAGCCTATAAGGTACTATGATTGTATGCTTGTTCAGTTGTAGTTGGTTTGTAATTATACGTTATTCAAAATTTCTTTAGAAAGATACATATACTAACTGTTTATTACCTTGGTAATTTAAGTTCATATTATACAAGATGGATCCAACAGCATGTCATTAACTTTAAACATGGGCTATTAGTTCATAGAAATGTTTTGCAAACTTCAAATATATCTTATTCATTTATTTTTTATACAAAGAGATGACATGCAAGCTGACGGCCCACCTGATGGTAAGCAGTTACCGCCGCCTATAGACACCTGCAATAAGAAGGAAAAATCACTTGATATTGCAGGTACGTTATCATCCTGGGGCCTAAGATGAAATGCCGTCCATGCCCAGTAATAACACTGCTTACCTTTCCCTTCAATCCGAAATACAGCGAACTGTTTCACGGCTGAAATAAGAAAGGCGGTGGTACCTAACCAGACGACCCTACATACGGTCCTACCACCTAGATTAGTATTACTGGAGATACACCTCATTTGATAATTTGCTGACATTTCTATAAAATAATACATCCAATGTTCTAATTTAATGTCGTTTTATCGTCACCAAGCACCCTGTATAATTATACAGGAGAGGGGATTATGAAGACTAATTAGTCTTCATCGACTGAATATCATCATAGTATCATTAAGTACTATCGCCATCTCGCCCAAAGTAAGGATCATTAAGAGCTCGTGTTATGGATAACGGAGTTTCATAACATAATACGTGATGCAAAAACTTTGTACCCCTTTTTACGAAAATTGCGCGGACAGAGGAGTATGAAATTTCACACTTATAGTTTACATAGAGAACGAGTGCAGTCTGTCGATTCTGTAACAAAACTCGGACCTCACTTCCGGACCTCACTTTCGGACGCAAAAAATGTATGAAAATTTGCTCTATTTGACAGTTGGATTCGAAGTGACTTGCGAAGTGAGGTGCGAGATTCGTTACAGAATCGCACCCCAGGATGCTAAAAATTTTATAAAATTATGCATAAAAAATACAGTAAATCAATAATAAAAATATTACAAACCCTACCATGTATTTGACACACGCGGATATATTATTATGTAAAACAGAGAATATATTAATAAATTAATATTGTTTCTTATTTGTCTCTAGTACTACTGATAGTCAAACCATAATAAACACACGTAATAAAAAGATTTTTTTGACAACATACCCTTAATAATGTTCAAACTTAAATTAGTTATGGACGTTGTGGTCGATTTTCGAGCACGGGCGACCACTAGTTAATATTAATAATCGTTTATATACAAGTATACATATAAACGGTTTACGACAAGCCATCTAACTATTCGCGCGAGCCTAGCCGAAACAATTTTTATCTTCTATCTTGTGAAGTTCAAAATAAAAAAAAAAATAAAAAAAAAAAAAAAAATAGTTTATTTCGTTAACATTTGGTACAAAGTATATGAAATCACCAGAACCAACCCAGTAAGCATGTGATAATGCTTGTAGTAGGAGGTTCTGCTCTTCCCGAAATTAACATCTAAATGTAAGTACAATAAGTAGGTAGGTATTAAAATTTTAATAAACTATTTTAAGTTTTACTACTAAATGGATACAATTTTACATTTTAAGTGTTTACAGCATCAAAAACTACTGGTTGCCTTATACTATGAGTTTAAGTGTGTGTGTTGTATGCGTGTGTGTATTTGTGTGTTGTGTGTGTGTGTTTGTGTGTTGTGTATGTGTGCTTGTGTGTTGTGTGTGTGTTTGTGCATGTGTGTGTGTGTCAAAGTATGTGTGTGCTTGCGTGTGTGCTAGTGTATATATGATTGTGTGTGTCTGCGACTTCATGATAATAATTACCCACCATTCGTTAAACTGACGGTTCCGTAAGTTTTTAATACATTGAAGATTTGTGTAACAGTCTAGCCCTATGACATTTAATCTTGGATATGATGTAAGTCCACAATGCTGTGAAGTTATAGTTATGTTCTTTAAGGCAGCCTAAAATAAAAAAGCTCTCTAATAAAGTTAACTTAAATTAAGTTACATTTAAATGTTTGGTTTTGTGCGTTTATTCGTCTACTTTATTGTATGAAATACAAATAAAGAAAGAAGACGATGATAAAATTGTATGCTCCAGGCGGGAATCGAACCCGCGTCTCCTGGGGTCCGATCAGACGCGATAGCCAACGCCATGCGCCATCGGAGCACTTAGTGTAACCTACCAATTACTTCACCGCTTTCTACTTTTAACGTTTTTATAACAATGTTTATCTCACCACTCATTGATGTTTTACAACCTATAGCAATCGATGAAAGAATACTTTTACAAGCATTATTAAACTTTCATTAAAGACACCGGCCTGACCCCAGGAGACGCGGGTTCGATTCCCGCCTGGAGCATACAATTTTTTCATCGCTTTCTATCTATATTTATATTTTTTAAATTAAGTTCCTTTATATCGTCATAACTTAACGCTACTACCGTTTCGATAAAACTTCTACACCAACATTGATAATTTTAGAATTAGAAATAACATGCTCTGTGCTATTCAGTATTAACAAATTGTTTTTGTTATTCTTTGTCGATATAATATAGGTATTTCTATTACTACTAGGTGCTACTCGTATGTAGAGTCGTTAGGATCCTTATTTTTCCTTTAGCCTTTCGTATTTCGGCCGTAAAACAGTTCGCTGTGTTCCGGATTGAAGGGAAAGGTAGCCAGTGTAATTACTGTTTTTTTTATTTATTATTTATTTAACAATTAGTGTTAAATTTAAGGAAAAATTGTACAAAGGTAAGGGTAACGTTGGTTTTTCCTTGTTATTGGAGGTAATAAGAGGCAGCGATAAATCTTTACCACCAAATGGGCCGTCAGCTTGCTTGTCATCTAGTTAAATGTATGAAAAAACACTTTGTTCCCTTGTGATTGTCCAAAACTGTGACCAAATTAGGTAGTGTCTATACATTTTTCTTTCTATGCATAAATAGTTTCATTGCTGTTAATCTTTGAATAAAAAAAATTCTTTCTTACAACATACCGTGAAGGAAGACTGAAGCCGTGGAAATAAAAATTGATAGCCAAAACACAATCCCTCAGGAAACAGTTATTCAGTTCAGTCGTCTCTTTATTACCGGTCAATCGGCCTGTTGTAGATCGGTCTAATAACCGGTATTTTGCTTCAATTACCGGTTTATCAAAGCCTTCCATATTCACGTCGAATCAAGGATAGACATCTATCTACCCACATCTATTGTGTACATTTTTAAGTAAGTACCAATAATGGTTCTAAATTTTATTCAAAAATAAATGTTTATTTAACTAGGATTTTTATTCCAGCTAAACAAAACAAACTTGATAATAATCGTTATAATACTTTTGTATACTTATCGATTATTTTGCTTCAAGTGGTTATCTCCACTTTCACCCTAATTTTCAGATATACTTGAAATTGCACCATTGGCGCCTTGTATCGGCTTTATAGAGTGCTTTTATGAGCTTTTCGACCTTATCCTACCTTCCCCCTTCCTGCTCAGGAGCACGCGTGCCGGTCTTCGGAGTCATCAATTCACTGTCTCCACCTCAACATCACGCTGAAAGAAGTTTAGTTTTTTTTATAGCACTAAGGTGGCAATCAAGCATACGGCCCACCTGATGGTAAGCGGTTACCGTAGCCTATGGACGCTTGCAACACCAGGGGTATCACTTTCGCGTTGCCGACCCTGTAAAAAACTTTTCACGCCTTTTTTGAATAAACCCCATGCTGTACTCATTCGAGAAAACCTCTGCAGGGAGCTCATTCCACAACTTGAGCGTACGCGGGAGAAAGATTCTCTGAAACCGTACAGTACGCGTCCACTTTGGTTCCAATTTGTGAGGATGAACTCCCTGCCGGTGGCAAGCGGTGCGATAATAGAAAGAAGCCGTGGGCATCATGTCAAATAATTCCTCAGAACACGCCCCGTTATACAAACGGTAGAACACACACAAGGATACCGCCTTTCTTATTTCAGCCGTGAAACAGTTCGCTGTGTTTCGGATTGAAGGGAAAGGTAGCCAGTGTAATTACTGGGCATGGACGGCATTTCATCTTAGGCCTCGGGATGACAACACACCTGCAGTATCAAGTGCTTTTCCTTGTTATTGCAGGTGTCTATAGGCGGCGGTAACCGCTTACCACCAGGTGGGCCGTCAGCTTGTTTGTCATCTAGTTTTATATAAAAAAAGGAGGCAAAATCTCAAAGTTACTCGTTTCTTTGTCGTACTTCCAAAACATGGAATTATTTGCCGGTACATGTGTTCCGTCCTTGCTATGACATATGGGTTCCATCAAAAGAACGTGGAGGCAACTAGAACAGTATGTTCCAAATTGCACTCGCTGTCTTCGCATATGGACTCGTCTAACCAGTCGTGCTTTGCATAAAAAAAATATTGTGTTTCATCCGATTTTAAGAATAATAATTGAGCAAAAGTTGAATCAATGTTGATTCTCCTATATTGGCGTGCTTAATAGTCTTATATTCCAGACATAAAATACTTAATGATAAAATTCATACAGTCACAATTATTATCTAGCCCAAAGTAAGCATCATTATGAGCTTGTATTATGGATAGTGAAAAACATATTTAATATTATATACACAGATGGGTATAGATTTTTAAGAAATATACATTATTTATTACGAAAAGTAAAATTGACAACCATAAATCGGCAACAAACATTCGTGTTTATGGCACAAATATTTGTCCCGGCTGCGACTCAAACCTGAAGTTAGTTAGGGGTACTGATCACTCGTCCATCCGGTCGTCATAATGGCTTATAATTATCATAAAACCCACGGGAGTCTTACGCGGCTTATCAAAATAATAATTTGACCCATATTCAATCCGCTAAGCTAGCTCCTTTAGGGCGATTCCTAAATGAGCTTTCTAATAAATCGAGTACTAATACTAATAAATCACTACCTGTATAATATACAGGTAGGGATTAGAATGTATTCAAGATATTCAAGAATTAAACAAGTGCAATGATCATTGGTTTTGGTCTATTAACGAAGCACCATTCTCAAAAGTCTAACCCGTAGTGGGTGAGCGAAATTTTAATGAACTAAATTCCACATTAGAGATAATAGTCACTTTGTTAAGTAGGTATTTATAATATTATAATACTAGCGGTATCATTTCAAATTAAGAATGATGGTGCAGACTGAAAAGAAGTTTAAACTCAATTTATTAATTCCTTTTGGTACAGTACTTTATTCGTTTTTATGTTTCTGAATATAATATTCAGCAAGGAAACCTATTTTCTTACAATATTATTATTTCATTATGATTAACTATCATAGTAATCTTTCTTGCACTTTCGTACGCAACATGCGTGAAAACAAACAGATAGTTCCGGAAAATGTAGTTAGATGTCGCTGATAACAAAAACGATTGCTCAAGCTTCACAATAGCAAATTAGTTTTAGAGTATTGGGATAGATGGCGCTATCTTACAAAAATTATTTCGAGATTTTTTGTTTCGTAATTAGAGCAAACAGAGCAAATCATGATAAAAACTTTTAACATTCTTTTTTATAAAATAGTTTTAAATTTAATAGAAATAAAATAAAGCACAATCAGTGCTTAAAAAACTTAAATTATACGGTATTAAGTATTTCAAATTAATTTCCTTCCAGACTACAAACGACGCAGTTTTTTTTTACTAAAGACCGTCCTAGTACAATCGATAGCACCTCAACAGATGGTTAATCTTTTCATAACAGAGGCTAGACAGAAATAATATTCTATCTCTATTTTTTTTAATACAAATAGATGACAAACAGGCTGAATATGTTAATGAAAATAAAAATATATTTTAGGTCTCCCAAGAAGCTCTTTTGAGTCGTATAAAAATCCCTTATGTTTATCACAAAAAATAATGCTTATTAACATTGTCATAATGTCCGTTTGTCTGTCTGTCTGTCTGTAATATGGGTAATATAATACACATAGGTCAACAGTTAATAGACAGTCCTAAAAAATTAATGATTAAGACAAGTTCATCATTTGTGGCTTAGAACATCTTTCATTGCAAAATTAAACATAATAGTTAGTCCACTGGCTGCGTTTCCCTTCAGAGAACTGTTTTACGACCAAAATAGGAGAGGCGATGGAACCTACCCAGACGACGCTACATACCTATTAATAAATAAAATTTATTTTTCCTTTCATCTCCCGCCTGATATTGTGAATCACGTAAATGTCGTAATTTACACAAAATATTAATGGGTCTTGTTATGAACTGCCGGAAACAATGCCGGAAGAGCTATAAATAATGTGAACAACTAAAATTGCATTTGAATTTCGCTTAGCAATATTTTATGTTTTATCTTTCAGTAATAAATTGGTGGTAGAGGCCAGCGGTTTTTAAATATAGAAGAGGTAGAACGTGAATAAAGTATATTATTTTTAACCCCCGGTGCAAAAAGAGGTGTTATAAGTTTGACGTGTCTGTTTGTGTTAGGAACAAAAACCTTTTTTGTAAATAATTTTAACTTTCTTTTGTATTTTTATAAGTTACATTCTTCGTTTGTTTTTTCTCTTGTCAATAAAAAATATTACTTCTATGATGTCGTATTAATTTCAATTTACATTTTAATGCAGTATTCTATGCACAACATTTCAATGAAGTAATTAACGCACAACAGTTTAAACAATCTGTGTATCTGTCTGTCTGTTGTCATCGTAGCTCCTAAAAATGGACCGATTTTAATTCGGTTATTTGTTTAAAAGCTGACGTGTTCGAGATGGGTCTAAGCTTTATACGAAGATCGGTTCAGGCGTTTGATGACTATCAGCTCATTTTCTACTTGACAAAAGGGCGTTACTAACTTTCACAGATACGATTGACTTAAGCCATAGGTACTTTATTTTAAAATATAGACAGAGAACAGTTTTCAACTGTCCATTTTCTTTTTATTTGCTTTGTTTCGTGGTACGAAACAAAAAAATACAGTGATAACTGTAACAGAGTAACGGCCTGGCCACGGGAACGGGCGACGGCGAATCGGCAACCACTGCGCGGTCACGACGACGCGCTGCGAGGCGGACATTGAGACAGCGCGCAGTGGTTGCCGATTCGCGAGTCGCAGGACGCGCGCGCGGTGAGTTCGTGGCCAGGTCCTAACACAGCCAAATTGATGAATATTTGGCTGAGTTGCAGTTTTCTCAATATTTTTTTGTCACTTAGGTGACGTTAACTTCTATGTAACACTTCCAGAACACAAGCTCTTGATGATGCTTAGTTTGGGCTAGATAAGAGGTGTGAGTGTATGAATATTATTATTATTATGCTAAGTATAGCTCATATGTAGGTATATCAACTAAAAAATAAAATAAAATAAAAAATGTATTGTATGTGTATTGTATGTAATATAAAAAAATAAGTTATGTTATTGTAACCATTGCTGATATATTTGAAGGATATTGCATTAGATGTAACTAAAGTAAGGGCGAGAACTACTGCCGACAAACTGTTACGCAGTTTGGCAGACGGGAATGTGATATATGAACTGTACATTTTTTGATAACAATAAATAAAAATAAAAAATGTAATCCGCCATATTGTCATATTGAATAATACTATACATAAAAAGTGTGCCGGTGTGGTGCCGGGCTAGAATAGCACCTCCCCATCTCTTCCCGTTGGTGTCGTAAAAACCGACTAAGGGATAATCCTCCCCGGATGACGGGCAGCACCTTTACTAGGTGGTAGACCCATATGTAGGGTCGTCTGGGTAGGTACCACCGCCTTTCTTATTTTAGCCGTGAAACAGTTCGCTGTGTTTCGGATTGAAGGGAAAGGTAGCCAGTGTAATTACTGGGCATGGACGGCATTTCATCTTAGGCCCCAGGATGACAACGCACCTGCAATATCAAGTGATTTTTCCTTGTAATTGCAGGTGTCTATAGGTGGCGGTAACCGCTTACCATCAGGTGGGCTGTCAGCTTGTTTGTCATCTAGTTGTAAAAAAAAAAAGCAGCATCGTCTGGGTACTGGAAAATCATCACTGCGATCACCTACCCGCCTGCCAAGCGTGGTGATTATGGCAAAATCCCATTGGCCCCCAGTCCCCGGCGGCCCCGCTATTCCGGACTACGGTAGCGGTCACGGTAACGGTGGGGTAGGGGGTGGTAAGAATCCCCGGCAGCGATTCGGCTAAAGTAGGACGGCCTCCCACTAGATGGACAGACGACCTGGTCAGGGTCGCGGGGAGCCGTTGGATGCTGACTGCGCAGAACCGTTCCATTTGGAAATCGATGGGGGAGGCCTTTGTCCAGCAGTGGACATCATAGGCTGGTATGATGATGATCATACATGAAAACGATTTTTTAGTGTTTTTCCCGCATTCAGTCGATTTTTTCTGATTTTGTGTGATAGTATGCATTCACCTGGCCAGATATTTTATTTATTTATTTATTCAAAATCAATCAGATATATCATTACAGGTTTCCCCAATACAATAGAGTAAGTCTACATTTAAAAATTATGATATTTTTTTTTATACATCTAGATGACAAACAAGCTGACGGCCCACCTGGTGGTAAGCGGTTACCGCCGCCTATAGACACCTGCAATAACAAGGAAAAGCACTTGATATTGCAGGTGCGTTGTCATCCTGAGGCCTAAGATGAAATGCCGTCCATGCCCAGTAATTACACTGGCTACTTTTCCCTTCAATCCGAAACACAGCGAACTGTTTCACGGCTGAAATAAGAAAGGCGGTGGTACCTACCCAGGCGACCCTACATATGGGTCTACCACCTAGTAAAATATGATATGATATAATTGAAATAGATACACACTTGAATTCCTGAATTGTACAAGAGAATATGTCTATCTTGTCGGCTACTAGATTTAATATTTTTATCACCCGCGTCAAAGGCATCTCTGATTGAAGCTTGGTTCTGCTTTGAGGAACCGCAAATAATTTGGGCTGCCGCCGTCGCCTCACATACCCGTCAGGCACGCATAAATCCATATGATACATCTCCTTAGGTTTCCTGTGACTTGCAGCAGATATCGCGTGTTTGGGCTCATATGAATAGTCTGCCCAATTAGATGGTGATATATTGATGATAAATGAGGTTGGGAGCTACTTAAAAAAATTCAAATGTATATTATTCTCACTCTAACGCTCTAATAACGGACTTTTTAAGCAAGTGAAAAAAGGCCAAGTCCGAGTCGGGCTCGCGCACGAAGGGTTCCGTACCATTATTTATAAACAAGCGTCTACCTGTTGCCATTATCAATATCGAGTAAAAAATATCACGTTTGTTGTATGGGCCCTTAAATATTTATTTTATTCTGTTTATTAGTATTTGCAACAGAAATACATCATCTGTGAAAATTTCAACTGTCTAACTATCACGGTTCATGAGATACAGCCTGGTGACAGACGGACGGACCGACAGCGAAGTCTTATTAATAGTTTTACCGAAACTCTTTAAATTATTGCATTTTACCAAAATGTTAGGCCGCCTTGTACAGTCGACAGCACATCAAGGGTAACAGTTTGACCTTGAGACCGCCCTTACTAATAGAGGCGGCTTTCGTAGCGCAACTGTTACGCTTGATGTGCTGTCGTCTGTACTTACAGCTCCACAGTTCTAACGCGGAGTTTGTTTTCGTGATAAAACTTAAACTTCTCTAAAAGCACCTGTTATTAAGTCTTCACTATATGACTAATGATTCTAATCAAAACAGCGAAGGACACTTTTGTAATATAAATATCACCAAATTAAACTATTTAACTACTTTTATTAGTATCGTGCTAAAGCTTCGTGCAGGAATGACAAGGTCTTATGCGGTTGAGAAACGTTTTATTTAATTCGTGTACTAAATGTCTTTACTCGTCTGATAAGAGATTATTATAAACTATAAACTTTGTATTGTCTTATATTTTCGCGAGCAGTACACATTTGAAATAAAACCTAGATTTTACTAGTTGGTAGGCCCGTATGTAGGGTCGTCTGGGTAGGTACCACCGCCTTTCTTATTTTAGCCGTGAAACAGTTCGCTGTGTTTCGGATTGAAGGGCAAGCCAATAGTAAGTAAAAGTAGCCAGTGTAATTACTGGGCATCATAAGCCTCAGGATGACAACGAACCTGCAATATCAAGTGATTTTCCCTTGTTATCGCAGGTGTCTATAGGCGTCCGTGTGCGGTTGCTAGTGCCGCCATCGGACGCGTCACTCGGGTTGCGGATAAGGAAACGCCCCCTAGATATGGGGGGTACCGGCTTCGGCCGGCACGGACAGCTACTGGGTGTGGCTGCCTGCTCTTTTCAAGGGCAGGGATTGCACGGCCACACAAACCCGTAGCCCTGCTGTCATGTAGGGTCGGGGGCCTGGTGCGTTAGCGTAGGGCCGCGAGGAAGAAAACCTCTATAAAAAAATCACCCTGTGGGGCTCCCTTGGGGGGCCAGTGGAGTTTCGGCTCGGTGCTTGGCGGCCTTCAAGGTCGCGGTCCGTTCTGGCGGACGGTGTTGGGAGCGGTTTCGCTCGTCGCTGCTTTCTGCACTCTTCTGCCAGGCAGAGGAGACATGAAATGTGGCAGTGTTGGGGAGCCCTAGAGAGTCCAGCGGTCCTTCGGGACGTGGTTTGGCGACCTATTCTGGCTTACTACCTAGTCTGGCTTCGCGGGGCGTGCAGTCTCCTCGAGGCTCTTACATGCCCGGATGTGCCTCGTGCGTCCCCGTAGCCCTTGTTGACCAGCAGCACTTTGTGGCGGTCCGGTCTGTTCCTTTCCGTACTGGTACAGGCAGTGGGTTTTTACGGTTTTGGGGCATACTGCATGGTTGGTGCCCAGGGGGGTGACCGCCGCTAGCCCTTCTGGGGCTCCGCGTTAACCTGTAAGCCGTCCCCTTCTCCCAAATGTCTGCGTAAGTCCTGGCCCAGACGGATAGGCGACTATTTTGGACCGTTGCCGGGGTCCTCCTATGGACGGGGTATGGCGGATAAATCAGTCCGCGGCACCTCGACATGCAGCAGAGGCGCTAGGGGTGGAGGCAATATTTACTTAAACCCTCCCAAGCTTGTTTTCCTGCGGTGTCTGAGGTGCAGACAGAGGTCCCCAACTTGTGTTGGAGTTGGGGTTGGTGTGTCTACAAGACCAGCCGTACACGCAACGAGTTTCGAGTGGGTGAGCCCCGGGATGAGCATCTCCGTATGTCGGTCTGCTGTGACCCCGTACAGCGAGGTGGAATGGCTGTAAACCCTCCGGACCTAAGCCCCATCCCCGCTTAGCCTCGGCCCACATCCTCGTTTTGCGTTGTACAGGGACGGTGACCCTTCGGGGTCGGGGAATGGCGGGCCTTTAAAGCCTGCGGCATGGCGATGCTGTAGGAGCGCTAGAAGTAAGGCCACCTGTCCTAATTCCTCCCAAGCCTTTTTCTCCTACATTGTCAAAGTGCACAAGGGCCCTTGTCGGGGCCAGCGGAGCTGCGACGTGTGGCCGCAGCTCGTGGATTGCCGGTCTGCTAGACCGGCGGTACATCTATGATTAGGGCTCCGGGCATGTTTATGGGACTATGTGCGGCTTGCACAGCCCGGTCCGTGTGTCAATGTATCGACGTGCGGATCAACCGAAGTTTAGGGGGCGAGCCCCCACGAGAAGGGACTCACAGTCGTTGGTCGTCTGCTTGTGACGTTATAGCGGATGTCATGCCTTTGCGTTCCCGCAATACCGTCATTCCGCAGCAAGCTGGGTACATCGCTGAGAGGTTTAGTGGGTGAGAGCCCCACACCACTTCCATCTCCTCCCCCGGGAGTTGGGAGTTGGGAGTTAGGTTGGTAGAGCTTCTCTTCAGCAAGAAAAAAAAAAGGTGTCTATAGGCGGCGGTAACCGCTTACCATCAGGTGGGCCGTCAGCTTGTTTGTCATCTAGTTGTATAAAAAAATCAATTCATCGGATTTTGAAATATATACATACATAATTAACTTGATTTTGAGGCGTTTGTGGCTGTGACTATTAAAAATCGCTCAGTAATGCGAGAGGTCCTACACTTTTATTTTAAGCATAAATAGGTTGTAACGATATTTGAAATGTAAATGAATACCAATAGATTTGAATACGTATCTTAAATCATTTCACTTTCAACATAACGCTTTCTCTTGATGTTGCGTGTTAGGGTTTGTGTGCGGTTCAGATACTCCAATAATGCGAAAATGACTGATTATACTTATTGATTTTGATTAATTCACGTTTAATGTGACATAGGTGTAGGTACAAGGTATTTATATGAGATGAAGCGAATTGCGAATAGGACGAATAAAATGGAAACCGTATTTTTTATACGCTCCTCCTCTCGCCAACACCACTCCCCGTATAGCTTCTATCATCTGCCGCCAGAGGGCGTTAACACTTGATATTACAGGGTAGCCAGCGCGTGAGTAGTGTCCAAGGAGCTACGAGCGTCTATAGGCTACGGTGACAACGCGTGAGTAGTGCCCAAGGTGCTACGAGCGTATATAGGCTACGGTGACAACGCGTGAGTAGTGTCCAAGGAGCTACGAGCGTCTATAGGCTACGGTGACAACGCGTGAGTAGTGCCCAAGGTGCTACGAGCGTATATAGGCTACGGTGACAACGCGTGAGTAGTGCCCAAGGTGCTACGAGCGTCTATAGGCTACGGTGACAACGCGTGAGTAGTGCCGAAAGTACTACGAGCGTCTATAGGCTACGGTGACAACGCGTGAGTAGTGCCCAAGGTACTACGAGCGTCTATAGGCGATGGTGAGAACGCTTGAGTAGTGCCCAAGTTGCTGCGAGAGTCTATAGGCTACGGTAACCGTTTACCATCAGGTGGACCGTACTCATATTTAACACCCTTACGAACGAAATGAAATCTTCTCATCAGTAAACCTAATTAAACATGATGCTCGGATTTATTATTATTAATTGCTACTACTAATAATGCAAGTTTATATTGACGGAAGTTTGTATGTTTGTTACCCGATCACGCCAGGACGGCTGAACGGATCGGGATTAAAATTTGGCACAAAAATAGGTTATAGTCTGGAAAATAGCACGTACGCTACTTTTGGTCCTGGCAATGCGGTCCCATGGAATAACGCAGACGAAATCGCGGGAGAAAACTAGTTATGTCTTTTAAAATATGAAATAGTAATATGAATTTTCCAGTGCCCCTTTTTATCCAAATAATTTTAACTGAATGTCTACCTAAAATATAACAGTTTATATCTTGTACAGACGACAGCACTTCAAGTGTTACAGTTGTACACGAAAGCCGCCTCTATTACTAGCGCAGTAAGGGCGACGTCAAGGTCAAACTGTCACGCCTGTACAATATACTTACAAGCAGGATTTTACGAATGGAATTATTAATTTTTGTTAAAATTTATTAGTTGAAAATCTGGGTCAATTAAAGCTTGTAGAATGTGTAGCCGATTTCAACGTTTAGATTTGTTGTAATTGTTTTCTATTATTTTAGAAAAAAAAACACTTTGTTTACATAACAATGAAGGTTTTAGATTATCCTCATTTTTTAAAAAAAATTGGTCAATCCAATTTCTAACTAAATACAAAAATTAAAACCGACTTCAAAAAACTGAAATGGATGAAATGATTAAATTTGAGTAGGTACTCATGGCCTAGAAACATATTTTTTGGAGTCGGTGCTTCACTGTCTATTGTGTTTGCAAACAACTTAGCACGTAGTTAGCACTTAGTTAAGTTGGGGCAGTGGTGCTTTCAAATATTCTTAATTTTTGATTTTAACATTAACATTATTAAATATAACATTATTATATTTTAATTACTAAGTAATTTTTCAAACATTCTTAATTTTTGATTTTAACATTGTTATAATAATGTTAAAATCAAAAATTAAGAATATTTGAAAGCACTGCCCCAACTTAACCGAATCGTCGGTATTTGTAAAAATACTCGTTTCGGATGTTGAAATAGAATATTTCGACATTGTAGGGTGGACTTTAGCTCATAAACGCAAATACAGATAGACTAGAGGAATTTCACAGGGATATCCCAAGTCCTGGGTGGCTCAGTTGTCAGAGCAGTCGCCCGGATTGCGAAAGGTCGCGGGTTCGATTCCTGCCTCAGGACGTGAAATTTTTCTTCCCAACTCATTTTGAAAAACATATTATGCCAAAACCAAAAACAAAAAAAGAATCACGAAAATCGGATCACTAATCTCGGCGTAATCGGTGTAGAAAAAAAACATACCGGCCGATTTGAGAACCTCCTCGTCTTTGAAGTCGTCTAAAAAACATAGTATGGTGATCCAGTTTGCACCAAATACTTCATACAAAACGGCAATTTCATATTTAAAGACCTAATATTACATACAGTATCTTCTGCATTACACTCTAAAGACGGTAAACTAACAAGATATGATCGTGCGCTGATAGTAAGATGGATCTTTGCAAGGTTGGTAATGTGCGCACAACCTGTCACTGTGTCGTAAGGGTTCAAAGACTTCGGCAGCGTCAAGGTACTTTTGGTATAGGTACATAATTGTTAAACAGACGCTTTTAACCTTTTGAACCTTATCGTGCCACCGGCGGGCTCACACACAATTTAAACCCTACTGTGTCTGGTATACATGTGGATGTTTCGCAGATTAATTAATACTTACCGGACGAAAGACTAAGGAAGGTTACCTAATCTTCCTACTTCTAAATTAACATGTATTTAGGTGAGAATCTGAATGTCATTTCATGCATAATCATAATCATATCTTTATTGCGTATCACATAACATAAAGGTATTATACATAAGGTTGTAATTCCTGTGATACCCCGTAGGGGCACTGTAACTTAAGTACATGAGGGTACATTATTTACTTAAAACTAAAAACTTAGCAGAATCATAATAAACTATTACTTTAAGCAATAACATAAAAATATATTAATGTTTTGACCCCATTATGACGATTTAAAAGAACTTAGTCTTAAGTCAATTGAAATAAAGACCTTTTTGATTTTGATTTTGAGTAAAAAAAATATTGTATCATCATCGTGGAGCACGGTAGCAGCGTAATGATTTGAGCGCTCTGGTTTTAATTACGAAATATCAAAGTAACTTACGCCATGGTCGGTCCCGGGATGGGTCATTCTCGAGCCGCTCCGTGCTTCAGAAGACAGTTTAAGCCGTTGGTCCTGGTTGTTGCTGCAACTGCTTTTACTCAACAAACTGCATTGGGCCAGCGCGGTGGTGTAATGGTTCAAACTCCTTGTGTGATTCTCCCACGTTGGAAGACCTGAGCCCAGCAGTGGGACGTATATAGGCTGATGATGATGATGATCATGATCAACAGTGTATTTTAAGTACATGTACTGGGGTACCTAATACCACCTCCACCTGACAGATCGTAGCCAAATAGAACCACTAGTAGTGTTGTATTTGTACGGGCGTACATTAAAACATGGTTATTTGAAGACTCGAATTGATTTATTTTCGTGGTTTGCTTCCAAATTTTATAGGAGTAGTAACAACTCGTTATAGCGAGCACTGTTGTATTGGCACTGAGGCTCGATCAAAGAGTACATTTTTTATACGGGTATAGAGGTATCACTCCATACTACAAAATATGTCGCGCTTAGCGATATCTGGTGTTCTGAACCGGTAGACAACCAAAAAATAATTTTTGGAATTAAACCTTTTTTTCCTTAAAAACTAAATTTAAATAATCAAAACTAACATAAAAAATGTTTACTTATGTATTTTTAGTATCAAAATAAAATTACAAAGAAAAACATTTTTTCTACATTGGGATTCGAACATGGTTGTCTTGGTTTGGAAAGGAGGATGTCTATCAAATATACCATCTAATCATTATTAAAAATCATGAATTAGCGGTACCATTTCTACTTCAGTAATGTTCTTTACTAAAATATTTGTAATGGTAATTTATTGAAAAATACTGTATAAAAATGATATATCTTCCCCCGCACCCCGCGTCGCCCGGTCCGCTACCGGCTAGTAACAGCTGCAACAGTATTACAGCAGTGATTGAGGTCGCCAGAGCTCCTTAGGAAAGCGTTGTATTGGCAACATAGGTGAGTAGGTACGTGAGCTATAACCTTTACTACGCTTACTTACTTTTTTATGCTTACTCGAGCTTCTCGAGCGAATGTACCCTTCGGTTTTACAAGCTTAAAATAAGGTTAGGGAGTAATACACCTTATTGTTAAAATACTGGGGCTTACAATTCTAATATCAAAGGAACAAATAAAACAAAAAATGGTTTACACGTGGAATTTATTGCTATCTATACACATATAAATACAAAGTTCAGGCAGTCATCAAACGTTTATCGAAGAAGGCATTTAACGTTACAAAATAAAAATAGAATGGGACAGTCACACTGTCTGGGCAAAATGAACTGCAACCTTATTCAGAAACTGTCAGATCACGGATTCGATTCGAATAGTCACATGCCGTCTCGCTTTGACGCACCGCGATAAGTAGTGACAGGTAAAGAGTTCCCGACAGTTGTGAATAAGGGGGCTGGAAGGAGTTAGAATATCAACGCTCTGCCACGGATTCTGTACCTCATGATGTGACTACAACTTCGTAAGCTCAATGTGTCACAAGTCGTCAAAGTTAAACAAGTTCAAAATCTGACTAGTAATGGGCCGCCTACCTCAATTGCTGCCGAGGCGCGCAATATGCTATTATATAGTGATTGGTATACCAATAGTACTTCATTATTTCCAAATTGTATTTACAAATTATGTATAGGTTCTGTAATATGTAATTTGTTCGATGCCAAAGAAGCAAATAAAATTATGTCGATGTCTTTAAGCCCCATTCCAATTTTTACTTCATCAGGTACTAACAAATTATCTGAGCTTTCAGACTGCTCAAAAATATGATGTTCTGCAGTTACCAGTGCGATTATTTTTGAACACTTTAAGCTCAGATGATTCTGATGCTGACAGCTTAGACGATAGCATAATAAGCTGTGTCCATGACGTGACAGTTGTTGTTGATAGCAGAGAGCAGCATGTATCCGTCTTCGCCCCAGGTCTCGCCCCAAGAGTTCCTGATGATCCAGTACGGGACACCACCTCTGACGTCGTAACCAACCACGACAACTCCGTGGTTAGGCGTTGAGTCCCCGCTATCGCTGGGGAAATCAAATTTAAAGTTACTTGCGTAATCTTTTGATCTGCCATTCAAAGGTAGGTTTGCGTCAAGACTTTAAAAGACAATGATTAAGCTACAGGGAATAGATCTAAAACTAGTGCCTATCTGTCAAGCGGCGATATACTACCGGGGGGCGATGACAATAGAAAAATCAATTGCGTCTGGAATTTCATGCTTGACGGGTTAAATTAATCTCATTAAAACAATTATTTAATAATTATAAATAAAATGATATCAAAAACTGAGGATGGCCACCATTGACCGTGTGGCCACGTTCCTAGAGGCCAAAAGGCTACTCCGACAAAGAAATACGGCAACGATAAAACAGACAGACAGCTTTTGACGTAAATTGCTTTGAAAACTGTCAAAATCCGATGCTCCGTTTGCGTATTTTGTTTTTAGAGCCAGGCCTTCAGAGATAACCAATGAAGAATGTCGTCGCATCTACAATTATCTATATATGGCGCTTTAGTAGGGTTTTTAATTGTTTAGAATTTTGAAGGTTCAGAAAGATTAGGTCGACAGTAAAACGAAACAAAACACGTATTTTTCCTTTTGGATTTAAAATGCAGTTGATACAATTTATTACCTATAGCAAAAACTCTGTTCGAAATGCAGTAACTTTTAAAAAGAAGAAAAAGACCAGTTCCACTTTTAAATGCTAGACACTTTGGGCGTCTAGCCAACGCGTTGATTTGTGAGGTCAGACGAATTCAGGCGCAAAATCTGTATCCTATAAAAAGTAAATTTGAAACTGCAGAGTCAGACGAACAAAGGCACTATGAACGGAACGTATTAAGTTACAAAAATGTCTAGACTTAAATGCGGCCCTACGAGGCTACAACACAACCATTCATAATCCTGGAAAGTACGGAATAACTTTTGTATACAAATCACGGCAAATCTCAACCAACTACACCTGATCTTAAGCGGTAAGAAGAGTCCATATGAATACATTGCTCTGGCCGTCTCCACCTTGCCTATGATGTGCCTTTTCACGTCTTATTTGAAGGAACCTATGTTATAGGAAGGTGGGATGGAACACATTTGCCGCCATAGAATTACATGTATTGGAAACACGAGAGATAAACGAGTTACTAAACTTCTTTATGCGTGATGTTGAGTTAAACAGTCATCTGGTAATCCAGTCATCCTGAGTTCTCATTAGCTCAGTGGTGGTTAGAAGCCACCGTGCTTGGGAGGATCCTATGAAGTTCATCTAGTTCTCCTATATTTGTGTTTTATGCAAACGAATACCAACAATATCTATCTAAATTATTAAATTTCAACACCCGAACACATCCCACACTATGTCATTTCCGACCCCAGGACATTTTGATCAATATCTTTAAAAAAATATATCTTGCGTCGAGACATCGCGTCGCTTAGCGCCTTCTATCGGCCATATAACGGGGAGTGCTCTGAAGAGCTATTTGACCTTATCCCACCTTCCCCCTTCCTACTCAGGAGCACGCGTGCCGGTCTTCGGAGTCATCATTTCACTGTCTCCACCTCAACATCACGTACAAAGAAATTTAGTAGCTCGTTTTTTTGTCGTACTTCCAGAACTTGGAATTCTTTGTCAGCACATATGTTCCCTCCTTCCTATAACATGGGTTCCTATAATATGGACTCATCTTACCGCTTCACATCAGGTGGTGTTGAGTCATATGTCGTGCTTTGTATCAAAGAAAAATTTTATGTTCATCGGATTAAGAACCTCTTATTCAGAATAACATAAAATATTTGTAAGTTTGGTTTTAGATTGTTCAACTTCGGAATACTGTTTCTTGGCAGACCCAACTCACCAGTCAAAATCGTACAGTATGCCACTGGAATAGAGCTTCATTTTGTTTCCAGCGTAAACGGCAACAGCCACCGGGCCATACTTGTACAGAGCCATCTTCATGGCGAGAATGTTGTCAGTGGTCACCTTTGAGAACCCTTTGATCTTGAAGATTTCAGTCATGTTCTCGAGATGGCATACACCATCCTGAAAGGAATTTCATGGTAATATTCTGTATTGGTATTATTTATTTATTATTATTATTGTTTCTTCATACAAATAGTTCGGTCAGTAAAACCGAATGAATGGAAAATTTCAAAATTTATCATATTTTTTGCTATGTTTATGTGGGTCAAACGGCCACCTCCGTTTGCTATATCATGTATCAAACACCTTGTATAGACTGAGGATGATGATGAATATCTACTTACAATTTGCAAATACTGGCCATATTCGAGTTCTGTAGGTAGTCCCTTCTCAAGAACGTATTGGAAGGCTTTGCTCAGCTCCCCGCCATTACATCCTAGATTTTCATATCTGTAATCATTTATTTGATTAATATCCTATATCGAATTTTAGTAGCTTTGACTTTTACTGTCCAATTTACTATTGCTTTAATTTAGTAACTAAACAATTAAAATAATTCAATACGCCATCAATTTCAATTAGTTCCTTGTACTCCAAACTTGGTTCAGTGTTAAATCTACTTAATTATTATGCCCATATGGATGATTCTCGATGAATAGTAAATTTTCACCACAAACCAGACACAATAGATCATTAAATACCATCCCTACCTACTAAATAACATTCCTTCCTCCGTCAGGAGACAGCTTACCCAGCCCTGTAGCTCAATCCAGCTCAGCAGCATGGGGAGTTTTGTGGGTGGTAAGCAATCCGCATACTTATGAGACTGCTAAAGGCTAGGGTGGCTGGTCTGAATATCGATGCATATAATGTTCCTTAATGATTATAAAACTACGTATTCAAGGTTTTATGAACCTTCATTTTCACCTTCATTAATATTTATTTCATTATCACGACAGTTTGACATTGAACATGAATAAACAAATACGTTACCCGTTTTTGTCATACAATAAAAGTTGACGTTACCCGACCTTGACCCGCGCCATACTTGTTTAACAATGGCAGTGGCACTTTTGTTTTTACGTTCTTCATTTCAGTAAATATCCGAATTAATATGGAGATTCCATAAACAAATAAGATTCAAATCATTGAGATGAAACGATGAATTGAAAGTGTTCAAAAAATAAAGTCTATCATATTTTCTGAAGTTATATTATGTAAGCGTCTTGTAAAACTATATGTACATATAACTCGTCCCAAAGCGGTTAAATATAGATGAACTAGAAGGGATCCTGTCTATTAAAAGCAGTTTGAAAATCAAAGATTCTCAGTTTGATTCTCAACCCGATCTTGTATTACATGAAAAGTTGCCAATGAAAAAAATCGATAATTACCCCCAAGCGCAATCCACCATGGATTGCTCGCTCAAGTCCAGATTTCTGCCACCGTTGGAGCGAGAGAGTGTACCCTCCACCACTGCGGCCGTGGTGAAAGCCCAGCAGGACCCGCAACCACCTTGATCTATGTGAAAACAAATGAATCTGGTAATTATTAAAATATGAGTTATGTTGTTAAAACGAATTTGTCTTTTGTAATGCGTTTAACTAAAAGAGGCTATATTTTTATTTAATTTAATGCCTTTGACTGAGTTGAGCTTCACAAAATGTAAAATGACGTTTTACAATAGAAGGAATTCGTAACTAACTCTCTTCATCCAAAAAAGTTTCAAATAATAAAGTGGTGTTCCTTAAGGAGCAATATTAGGCCCAGTTGTACACAATAACCAATTATTTTTTTAATAATTGTATTATACCATGTCAGACAAAACTTATGGTTGAATATTTTTTTTTTGGTCGTTCAAATGACTTCATGTTACGTGTAGTACCAACAAAGTTTGTTGCATCATCATTCATCTTTTCTTATAAATTGTCATAATAATTGTAAAATGTAATTTTGATGTATTACTTTATGCCCGTAAAGTCAATAACTTACGCCTCACAGGTCGCATGTATCCATCAAGTCTCATATCAACGCTTTCCGGGAGCTCTTCTACTATGAGCTCGTTAACATTGATAGAGGATGGCATGCTGCCCTCATCACCAGGATCCGACGGTCTAGTTCCAGTCAGCATCGAAAACTCCTCGTCAGTGTAGTCGGCAAACTTGTTCAGTTCAAGCTTGGAGCCAAGGTCCTTGCTATTGTGTTCTATCACTAGCCTGGTGGAAAATAAAATCATTGTTATCAAGTTACTGTACCACTAACACTAACATTTGAAATTTCCGTGTCATTGTCTTTCGTTAGCTTTTGTAAGAAACAATAGCTTCTGCGTGGAAACATGACATTACAAAGACGACGTTATTTTCATTTTATGACAAAGATCCCAAAAGCCATTTGAAAAGTTTGATGCGAGCATTATTATTTCTGTGTTGTCGTCGTATTGAGCTAAAATACGTTGAAGATACGAAAATTGGAAATGTTCGTGCTAGGGGTACTCCAAAAACTGTACCTATACGTCAACAAAAACTTGTAAAAGTCCACAATGATTTTTTTTTCAATTTAAGAACTTTTACTGGTTATTTTCAAAAAGAAATTTTATTTATTTGAATATACCTACATTTATTTCAGAAAAATGGTTTCTATTTGTATGACTCTACCTACTTCTTCTGATAAATGTCGAAACGATCAGTGTTAAATTTCCCGTACAATTTAGCTATTTCTCAATCATTATCTTTCTCTTCATCAACTGAATGTCACAAGCACCACCACAAACACATTTCTTGAGGATAGAATAAAAGTTGTCACAACAATTACTTACTTCCAGTTCTTGTGGAAGATATTTTTTCGCATTTCGTGCTCGTCACCACCGTACATCTTGTTATGATGACGTTTGTAGCTGAAAATTCAACAACGATATGAATGATCATAACGGTCTTTAAAGTTTTACCGCACTTAAAACTTATGCTGTCCCATTTTTATCAAAAAAGCAGACAGAGACAAGTAAAGTGGTCAAAAAGAAAACAAGTAAAGCCGAAAGGATTTGCAATAAGCTTCAAATGAGGCCCATTGCCATTACAGTAATTAAATGTCTTCTTATCTATACCGTACGTATAGGCCATGACCAAGTCGCAACCCATTTCAACCCATTGGGATCTTTGAGCTTAAAAATAGAGGGGTCTTACTTTAAGCCATTTTAAGAGCGAGAAGTGCTACAGTTTACTTCACCAACTTTTTCTCAAAGCTCTGCAGTAATGCTGTTACAACATATAGTCTGTAGCATTGTTCTATTATTTTAATCAAATATGCAATAAAATTTTCATTTTATAATCTAATGACTACCTAAGGAAATTTATTTTTATGTAACATATGTTATACCAACATGTGGCAATAAATGGATAAGACTATGGCTATGACCTACATGAATCCATTTCTAGGATAAGGAGAAAATCGGCACAAGAAGTAAATCGACTATTTTTCTATAATCAAAGTACAGTATTGTGTATGATATTTGTATTCGATTACAGTACCTAAGGAAGGCTTTATCCAGGTCACCGGGAATATGCGGTTCCAGATATTTCAGATCAGTTTTGAAGTTTTTGCCCAAAACCCCTTCATACGTGCATTCGCTTTCTGTAAGGACAACAGTGAAAAATTAGTATTTAATAAGAAGTACACAGAATACATATTAGGTAAAAAATACAACATGCTTTCATAGGGAATCACAAATTACCCGATTGGTTTTATGTTTATACAAGACAGCGTAGACTTAATACTTATTTTGGAATATCAAACCATATAAGATAATTCAATAGGCATAAATCTACACAATAGATAACGTATATGTATTATTTGTGCATTTATATGCGATAGTTTCTATGATATCTCTTTTACATTCTGCAATGTCTTAAAGTAGGTATTACCTACCTTCTTCAACAGAAACGTCTTCATAGCTGACTGTGTAGCCGAAAGATTTGTAGTTTGTGATAATGTAGGTGTCCAGATCACCTTTGCTTAATTGGTACAATTTTAAAACCCTCCTGAAAATGTTCATACAAAAAAATTAAAATCAATGTTTGAATGTTTGCCATCTATGCGTTCTAAAACTATAAATCAGATTGTGATGAAACTTTGACAGGATATTTTGGGGACGCGCACAATGGTTTCTGAATTACAAAACCCAAAAACATAACATTTTTCTCTTTGTGGGAAGCTTGTCAGGTGCAGCTAGTTTATTTATAGGCGACAATACACAATCAGAAATGGCAAACTAACAAAGTCTACCTTATGATAAATGGTTACCTAAAATATCACGGATTTTATAACCTCCCATATCCTGTAATTACACTAGCTACCTTCACTTCCCATAATTATACCTATCTCAGATACAAGCGCCAGAAATTTCCAGCCTAATAATTTTGCTACTTACTTTATGGGTATGTCAAAGTCGTATTCAGTTCTGTAGACGTACAAGGTCTTCTCACCCTTGTATTGATCTTCAATAGTCTTTTCCACTTTCCAAACTTGGACTTTCTTGCCATCCAGTTCGATTTCCTCTGAAAGTAAATAACAAAAAGTGTGTGCAGGATAAGGATCTTGCTAGCGTAATGCTATTGTTTCAATTTCGAAAACAAATAAACTTTCGCCATTGCTGAATCCAGAAGGATCAATCAACCGCCATATTCTCAATTTTTTTTGGCAACTACAATATCTCTCTTTTCTTACCTTTATACTCGTAGTCATCTATGTCGGGCAAGAAATCAGTATCACCTCCATCGCTGGATTTTTCTTCGCAGACAACTGTGTTTTGAAGATTTTTATCGGTTTTTGTGTAAATCTGAAAGTTACAGAAATTTTCCATTAAAATAGGATTTAATTGTCAACAAATCTCTTTATTGCAGCCTTGAAGAGTTTTCAACTAATTGACCTTATGTGTCTGTACAATAAAAATAGTGGTTATTTACGCGCCACCCTTTCGTAACGTTAAAGAAAGAACAGCTTATTCTGAACTTAGAATACTTAAAACCCGAGTTCTTAAAACTGCGAAGACATCCACAGCAGAACGGAAGTACAAACCCAACTTGTTTTTTTAACTTATGCTCAAGGGTGTAGGACAGGTATTTGATATACGCCACGTCGTATTTTTTGTCTTTTTGAGGAGAATAGGTAAGAATAGGTCCGGCTTTGTTGTCTTCAGGTGGTGATGTACGGGGCGATATTTGAGTGTATAAGGTTGAACGGTTGAAAGGTTTAACTTTGAACGGGAGAAAGTGCAGCCGTTGGGTTACCGTGCTCTTTTTATTCTTTCTGTGCTAATGCTTGATTGCCACCTTAGTGGTATAAAAAAAATTTTTTTTATACCACTAAGGTGGCAATCAAGCATACGGCCCACTTGTTGGTAAGCGGTTACCGTAGCCTATAGACGCTTGCAACACCAGGTATCAGTTGCACGTTGCCGACCCTTTAAAAACCTTTTCACGCCTTTCTTGTAGAACCCCACACTCTACTCATTTGAGAAAACCTCTGCAGGGAGCTCATTCCACAACCTGAGCGTACGTGGGAGAAAGTTACTCTACAACCGTGCAGTTCGCGACCACTTTGGTTCCAATTTGTGAGGATTGTGAGGATCCGGTGGCGAGCGGTGCGATGATAGAAACAGGCCATCGGCATCATGTCAAATAGACACAACAATGGATTAACATTATGCAGAGAAGATATAAAATTCTGCATTTCTGGAACAGTGCGGATGTTTTTAGATCACTCTAAGAGCTCAGATGATTCTGATGCTAACTGTTCCATTGGGAGTAAACAAAACCGGGTTTTCAGTGGTTATTTTTTTTTACGGCCCACCTGATGGAAAGCGGTAACCGCCGCCTATAGACACCTGCAATAACAAGGAAAAATCACTTGTAATTGCAGGTGCGTTGTCATCCTGGGGCCTAAGATGAAATGCCGTCCATGCCCAGTAACTACACTGGCTACCTTTCCCTTCAATCCGAAACACAGCGAACTGTTTCACGGCTGAAATAAGATGGTTAAGGTTATGCACTTACAACATAAAGTTTTCCATATTCTTCGTCGGTTTCGTCAACATAGAACTTTTTCTTGGTGCCGTCGAAGTAGTCTATGCGAGATCGATTGTGCTCGCCGCTGGCCCTGTTCATGAGATATACGGGACAATTTTAGTGAGGCATATGACTAAAAAGGATTTCTAATAGGCGGTTTATTGTTATGAATGCGAGTGTTTTGGCAAAATAACCGTATTCACTACCTTCAATAGTGATTTGGGATGCAGTGCCAATGCAGTGCCATTCCGTGCCTATACCATATTTAGTTACCATAATTAGTTGAATTGATAATTTAAGATTTATTAAATGTATTGTAGTTAGTTATACGTGTATTATTTATTATTCATTTAAATTTTCTTACTAGGTATAAAAACTAAAGAGGACCTGAAATAGGCGGTTTATTTATCTTCTGGTGGTTAGTTAACATTATAAATCACTACAAATGCGAGTTTTTCAGCATTTTTAGTGCTTCCGGAGTAGCGTATTCACTTTTTTTTAATGCAGTGCCATTCCGTTTACCATATTTTCTATGTTATCTAAAACACAAATGGACAATCTACAGCAACTTTAGCGCTCTAGATTATCTATTTACACTACAGCGAGTGGCGATGCTAATTCCTAAAGACTTTTCAGCCGGACTTTCCTTCAGGCTGGCTAGCTGGAGTCAGATTTTGAAGTCAGTTTCTGAATGCAGTACCTTTAACATGGCTTACCTTTTTTGCTCAGCATATTGATTAGTTATTGTGCTCTACATAAAGAGAGAAAATTAAAGTTGATATACAGGGAGCTCTGTAGCGTAGTAGTTTGAGCGCTCTGGTTTCGATTACGAAAACAAAGCAACTTTCGCCATGGTCGGTCCCGGGATGGGTCAATCAAATTTATAATCTCGAGCTCCTCCGTGCTTCGGAAGGCACGTTAAGCCGTTGGTCCCGGTTGTTCCTGTAACCCGGTTTACTAGGTGGTAGACCCGTATGTAGGTTCGTCTGGGTAGGTACCACCGCCTTTCTTATTTCAGCCGTGAAACAGTTTGCTGTGTTTGGGATTGAAGGGAAAGGTAGCTAGTGCAATTACTGGGCATGGACGGCATTTCATCTTAGGCCCCAGGATGACAACGCACCTGCAATATCAAGTGACTTTTCCTTGTTATTGCAGGTGTCTATAGGCGGCGGTAACCGCTTACCACCAGGTGGGCCGTCAGCTTCTTTGTCATCCAGTTGTATAAAAAAAAACCGCTTTAACCCACCAACCCGGTAGTGTTATGGCCCAATCTCCTCATGTATTGCTCCCATGTAGGAAGACCTGTGCCCAGCTGTGGGACGTATATAGGCTGGTGATGATGAAAGGCGATGTCAATTCCGAAAGACTTTCCAGCCGGACTTTACTTTAGACCCGCTGGCCGGAGTCAGATTTTGAAGTCATTCTCTGAATGCAGTACCTATGACATGGCTAGCCTTTTTCTGCTCAGCATGGTATTATATTGATTAGTTAATGTGCTCTGGATAAAGACACAAATTTAACGCAACTAAGTAGTTGATGTAGTTATTAAAGAAACATTGGCTAAATCCATACTAACATTTTTTTTTATACAACTAGATGACAATCAAGCTGACGGCCCACCTGGTGGTAAGCGGTTACCGCCGCCTATAGGCACATTTTAGATATTCTGTTCGTCTGTGAGGCGACCACTAGTCAGCTAAAACATTAGTTATTTTGATTTTTCGATTTCCTTCGATCGTCAAAGTTTTGATTACACCTTGCACAAAGGTGTTTGGCGAAGACTTACCATACTTCGTAAGTCTGCACATTTCCGTTCACCACGTCTATGTTTTCGGCCTTGTAATTGTAGCTAGTTGGCCAGATCACGCTTGCTGTTGGGTCGTCGCTTTCTGTTACACAAACAATAAAAAACACATATCTTAGAGTTTCCTTTTTTATAAGGAAAATTATTTATTTTCTTAGGGCAAGGATGATAGAAGGAGGGTAAAGAGGGTAAAGAGAAATCTAACAACAATAGGTGTGTCAATTTCGTTTTCTTTATTCCAGTCCCATCGTTACTGTAATTATTATTGTTAACACTCATTCTTGGACCTAAGCCACTAAGCTGTGATTCAGTAGGTGAACATAGTCATTAGATTGTGGAATTTGCTTGAATGTTCTGAAATACACCAGTACAAAGTTTATTGACCTTCAAATTAGCAACTAAATTGTGTTGTACTCTTTACACATTTCGCCAAAAGTTTTTATTAAGATATCCATCCATATCCAAACCTGTTTGACAGTTAATTTTACGTTTGTAACAAAAACATTTAGAAATTTAGATCCTGAGGCGGGGATCGAATCCGCGACCTTTATCCGGACGAATATTCTAACTATCTGATAATAAGTAATTATATTTCTCAAATATTTATGATAATTTTTCAATAAATTTAAGAAAATCTTGACTAATCAAACTTAGATATCCAGATACCTGCTTATCTACATTTTATTTTATTTTTTTGGGTTATAATAAATGTTTGAAACTTATATGATTATTTCATGATAAATGACTTTTGATTATAATAAATGCTTAAATTAGAATGTTTCGACATGGGTGGACATTATGTAGCCTATAACACAAGTACCTACATAGAAGAATACACATACAGACTATAATAAATTCAAAGGGTTATCCCAAGTCCTTGGGCAGGAATAAAAGCAGTCACCCGGATTGTGACTGGTTGCGAGCTCGGAGTCACCCCAGGACATGAATTTCTTAAGCTTAGATAATCACCCAATAAATAGTAAGCAGATCCGGAGCCCAGTAGAAGCGTGGAAACTAGAACTGCTGCCGTGAGCGCCATCGTTGGGTAGGTATGTTGTCACCACGTGTGCCCGATTTGAGGACAATTTAGTATTTATAGTGACATTTTAAATTGTTAAGGAGAGAACAGACTGTACTTTGTGCTGACTAGATTAAATTAAAAAAAGGGTGCACCTGTAGTGATATTATAGTATTTGTATGTAGGAGGTGATTTCCAAGCTACTTTTCTGATTTCGAAAATTCTTTCACCAATATTTGGAATGGACTTTCAGAGTGGATATCTAATTAATGGTAATATGTACACTCGACATCACATCAAGTGTAACAGTTGCACTACTAAAGCCGCCTCTATTACAAACGTGAGGGCGGTCTCAAGGTCAAACTGTTACGGTTGATGTGCTGTCGACTGTATATTGAAGAAATTAGCCCTTTCATATGTAATGCCATAGGTCCCCGAAAGATCTTACAGATCTGAAAAAAAATTATAAAATCCTTCATACCTTTATCTAGACACGTGTACAACAAAAACATTTTCTTTCCGAAAAGACCTCCTAGAAATAAGAAAAAATATAATTTTAATTATCTAATACTCGATGAGGGTAATTAAGTTGTAAGTGCTGTAATAACAATATTAACTTAAGATCTTGTAGTATTTACTCTCAATTTGCAATAAATATTTGAGTTTGAATTTGAGTTTAACGGCATAAGTACTTGATTTTTGCGTAGTTAGGCGTTAACCGTTTACGCAGCGCACGCAACGAAAGCTCTGAAAAGGAATATTGTTTTCCCGTTTTGCAACATTTTTCATTGATGCTCAGGTCAGCTCCTATAAGTTGTAACGTGATACTTATAAGTTATAGTATTCCTCGATAAATGGACTATCCATCATAAAAATCATTTTTCAATTTGAATCAGTAGTTCCTATGATAAGCGCGTTCAACCAATGAAACAAACTCTGCAGCTTTATAATATTAGTAGGTATAGATAATTGGAACATCGTGACTAAAATCGGCCAGTGTGCTAGTCACTTTATAGTAACTGACACTTAATTTGATAAAATTCGCAACTGTTTATCAAAATGGTTTTTATCATGTAGTTAATTAGTAAGCGCGGTTTTCCATCGTAAAATCTAATAATGAGATTCATTATATTTATCTGAATTATGAATTCTGCCTTTGCAAAATGTGTAACATACAAACAAAGGAGATGGTAAAACTTAGGCCAGCTCATGAGCCATTTTAGATTAAGGAAATTAATGTACTGAATGGTTTCTATTAAATAACACAAAAATCTTTTATTTTATTGCAGAAAAATGCCGAAATAAAATAAGAATTTAACGCAAAAGTGCATAGTCCATAGCCACTAAAACGCTAGTAAAAAGTTGACCTTAATGTCGTATTGACATTTATTAAAATTGACTTAACGTCACCGTATAATCAACCGTGAATTTTTTAGGTGCACTTGAAGTGATTTTATTGTTTTTCAAAATTGTTCGACCCTAGCTATGAAAAAATAGAACGAAAATATGAATCGTAAAAAAATAATTGTATAATTACATCGACATTTTCTTTTCGTCAAAATGGCGACCTCTTTGACGTTTTTCAGCAAATTAAATTATTTTTAGCCGCTTCTATCAGTCATGATATATGGTAATGATGAAGTAGGATAAAAATAACTACACGAATAAATAGTGCTCATCAGCTGGCTCAAATCCCATAGAAACTTTTACTATCTCCTTTAGTAGTCTTGTTAAAGTCGTTGAATTAGGCCCATTGTCTAATAGTGGCAAGGGATGAGATGGGATGGATACAATAAACGTGATTTTTTGCTTGTTTTTGCACGAGTTCGACTCGCACTTGGTCGGTTTTTTATTTTTCTTAACAGAGTAGTTTTGGCCTTCATTTCGGCTGATGGTAAGTCATAATAAGGCCGAAGATGCAAGCGAGCTCCATCCGGATACCTCAACCACAGACTTATCCACAACTGCCGGAACACAACACTGCTGTTTATCGTTATTTTTATAGCGGCAGACTTAGGTAAGATGGAGGTGTTTGCTTGAGCGATTTTTTTCATGACAATGGATCTGCACCAGCAGACGTGGAGCTGAAACATGGAAATGGTGTTTATTTCTTTAGCTTATTAAAAAAATGCATTCAACTAGGTATGTCTTTATCAAATTGAAATACGCAGAGTGAATACCATTTTTTTCATCTAGATAAGAAGGATGATAGAAGACCGTAGATGATGTTGATTGCATCAATATCTGTTAGGTTTTCAAATAACATTACCTAAAATATTTATGTATGACTTTTTAAATCATATTTCTCAATCATACAAATCTGGAACTAGATAGGTGAAGATCTATTATAACGCTTCATATTTACATAGTAGACAGATCGTCAGTAGTACCCTAAGTGGTCTGAGGTAGTACCCAAGGTGCTACCAGCGTCTATATGCTACAGTAGGCGGTTACCTTCAAATTGACAATCACACATAAACCCAGCATAAGCCCAACACTTCAAACCAAGTTTTAAGTCATAACTACAAATATTTACGGTGTTCATTATAATTATTTAATTGGTTACGTAATTATAGGAGTTTAACGCATAATAACATTACACTTTCTTATGTAATTGAACGTTGTGGATGTAGAGTTAATGAAAAATGTAAATTTTCACATTACATTTAGTTATAATATTTTTTTGTGACAAACTCACTCAATTTAATAGAAAACAATTAATTCTTTATTTTAAACTAAGACAAATCACCACCGTTAAGAGCCTGATATGGATACTTGTATCCATAAATATGATAAATATACCTATTATTATTATTTACACTCGTCACGTAAACATTTATTGTCGTTAGTGTTTGATTACAATTAACGATAATGATTAGTGGAAATAAAAGTTTTAATCTGCAAAGGCTCTGGCTGCTCTATGATTTGTTTCACTTTTTTGTTTGTTTTATTTGATCGACTAACTTGGATTGTAGCAATTGTATGTTTTGTTACAGAACAAGTATCTGTTTGGACTAATTGCACATCTCTTGTGCAATGAATGCAATGTATGTATCTAAAATGTTTTCTTACCGTTCTTCTAAAAAAATTAAAACCGACTCCAAAAAACTGAAAAGGATAAAATAATCAAATTTTAGTAGGTACTCATCCCCTAGGAACATATTTCTGGAGTCGGTGCTTCACTATCTATTGTTTCTGGAAACAACTTGGCACCAACTCCAAAAATATGTTCCTAGGGGATGAGTACCTACTAAAATTTAATTATTTTATCCTTTTCAGTTTTTTGGAGTCGGTTTTAATTTTTGTTTAAATTTTTTTCGCAATTTTTTAGTGATATCTTTTGAAGGTGAAAGCTAGATGGGTGACCGTGAGCTTATATTGTTTTCTACTATCGTATCAAAAAAAATTTATGAGACCAACTGGGAACTATTCCGCATCGAACGAAAACGAAAATATTCGTATAGATTATGACGTTGATAAGAGTCTAATTTATAACTAAATTAAATAAATGTTCTTGGATTTGAGTACGAGTGGGACTTGACTATTTATAAAGCACCAAACTAGGTAAGTAGAAAAAAAGTAAGTAACTAAGAATAAATATAAAATTAAAAACAACCACCAAAAAGTCCAATCCCCGGCGGCCAAAATATTTAAACAATCAGCAAACAACCAATGATTTTGTGAGCATTTAAACATTTTTGATGCTTAGTTTCTTGGATCGGTTAGAAGGTGAATATATTGGCATAGAGATAGTCCCTTAGAAAGGACGTCCACGTGGGAAGAGCACGAGTCATCAACTCAGTGTCTCCACCTCAACATCGGTTTGTCGGACTTCCAAAACTTGAAATTATTTGCCAGCACATGTGTTCCCTCCTTCCTTTAACATGGGTTCCTTCAAAAGAACCGTGAAAAGGCACCTTAGGGGCCGGCAAGGTGGAGGCGGCTAGAACTGTGTGTTTCAAGCTGCACTAGCTGTCTCTGTGCTTTGGATATAAAAAAAGAGCAGCGACCACTGCTTTAAATACATTCATCAGCTGCCTTTATAAGTCCCACTGCTTGGACAGGCGATACGTGCGTGACGGATGAGGAGGATCAAAAGCCAGAGGGTGGTTGTGTTATGGTCCAAACTATTCGTGTGTTTCTACTTAAAATGCTTTTTAAATATCATTGATTTTGACGGATTTGACGGATGTGTAAAAGTGGCGACTGCTTCCCGCTCACGTTCTGCATCCTTATTTCTGATCATGACCACGTCGCAGTAGGTTTTGTTCTCGTAAAACGGTGGAGAGGGAGAGGTACCTGGACATTTTGCAACTTGGACCTTCTGCACCTAAAGGGTCGTCCTCAATCATCGAGGTTAGTAGGTACTCGCCGCTCCTCCATACGCATACTATAGTTTAAGTTTTCTTTGTATTTCAATTTTGTAAGATATTGAACTGTTATTTAGGCCCTGTTTTTATGAATAAATATTGAATAAGTATTGTATTCTTATTATTATTATGATTACACAAATTCGTCGTATGTTTCGTCCATGCTCGGTATGTCAGTTTTATTTACAGCCTTGAATTATTAAAAGAAAATAAAGCAAAAGAAATTATCAGGCCTTTCCAGTTTCGCCTTTGTAAATATCAAATTACGCGTTGTAAGTGAAAATTTAACACTGAACACTAATTATTATTTTTACATACCGTGACAATTAAGCTGATACTTAGTCGAATATAAAGGTGGAAGAAAACAATGTTAGTCATTACATATCAAATAGTTCATCACAAAGTATTGTAAACATCGCCGGCAAAACCGTAAGTGTATATTTTTTATTTGAAGAGGATATTCAGAATTTTAGGAAGTATTTGATCATATTTTTCCTACTGTAGGTACCGTAGCACGAACATTTGAAATTTTTATATCGTCAACCTCACTCGAAACGATGACGATAGTGGCCCTAATTCTGGAGAACACAAGCTAAGTCTAAATTTAGTCTTAAGTTCACTGCATCTCTTTCTCTCAATATGAATACGTAAAGGACGACTGTCATTTTGGCATTTAGAAATATATTTTGTAATGCGACACTTCGTTTCTCGACGTGACACACAGTCCTTACTGAAGCGGGGGGACACGTACACAAACACCGAAGAAGAACCACACACACAAATGTAAAATTGTTTCACACTGTGACACACCGCACCGTTGTGTCACAGTTTTTTTTAATATACAACTAGATGACAAACAAGCTAACGGCCCACCTGATGGTAAGCGGTTACCACCGTCTATAGACACCTGCAATAACAAAGAAAAATCACTTGGTATTGCAGGTGCGTTATTATCCTGGGGCCTAAGTTGAGATGTCGTCCATGCCCAGTAATTACACTGGCTACCTTTCCCTTTAATCCGAAACACAGCGAACTGTTCCACGGCTGAAATAAGAAAGGCGGTGGTACCTACCCAGACGACCCTACATATGGGTCTACCACCTAGTATAACAGGTGTATGTGTAATTGTGTGGTTCTTCTTAGCAACTCATAACATTTTACAATATGACACTATACATCTGTAATATCTGACAATACGGCACTAATACGTCAATTTAGCATATATTATGTACCTATTGTAGTTATGTACTGTAGACGTGGTAGCGTGTAGGTAACTACATGAAAGCTCAAAGTTAATCGTCGATCGACGTTGTGTCATATGTTATTTAATTATTATGTCCGTCTTTCGACGTTGTGTTCCGGAACGTGCTAAAAGGGCAATAGAATAAAGTATATTAAATTGTTGTCAAAGCAGTTGTTTTCACACAGCTTACGGTATACCCACGTGCGCTATTGTTGCCTGTTTTAGGTAGGACCTAAGTCTCCAATAAATTGTACCGGCCAATATTTTAGTACTTGTTAGTCACGTTACTAAATATTTTTAGTGGAGAATTAAAAAAGAGTTTGTTTATACTTTACTTTTTTTTAGTATTTGCCGACTGTCTTTCCGAGTGGACATCAGTACCCTCAAGCTGCAGGCTACGCATGTGATACGTCCTCGGGTCATAGGTTATTTATGTAAATTACTAGCTGACCTCGCAAACGTTGTTTTGCCATAAAAAAATGTCCAAAAATAAAAAAATAGATAGTAGTCGATTCTCAGACCTACTGAAAATCGGTGAAGAAAAAAAGATTGTCCAAAAAATAAATAGGTAGTAGCCGATTCTGAGACCTACTGAATATAGAACATATAAAATTTCATGAAAATCGGTCAAGCCGTTTCGGAGAAGTATAAGTAGTAACTAAATTTGTGACACGAGAATTTTATTACAATTTTATACATAATATCGTATTCATTTGATAATTTCATGACATTTGTATGGAATAGTGTAACGTTAGCAGCATTATTTCATACAAATGTCATGAAATTATCAAATGAATACGATATTTTTGAAAGTGTCAAACCATTTCTATGGACTAATATAGCCCATGTTTAAATTTATTGTCGCATTGACGGCACCACCCTGTATATTAGAAGATATTGGTTTTCAAATGGAACACTCCATATTTTATTTTATACAACTAGATGACAAACAAACTAACGGCCTGGTAAGCGGTTACCGCCGCCTAGACACCTGCAATAACAAGGAAAAATCACCTGATATTCACTCCATAATTCGATTATTCGGCAGTTGTTGAAACAAATGCCAAAGGCGTTATCTATTCAGCTGGCATTTTATTTGTCAGGCTGTTTTTCAGCCTCCTTTACGTTAGAATGACTACTAGTTTTACGTTAGAATAAGCCTGATTTGTGTAATACTTAGGAAATAGTAGGGTGATTTTCAACGTCGTTTTTTCTTTTATTTCGGTGGACTATTGTATTATTAAGTATTTTCAAATTTCAATTGACGCTCGTTGTACCGAATTCTTGATATGGTTAATGCCATTAATAACCGCCATCAAATTATCCTAAGTCAAACGGCGTTATACCACCGGGGGGCTATGACAATTGAAAAATCATTTGAGTCTGGAATCTCATGCTTGACGGGTTAGTAAGCGTATATACGTGCTTCAATTTTGATGCCACCGAAATGAAACAGTCATGCAATTCTTTGTGCGTGATGATAGGGTAGAGACAGTGAATTGATGACTCCGGAAACTGGCACGCGTGCTCCTGAGTTCTTTCCACCTTCTTAGGTGGAAGGTGGGATAACACCAAAAAGCCCTTAAGAGCCCTCTCCATGGTATAGCCGATATAGAGGGCACCAAGCAACGTTATATCTACACAACTGGCCTCTGCTATCCCACAGCGTGGAGGCCCACTACCCGCGGCCACACAGCCGCCGATCCAGCCGCCGCTGCCCCTACAGCCGGCTGCCCCCTTAACGCATCCCGAAGCCCCATTTCAAGCATGGGTGATGCTTCGGGAAGTGTGCGCTATGTACACCTGGGCCGCCATGAGAGACGACCGCGATGCCTGGACCGTAGCGTGCAGAGAGTCTGAGCAGCTTCTCACAGCGGCCAAGCGACTCCTTCTGGTGGAAAATCAACCGACCCCCTCCCCTTGAACGCCGACTTGGGCCGCGATAGGTATTGTCGCGGGCCCCCGCGCTGGCGCTTGCCGGGCCTTGGTCAACACCAAATCACCCGGGGAAGCTGACCGCGCAGGGGTTTCGCCGTACCTGCGGCCCAGACAGGCACCCAAGGGGGGAAGAGGGGTCCGTCGCCCAGCGACGTCCCGAACACCGGAGGGTAGAAAACCCTCCGAGAAGCTGCTGTGGTAATGAGCTTTCGTTCGAGGCCCGTACCCGCCCACAAGGTCGAAGAAAACCCACAGTCAGTCTTGACATAGGCGGTTCGTGATCTCTACATCGCCAATCTCTAGTCGATCAAACGACGGTTTGTCCATTACATCAAGGGAGTATTTAGTAGAGCTAACCCACAGGTGCGAACAATATTCCATGCAAGAACGAACCAGAGTTTCATGACTGATCCGGCATAAAAAATCGGCGCACCTTGTTCATGACACCGAGCCTCTGTGAGGCTGTTTTAATCACGGTTTCGACGTAGTTTCTTTGAATCAGATCATTGCATATCTCTATACCGAGCAAGTTGATAAGCCCTGTGTCAAACTAGTAGTAAGGAGCGGTAGGTGGAAGGAACGGCGACATTTTGGCTGTAAACACGCACACCTGTGTTTTCTTAGCACTGAACTCAACAAGTTCCCCATTGGGATCAGCCCCTATTGAGATCAATGATAAGATCTTGAAGGCTCCCCCTGGGCGACCATAATATCCCCCATGCATTCAGCTGAAAACAGTTACCTGCACAGCAATAAATGTTTTCTAATGGAAGCATAGGTATATGCCATTGATATGATGAAGAAATAGAGTGGGGGATAGAACAGAGCCTTTTGGTACGCTAGGTTAACTGACATGAACCGCGAAGCACATCCATCTACGAGGACACGGATTTGCAAGATTCCGCTCATGCAGGAGACGGAGATCCAATTGCAGAGCTGGGCAGGCTCCCGAGCTTGAAGAGAATTGAGCCTTGTGCGAGACCCTATCAAAGGCTTTGACAATACTGCTATATCGGGGAAAGTACAGGTCGTAAAACACATGAAAAATTATTTCAAGGATTTTTTAAAATTCACCTTTCAGCCTGGATTTTCACTGAAATGAAAGAACTAGTGCCCCAAAATGAATCAATTATACACAGAAATAAGTAGCACTCACTGTTATCAGAATTTTTAACATTTCGGTGTGTTTTTAGAGTTTTGTACCCAAAGGGTAAAACGGGACCCTATTACTAAGACTCCGCTGTCCGTAACTCCGTCTGTCACCAGGCTGTATCTCATGACCCGTGATAGTTAGGCAGTTGAAATTTTCACAGACAAACAGACATAACAACAAATACTAATAAACACGCTAAAATAAATATTGGGCTCTTAATACAACAAACGTGTTTTTGCTTGTTTTTTTTTTGCAAGTCCGACTCGCACTTGGCTGATTTTTTATCATTTCGTTTATGCCACTGAATCAACCGAAATGAAAAAGCTTCGCATTACAAGGAAATTATTTAATATGGGGTGCAATAAATACCGCACAAAAAAACGTAATACAAATGTATGTACTATGTACTAGTTCATTGGATGACAAGTTATACTTAAACACGGAAATGAAAAGAAGAGGCCACGACATCACCGCACGCGCGTCCTGCGTCTCGCGTCTTGGCAACATATAAAAAATGTACTCTTTGTTGGCAACCACTGCGCGCTGTCCCGATGTCGGCCTCGCAGCGCGTCGTCGTGACCGCGCAGTGGTTGCAGAGACGCCGCCGCCCGTCCTCGTGGCCAGGCCGTTACGTATCTCCTAAGCCTATGACAGAGGATCTACAGGGAACCGCATCTTGGCGCCAAGTGACCACTTGTGGTCGCGTTCCGGGATCAGTCAGCGTACAACCAGAGCTTGGGGAGACGTTGCGGCGATGGATTCGGTCAGTGACGGCTTCCGTCTAACCAGAGCCAGGTGGACTGCGTTGACCCGCCGACCAGGGAGACCCGAAGAAACGGCTGTTCCGCTGGCCGCTCGTGGTCAGGGGCCCAAGCGAACCTAACCAGTTCGTGAGGCTGCCCTATCATGCCACGCATAATCTTGGGGTGGTCCGTCGTGCCGGTTGGTGACCGGGTGGTGGGGTCCCGGCGGCCATTCCCGGGGGGTTCGGGGGCCCTTCCGTTCGGCGGGTCAGCGCTTCTCTTCTGTCGGCTGTTAACTGGGGAAACAAGCCTCACGCTTTGACCGTCTATATCGCGGCAACGTTCCCTCAATTCACCCCTCTCCTCCTTACATCATCTTCTATGGCAGCGCTCAAGAACATGAACGGTCGATCAGCGGTGCACACCCCCACCACAACCACTTGTTTGTCCGGGGTATGCTTGTTTGTCCGGGCGGATGTTTGCTGTCGCCGTCTGCGCTGCTTGGAGGACCCTTCCTACTCGATTCTTGGGGTGCATGTGGACCTGGGCACACATAGCCGTGTCTACGTGTGCCTCTATAGATCTCACAGCGGTGACATGGAGACAACTCGACTTTTCGAACATCTTAGTCGGGTGGCAGATGTTGCGCAGGAGCAGTATCCAACCGCGGAATTGGTGTTTTTAGGGGACTTCAATGCTCACCACGAGTCGTGGTTAAGTTCCTCTAAAACTGACCATGCTGGTAGAACTGCCCACGCTTTCGCTCTCACGCACGACCTGACACAACTGGTAAACCAGCCCACCAGGATTCCAGACATTGTCGGTGACAACAATGAGGGCGCGTCCTCATTGTTGGACCTTCTGCTGACGTCTCGTCCGGACGGATATCGGCTAGAGGTTGGTACTCCTTTGGGAACATCGGATCATTGCATGATATCCGCTGGGGTGCCACGGGCGTCACCACCGGTACCTATGGTTGCCAAACGCCGCATCTGGCACTATGCGTCGGCAGATTGGGACGGTATGCGGGATTACTTCGCATCTGTCCCTTGGAGGCAGCGCTGCTTCAGTGAGCTTGACCCGAGCGCTAGCGCTGTTGCTGATGAGATCATGTTAGGGATGGAGTACTATATCCCTCACTCCGATCTCATCAGTAGGGGTAGGCGTAACCTCTGGTTCAACCGCGAGTGTGCCATAGCTGTTGAGAACAGACAGTCGGCATACCGCGCTTGGATCAGGGGTCGAGCTTGCGGAGATCCTAACATTGACTCGCTGAAAGCAGCTTATAACAACGCCACCAAGTCCTGCAAGAGGGCATTCATCAGAGCGGATGCACAGCGCGTTGCACGAGTTGGCCAAGAACTACTCACGCATCCTACGGGAAGCCGTAGCTACTGGCGTCTGGCCAAAGCCGTGCAGTCCAACTTCTGTCAACCCTCGCTGCCCCCGTTGAGATGTTCTGACGGCTCGCTAGCTCACAAGCCGCAAGAGAAAGCCGATCTTTTGGTAAAACTCTTTGCTGCTCATTCCCGAATCGATGACTGCAACTCACAGCCACCAACACTCTCCCACTGTGGCCACAAAATGCCTAATATCTGTATCAGGCAATGTGATGTAGGTGCGGAGCTTCAGTCAATCGACGTCCGGAAAGCTAGTGGACCAGATGGCATCCCAGCGATAGTACTAAATAAATGCGCAGCGGAGTTGTCTCCCATCTTAACCCGACTATACCGCCTTTCTCTCTCTTCTGGGTGTGTGCCTGAATCTTGGAGAGATGCCAATGTGCAACCGGTCCCCAAAAAGGGAGACCGATCAGACCCAGCAAACTACCGCCCAATAGCTATCACCTCAGTTCTTTGCAAGGTCATGGAGCGGATCATAAATAACCAGCTGATCCGATACCTAGAAGGTCACTCATTAATTAATGATCGACAGTACGGGTTTCGGCCGAAACGGTCAACGGGTGATCTTCTAGGGTACTTAATGCATGTCTGAGGTGAAGCTATTGATAAACGTGGTGAGTCACTGGCTGTTAGCCTTGACATTGCCAAAGCTTTTGATCGGGTCTGGCACAAGGCTCTTCTCTCCAAGCTCCCGGCATACGGTCTGCCCGATCAGCTCTGCAACTGCTTCCTACATGAGAGGGAAGAGAGGGAGAATCTTACTATTGAGCTCAACAGGGTGTTGAACCTCGTATCTGAATGGGGATCTAACAATCTTGTTGAGTTCAATGCTAAGAAAACACAGGTGTGTGCGTTTACAGCCAAAATGTCGCCATTCCTTCCCCTTCCCTCTCTTCAGGGCACTACTCTTTCGACACAGGCCTCCTTAAACTTGCTCGGTATGGAGATATGCTGCGATCTCAATTTACAGAAACTACATCGAAACCGTGATCAAAACAGCCTCACGGAAGCTCGGTGTCCTGAACAAGGTGCGTCGATTTTTCACGCCTGACCGGCTATGCCTGCTGTACAAAACTCAGGTCCGGTCTTGCGTGGAATATTGCTCGCACTTATGGGATGGCTCCGCCAAGTACCTCCTCGATGCACTGGACAGATTGCAGCGTCGTGCTGTCCGTATCATTGGCGATGTAGAGGTCACGAACAAACTTGAGCCTCTACAATTGCGTCGAGACATTGCGTCGCTTAGCGCCTCTTATCGGCTTTATCACGGAGAGTGCTCTAGACCATCGAAGTATCATTTCACATAAGTATCATCTTAGTGAACTACGTTTGACCGAAAAATAACTTTTGGCCGAATTCTTTTTTGAACTTTTTTCATTTGCCAGATAATTTATTTCTCATATTTTAACTTGACACTTCACCAAAACAACATTTTACCGAATATTATTTGGCTACAACTATTTTACTGTAGGCGATTCCACTACTCCTAAATAAAAACATTCTATGCTACTAAATAAAAAAATGAGTGTTGTAGTTACTCTGCATGCAAATTTATTGAAACAAACTACATGTTGCTTGTATGCTGCATGTTTCATGCTTGCTTGCTTGCCTGTTCGCCTACATAAGCGGGGGGCACAGCGTGCTTGATAGGCGGAGTCGGGGGGTGGAAGGAAAAAAACTCATAGGATAAAACTGGTTACAGGTTAGGTTAAAAAAAAAGGTAAGACATTGTGAACACTCCCAGAATGCAGTATTCAACGTGCATCGAAATGCACATTTCATGCTTTCTTGCTTGAATTAAAGATCGGAAATATTGTGCTCAAATTTTTCAATGCGTTTGGTGAAATGAAAATATGGCAAATAAAACAGTGGTTCTTAGCGAATGTTCGGTAATATAATAATTCGTACCAAATGTTATTTCGGCCGAGTATAACTTCGGTAAAAAAAATTGACCAAATAGTCAAAATGTTTTTGGTTAAATGAAATTTGGTCAAAAAAATTACCAATTATGATAGGCAACCACGATGTAGGGTTGTTCTAGGGAAAAATATATAAATATTAGTTCGCGGCACCTCGACATGCAGCAGGGGCGCTAGGGGTGGAGGCAATCTTTACTTAAGCCCTCCCAAGCCTTTTCTCCTGCTGTGTTGGGGTCGGGGTTGATGGGTCTACAAGACCAGCCGTACACGCAACGAGGTTCGAGTGGGTGAGCCCCGGGATGGGCATCTCCGTATGTCGGTCTGCTGTGACCCCGTACAGCTGGGTGGCATGGCTGTAAGCCCTCCGGACCTAAGCCCCATCCCCGCTAACTCTCGGCCCACATCCTCGTTTTGCGTTGTACAGGGACGGTGACCCTTCGGGGTCGGGGAATGGCGGGACTTTAAGGCCTGCGGCATGGCGATGCTGTAGGAGCGCTAGAAGTGAGGCCTCCCAAGCCTTTTCGCCTACATTGTCAAAGTGCACAAGGGCCCTTATCAGGGCCAGCGGAGCTGCGACGTGTGGCTGCAGCTCGTGGATTGCCGGTCTGCTAGACCGGCGGTACATCTATGGTTAGGGCTCGGGACATGGTTAGGGGACTATGTGCGGCTTGCACAGCCCGTTCCGTGCGACAATGTATCGGCGTGCGGATCAACCGAAGTTTAGGGGGCGAGCCCCCACGAGAGGGGACTGACAGTCATTGGTCGTCTACTTGTGACGCTATAGCGGATGTCATGCTCTTAGCGTCCCCCGCAATACCGTCATTCCGCAGCAAGCTGGGTACATCGCTGAGGGGTTTAGTGGGTGAGAGCCCCACACCTCTTCCGTCTCCTCCCCCAGGAGTTGGGAGTTAGGCTGGTAGAGCTTCCCCTCAGCGAGAAAAAAAAAGAAAGGGAAAAATATTCCTGATGAACTCTAAGCCACCGAAATGAAAGGACTTTTTGGGACACATGAATTTTTACTTACCAACTGTTAAGCTGGTTAGATATTATTATAACATTCTTTTGTAATAATGCTATCACTATTCAAGATTCAAATTAAAGTAGCCAATAGCCGAAATAACCAATAGTTTGTGTTGTACGAGGGATATTACACTGAAAAATGCTGTGCGGACAACCACCGAAATGATAAATTCGCGGCTCAAACATTTTTTAGTATAAAGGGTAGTTGACAACTTTTTTTTTATTTCACAAATAAGAAGTTTATAACTCATAAAGAAATATTACAAAAGAAACAATATGTCTAAGATCAATAGTTTCACAGATTTAGTGGTATGTTTGATGTGCTGCCGCGCATCGTCCAAAAACGCTCCATAGAAAATCTACGGAACAGGTGACGTCACATGTTTCCATATTACTAAGAAATGTATGGGCATACTGACAAAATTAATAATAACTATGTATAATGTATGTTTTTATTAATAGTTGTCATAATAATAGTTGTTTTAATTGATGTCAGCAATCATTAACATTTTTTAATAAATTTTGAAAAAAAATAATGACCATTTTTTTTTCAAAATAGTACAACTTCAACAATATTACATATTTTTTAAGTTTGAATTGTTTTTATGTGTAACAGTAGCGTATATTTTCCGAATTTGTGAAAAAAGCGCCATATTCAAACTTAGGCAACATCCCAATTGTCTGCAATTATAATCAAGACATATTTATTGCCTCGTATACGTACTACTCCTTCTACTCGTACCTATAAAAATATAAGAACGGTATAGTAACGTTCTGAACTACCAATTTTATCCATGCCGCGAAAATTTTGTTGTTGGGAAATCCACCCACCTATAAGTTCACCCATTTGTAAACCTTACTAATATTATTTAGAAATGCGAAAGATTGGGTGGAGGTTTGTTACTCAGTCACGCCAGAACACGCCATGGCAAATAGATAAATAAAAATGTAGTCTTAACAATGTACGGTTTCCGTGGGATTGAGACATCACGCAGACGGATTCGCAAGCAAAAGCTTGTAGATATATAAACCTATTTTCTATTATTTACTGTCTCTAATTGGTGGGTGCAGCAAAAAAACCTTCCTCAATAACGAATTTGACAACTTTTCCTTATTTTTACTGTTCCAGCAATGAATTTTCTTAAGTATTTCATCCTGTTCGCCCTCCTGGCACTGTCTTACGCTGTTCCTGATGGTCGCCGCAGACTCAGAGATCCCGAGCCTCCGACCACGGAAGCCCCGGATGACGTCAAAATAGAAAAGTGTGATGCCTCCAACGACTACTGCGGCTCAGGGTAGGCTGTCACAAAAGTTAACGATGTAATCAATAAAATGGATAACGCCTTAAATATCAGATGGTTTGATTTCAAATTCGCTATTTATCCCACTACTGCTCTATTTTTGTTTATTGTCCATTCCATTAGAAGGTCTTATTGATGATTAACCGAGCCATGAAAACAGTAGCTGCCATGATTGACATCATCAATAATTTTCATTCGTGAAAGTATCTACCACAGAAAAAAATATTTTTCAGTGCTAAGAACAAGATGCCTGCAAAATTTAAAATAACAAAAACAACAAAAGATCACACTGAAAATAGTCTCCACTCTACTCTAAATAATTAACTGCAGCTACTATAACGTACCGAGGTTGTGAAATAACGAAGAATATAAATGCTGTAGTAGAAAGTTTAAAAAGTACCTGCTATAATAAGTATAAAAACAAATCTTATTCTCATTGTAACTATAATAAATATATGTATTATTAGAAAGATGTTAAAGGAGTATAATAACATGCCTGTTTATGATAATGATGTTACTAGAGGACTGATTTTGTATTAAAAGTAGTATTATGACGTTTATTTAAATAATAATTAATAAATAGGTGGTCATCACTCAAAAGAAGTAAGCTTGTTGCTCTTTTTGCAACATAGCAAATCTAGATGAAGATGTCAAGTCATGATCCAAAAGTGAAAATATATACTTAGTTCTCCTCCTATCACAAATCACAATAAGCATTATGTATAGGTACTTTATGTTTCAGTAGCAGCAAACAATAATGCGACTCGCAATGATGTATTTTTATCTACCTGTGATTACCTTCATAGACATAGTGACACAGCGATTTCTTATATTCCCTATATAATATTTTATTTGTTGTGTCACCAACAAACAAACCCAATGACCCGGAAAAACATTAATTTGTGATGTACCCACAAAACAGACTACATAAATGTATGTATTGAATGTAGGTAATATGTATATAAGTGGTATTTAGGTATGGTTGTTAATACAACGACCTGTCACAAATCAGGAAATAAAACCTTGTTAGAAGAATTTTCACACGAGAAACTCAGTCTGTCATTAGACGATAAACACTCGGATGGTCTTTATGGAGCGACGGCTTGCGAAAGTGCTCGCGATCCTTGCATTTTGTAATAATGGTCGCGCGGCCAAGGACCTTGAGCATTTCAGCCCCCTTATTCTCAACTGTCGGATCACGGATTAGATTCGATAAGTCACATTACATCTCGCTTTGACGCAGCGCGATAAAAAGTGACAGGTATAGAGTTTCCGAAATTTGAATTCTTTCCGACAGTTGAGAATAAGGGGGCAGTGCCTCGTATCCTACTCCCCGCTACTTTAAGGTATTAGTGACATCTGTGAAAAAAGCGAAACTAATAGCAAAAGTAGCAAAATACTGAATTAGCCATAGACCATCTAATGTTGAGTTTGACCGACACGGCATTGTAATATACGTCTTATATTTTGTATTTTTGAAATCAAATTGTTTCTTGAGAAGTTTAATTCTATTATTAAAGACTAGTATATTTACTCTATCATTGACCGATATATAACTCTACTATACTCTAATAACCTCGAACGATATAACAAATTATAATACGTACTCCGCGCAAGAGCGTTTTTACAAAGCAACTTTCGCCATGGTTGCTCCGGGAATAGGTCAATCAAAATTTCTAATCTCGAGCTCATCCGGGCTTCGGAAGGCACGGTAAGCCATTGGTCCCGGTTGTTACCACAACCGCTTTACCCACTTATCAGCATTGGGCCAGCGTGGTGGTACTATGCCCCAAACTCCTCATGTGTTTCTTCCATGTAGGAAGGCCTGTGCCCAGCAGTGGGATGTATAATAGGCTGGTGATGATGATGATCATAAAATCTAAGTCTAATCTAAATCTATTTGATAGCATTTATACATTGTTTATTAGTCTTCCATAAATAAAGTTAAAAAAATATCGCCAATCTTCAACGTTTGTTATTTCCACTGTCTCTCCTTTATTATTACGTGCTTCGAAACGCGCAGAAGATTGATCTTGCCTTTGCGATCACAAATTGATAAATTTAACAGATAACTTTGTTCTCATGTAGGTAAGTGACAGTGTAACACTGTCTCTTTTAGGAATAAATTCTCTAAAAACTATCGCTGTGATGTCATTTTGCTCTTAAAAAATAGGTACCTACTTAGTTCCTCCAAAATCCGCAATATGTCGAAGTTTATTTTTGTCATATTTTTAATTGACTTAAAAGATGCTTTTGTTTTGAGTAGTCAAAGCAATGGCCTTTGGAAATGACAAAGCCGTATAAGTATACGGTATCAAACTTGAACCTTGACCTACAACTTACAGAAAAAGTAGGCCTATATTGCGTGGTATATTTTTTGCTTAATACAAAATAAATTATGAATAAACATATAAGTAATGAAGTAAAATCCAAAGGGCACATAAAATAATACAAATGATTAAGTATTTTGAAAGACAGCGAAGTTAATTTTATTCTAACAACAATTTTTATAATTATGTGTTTGTTTAGACAGACGCATGGCTGCCTCTACGTGAAGTTTCCATACCATTCTGCGCCTTCCCTCTCGCCAGCTCATTCATTGTCTTTGTATTCAACAACTTAATACAATGATAGTTAATCTGTTACCTCCTTGGCGAATGGTCATTGCTCCCAGCGCCTAAAAAATAAACTGTCACTACCGAATAAGTTATGATTTCGCGCGGAATTATTTGACTTGTTTCTGCATTTTCGTTTTCGTAATTCAATAAAATTATGATAAATTAAAATATTCAGTGTAGACGCAATGTAACTTTAATCCATATTTTAGAAAAGTAGTACAATTTATTTATATAATTTTTCAATTATTTAAAAATGAGTGCCTTTAAAGCCAATGTATTTTGTATGCTGTGTGTGTTTATGGCAAAGATATCGTGCGATAGTGACCATAGGAGTGATGAAGGATATCCCAGCGGATTTTTGTCTGTATGTATGTGTAGTTTTTTTACTTTTAATATTTTTGTGCTAAATATTAAACTTAAAATTTTCTTTTTTATTTAAGGAGTTGGCATGGGAGTTTAACTATTCACCATACTTACTTACCTTAACTTATTGAGCAACAAAAATGATGAAATTCTCACCATGTTATTTACTAATTTTGAATCTAATAATCCCTTCAGATAAAATGAAATTTTTTTAGTTACCCCCGGCCTCATTAATCATCTATCTAACACCATCTGATTGAGACTTCATAATATGAGCCCAAACCAAGCCCATATCTGCTATGAGTTTCTGAAGAATTGAGCATCCCCCAAAATATTAGTTGGTACAGGATCAGCTCAAGGTTACCATGTCTTGGAAATACCACCGAAGGAAGTAACACTATACCTACTTTTCAAATCAATCGGATCTGTGAAAGTTAGTAAGACCCTTTTGTCAAGTAGGAAATGAGGTGAGAGTGAGAGTCATCAAACGCCTGAAGAGATATTCATAAATTATTGCTAAGAACCACCTCGATCACGTCAGGTTTCAAACAAAAAAACTAAAAAGTAATCGGTGCATTCGTTTAGGACCTACGATGCCAAACACAGACACACAGATAGACAGACACATCAAGCTTGTAACACCCCTCTCTTTGCGCGGGGGGTTAAAATTTACTTGTCCTCATCCTAACTAGTACAGTGGTTAGAGAAGGCACCCGGATGGTGAAAGGTCATGGGTTCGCAGCCCGACCCCGGTCATTTTTTTAGTATCGTTTTATTTATTTTAAATAAGTAGGTACCTACATATATTTAAAAAAAAACATATTTAATTTCAAATTGCTAGTAGCGCATTCTTCGCATATAGATAATACAAAGTAAATTGTAAATAAATAACGAATATAACCGTAGTCAAGGCTATCATTATTTTCTCACAAGAACATAGCACCATAGACTAAATGTAGCACTTAGTCCAGCGCGTCATATCATATTCATTTACAAAATGAAAATTAAGAAAATGTCTTTATTCGAATAAATTACTTTCCTTTAAACCTGACACATTCCAGACACAATCCGGACTAAAGAACTGACTTAAAAGTGATGCAGTCAAGCTAACAGGGGCCTTACCTTCATCTTTATTAAAGCGATTCATATTCCGCTCGGTTCAGCTATGCGATTCTCTAAGTCAACAGCCATGGATTCGTGGCTGTCGGTAGCGCTGTCATACCTTTTGGCGTTTGTTTGACAACTGTTGGCGACACCAGCGTTCCGACGACGAGCACGGCGTGAATCGGAACAAAAACGAAATCGAAAAATATCGATTGTACTTTATGTCGTATAACCAAAACAAAGACAATCATACACAGCCATGAGACCGACGTAGAGATTAGTGAATACGCTTTCGCGCAGCGCAGTGCGCAAACGTCAAAACCAATGGCAACTCGTCAAGGGCGTCGCCAGCCCATAGCCTAGGGGGGGGGGCAAGTTGCTAATATGGAGAACTTTTTTTTTAATACAACTAGATGACAAACATGCTGACGGCCCACCTGGTGGTAAGTGGTTATCGTTGCTTATAGATACCGGCACCAAAAGAAAAAAAAAGAAAGAAGAAATGAGAATGAGAAAAATATGAACTAATTAGCGACCGTCAACAATACGGCATTCGCAGTAGTCAATCTACTGGTGATCTTCTAATATAGGTACTTCACACACCGTCGGCCCTTGCCATTGAAAGTCAAGGTGAGACATCTTATCTTATCTTATCTTATCATTGGGCCCTGACTATGCCACGACGCACTTCGACCCTTCGGGATCTTTTATGCCACCCCTGCCGTTGCTCCTCCCACGTCCTGAATATAGCTGCCATAAGCTTCACTATATCTTTAGGGTGAAAGAACCTATAGTCTTCTGGTCTTGGATACGCCATTTCCTGAAGACTCATTCTGATCCTAGCCAGGGCATCGCATTGACACAACAGATGTTTTCATCTCGATTCCTGGCTTTCACCACAAGTTGTGCAGGGGAAATTTCATTTTTGTAATTGGTGGCAAAATGTCCTGTGAGTACTCCATTGAGGAAGCGAGCCTGTGTTTATTGTTAGTCTAGATATAGCGAAGGCACAGAACTACCAACTTACGGGCTGCCTGAGGGCTTGTGCAAATAGGTTGCTAGCTTTTTGTGCAGAAGGTGCATAAGAGCCGTTGACGGCAGTTTCTCGGATAGCATGGACATCAATGCTGGCGTCTCACGAGGCTAGGTGCTGTCTCCTAACAGTTTCTGATACATATCAATGATTAACTATCTATTGACAGACTGCATTGTAATGCGGATGACAGACTGGCGACACCTAGTATGCGTCTTGTGCCAATACCCCTAATAAGAAAGTTTCGATCGACTTGTGTCTGAAATCGACAGTTCTCTAATCAGAGTCTCTAATTGGGTGCGACTAGATATAGTTGATTGAACCGCACTGAAGTCTGCGCGTTTACCGTTAAATAAACCCCATTAATTGTGGCTCCACATTTTTTTAGCACACCCCTTTCGATGTCTAAGAGTATCGGGAATTCGGGATATCCGTAGAGACGTTTAGTTTGCAGTCATTTAGAGGATAAAGTCAAGCTGGCATCCAAGAAACTTGGTGTGGTATGTGTCTCAAGTTAGGCGCCATATGAAATAGGAGACTACGGAGCCGGTCAGAGAGGGGTGGCCCTTTGCTGACCCGATCAGTCGCAGACGGCCACGGGTAAGAAGAAGGCGTTACGTCCACTTGCTTCTCCTGTTGTAGTGGTGCCGTAGGTGGAATGTCATGGGGGCTCACCGCCGTATAACACGGCCCGTCAAATATGAATAGAGTGGAGTTGGAAGAGGCTCGCAGCTGTGCGGGATGACCGCAGAGTGGCAGGGAGAATTGTTTGCCCAGGAGTCCCACAAAATCGTCAGGGTCCCCCCGGACTCAGCGATAGGCGTAATCGCCACACTCCTTGTTAATCAAAAGAGAGATTTTGCGTCCTTATGTGCGTTCTGCCGTTTGCATAACGAGTTGTGTTCTGAGGAATTATTCGACATGATGCCCAAGGCCTCATTCTGTCCTCGCACCGCTCGCCATTGGCAGAGAATTTCATTCTCACACGTTGGGACTACATACATGGTCGCGTACTTAAACTTTCTCCCGATTACCCCACTCAGGCTGTGAAATGAGCTCCCCACAGAGGTTTTCTCGAACAAGTACCACCGCCTTTCTTATTTCAGCCATGAAACAGTTCGCTGTGTTTCGGATTGAAGGGAGAGGTAGCCAGTGTAGATACTGGGCATGGAAGGCATTTGATCTTTGGCCTCCGGATGACATGACAACGCACCTGCAATAACAAGTGATTCTTTTTCCTTGTTGTTGCAGGTTTCTATAGGCGGCGGGAACCATTTACCACCAGGTGGGCTGTCAGCTTGTTTGTCATCTAGTTGAATAATAAAAAGTGTGCATGGGGTTCTTCAAAAAGGGCTTGAAAAGGTTTTTATACGATAACACGAAAGTGATACCTATATACCCCTGCTGTTACAATTGCAACCGTCAATAGGCTACGGTGCCCGCTTACATACAATCAGGTGGGCCGTATGCTTGATTGCCACCTTAGAGGTATAAAAATAAAATTTTTAGGTACAGTAAAGACTCAAGAGTATGGTGATTGTAATAAGAACGGTTCAAAGTTCAATGTATACATAGAGCGTCAGGACCTCTTGACACCATTGTTATTAAAATATTATAAATATCGAAGAAAGATAATTTACGACAGTTAATAAAAACATAAGTTCCAGGAGTTTTCTTAATTTTCTAGACTACAATAACATGAAAATATTACTTTCTGATACTTTGCGAATTTGTTGGAGTTTTGTTGGCTACATTTTTTTATTTTTGGTTCTCTAGGGGGGGGCAGCTGCCCCCCCTGCCCCCCCTTGGCGACGCCCTTGCAACTCGTCGTCTTTGTCAGGCGTCAAGCTCGATGTCGAAAATATTTGTTTGTGAATCACACTGCTGTATTAGTTCCTAAACTGCGTCGCTGTTATAGTCGTAGATAGCGACGTAGTAAATACGAATTAACGATTCTACTCAGTTTAGCCCCCTTATTCTAAACTATCGGAAAATACTCGAATTTCGGAAACTCCATACCTGTCACTTTTTATAGCTATGCGTCAAAGCGAGACGGCATGTGACTTTTCGAATCGAATCCGTGATCCGACAGTTGAGAATAAGGGGGTAAGGTCCTAAACTGGATCGCGATAAAAGATGGTGGAACGGGTGCAGGGCTAATTTACAATGTATTTACCAACGCTAAGCCTTGCCGCACACGGCCACCGGTCACAGCCACAAAACGCCGCCACCGGCATATTTCCTATTGTTTTCATACATTTGACGCCGGTGGCCGCCACACGCCACAAAACGTCGCTTCTCGCGTCTTGTGGCTCACACCGGCCACAAAACGCCGCCACACGCCACTCGCGCGTACCTCAGTTAACCAGTTCATTGCGAAGGCAACTCACGCACTCATTTAGTCGGTTGATTGAAATAAAATAATATGGATATAGAATCGTTTATAACAGAGATTCAATCTCGTCCTGCTATACTTAAACGAAAATGTTTGAAAAACTTTTTTGCATGGTTTACAAGATTATTTGACGACTGGCTGGCCGAGTGGTCTGTGTCTACTTGATCGGGGGGTCCCGGGTTCGAATCCCGGTAGGAGCAAATGATTGTATTGATGAGTACGAAACCAAAATGTTCCGTTCCGTTGCGCACAATTTGTGTTGGGCGCAGTCTAGCTAACAGCACCCGTACCACCATGTTTTATAGCGATCCAGTTTAGGACCTAAACTGAGTAGAATCGTTATATCCGTACTACGACGCTATCTATGACTATGACAGCGATGCAGTTTAGGAACCAATACTGAACTGAGCTGAATATGAATCGCTTTTATAAAGATGGTGGTAAGGCCCCACGCCCCAGGGCTAATTTACAATGAATTTACCAAAGCTAAACCAAAACGTTCCGTTCACAGTTTGTGTAGGGCGAAACATTGAAACGGCCACCAATTAGCTTTTATTTTGGTACATACGTTGATATCTTTGATTATAATTATATTAAATATTTATTCAGTTCAAATTACATAAATCAACAAAATAAAAATTTGCATAATTGAGTAAATATATCGATCGATGTTTGACAGCATCTTGATACAAAGACGTTACTATGACAACCTTCTATGGGAACGTACTTTCTGTTGTCCAACAAACATTTTTGACGTTTTTTGAAAAAATGCATAAGCACTAACTAAATCAACAACGTTCGTCCGACAGCGCTAATTATAACACATGTCATCATCATCATCATTTTAGCCAAGAGACGCCCACTGCTGGGCATAAGCCTCCCCCAGGGATCTCCAAACCGATCGGTCCTGCGCTGCCCTCATCCATCGGCCTCCCGCGACCCTCACCAGATCGTCGGTGCTCCTTGTGGGGGGCCTACCACTAGGGAATGCAATCTCGTTCTCGCGAGATCTCGGCCTTTTTTAGCGAGATTGATCTCGGACGAAAAAAGGGCGAGATCTCGCGAGTTTAACGAGATTGCACTCGAGCATAAAAATGTCTTATACGAAGCGCGGACTGACACGTTATTTAATTGATAAATAATATCTCAGTTTAATAGTCAACTCAACTTAGATAAAAGTTTAATTTTTTTTTACTTTTCCTTGTTTTGTTTGTTATAAAAAAACTGTTTTATTACTAAAAGATTTTTGTTTGATATTAGAAGAGAAGATTAATTGTTCCTTTCATTTGTTATTTGAAAGATACGTACGTCAAAGTTTACTAGGTACTTAGAAGTGTAGAAGTTTATTAAAAATTATAAACAAATACGTCAAACAATGTTTGATGCATAAAAGTCTATTGAAAAATTCGTGAAAATAAATGTTTATCTTAAATACCTATATTTTTTTTATTTCTAATTTATTCAAACATTGTGATTACGTGCAAAAAAAATACACAAAACTGCCAATCACGCGAGATCTCGAAATTGGCGAGATCACGCGGTATTGTTATTCATAAACTCGCGAGATCTCGCTTGACACCCAATCTCGCGAGATTTTCATAATCTACCTACTACATGTGCTGGCAATGAATGCCAAAATTTGGAAGTCCAACATAGAAACTAGTTACTAAACATCTTTGTGCGTGATGTTGAGGTGGAGACAGTAAATTATGACGATTTGCAGTGACGAGCCCTACGATATCGACCCCTCGCAAGTCGCAACCCCAGAATTCCAAATACTTCGGAACTCTGTAACACCTCGTACATAATGTAACAATGTTATTACATGCAAATTAAGTGCTAACAAAGGTAACACTTATAAAACAATTTTTCAATTGCAAATCTCGTGAGTTAATTACGTGTGCATAATAATATGATTCCACGAAGATATTAAAATAAATGGTATTCGTATCATAATTTGAATAGAAACATAGTTTATTATTTTTATAGAGATCAATACAACGCTACTAAATTAAGCGTTTAACTGAAACATGTTATCTAAATGTCTAAGGTGGTCTAAGTTTAATTTAAACCTTACATAACTGTAATTTAAACTACGATTAGAATAATAACTCGCTAGTCACACTGCGCTATACGACACCGAGCTCCTCAAAAAATAGATACCTAATAATATTTCAATATAATCATAGTCAAAAATAATATTATGAAGTTATAGGGTGATTGGTGTGTACTAAGTGTAACAAGCGGGCACCTACTCATATTAACAAAGTCAAGTGTTATCAAAAATTCATAATTATAAAATAAATTTCTTCATACAAATAGTTCGGTCAGTAAAACTATTTGTTTTTTATCATAACGGGGTAACTCTTGCTCTTGGACTTCATCTCACCTGATGGTAAGTGAAGATAAGGCCGACGGATTCCTCAAACACAGAGGAACTGGCTATCTTACCTCTTAACTGCCGGAACACAACAATGTTGATAACATTATTGTTATGGCGGCAGACTTAAGTAAGATGGTGGTAGCTAGCCAGGCGGACTTAGATCAGCCCTACCGCCAACCAAACCGAGCAGAAAACTTCTGCCCCCACGGGAATCGAACCCCGGACCTCTAGATCTGAGGTAGGTGGTCTCAACCACAACAACCGTCAACATTAATTTTGTTATACCATGTACCAAAAACCTTGTATAGACACGTGATTCTGAAGAAATTATGTGACAAAATGGTATGCGTGACGAACTGCGTGTATGACGAAATACGAAACCATAAATAAATTGAAGTAGCTACGCTTTTCTGTCATGTTGTTGACGGCAATACTATAATAGTAATGTTAGACAGGATGCTTGGACGGGCTGGAGTAAATTATATAGTATCTATTGGGTTATTGAGCGAAAGCATATGAACAACCGGCCGCTTTGGCTTATGGTCCTTAGTTAACTTAATTGTGATATTTGTTACCGCCTCTGTCATTTTGTAACTCTATGTTTTTAGAGTGGAATAAACGTATCCTTCAATAGCGCATTTTGCAATACATTAAGTGGTCTTAATTTGATATGCGACAAGGATGGCAATGTTAAGTCACTTCCTACCAATAGCATTATGGGTACCTTCCAAAGAGGCGTGAAAAGGCCAGCATCGACAAGGTGGAGCCGGCTGGAACCTAGAACAATGTGTTGCAAGCTGCACTAGCTGTCTTCGCATATGGACTCGTCTTACCGCTTCACATCAGGTGGTGTTGAGTCGTTTACCTGCGCTCCCTGTCGGTCCCGGGATGGGTCAATCAAATTTATTATCTCGAGCTCCTCCGTGCATCGGAAAGCACTTTAAGCCGTTGGTCCCGGTTGTTACAGCAACCGCGTTAACCCACCAACCCGCATTAGGATAGCGTGGTGGTGTTATGGACCAAACTTCTTATGTGTTTCTCAGCAGTGGGGCGTATATAGGCTGGTGATGATGATGATGAACCCATCTTTTAATTTATTGTCCTATGGTGGTCACCAACCTGTATATAGACGTTTGTAAGCACCTTAGGCACTCTCCTACGCACGCGTTACATACCCTGTAAAATAAAAAGAAAGAATTAAGAGGCCTAATAGGGAACTCCTCCCGCAGAAATATGCTTCCGCGTTGAGCAACCTCACTAACCCACTCCAGAAACACAAGATGGAAGTGTTTCCCCATTCAGGCAGTCTAGCAGCCGATCCCAATAATCTAACTGGATTACCTAGTTTCCACGATAGCATGGTTCCACTTAGGTATAGATATTTATTTATATGTGTATAGGTAGGGTGACTGCATGTGGGGAGCATAAGTCGGTAGCGTATCCCATTCGCGCTGCCGGCTGTGCTCTATCATACTGTGGTCGCTCATTGTGTATATTTATTTATAGTTAGGGGGTAGATCGCGTGCGTAGAGTGGAAGCCGGCAGCGTATCCCATTCGCGCGGCCGGCTTAGCTCATTACGTTGGGCGATCGGTATTTATTAATGTATATATTTTTATGTAAGTATTTTATAATAGGGGTGATAGGTGTGCAGGGCATGGTCGGGATCGTATCCCATTCGCGTTCTCGGCCAAACGCTCTGGCACACCAATCACTTAGTGCTAAGTTTAAGTAGTCCACACTATGTGGGCATCAGATATTAAGTTAAAACCATAGCCATAACCAGAAAACCATGTGAAACAAACAATTAAAAAAAAAAAAGTATCCACGATATGGGGTAGTCGCGATTACACAAGTGGGGATATCGGGGCTACCCTAGGCGAGTAGGGTATCCACGAAATGGGCTGAGCATGACACATAGCACGCAGAATAGAGCCGGTGGGGCGTTAAACTTCTAGAATGGTCTGTACCCCAGGCTACTCGGTCAAGAGGTCCCGGGTTCGAATCCCGGTAAGAACAAATGTTTGTATGATGAGTACGAGCATTTGTTTACGAGTCATGGATAATAGGTGTGAGTGTATAAATAATAATAATAATAATAATATTTATACACTCACACCTATTATCTAGCCCAAAGTAAGCATCATTAAGAGCTTGTTTTATGGATACTAGATAACGGAGGAATAATGATAATAATATGTATATAAATATTAGAAATATACTAAATAAACATATAAACATCCATGACTCGTAAACAAATGCTCGTACTCATCATACAAACATTTGTTCCTACCGGGATTCGAACCCGGGACCTCTTGACCGAGTAGCCTGGGGTACAGACCACTCGGCCAGGCGGTCGATAAATAAAAAATAATAAAAAAAAACTGTCAACATCATCGCTATCTCTAAATGTTTGCAAGATAACAAGTGAATAGCGAACACGTACCGGAAAGCGCAAAGTAGGACGGCCTCCAACGACGGACAGACGACCTGATCAGGGTTGCGAGGAGCCGTTGGATGCAGGCTGCGCAGAACCGTTCCATTAGAAAATCATGGGGGAGGCCTTTGTTCAGCAGTGGAGATCATAGGCTGGTATGATGATGGAGTAGCCTCTATCTGTTCGTGTTATATTAATACTTCTACTAGTTATTAGTTTGATGATTAAAATACTGTAGGGTAGGGTAGGGGAGCAATATGAAAATTAAAATAATATTCATTGTATCCATATCCTTATTTCAGCCGTGACACAGTTCGCTGTGTTTCGGATTGAAGGGAAAGGTAGCCAGTGTAATTACTGGGCATGGACGGCATTTCATCTTAGGCCTCAGGATGACAACGCACCTGCAACATCAAGTGATTTTCCATTGTTATTGCAGGTGTCTATAGGCGGCGGTAACCGCTTACCATCAGGTGGGCCGTCAGCTTGTTTGTCATCCAGTAGTATTAAAAAAACCCTACCTCTGGCCTTTACCAACCCGCTAGCGTCTGTTCAAAAACAGAATCAATTGTAGCTTGAGTTTGTAGGAACTTCACAAATTGAACAAGCGGTCGACAAATTCCACTAGATAGTAGCATTAAGTTTTGGTTTACGGCTTATCATCAAGTTAGCTGTTCTAAGGTTAGAGTAGTGTAGTTCCAGATATACTGGATAACTCCGAAAGAGGCTGTTTACATAATGATAGAAATGGAAATTTCTATTTCCCCCAACTCGTCACCATCTGCTACGTAGGACAAACACATAAGGCATTTGAACCATAACACCACCAAGCTGGCCCAATACGGATTGGTGGATTAAAGCGGTTGCAGTAACACCCGAGACCATTGGCTTAACTTGCCTTTCAAAGCACGAAGGAGCTAGTGATGACAAATTTTAAACATAACCATCCGATATTGACCATGGTGAAAGTTGCGTTTGCGTAATCAAACCAGAGCGCTCAAACCCACTACGCCACCCGAACTCCACAGATCCCCAGAAGAGCAGCCAGCAGAAATGACAAGAAATTTTCTGTGACCCAGCTCTTTCCTTTTGTTCCAGGCCCAGGTTCGACAAAACCTGCTGAAATCCCACAAAGTCAACTGAAGTACTTGAAGTTCGTGGTGCAAGGATTAGGGCAGACCAGGCGCAGGTACTCCTACTGGACGGCGAGGAACATTGTCAATGATACCAGGATGAACCTTAAGAGGTAAAACATAAATCGATATTTGTGTCAGGGATATTGTAAAAAGTAAATATTGATTTGTTTATTTCTATTTTAGTAGCTAGGGGTAGCTTAGCCTGCAATAACAAGAAAGAAACCGGCCAAGTGCAAGTGTTCCGTACCATTATCTATAAACAAGCGTCTGCCTATAACCGTTATCAATATCGAGGAAAAACAAGGAAAAAGATCACGTTTGTTGTATGGGGCCCCTTAAATATTTATTTTATTCTGTTTATTAGTATTTGTTGTTATAGCGGCAACAGAAATACATCATCTGTGAAAATTTCAACTGTCTAACTATCATGGTTCATGAGATACAGCCTGGTGACAGATGGACGGACAGTGGAGTCTTACAGTCATAGGAATTAGGGTCCAGTTTTACCCTTTGGGTCCGGAACCCTAAAATCACTTGGTGTTGCAGATGCGTTGCATCCTGAGGCCTATGGTAAAATGCCTTTCTGCCCGGCAATTGCTACCTTTTTTTTCGTCCCTAATATTAGCGAACTGTTTTACGGCCTAAATAAGGAAGGCTCTGCTTTTTACCCAGACTTCTCTGTAAAGGTCATCAGGAGGATCATCATTCTTAGTTAAAAATCTTGTTATTTTTTACAGAAAAACCCTACTTCTCGCGCTTGGTTACCTGGATGGCAGTAACTTCCCCATATCCTCAATGCTAGCCAATGAATACGAAGCTCGAGGATACAACGTCATCGTCGTGGACTATCAGAGATTCGTGACCGTTCACTACTATTTGTAAGTATCTTTACCTTACCTGTCTACTCTGAGGCCTCCCCCGTCAATTTTAAAATAAATTGGATTTGTGCAGATTCTCCAAACAGTCTGTAAAAGTCCCTGAATTTTTTTAAATCACGGAAACTGACCTCAGTATTTTTTACGGTACGTCAAAGCAAGTCGAGATGCTAATTATGTACCGGCAAATTTATGATAACTATACCTACAAAAATGTTCAGATTTGTTACACACTACTCATACTTTGCTAAGGTATATTTGTAAGAATCTTTTACAGTGAAAATCTAATCGCAATTCTTTATTTCTCAGAGCGACTCGACTAATGCGTCCAATCGGTAAACACATCGCCGAAGTCTTAGCCCAACTTACAGAAGCCGGACTTAACCCTTCAAGTTTGGAACTGCTTGGATTCAGCCTGGGAGGACAAACCGTTAGCTACGTAGGCCGCAACTACCAGCTCCTCACTGGAAAAAACATCTCCAAAATCACTGCTCTGGAGCCATCAGGACCTTGCTTTAGGAATTTAGGCCCTGACGATAGGCTAGACGCCTCCAACGCTGACTTCGTAGAAGCTATCCACACGAACATAGACGGCTACGGAATGGCAACAAAAATGGGGCATGTGGACTTTTTTGTTAACGGGGGCGAATACCAACCTTCAGATATAAACTTGTATCCTTGCACTTCCACTTGCAGCCATTTCCGAGTGCTACCACTCTGGATGTCCGCTTTGAAAACCCCTACAGAGTTCGTAGCTATAAAATGCGATACCATTCAACAGGCAAGAGACTCGAAATGCTACGATAGAAAACCCGTAGAAACGAATACCATGGGCTTAAAAGTGAACAAAAGTAACCATGGCATATTTTACTTAGCCACTAGCAAAAATTTCCCATATCATTTAGGTGTCAAAGGGTTAAAATCCGATTACGCTTCTTGGCGAAGAATAAGTGATATAAATAACAAAGATGATATAATAATTTACACTTAGACAAGGAATAAATTATTTTATTTAGGAACCTACTCAATGGCTGTTTCTGTTTTATTTTTATAGCATAATATTCCTCCTACATATATATTAATCCCAGAACTCTAAGGCTAATTATCCCCTCTGGAAATTATCATTTGGAATCGCATGCTCCAAATGAGTGAAACAGGATCAGTGGGGTGATGCGCTGTGACATTCTGACATTTGTAGTATTATCCTATATCATCATCATCACCAGCCTATATACGTCCCACTGCTGGGCACAGGCCTTCCTACATGGCAGAAACACATGAGGAGTTTGGGCCATAACACCACCACGCTGGCCCAATGCGGGTTGGTGGGTTAAAGCGGTTGCAGTAACTACCGGGACCAACGGCTTAACGTGCCTTCCGAAGCACGGAGGAGCTCAAGATTCTAAATTTGATTGACCCATCCAGGGACCAACCATGGCGAAAGTTGCTTTGTTTTCGTGATCGAAACCAGAGCGCTCAACCCACTACGCCACCGAGCTCCTCGAGATTATCCTATATGGTTTTTGCTATTTAGTTCATTGACTGTCCATTACTGCATTAACATACAAGGGGAGATAATTAGCACAAGTTAATAAAGTTTAGCAGCAGAGAGTGTGCAAATAATCCAATGGTCTTCACTTTAACTGTTATAAGAATTTTAAATGTTTTTAAAAACTAGTAGCACATTCAAGTGAAAGGGTTACCAAGTAATCCGTGATGGTAAGGGTAGCCCAAGAAGAGGGCCTAGACAAAATGCCATTTGACAATCGCTATCGCTATCTCTAAATGTTAAATATGTGGGATTTGACATTTGCAATAGAAAGTCTATCGAAAGCCGGACAAGAGTCGGTCGAAAGTCGAAAAAAAGAAAGATCGACTTTCTATTGCATTAATCATCTATGTAACGCCATTTCATTAAAGACTATTCTTAAGAGCCCCAAACACGCCATATCTGCCGTAAGCTTCTGAAGAATTAAGCATCCCGTAGACTACTTAATAATACAGGATCAGCTCAAGGTTAGCATGTCTTGGAAATACCTCCGAATTAACAGAAATGAGCTGCATCAAATGCCTGAACAGATCTTCATAAATTATAGCTAAGAAGCATCTTGATCACGTCAGCTTACAAATAAAAAAACTGAATCGAAATCAGTCCATTCATTTCGGAGCTGCGATGCGACAAACAGATACACAGAGACACGTCAAACTTATAACACACCTCTTTTTTTCGTCGGGGGTTAACAACTAAGTAATTTTTTTTTACAAAGCACGACAAATGACTCAACACCACCTGATGTTAAGCGGTAAGAAGAGCCCATATGCGGAGACAGCCAGTGCAGCTTGAAATACACTGTTCTAGCCACCTCCATCTTGCCAGCCCATATGCCTTATGGCGCCTTTTGACGCCTCTTTTAAATCAAAATCAAAATCAAAATCAAAAATATATTTATTCAAGTAGGCTCCTAAGAAGCTCTTTCGAATCGTCAAAAATCACAAATTATGTATATCTATTTAAGAAATGGTCTTACAATGTCTTATTGTAAATCTGTCTATCATGTCTAAATTTACACCGGTTCCAAAAGTTGAACTACCGAGAAGACTCCGGCAACAAACTCGTGTAGTCACTCTTTTCAAAATATGAAGTCACAATTGTTGTGGTTACATTATTTCAATATTTTGCTGTGCAGTGCCATACAGAAAAAAAAATAGTAAAAGTATATCTAGTTAGAAACGATATACAAACTTAATAACAAAAGTATTAACTTTATTTTAAGGCTGTCCGACAATGCACAGTCACAACAACACAATACATATTATAAAATTAAATAAATTAAATATTATATATTATCAAATTGGCATATCTAGTGAAAATTGGAGTACAGTTTCTTTCCACACAAATTTGTCATTCACATAATCATTAATAGTGTAATAACCTTTAGTTTGCAAGGTGTTTTTGACTAATAATTTAAATTTATGTAGTGGTAAATTAGTAATTGCTGCGGGAATTTTGTTATAAAAGCGTATACCTTGCCCAATAAAAGAATTGCGTGTTTTTTTTAGTCTATAACTTAAAATAGCTAACTTATTCTTATTTCTAGTATTTATATTGTGAGTGTCACTGTTTTTTTCAAAAGTGTATTTGTTCTGATAAATATAAATTATACAGCTGTAAATGTATTGGGAAGGTACAGTAAGTATTTTTATTTCTTTAAACAATTCACGAAGGGAATCTCTAGAGCCTAACTTGTAAATAGATCTTATTGCACGTTTTTGTAGGACAAAGATAGTTTGAATATCGGCTGCTTTACCCCACAGCAAAATACCGTAAGACATGACACTATGAAAATAACTGAAATACACCAGACGAGCTGTGTCAACATCAGTTAGGTTTCTAATTTTTCTAACAGCATAAGCAGCTGAGCTAAGCTTTCCTGCAAGAGTTTCTATATGACCAAACCACTGTAGCTTAGAATCTAACGTTATGCCTAAAAATACAGTAGTGTTAACTAATTCAAGCTCTTCATTATTCATTTTTAAAAAGGTTTGAACATTATTCACATTAGGTAGAGAGAATTTTACACACTTGGTCTTCTTAGTATTCAATTGTAAATTATTCAAAGTAAACCAATCTAAGACCCTCGAAAGTGCCCTGTTTACATCGTCAAAACAATTCTTTTTCCGGTCAACTTTAAATATGAGAGAGGTATCATCAGCAAACAAAACAATATCACAAAGGTTTTTAACATAGAAAGGTAAATCATTAATATATATTAAAAACAAAAAAGGCCCTAAAATAGAACCCTGTGGAACTCCCATCTTCAAATAAGACCCCGAAGATTTGACTCCATTGATATCAATCTTTTGAATTCTTTCACTTAAATAAGATGATATTAATTTTAAAGCTTTGTCCTTAATACCATAATGACGCAGTTTACGTACAAGAGTATCGTGTTCAACACAATCAAATGCCTTGGAAAGATCACAAAATATACCAATGGCATCCTGGCGCACCTCCCAAGCTTCGAAAATATGCTTGAGAAGCGCAACACCAGCATCGGTAGTACTACGACCTCTAGTAAACCCATATTGTTCGCTATGGAGGAATTCATTTTTAATAAAGTATGACAGCAATTGGTCTTCAATTATTTTTTCAAATATTTTACTTAATGAAGGTAAGATAGAAATAGGCCTAAAGTTAGTTGCACCCAGATACGGTACGGTACGGTACGGATATGGTTGTACTTTTGCACCCAGATTTAAATAAAGGAATTACTTTACTGTGTTTCATTAAGTCTGGAAACACCCCTTCCTCAACACAATTGTTAAATATTACAGCTAAATAAGGTGCAATATTGCTTATTATGTTCTTCATTACTGTCACTGACATGTCCCATATATCACGAGACTTTTTTTGTTTTAACTTAGTGAAAGTCTTCATAATGTCTGAGGGATTTACAAAGTTAAATTTAAAGCAAAGATCAGTTTTACATGGTGCATATTTTTTCAAAAGTTCTTCAGATTCCATTGGAGAAGAATTTAATGTAGATGTTGTTATTATAGGTATATTTGTAAAATAATTTTCAAAAGCACCGGCAACATCTGTTTCTGAATTTAAAATGACGTCATTTATTTTTAAGCTAATTTTAGTATCGCGTGGCTTAGATTTACCTGTTTCACGATTTACAACTTCCCATGTAGCTTTAACTTTACTATTAGACTTGATTATTTTATCTTTTATATATAAAGTATAAAATAGCTTTCCTCACATAGTCAACAAAAGAGGGTGCGTGGTTATACTTTCTAGTCTCGTATAATTCATAAAGTTGGTTTCTACTTTTATAAATACCTTTAGTGGCCCACTCATTGAAGTTAAATTTAGTGTTCGACATAAAAGTTTTGATAGTGAAGTTTTTTCGAATTCATTTTGAACACAGTCAAATAAGTTACTATACAAAACGTCAGGATTTCTATTTTCAAATGACAGCTCAGAAAGTTTTACAATAACATTATTTTTGAAACGGTCAATACGATTTGCCGTTATTGGCCTACAAGTAACTTTCTTTTGTATCTCAGCCTTATTTATATTAAAAGTTATCATCTGACCAAAGTGATCAGACGTCAGATTTGTTAGAATAGCTTTATTAATAGGTGAGTGACTACAAAAAACATTATCAAGACAAGTCGCTGATGAAGCAGTGATTCTAGTTGGTTCTAAAAATTGATTAATTAAATCAAATGAAGCAAACAATGTTAATAATCTAACCGAGGAAACAGATTTCGAGAGGATAAAATTACCAGTGGGCGGGCGGTAAACGCAGACTATAACACTGTTCTCCAATTCCACACATGATATCTCAATAGTCCGTTCTATAGAGAGGGTCACAATATCTTTGCGTTCCTTACATTTGTAATTATTCCTAACTAAAATTAGTGAACCACCATGAATAGCAGTCTTTCTAGAATAAGCACTTGTTATCTGGTAATCATTGATATTAAACAATTCAAACTTTTTCAGCCAGTGTTCAGTAACGCATAAAACGTGAATATTGTGATACTTTAAAAATAGTTTTAATTCAAGGTCCTTGCCAGCCATACCCTGAATGTTCTGATGTACAATATTTAAATAATTGGAAATGGCTTTTGACTTATTATAATAATATTTACTATCTATAACTTTATTATTATATTTGGTAGAATTGCCAGAGTTTGACTCTTTTGTATGAAAACTTAGTTTAAAGACATTCCATTATTCAAGGTAATTTTTCTATTAAACTGTGTGTTCATAATGTAATATGAAAGCGAAGATGCTATGTGATTTTTTTGTGATTTAGAAAGATAGTAATTATCTTTAGTCAAATAATAATTTCTTATAAAAATATTAGAGTCAATAATTTCAATCAAATCATTATAATAAGTCATAGTATGCAATTTGTTATTACATTTATATCTATAGTTGTTTTCACCCTGTGTTAATAATTTGCTGTACGGAAAAGATAATAAAATAATTTTTTTAACATTCATTTCGGTTAACCGATTGGAACTTTGGTTAATTAAAGGAACCCATGTTATAAGAAGTAGGGAAGAAGTCCGACAAAGAAACGAGCTACTAAAAAAGATGTTCCAAAAATGTATGGGGACCCGGCCAGGTATGTACAGTTTACTGAAAAATAGGTAAAAATACACAAAACATTGTTCAATTGTCCATTTTCTTTTTATTTGCTTTGTTGCGTGGTACAAAACAAGAATTTTTATAGAAAAAACTGCAACACGGTGAAATATTCATCATGGCGGCTATGTTACTTTATTGACGTTTAGTTAACTTCTATGTCCCCCGCCATATTGTCATACTAATAATAACTGTGGATTCGACGAAAATTTTTACTTTTTTACACACAAACAATGGATGAAAACAAATTATTATTATTTTTCCCGGATTCAGGAGATTTTTACTGATTTTTCGAGATAGTGTACCTAAATACATATACTTGGCCGGATATGAAACATCTCTTTTCTTTGTGCGTGATGTTGACTGTCTCCACGACAGTAAATTGATTGCGTGAAAATTCATTTTTAACCAAATCACCTTTACGACCTTTGAACCCAGTATCAAAAAATGAAAAATAGAGCTATCCAGTAGATAATGCGCAGGGTGTTTTCAATTTTTAATTTATAATGCACGTGATAAATAGATATAGGTATAGGTAGCAAGAAAAATTATAGATGTCTACTCTTATAGACAAAATATAAACAATAGACACCATGTCAACGATTCGACTGCAAAGAACGTCTTGTTTCTATGAGCTTTTTTTTTATACAGCTAGATGACAAACAAGCTGACGGCCCACCTGGTGGTAAGCGGTTACCGCCACCTATAGACACCTGCAATAACAAGGAAAAGCACTTGATATTGCAGGTGCGTTGTCATCCTGACGCCTAGCTGAGGCAAAGAAGCTAGCGAATAAAATCTCTGATAGCAATTAACATAAAGAAGTGAATATAGCTTGGAACTCATAACATTATGGTTTGGACATTGCTATTTTGAATTTATTATTATTTACCATGGCAAGACTACAACATCAACTGTCAAAGTGGCAAAAACACTGTACTCCGAGTCCATCAAGATTTAAAAAACATAAAGTCAAATTGTCGCAATGACGCAAGCCCCTGACAAGAAGGGGAAAAATCCTTGACAATTTTTCTTCAATCTTTCAAAATGGTGTTTCATTCTCGCGGGTTTATTTCCAAATTATATCTAAAATGAACTGCGTAACCCTGTCTTAACACGCAAACACCTAAAACTTGTGCTAATAAAATTTCATGTGAAAAACTATTCGGTCGTTCGCTTCCGTTGTTAAATATACAGTGCAAATCTTCCAATCAATTTTGTCTGTGATGTTTGTGATTCGGCTGTTAATTAGAATATCTTACGTAAGTACATAACTTTTTGTGTTATTAAACAAGATTAACTCCGAGCTCTGGTGGTGGTGACGCGGGACAGTACGCCCATACAATATTGACGACATAATTATTATTGGTTATTTAGTCTCATACATTTTCGATGATTTATTTTGTTTCTATTTATTTTAACATTGTATGTAACTTTAATTGTGTCTAATTTCTTTTACAAATAGAACTGGTTTTTCCCTTGAAGGCTATTTTCATCAACCATAAAAGAAGTGAAGCCATATTATACATTTTTCCTTGGCAAGTTGACATTGAAAATATTTTGATTATGAATGTAATAGCTACAGAAATACTTGTGACTGAAATAAATCAATAAAAGCTTATATTAGTTGGCTGTGATCTTTAGTTTGTTTGCAATAAGACTTGTAATCAATTGTTCATTTGTTAATAAAAATAATTAATATCTATGCCCTATAAATAGAAAACAATCAAGTATTAAACTCTAATCATGTATGTAATTCTTTAAATTAAAACATTGTGGTGACATGTATGATTATTTATTAGGTGTATTTTATTTAACTCATTCTGCAAGAATAGAATAGAATAATTTTTTATTGTGTAACTGTATAAAAAAGGTCTTAAAATATAAATAGTGCTTACAACAGTTTTATCCATTTTGGACATACAATATTTACTTAATCTAAATTGAGTAATTAAACTTATTAAGGTATGTAAAACCAATTTTTAATTCTAACTTTCATCATTATAAAATTCACTTAAACTGTAATATGCTTTTGACTGTAATATAATTATTTTAATTAGAGCAAAAATTAAAATAACTTAATAAACACCTTCAGCACTGGTAGGCCACAAGTTAACTTTTGTATATAATATCTGGAGAACAACTCAATACCCAACTAATTTTTGTTATTATATATCTGTTTGGAGAACAATATTAGAACATTTAATCTGGAGAACAACTCAATACCTAACTAATTTTTTTATAATATTTTACATAAATAACTTAATGTCTCTTTTTCATAATCTTCAAAATTTCCTATTTGTTCATTTCATTATAATTTAACTGCATTGTTCTATGATTGAAATAAGGTATAAACAACTCGCACAGCTTACATATCCCACACACTCATTGGTTGATTGGAAGAGATCTCTATAGAGATCCACCCTTGCTAACCAGTTGTAATTCTGTAATAGGTAAAATAATAATAAACTTAACACCAAATTAGGCTATCCCTGTTTTGAATAGAATACATTAGAAAACTTTATTTATTGTACAAAATAGATGTTACAACAATTATGCACCATGACTGAACTGCTTATGCAAAATGCAAATACTTATTTCATAATTAATAGATAATAATAAGTCGTCTTCCAGACACTTTTTTTTATTTTAATGTCATATCCCTCGATGGGTGGACACTGCTTAATGGGGTTAAATGCTGCCAACATTAAATAGAATGTTTACAACAAATAGAATGTCAATAATTATAAAACATTAGAGCATTTCTTTTTATTACCTCAATGGTATGTTTAGATTACATTAAAAACTATTAGGCTCAGGCTACGATGTTTTAATCTAGAAAATGGTTGATGAAAAAAAAATCAAAGTTGTATTCATGTAAAGAAAGATGGATAAATGTTTATTTTTCTTTACCACACATACACTCCGTTTCAGTTACAAAAATAAAACCACTGATCAAAGTATGTGTAAAACAAGGTTTTTTAACATCACATGATTTCACAATGAATTTGTCGGAGACACAATCTGGGTCAAATATTTAATCAGATGTTTGATTTTGATAAGTGTTTATTGTAAATTTATGTAAGTAATCAGTATTGTAAGAAACTTGAAAGGAAAAGATATCAACTTCACAAAATTACCGGGAGTAGGACTATGTACAACATGTCATGATGGCACTAATTAAAAGTAAAAGTCTTAGGTGATAGGCCCCTGTCTTATTTTTTTATTTTTATTATTATTTTTATTCTTATTGTTTGGTTTCACAATGGTTGTATGGTTTAGCTTAGTATTATTCTAAGTGTTCACACATGTGAACTTATTTATTCACCATGGTTTAACCCCTTTCTTATTTTGAGCCGCTGTGTTTCGCTTTGAAAGGAAAGGTAGCCAGTGTAATTTTTGAGCATGGAAGGCATTTCATCTTGAGCCTGAGGATAGCAAAGGACTTTCAATACCAAGAAATTTTCCTTGTGGTGGTTTTTCTATTGCTGGTGGCTGTAGGCGGCGGTAACCACTTACAACCAGGTGGGCCGTCAGCTTGTTTGTCATAAAGTTGTAAAAAAACTACATAGCTTTATTCAACTTTCACACATATTCGTAAACTTATTAAGCATCAATTCTAAGCTATCTGTTCGTAAACCCCTGTTCTTGTTTTGAGTAGAGCGAGCAAGAAACTCGGCAAGCTCTGTCCATTTGTTGCTTGTCTTCTAAGTTCAGCTTGTCCATTATGTATCACTTAGCTATTGTAAGACCTTTTTTCTCTAATATTTGAATGCCGGTAGGCTAACTAACATAGCTGTTCTTTTTTTTCATTGAGATATAATTGTACATGAACCTGCGTTGACAAATAAAGGATATTGAATTTTTACCTTTAGCTGCTGTGGTTTTACTTCGGTACATCAGATTTCAGAGGTTCGATCTTCTAAAATATTTTTGAATGTCACCACGCATACTATTGTTAGCGATCTAGTAAATTCTGATTGTAATTAATATATTTATTTAACAAATTATTATAACTAATGAAACGGTTAGGTACTTGATTTATATTTAAAATAACAGATATTAATGGATCGTCAAGTGATTGGTGTTATCCAGCGGCCATGTTATTGGTGATCGTCTAAAGGAATAGATGTGTACACTTTAAATTAAATTGCATTAACGTTTTTAAATAGTTAAACTAATTATTGGAGTAAGTTAATTAATAATTCTTGTTATCGTGAAGGCTAGCATCAAAGATTTGGTGAGTCTTTTTAAGATTTGTCAAGAGATAATGATTGACCTACTGGTGGACAGGGAATGGCTGTAGGACATTTAGGGACCGTAAGGTAAGGACCATAATTATCATCTCACAAAGAGATGGTAATATGAACAAAATAGTAAAATGTATGGTGAATTAGGTAGTACGAAAGTACCTACCCAGATTCAATAGCTAGATTATTTTCAACTAGGGCCGAAGATTCTAACACTATGTTTTCGCAATAAGATTAGGATGCGCAATAGACTAACTTCACTCAGCCAAGTAAAGTCAATAAAAAAAAATATTGCAAAGGCATATTCATCTTATGCCTCAGACATGATGACAAGTTAGGTTTTCCTTATTATTGCAGTACTGTATAATAAGCGACGGCAGCCACTTACCACCAGGTGGGCGGTCAGCTTGCTTGTCATCTAGTAAGTAATTTACCTATCACCTAAAACACACACAATAAATATTTGGGCGTTATGTTTCCGAAAATATCAATTGAAAGGAGATGGTAAAAGTTTGTATCGGACTTGGGCCAGTTCATGAGCACCATCTTTTCGTACATCTTAACTTATAATTGCCATAAAACGTTACTGACAGAAGCGCAAAAAAATATTTTTATCTGTCAAGCGGCGTTATATCTCTGGAGAGCTATAATTTGCTCAAAATCATCACAGAGGTGCCGTTTAGAAGAAAATAAAATGTCAATGTCGTAATACAATTTTCTTCTTAACGTCTTCACATAGCCGTTTTATTTCTTCATAGCCAGTGTCGAACAATTTAGAAAAATCCACAAGAACACTTCTTCCAAAATATAAAATTGAAAATTTTAAGTAACCCCCGGCCTCAATAATCATCTATGTCGCCGCCGGCGCCGTCTGGTTGAATCAGCCGTTTAACTGGACGGCTAGCCCGTTTATTAAACGCCGGCATCCAGTTGAATGCCTAGGCCGATAGTTATGTGAACTAGACTCACTTAACGTTTAACGGCTTGGCGTATTGAATGGAGGATCTTGTACTGAAAAGTTTTGGTTTAATTGCTAAGTGGTCATAAAAAAATAACCTTGAACCTTCAACGGGCTAGCCGTCCAGTTAAGCGGCTGATTTAACCAAACGGCTGCGACATATCTAACACCATCTCATTCTGACTATTATGAACCCAAACACGCTATATCTGCTGTAAATTTCTGAAGATTTAAGCATCCCGCAGATTTTTTCTGTTAAAAGATCAGCTCAACGTTAGTATGTCATGGGTATCTCACCGAAGTGACAGTACACTTTTCAAATCAATCGGATCTGTGAAAGTTAGTAAAAACCTTTTACCATGTAGAAAATGAGGTAATAGTCATCAAACGTCTGAACTGATATTCATAAATTATAGCTAAGAACCATCGTAGTCACGTCAGCTTTCAAACAAAAAAAAACAAATCCAAATCGGTCCATTCGGTTAGGAGCTACGATGCCACAGACAGACACACAGATACACAGACAGACACGTCTAACTTATAACAGCCCTGTTATTTTGTGTGGGGTTAAAAATATTCACGGTAAAAACCAATATTTGAAACACGGAATGACAATTATAATAGTGTGTTAGTTACAGAACTAGGGCCACTATAATGTTATAAATAATGAAGTGGCAATGTGTTGGCAGCCTACGTAATTCTATCCGTGCTGCAATTACTTCCTTATTCATAAATACTATCACATAATTTCAGCGATAACATGTAATCATATCCATAGATAAAATTTAATTAGGTATAATTTTGCGGTACATTTGTTATGGGAAATGATATCGTTACTGTGATTTCTTGCACACCAATAAGACACAATCTGTCCGTCAGTCCGTCATCTAAGTTAGTATTTTTTTTAGTTTGTATCCAAGTCGAACTTTCTGGCGTCATGTAAACGTCGGGTATAAGATAATAATGAAACATTAAATTAAACGTGAGTTAAATTCGGTAAAGTGTTTGTTCTAGCAAAAATATAAGACAATACCATTGATATCAACAGAGATATATCTGCTTTAGAATACTACAGCCTCGGTATCAAATTACAAATTCAATCATTTCTACAACTCGAAAGTGGTTCTTAAACTTTTCGGGTGATTAGTTACCAATTTTATTGCTTCTCTGTGTTTTGAGTCGAGAATTTACGAAGCACGTCTCCACCGTTAATCTATATTTTAATGAATACTTTTCATAGAAAATATTATAATATTACCGCCCGACTGGTTTCTGAGTTAGTTTGCTGTCTAAAATGATCGTATCGATTGAGACGTGCCTAGCCAGAAAGGAGATAGTAAGGTTTTGGGCCAGCTCAAGAGTCCATTTTTTTTATTTTAGACAAAAACGTACTTAATTACATGGTTTCATTTAAATAAACAAAACTCTTTTGGTTTAGTTAAAAAAAATACGCTCACGGCCTATATTATGGTTTGAATGCGCTTTAGTATTTTTGTGGATTTTCAGGATTGTTTGACCCTGGCTATGAAGCAATAAAACGACACCAACGTAGAGTTGAAGATAGGACTGTTGATATTTTTTAAAATATCGTATTCTCGATATATCGATATTTTAAAATATATCAATATCGGAGTTTGATATATCGAAAAAAAATATCGATATTTCGATAGATCGATATTTTTTTTGATTTTATTTTATAGGCTTCGTTTAAAAAAAACAATCCTAAGTCGGCTCAGAAATTATTTACACAGTTTTTAATTCAGTATATTTATTAAACAAATTAAATTATAAATGTATGAAAATGTTAGGTTCTTAACAATTATTGTTGAATTTTTATTAAACAACTATGCATACCAATATTTCTCAGTAAGAGTTTTCAAAAACACTCGTTGTTTTATATGTTCAGCTGTTTGACTACTACGATTATTAGGCACTAAAAGATTGATTGTAGAAGCAATTCGTTCAGATGCTACAGATGTAGCAGATGAAATCAAATATTTAGCAGCTATTTCTGATAACACTGGAGTAAAATGTCTACTATCTATCCAAAATTTTAGTGCATTTGATGACCTTGAAATATTTGGCTGATCTAAATACTGTTTTAATTCAGCAGGCATTGCACTAAAACTTTTACCAAAAACTTCATTAGCATTGGACATATTTTTCAAGAGCATATCTTCATGTCTGTCCCATAACGATGAAGTTGTTTCCTTTTCTACACGTGGAGAAACACCAACTGTAGGTGAACGATTCCCTCTTATTTTGTGTTCTGCAATTATTTCTTTTGATAGATCTGTTATTGCATTAGCAGCGGCCATTGCTGACATGAAATGTAACTTTTTGAAGCGGGGATCTAAGATAGTTGCTTTGGCCAAAAAAAGGTTTTCTTGTAAAGGCACTAATCTATCTTCAATACCTTTCAATAAATCATTTTGTACTGACAAACCAATAGCTGTAGATATTTTAGTTTGTTCGATTTCTTGTTTTAATAAATTTGTTAATGGTATTACTAAGCTAGCTGTGACATATTTCTCAGCACTCAAATCTTCTGTTACTATTTTAAATGGACCAAGAAGCGTAACTAAATCGTGCAAAATAGTTAACTGTGAAGTAGCTACCATATCAGGTACTTTATTCTTAGTTCTTGATGCTAATACCTTTGCGACAATTGAAGATAATTTCATGAATCTTTCCATCATGTCCAAACAAGAGTTCCAACGAGTACTAACTGCTTGAATGAGCATTAATATTTGGCCTTCTTTCTTTCCTTCTGTTAATTGCTCAGATCGTAATTGATCAGAAGCACTAACTGAGTGTTTAAAATAGGTCACAATACATTTTATTTGATCAGCCAAGTTTGAAAAATGTGTATTGTTTTTTAAAACTCCATCTATGATCAAATTTATGGTGTGCGCAACACATGGAATTCTCTTCTTTGTTCCCAAAAATAAGTTGACAGCAGCCACCATGTTGCTACCATTGTCGGTTGAGAAATTTACAATTTTTGATTTATCAATAGAAAATTCACTCGTTACATTTTCGAAGCAATCTTTAATGTATTCTCCTGTATGTCCCTGAAAAATGACAATTTAAAAATTAGTAGACATTAATTAGAAATACTTGATATCATACATCTGAATATCTAAAAAAAAATATTTAAAAGTATTTTTACCTCTGTCAGGTAATGAGCAGTGAGACAACAGCTATTGAGACTTGCATCAGCAACATTCAGAAAGTGAACTGTTATGATTAGAAAACTTCTTGTGGAGTTTGTTATTGTAACTATGTCACTACTCATGGTAAGGTACCTTGTTTCTTGCAAATGATTTATCAATATAGCTTTTGTCGTACTGTATCTTTGTTCTATTAAATCAGTAACCTAAAAATAAATAATTGTTTGATATAAGCAAAAAATTTCAAAACCATATTGTACAATTGTTAGGAATCGAAATTATAGAGAGATCTAACTTATTTACCTTAAATCTTGATGGTAATCTATATCGAGGACATGCTGTATGAACGAATTGCTTTAATCCTTCTTTTTCAACACAAGAAAGGGGTAAATTATCTTTAATGATCATGTAGATTAAACTTTGAGTGATTGCAATATAGCGCTCCCCGCCATCTAAAATTAAAAGAAATTTTAAAAAATAAGGCCAAATATAAAATTTACATTTACAATCAAAAATTCAAATATATTACCATCATAACTTGCACTCTGTTCAAACAATTGCAAAACAGTTTTTTGTTTTAATTTCGATGATTTTGATATGATAGAAATAGTATCTAAACTTTCGTTTTCCTCCTCTTGGTGGATAATCTAAAATATAAATATTTAGAGTTTATAATAGAATATAATAATCGAGCTTTATATATTATAGATTATCAAGTTATCGTAAAATTTGTTCAATATATGTACACTAAAAAATATTGCAAACAAAAAATGTTACCTGATTAACTATATCCTCATTCTTGTCACAGAAGCTGTCAGTATTGTCAGTAATGGCCGATTTACACTTGCATAAGTACAGTAGCGAGTTAACTTGCGGTCTTGGCGAGTTAAGTTCAAATTCCCGTCCAAACGATGTTAAGAACTTAACTCGCCAAGACCGCAAGTTAACTCGCTACTGTACTTATGCAAGTGTAAATCAGCCTTAAGGCTAGTATTTGATTTTGATAATGGTTGCAATGCTACTGACATATGATGAAAGTTTTCTTTTGCTGCATTAGTGATAGCTTTTTTATTATTTGTCCTTTCTTTTATGTATAATTGGGCGTATGCATGGTGATGTTTACTTTTTAAGTGGCTCGCTAAATTAGTTGTATTTCCGCTGCTTTTGTAAGTTTTTCCACATAAGTTACAAGAAACACTTTTTGTATCTACTTTCTTAAAATACGTCCACACAATAGAAGAATTTTTCGAAGACGACATAATTATGGAAGTTCACTATTACTATGTAGATTTACTTACTACTAGATTTTAAACAAGCTAAAACACGTTAATTACAACAAGACAGTAATATTTTTTCATAACCTCTCTTTTTAACTTTGCTCGTATTAATCACCGACTACAGAGTAGTACAGATATTTTTTAAAAATAAGTTTTCATAATAATGATAATAATGATTTCATGATAATGAAAACTTATTTTTAAAAAATATCGACCGTCGATATTCATATTTCAATATCGAAGTATCGATATATCGCCCAAAATAATATTAGTAATAAATATCGATATTTCTAAAAAATAATATCGATATTTCGATATATCGATATTTTATCAACAGTCCTAGTTGAAGAAGAACCAAATTGGTTTTGTCATTGACATTTTGTTTTCTTCAAAATGGCTACCTATGTGTTGTTTATCAGCAAATTAAAATATTTTATGCCACTTTTATCAGTCTAAAACTTTCTACGAAGATAAGAGTACGAAAAAACAGTGTTCATCAGCTGGCACCGTCTTACAGTTATTTTAAACGACAGGCAGCACCTCCACTTTACATAACGCTACCAAATAACACTAGTTTGCAGCATTTGACGACCGGCTGGCCGAGTGTTCTGTACTGTACCCCTTGCTATACGGGCTTCTCGGTCAGGGGTCCCGGGTTCGAATCCCGGTAGGAGCATATGTTTGTATGATAAATATAAGCATTTGTTCACGTGTCATGGATGTTTATATGTTTATTTATTATAATTATATTATTTAGATCAATCAATCAATCAATCATTTATTGCCAAACCAAAATGTACATAGGATGTTACATAGAATGTTAGACCAGTATTATGGACCCTGACGGGCACGCAATGTAAGGACTAGGAGAGAGAAAACGTACTATGTAATTACACGAATCAATAATTGTTCTTTATTCAAACTATTTCATAATAAATTATCATTACAATTAATTAAATATTATATAATTTGTTTTTAATATATTCTTTATAAATATTAATTAAATAAATTAAATAATAATCCAATTGAATTTATAGTAAATATCATCAATAAAAATATATATTTATAATAGCATTTACTAGTCATGAATTGTTATCAATGTCATAAAAGTATATTGTTATTATATTCATTCATTAGATTGTCGGGTAAAATCATATTTTATATTATGTCTTATTATATATTATACTTAAAAAACAAAATTACCATTATATATACTTCAATGTAAAAATATTTTTATTGTCAGTATCCTATGTTTGTATTATCAATAAAGAATTCATTAATATCATAATAGCATTTATTTGTCAAGAATTGTTTTAATTGTCTTATAAATATTTTGTCATTATTTTCAGCTTTTAAATTGTCGGGTAATTTATTATACTATATTTTTATAGAAAAGCTAAACGTACTTTTAGAGTTTAATTTCAATCGGGAAGTTGGTACTACTAATTTATTTTTATGCCGTATTGAGTATTTACTTGGTACGTGTTCACGTTTTGTATAAAACTGTTTATGTTTCCTAATGAATTTACATATCTCTAATACGTATAAACAAGGCAAGGTTAATATTCTATATTTACGAAAATATGGTCTACAACTGTCAGTCTGATCTATATTTGCTATGATTCGGATCAGCTTCTTTTGTAAGATGAAAAGAGAGGCTGCATCTGTACTATTGCCCCACAAACCGACTCCATAGCTCAGCCAAGCGTGCGCGTATGCATAGTAGTAGGTGGTAATTGCCGTTTCTATGTTCGTCGTCTTCTTTATTTCGCGCAGAGCATAGGAGAAGCTTGATAGCTTGGAATGAACTCTACCAACGTGAGCTTTCCAATTTAAATGAGTGTCTATATCTATACCGAGTAATCTGAATTCTTTAACGGTTTCTATTATTCTACCAAAATAATAAAATTTTAAGTTTAAAGCTGTTTTTTGATGGGGATAGAAAGTCATTAATTTTGTTTTAGAATAATTAATTTCGAGATTGTGATCATTTAACCAGTCTGTAGTTTTTGTGAGAAGCAAACTAAGTTTTTCATAAATATCGCTACCGTTTTTACTTGAGGTTAGCAGGGATATGTCGTCGGCAAATAAGACACAGGTTTCGTGTATGGCTTTAGGCAGATCATTAATATAAATTAAGAACAACAGACACCCGACAACAGACACCCGACAACACTTCCTTGAGGAATTGATCCGTGTATCACTTCACAATCAGAGCGCACCTTTGAGATATATTTAGTGGTGGTATCAAAATGTTCAATCTCAACGTATTGCTGTCTATCCTTTAAATACGAAGCAAACCATTTATGTGCAGAGCCGCGAATACCTAACGCATACAGTTTATTTAATAAAATGCTATGTTTAACTCTATCATATGCCTTCGTCATATCCAATAAGACGCCCACTGCGTATTGTTTAGTATCTGATATTTTAATAATTTCGTTTACATACTTATATACAGCTAACACTGTCGAGCGGTTTTTTCGAAATCCATTTTGGCAATCGTCAAATATTTGATATTTTTCAAAAAATTTACTAACGCGGCTGCAGATTGCTTTTTCAAAAATTTTTGATGCAGTGGGTAAAAGGGCGATTGGGCGATAATTATTCGGATCAGTTTTAGTATCTTTTTTATGGACAGGTTTTATTATTGTCTTTTTCAATTGTGATGGAAAAGTGCCTTCATTAAATACATATTATTATCAATATTTATCCGTTATCTAGTATCCATAACACAAGCTCTTCATGATGCTTACTTTGGGCTGGATAATAATAGGTGTGAGTGTATGAATATTATTATTATTTGTAGTTTGAGGTGTTATGAGCTCGTTGAGAAAGTGCTAGAAGTCATTGAACTGAACAGTGGACGCTTCTCTCCTACGCTTTTTCATGATTTTTACAGAATATGCAGCGCGTGAGTAGTGCCTAAAGTGCAACTAGCGTCGATAAGCACCATAACCGCTTACTATCGGCGGGCCCTACATTTTTTTGCCATCCTTGTCTTATAAAAACACTCTCAAATCTGTCACAATTTCACAAATCAAAAGAGATAGGTATGCAAAAGCATTGCCTACATTCGATTAAGTCACTTATAAAGAGGTCGGTACATTTAAAACCTTTCAAGCCACAGATTCCGGGCACAATAGTTTTTAATAGTCTTAAAACCCCTGGGGTTCTTACGCGGATCAACAAAGTAAGAAGATACATTTCTTTTTATCTGTACTAATTTACTAAAGTGTTTTATAATAAATTATTTTAATTTGTCACTGAAGTTATGCGCGTGTGTGCTATTGTTGAAGGAGTAATATAGTATATCTCTATCCCACTATGTTTCGGACGAAACAAAGCAAAGTTCACGAGGTATCGCAGTAAATTACATAATTACCAATTTACGTTTTACACCAGTCTGGGAACTACGGCGACATTTTAAACATAGGGAACGATAACATAGTAGGTAAGTACATTCTATTTAATAGGAGGGTTACTACCGTGAGAGCTGTTCTAGCACTGATGTTCCACCATGCATCTGGTTATTACATTGCAAGCTTTAGTACACACCATGCTCTGTAGTAGGAACAGAGAATTCTGTTGCAACTTTCTTTGATATTGAGTAAAGTAAAAATGTTTCATTCAACTTTGGTACATCTTTGTTCACTTATTGGATGTCAATTTTAAGCCATCTGTACGTAAATCTACCGGACGTCCTTCCCTTTAAATTTCAATAATGGTTATTTGGAAAATAGCTTCTGAAACTTTATAAATAAAATGTGGTTCAGACCATCACTAGTTAATCGACCAGGCGGTCTTGTTTTGTGAAGAACTGAGGGCCTAGACAAGATGCCATTTGACAATCGCTACCGCTATCGCTAAATGGAAAATGTATGGGATTTGACATTTACAATCGAAAGTCAATCGAGAGCTTATGTCAAATCCCATACATTTTCCGCTTAGCGATAGCGATAGCGATTATCGAAACACATCTTGTCTAGGCCCTCTGGTGAGAAACTCGGACAAGTTTGTCGCTCCCTTTACACTTCAATAATAGTTGTTTGAAAAATAGCTTCTACATAATTCAGTCCTTTCTAAATGAAATTTGGTTCAAACCACCAGTTGTTTTGGTGCTCATATTCTGACAATGTTCAGCTGCATCGTCAGAGGGTTTATGTGGTGCAGTTGCATACTGTTTAAACAAAGTTGTCAAAGAAGATAGTAAAAGTTTCTATGGGATTTGGGCCAGCTCATGAGCACCTTTTTTTCGGACAGTTTTTTTTGTAGGAATCTATCTTACCATACCTTGAAAAGTTGTATTTGACGAAGGAGGATTGTCATCTTGCTGTGACTGAAATTGGATTTGAATATCAATTTAATTGAAATCTGTTTTTTCAATACATTGAATATTATTTTCTTTAAATTATCTTTATATTATACAAAAATGTATGAATAATATTAAGTAATCACCCAAAATGTCTAAGTTAGCTCAAATCCAGACTTTTTGTGTCTTTTTGATAAAATATTGCATGAAATAGCTAGAAACAAATTTCTACATTCTTGTGAATCACTAAAACTTTGGTAGGTATAAAGATAAACAATAAGGCACAAGAGGAGCTTCTAGGCTAATTTGAAATAAATCAAATTTCATACGTGACCCAACATGAAAGCCCTTAATTGCATTGGAAACTCGTGTATGATGAAGTTAATGTAATGTAGTGGGTACCTGACTAACTTACAAGAAGTGGAAGCATAAATATAAATCGCAATCTTAAATGCATAGCAAACTTAGTTTAACTTTGTCATAGCAAAAATTACGAAGCAGCTTGCAATATTCAACGTAAATCGAGTTTGAAACGCTTCACCGAAGTTTTCGTTAATGAACGTTTCCCAGGAAAATCCAAAGACCATTCTACAAAAATCAGACAAATATCCGACTCTGCTTGGTCATAATAACCAAGAACCTACTAGTAATGCCATTATTCAATTTTTTCAAGAGGTAATTTGTAGAATGCATTAATAGTATGAGGAGCTCGGTGGCGTAGTGGTTAGAGCGCTCTGGTTTCGATCACGAAAACAAAGCAACTTTCGCCATGGTCGGCCCTGGATGGGTTAATCAAATTTATTATCTTGAACTCCTATGTGCTGCGGAAGGCACGTTAAGCCGTTGGTCCGGGTTGTTACTGCAACCGCATTAACATTTACTAACATTTACTAGGTGGTAGACCCATATGTAGGGTCACCTGGGTAGGTACCACCGCCTTTCTTATTTCAGCCGTGAAACAGTTCGCTGTGTTTCAGATTGAAGGGAAAGGTAGCCAGTGTAATTACTGGGCATGGACGGCATTCCACCTTAGGCCTCAGGATGGCAACGCACCTGCAATATCAAGTGCTTTTCCTTGTTATTGCAGGTGTCTATAGGCGGCGGTAACCGCTTACCACCAGGTGGGCCGTCAGCTTGTTTGTCATCTAGTTGTATAAAATAAAAAAAACCACCTACCCGCATTGGGCCAGCGTGGTGGTGTTATGGCCCAAACTCCTCATGTGTTTCTCCCATGTAGGAAAGCCTGTGCCCAACAGTGGGACGTATATAGGCTGGTAATGATGATTTATAGAACAGACTTTGCACACAGAATAGATCTTTGGATTTGTCGGCGAACAGTTTGACACCAACCCGGACGGACGTAAAATAGTTTACGATCATATACTGGAAATTGCTGACGCATTTGGAAATAATAAGTCTATAAACTGGAAAATGTGTTCCGCTGGAGAAAACAGCAATACTGTATTGTTCTTCTGCAATTCCAATGATAGATAACTTTAACAAGTTCTTCCAATAGACACGAAGACACTGAAAATACCCCAAATTTCGCATCTGGTAGGTGGCAGAGGTAGTTGAGACCACCTACTTCTGATCTAGAGGGTTTTTGCTTTATTTGCTTGGTGGGTGCAAGGAAAAAAGAATTTTACTACTGAATTTTGATAGAAAAACTGCAACACATTTAAATATTCATCATAGCGGCTATGTCACTTTGGTGACGTTTAGTTGAATATTATGGCCCCCGCCATATTGCTATACTAAATAACTGTGAAATCAACGTATAATTTCACTTTTGTACAAACAAACTATGCATGAAAACGAATTATTAGTATTTTTCGCGGATTCAGGAGAATATGAAACATCTCCTTTAAGTGAAACTAGAAACATATTTTTTGGAGTCGGTGCTTCACTTTATATTGTTTCTGGAAACAACTACTTAAATTAAATTATTTTATCCTTTTCAGTTTTTTTTTGTTTGGAAGTTTTAACACTAATTTGACTTGGGTATTTATTTTTGTATTATTTACTATTACATACGCTACAATCCAAGTAGGCGAAGCCGATGGCGCCCTCTAGCCATATACCTACATCAAGGTTTATTATAAGACATAACATTTATTAGTGGATTTAAACTTTACGATACTCGTCTTGGCAAAAGTAATGTTTCGTGAAGATAACGTGCTAATATCGACATGAACAGTTCCTATTACCATATTTTATTGCGATTCTATTTTCATTGTTGGAACGCCGTCAAAAAACTACGACACTTTATTGTCACTTGTTTGAAAACGATTATTATTTGTTAAGATTATTATAATTGTATAGTTGACATTTCCTAAATAAGTAGTAAGTATATAAATCATAAAGAAATATTGCAAAATAAATAGTATGTCTAACATCAATAGTTTCACAGACATAGTGGTATGTTTGATGTGTTAAGGCGCATCGTCCAAAAAAGCTCCTTATAAAATCTGCGGAACAGGTGACGTCACATATTCCTATATTACTAAGAAATGTATAGGCATACTGACAATATTAATAACATGTATCTTTTTATTCATAGTTGATTTAATTGATGTCAGCAAACTATTAACATTAACTTTTTTTATAAATCGAAAAAAAAAACTTTTTTTATGAATATTCTAAACAGTACAACTTTAACATTATTCCATATCTTTTGACTTTCAATTGTTGTTATCGGTAATAGTAGCGTATATTTTCCGAGTTTCTGAAAAATAGCGCCATATTCAAACTTAAGCAACATTCCAATTGTTTAAAAACTAGCTAATAATTATTGTCCATTATGGGAATTTTATCATTTGAACGTGTTTTCAATGAATCAAGCAATTGTGGTGATATCCTTTATTCCATATTGTAATTAAATTTTATTACCAGTTAGTCGTTGAAATTGAGTGATTACATTGTTTGTTTGGAAATATCAGACCATATTACGGGATTAAATCAAAAGATATTCAGTATTATAGTTGACAAAAAAAATAGCAGTTTAATACTTATACATGTCTATTCAGGTAATTATTATCTTAACTTACGATAGATATCTCTTTTTTGCGTCGGGGGTTAAAATGTACACCAACCAACATTTTAATGTAAATCAGTTATGAATTGGAGTAACGCGATGTATGGTGCTACCATAAATTGAATAACAATAGGTGACTATATTCATAATATTGTTGCTGCCGATAATTCAGAAGTCGTGCAAAAAGGCATATTACTATGTATTCATCAACTTCATGCTTCACCTACTTTAATTGCTAAAACGAGGAGAATACTAAGTAATAGGTGATAAACAATAAATGACGAACATAGCACCAGTTCACACAATGACTTAGCAATGATGTCATCTAGGCAAATCACCTTGAGTAACAACGAGTGAACCTAGATAGCTCTTTCTAAGTCATTTATTAGGTTAGGACTGAGCTCCTCTATAATATAATGTAAGTGAGTTAAACAAAGTAATAAACAATGTAGACACAAACTCACAAAGTATCATCGCAGCTATGCAAAATGTGAGAAAGGTTGACAATGGTAATTTTTAACATGATTTTTACCGTGCGATACAGAATTGTAATGCAGTAATTGTTTTAGTTAGTGCATCAGTTTCACAACCATGAATAATGGCTTGTTCCGTCGATAATGGTCTACACAGGCTGAGATGATGTACCTACATCGTACCGTGTTTTATTGTCAGATGGTAGATTGGTGGATTTTTGTTTAGACTTTTAAGCGCCATGACTTTCGTAGATATTTATAGATATCACTAATCTGTACGCGCTGAATTAGTAATATCTATACAAATAAATTCATCTTTTTCTGTAAGTATGTTGTTTTTAAGTTGTCTCTATTACAGAGAAGGCAATGGGAAACAAATCCCCTCCAGCCATGTCTTCAGTATTTTCTATAATTCTACAAAAATTGCATTGAAATTGAAACACGGTTACCGTGTGGCACATTTTATTGCATCTTGGGAGAGTTTGGCGCGAAATATATGATGACAGTCTCCATGATACTACTTTAGTGGATAACCACGATAAAATTCTCAACGTCTTTCACATAAAATTATCTTTTATTAGAGTGATATTCCAATTGCACGTCAACACAAACACTTGCTTCACAAAACGACACCAATTTTATAAATAATGTAATAAAAGTCTTGACTGACACCATCGAATCCCGCCAAAAACTCCCATAAATACATCTTTATCTTTACTATCAGGCTGGCTTTATTTGCCTCCCTTTAACAAAGTGAAACTGTTTGTCACCACTTTGTCATCGTCATTGATTGGCCAAAATTGTGGCGGATTTCCTGTCTTCGGGATCGCTCGAACAAATACCCAATAAATTAGGTAACTTTAGCAGACCGTTATTTATTATAGATAAATAGGTCAAGGCTATTGTAACGAAAACTAGATGGCAACGTTTTGTCGCTTTCCAAATATGGACGAGCGACCGAGACAGGACTATATTGAAAAGCAATACAGAGAAGGGGATATTCTAATATTAATAAAACGTTGACCCAATTGAAAACCAACATATACTTCATTAGTTTTTCCTAGTGGACGGACAAACGAAGGACAAATAAAGTATTTTGCCAATATCAATAATGGTGGACAGGTCCCAAGAGCTACGGTACTCGTTAAATCGATTTTGGACACTATGCTATATGGCTCTGGTCTCTGGATTAATCAAAATCCCGAAGTGTGATACGTTGGGTACCGACCGATTTTTGAAAATACGTTAAGTCATATCGTAGTATTGTCAAATTCTTCTTTTCAGTGCCTATTAAAAATTTACTGTACCTTCTGGACACTATCGACAATGTTACATTGAGTTTATCAAAGTCGTCTCGCAAGGACCGACAACGAAAAATCGAATTTGATTAATAAATGTAAAACCATCTGTAATCGTTTATGTACCTTGTTTGTCATTCCACAATTTTATCGTTCTTTACTTGACTCTGATTTGTTCTAATGGAGATAATCAAACAAAAATCAGTTCAATGTAAATATTGTTAGAGAATTAAACAGTTTGGCAGCTGTCTAAATACTGTTATAAATGATAAATCGAAATGTGTCATGTCATAGCTGCCATGTAAAACTGTGCTGTAGCTGGAAAAGTTTTGTGAATGGTTTACATTCTCCCTGTATTTTCATTTGGTTCTTACTGTTTATTTGACATGAACACGACGGAATAAGGATCTTCTGAGGAAATGAAGGAATGAGGGCATTCTATGCAAGTTCGCAGACACACGAGCTATGGAACGATCTGTGTTAGGTGTTTCTTTGCGAGATACAATCAGAAATGATGACATCCGTAAGAGAATCAAAGTCACTAACATAGGATTAGTAAGTTAAAGTGGCAGTGGGCAGGGCACATAGCAAGCATAACAGACAGCCGGTGGGGCGTTAAAGTTCTAGAATGGCGATCACGTACCGAAAATTACAAAGAAGGAGGGCCTCCCACTAGCTGGACAGAAGGCCTGGTCAGGGTCGCGGAAAGCCGTTGGATGCAGGCTGCGCAGAATCGTTCCATTTGGTAATCGATGTGGGAGACCTTTGTTCAGCAGTGGATATCATAGGCTGGTATGATGATACTCATGATGATAACGGAATACCCGATCTAGTTCGTTTTAGATTCGATACCATCGTTGTCCTATTTATTGACCTTGATATATCGAGGTGAAATATGTTCCGTGATTTGGTTGTCTATAAATAACCAATTCTCTAAAATAGCGCCACTCTTTTAATCCAATACATACGAAAACACATTTTCTATTCAAGGTCGTAAATTTAAATTTTACTTACAACTTAATCATGCAGATGTATACCATCCTAATTGACAAGGCTACTACTAGTCCTAGTTCTATTATTAAAAATGTGATTACTTTATTTTATTTATTCGAATTAAACTAATCTCAATTACTTAGTAGTAGCATCACCCCTCCTATTAAGAACTCAAAAAATTGCGACAGTCATGTTACTTTAGAATATTGTTAATGAAAAGTTTGTTGAATTGAGAACTTCCTTTTTGAAGTCAGTCAAAAGTCCGCGCTTATTAGGATTAAGGTTGGTTTTGAATTGAGCCACATTCTGAAGTTTGATGAATATGAAGCTTGTAAAGTTGCCTACTCAAAACTCTGCTTGCGGCATCCGATGATGAAATTGCTCTGCAAGCCAACTGTAAAAGGGATAATGAGTTTCAAAGACAATAAATGCAGTACTCGAAATTTTTAATAACAATACCCGTCACATTGTACCAACAGCAGAGTAAACATCAACTAACTTACTGTTCTGCCAGTTGGCTTACTCGCTAAATAATCTTAGGTGTAACTGAAGTTGTCATGACGTTGGCATTTAAAAGATGGTACTAGAAGACACCTTGAAGCATTTGTGATGTTGTTTTTCCGTTAGTATCAGCTGCTGAAAATAAGTCCGCACCATTTAGAAGCGCTAATTTGAATATCTAGTCCACGTGCTTATGCTCAGGCAATGGGCACGAAAGACACATGCTGATTGCAGTGCAAGCAGTTGTTTACGATGACAATGTTGAGGGAAAGTGGCGTGCTCAAAAAAATCCGAGATCAGACTGATATCATCTCCTTAAAACTGTTTGGAAAACTATCGGCTCATCTTTAGGAGTGAAGAGGCACCCACAGAGGGAGAAGGAACTTAAAAGTTGAGAATGAAGACCACATAATGATTTTAAATTGCCTTTCTAATGATACCCACCCTACTTGACGAAGAAAGTAAACACTTCTTCATTCCCACTCGTCAGTCATGTAGGGGCCAGTAGGAGGTAGATTGTCTTAGTTTTAATTTCAGAGCAAATAGAACGTATGTTACTTGCGAATAAGTTCCTTAGGCTACTGAATTCTTAAAAGTTGTCATGCAAGATACAATTTTAAAACGCAAATAAAGAGGATTCCTTAATCATCCAAAACCGGTCCTACGAAACTCGAATAAGCCGGACAAGGTCGTACGTTCGTTGTACGCATGTGCAACTGATTATGTAGGCATATCATATACAGTAACAATCAAGCTTGACACTAGATTAAAGACCTTATTGTAACGAACACACAAGCTATAATTGCAGTGCAACTATTTGAATAAATGCTGTGTTCTATTATTTAAAAACATGAAATTATACTTAGCAAAAACATACAACACGTTTAGAAATTTTTGAGAAACGGACTTATAATTTCGCTAGCAGTACCCATTTGAAATATAACCACTTTACTGAACTTAACCCGCGTTTAAATAGATGTTACATTATTATTAACACCCGACGTTTCGATTACTTTACAGCGATCGTGGTCACGGGAAGACTGTTTCAAACTGATTTGGATTTTCTGCAACACTATCATATTATCATGGGCCGGCAAGGTGGAGGCGGCTAGAACAGTATGTTTCAAGCTGCACTAGCTGTCTTCGCAAATGGACTCTTCTTACCGCTTAACATCAGCTAGTGTCGAGTCATTTGCCTAGCTTTGTATAAAAAAAAAGAATAAAGTTATTCAGTTTGGATCTAGGAGGTAATCTCCTAAAGTACTTATCCGATTTCAAAAATCTTTCATCAGGATCACAGAAGGTACCTTCAGGATAGGCATAGGGAGGCGAAGCCGTGGGTGCAGTAGTTTATAAAAATGAAACACTTCTTTGAAACAACTACCGGCTGATTAAATCGTGCTCTTTTAACAATGTTCCTTTTGCGGGTCTGCTGGAAGATATTTTGTTAAGAAATAAGCAGATCCTTAATTCATATTGTCAGTAAAACTGCGGAGGTTTTGTCAAACGTGCACATACATCACGGGGCTTTTCTTAAAGGGCATAAAAAAGATACCGGGTCGACACCGCGCGAGTAATACAACGTATTGCAAGTCGCCAGGGTAGGCGATAACCAATTACCATCAGATAGGCTGTATGTATGATTAGACAAAAAAACAGTAATGTTATGGTTCTTCAGCAGACGTACAATGACGTTATACTTGTTAAAGCAACAGAGTGAAAGAGACGACCAATTTCCACCCACGGTTTTATATGCAAAAAACTTGTTTTGGGTGTTTTTATGAAGTTCTATTAGTTTATTTTCAAGGCTTGCGTAGTCGCTCTGCTTTTGAACGTCGTTCGCTAAATTAACCAATGTTCGCCGCGATCGTTACCGGGATGGGTGACCGTATAAATGTGCTGTCCAACTTCACAGTGCTTCGGAAGGCACTTAAAGCAACGGCAAAATGAAAGTGTCGCAATAGTGAAAATACCTAGTGGTAGTGAGTGTCTAAACACAGAATGAATTTATTTACAGTGCTAGAGTTAAATTAAGGATGACGATTTAATTTGTTAAGCCGCGTAAGATTCTCGGGAGCATTATCCCAACTAATTTTATAAATGTGAAAGGGAATTTGTTTGTTTCCCTTTCACGCCTAAACCAGTATACCGATTTAAATGAAATTTGGTGTGGAGATAGTTTGAGAGCCTGGGAATAGCATAGGATACTTTTTGGAACGATAACCGACACGCGGGCGGAGCCGCGGGAAAAAGCCAGTGACAAATAAAAACTCTTTCCCACATACTACAAAACGTGCACTAAAGTTAAACCTGGTTTAATAATTATGCTGCCACTTTTATTTGTTAGACAACGTCAGTTAGAGCTTAGTGACAAATTTTTAAGTAACCCCCGAGCATCATTAATCATCTATCTAACATCATGTCATTGAGACTATTCTTATGAACCCAACACGCTATAGCTGCTGGAAGTTTCTGAAGAATTCTGCATCCCTTAGACTATTCAAATCAATCGGATCTGTGAAAGTTAGTAAGACCCTTTTGTCAAGTAGGAAATGATAGTAAACACCTGAACAGATCTTCAATAACTATAGCTAAGAACAGTCTTGATCACGTGAGCTTTCAAACAAAAAAAAACAAATCATAATCGGTCCATTCGTTTAGGAGCTACGTACGATGCCACAGACAGATACACGGATACACAGACAGACACGTCAAACTTATGACACCCCTCTTTTTTCGTCGGGAGTTAAAAATAGCTTGGCTATGGCACTAAACAATAATTATTTTAAGTACCTACAAAAAATATAAAATACCAATCCATTGATTACATATTGAGCTAAATATAGGTATTTATTATGAAATTTATTGTTTTAAACATTAAAGATAACTCGATTCAAAAGCGATTACCAAATACATATTACTTAAAGACAACGACCTGCGAGATAAATAAGCGATAAACCCATTTCATTTATCTTGATCTGATTGATATAGGCGATGTGACTCAACAGATTACCAATAAAGTCGACCATAAAAACAACCAGTATCATACAGGACGTGCGCTGTCCTACAACTGCAATAGACTTTATTAAAAACCATTATACCGGTGTTAACTAGAGTTTAAATTTAACTTGATGTTACGATATTATTTTGTTCCTGAAGGATCGTAGTCACGGGAAAACTGAAGATGTCAGTTGTCTTTAATAAGTTTTTGAGCTAACTACCGTCACTTTGTGTTATATTTTGAGTGTCCCGAATCGCGCATACGGAGCTCGCGGTGTCCGTTGGTTTAATTTCAGCTTTGTACTGCTCGTGAACATGAAAGACTATGTTAACTATTTTTTTAAATGGTAACAAAAATAGTGCTGAGTGGTGAATATTGGATTTCCGATTCTCGAGTCAGTAGCTCAGTACCTGGGATGTTTCAGCTACGCGATTCTCTAAAGTCATCAGTCAATTCGTGGCTGTCGGCAGCGCTGTCATACCTTTTGGCGTTTGTTTGACAACCATTGGTGACACTAGCGTTCCGACGACGAGCACGGCGTGAGCCGGAACTAAAAAGTTGTTTATTTTTATATGTATATGATTTAATTATGTTTAACTATGATTTATATCTGTGCCAAATATCTAGATTCGTTCAGCCGTTCTGCCATGATTGAGTAACAAATATCGATTCAAACATTTACATTTATAATACTAGCCTCCGCCCGCGACTTCGTCTGCGTTATTCCGTAGGAAAGCATTCCCAGTGGAAAAAATGCCTATGTTTTAATCTAGACTATAATCTATCTCTGTACCAAATTTCATCCTGATTCGTACGGCCGATCTGGCGTGATTGCGTAACGAACATCCAATCACACTTTCTCAAATATAATAGTATATTAGTAGGACTGTTATTAATGCATTAAGGTAAACAACGCTATGCGTTTTATTTAAAAACAAACTGTTTTTATCATCTTTAATAAAATTTAATTTATTTTTCAAATAAAGTATTTCTGTGAATCAACAGCATGTCTATAATAATTGAATCTTTTTTACTATCACAGAATTTCTTTATTTTCAATATAAATAAGATTTAAATAAAGATAATAAAAAAGATTAAATTATTATCTTTATTAAATATTTAATTATTTTTAGAATAAAGAAATTCTGTGATATCAATAGCATATCTATAAAAGTTTTATCTAATTATCTACTACTTGAATTTAATTAAAAAAGATTTGCCTACTAAGTACTTGGTACTTTATTTTTATATTACCTAACTAAAAATGAATGGTAATTGTTTGCAGAATTAAACAAAACAAGAAATGTATATTTACATTTAATGTATACTCAATTTATATTGGCATAATTATATTTTAATTTGACCCAAGTGCTTTTTGAAATAGTCCTCAAGTACACTTACCCTTACATAAAAGTAGCGTCAGCAAAGACGCAAAATTATCCTAGGAAAAACTCACATGCGTTTTTAGTTTTTCTGTAGGTATATCATTAAACTTCAAAACTGAGTCTTAAGCAAAAGATCTACAAGTAACAAAGTTTTTGTTAACTTTCAGTCTTTTATACAACTATTTGAATTGTAAAGTTTATTTTAATTACTTTAACAAGCAAATTTGTACAATGAGTGAAATATGAAAAACTGGAACAATCAGTAAAGTGTTACATGATTTGAAACCAATCCTTAAAACAAAGATTGTGAGGTTGATAACTGTCGGAGAATGAAACTGAAAAGTCCTTTGGAAGTCATAGGTTTGTATAAAACTTTTTGTTATAAATTTAATTTCATTATCTTTAATCAATGTGATGTGTTATCACTATTAAGTTCAGGGAAAACAATTCTGCCACTAAGGGGTTTCACTAAAGTGGAATAAGTAGTCCTGTCGTTAGATTATAGTAAATAAAGTGTGAAAATATAATAATAATAATAATACACCCACACCTATTATCTAGCCCAAAGTAAGCATCATTAGGAGCTTGTGTTATAGATACTAGACAACGGAGAAATTATGATAATAATATGTATATGTATAAATATTAGAAATAGACTAAATAAACATATAAACATCCATGATTCGTAAACAAATGCTCGTACTCATACAAATGTATGCTCTCCCACCGGGATACAAACCCGGGACCCCCGACCGAGTAGCCTGTATAGCAAGGGGCACAGACCACTCGGCCAGCCGGTCGAAAATATGTTTGTTCCTCTAATCTAAACTCATTTAAATTAAAACCGACTTCAAAACACTAAAAAGAAAAAATAATTCAATTTAAGTAAGTGGATAATGCCCCATAAAAATATATTTTTTGGAGTCGGTGCTTTACTTTCTATTAGTTCTGAAAACTGACCATTTGGCCATCACACCAACACGCTGGCAAAATGCGGTTTGGTGGGTTTAAAATACTAAACCTACTGAAATTTAACTATTTTTTTTATAATAGAATAAAACTAGAAAAATTTCACGTCCTGAGGCAGGAATCGAACCTGCGACCTTTCGCTATCCGGGCGACTGCTCTGACCACTGAGCCACCCAGGACTTGGGATATCCCTGTGAAATTCTTCTAGTCTATCTTGTATTTGCGTTTATGAGCTAACGTCCACCCTACAATGTCGAAATATTCTATTTCGATTCCTGCCTCAGGACGTAAAATTTTTCTAGTTTTATTCTATTTTAATTACTAAGTAATTTTTCAAACATTTATAATAATGTTAAAATCAAAAATTAAGAATATTTTTTTTATTTTTAGTGTCTTCAAGTCGGTTATTGTTTTTGTTTAGATTTTTTTGTTTTTTGTTTTTTTTTCACTATTTATAGTGATAACTTTCTAAAAACAAACCTAGATGGGTGACCATCAGCATAATTATATTGTTTCTTACTAGCGTATCACTGGAAAGTCACAGGAAAACAAAACTTCGCAATTTCGTATACATTGATGACCTAGTTAATCCAGTTATATTTTTATATAGAATCCAAACTACCGGAATAAATTTGATACAACGTCTAAGAGTCTAAGGAACCTATTGTAAGGGCTTAAAATAAACATAAATTGAATAAGAATTCTATGTACTTTTATTTCAAAAGAGCACAATTTTTAGATCAACTAAACTAACTACAACAGGAAGATATGAAGATGACAGCTAAGCTTGCGCTCCAAGCGGATTTAGGCAAGAACTACATTGATGTTTTAAAACAAAGCAAAGACAACATCATTCTTAAGACATTATAAAATTTATCACTTAACACTCCCACTTAAATTTTAGAATCATTACAAGAGTAAAGATAACTATGCTTCAAATCAACCCATTGTTATTTAACAAAATAAAGATTAATTCTCAAAATTAATCTCTTTTTTTTTATTTATTCAAAATCATTCTAAAACGCCTCAGTTTAAATGAAGTACTTGATCTCTATTATGACAAAATTTACAAGATGGCAAAGCCTTTGTTAAAAAGTCAGCAAGCTGATCTGAGCTTTTTACATATTGAATACTAATTATATTTTGTTCTACTTTCTCTCTTATGAAATTATACCTGACATCTATGTGCTTTGTTCTCTTATGGTAAATAGGATTATGAATAATTTTAATAGCACTCTGATTATCTACATATAGGGTTACCACCAACTGTGGCTCATCAATATCAATTAATAATTGCCTAAGCCATAAAATTTCTTTGGCGGCTTCACTTGCAGCCATATATTCAGATTCTGTAGTTGATAATGCCACAGTGTTTTGTTTTCTGCTAGCCCAAGTAACAGGCCCACCATTCATCATAAAGATATACCCTGTATTAGATTTTCTAGAATCAATATCTGAGGCAAAATCAGAATCTGAAAACCCTACTAATTCTTTATCACAATTATAATTAATACAAAAATCTTTTGACTTTAACAAGTACCGAATAATTCTTTTAATAGCTTGTACATGGTCCTTGCTAGGATTATTTAAATATCTACTAACTAAATTTAATGAATAAGAAATGTCAGGCCTCGATACAATTGACAAAAACATCAGGGCTCCCACTGCTTCCCTATACGGGAAATCAATAGCAACCTCATTAGTATTATTTTTTAGAATAACATTATTGTCAGTAGGGGTATAACAAGGATTGGCATCTGACATGTTGAATCTTTTTATAATTTGTTCTATATATTGTTTTTGACTTATAGTAATTATTCCATCATTTTTAGTTATCTCCATGCCAACAAACATATTCAAATCCAACTCTTTTATCTTAAAATTTTGTTTCAAATCATTTATGATTTGCAACAATATATTTTTACTTTTTGACAATAACAAGGCATCATCTACGTACAAAATTAAGATAACTTTATAATTATTAAAACGACCAACAAAAATACAGTTGTCAGAGTTACACATTTCAAAACCATAAGTAGTTAAGAAAGAAGAAAATTTTTTATTCCAACAGCGTGACGACTGTTTTAAACCATATAAGGATTTGATTAACTTACAGATTTTTCCAGACTCAGCATGGATACCCTCAGGTACTTCCATATAAACATCCTCTGATAACTCACCATACAAAAAAGCAGTTTTGACATCAAATTGTAAAAGTTCATAATTTTTTCGAGCTGCAAGAGATAATATAATTCTAATTGAGTCGTATCTTGTTGTTGGTGAAAATGTTTCTTTATAATCAACATCTTTAGTTTGTGTAAATCCACGTGCACAAAGGCGAGCTTTATATCTTTCTATATTACCATCTGAATTCCTTTTTACACAAAATACCCATTTAGAGGTCACTGTTTTTTCATTATTTCTATCTATTAATTTCCAAGTTTTATTTTCTTCTAGTGACTGTAGTTCTTCCCTTATAGCTTCCTTCCATTTATTACTATTTTTACAATTTACAGCTTCTTCATATGTAGTAGGTACATCAAACTCAATGAAATTTACTTCCATATTTCTATTATTTCTAGGTCTCAGTGTAATAGTTCTCTCATCATCATAAGAAATTATTTGTGGAGGCTTATATGTCAAATCATTGGGATCTTCTTGTGTTTCCACACTTTCAAAGCTAGTTTCTGAAGTACTTTGATTGGCTCCAGGTGAAAGTGCTATATCTTGTATTTCTTCAATGTGATCTTTTTCATCAATAATAGAAATTGAAGTAGTATTTTTTCTCAGCACTGGTATGTTGTTCTCATTGAAGTATACATTTCTACTTATTGTTATCTTCCCACTTTCAGTGTCAAATATTCTATAGTTTTCATTTTCATAGCCTACTAATATTAACTTTACACTCTTTTTATCCAGTTTTCTTCTTCTTTCATCAGGTATATGAACATAACCTTCTGAACCAAAAACTCTGATGTGTTGGAGGGCTGGTTTCTCTCCATTCCACAGCTCATATGGAGATACATCTTTTGTTTGAGTTGAAGAACTTCGATTTAATAAATAAACTGCACAGTTTACTGCCTCAGCCCAGAGATGCAATGAAATATCACGAGAGTACAACATAGATCTCGCGCTTTCCATAATTGTGCGCATTTCTCTCTCTACTCTGCCATTTTGTTCGGGTGTGTAAGGTGCTGTGCGTTCATGAACTATTCCTTCACATTCCAAGTAAGATTTAAATTCATTATTAATATACTCACGACCATTGTCTGTATGAAATATACGAGTGCCATGACTAAATTTATTTTTTATTATTGCATTGTATTTCTTAAAGCAATCCAGGACATCACTCTTGTGCTTGATTATAAACACATGTCTATAGCTGGTGGCACCATCTTTAAACAACACAAAATATCTTGCTCCAGATACAGATGTATGTTCTACAGGTCCACAAACATCACTGTAAGTTAGATCACCAGGTTCACATTTTCCTCTAGAAGATTTATGAAAGGGTAAGCGGCTTCTTTTTCCATATTGACATGCCTCACAGACTAAGTTGTTATCATCAGTCAACCTTACTGGAATTGCACCATCATTTTGTTTAGCTCTGATTTTTGTTCATAGATTGACTCCAACTTTGTCATCACGTCTTTTGCCGTTTCACAATTTTCAATTAACGAAATTTGATTGAGATCCATAGACGAGGTTAATAAAAACATGGCCATTCCGTCATTTTTGTCCCACTGCGTCGTATCACCCATTCTGGGTTTTTCTTCATAGATATTTAAACCTTTCGCTTTTAAGGCACACTTCACTTGAAATTTCCATTGTCGGAAATCCTTGCCATTAAACTTCTCAATTCTCATTGAATTTGTGACTTCCATATTTTATTAAATATTTTTAGGTTATTCACCTTCGAACATGTGCGAAATTATTTCACTTTCTTTATTCTGCTCTTTACTCAATTTATTATGTAACGTACCTGGGCCCATAACCTATTGTAAGGGCTTAAAATAAACATAAATTGAATAAGAATTCTATGTACTTTTATTTCAAAAGAGCACAATTTTTAGATCAACTAAACTAACTACAACAGGAAGATATGAAGATGACAGCTAAGCTTGCGCTCCAAGCGGATTTAGGCAAGAACTACATTGATGTTTTAAAACAAAGCAAAGACAACATCATTCTTAAGACATTATAAAATTTATCACTTAACAGAACCAACCTGAAGTTACCTGAATGTAAAACTTATGTTGTACATACCTGTAACAATTTCATCTTATTACATTTGATCAATTAGGAAATAAAATTAAACTACCTTAATTTTAGAAAAAGTAAGAGATAAAATACATCCCATCTTGAGTTATCGGTTATAGGAATGTTTGCTTTATGAAAAGATTGTTTAACTACAATAAAACTCTAATCCGACTCCATTAGTTCATTTATTGAGGAATTCTCGTCAGAAATTCTCAACGTACAATACTGCACGAACGTAATAAAATCAAGCGAACAATATCCGTTGTGTGTTTTAACATTTTTATCTCGTTATTCTCGTAGAGAAATTGCTAAAAGAAAAAAATTTTAAACAAAAATTAATAGCATAGCACCAACTCCAAAAATATGTTTCTAGGGGATGAATACCTACTTAAATTTAATTATTTCATCCTTTTCAGTTTTTTGAAGTCGGTTTTAATTTTTGTTTAAAATTTTTTTTTCACAATTTTTAGTGATAACTTTCTACGGTCGAAGCTAGATGGGTGACCGTCAACTTATATTGTTTCCTACTATCGTATCGTTTCACTAAAAAGTCATTGGAAAAGCAAAAATTCGCAATTTCGCTTATGTAGATGATTTCATAATTTCAGTTTTTTTTAAATTTAAAACCAAAGTACCCAACTGTTTTTGAAAAAAATTTTATGGGACCAAATGGCAGCTATTCCGCATCGAACAAAAAAAAATCACGTAAATCGGATCAGTAATCTCGGCGTAATCGGTGTACATGCATAGATAAAAAAAACATACCGGCCGACTTGAGAACCTCCTCGTTTTTGACGTCGGTTAAAAATTATAGATTAACGTAGGAAGTAAAAATCGAACAATACCACTTATTCATCGTGATAGCAGGTCTCAAAGGAATCTACGATTAAAGAAAATGTCAAAGATTAGCACTTGGCTGATTTTTTTATACACCTGGACGACAAACAAGCAGCGGTACACCTGGTGGTAATGTGGTCGCCGCCTCGCCTATAGACACCTGCAATAACAAGGAAAAATCACTTGGCATTGTAGTTGCGTAGCCGTCCTGAGGCCTAAGATGAAATGAATCCCATGGCCAGTCATTACACAGGCTACCTTTCCTCCTGAAATAGGAAAGGCGGTGGTACCTACCCAGACGACCCTACACACGGGCGTACCACCTGATCAGTTAAAACCAGTTAAAACACTCAAATCCTGACTGACTACCAATTTTTTTTAACAAATCTCGTTCATGACGAGCAGCACTGCCATTTGCCGTTGTTTACGAGAGCTTTTCCCTTACACCCTATAGAGTTTTTACAAGCTTCTGTCCGCGTTTTAGGCATCTAAACACTAAACACTTATTGCATCGCTCGGTCACAACGTGATAATAATAGCCAAAAATCTTCTCTCTACCTTACAGTAAAAACGTGGTTCTCAAATTATTAAGCCTGTATACAAACAGTCAGGCAGATAGTAGACGTTGCATTTTGTGTAGAAAAGATAATGTCATTCATAAATTAATATTAAATACCAACATGTAATGGTAATTAGGCACTTACGTTTGCGGTGTGAGAAGGTCATGTTATTAATAATTCATGTTTAAATAATTAATATAAAGATAATAGAAGAATACTGCCTTACTACAAAGGTTTAATGAACCAAATTTATTATTATAAGAATGCGCAAAGTACGTGCGTATCAAAAATACTGTTTGCCTATAAACATCGTCGTCATGTGAATAGGCTAGGCTTTAAGTCCTCCCTTTCATGCTACTGTACATACATTTATTTTGGTTTGGTAATTGTTGCAATGACTTTTCATAATTTTGTTTTAAGAGTTAAGTGTGATAAATTTTTGAAAGACAGAAAACTATCATAAATACCAAAAAATGTTATTCTGGGGCGTTACCTGGAAACTCTCCGGGACATGGTTTTTTTCTGATTTAGATAATTGAAAAAATCAAAAACCGTTAATCAAAATAATGCGCTTAGAAACACAAATATTCTATTTGATTCTGTGTGTTTTTTTCGATGAGTCATAAAATTATTATTTTATTTTATTTTATACAACTAGATGACAAACAAGCTGACGGCCCACCTGGTGGTAAGCGGTTACCGCCGCCTATAGACACCTGCAATAACAAGGAAAAGCACTTGATATTGCAGGTGCAAAATCATTATAAAGGACATGTTCTGAAAATGTATGGGGGCTGGTACTCAGCTACCCCCACAGACAAAAGTTATATGGGAAGAAAGAGTATATATTAAAGAATATTATGATTTAAAAACTATAATTTTAAAAACCTGCATATAAATAAAAAATAAAATTATATTCTGGTCAAAAAACTGTTATCCAGAGATGTAAAATTCCATTTTAAAAAATGTGACTCATCCCAGACATAGTATAAAACGTCAATGTCGTCTATTGTCTGGTCAAATATTTTTTTTATATCTAGGCATGGGGTTGATTTGGTTCAGCCTACGACTATTTTGCAATCATATTTTATTGTAAATGCTAGAAGAACATGGCAAATTAGTTTTTCTGCACTTGTTTCTGACTAATAATAATGATTTCAATTTATTTTTTACTGTATTTTGTCAGAGAAACTTGGATAAGAAGCTTAGAATTCTTGCATACACTTTTCAAAATTACTCAAAAATGCAGGGGTATTAAAATGAAAAAAGGGTATATTCAAGATCCTCTGAGCATAAGCTTTCGCATAATATATAATTTATCGTGGGGGGCTTTCGAGTACCAATATCGAACATCTCCTTTAATTTTATGTAATAACGCTAATGTTCTTTTGTTAACCTTACTTTGTGGAGTGAAGTTAGTCAACGGTGCTTCCTATTCATATGTTGATATCGTACTCTGTGCTAGTACTTAATTCTACCCTTCATTTGTCAAATCCATGACGACCCACTGCCACAAATAATTAGAGAAGAATACTCTCATATTTATCTTATCATATCGTGAATCTATGACTAAGTCACAGTGCACTTCGACCCATACTGATCGTAGATGCTATTAGCTTTTCTCTACATTTGGGCTGAAAGTGGCCGTAGTTCCAGAAGACTCATTCTGGTTCTAGCCAGAGCATCATAATGACACAAGAGATGCGTCATTGTTTCCTGGCACTCACCAAATGCTCGACAAAGTGTTAGGGAGAGTTGCATTGTGTATTTCATGTGACTAGTGGCAAAATGCCCTGTCAGCGCTCCAATTAGGAAGCGAGCTTGTGTTATGTGGTCTATCGTTGGCATAGATATATTTACTATCTTTTTTTCTTATGGAAAATGCTTAATGCATACCCTGGTGCCTGTGGGTGGCTCCGAGTTTATGTGGGACTCCTCCGCCGCAAAGATAATGATGCGGTGGTCCTACCCACTAAAAACCGTCCTACTCCCGTCAGGAGGTCGCTTACGAGGACCGGATCTAGGGAACCTTGGTAGTCGTCCGCATCCGGCCCTGTAGCTCGACCATCTCTGGTCCCTGCCACTCCCCGGAGCGATGTGATACTTTGCCCCTACGAGGACCCTCCTGCTTGAACTATATAAAAGTAATGTTTTTATTTTGTAAAGTCAAATCTACCTGCCTATGCTACGCTGCAGCGCTGGTACATTTGCCCTAATGACATCACCGCGCGCGTATCCTGCTGGGCTGCTTCTCGCGTGGTGCTCGGCAACCACTGCGTGCTGTCTCGATGTCGGCCTCCGAGCTCGACGTAGTGAGCGCGCAGTGGTTGCCGAGACGCAACATGCATGACGCGCGCACGGTGATGTGGCATTTCCAGTACAGGACGTTTACGCAGCGGTATATCGCACTTGTACGATGTAGTTTTTCGCGATCAAAGATTATAATTCCGCTCAGCATTTCGTTCTACGGAACATAGGAGTAATGGGTGGTGTCGTTTCTTCTTTATACTATTTATTCTCCCACCATTATATTAACAACAGTCCGTTTGTTTCCTTTCAGCTGAGCTGAGATGGTTGTTGGACTTGTGCAACAGCAGTGAGATGAATCAGGGCGGGCTGAAACACGCGGCGACCGACTCGCGTCTCGACAACAAACGTGAGTACCTACTTCTATGGAGAGTTCCACCATGAGGAAACCATCCCTTCACATTCCTAACGAGGTAGCTCTTGGCCTTCATCTCGCCTGATGATGAGTGATGAAAATGCCGGTGGAAGCGATCTACACCCGGACTCCTCAACCACATAGGAACTGGGTGTCTGACCTCCAACTGACGAAACAATGCTGTTGACATTATTATTATAGCGTCGGACTTTATTTGAAAAGATACTAGCGACTCGCCCCGGCTTTGCTAGGGTGCAATGCTTATGTAAATATACCTACTACCAAATGGCCTTATACACAACGTATAAACCTTCCTTAAGAATCACTCTATCTTTTAAAAAAAACCGCATCAAAATCCGTTGCGTAGTTTTAAAGATCTAAGCATACATAGGGACAGACAGACGGCGGATAGTGACTTTGTTTTGTACTATGTAGTGAAGACGGTGGAAGCTAGCCAGGCGGACAGAAAAAGCTCTACCACCAACCACCGATCAAACCGAGCAAAAAATTTCTGCCGCCACGGGAATTGAATGCAAACCTCTAGATCTGTGGTAAGTGGTCTCAACCACAGTGGCTGTCTTCAATTTGTGCCACATTACACACTGGTCCAATGTGGGCTTGTAGGTAAAAACGATTGCAGCCTTCATTAACAGCTTTAGAGAAACTTTATCCCACGTACGCTCAGGTTGTGGAATGAGCTCCCTGCAGAGGTTTTCTCGAAGGAGTACAGCATGGGGTTCTACAAAAAAGGCGTGAAAAGGTTTTTACAGGGTCGGTATCGCGCAAGTGATATCCCTGGTGTTGCAAGCGTCCGTAGGCTACGGTAACCGCTTACCATTAGCTGGGCCGTATGCTTGATTGCCATCTTAGTGGTATAAAAAAAAAACTATTTCCTAAGTATTACACAAATCAGGCTTAACAAATACAATCTACAGACGTCAGTGCATTAGCTGCACACGAAAGCCGCCTTTGTTACGAACGTAGTAAGGGCGACAAAGGTAACCTCTTATGTAGCGTACGCGATAAAAGTACGCTACATTAAAAGGTTACCCTAATTAATGCCAAATTTCTTTCATGTCAAGACGTCATTCAAACTTATAAAAAAATCAACCAATTATGCCTGCTGTACAAAACTCAGGTCCGGTCTTGCGTTGAATATTGCTCGCACCTGCGGGATGGCTCCGCCAAGTACCTCCTCGATGCACTGGAAAGATTGCAGCGTCGTGCCGTCCGTATCATTGACGACGTAGAGGTCACGAACAGCCCAGAGCCTCTACAATTCCGTCGGGACATTGCATCGATAGCGCCTTCTATCGGCTTTATCATGGAGAGTGTTCTGAGGAGCTTTTCGACCTAATCGCACCTTCTTCCTTCCTACTCAGGAGCACGCGTGCCGGTCTTCGGAGTCAACAATTTACTGTCGCCACCTTGACATCCATCACGCACTAAGAAGTAACTCATTTCTTTGTCGAACTTCCAAAACTTGCAATTCTTTGCCAGCACGTATGTTCACTCCTTCCTATAACATGAGTTCCTTCAAAAGAGGCGTGAAAAGGCACCTTATGGGTCGTCAAGGTGGAGGCGGCTAGAACAGTATGTTTCAAGCTGCACTACCTTCGCATATGGACTCTTCTTACCGCTTCACATCAGGTGGTGTTGAGTTATTTGCCGTGCTTTGTATAAAAAAATCATTAATGAGTACATGACAACTTGATTATTCAGAGATATTAATTATAATTGAATTTGTATATGTTAATAGAAAAAGGTTATTAATATATGACGTTAAAGCTTTTTCCGGTATATGACAGTGGAAGTAGGTCAGCGAGCGGGGCGACTGCCAAAACACGCAGGAACTACGCGCACAGTATAAATGAAGTAACAGTATGTCTAATTTTCATCTATCAAAAACAAAAAAATAAAAACCATGAATTTTCTTATTTTTAAGAGGTCTTTTCAGCAGTAAAAAGTATCGAGGCAACATCCATTTTTGGATCTACACGTGTCTAGATAAAGATATGAAGAAATGTACAGACGACAGCACATCAAGTGTAACTGTTGGACTACGAAAGCCGCCTCTATCATGAGCGGCATAAGGGCGGTCTCAAAGTCAAACTGTTACGCTTGCTGTGCTCTCGACTGTACATCTGATTTTCAGATCTGTAAAGTCTTTTAGCTACCTATGACATTACATAATATAAAACTGCGAATTTTGTCAATGTTTGTTTTGTTTGTTTTTGTCAGTTGTTGAAACCTTCCATACTGTCAGTTACTTAGCTATGGCACTATGCAGGCCTCGGTTAATTGGTTCAGGTCATGCGAACCGCAGTTACAACGTGTAATGACCTGGTGGACACCCGGTCTACTAGCATAGTTTAATATTAATGCGTCAACTATGACCTACGTTGATACACTAAACGTCTTTCTAGATCTTTCTAGATGGGAGAAACACATGAGGCTGGGGGCCATAACACCACCATGCTGGCCTAATGCAGGTTGGTGGATTAAAGCGGTTGCAGTAACAACCGGGAGCTTCACGTGCCTTCCGAAGCTCCGCCATGCTCTTAATTACAAATTTTGATTAAGCCATCCAGGATCGTACATACAATTTTAGAACTTAATTAAACATTCTTACACTCCTATACTCCACTTATAAGCTTATTATCCAGCCCAAATTAAGCATCGTTGAAAGCTTGTGACTTGTCATAGATGATAGATGACGGAGAAATATCGGATACTAGCAGCCATCCGCAGCACCTCCCGCGTAGTAGTTCTTTCTCAGGATGTTATCATAACGAGGAGCGAAAACCTATGGAAAATAAACATAAACGTCCATGACTTGTGAACAAATTTTCGTACTCATCATAAAACATCTGGACATCGGACCTCTTGTTCAGTAGACAGGCCTACTGACTCATCACTCGACCAGTTGGCCGTCAATCATGTTGCCTAATTATTTATCGTATTTCTTTTCCAGGAGAGCGACGTCGCGGAGCATCCGGTCGGGCGGCAGTTTTACGTCGGGCGCCGTCAGATTCTGACTGCTCAGGCGAGACCGCTTCGCTGTCAGCTGACAGTGGAGACCGCGCGATTCGGCCGCCGCCGCCTCCTACAAGGGCTGCGAAATCACGAAGGTGACCAAGAGTTGTATACTTACGACAATCATGGCTATTAATTTACGGGTCTGAAGGATATGGTAGCGTATAGTGGTGGTGGTGAGCTTACTAGGTGGTAGGCCCGTATGTAGGGTCGTCTGGGTAGGAACCACCACCTTTGTTATTTCAGCCGTGAAACAGTTCGCTGTGTTTCGGATTGAAGGGAAAGGTAGCCAGTGTAATTACTGGGCATGGACGGCATTTTATCTTAGGCCTCAGGATGACAACGCACCTGCAATATCAAGTGATTTTCCTTTGTTATTGCAGGTGTCTATAGGCGGCGGTAACCGCTTACCATCGGGTGGGCCGTCAGCTTGTTTGTCATCTAGTTGTATAAAAAAAACGATACGCGCGTTCTCACGCGTTCAGCAACACTGCCGCGAATCGATACTGTGAGTGTTGTGTCGTGAACCGATTAGTGTAAGCAGGGTGACTGAGTCTAATAGTCATCGATCGTGGCAAGCCTCAACGAAAGAGGGTAGATCGATATATCTGCCCGCAATGAATTTGTCTTCTACCCGCAGTTGCAGCAGTCAATATCGGTAGCTCGTTACAAACAAAATACACGGTCACACATCCCGAATGTAATAATAATTCAAATGTTTATAACCCGCTGCATAAAGTGCCTTGCCTTTGCGTTGCCTGCCGAGCAAAAATCAAAAGAAAGTGTTATGTTTATTTATTAATTTATGTTGAGAGTATAGGAGTCAATAGGAGAAGAGTCCCCTTGCTATAACCCTTCCACAATGAGCGCTGGCAATTAAAGTCACCCCAGGAACACAACACTTGAAAGTGGTAGTGCTACCCCTTCGGGCGCTTATTCAAGCCGTGGTAGATGCCACTTTGACCCACCCTATCTACCCTCGAGCGCAAAGCCGAAGAATGGACAGCTAGTGCAGTTTAGACACTTGACTGCTCTTACCGCCTCCACCCTGCTGGCCCAAAAAGTGCTTTATCGCGCTTCTTTTGAAGGAACTCGTGATATAGTAAAATACTTCATTGATTTAGTCAACCCCTAATTTAAATCAAGAACAATAGTTGGAGAAAAAATATGATTAAATGCTAAATGTTCGCGTGGTGTCGCCGTAAGCATTTCACTGATTAAGGTTCTGTCAAATATAAACTAAATGTAGTCGGTTTTGTCAACAGCCGTCGCCGTGGTAGTGAGTGGGAGGTGCTAGAAGGTCTCAAAGATGGGCAGCGCTTCGAGAAGAGACCGGACGTATTCAACGGGTACTTGCACAAGAAAAGAAAATGGCCGCTCAAAGGATGGCACAAGGTAAAGTAACGTCCCTCTATTACACGACTCACCGAGATCCGAGCTTTTAGAGTCGCCAACTGGTCTGTCGCTCCCTCATGGCTTGGGCGCCTGGTGGTTCTAAACGACAGCGGGAGACCTCCAATCAGGCCTTACTTCTGCCAGATTTTAAGTCTTCCGGATGCGATTCGCCCCCAAGGCTTGAGGGCTCACCAAGGTTCTCGCCTCCTTAAAACCCCGGTTACGGCTGGTTAGGCTATCTGCGGGCGAGAGCAATAGTCAGTCCAAAAAAAAATTAAAATTGAAAGTTTTAGTAACCCCCGGCTTCATTAATCATCTATCTAACACCATCTTATTGAGACTATTCATAAGAGCCCAAACACGCTATATCTGCTGTAAGTTTCTAAAGAATTAAAGATCCCGCAGATTTTTTGATGGTATAGTATCAGCTCAAGGTTTGCATGTCATGAGAATGGGATCTGTGAAAATTAGTAAAACACTTTTATCGTGTTAGTCATCAAACATCTGCACTGATCTTCATAAAATATAGCTAAGAATCATTCTAGTCACGTCTGTTTTCAATAAAAAAAAAAGAATCAAAATCGGTCCATTCGTTAAGGAGCTACGATGCCACAGACAGACACAGATACACAGACAGACACTTCAAAGTTATAACACCCCTCTTTTTTCGTGGATGGTTAAAAAAGGTAACCAAATGGCCACAGCTACAAATAATATTTAAAAGGTGTATTCAATTTTCAACTTTATCAACGTGATATTTTTTAATTCAGTTATAAAGTGCTGCCCAGTACTGGTATACTTTCGGTATGTATCATACAACTAGATGTCTTCTATGAGTAGAGTTCTAAGGTTTATTTATTTATTTTATACACAAAACAGGTACAATTGATTAAACACTTAACTTTTAATTACACAATTCACATCCAGATTGTAATCCAGACATATTTGTACTTTATAAAATTTATGAGTTCGACATAAAACTCAGGCTTACATAATACTGCCAAATAAAAATGAGAGAAAAAAAAAGTCTTAAATTACTCAACTGCAGAGGCAATTCTCTAACCTACACGGATGTTGAGTTCACACTGTCGTCGGGCTTGGAGTAGCGTAGAGGATACCTTTTAGTGTTCTCATGTAAGAAGTTAGTTTAGGTGTGAAGATATCGAACTCTAACACCGATATGCAGAGATGTTTCCTCGAAACCGCCTCCACTCGACCTTAGTCGAAGTCACCACAAGGAAATCTTAAAAACATCCTTGAAATCGGTATGTTCAGTTACGGCTTCATCCTCCAGTGAGGAAACTCCAGTAAAGTCGAGTTGAGTTTGAGTGAAGGAATGACGTCATGAAATTTCTTATAATTATGTTGGCAAAATGTAGATAATATGTTTATGGTTCACTTTTTTCATCTGTGGGCTGTCCTCCTCTAAGATTGTGTTCTACTCTGTTCTACTTCTGTGACGTAGGTATCTTTCAGTTCTTTGATTTCATTCGTTTTTCGCGTTCAGTATGAAAATTATTATGGCCGGGAGGCAAGTTTTTTTTTTTTTTTTTTTTTTTTTTTTTATACAAAGCACGGCAATTGACCCAACACCACCTGATGTGAAGCGGTAAGGAGAGTCCATATGCGAAGACAGCTAGTGCAGAAACGGACAATGCACTAGCTGCCTCCACCTTGCCGGCCCAAAAGGTGCTTTTTCACGCCTCTCTTGAAGGACCCCATGTTATAGGAAGGAGGAAACACATGCGCTGGCAAAGAATTCCAAGTTCTGGAAGTACGACAAAGAAACGAAGACCTAAATTTCTTTGTGCGTGATGTTGAGGTGGAGACAGTAAATGGATGACTCCGAAGACCAGCACGCGTGCTCCTGAGCAGAAAGGGGGAAGGTGGGATAAGGTCGAAAAGCTCTTCAGAGCACTCTCCGTGATAAAGCCGATAAAAGGCGCTAAGCGACGCAATGTCCCGACGCAATTGTAGAGGCTCAAGTTTGTTCGTGACCTCTACATCGCCAATGATACGGACAGCACGACGCTGCAATCTGTCCAGTGCATCGAGGAGGTACTTGGCGGAGCCATCCCATAAGTGCGAGCAATATTCCACGCAAGACCGGACCTGAGTTTTGTACAGCAGGCATAGCTGGTCAGGCGTGAAAAATCGACGCACCTTGTTCAGGACACCGAGCTTCCGTGAGGCTGTTTTTATCACGGTTTCGATGTAGTTTCTAGAATTGAGATCGCAGCATATCTCCATACCGAGTAAGTTCAAGGAGGCCTGTGCCGAAAGAGTAGTACCCTGAAGAGAGGGAAGGGGAAGGAACGGCGACATTTTGGCTGTAAACGCACACACCTGTGTTTTCTTAGCATTGAACTCAACAAGATTGTTAGATCCCCATTCAGATACGAGGTTCAACACCCTGTTGAGCTCAATAGTAAGATTCTCCCTCTCTTTCTCGGTTTCAGCGCGCCCAGCCCCTGGGCGACCGTAATATCCCCCATGCACTGTACTGTCATCCGCATAACAATGAATGCTTCCTAATGGAAGCATATCATTGATATGAAGAAGAAAGAGTGTGGGGGATAAAACAGAGCCTTGTGGTACACCAGCATTCACAGACATGAACCGCGAAGCGCATCCATCTGCGAGGACGCGTATTCTCCGCTCATGTAGGAAGCCGGCGATCCAGTTGCAGAGCTGATCGGGCAGACCGTATGCCGGGAGCTTGGAGAGAAGAGCCTTGTGCCAGACCCGATCAAAAGCTTTGGCAATGTCAAGGCTAACAGCCAGTGACTCACCACGTTTATCAATAGCTTCACCCCAGACATGCATTAAGTACGCTAGAAGATCACCCGTTGACCGTTTCGGCCGAAACCCGTACTGTCGATCATTAATTAATGAGTGACCTTCTAGGTATCGGATCAGCTGGTTATTTATGATCCGCTCCATGACCTTGCAAAGAACTGAGGTGACAGCTATTGGGCGGTAGTTGGCTGGGTCTGATCGGTCTCCCTTTTTGGGGACCGGTTGCACATTAGCCTCTCTCCAAGATTCAGGCACACACCCAGAAGAGAGAGAAAGGCGGTATAGCCGGGTTAAGATGGGAGACAACTCCGCTGCGCATTTATTTAGTACTATCGCTGGGATGCCATCAGGTCCACTAGCTTTCCGGACGTCGATTGACTGCAGCTCCGCACGTACATCACATTGCCTGATACGGATATTAGGCATTGTGTGGCCACAGTGGGAGAGTGTTGGTGGCTGTGAGTTGCAGTCATCGATTCGGGAATGAGCAGCAAAGAGTTTTACCAAAAGATCGGCTTTCTCTTGCGGCTTGTGAGCTAGCGAGCCGTCAGAACATCTCAACGGGGGCAGCGAGGGTTGACAGAAGTTGGACTGCACGGCTTTGGCCAGACGCCAGTAGCTACGGCTTCCCGTAGGATGCGTGAGTAGTTCTTGGCCAACTCGTGCAACGCGCTGTGCATCCGCTCTGATGAATGCCCTCTTGCAGTACTTGGTGGCGTTGTTATAAGCTGCTTTCAGCGAGTCAATGTTAGGATCTCCGCAAGCTCGACCCCTGATCCAAGCGCGGTATGCCGACTGTCTGTTCTCAACAGCTATGGCACACTCCCGGTTGAACCAGAGGTTACGCCTACCCCTACTGATGAGATCGGAGTGAGGGATATAGTACTCCATCCCTAACATGATCTCATCAGCAACAGCAGTAGCGCTAGCGCTCGGGTCCAGCTCACTGAAGCAGCGCTGCCTCCAAGGGACAGATGCGAAGTAATCCCGCATACCATCCCAATCTGCCGACGCATAGTGCCAGATGCGGCGTTTGGCAACCATAGGTACCGGTGGCGACGCCCGTGGCACCCCAGCGGATATCAGGCAGTGATCCGATGTTCCCAAAGGAGCACGAACCTCTAGCCGATATCCGTCCGGACGAGACGTCAGCAGAAGGTCCAACAATGAGGGCGCGTGACCGACAATGTCTGGAATCCTGGTGGGCTGGTTTACCAGTTGTGTCAGGTCGTGCGTGAGAGCGAAAGCATGGGCAGTTCTACCAGCATGGTCAGTTTTAGAGGAACTTAACCACGACTCGTGGTGAGCATTAAAGTCCCCTAAAAACACCAATTCCGCGGTTGGATACTGCTCCAGCGCAACATCTGCCATCCGACTAAGATGTTCGAAAAGTCGAGTTGTCTCCATGTCACCGCTGTGAGATCTATACAGGCACACGTAGACACGGCTATGTGTGCCCAGGTCCACATGCACCCCAAGAATCGAGTAGGAAGGGTCCTCCAAGCAGCGCAGACGGCGACAGCAAACATCCGCCCGGACAAACAAGCATACCCCGGCCTTCGCTTTGAAGGACTCCTCAAGAGCGTAGCCGGGGTAATCCAAGTAGCAAGTGTCAGCCGGGCGAAGTATTTGTGTCTCCGTCAAAAACAGCATAGGCGGTCGAGCCGTCTCGAGATGTTGGTGGACGGCATTGAGGTTAGCATGGAGCCCACGGATGTTAGTGAGCCCGACCTCAAACAGCGTGGTTGTGGTGGGGGTGTGCACCGCTGATCGACCGTTCATGTTTTTGAGCGCTGCCATAGAATATGATGTAAGGAGGAGAGGCGTGAATTGAGGGAACGTTGCCGCGATATAGACGGTCAAAGCGTGTGGCCTGTTTCCCCAGTTAACAGCCGACAGAAGAGAAGCGCTGACCCGCCGAACGGAAGGGCCCCCGAACCCCCCCGGGAATGGCCGCCGGGACCCCACCACCCGGTCACCAACCGGCACGACGGACCACCCCAAGATTATGCGTGGCATGATAGGGCAGCCTCACGAACTGGTTAGGTTCGCTTGGGCCCCTGTACTGTACCACGGGCGGCCAGCGGAACAGCCGTTTCTTCGGGTCTCCCTGGTCGGCGGGTCAACGCAGTCCACCTGGCTCTGGTTAGACGGAAGCCGTCACTGACCGAATCCATCGCCGCAACGTCTCCCCAAGCTCTGGTTGTACGCTGACTGATCCCGGAACGCGACCACAAGTGGTCACTTGGCGGGTTTTACGCCATGCGTACGGTGGTCACTAACCAGACGGGTGTTCAGACCCTACCACCAGTCGAGCAGTTGGTAGCTCGGTAATCCCTTAGTCGCCTCTTACGACACCCACGGGAAGAAATGGGGCGGTGAATTGTATTCTTAATCCGTCACCGCACGGACAAAAGTTTTTAGTGAAATGGAAAAGGCGTGCTTGAGGGAATTAATCATAAAGTATAAATTAAACAGCACTGTAGGTTTACATAATTATATATTTGCATCATAATATCTAGGTAAATTAATTCTATATATGACTCAACTGAGGAATTTGCTCAAGACGAGGATAGTTTTTTGAGTTCTGCATACCGATTTTATCCTTGAGGTTGAGTCGAGTCACAGTCGAGTGGAGGAAATCTCGAGGCGCCGACTATGCATATGGGTGTGATTTTTTGCCAATTCATTATACTGACGAGTGATTCGAACCAGGGGATTGTAAAATGATGTGTTATACTTATCAGTCTCTAACGCAAAAATTCATCATTTCATTCATCATGTTTAATCAGAAGGTTTGGTAAATAAAACACTAGTTTACGACGAGCGGCCTAGACTGGCGCGCAATGAAAACTGATTTTAATTACAATAAAATTTCATGGTGTGGTCCTTACCTACTGCACGCGCACATACAAGGCATGCAAGAGTCATCATAATGTATGTTATGCCTACACAGTAATCGGTTACCGTAGTTTAAGCTTGTCACCGACCCTGGTAAAAGTTCTTCACGCTCTTGTTATAGAACTCAATAAACTGAGTATGAAACAGTTCGCTGTGTTTCGGAGTGAAGGGAAAGGTAGCCAGTGTAATTACTGGGCATGGAAGGCATTTCATCTTAGGCCTCAGGATGACAACGCACCTGCAACACCAAATGATTTTCTCCTTGTTATTGCAGGTGTTTATAGGTGACGGTACCCAGTTACCACCAGGTCGTCAGTTTCAGGTGTAACCTCCGCAGGAAGCCCATCCCCAGGCCCATCTTTTCCATTGGGCACTGTGGGCAAGTGCCCAGGGCCCCGCGATTCATAGGGCCCTAAGTTCCCTTTTTGGAAATTAAGATTTTGATTATATTTCTATGGAAATATGAATGTATAACGGTATATTGTATAAAATAATTGAATTGATAAACTACTCTTTTTTTTAAGTCGGTTAAAACAATAAAGTGCCCAGAGCCCCCAATAGGTTAAAGACGGCTCTGCCCATCCCACAACCTGAGCGTTGTTGTTTTATTGCACAACAATCGATATAATTTAAATGAATGTCTACCTAAAATAAAACAGTTTATATTCAAAGTGCAGTGTACAAGCAGGAATTTACGTATGGAATCATTAATTTTTGTTAAAATTTATTAGAGCTTGTAGAATATGTAGCCGATTTCAATGTTTAGATTTGTTGTAGTTAAGAGAACTATATTATTTATTTATTGTTTTTTTCACTGCATTTACTTATCATTCATAAAATATTATATAAAAGACCGCCCTTATTCCGTTCGTAATAGAGGCGGCTTTTGTAGTTACGGCCTGGGAAATTCGCCGCGGCGAATGTTCGCGCAGGCCACGCGTAGCGGTGACCGCCACCGCCACCGCCCGTTCCCGTGGCCAGGCCGTTACACTTTACGTGCTGTCGGAGATTCTATTCTCCTGCTCATAATGTTCTAACAACCTTCCAGCGGTTCTTCGTGGTGGACGGCGGCATACTTGTGTACGCGCGGTCGCCCACAGACGTGGCCCGCGGCCGCCTGCACGGCTCCGTCGACGTGGGGCTCTCGGTCATCTCGGCGAAAGCCCGCCGGCGACGCATCGACATAGACGCCGACGAGTTCATATACCACCTGCGCGCGAAGACTCCGGACGTGTTCCGGACTTGGCTGAACGTTTTGAAAACGCATAGGTGAGCAGCACACACCAGAACGTTGAAAGAATTCCAAGTTTTGTGCGGTGCTTGATTGTCTGCGATTGTGCTTGGAGAGTGTGTGTTGAGGGTATTTCTAAAGCTGGCTGTCGATTTGGTCAAGACTCATCAAATAGCAAGGGCTGGTATATGCACTTTACCGTTGGGAAAACGACTAAAGCAGAGTCATCAAGTTGTTGAAGTCTACTGATCGCATCCATTTTTAAAAACGTCATGTATTTCAAAGAACCAAACAGAAAAAAAAAGTCTACACACGCTCTAAATTCCAAGAAAACGTCTATATTGTGATTTTGGGGTCGTCCTATATTTGAAGATAATTTCTAAATATCTAAGAATTATAATAATATTATTACACTCGCACCTATTATCTAGCGCAAATTAAGCATCACTACGAGCTTTTATTATGGATATTAGAGCTTAGATAACGGATAAATATAAATAAATACACGTATACAACGTGAATTTTCGATTTTGTTGGGGGTATTCCCTGGTGCAAAGATCATTAAACTGAACAACTCGTTATGGGACCCACTCTGACACGGGAGAATAAGTTACTGTTCTATCCAAAACTTCAATAACCACACGTACGAAGTATATTGAACAACTGATTTTCGCTGATATAGTTCAGTTTCACTGTCTGAACACCAGTGAGTCTGCTCTCAAAACTAATAAAAATTCATAATACCTAATATACTAACTAATTATATAGGCCGTCATAATGCTACTGCTCCACCTGCGTCTTAACGCGCTAATTCGCACGCTAATTTAGACGTTACGTAGACGTGGTCCTACGTTTAATGTGTAAAATTACAAATGGCATTACTAATGGCATTAAACGTTAAGCGATAGCTCGAGTGTCTGTTTTTGGACACATCAAAGGATTTTAGCGGGAAAGAGTTTTAGTTTAGCACGCTAAGTTATGTTGGCTACATTATAGCCGTCTCATTCCAAGGGACGCGCGCGCACAGCAAGGACGCGTGCACTTTGTTTTAGGCGGGAACTGCATTTACGATAACGACAATGGAGTTGTCGAATGAGAAATTTTTAGAGGTTTTACAATTACTACAATCAGAGCCGTGCCTCTGGAATACAAAGCTGCAATCGCATAAGAATCGCTCGGCTATTAGTGATGGGTGCGACGTCGTTTCCAGTGACACAGGAAGAATTAAAAAAAAACAAAAAATATTATCTAATGGGATACTGTCGTATTCATTTAAATAAATATAAAAAGTCTCTAAAATCAGGAGCAGTTCGAAATTATGTATACACTACGAATTGTTTATTAACGCGTTACTTCACGAAGAATTAACTCTTAACGGCATTGTAACCTAAATGTAGCCAACGCGCATTTTTAATGCTTTAACTAACGCGTAGTTGGCCATTGCCATTAACGTTGACGCTAATGCAGGTGGAGCAGTAGCATAACAGAAATGATTGGGTTTTATTATTGACCCTTCCAATCGGTTATATACAACAAAAAAACACTAAGTCAAAATGTCAAAATCCACTGTCGGCCTGGTTGTCAATAAACGGTTTTATTTCACAGATTATATCGCCAACACTTATTAACGTTCGGTGCACGGGAGTCGGTACCAAAAATCCATGCGCCTCTCGATGACCTCCCTCCCACAGATACTTCATCGCGTGAGTATTGTTAATTGTTGTTGTGAATTAATGGTAGACCATTAGGATATGTTTTCTTGATAGAATAGTGTGGATGGCTAGATAGATTTAGGTCTCGCATGCGTGTGGTTGACAGTTTGATTAATGGAGTTCTCTTTTAAAAGTTATTTTACTTCCTATTTTATGTTACAATTTCAAAAATATGTGAATGTAGTTACTTTGTGTGGAATATTGGTTGTAAATAATATATCACTTTCCTATTTCCTCATAGGCACATCCAAATTAAGCATAGAATCCTCAGCAATGACATCCAGTAGAGGTTTCCACAAACAATCTGATCCCACTTCCCAAAATCACAATTGCTTCAAAAATGCAGTCAAAACTCCGTTTTTCGATTGGCGCTTTACAAACAGACAGAGAAAGTTTATATTTTTTAACTTTACAAAAACGTTTAACGCTTTTGAAAAAGTGAATAATGTATTGCATAGGACAAATAGGAGTTTTTGTTCAATGGACTGCTTAGCGAGATTCAATTTAGATGACATAGATATGAACAAAAGCCCAGATATATCACAAGGCAGCACTACTACTGAAAAACAAGTACATATAACTGATTTGGAGTCAAATTCTAATCAAACCTCATCTTCCATCCATAAATCGAATAGCTTTAACATTGTAAGCAGAACTGAAAATTTCGATGACCAAGCTCCAAGGTTCGTAGACAATAAAGTAGAACCTACGTATTACTTATTTTCTAGTAAAAATAAGCGCCCTTCGATAACTTCGGATGAATCTCAACTGAAGAGAAGCCGTAAATCGACAAACCTCGTCAAATATAGAAATGTTACCAACGAACCAAGACTAACAAAACCTATAAGCAAATGCTTGCTACTGAAAAACTACAGGTTTCCAAAATATGAAAGTAAAAAACGCTTACATAAAAATGTGGAATGTGAATCCGTAGCTAAAGAAAACAACGAAGTTCAAGCTACTGTAGATAATAATGAGCACAAATCCTTACAAAACATTATGTCTGTTTCTGAATACGATAAAATAACAGAGAAAATAATGATATCGCTCTTTGAAAAACATAAAATAATCCATAACATTCAAAATAATGAAATAGAATACTACATAGCGCAAGTTGTAAGAGACCTCTATGATATCAAATTTAGCCAAACTGACGTACATCCAGTGAAAATGTTGTTTAGAGCTTTATTAGAATATTGGTTAAAAAATACCAGTGAGGAACCTTTCAAAGAGGCTATCAAACGCGTTAAATCAATAGCGAAACCTTCTAATGACTTTTTTACTAGAGATAAAATATTATCCAGTTTGATAATAAACCATGCCACGAAAGAAACACAATTTCATGGTATGAGTGATTTTTTTCAAGACTATGCGACTCCAGATTCTTTAGATACGACAAGTAAACAAAGGCCTTTCAAAACAATAAATAGGACTAAAAATTACAACAAATCGTTACGTTTTCACAGCCCAAAAAGAGATACTGAGAGTTTTGAGAAAGAAAGGCGCATTCAAGAACTAGAAAGAATATTGAAAAATACGGTGTACGTTTGTGAAACCGTGCGTAGTAAACACAATAAAGATATAATTATAACAAAAAAATTGTTAAATAACCTGTCTAAAAAGTCAAACGTAAACAGCGAAAATGAAGAGCGTATAGACAATTCACAATCTTCTTCAGAATTTCCTAAAATTCAAGAAACCATTAACCATCTCATTAGGGACACGACAATCCCACCTGATGTAGCTAAAGAATTCCTAAACGCATATTTGGGTATACTGATGGATGGAAGCAAAAGCACGACAAATAGCAGCTCGCAATCTAGTGAGCCAATATCTAAGAGTCATGAAGAACCTATTTGTGAAGTTCTAACCGAATCGATTCAAAAAAGATTTTCTAAAAGTATTCTTACGACGAACTTAGAAACAAACAAAAACATTAGCACTACAGCATCGAAACAACCTAATGCAAATAAAGATCCCGGAGAGTTATACTTGCAGGAAATGTTTGATAATATCCCTACCATCGGTGCTAAAACTAGTAAAACAGAGAATAGAAAAGTAGAAAATAACGATAAATCAAAAGGAGATAAAAAGGATACAGTTGGAAAATGCATCAAGGAGTATCCTGGCAAAAATCTTATACACGAAAATACTGAAGATAATTCAGTTGTCATTGACCTGTCGAAATACGATTTAGAAAATATACACATGCACAGCGACCCTACACTCACAGATCTAATGTCAATAACAATAAAGCTGAAAGAAAAGCCATCCCATTACGGTGAGTCTAAAACACAGCAACTAAGTCTCAAGTTCTTTAACGATAATTCGAAATCTCAGGTGAATTCTGACGATGATTGGCTTAATAACTTTGATAGCGAATCCTTCAAAAAATTTTTTGAACCGATTAATCTAAATTTTAAGAACAAATACAATTTTGACGCACCAAGCGATACTATTGAACTCAAGCCCTATATGAGCATAAGTGACGCAACATCAAAAGCATATTGTAAGATTGTGCGTGAGAGTGAACATTCAATTGATTTGTCATTCAAAAGCAGCAATTTTTTTGGAAAAGAGTATTCTGATAGTGAAGATACTCAATCCTGTTATATTGTTTCGTGTGTTAAAAAGAGCGCTATAACAAAATTACAAACAAAAAAGATAATATGTATGAATCCTAAGCAAACCAGTGGCAGTAGATATCCTGAAGAGTACTCAATGTTCGAGCAACCAACTCCTAGGATTATCGACGAAAAATTCATATTGTTACTTCTAGAAAATTTAACATTGCTTTCTAAAAACCTGCCGAGTTTGTACAAAGACTTGAATGCTTTATATATAAAATTGAGGAAAAAACACGAAAAGGTAGTTCGAAACAGCAGCAATATTCAAGGCTTAAGTCTCTTAGGTAAGATTTACAACGAAGACTACAAACCATATGATCGTGGGACACAGTTTGAAGCTGTTGAATGTGAGTGCATTACAGGCGTAGTTGTAACAAACAATTTAATGACCAAAGAAACAACTGTTGATAAATCCATCAGCACTTGTAATGCAATACATAATGTAAGAATTAGTGAAGTTCAAACCGAACCGACCAGTTCTTCGACAGAAAAGAATCACTTTCTTTTAGATATTAAAACTTATGATTCTAAAAAGAATTTCATTAAAGAATATACATGTATGAACCAGAAAATGTATTCAGGGAAAATTAAAGTAGAATTGCCAAAGGAAAGAGGGACGTCTGTCCAGAAATGGTACGAGCGTATCCCAACCAGAGAATGTGCAATAAGTACTGTAATTAGGACAGTTCTAAACTCTGATAGACACATTCGTATGGATCGTTCTAGAAATCTTGAAAATATCCACATTGTGAAAATTGAAAAGGAATTTCTGAATAGTAATATACCGATAAATTATGACAAAGTAGAATTTGCTAATGAACCTCGAAAATTATCCACACAATCACAAACCGATAGTATGTTTAAAGACGAGAACTATACATTGAAAGAATTTAACGTGTATGGTTTGATTGTGAGTAAAAATAAAATGAGATTATCGAATTCAGTGTTAGACTCTTCGTTGTCTAATAAGAGCGATGATTTGAAGACTCTGTATCGATGTCACAGTGAACCTTCTTATTGCTCGGGTTAGTTTAAAATCAATAAAGTAAAAGCAACACAGACAAAAATAGTAGAAGTTAATTTACTAACAATAAAGTATGTTTAACTAGCGTTTAGATTCATTGTTTATTATATTTTACGTTCTTATTGATAGGAGCAGATTCATAGATCTGTTAACAGTAGAATTTCCTTTAGACATAGTTCTCGATGATTTAATGTTACGTAGTTTTAGAATATTGATGACGTGCGCAATTTATTTTGTCAAATCACTACATTGAAAGTATTTGTAGGGCCACTTTACCTCAATTTCCTTATGCCTTTTGCTATCGTGCTTCTCACTATGTTAGGTACAGAAGTTATAATTTTCAATATGATTAAATATTGTAGTTTTGTATTTTGAAATTATTAGTTATATTGTCACGCTTGCGTGGTTGTATTAAATTTGTTGGTTTTTAGTGTGATATTTCAATTGATAACATTATACATATCTTCGAAACTGTTGTCATTCTCGTTATTAATTTTATTTATTTGCCTTACTTTCCTTGCACTTCTAGTACTACGCTCTTTACCAGAGTGTATTTAAATTAAAAAAATGAGATGATATCAATTGAAAATGTATTTTATCCCCGAATTTGGTTTTAGTGCAGTTTTTCTATTCTACGAGTGCTATTGACATACTTTTAAGAAACTTCTATAATTTTTGTTATATAAAAACGACACACCGAAATATGGTACGCAGAAATTCTAAATAATTTGCAGAGTAAAATGCTTTAACCAGCTCCTAAATACAAGTCAATAGCACTCGTTCCACAGCTCCGTGTGTTTGGTTGTAGGGCTGGTTAGCCCGACATCGGCCCCGTTACGGGGGCCTCAAGCCGGCTTCGTGTCGGGGACGCCGGGGGGCCGGCTGGCCAGTTGGATCATAGGTGAGGATACTGATGACCAGAGGTCGGAATTAGGTTGAGTTATTTATGTACTTGCATCGAAATTTTGATATTAATATATATCTTCCCGCGATTTCTAATGGACCTCCGATGTCGTTGATGCAAATCTGGCAACGTCGCGCGTGCAGTGGTTTAAATTGTGCAAAAGTAAATAACTTTTTCGTACCACTTGCTCAAAAAAGTGACATTCTATGCCACAAAAAGCGAACATAACAATAGTCATTTTTAATCTGTTAAAAACAGGGAAAGAAAATTGTACTGAATTTCATTCATCCTCTAGGGAGAGAATGTGATTTAAATTTGGAATACTTACCGAAATTTATACTGAACTACATCTGTGTTTACACCATTGAGTTTGTATATAAAGCATTATACATCTTTTTGAAAAAGGAATACGCACAAAAATGTAACTCTCTCTATCAATAATTGGACCAATGTTTCGAATGTTAACTTTTACTTTTAATTGTCATTATTTTTAATAAATGCTTATCTCATAATTATTATTGTGTTAATTTTTTCGCAAATGGTACGAAAAGTACAGTATTTTCCTCGGTGATAAAGCTAAAGTCTTGGGTGAACTTAAATCCCTCGCTACACTCAGGACTCGTCTTAAATCCCTCGCTTCGCTCGTGATTTAAGTTTTAACCACCCTCGCTACGCTCGGGAGTAAACCTCGAGTCCTTCGTTACGCTCGCGATTTAAATCGTCACCCGCGACAGAAGACTCTGCTTTATCCCCTTGGTTAATAATCTACTATTTTATTTAATAAATCACGGGATTTTTATGCTATTTCAAATTAATCTCGGGATTTGAGGCATATCTACTTTATTATTTCGCTGTATGAAATCAGTGTAAGTACATAAAGAACTCTTTACCTAATTCCGACCTCTGCTGATGATGTATTGCATTGACTAAACAACAAGTGCCCGATAAAGTTTCTCAACATTTTCTAATGTTTAGCAACGCTATTTACCCATATACTGCTTATGCTATGCTTCTACTAGTTGGTGGGCCCGTATGTAGGGTCATCTGGGTAGGTACCACCGCCGTTGCTATTTCAGCCGTGAATCAGTTCGCTGTGTTTCGTAGTGAAGGGAAAGGTAACCAGTATAATTACTGGGCATGGAAGGCATTTCATCTTAGACCTCAGGATGACGACGTCCCTGCAATACCAAGTGATTTTTTCCTTATTATTTCAGGTGTCTATAGGCGGCGGTAGCCACTTACCACCTGGTGGGCCGTCAGCTTTTGTCACTTTGTTGTAAAAGAAAATACTCAGTGACACGAGAAGTTAAACAAAATTATAAAATTGTTTTATACCTATACGCATGTGCATGAGTTTTGTTTAGGAATAAATAGAATACCTTTTGTTACGAATATTTATAATGAAACCACGTAAGGCAATTTTCTTCAACTGACACTTTTATTTACTTAACCGTTGCTAGGCTACATTCGTCACACTCCCGACCAGAAGGGACTGGAAAGTCCAAAAAATATTTACAATATGATGAGCAAAAGCTAAGGTATACACGGATTGGTAACATACACTCATATAAAAACTTCACAATAAAATAATATATAAAATCACCTTAAACTACGAAATCATCAGTCTCGCTGGTGGTCGTGAAGTTCGTCCAGATCGAGTCACAGTCACATCCGTCAATGGTGTCTCTACTTTCTCGTCATCTTTTGGTGAAGTCAAAGTAATGGTCGGATTGTGTGTCAGTAAACCGTCGTCCGGTTGTTGGTGTAGCTCTAATGGGTAAAGCCTTTGAAATGGTCTTACCTTATATCCATTACAAGTACGAACCTTAGCTACTCGTTCGTATCCGTCTCGACCGACGTATGTCTCTTCGACGATAGCTAACGGCCATAATAATCGTTTGCCATCGGACTCAATTAAAACGACGTCACCAGGTTTTAATGGTGACGGCACATTCCGCTTTGTACCCCTTTGAACTAAGGTACTAATATATTCATTGCGGAAACGCACTCGAAAATTATCCCTTAAGGTCTGGCAGTACTTAGCACGCATATTCAGAGACGCGCTATCTATTTCATCTAAGTCATCTACGATATTCCCTGCCAATGGTTGTATAAATAGAGAAGGTGTGAGCGGCCTCAGTTCGTCAGCATTATTACTGAAATATGTCAGTGGTCTATTATTTATAGTTGCTTCGCAATCGCACAATACGGTCTGAAGTTCCGATAATGTGACTGAAGCTCTACCTAAAACTCGTACAAGCATACCTTTTACCACCCCAATAAGCCTCTCGAAGAACCCTCCCCACCATGGCGCGCTGGGAGGAGCGAAATGCCATTTAATTTTTTGCACATTAGAGAACGCAACAATTTTGTTCCAATCTAGTGCATTAAGCATATTTTGGACACCAACAAAATTTGTGCCGTTGTCACTATAAAGACTGTGTACTCTCCCTCGTCTGGCAATGAATCGCCTTAAGGCGAGGATAAAGTCTCCGCTAGAAAGTGACTCAACAACCTCCAAGTGCACCGCACGATAAGTGGCACAAGTGAAAAGCACTATCCAGCACTTAATTTGCGATCTAAGGAACAGCGGGCCTGCCAAATCCACTCCCGTAGCTTGGAAGGGGGCGGAAGCTTCAGTACGATCCTTTGGCAACTGAGCCGGTGGGGTTTGTTGCGGCTTGGCTTTGTGACGTTTGCATATTATGCACTCCTTTATTATCCTTTTAACGACTCTTCTGAGACCTACTATCCAGAAACGCTCTCTCAGACTAATCATAAGAGTCTGAGCACCGGCATGTTGAAAGACTTTATGATGCTCTACGATGAGGCGTTGGATGATCGTCTCGCAGGCTGGTAGAACAATAGGCGCTCGGAAGTCGTAGGCTTCGTCCATATGTGCTAACCTTGTGTTAATACGTAGTACACCATCCTTATCTACGACCGTATGCAAATTTGAAAATCTTTTAAGATGTTTGGATTGTATTAACCGAAACAAAGCCTTTTCTGCTCGGTCAAGTTCATCGCAAGACAGCTCTGTATGTGGCAATGTAGAACGTTTGTACTTCATTCTCAAGATCCACCCAATCATTCTCAATGTTTTTGCATACGATGAAAAGTATGTTAACTTACACAGGAATGATGAATCTTCTACAAGCATCGTGTTTATGGAAGGTTTCCTCCTTTCCTCGTTTGTTTGACTTACATCAAAGGGTACTTTGGTCACTGGCCAATTCTCCTTATCAAAAAGCCACGATGGACCTTCCCACCATTTGCTTTCAAGTAAACCCTTGACACTTACGCCCCGTGATGGCAGGTCCGCAGGATTTATGAATCCAGGAACATGTCCCCATGCGTCCTTGGAGCTGGATGCTCTTATTTCCCGCACTCTGTTGGTTACAAATACGCTCCAATCCCCGTCGCCTTTTATCCAGCATAACACAACGCTCGAGTCTGTCCAATAGAACACAGGACAGTTTTTTAAATTTAGACCTTCAATCACTGTGTTGGCTAGTCTCGTAGCAAGTGTGGCAGCGATTAACTCTAGTCTTGGTATTGTAACGGTTTTTGCTGGAGTTACTCTTGCTTTTGCCATTACCAAACGAACACAAGCGTTACCGTCTAGCTCCGAGCGGAGAAACACACAAGCCGCGTAAGCTGCTTGGCTCGCATCACAAAACACATGGAGGGAGTTTTTACAGGCTGATATATCACAGCACGTCAATCGTCTCGGTACTCTGATTTCGCCTAGAAGATGTAGATGCTCTACCCAATTTTTGAATTCCTTCATCAAAGAAGAAGGAAGCTCTGCATCCCAAGAAAGTTTCGTAGCCCACGATTTTTGAAGTATCATCTTAGGAACGATTGTTGTCGGACAACATATACCAATGGGATCAAAGATTTTGTGTACTATCGAAAGAAGACATCGTTTTGTAATGAGTCCTTTAATTCCACTGATTGACTGCACATTGCAGCTGAGTTCGTCCTGATCTAAGTTCCAAACAATGCCCAAAACAGAGGTTGTGGACGTTTCGTCGGAACGAACAGGAGCTGTTACCCAGCACCGCAAGTCGAACATACCATCACGCATGACTTCTATGGCTTCTCTTTTAAACCGCTCCATTGCCTCCACCGAACTTATACTCGTCACACAATTGTCCACATAGAACGACTTCTTGAGTTTCATCGCGGTTTCTTTTAGCCTGTCGTTGGCGTGATCTAGATGGTATGCAATAGTCGCCGCAAGATGGAATGGACTGGACTTGACACCGAATACGACTCGCTTGTGTCTGTAAACGACAACAGTTCTTTTCGTGTCTTTAATGTCTGTCCACCAAAGGAACTTAAGATAGTCACGGTCTTCTGGTTTGAGTGAAACTTGGAGAAAGGCCTTAGCGATATCAGCGGTTACTCCGATGGCTTCCTTCCTAAAATCTATTAATAAGTTAGGAATGAGCTCTATCAGATTTATACCTTTTTCGAGACAACTGTTCAATGAAATACCGTCAGTATCCTTTGCCGATGCGTCAAATACGGGTCTTATTTTAGTGGTCGCGCTTGATTCCTTAATAACGGCATGGTGTGGTATAAAGTGACCAGTATTATTCATTTGGCAGGGAGCCCTTTCGATAATACCTAAGTTAGACCACTCATTGAACGCGGCACTATAATGTTCTATCTTACCTATCGATACAAGGCGTTTTGTTGTAGATACTAGTCTTTTCAAAGCGGTCTCATAGTTTGGTTTCGGTCGGGTGGAACTGTCACACCATGGTAAGTAAACTTCATACCTGCTTTCTTCATTAATATGAACTGTTTCATTGAAGTGCTTTAGGACTTTTACCTCCCGGGCGCGCTTTGTTTCATATTCGCTCGGATCTCGTATGCCTAGAATCTCCAAATCCCACAGGTTTGAAATTTCATGATGTGATGAGCAATACAGGTTAGTCGCTGTCGTGGTGAAAACACCTGTGACAGGTCCCTGGATCGTCCATCCCATTTTAGTTTGAACTGCAGTTAAATTGTTGTTAAGATGTAAAAAATTACCAGTCATAACAGTACCTGAAAAATCAGCGCCTATTAATATTGTCACGTCGTCAGGGGTAGCCGTCGAGTCAGTCAGTTTAATACCCTTTTTCCGTAGTTGCTCAGTTATTACATCGGACCTAACCTTAGGTAAAACGCCACATATATTCTGCTGTCCTAAAACAGAAAGATACATAGAAAAATTATCACAAAGACTCTTCAGATGAATATCGTACACTGGGTGTTCTTCAGTGCTTGTTTCGACACCGCCGAATAAACAATGTGTAATTTTCTCCATGTTTGCGGGTTTCAGCCCTAGTTTGTTGGCTAACTCCTTTTTGATGTAAGATCGTTGAGCACCGGAGTCAATCAATGCACGAACACAAATTTCTCTCTTGCCTGCTACCAGTTTGACCGCTAAGGTTTGTAATAACGTAGTAGCTTTGAGTTGGCAAGTTAATTCATTCGATCTTAATTCGGGTTCCGACGAATCGTGTTTCTCAGGCAGGTTTTGACACAAGAGCGTGACATGACGCCTTTTGCAGATAATACATTTTGGAAATGATTTACACCTCTTTGCAGTATGTGTTTGTTTTAGGCAAATTTGGCATGCCTTTTTGGTCTTAACAAACTCTAATCTCTCTTTCGGTGACATTCTCTCAGCCTTGTGGCATTCTACACTTGTATGATTACTTTTGTTACACCACAGACATTGGATCAAAATATTGTTAGTATTAGACGAACTCAGTTGACCTTTATTGATTACATTTTGACCTTTCTTATTTTCTGTAACAAAACAAGCAGTTGGAGGGCAAATAGACGATGCGCTAGGTAAACTAATTTGAGAAAATCCCTGTCGAGCCATTGTGATGCGTTCTTCCGATTCAACTTCGTTCTTAATAAAACTCATCAGTCTGGTTAACTCGTCATCGGACTCATCGTTAGCGCGTTCACGTTTAGCTCTCATGCGATTCCATGACCTCAGCAAATCTTCTGGTAACGCACTCTCGATCATAGGATAAAGAACTGAAGCAAATTTATCTTTTGTGACGTTAAGTTCTTCCAGAGCTTGTAGGTGCGTCTGTAGGCTGTCATAGAGACGCGGCAGGGTGCACATTTCGCCTTTTAATTGAGACCAAACTAAGGTAAGCAATCCTCGGACGTATGTCTCTATCAAAATATCGTCCCGAGCAAAACGTGCCTTTAATGCTTCAATCGCTTTGGGATAATTAGCTGCACTGGGTGGGTAGCTCATGACAAGTTGGCGTGCGGGGCTATTTTCTGTTGTAGACTGTATCAGATACTGAAACTTGTCAATGTTGTCAGTGTCTACGTCTTCGTGGATTTTTCGGAATTGACCCCAAAATTGTATCCAGTTTTTTACCTCGCCGTCAAACTTACTCAATTCTAGCTTAGGCATCTTAATATTTTTGCGCTGCGGTTGCGTATTTGCGTATACTGTGTTATAGTCCGAAACATTTGATGCTAGTGAAATTTGGCTATTCTGTCTAGCTAGCGGTATGGTTTGTGATTGCTTAAACTTTAGATACTTAACTTTTACCTCAGCCCAGCGTTGTTTGTACTCAAGAGCCTTGTCCTGGTCTTCTTCGAAAGTAGCCTCACTAAATTCTTCCGAATCGCAAAACAAGTCCACAATCTTGGCTTCTACGCTAAATAACGCTTCGGACACATCGGATAAAGCTGTATACGATCCCTCAACAGTTTGTTGGTCATTATTGAAGTCCGTTAAAAATATTTTCTCCAAAGTTGAGAATTCCCGTCGGAGTTGTGTGCGCTTACGTTTCAAGGCGTTCATCGTTATTAAATATTGTATGTTATTAGATTACAGGCTAAATTACTGTAAAAATCACGGTCGCCACAATGTTACGAATATTTATAATGAAACCACGTAAGGCAATTTTCTTCAACTGACACTTTTATTTACTTAACCGTTGCTAGGCTACATTCGTCACACCTTTGCTTTTAATTTTTGATTAGAATAGTTTTTATATAGTTTTGTATTGGTGTAAAAAATCTCAAACTATTTTTGGGTAAACTGGTACAATTTCTGATATATTCAAACATTAATATCTTTTCTAGATTCGTCCAGCACAGCACCTTTAGCAATGAACATCGCGAATAAATTAATAACATCTTTAAAAACTAGAAAATAATTAAATACAATATTTCTACATTGTGAGTATAGACCGAAGCTGATAACACAAATACTGAGAGACTAGAAGAAATTCATAGGTTTCTATTCATATTTCTAGAGCTTCTCTAGTATCTTGTGTCGTAGAGGCATAGGCGGTTGCGTCATTGCAAATAAATGAATAATTTTTATCGCTTACTGATACTGACCATTATGGTGAATGCTTACATAAACTTTTTATAAACTGATTTATACTGTAGCATTTTCTCACTTTTTATTTCAACTAAATTGGCGACACTTATTTAGACATTTGAGTTAGCTGTATGGCTTTGAGCCATTGCTTTTCCCTGTCAAGCTTATTTAGAACTACTGCTAGAGTTCTTGACTCTATGTACTGGTTGGAAAATTGTGTCCGAGCGAATATTGTGTTATAAAGTTAGTGTGATTTTGTGAAACCAGTGTTATAGTGCGTGCAATATGGATAATTGTTGTTATAAACGTTTACTTGATGTAAAAGTCGTTGAGAATTTTATCTTGGTTATCCACCTCTTCGAAGTATTATCATGAAGACTGTTAATATATATTTGCCGCCAATCTCCTAAGATACATTGGAATGTAATCTTATCATTACGTGGGATCATGACCAAGTCTCAGTGCACAGTTCATTTTTGTGCCTTCCCTAGTTTTACTCTTTCGTGACCAGAAATATAGATGCCATAAACCTTATTATATCTTTGGGCAGAAAGAGCCTGTTGATTTCTGGCTTTGTATAAGCCATAAGCCACTTCCAGAAGACTCGTGAGCATCACAATGACACAAAAGTTGCGTCAAGGTTTCCTGACAACGGAACTGAGGGTGTTCCGCTTTTTAATGCAATAACTTTAGAAAATATAATATGATATAGCTGTACAGGCTTGACTCTTTGCCTTCCCTTTAATAGGAGAATTCGACAAAAGGAAAGAACTACTACTGTCAGACACAAGCGATAACTATTAAGATAAATGCGAGTAATAAATGAATATCACCAACTGACAAGTTTCTATTGGTTCAGAGTCCGGTGGACCCTTGGAGAGTGCTTCCCGCGAGCTCGGCCAAGCGCAACTGTCCGTACAGCAACTACAGCGGCTGCTGGAAGCCCTGGAACTGCAACATCAAACGCACCATGACACCGATGTAAGTAGACTGTGAGCTGATTCTGTTGTCTTTAATAACGTAGCGATATAGGCGATCTAAAGTCTCGAACAATCTTGAGCCTCTACAATTGCTATTTGATAATTTTAACGTCATACTTATGACACCCCTCTTATTCCGTCGGTGGTTAAAAAAACCACTTCCTTAAAACTCGTACCTTTTACAGATACCATTGATAGCCAAAGTTGAGGTTGATGTTTTATAAGAAGTAAAATAGCAAGAGGAACCTGTCAATAAGTCAATATTTTACGTAACATAAAACGGTAGGTTAACCAACCTTATTGTGCCGCAATAAGAGCCATTTTTGCAATACAGCTGTTAAAGTTGATGAACTGTCGACAGTATTTCTTTGATTGTGTATTCCAATCCACTAATGGCTTATTGTTATTATTCTGGTTGGAATATTTGAATTAGATATAGTTTTGTTATAGTTTCAAAATTGTAGGTAGAATGCGATAAGTAATTAGCAGAGGTCGGAATAAGTTAGGGTTATTTATGTACTTGCATCGAAATGTTGATATTAATGTGGATCTTCCCGGGATTTCTAATAGACTTCCGATGTCGTTGATGTAATTTTGGCAACGTCACGCGTGCAGTGGTTTCAATTGTGTAAAAGTAAATAACTTTTTATTTAATAAATCACAAGATTTTTCTACTTTTTCAAATTAATCTCTGGATTTGAGGCATATCCACTTTATTCTTTCGCTGTATGATATCAGTGTAAGTACATAAATAACTCTACATAATTCCGACCTCTCGTAATTAGTCTTAAATATCTAAGTTTACACACTGATCTGAAAATGTAATAGCTGTTTTTCCACGGCAAAAGTATTGATTGTTATTATTACTATCTAAACGTAGTGTTAAATTCAATAAATAAACATGTACAGTTGACAGGCGACAATGCGTAACAGTTTGACCTTAAGACCGCCTTTACTCCATACGTAACAGAGGCGGCTGTCGTAGTATAATAAGTTTGTATTATTTCCTACCAGGTGTCCCTAGAAGGCGCGTCGCCCAACGTTAAGAAAGACCGACGCAAGTTCGGTTTACGCAAGAAAAAGTCCAATAGCAAATGCACCTCTGTTGAACTTGCACCGCCACACATCGACCCATCCAACTCGCACATGGTATGTATATATCTCTCTTTCTCACTCCAATCGACCATATTTTAGTTTATAGTAACAAAAAGTGCACAACTTTGTGGAGCATATACGTCATGGCACACTATACCGGCACCGCTCCAACCCAGCAATGAACTTGCCATTCAAATTAGAGCATTAAGTTGTAAGTCGTACAATATATTTTGCAATATTAATATGAAAAAGCCAACCTCGAGCAGTCAGCGCGCTTGCCGCTAGTATACAACTCAACTCGCAGGTAGCGTCCTTACAGCTCGCTAACGGCGTGCTTACAGCGAGCCGGCTACGTGCTTACTACGCGCCGACTCCGAGTTGCCAGCAAAACAACAACGTGCAAGTCCTAGGCGTGTTCAATCACAAATGTCATACTATATAACAGCAAGCTTGCACCTTGCACCAAGCTGTGAGCTCGTACCTTCCGGACGACACGTAGCTAGCGCGCTGGCGGCTAGCCGTAGCCTAAATTCGAGGCGACGCCCGTGCTGCAGCCGTGCTGTTGCGGAGCCGGTATAGTGTGCCATGACCTTAAGTCATCGCCGAGAATCAATACCGCATCTCTTGTGTCATGCTCTGGCTAGAACCAGAATGAGTCTTCTGAATGTGGCATATCCAAAGCCAGAAGCTTACAGGCACTTTCTGCCCAGAAATATAGTCTGTGTTGTGACAGGACAAGTAAAAGCAGTCGAAACCACGGCTGACAGACGGTCAGCCAGCCGTCGCAGTACGCAAGTCACTGCTCACGCACTGCCTAACCTATAACACTCATGATCATCATATCAACTTATGGGGGGCTTACCAACGCTGCGTCTCCCGTCACGCGGCCGCCACTTAAGGACTTTTCCACCTTAACGGCCGTCAGTCCTCCTTGCGATGTGGCCTTCCTACTTGAGATTCTCAATTCTTATGGCTGTGGATCTCATCATTTCTGATTGGATCACGCAGAGAAATACCAAGCATAGCCCTCTCCATTGCTCTCTCGGTGACTTTGAGCCTTCTAATGAGGCCCATTGTAAGCGTCCTCGTCTTGGTTCCGCGTATCATCACTGGCAACACACACGAGTTGAAGACTTTCGTCTTGCGACACTGCAAAAGCTAAGCCGAGAATATGCCGCTAAGCTTCCTGAACCTAATTGAAATAATTGTATCAAAATTCTATCTTCTCTCGAAAGAAATACTAATCCGGTTTCAGTAGTACCACTTCAACCTTGTTTACCTAAAGTTTAATTCCCTCAGGCATTATCAGCACTTACTGCGCCCCCATCTCCCGGCGGCGGAGCGTCTTCCATGCCAAATTCAGCTGCATCTCTGCCAATCGGTAAGCAACCTTATGTTCTATACAGAAAAGTTATTTCCTTATCTATATGTTAGTCGTGGAAGTGTTAGCAAGATAGTTGCCGCTTGAGTTCCATCTTTAAAAAGTAAATTTTAAAATTGAGAGTATAATCTCTGCAGGTACAGCCGGAAGCACATCAAGCGGAACAGTTTGACCTTAAAACCGCCCTTACTTTATTCGAAATAGAGGCGGCTTTCGAAGTGCAACTATTACACTTTATGTGCTGACGTCTGTACACGGATTAATGGTAATTTAATTATGTCCACATAAAAATGTAACTCGAGAACCTATGCAGTTTTTTTACTTACTAAACAATATACACAAGAAAATAAAATTGATCATTGTATATTAATTAACGTTTGTAATAATTTTGTTACTTAGTTTTTCCATAATATTTTGTTGTGTATACTGCAGCAATATATTTTTTCTTTCTAGTCTACACGAATAGTCTTCAACGTCTCAAATGTATGTAACAAGAATCGGAAAGAACATCCATTTAAGCCAAGACTGTCCTGTACATTTTGTGTGCAAAATCATGTTTTAATTTAATATCTTTTATTCATTTTGTAAAGAGAAAACGCTTTTATTATTTGGATTACGTGAATATAAATAAAGTATTTTAAAAATATGTCTTGTCAAGGATTCTACGAGATCGGTAAGTTTTGAATGCGCAAGAGCATGGTGGATCCACAGATTAAATATACCAAGATGGCGCCGACTCCCCTATATCACACAAGTTTGGGATGCGTTCAGTTTGAGTCGAATAGTGGATACATCATTCAATCGTCACTATCAAATTTATATACATTTTTGAAGAAACTTTTTAACAACTAAATAAATTTACAAAATGTTTGTATTTTTTACCAAAATTTTATGTACTTTTTGACAGTACAGCTTAAACTGAATGAATCAATGCACGTGGAGATGTTACGCTACAGCATGTCTGTCTTGCTATCCGTAGCTAGGCCCTGTGACGTCATCGTGCTTATCGATCGATCGTAACCGCGGCATTCGATAGATGGCGCTAAAGTTAACATAGTCTGGCTAATGGAATAATAGGATCCAACAAAAAATGTATTTGATACTTTTTGCATCTCGCTCATATTCTATAAATATAGAGCAAGATAAATAAAAATGACAGTGAATATTTAAATACGTTCTTGGGTATCCATTCTGAGATGATTCTGTAAACTCTTGTCTCTCTTTCGTACTAGTATGTTATGAGAGAGATAGACTTCATATTGTTTTGTTGGATTCTTATAAACCACATTGATATAATATCAAAACATGGTACAGAAGTATATAACTAATAATTCTAATAATTACTTTCTCGTTTTGCCTTCCAGCGTTTCTTTCGACATTTCTGGCCTCCACTTTAGTTCGTAAGACTGTTTTTTTACTTTTTATTTTGTTTTTTACTTCCCTACTCCTCTTTCGTACACAATCGCCATTTTGTTAATACAACATCACATGACAGAAGCTTCGGTAGTTTATTAACAATATGTTTTGGAGTGTCTAGACGTATATACATTTGTACGCGGTCAGATAAAGGAACACTTTGAGAATGGCATTGTTTGCTCTCCCTTTTTATTTCTTTTTCTGTCTCTCTTTTGATTAAATAACCAATCGTTGCCGTTTCATACAATCGAATAATGTTTCATTGAAAAAATGTTTAAACTTACTTTGGTTACCAGGGGCCTTACCACCATCTTTATAAAAGCGATTCATATTCCGCTCGGTTCAGTATTGGTTCCTAAACTGCATCGATTTCTTTCGTACCATCATCTTAGTAAAATTGATTCGCGTTTGCACCGATTGAATGTACTTACCGTAGTGCGGTGTGTTTTTCGTTCAAATGAACTAATTAGTAGAATATAATTGCTTGTATAGTGATTGTAATTTTAGTTTGTCGATATGTAAATTATTACGTTAATTAAGAGATTGGTGCTCTAGTTTTTATATATAAATTATTTTATAAAAATTTATAATATAAATGTGGTAAAATATAGGTTTATTATTTATTAATTGAACTCATTCGTGATCAACCGTGCCGTATTCATTTTAATTTGTTCTTTCAATCTGATGATGTTGTTGTGACTGAGTTGGATAAAATTATTAAATTATTTTAAGCCCAGGCTTCATACATTTTTTGATCCTTTCCTTTCAATCAAAAGTCTACACCACACATGTCATTAAAAATGCTATTTACAGGTGTTCTCAGGTTAGGCTACGGTCCTACTATTTTATTCTTATTTCTACCAAATGAAATTTCGTCTTTATTTTTTTTTATTTGTATCACAAGAATGGGTTCAAATGGCAAAATTATTGCTAGATGGTTACACTTATGTGACTTATACTTATTTAAATATTAAAGTCGTTATTTTGAAATAAGTACAATGTAACTATTTCACACATTTCTGAACTCAGGGTTTTCCTATCTCTAGTGTTGTCATAAATGTCATAGTCGCCATAATTGTTTACATCTCGGGCAGTAACGAAAAAAAATTGGACTGTAATGACAGCAATGACAGCAATTCAACTCTCAACTGAATCGCTGTCATAGTCTAGATAGCGTCGTAGTACGAATTAACGATTCTACTCAGTTTAGGTCCTAAACTGGATCGCGATAAAAGATGGTGGTACGGGTGCAGAATAACGATTCATCGAAGTATTACGGCACATATTTTGACATTTCATCAAACTACTTTTAGCCACAATAACGTTTAATCGAATGAAGCCTTCACGTGATGACAAATAAAAACTTTTGCAGTCAATTCTAAAATAATACCTTAGCAACAACATAAAAAATAAGTAAATGACGTACATTCACTGTCTATACCCTAAAAATAGATGGAATCTAGCGGTCGGCGGCAGGCTCACCTTCACTCGTTAATGGTCACTTTTCTAACCTAACCGAACCCAGATTTGTTTTTATGCAAGCATGTAAACAAATTAATTGCCACTAACCAATTACGACTATTTTGCTAACTGAAACTTTCGTGGAAACTAAATTATGGAAAGCGTAACAGCGATCTAACAATATTTCGATGAAAGACACAAAATATATGAAAAATTACTATGAACTGAGTTTGTCGATAAAAACTATTCGAGGAAATCTAGGTGAGACGTAACGAGAGACAATGAGATGTTCAATATTGAAACAAAAGATCTGCGATTAGTGTTATTCGTAATGGAAATCGTTGAAGTTATTTGCGATAAAGTGATGGGTTGCCCTTCAAAAGATCTTAAGTCTAAGTTCTTCAAAGGCGAGTGACTTGACACTAATGAATATTGTATATGGTAAGCAATGTGTAACTATTTAGTTATATTGGGCTCAGAAATGTACTAGTTTTACTTTATTGACAATCTTGTCTCTTTAACTTTCTCCATGTTTTACTTTTATAATTCTTCTATATGTGGAGACTTTCACAGACTTCATGTATTTAATAGCATTTATATCTTGTTTATGTAGTCGTTAGTCTTCCACAATAAATAAATAAAGTAACAAGGTATTATATTTTGCGGCCTGACCGGGGAAGCAGCATCACCTTACACAGTCAGTTGAGACTAGTTTCATAGTATAGGTACTGTCGCTAGAGCTCTTTGTCAGAAAGAATAAAAATAAAAGTAAAAATAATCAATCCACTAGTTTACTTATCAATGAGTAAAGACTCATTAAAAAACTTAAAGTTTTACTGTTTCCTTTTCAGTTGGTTAGCGAAATGCAACAGACAAGATTTGATTTGGCAGTTTTACTAAACTAAAATTAACTTAAACTTTCGTTAAAGTAGATACTGTCCCTTTCATTTTCATAATGGTAGAACAAGACGACATATGATTGAATGAAACATAAGTTTATTGATGTCTTTGAGTGCCACCTAAGTGTTCGAAGTCGTAGGTTTTTAATTGAAGTCTGTCGACAGAGCATCGTTATTTCCAATCTGATTCTTTATTTGACCGAGTTTCAAAATGCATTGAAAGAAAAATGTTCAAAAACCACGTCCAAAAACGAAATCACCAACGACATTTACGTTTCTCATCCATTTCCTTTTTTATTGTTGGTGCTAATTGTGTGTGGTTGCTTTCCATACTGTTATTTATACTTCATAATGGATCAACGTTACATGGGATGTGTGTTGGGTAATTAAAACCGATTTTAAAAGGGAGGAGGTACTCAATACGAGTTTTTTTTAAGTATGCTTTTAACTAAACTAAGTATATTAGCATTTTGTTATAATGCAGCTAGAATAGGACGCTAATTTTACAATAAAAGTCGTACCCTACAAATTGAAAATGTAACGATCTATGGCTTAACCATTTATATTCTTGTACTTTTTATCACGATTTTCTTATAAAGTATTTATCTGTTTAAGGAAGAAAGAGAAGCACAATTTAAAAAAAAAAGTAGTTCGTGTAGTAAAAAAGGAAGAGAGATGTAATGACACTAAAATTAGTTTAGCTTTAACCGCCTCTGTGGTCTAGTGGTTGAGACCGCCGGGGTCCGGGGTTCGATTCCCGTGGGGGCAAAAATTTTCTGCTCGGTTTGGTTGGTGGTAGGGCTTTTCTAAGTCCGCCTGGCTAGCTACCACCATCTTACCTAGGTCTGCCGCCATAGCAATAATGTAAACGGCATTGTTGTGTTCCGGCAGTTAGAGGTAAGATAGCCAGTTCCTCTGTGGTTGAGGAATCCGGGTGTAGCTCGATTCCATCGTCGGCCTTATCGTCACTTACCATCAGGTGAGATGAAGGTCAAGAGTTACCCCGTTAAGATAAAAAAAAAGTTGAAAACTGTACCTACTGTGTACAGTCACGTGTAAAAAGATGTGCACTTTTGACATTTCGTGTGCCTTATTCTTTTTGCAATAAGATTCACTTACAGTCAATAATGTATTCATTTAGCACGTTACTCTGTTTATTGTTGACAGTTCGCTATCATAAGTTATTTCAATTTGCTGTCAAAACGAATCGCTATCTCTTGGGATAATTAGTTAAAGACTATTACAGTGCGCGCTACGAGTCATGAAATAAAATGGCGTCAACTGCGCATGTATAATCGACGAGAAAAGTGTAAATGATATTAAAAATAAATTGACTGTGTGTAGGATAGAAATGATTATAAACTTTTATTTTTAATTATTATCAATTGAATAAGATGTTTTTGCAGGTGGCAAACCATTTCTATAAACTAATACAGCCCATGTTTTTATTTATTGTTGTAGTGACGGCACCACCCTTTATACAACCTATACACAACACTTTATTCAAAAACACTAAGTTCAAATATACCTTCTAAATAAAAACTAAATAACACTATGTACTTGTACACTTACAATACTATTTACTTATTATTAAAATAAACACATAAAATTGTCGTTGTAAACAAATAATTTATAAATTGGTATTGTCCGATTATTGAAATTACGTGACACTTGTGTTATCGCTGGTACCTAAGGCGAGCCTAAACCGTGCGCGGGTGGAGGGCGGCAAGGAGTCACTGCGCGTCCCTCGTTGTCATGGTTACTCACCCCGCCCCTCACACCCTACCTCAGCTGACACCTATTTATCGCCTTCTGCGCAATTTCATGACTCGTGGCGCGCACTGTACCAATCCAATTCCCGATGTTTCCAACAGTTTTGGCAGTTAAGTCTTTTCAATAAGAAAACTTAATGAAAACACTAGCAATATATATCTTTGTTTCCTATTCGGTTTTGCGACGTTGCTTACTAGAAAAAAGCACCTGTTTTATTTTGGAGTTAGGAGTTTATAATAATGTCTGTCCTTCGAGCCTGACTACCGTCTACGCAGTATATGAGTTCTATGTTATACTCTGATCCGATACAAACCAACACTACGTCTGGATACTCTCTTTATCCTCAAGGCTATTTGAACTATTCAGCTAAGCTATGCAAAGCATGCTGCCAATCGAAAGCAATAAAATATGACATGTGGCATACAATTTTGCATCTACACACCTACGCTTAAGTGCTTATTTTCAATGACACTAACAATAATGGCTTTTTTTTCATAAATTTACCACTTTTATTGTTAATTAACTAGTTAACTTATTCTGATATTTTTGGTAGGCCCCACTAGTTGCAGCAGTTCTAAGTAGTTATATTATTTTAAAATTAATGTTCAAAATGAAGAATGGAAGGTTGTTGCACCGATTAGCTTTATCAATGTTACGATTTGGGCTAAGTTATTCCTACTAGAAACATTGTATACAAGCTGGTGAAAGACTAAACTACTGAAGCTATGAAAAAATGGAATTTGGACAGTAATTTCCTTTTTTAAGACGTAGAAGCTCACTGAGAGATATTTTAAATACACACATTTGAATTTTTTTTTATTTCCGCCCTAGGACAGGAAGCAATTAGTATGAGTTTCTCCCGCCTGGTGGTGGGAACTAGCGTTTTCCTCCCAATACTCAGATTAAGAAAACGCTACTTTCCGAGCATGAGGAATGAAAAATACTTTATACCACTATGGTGGCAATCAAGCATATTGCCCACCTGCTGGTAAACGGAACAGTACGCGACCACTTTGGTTCCAATTTGCAGGATGAATTCCCTGCCGGTGGCGAGCGGTGCCATGACAGAAAAGCCGTGTAAAATAGTGGTATTTTTTTTTTTTTAAGAAGAAGATAGATTACGTATTGACAAAGCATATGAACTTCCTTATGGCGCTATAACCGACATCTACGTGGGAGGTCACTAGTCATATACAGGGTCATTTTTAAAACACCAAAAACCTCAAAACCATTTGTAGATCTCATCAACACAAACAACTTTTACTATGTAAACAAATCTGAAATCGCGAAAAAACATCGGAAATCGTGTTTCATACATTTCAGCTGAGTTCATTTGGAAATTTGTATGGAACAGCTGATTTTTTTTACGCTTTCAGAGTTGCAGCTAGTAGAAGTTGTTTGTATTGATGAAATCTTAAAGTGGTATGAAATGTATGAAGAAATCAAAACCTTTTCGTAAAACAAAATCATCGTGTTACTTATCAAGCCTCTGCGATATCTGCGATATCTTATCTAAAGAATAACGTCTCTAGAAATATCTGATTAACTCGGATGCATCTTGCAAAACATTACGTAATCAAATTCTGTCGTCTTGTTACTAAAAAATTAAATCCTAATCTTTTGTTAGTAAGATTCTTAAGTACCTACTAAAAGGTTTCTTATTTGCTAATGCTATTCCATTGTTTTGAAATATTTCGTACGTATTCTATTGTAAATCAGCAGTGGTTTAATCAAACGAAATGAATCTAAACTCGTTAGAAACAAAGTTTATTTTACTGCTATGAGTGCTTCGCCTTGATATTGTGCTCTAATAAATTATTCAACAGTTGCGGTGCAGTTCTGTGATGAAATGGTTTATTTTAGAGTGAATTTCATATTTTATCCTTTTCTAGCCTTATAATTGGAAAGGGATAAAAGATTATTATCAAGATATCACAGTGAAAGTAAAAAGAAGTTGAATGAAGTGAATAATTTCAAATCGTATAGAGATTTTTATCTCTAAGTTTTGACGTTTTATAAAAATGGCGAAACAAAAAGAATTATTTTGTTCTCATAATTGCTTGTGAAAATATAATATTAATTAAACAATCGCCATGTCGACCGATAACGGTGGTTTCATGATTATTGTGGCGAAAATTGTCTGCGAATACGTTATCAAAGTTTTGAGAGAGTGCCAGACACAAAATCACAGTAAGTTCAATTTTATAACTATTCAGATTCTAGATAGATAAATATATAGAAATAATATAGTATATTGTATAACATGAATGCAGGTCTGAACAATTTAAACAATGTACAAGGGCGATATTCTCATTAAATAACGATATCGTTAAGACTTTTGATACTTAAACTTCTATATTAAAATGATATACATTCTATATAATAGTAGATATACCTAAATATTACAAAACCTAATCAAATGCTTTGCAGGCCATTTTCCCATAAACATTTTTACAAGGTGGACCAAACACCGTGTTTGATCAAGTAACAAATATTTTAAAATTTTTACTATGAAGGATGTAAATTTTCCCTTAGACTATATTTTTTTACGAATGGCTTCTAAGTACACCTTTTGATTAATTTGTTAACTATTATCCCTCTAAGTATTTAATTAATATTATTTATTCTAAGACACTGGGCCTAATTCTGGGAACACACTTTAATTCTAAATTTAAGTACAGTATATCTCTTTCTCGCAATAAGTCATAGAAAAAAGATAGCAAGAATCTGTTTAGAGCTATCAATTAAATTAAGATAGATTTCAAAGAAACCATAGACAATTTTAGACGGCCTGTACGGAGGTGCTAAACACTGCATTTTAGCACGTTCAATAAGGTCGAAAGTTGAACGCACCTTTCTAAATGTCAAATTATATGACAGCCATCCTTTTCGTATTCCTTTTGAAAGAAAGAAATAGACTGAACTTAAAAATAAAATTAGCATGTGTTCTCCAGAATTAGGGCCACTACATTAAACCAAACATTTAAAATGTTGTCAAATCTGGCCTTAAAATACATAATAATATAATAAAAGGTACATAATATTATACTAGCAGACAACACCACTTCAAAAGTGCTCTCACTATAACACTTAAAAATATATACTTCACACAATGTTACTATTTAGGCTGATCATCCATTAGCGACTATCGCTTGAGTGTAATTAGACGGTTTACAGCAATGTCCTTCAATTCTGCTATTTATTTACCTAAACGGATCGGCAGCGTTTCGGTATCGTTACTATTGCGCTATTGATAAAAAAAGGTATTCCACTAACATTGCTTATAAAACCGGAACGCTAACAAAACGCTCTCGGTTGGTTCAACTATTTGACAACTGAAACGTTGGTGACTGAAACATATAAAAGTTGTGAAATTCGGTATGTATTTCGTGTTTTTGGAAATCTTTGTAAATCATATTTATTTAAAATAAAATTAGAGGGTTGATTCTGCTATTTGTTTACCTAAACGAATCGGCAGCGATTCGGTATGCGGTTGTGTTATAAAATAGATATTCCACTAACAAGCCGGAACGCTAACGATACGCTCTCGGTTGGTTTAACTGAAACGTTAGTGACAGAAATTGTCAAAAGTTGAAAAAATCGGTATATACCTATATAGTGTTTTTGGTAGTTATATTTGTATAAAAAATACTTAAAGTAGTTTTAAAATAAATTAAATGGTAATTAGTATTGTCTTACATTTTCGCGAGCACTACACATTTGAAATAAAACCATTTTACCGGATTTAACTCGCGTTTAATTAGATGTTACATTATTATTATTCACCCGACGTTTCGATTACTTTACAGCGATCGTGGTCACGGGAAGACTGAAGATGTCAGTTGTCTTTGATAAGTTTTAAGTTAACTACCGTCACTTTGTGTTATATTTTGAGCGGTCCGAATTACGCATACGGAGCTCACGGTGTCAGTTTTTTGGGTAGTGTGAGGACGGGCTTGGGACTTTATTATTCGAATGACGGTAAAAGTGACGGTAGTTAACTTAAAACTTATCAAAGACAACTGACATCTTCAGTCTTCCCACGTGACCACGATCGCTGTAAAGTAATCGAAACGTCGGGTGAATAATAATAATGTAACATCTAATTAAACGCGAGTTAAATCCGGTAAATTGGTTTTATTTTAAATGGTAATTATATTACATATAGGTAAGTAAATGTAAAAATATTTTATTTTCCAAAACTATCGGAAAAAATCATACATTCAGGATAATTATGATGACTCGCCCAAGGTTTTTTATCCGAATTATACTTGATGCAATCCTTTAGGCACGCGAACTAAGTTATAGAGTACTTTTTATCTATTTTGCGAAATTAAATGTTATACAATTACTGCCGTTGTAAAACGGTAACTTTTGACAGTTCAACCAAAGAACTACCGATGCGTTTCGGCTGCGAGAAGTGTCAAATATTTTGCAGAATACAAAACAATCATTGAACCGAACGGTTCGCGTTACGTGTTTGTTAGTAGAATACCAAACTGATGCGTTTCGGCTACGTTTCGATTGCGTTGTGTTAGCAGAATACAGAAACGTTGTAACTTTAGCGTTTCCGATTCGTTTCAGATCAAAATACAATAGCAAAATTGGGGGGCTGGTATTACGTCACCACATGATGACAGCATTCGTTTAGATTCCGTGACAATGGCCCGGGTTTTATTGCGCTTTGACTTAATCTATATTTTAAGTTCTGTTTAGACTGAGCAGGTGATTTTAAAGCCTTTGAGCTTTCTTTAAAATCAGATCTAAAACATGGCTTCCGAAAATAAGTCTGTGGGCAGAGACTGGGTTCGGTACAACATCGGGGAAAAGGGTCGATCTTCCGCCAAGCTAGGTGTTCTCTCGGAGACCGCGGCTGACGGCCCACCTGATGGAAAGCGGTAACCGCCGCCTATAGATACCTGCAATAACAAGGAAAAACCACTTGATATTCCAGGTGCGTTGGGGCCTTAGATGAAATGCCGTCCATGCCCAGTAATTAAAAAAAGTAAAGTTTTGAAAGTGGCAAACCATTTCTATGGACTAATACGGGCCTGTATACGGGCCTACCACCTAGTAGTGTTTTGGGCTATTCTAGGCTTCCGTCTTCCTGTATGCAATTTAACTCGGAATCTCTCAGCACTAGAAAGGTGTTTTTTGGTATGGGTATACATATTAATCAAACCGACAAAGTAGTATAACATACAATCTTGAAAACAAAATTCTATGACATGGTGTGGGGTGTAATTGCATAGTGCATTCCAAAATATTGCAGGCGCGTGAAAACTGTTTTTGAGTCATTTGGGCTCGAGCCCAGTCGATGCTCGACCGCAAAATCCAGTACTAATCAATGAGTCCGCCACGAAAAAGTCGTCTGACTCCAATGAGTGGACAGCCTAAATCCTCACACTTACACAATTTTGTAAACATTTTTCTGCCACAATTTAAAATTACCGACATGTCTGCGTCACTTCCAAAACTTTTTTACTATGGTAACATTTTTTTACGACATTATTGTATGATTTTAGTTAAAAAGTAGTAGATAATTAAGTACACACATGCATATCATCAGAGCATGGTTAATTTTGATTCCTGTGTCCACTACATTGTATAATAGAATAAAACATAGGCGGATTGTAAGACATTACAATTTACCTGTCTGGCTTAATTTGTTTAAATATAGCTATGAAAAAATTTTCAAATAGTGCACATAATTTGTTGGTGAATTTGTTTCTGCCGAGTCTGAGAGGGTCGTCTCTAGCCCTCACTATTACGCCCGCAACAAATTTCCCTAGATATTATTGTCTTAACTAATATATAATTTGAAGGAAAATTTACTCCTGGTAGTAGTTAAAAGCATGTGATCACAAAGACACCAATGGAACAGACATTGTTGTTGAATTAAAAAATATATTTTTTATATAAGTATCTTACGTATAACCAGCAGGCTGTAATCCTCGTATGTTTTATTCTATGTTGGGTACATTAGCGCGAGTCATTTAATATCATTTTCCCCTCAAAATATACTGTTTTTTAATTAAAACTATCATTTCATATGCGAATGCTTATGCAACATAATTTACTGTTGTTGAATACAAGTTTACATATATTATATTTTAATAATTAATTAAAATGACTAGGTACAAAAAAATTGGAACTGCGTCCTTTAGCAGTTTTTGGGTTTAATTCGAATCATTTTAAAATTATTTTTTTATTAATTCTCGGCCCTTGTCCGGGTCCTGGGTTCGAATCCCGATTGGAGCAAATGTTTGTATGATAAGTACGAGCATTTGTTCACTAGTAATGGATGTTTATATGTTTATTTAGTATAATTCTGAAATTTATATAAGTATATATCATTATCATAATGATACAAGCTATTATAATGCTTACTTTGGGCTAGATAATAGGTGTGAGTGTATGAATATTGTTATTATTAATTATGTATGTAAAACTATACATTATAAATATATATTTTTTGCTTTAATAGTAGTATCTACAGATTATCATATGTAAAACAATACAATTTATTGTAGTTAATTCTAAAATTACATATTTTTGTTTTATCATACTACCCTCGTTACTCACAAAGCCACGTTGACAGCTTGCGCCGCCGCTCGGCCGCAGTCGCTCCCGGGGGCGGAGTCTCTGGGCGGGGCCGCCGCTGGCCCCGCCTCCCTCACCAGTCTGACGCCTGATCATCAACTGAGGGAAGACTTCACTGTGCTGGCTAAGGATCTGGTCACGAGCTTGAAGAGTATAGTGTCCACATTGGTAAGTGAATCTCTAGTATCCTAAATATTGGCATAAGCTTATTAAAAAAAACCATTTCTTTATTCACATTTACATGTTTAATTTTGTGCGTTTACAACTATACATACATACTTACTTTATTTATATACATATTATTATCATTATTTCTCCGTTATCTAGTATCCATAACACAAGCTCTTAATGATGCTTACTTTGGGCTAAATAATAGGTGTGAGTGTCATATATGAATATTATTATTATTACTTACTTTATTGTAAGAAATACAAATAAGGAAACTATAAAAATATGTATGCTCTAAGATGTAATCGAACCGGCGTCTTCTGGTGTCGGGCCAGACGCGATAACCGCTGCGCCACCGGAGCACTTTATTTGGATTTTTGCGGATTTCTTTGTTTTTAGAAATAAAAGTAAATGCGTTCAAAGATTTATGAAAAGACTTACCCGAGCCAGGAATAAAACCCGCGAAATGTAGTAAATAAACCGATGGATGCGGACGGCGCAGAACCGATCGGTCTGGAAATCTTTGGGGGAGGCCTATGCCCAGCAGTGGGCGTCTCTCGGCTGAAATGACAATGATGATCTTACTTTAATGTGCTCTTGATTATGAATACAAACTTTTCTTTTATATATACAACTAGATGACAAACAAGCTAACGGCCCACCTGATGGTAAACGGTTACCGCCGCCTATAGACACCTGCAATAACAGGGGAAAATCACTTCATATTGCAGGTGCATTGTCATCCTGGGGCCCCAGATAAAATGCCGTGCATGCCCAGTAATAACACTGGCTACCTTTCCCTTTAATAAAATGTCTTTGTCTTGACTGCTTCCCAGGTGATGGAACGCGGCCGTCTCCGCGCCGCAGTAGAAGCTACCGATGGCTCGTCCCCGAGCACCTTACTCGCCGCGTTACGAACAAACTTGAGTTCAGCGTTACACCAAAACAGTGGTGAGTTTTTAATGACATTAGAGATTATGTTATGGTTCATCATCATCATCACCAGCCCATATACGTACCATCGCTTGGCACAGGTCTTCCTACATGGAAGAAATACACGAGGAGTTCTTTATGTTATAGTTATGCAGAAATGTTTGAAAATTAAGATACTATGTAGAAAAATATGTTCTGAGCTAACGAACAACTGCGATAACCCTATGAATGTCTTCCAGTCTATCTGTCTTTGCTTTAAAAGCTAAAGTCTCACAATATCAATAATATTAAATTTAAAATTTTAGGTAACCCCGGACCTCATTAATCATTTATCTTACACCAACTCATTGAATATATTCTTATTAGCCCAAACACGCTATATCTGCTGTAAGTTTCTGAAGAATTGAGCAGACAATCATGTAAAAAATGACTCATCAAGCGGCTGAACTGAACCTAAACAAACAAAAACGAATCAAAATCGGTCCATTCGCTTAGGAGCTACGATGTCACAGACAGACACGTCAAACTTATAACACCCCTCTTTTTTCGTCGGGGGTTAAAAGCTACCAAAAATTCAAAATTCAAAATTTGTTTATTTTCCTTACAAGAAATTATGTTACACGTTTTGGGATCTCTTCTGTTAAGTTTTTGAAACCTGTAGTAGAAGAGTCCCCTCTTCGCTGTGGAATATAAACTATTACCTAATTAATTATGTCTAATTACAATGTTGGTATATTACACGTTGGATAAGTATAATCAACTTACAATTTATTTTTTATTTTTTATTAATGAGTTGGACTAAATAGTTAAAATCATATTAATCTTTAAAAAATGCCACAACGCATCCCTATTATATTGGATTCGTAGCTAGTTGTGTAAATAATGACTAGTTAAGCAATCTGCACAGAGCTGCGTTCCCGCCTGTCGCGCATCCACGACGCGTCCGACCTCGCCGAGATATCTTCCATGGGGCCTAACTCTGATCAGGTATGTATCCAAATCCTAACTAATACTCGTGTCATAAATGTGAAAGTGAGTTTGTTTGTTACGCTTTCCTGCTTAAACTACTGAACTGATTTAGATTAAAGGAGATGGTATAGTTTTGGGCCAGCTCATGAGCATAATTTCAGATTGTAGACAATAATGTACTGTATAAGATGGTTTCCATTATGTTTAGATCTCTTTTATTTTATTGCAGAATAATAACAAAATAAAATAAGTATTGTATAAAATGGCGACATAGAAGTCATAAAAGTGCCCAAAAGTGCATAGGCCATAGCCGCTGTTAAAAACTTGCCTTTAATGTCATGTTGACATTAATTAAAATTATCATTCCGTATAGAAATACGGTTAGAAAACCGTGAATGTTTTGGGTGCGCTTGAAGTGTTTTCGTTGTTTTTCGAAATTGTTTGACCCTTTGAAGAAATATAAGGACAATTCATCTTAGGCCTAAGGATGACAACGCACCTGCAATATCAAGTGATTTTTCCTTGTTATTTCAGGTGTCTATAGGCGACGGTAACCGCTTACCATCAGGTGGCCCGTCAGCTTGTTTGTCATCTAGTAGTATAAAAAAACGGTAATCAACGTAAAGTCGTAGAACACTTTTTTTTTAAAATGGTGACTGTAATGTTTTTCAGTTTAAAAAATTTGCTGCTTCTCACCTAAGATTTATGGAAATGTTAAGGTAAAATGGATTTTTACAAAAATAACTGTACTTAAAAAATGGTGCTCATGAGCTGGCCCAAATCCCATAGAAACTTTTACATCTCGTTCGGTTTGTAAATAGTTTGAGATAGAATACTTTTATTTTGATATACGACAATCACGCGAGCGGAGCCGCGGACAAACGCTAGTTCCAAATAAAATATTTAAGTACAGCTCTTCAATAAACTTCCACCCAACATAAAAAGTGTGGACACCCTCAGTGTGTTTAAGCATAGATTGTCTGAACATATTTTATGTGATTATAGTTTACTCCACAAATGAACGCATCGAGTATACTTTATATAATAGTATATGAAGTCTAGACGCCCACGACACTAAAATTTATACTGCTAGTACTGTTTTCTCATGTAAGTGACATATTCATGTCTTTTTGAGAATAAAGATCTTTAAACCCAAGTAAGATTTTCTGTAGAGCTAAAAAAGTTTTTTTTAGTTATAAGAACAAAAAAGGATTCGTTATTTAACCATAAATCACTTAAATCCCCAAAAATATAGTAAATTAATAACTTTAATTTTATATTTAATTAAAAACAATGTAAGAGACAGCAAATTTAATGAACGTTTGAGTGTCCTCTGTCCTGTGTTCCAATTTTTTCTCACTTCTCTTCTTGCAGCAAGTGAACCGCCAGTTCCAACAGTCGCTCAGCTACAGCTCGTCCTGTGTCTCCGCATCAGAGTTCTTCGATGCTGAAGAGCACGAAGATGACTTAAAGCCAGCGGATGTCATCGCTGCTGATGAGGTATATATAGTTTTACCTTTTATATTCTGATTAAGATACAAAAGAGAGAGAGAGAGAATCTTACCATTGAGCTCGACAGGGTGTTGAACCTCGTATCTGAATGGGGATCTAACAATCTTGTTGAGTTCAATGCTAAGAAAACACAGGTGTGCGCGTTTACAGCCAAAATGTCGCCGTTCCTTCCCCTTCCGTCTCTTCAGGGCACGACTCTTTCGGCACAGGGCTCCCTAAACTTGCTAGGTATGGAGATATGTAGCGATCTGAATTCCAGGAACTATATCGAAACCGTGATAAAAACAGCCTCACGGAAGCTCGGTGTCCTGAACAAGGTGCGTCGATTTTTTACGCCTGACCAATTATGCCTGCTGTATAAAACTCAGGTCCGGTCTTGCGTGGAATATTGCTCGCACTTGTGGGATGGCTCCGCCAAGTACCTACTCGATGCCCTGGACAGATTGCAGCGTCGTGCTGTCCGTATCGTTGGCGATGTAGAGGTCACCAACAACCTTGAGCCTCTGCAATTGCGTCGAGACATTCGGCTGCCCAAATTCAAAACCTAGTAACAAGTGATTTTTTAAAAAAACCGTTTTTGGCATTTTTCGACTTACTAGGCAGTATCAATATGATGTGGACCTTAAAACTCCCAGTTTCTTACGTAATTTTAAAAATATAATTTAGCAAGTCTGAGCAATTTGGCATGACTATAAAAAAATCCATGAAGTACCAATTCTAAACATAGCATGTCAGAATACAAATTTAAAACCCTAGCAACTCAACCGACTTACTAAGTTATGAATTTGCAAAACCGACTTGCTATGATTTGAATTTGGCACCGATTATAAAATCAATGAAATGTCATTTAGTAAATCGTCGTGAGTGTCGTGACACCGTCGCTCGAGTGTTTCGCTCCAAGATATCAATATATAAAATGAGTTTTATGCAATTTTATCGATCCAGGCGTATAATGCGTGCTTTGCAGAACGAAAACGATTGCAGGTAAGAAATAACTTATTCATTATACTCGAACTCCATCATGCTCGAGGGTAAAACGCCAAAAGCATGGCACAGGTGCGTGGTGGCACTCTTCTTCAAAAAGGGTGACAGGACCCAATTGAAGAACTATAGACCCATCACGCTCCTGAGTCATGTTTACAAGTTGTTTTCGAGGGTTATAACAAATCGTCTCGCACGCAGGTTTGACGACTTCCAGCCTCCCGAACAAGCCGGATTCCGAAAAGGCTTTGGTACCATAGACCATATACATACGCTGCGGCAGGTTATACAGAACACCGAAGAGTACAACCTGCCATTATGCTTAGCGTTTGTGGACTATGAGAAAGCCTTCGATTCTGTTGAGACTTGGGCCGTGCTTCAGTCACTCCAGAGGTGCCAAATTGACTATCGGTACATCAAAGTGCTGCAGACACTGTACGAAAACGCCACTATGTCAGTCCGCCTCCAGGATCAAGAAACGAAACAGGGCTATGTCATTTCGCCGAAACTGTTTACAGCCGCGTTGGAGGAATTGTGTTTAAGCTTTTGGAATGGAGAGGACTTGGCATCAACATAAACGGCGAGTACATGACTCACCTTCGTTTTGCTGATGATATCGTAATCATGGCTAATACCCTGGAGGACTTGGGCACAATGCTCGACGACCTCTGTAGAGTCTCCCAACAAGTAGGTCTTAAAATGAACATGGATAAGACGAAAGTTATGTCAAATTCCCAAATCGTTCCCACTCCTGTAAAAGTTGGAAGCTCTACACTGGAAGTTGTTGACGAATATGTTTACCTGGGACAAATAGTCCAACTTGGTAAGTCCAACTTCCAGAAAGAGGTTAATCGACGGATCCAACTCGGCTGGGCAGCGTTCGAAAAGCTTCGCAGCATATTCTCGGCCCAACTACCGCAGTGTCTCAAGACGAAAGTCTTTAACTCGTGTGTGTTGCCAGTGATGACTTACGGAACTGAGACGTGGCCGCATACAATGGGCCTCATAAGAAGGCTCAATGTCACCCAAAGGGCAATGGAGAGGGCTATGCTCGGAGTTTCTCTGCGTGATCGAATCAGAAATGATGAGATCCGCAGGAGAACTAAGGTCACCGACATTGCCCGAAGAATTGCGAACCTCAAGTGGCAGTGGGCAAGCCACATTGCAAGGAGGACTGACGGCCGTTGGGTCGGAAAGGTCCTCGAGTGGCGGCCGCGTACCGGGAGACGCAGCGTTGGTAGGCCCCCCACAAGGTGGGCCGACGATCTGGTGAGGATCGCGGGAAGCCGATGGATGCGGGCAGCGCAGGACCGATCGGTTTGGAGATCCCTGGGCAGTGGGCGTCTCTCGGCTATAAATAATGATGATGATGATGAAACACTTTGTATATGAGTCTGTTTAGTCTTTACCTTACCTCAGAAAATCAAATTGAGAACCTAGTAAACCGACTTGCTAAGTTTTGATATTGTTTTTATAGTCATATTTGGGTAAATTTTCAAATAAAAACAGAGTGTGAGCGATTAAAGTGTATCCATAACCTCTAACACGATTACGAGTATCACAAACTACAGTCAACAATATAGTGAAACTTTTCGTCAAACACCCCAATCGCTACTATTTCTGGTTTCGTCGGGCCAACGAATTAAAGTAGCCCACCTGTTTTTTGGCTCTCCTGAACATTCTTGTTGGAACGAGTTACTATGTTTTGATTTTAAGCAGCCGCATTGCGTCGCTTAGCGCCTTCTATCGGCTATATCACGGAGAGTGTTCTGAAGAGCTATTTGACCTTATCCCACCTTCCCCCTTCCTACTCAGGAGCACGCGTGCCGGTCTTCGGAGTCATCAATTCACTGTCTCCACCTCAACATCACGTACAAAGAAATTTAGTAGCTCTTTTCTTTGTCGAACTTCCAGAACTTGGAATTCTTTGCCAGCACATGTGTTCCCTCCTTCCTATAACATGGGGTCCTTCAAAAGAGGCGTGAAAAAGCACCTTTCGGGCCGGCAAGGTGGAGGCAGCTAGAGTAGTGTCTGAACTGCACTAGCTGTCTTCGCATATGGACTCTTCTTACTGCTTCACATCAGGTGGTGTTGAGTCATTTGTCGTGCTTTGTATAAAAAAAAAAAAAAAAAAAAAAGAAGGGCAGATAGCACGCAGACTAGACGGCCGTTGGTGCGTCAAAGTTCTAGAATGGCGACCACGTCGCGGAAAGCGCAAAGTAGGACGGCCTCCCACTAGATGGACAGGCGACCTGGTCAGGGTCGCGGGGAGCCGTTGGATGCAGGCGAACCAGAACCGTTCCATTTGGAAATCGATGGGGGAGGCCTTTGTTCAGCAGTGGACATCATAGGCTGTTATGATGATGATGATGATTCTGATTAAGTGTGGAAGTAGTTAAGATGTCTAAGCCTTCATAAAAGAAAGGAAGAAGTCTTTTTTCGGTTTGAACGCATAAATTTCTTTTAGCAGTTAGCCCAGTCAATACTGCTTTATTTTGTTCCTATTGTGCTATTGCTATAAGTATGTTCGCTATTTGTTATTGTAAAAGACATGTAACACCAGCTCAGCTCTCCTTCTACTAGATAACAAATTGTATTGTCTTATATTTTTGCTAGCACTACACATTGACAAAAAACCCATACACTTACAAGGTGCTGGCATATACAAGTTAAATTGTGACTGCGGCCTCTCATAGATAGGTAGAAGAGAAGCATAGGCACTCGGGTCCAAGAACATATAGCTGACGTAAAACACAGGCGCGAAACGAAGCCGGCAGTGTGTGAACACGCCCTTGACAGACTCTATCACTGCATCAGATTTGATAAGCCCCAAAATCCTCGCCAAAGAACACCGCTTCATTCCTAGAATGTTACGTAAGGCTATTAAAATCAAAAAACATCCTAATTTCCGATCCAATCATGCGAATAACAAAGTCCTCAAACCTCAAAAACCAAAACCTCCTCACCTGTCCGACAAACTGAAACCGAACTCCGTATGCGTGAATCGGACCGCATAAAATATAACACAAAGTGACGGTAGTTACTTATTAAACTTACCAAAAACAGTTGACATCTTCCCGTGACCACGATCGTTGTAAAGTAATCGAAACGTAGGGTGTATGATAATAATGTAACAACCTAATTAAACTCGAGTTGAATCCGGTAAAGTGGTTTTATTTCAAATAACAGATTGATCATTTTTTTTCTGTGATATTACGTAGGTAGTTCCTTCATGGAAGAAACACATGTTCAAAATTGTGTTCCGGAAGGCCATTTTTGTCAATGAAGGTCTTGTAATTTTAATAGTTGTGTCATTACTTGACAACAAATATTGTAATGGGCAATTCGTATGATGTAATCTGGACGAAGCAGGTGTAAGCTTCCCAGAGAGCAATAATATTGACGTCTTATGATTATTGGGAATAAAAATTTGTTTTGACTATTTTTATTATTGTGTCATTCAATTTATTACTTTTATTTAAATAAGTGTTTATTTATACATATCACTAGTTCTTCTTATATTGTTAACCAATTTATGTCAGTGTTTAATTTATTAATCGATTATTATATTTTATTTAGTTTATTAATATTTTATTAATAATAATTTAACTATAATAAATTTATTCACAATTTAGCTCAATAAAATCAAATCAATTTATAGTTATAATCCAAATATTGTGAAAAGTTATATCAAGGTAGCCAGTGTAATACTGGGCATTGAATTTCATCTTCGCCCTCGGGAATTCACAACGCACCTGCAAAACGAATCCCTTATTAATCGTCATCTAGTTGTATAAAAATATACGTAAATAATAGTACAATCTGTCGTAGGCGGGAGTTATAGAACTGGACGGCGACTCGTCGTCAGAAGCGGGCTCGCTCAGCAGCGAGGAAGGCTCCGCCAGCTCCGACAACTCCGAAGGTGCTAGTAAGTTTTGACATTGCATGCGCGCTTAGTAGAAACAGTAGGAGGATGGAGTAAATACATCTATGCAAACGGTGGAACAAAAGCTCGCTTCTTGATAAGGGCGCTGATATGTCATTTTGTATTAATATGTCTCCGTCATATAGTATTCATAACACAAGCTCTTAATGATGCTTAATTTGGGCTAGATAATAGGTGTGAGTGTATTTTTCTTTATTTTCTTTTTTTTGCTACTAAGCACATGCTACACAAAATGCAACTGTACCCAACACAACTTTGTCGAGAATGTGGTGACTGCCAGGAATCAATGACGCATCTCTTGTGTCATTGTGATGCCCTGGCTAGAATCAGAATGAGTGGTATATCCAGAGCCAGAAGACTACAGCTCTTTCTGCCAAAAGATATAGGCAAAATGGCATCTATATTCTGCACACAGAAAAAGTATACCCAGGGGAGGCACAAAATATGTATATATATATTTTTAATGTTAACGGCTATGCTCTTGGCCTTCATCAAATTTGATGGTAAGTGATGATATGACTGTAGATGGAACTGTCTATCTTACCTCCCAATTGCCGCAACATAACAATGCTGTGTTAACATTATTGTTATATAGACTTAGGTAAGATGGTGGTAGTTAGCCAGGCGGACTTAGAAAAGCCCCACCACCAACAAACTGAGCAGAAAATTTCAGCACCCATGGGAATTAAACCCCGGACCTCTACATCTGAGGTTGGTGGTCTCAACCACTTAAAAAGTAGAAATTAGTAGTATTTACCAGTCGAATATTGAGCGCCAGGGGTAGCGTTTCTACCTTGAAGAAGATCGTAGACTGCACGACTTTGTATTGTAGTTGTAGAGTTGAATAAAATGCTACTTTGCTCTTAGTCTTTGCACACTAAAACAGCTGCAGCGCAGTTTTTTTGCTGGTGGAAAAATCGTTGGCATGTTCTTGAAAAATGTTTTTATTCATTGCAAGAGTATTTGTTGGAAATATATGTCAAATTGCTTTTTTCTAGCAGGGCTTATCTTTGGTTCTGCTGATTTTTATAATTTCTCAGTAGTTCTACTTTTGAAACCGGTGTAAATTCAAAAATGACAGACAGACATTGCTAGTTAATATTATTTTTGTGTTATTTTTTTTTAGATTTCTAAATAGCTTGAGGGGGTCTTTGGGGGTTTATTTTACCAATACACCATATGAGTGAAATAAAACATTTAAATTTGAAGCTGAGTGTGATATTCCCAGCGGAGGCAGTGACACTGCGACTTAGCCAGAACGGCCTCGAGCCCCGGCCGCAGTCGTGTTGGAGCCGGCGGACCCGACTGCCGCGGCCGCGACCGACCCCCGGCGGCCCCAGCCTCTGGAACCTGCTCTACAAGAACATCGGCAAGGACCTCAGCCAGATCTCTATGCCGGTCACCATTAACGAGCCACTCAACATGCTCCAGGTGAGTACTCGGCGATGAAATATGCAGTGCATAGTTTTTCCATCCTTAACTTTAGATTGCAATTGGGATGTTGCCTAAGTTTGAATATGGCGGTATTTTTCACAGATTCGTAAAATATACGCTCCTGTTACCCATGAGAACCATTCAAACTTAAGAGATATGGAATATTGTTGAATTTGTGCTGTTTAGAAAATTCATAAATATGGTAGTTTTTTTTTAACAAAATTTATCAAAAATGTCAATGATATTTGATTGCTGACATCAAATTAAAACAACTATTATTATGACGACTATATATTAAAACATAGTTATTATTCATTTTGTCAGTATGTCCATACATTTCTTAGTAATATGGGAACATGTGACGTCACCTGTTCCGTAGAATTTTTATGGAGCGTTTTTGGACGATGCGCCGCAACATATTAAACATACCACTATATCTGTGAAGTGAAACTATTGATCTTAGACATACTATTTCTTTTGCAATATTACGAGTTATAATCATCTTATTAATGAAATAAAGAAAAGTTGTCAACTACCCTATTGTCATAAAATAATAATCATATAAAAAAGATCCATAAAAAATCATTAAAATACCTTTTATGCTTTTCAAAACATAAAAAAGTATTTGTTTTCTATGAAACAAAACGCACTAGTCAATTTCCGGAATGAAAGATTTTGAAGATTTTATTTAAGTTGTCGACAAAACCTTCGCTTTATATTAACTCAAACTGTTTCCAAAAATCATATTTGCATTTATGAGGTATTATTGGGAATATTGTTTTGTTGGACATTAAACTTGAGGTGGCGCAAGAATTGTCATCCTCCTTTAGAATTAGAGTGTGTCTTCAGAATCGGGCCCATTGTTATAAATTTTTACGTGAATAAATGAATGTCTATTTGCGGTGTCGACAGCGGCTGTGCGAGGAGCTCGAGTACTCTGAGCTGCTGGACGCGGCGTCGGAGTGCAAGAGCGCGGTTGAGCGCATGGCGCTCATAGCGGCGTTCGCCGTTAGCGCGTACGCCGCGTCCGCGCACCGCGCCGCTAGCAAGCCATTCAACCCGCTTCTGGCTGAGACCTACGAGTGCGTCCGCGACGACAAGGGGTTCAGGTTCATCGCCGAACAGGTCAGGGAACTATATTTTAAACAAACATAATAATTACAAAATAAAAAATTTTAAGTAACCCCCGGCGTCATTAACAAGCTATATCTGCTGTAAGTTTCTGAAGAATTAACCATTTCGCAGACTTTTTGATGGTATAGGATCAGCTCAAAGTTAGTATGTCATGGCAATGTCACCAAAGTGACAGTACACCAAATTTGAAATCAATCGGATCTGTAAAAGTTAGTAAAATCCTATTATCATGTAGAAAATTAGCTGATAGTCATCAAACGCCTGAACTGATCTTCATAAATCATAGCTAACAACCATCGTAGTCACATCAGCTTTCAAACAAAAAAAAACCGAATCAAAATCAGTCCATTCGTTTAGGCGCTACGATGCCACAGACAGACACACAGACAGATACACAGACAGACACGTCAAACTTATAACACCCCTCTTTTTTCGTCGGTGGTTAAAAAGAAAGATAGTCTGCCATCTGTCTTCGGATGTTAGTAATGCCTACGTCTAAAAAATAGCATAAAAACTGGATGTATACATACTTATAAGAAAAACAAAAAGTATAGATGTACAGTCAAATCATAAGTATAGGAAACTATAGGTCTAAAAATTAATAATTATCTAATAATATATTTGTAGGACTGTTTGTTTCTAGAAATATAATAAATAAATAAATAAAAGCCCACAGCACAAATGCAAAAAAATAAAGGAGATGGTACCTTAAAGTTTGTAGGGTTTTTGGGCCAGCTCGTGAGCGCCATTTTTTCGTACAGGTACTATTGTAAGAAACCCTCATAGGGTGACGGCAATGCGAATATAAATTAAAACATGGGCTATTATTAGTTCATAGAAATGCTTTGCAACTTTCAAATACAACTTATTCATTCGGTAATTTAATGACATTTCTGTGAAACACTGGAGCTAATGTTATATAATTTCATTTTAGAGTCATGCAATGGAATAACTAAATATATTTTTTTAGACAACTATATGACAAACAATCTGACGGCCCACCTGGTGGTAAGCCGTTACCGCCGCCTATAGACACCTGCAATAACAAGAAAAAAAACCACTTTGTATTGCAGGCGCGTTGTCATCCTGAGGCCTAAGATAAAATGCCTTCCATGCGCAGTAATTACACTGGAAGGAAGGCGGAAAGACTGGAAAGGCGGTGGTAGCTACCCAGGCGACCCTACATACGGGCCTGCCACCTAGTAAGTTGGTGTATGGTTGCAGGTGTCGCACCACCCGCCGATCTCTGCGTGCCACGCGGAGTCCAGCCGCTGGTGCCTGTGGCAGGAGGCGCGCATCAAGACCAAGTTCTGGGGCAAGTCCATGGAGTTCCAGCCCGCCGGCCGAGTCCACGTGCGTCTGGCCGCCACCGGAGACCACTACAGCTGGAACAAGGTCAGATACAGCTGGAACTAGCTCACATACAGCGGGAACTAGGTCAGACACAGCTGGAACAAAGTCAGATACAGCTGGAACAAGGTCAGGTGCTGCCAAAGATAGCTCACATACAGCTGGAAATAGGTCACATACAGCTGGAACAAGGTCGAATGCTGCTCAAACAACTGAGACTAAGTTAGGTACAGGCGAAAGTAGGTGAGATACAGGTGGAACTTCGTCAGATGCAGGTGAAACTACGTCAGATGCAGGTTAAACTACGTCAGATACAGGTGAAACTACGTCAGATATAGGTGAAATTACGTCTGATGTAGGTGAAACTATGTCAGATACAGGTGAAACTAGGTAAGGTATAGCTGGACTAGGTCATATGCAACTGGAAGTTGTCAGATATACACCTGCAACAGGGTTCTGTAGCTCAGACTATGCCAGATCTAGCTGTAACTAGATCAGATACAACTGTAACTTGTCAGATACACCTGCAACAAGGTACTGTAGCTCGGACTAAGTCAGATCCAGCTGGAACTAGGTCAGATCCAACTGAAACTAGGTCAGATACAACTGTAACTTGTCAGATATACCTGCAACAGGGTTCTGTAGCTCGGACTAAGTCAGATGCAGCTGGAACTAGTTCATACACAGCTGGTACTAGGTCAGATACAACTGTAACTTGTCAGATACACCTGCAACAGTGTTCTGTAGCTCGTACTTGGTCAGATACAGCTGTAACTAGGACAGATACGACCGAAACAAGGTCATACAAATGACACAGACCATCACAATGTCCGATTTTGACGAATTACTTGTAATAAAAGGTGTGATGATCCTATATATGTTGATCCTCCTATATATGTTCGTTTCAGAATAAACTAAGAACATTCACACACCAAAAAGATCTTCCAACTTCATAAGCATCAAATTGATCAAAGTTTGAAAAAAAAGAGAAACTTCTTCCCTCCTTCTCTTTCTCTCTTTTGAAAATGTTTTTATCCCCCTCGTACAGGTAACAACGTGCGTCCACAATCTGTTCGGCGGCCAGCGTTGGGTGGACCAGTACGGGGACATGCATATAACCTGCCACGGAACGGATATTACCTGTAAACTCAACTTTATTAAGGTACGTCGGTATGATTCTGTTTCATGTTATGTCTTTTTCACATCTTATGGATATAGTTTGAGACACTGAGAGGACATAGGATAGTTTTTGGAGCCATAAGCGACAAAAATGCGGGCGGACACTAGTCTATATAAATAAAATCAATGTTTGTATGTTTCTCCTCTAGGCGCTACGAAACCATTGAACTGATTGTGATAAAACTTTGGTAGGATGTTCTGGGGACACACGCAAAGGTTCCTAGCTATCTTATTTTATTGTTAAACCTGATAGATTTCTTTTTACGGGCATTTCATAAAACTAATAGTATAAATGCATGTTTATTTATGTTTATTTATTTATGTTTTCACGCTTAAACTAACACATAAAATTTAAAATAGACATAGGTGGGGAACCTGGAAAGAACATAAGATACTTTTTGGAGCGATAACCGACATCCACGCGCGTGATCCCCACGAAAAAAACTATTGAGTAAATGTGAAACTAACTCTGTTACGTTTTCCCTTCTTAACCTCCAAACCAATTAAGATGGTATTTGTCATGGAAATAGATTACTCGTGTACTCTGAGAAACGACATAGGTTACCTTTGGGAGCGGTAACCAACATCCACGCGGACGATGTTTAAATATTTAATGAAATTTAATTTGTTAAGATGCTGACTCCCTGATGCGTTAGCTCAGTCACCCGGATTGAGAGGAGTCGCGGTCGCCCAAGTTTAATATGTTAAGATGCCTAAAACTCCCTGGAGCCTTACGCTAATTAAAATCCAATTGTTTCTGGAAAGCCTTAGCCTAATTAAAAACAATTGATTCTGGAATATGTGACTTGACAGATTAACAATGTAAAATATTTGTGGGTTATGTCCCCGCCCCAGGATATGAAATTTTTCTAGCTCAGATACCTTTTCTAAGGATACAGATCTTTCTTATCCCTCGGTCCGGTGTCCTTCTGTCGCCATGTCTTGTCATGTCATGCCCTTGCAGGCCAGCTCGTGGTCCAGCAGCAAGCACGAGGTCCGCGGCGCTGTGACGGGCGCCGGCGGTCGACTGCGGCTACAGGGTCGGTGGTCCGAAGCCCTATACGCGGGGGACCCGCCCGCCGCGCGATGCCTGTGGAGGCCCGGTGAGTGCCGCACTAGCTTCCTTCTGACGATGCTCACAGGTCCGATGAGTGCCGTCAATTATTATGGCAGTTCCGAGCTGCTCTGACAAACTACGTAAATTTTTTTTCATCCCCCCATCTCGGAAAGAGTATTTTTGCTCATTTGAGTGCAAAAGCCGTTTTTATTCTTAGAGGATAAAGTAAAATTGAATTTAGAACATCGTGTGCACTAAGTTTGTGAATTCAAAACATCATTAAACCTATTTACTTATACCTCCATGGTGCCGAATTTATCATACAACCTTTTTTAATTTGTTAAAAACTCAGACTCGGAACCTTCTTGGAGTAGGTACTTTTTTTTAGACCGATTTAGTCATTTCCTCGCTGAGGTAGGGTGAACAGTTACGTGTTGCACTCGACTGCAAAGATTTTTTACCTCGTGCTCTTTTGATTTCGTCGCTAACGCTCAGGATTCTAAAATTAGATTGAGAATTGAGCACGCTGTTAAAAAGCAACTTTGCACTCTTGTATAACAAATAACTATTTTACGACAATAGTGTCAAACAAACCCTTGATTCAATTTCAGCTCAGTGATTTGTTGAACTACGTTACAATTTTTATAAAATAGAACAGTCCAAGCGCCGCGCGCCGGCACGACCTCATTTATTTCTAAAATAATGTTCATTACAGAACACCTACTATTATTTTCATCCTAGCTAATAAGCGCTAGTTGATTCGCTCAGAAGTGCGAGCAAAGTAGCTCTTTTCTTAGGGTACTTTAGGAGCGGGCAGTACGAGTAATGAGTTTTAAATTTGGAACATAATCGAGTTTGAATTTAAAACGAAAAAATAGTTTAGTGTTCCGTGACCAAAGAGGTCGAACGAAAATATCGTATGTACAAAGATAATGGCCGCCATCCGTCATCTTTATTAAAAAAAAACCGGTAACTAGATAGATAGATAGATAATAAGTTTATTTGCAAATTACTGCCACTCACATAACATTGACAATATACCCTGAAACAATATAACCTTAACTTATGCTTAGGTAGGTATAGATAATTTAAAACTACATTTTAACCGAAATGTGCATAAATAATCACAGTACATGTGTGTGAGCAGTAATACAAATAGGCCATTACTCAGTGAGCAAAAAATCACTGATTTTCAGCTATTGCCATAAAGGTGCGTTTTCGTCGGTATACTGTTTACGAATTATTTAAATACTTTTTTGTTTCTGTTAACTTATTATACTATAAATCTTATTATTTAACTTCACGTTCTAATATTTACCTTTATTTACCGCTTCACATCAGGTGGTGTGCATTGCCGTGCTTTGTATAAAAATAAAATAAATAAATAAATTTACCTTACATATTGTAAAAGTTGTATCTAAGCACACCTCTTATTTCTTTTCTCATAGGCCACTCGTTCGCTAAATTATTTTCACCTCGGGCGACGTACGTTGAACCCCTCGCTGCGCCAAGGACTAACGGAATAATTATTCCCATCTAAATTTTATTTAAGTCAGCACAAACAAAATAATCATCATTGATTTTTTTTTATACAACTAGACGACAAACAAGCTGACAGCCCACCTGATGGTAAGCGATCACCGCCGCCTATAGACACCTGCAATAACAAGGGAAAATCACTTGATATTTCAGGTGCGTTGTCACCCTGAGGCCTAAGATGAAATGTCGTCCATGCCGAGTAATTACACTGGCTACCTTTCCCTTCAATCCGAACACAGCGAACTGTTTCACGGCTGAAATAAGAAAGGCGGTGGTACCTACCCAGGCGACCCAACATACAGGCCTACCACCTAGTAGTAGTATTTTTATTATAATGTTGTAAAATACGTAGTGTTATCCGCAGGCGCAATGCCTCCAGAGCACGAGCTATACTACGGTTTCACGCGGTTCGCCATGGAGCTCAATGAACTAGAGCCTGGCATGAGGGAGATCTTGCCGCACACGGACACTAGGCTCAGGTAACTATTTGTTTTTTGTCGAGATTTGTCTATAAAAATGGATGGCAAGGCGTCAAGCCTAAGCCATTTTTAAGGGTTCCGATATACCCAAAGCGTAAAACGGGACCCTATTACTAAGACTCCACTGTCCGTCCGTCTGTCACCGGGCTGTATCTCATGAACCGTGATGAAAAAGACAACTGACTTATAATTTGACATTTAGAAACGCCATAAAGGGCCTCATTTTGGAGACACGCTCTAAAACTAAATTTAAGTACGGTATCCAGCAAATAAAGAGAAAAAATAAAAAAAGTACAGGATATCTCTTTCTCGAATTATGCAATAAAAAAAAAGATAGCAAGAGCTTGCTTAGAGCTCTTAACTAAATAGATAGATTTCAAAGAAACCATAGACAAATTTAGACGGCATGTACGAAGGTGCTTCCTAATTTTATCACGTCAAAAATTTCCAAATATGAATAAAAAAATGAAACAAATTCTCGCTATCGTTTTCCTATTACATATTGCGAGTAAGAGATACCGTACTTAAATTAAATTTAGAGTGTGTCTTCAGAATCAGGCCCAATATGTCTCGCCACTCTTAAATGGCTGATGAAATAATGAATGTAATGTTATGTATTCCTCAGGCCTGACCAGCGAGCGCTAGAAGAGGCTAATGTGGACACCGCGGAACAGCTGAAGCATGAACTAGAGCAGGCGCAGCGGGAACGACGACGTGACTACCCTGATCATACGCCTGCTTGGTTCCGGTACGCAAATTTAATCTTCCTCTAATCTCATTCTACTTTCTCTCTCCCTCTCTCACTCCTTTTAACCCCCGACGAAAAAAGGGGTGTTATAAGTTTGACGTGTCTGTCTGTGTATCTGTGTGTCTGTCTGTGGCATCGTAGCGCCTCAACGAATGGACCGATTTTGATTCGGTTTTTTTTGTTTGAAAGCTGATGTGACTACGATGGTTCTTAGGTATAATTTATGAAGATCAGTTCAGGCGTTTGATGACTATGAGCTCATTTTCTACATGATAAAAGGGTTTTACTAACTTTCACAGTTCCGATTGATTTGAAATTTGGTGTACTGTCACTTTGGTGACATTGTCATGACATACTTTCCTTGAGCTGATCCTATACCATCAAAAAGTCTGTGAAATGCTTAATTCTTCAGAAACTTACAGCAGATATAGCGTGTTTGGGCTCTTATGAATAGTCACAATGAGATGGTGTTAGATAGATGACTAATGACGATGTATTTTATTTCTTCTGTCTTTGCAATATTGTGGTCTGTTAATTCTTGTAGAGTTTTCATTCTTTTTCGGTATATTCTCACTGTGTAGGGACGGCAAACGAATCAATTCCATACAGCCATGTCTTGTGTATGTGTATCACGTTTTAATGCAACTTGGGACATTTGGCGCGAAATATATTATGATGGCAATCTTCGTGATGCTCAACGTCTCTCACGGCAAATTCACTTAAATTATAATGATCTTGTAATAGGGATGTTGACTGTATTTAAATTATAATATAATTTTGACGCGTAGTGCTAATTTATTGTAATATTAAGGAATTTTAAATACCATTTATTCAACAAAATGCAAATAAATTACTGTTGGGCCACGTGACAACGAATACCAATCTCAGTGTATGACGTCACTTGTTGTTAGCATCAGACGCTGGCAAAAGGAAAACCATCTATATCACCATAGCAATCTACAAGTGCTTGGTAACAAGTGACGTCACAGTGGCGAAAGACATGTATTGGCGTTTTGGAGCGAAATTTAAATGGAATTTAAGATACATGATCTTTATAACTTTATTCGTTTTAAAATAATTATGTTTACTATTTCGGGCTATTATAGGTATGTACTTAATTTGTCAACATCCCTATTGCACGTCAACACAAACATTTGCTTCATAAAACTACACCAATTTTATAGCAGAACTTTCGCTCAGACACAATTGTGTAATTAATTATTGTAATAAAAGTCATCAGACGCCATCAAATCCCGCCAATAACTCAGTTTTCTTTTTTTTTAGTTTTCTTTATAAAAGAGACGGCAAACGATATACAGCCCATACATCCATGTCTTAAGTTTTTTTCTTTAATTCTGCAAATGTTGCATTGAAATGATGATAAAATTCTCAACATATTTTAACATAAGTTCTAAGTGAGCTAAAAGAAAGTATTTTTGTAAAATAACGAATCGAAAGTTTGTAAGAAAGCTCGTCATTTTTGTGATAGTTAAAAAGATTGCCAATGGTATTAATGGTATTCTCCATGTTTGCAGGAAAAGCACGGAGAGCGGCGAGGAGATGTGGGTGTTCAGCGGCGAGTACTGGAAGGCGCGCGAGGCGGGCTTTGTGCGGCGCGCGCCCGCCATCTGGTGACTGAAGCCGCCCGTTAGTATACCCTCGTCATCATCATCATCATCATCACCATCATCATCAGTACTGGAAGGCGCGCGAGGCGGGCTTTGTGCGGCGCGCGCCCGCCATCTGGTGACTGAAGCCGCCCGTTAGTATACCCTCGTCATCATCATCATCATCATCACCATCATCATCAGTACTGGAAGGCGCGCGAGGCGGGCTTTGTGCGGCGCGCGCCCGCCATCTGGTGACTGAAGCCGCCCGTTAGTATACCCTCGTCATCATCATCATCATCACCATCATCATCAGTACTGGAAGGCGCGCGAGGCGGGCTTTGTGCGGCGCGCGCCCGCCATCTGGTGACTGAAGCCGCCCGTTAGTATACCCTCGTCATCATCATCATCATCACCATCATCATCATCAGTACTGGAAGGCGCGCGAGGCGGGCTTTGTGCGGCGCGCGCCCGCCATCTGGTGACTGAAGCCGCCCGTTAGTATACCCTCGTCATCATCATCATCATCACCATCATCATCATCAGTACTGGAAGGCGCGCGAGGCGGGCTTTGTGCGGCGCGCGCCCGCCATCTGGTGACTGAAGCCGCCCGTTAGTATACCCTCGTCATCATCATCATCATCATCACCATCATCATCAGTACTGGAAGGCGCGCGAGGCGGGCTTTGTGCGGCGCGCGCCCGCCATCTGGTGACTGAAGCCGCCCGTTAGTATACCCTCGTCATCATCATCATCATCACCATCATCATCAGTACTGGAAGGCGCGCGAGGCGGGCTTTGTGCGGCGCGCGCCCGCCATCTGGTGACTGAAGCCGCCCGTTAGTATACCCTCGTCATCATCATCATCATCACCATCATCATCATCAGTACTGGAAGGCGCGCGAGGCGGGCTTTGTGCGGCGCGCGCCCGCCATCTGGTGACTGAAGCCGCCCGTTAGTATACCCTCGTCATCATCATCATCATCACCATCATCATCATCAGTACTGGAAGGCGCGCGAGGCGGGCTTTGTGCGGCGCGCGCCCGCCATCTGGTGACTGAAGCCGCCCGTTAGTATACCCTCGTCATCATCATCATCATCATCACCATCATCATCAGTACTGGAAGGCGCGCGAGGCGGGCTTTGTGCGGCGCGCGCCCGCCATCTGGTGACTGAAGCCGCCCGTTAGTATACCCTCGTCATCATCATCATCATCACCATCATCATCATCAGTACTGGAAGGCGCGCGAGGCGGGCTTTGTGCGGCGCGCGCCCGCCATCTGGTGACTGAAGCCGCCCGTTAGTATACCCTCGTCATCATCATCATCATCACCATCATCATCATCAGTACTGGAAGGCGCGCGAGGCGGGCTTTGTGCGGCGCGCGCCCGCCATCTGGTGACTGAAGCCGCCCGTTAGTATACCCTCGTCATCATCATCATCATCATCACCATCATCATCAGTACTGGAAGTCGCGCAAGGCGGGAGGAATTTAAATTTAAAATTATTTTAAAAAACATTTGAATATTTTTAATGCGTTTAAACGCCTATTTTATTGTCCCGTCTGAAGCATATATTTTTTCATCATTTTCTTCACTTATTTGTAAATATTTTTTAAAAAATATTATTTATTTTTCAGCGTATCCTGCAATACGAGGTGCTCTGCTAGTGGTTGTGTCAATCGCTTCCCGCTTCTTAGAGCTTCACACGAGTATAGCCTTTATCGTCAATAATCCTAGTTCATAGATCTTTGAAATTGCCATGCGCAAGAGCATACGGTGGTCGCACTTACTACCGACTGTAACTAACAAGCGTGACTTTATGTGATTTTATTTATTTTATAATTTAGCATTGCGCTTGTCATATTTTTATGCTGTCCATTGTAACAGATGACAAAGCTTTACATAGTTTAAAAATACGTCTTATAACGACGGCATAAGGTGGCCTATTGTCAAATCGCTCTCAGAAAATGTTTACCCAACAAGAGCACAGATACTTTATGTATTTTTATTATTTATTACAATTGTGTGTTTCATTTTACTTATTTTTTAAAAGAAGTATTCTTATTGAAATGATATTCGTTATGATTTTTAGACTATTATTTTATATTTACAAAGACAATTAAAGAATTTATATACATAGTCATAAAAATATACACTGTCAGTAATATATGCGACCACCGGAAAAGGCGACGTGCTGCTTAAAAGAAAGCCTTGTTATAGAGAGAGATAGAGTCTAGATTCGAAAGTTTAATATAATTATTTTATTAATCAGACATACATTATGAAGTAACCTAAATTAATGTTGTTTGTAACTGTGTTGGAAAACGTAACATTGCTATTTTGAACAGATATGACAGATTACTGTTGGCCACAAAAAGACATTATGGACGGTCTGCAATAAAAAATTATTTTTATACACTGTCCATCCAAAATCTATAAGATTAAATACGTGATCAACTAAAGGAGGAATTCAAAAACAAACTTGTCATCACACTTTTTTCTAAGACTCGACCGAGATAACGCGCGTGTCCGTAACCGTCGCTGTGTGTCAGTGCGTGAGTGAGTTGTTGATTGTGATTGGTCAAAATCTCGGCTGCGATAATTTGAAATATTTGCATAATACCATCAATATATATTTTTTTGTTTTTCATGATTTTTCTATGCTCGGTATCGGTCGACTCTTACTGTTTTCTTTTTTTGGTGTAGTAGTTTTGATCGACATGTTCGATATTCTGTTATCATTGACTAATCCAAATTAAAAATCAGAATCTACTTACTCCAACTTAATTACATAATTTTTAACAACTTCTGCGGCTTTGACTCAAGGTACATTTGTTAATAATTATTTAATTGTCAGTAAAAACTTAAGAGTTGAGTTAATGGTGATTGGTATTAAAAATGCTTTAATGCTCACGTGCGAGCGATGTTTTTTAAGGTAAAAGCTTTGTTACTGTTTCTATCTCTGTCTCTCTTACCTGAACGCCGCAGCCAATCTTTAGGAAGGTTAGGATATCATGGTGTCTATTCTGAGACAAAACCAACATGAATTAAAGTGACGCTATCTTTGTCCACTTTTATATGTGATCCTTGTCCGCTCACATACAGGGTGTTTGGTACAACATTTCATTAGTCACTAGATGAACTCGTGCCAAGATTTGTGTATTAGATTAATTAATATTAAAAAGTGAATACGTGCCTGAATTGCACACAAAAATATTTATGATACAATTTACTGGAGACGCAGTTCATTTTCCATACAATCTCACGAATCACAATCTACTTAATACAATACAAAGACTTTACATTGTCTTTCGCCAACATTCGCCACAATTCGCCAACGCAAATGATGCGTTGAGTGGCACTTGTGATTAAATTTGTCTTACCTGTGCCACCAACGCAAATGGCGCGTTTACCGGTTTTTAGCGTTTTTTTTTTGTATTTGTTGGGTATTTTCAATTATAAAACACATCCACATATGTATTTTCTATTGTAATCAGCAAAAATATTAAGTGGCACCAGGGTAAAGTTTTTAAATTTTAAGTGGCAATGAATGGGTTAATAAACGTGCAAGTTGGGGTGTCTGCGTAGGGTTTTTAAATTATCTAGGAGCCTATTTATTTGTATTTGGGACTTATCGGTCTGATTGTACTGATTTATTTCTAAATCCACCTGAAAGCTGTGCGACAAGAAAAGACAAGCGGGCCCCTACTCATGATAACATATGTGTTATCAAAATTGAAAAAAAAAAACTCAAATTTCTTCATACAAATAGTTGGGTCAATAAAATAAAATGTATGGGAAAATTCAAAATTAATCCGTCGATTTTGAATTTTTGATAACAGTATAGTATTTATACAGGGTGGTGCCGTCAATGCGACAGTAAATTCAAACTTGGCATAATTAGTTCATAGAAATAGTTTGCTACTTTCAAAGACATCTTGTTCATTTGATAAGTTCATGACATTTGTATGAAATAATGCAGAAAATGTTATATTATTTCATACAAATGTCATGAACTAAGATAGATATTTTAATTTATTGGCGTATTGACGGCACCACCCTGTATGACCATGTTAACATGGGTAGGAGCCCGCTTGTTATGATTTGTACCAAATATTCTGTATAAAAGAGACAGTACTTTTGATCTAGATTCAGGACCCAATCTAAAGTCATTTTAAATGTCTAACCCCCGTATTCATAAAAACAAGTGAACTTATATGAGGCTTATAAAGTGTTTTGTTTCTCTTACTTGTATGACAAAGGATAAAGATAAAACATATTTTAGCAGTGTTTTATCTAAAATAGGTTTATTGAGCGTTTATGAATATGGGTGTAAAGCTTTAAGACCACTTTAAAATTAGGTTTGAGTGTACAGATGTGTCTCAGAATTGACTCCAACTAATAATTATGGAAATAGCTCTGATTCTGTGTTGCAAATCGTTTCACAGCTGTTGTCCGTGCTTCTTAAGGCCCTTAACTATCACTGCGGAGCTGTTGAATGCCGATTTTAAAACCTAAAGTTGGTAAAAGTTCTATTGTAAATAGCGTAGTTAAAACCACTAATATGTTTGTTTATTTGTTTTATCGTCCCATTTTAAACAAGTTGCATAAAATTATGATGTTGCTATTAGAGACATTCTCTAGGCGTACAGGCATGGTTATAAAATCCTATATGGTTAGCAATGTTACTCGTGCCAAGTATGATAAATATTATCGACATTCAATGGCCCTAATTCTGAAGAACACATGCTTAATCTAAATTTAAGTTCAGTCTATTTCTTTCTCTAAAAATGAATCCGAAAAGGATGGCTGTCATATAAACTGACATTTAGAAACGTGCGTTCAATTTTCGACCTTATTAAACGTGCTAAAATGCAGTGTTTTTAGGAGGCACCTCCGTACATGCCGTCAAAATAATTAAGAAAGAGATATACTGTACTTAAATTTAGAATTAGAGTGAGTCTTCAGAATCAGGCCCAATAAGAAATAAATAAAAGCGGAAGCGGAGCGGACAAGCGGTAAAGAAATTGGTATGTTACACCTAGTGCTCCGGTGGCGTAGCGGTTATCGCTTCTGCCCCGACCCCAGAAGACACGGGTTCGAGTCCCGCCTGGATTATCATCAAATCTCAATCGTTTTCTTTATTTGTATTTCTTACAATCAAACAATTCAATGTGAACAAAAAAATATATATTTTTTTTGGTGGTTTAATGCCAAACTTACCCGAATTGTAAATTTTCGTGGTTTTAACTATGCTTATATTTAATTAAAAATAAATTCGACCTGTCTATTGCAATCTCAACTGTAAAATAAGTGCAACACAGTTTCTGCTGTAATCTGTGCTAGCGCTCACATTATTAGTGTAATAATTTAACAAACCGATTGATTATTATAAATATATTATATAATATAGTGAATTGGGAAGATAGTGGAGAATTAATTGTTGGGTAGATAAATCGTTCTAAAATTAACCTAGAGATTAAGATGGTTTCTTTATGTTCGTGTATAACACGAAATATGTATATTTAGACATCTTTTCAATTAATGGCGGACCACACTGGCTTGAATTTATTCGGTGGGGTAATATGAATTCACACAAGCAAAGACATGAAATAAACTAAAAAGACAATTTATTACAAAACCGCGCAGTATATTGCTTACATTTGTAAGCATGAAAGCACCGGTATATCATAAGGCCATATGCTTATGTTCAACCCTTGTTTTTTCAACGAAAAATATTCATAAACTTTTGTTCGACGTAAAGGACATGTTCTAAAAATATATGGGGGCTGGAACTCAGCCCTGAATCATTTCATAGTTTGTACAAAAGTTGAAATTTATCGTTGATTTCTCGGTTATTCACTATGGCAATATGGCGGGCGACATAGAAAAAAACTGAACGTCACCAAAGTGACATACGCGCCATGATGATATTTGGCTGTGTTGCAATTTTTTCTATAAAAATTCCTGTTTTGTACCACGCGACAACGCAAATAAAAATAAAATGGACAATTGAACACTGTTCTGTATATTTTTACCTATTTTTCAGAATAGTGTACATAGACCTGGCCGGGTCTCCATATATTTTAGAACATATCTTTTAAATAAGCAATAAAAAGCGGCAAAGCGATAAAATTCCTTTCACAAAAATACTTTTTTTATTAGTCTACCGACATGCTCTGTGCAGATCAAGGTTGTAAAACCAACGACAGATTCTTGATGTATATATTTCGTGTTAATTGTTTTCTTGTCGGTATTATACGTATACAGTTCAAGCCCATTTAAACGGTACAAGTTTCTTGCACTTAGCATACCATTGAATTGAAGCAAGAAATGACTTGGATAGTCTAAACAACAGTAGGCTATGGGAGTCATTCTTGCTTCAATCTAATTGTATGGTACAGTCAAGAAACGTGCATTTTGTAAATGGGCCTTTAGAGTACTGTGGCTGTGACATTTTCCATTACATAATGTTATGTATAATATTGTTTAATGTTACTAATGAAATTAAGATATTATTTTCGATTGCGTATCTTTTTCTTTGTTACTTTTTAACGTTATTAAACTAAATTTAAATTAGGGATGAAATAAGGGTTTTAAATGTATTCTAAACAGATATAAAACATGAAATTTTTGGGGGATTCGTGATAGCTAAACTTTTTGGCTTTGGCATTCCACATTATATTTCATCAAGAAATCTGAATATGGATAACACCAATCATTTACTTAGGAATCAGGTTTTAATTTTGGTTATATTCTGGAAATCACGTTAATGTAAGTAGGTGTTTGCTTACATGCTTTATGTACACTTTATTTAAATAATATTTTTAAAAAACTTAACATTATTTTTTGAAAGATATTTAGAAAAATATTTAAACTAGAAAAATCTAGTCCTGGGGCGGAAGCCAACCTGAGACCATTCTCAGGTACAAAAGGGATGGTGGCAAATTTTGGGAGTGTTTCATGTCGTGTATAAATACCTGTTATAGTCCGAAGTAGTAAACATAATTATTTGAATACTACTCATATTTTAAAAGTCATTTATCTTAAATACCGTTTCGAATGTCGCTCCAAAACGCAAATACATATCACGTGTCCGCTGTGACGTCACCTGAGAGTGAGTTAATTGCATTTTGCTAATTAAATATTATTTAAATTTCGTAATAACACACTAAACTATTGTGTTTTTTTAGGTTTCTATTAAAAAAACTACCTCAACGCGTCAAAATTATATTTTAATTGGATGGAATACATACAACATTCCTATCCAGGTGACTGTTATGAATTATTTCCAGTCTCATCCCAAGTCCATAGTAGCTCAGCGGTCAGAGAAGCCGGCTGGTGAGCCGGTTCGGTTCTCGCCCCACGACATGTATTTTTCTAGGTTAGATATTTTACTATAAACTTTTTAAATTTAGCTATTTAAAAAAATAAGGTCACAAATAACGCCATAAGTACAGTGATGTAGATTTGGTAAGGTTATATTAATTATGGTATTTGGTGCATATTGTTAAGTTTTCAACTCAACAGAGGCGTAGCTGTTTTATTTATCGGTCAAAAAACCCTTTGCGTAACTTCACTTTAATGTAGGTTGTTTCGAAAAAGATGGCGCGAGCTTATCAAGCCGTCACCTGTCATGGTGACATTGCTATATATACGTCAAACTTTCATCAATGACAGCGTTTTACCTACCAATAAAACGCTTATTAAAATACTTGCCTAATTCGAAGCCTTTGTATGTGAGATGGACGATCTTGTTTCGATGTTGTGGCGGTTCAATGTTTCTGTCCTTTTCTAACCTTGCTACCTTGTCTCTTTCGCACCTGTCAGTTGCTTGTGTCAAAGAAGTAGTTTTTATGTAGGGACACAAGCGCCGCGCCTCACAATGCGTTTCACATTTACCAGGCAGTTATAAAAATTAAGGCTTCGAATTAGGCAAGTATTTTAATAAGCGTTTTATTGGTAGGTAAAACGCTGTCATTAAAACACTGTGCCGTAATTCGAAGCCTTTGTATGTGAGACGTGTCTGTTATCGCCTGGTGTGAAAGAGTAGGTACTACCTACACATGATTTTTAAATGATGTGCTAAGAGAGAATGACTGTTAGGGAATGCCTGTATAATACTAATAACCAGCTGTGTGGGTAGGAAAATATAAATGAATAGAAACGAAATTTTATGAAAATAGGTACATAAGTTTATTCCAGCAAATAACGTAAATGTTTATTTCACATTTCTTATACATTTTGATTAAATTCTACACAGGATATAAATTAACAAAATATACACTAATGTAATATCTTAATCGACACAATTACACAGGGGTAAATAAACGTGTTACTGAAAAATTTTTGTTTTGATCCGACTTAACTATTCTCTTATAATATTTTAGAAAAGTATTTTGGGAACGCCAGTTGCCTCTGCTTAAGATGTCATCTATAGGGAAATTTTGTACCCAGTTCTTTGATGCGACTGCTGGACGAAAACTACCGGGAGTTCCTTCAATCCCTGCTTGAGATAGTAATTTTTTCAACCAGTTAGAGATAGTCATTTTAGTTGCAGCTTTCGGAGGACCGCATACTGTCAAAAATAGACTGTCTGATCTGCACTCATCTCTTCGTGTTTTTGAAAGAATTATCAGTGCTTTGACCCAAAAGACGGGATCTAATGCTTGCGATTCGCTGTTAGAAATCAGTCTCCACCCAGATTGCCTATGATTGGCACTGTCTGTTTTGGAACCGTACTTGGGCCAGAAGGTTATATTATTATCAGAAATCAAAAAGTTTTCAGGGCTAACAGATAATAAAGTAAGGTCATGAACGCGCCTACCTGAACATAAAAGTAGTATACAGGCGGTGCGCTTTGAACATTCATATAAGCTAAAATCAGCACTAAAATTGTTTTGTAACCAAGATGACAAAGAGTCAATGTCCCATATTGGAGGTTTCTCCTCCCTTATATTCTTATTCGATATCGACTTTAAAATATATTGAACTAAGGGGTGAGCGCTCAAGCGTTCTGGTCTGTTAGGTTCACATAACGTTGAAACTACGGATTTATGAAATAAAATCGTATTTTTGGTTAAATTGTAAACTTGATAAAGATCACATAAGTACCTGGCTAAATCTGATCCACTTGGAGAGGACAACGATACATTATTTTTATGGGTCCAGGCATGCCAACGACGCCACGCTGATTCGTAAGAATTTCGCGTTGAATCTCTCCATGCGGATTTTAACAAGTTTATTTGTGTAGGGGTCCAGTCTCTGAGCGCTGTACCCCACCCCCACATTTCCATACTTCTATAGTCATCTCTGACACCTTTGGGGGAGGTCGGTTCGTTGATGTGTCTATCAGCACCTTCTCCAACTGAGTGATGGTGAACGGCGGCGCTATTGCCCTGTTGCGTAGGTCTGGGCGCCAATATGCTTTCTCCCATAGGGGGGCGACTATCAAATACAGCCCTTGAGCATTGTTCAGATGTGACAACACTCGGGGAAGCAGAAACGGTGGGGGAAATACCCAAGCCAGGGAATAGTTCCACGTCCGGCTCAGAGCGTCGTGGTATTCTGCTTGGTGGTCTGCTGCCTCTAAGGTTACATAGCGTGGTACCACATGAGCTCTCTGGGAAGCAAACAGATCTATCTCTGGTAAACCCCACTTCCTGAATATTATTGTCGTTATTTGTGGTAGCAAATGCCATTCTGGTATTGGTCTTTGGCGAGACAAATGGTCCGCCTCTCCATTGAAGCGCCCTGGCAGGTGATGAAATGCCAAATCTATTTTGAACAGGTCCGTGATGTTGTAAATTTGTTGAGTTAATCGTAATAGGGGAACAGATCTTGTGCCCCCTTCGTTCCTCAAATAAGAGAGAACTGTTCGGTTGTCGGACTGAACTGAGACCATCGAGTTTTGAAGAAATTGGGCCAGATTCTGAAACACTTTGAATATTGCTAACATTTCTTTCTGGTTCGAGTGTAAAACGTTTTCGGAGAACGTCCATTGCCCTGACATGGTCATGTTGTCGATTTGGGCCCCCCAGCCCGAGCCCGAAGCGTCGGTGGTCACATAGTGCGATACTGGGCCTAGGTGTATCGCAGAGCAGTTGTTCAGGTTCGCTAACCACCAGTGTAACTCCATCAGAGCTTGTGTTGGTATTAGAAAGAGTTTGAGAGGGCTCATGTTTCGGAGACTTTGACAAAAAGTTAAGAGGCTGCGATGGTAAAGTCGACCTCTTGGGACACAAAAACTTGCGAAATTCAACTTGCCTATTAAAGTCTGCATCATCTTTTGATTGGCTAAGCCTATTCGCAGAAGATTGAAAATTTTTTGCCTTAAGTTTTGACATTTCTCCTCTGGAAGCCATTTTATGTTGCGGTTTGGTTTCCACATAATTCCTAAAAATTGAATCGATCTCTGCGGATCTGGTATTGATTTTGAGTAATTTATTGTCCATCCGAGGGAAACTAACAAATTTATCGTCAGTCGCACATGCTGACGTAAAATGCATTTGTCTTGGTGTACGATTAAGAAATCGTCCAAGTACACAATCAGACGCAAACCTTGTTCGCGCAACACTCGAGCAACCCAATTCGTTAGAGAGGCAAACGTTTTTGGAGCTGAAGCTAGCCCGAAGGGAAGACAGGTCATTTGGAGCAAACTTCCTTGATATATCAAGCGGAGAAAGCATCTGTGTGCTGGAGATACTGGGACGCTGAAGTACGCATTTGTCAGGTCTATTTTTGCCATCCAGTCGCCTGTTTGTAGGAAAAACGGAATCCTCTGTATATTGACGAGTCGAAATTTGCTCAAATGGACAAATTCGTTCAATTTGCGCAAATTGAATATTGGGCGTTGTGTTCCGTCTGCTTTGGACACCAGAAACATTTGCGATACAAAGCTCGGGGTCAAGGGAGCCACTTCGAGGACTTTCGATTTTAATAGTTGATTGATGGTTAAAGACATTTCCTTTGAATAAGGGGTTTGAAGAGGATGACTGTTCATTTGTGGTATATGTAAAGGGGGTCTTTTTATAAAGGGGATACGATAGCCCCGAATTATTTTTAGCGTTGTTAAATTTGCTCCTAGCATCTCCCATTTGTTTAAAAAGTGTGCTAGTTGACCAGCTTGGAAAACCGAGTCAAAACTTTTTCCTGTTTCGCCCGTCACGTCGGGCTTGTTCGCCAGAAAATTGTTTTCCGACATTTCGACCGCTACTTTCATGAAAAGTACGGGTTGCCCTTGGGCGAAACGCTCTACCCTGCGCGGGTATGCGAGGAACGGACGAGGCACCCATCATTGTGTAGTGGGGAATAGCTTGAGGAAAAGCACCTTGCGGAGGCACTACATAGGAATTAGCGGTGAAGCCTTGCGCAGGCAACATATAGTTAGGGCCACTATGCGCTAGTGGCAGAGAAAAATTACTTGGTCCTTGCGTAGGTACAGAACAAGTTGGTTTCATGTTATCACCATTAACCGACTTTTTAAAACGGTTATCAGTTTTCGGAGGCCAAAATACTTTACTGCTACCTCCGTTTTTCTCAACAGTAGCAGAAAAATCTACGTTATTAAAAAGATTGGTGCACGAGGGTGGAATTTTACGCAATGCACCCTTAATAAATTTATTTTTAACGGATCTCAGCAAAAAATCACGTCGTTGCTGAACCAAATCAGCACGATGCCCACATGCCATTTGAAGCAGATCATTAGAAACCCTATGGTATTCACCTTGTGAAAAAAGTTCGCAAATTTTAGTTTCAACTGCTTTCGTATCGGTTATTTCAAATGAACCGAGCCAAACAATAAAGTTTCTAATGACTTGTTCCAATGCTTCGTTTTGTTTTAGCAAACCTAACGATATAGCTGCAAATCCGCGTTCTGTTTGACTAAGATTTTGCATCGTATCGTACGGTTTTAATTCTTCATTACACTCTAACTCAACAAAACCGGGGGTAGCGGTATAATTTTTCTGAACTTCTGAATACCTAACCTCTGACCAATCGTCTGAATCAAAATGTTGAACACTCTTTAGTTTGTCGAGGTAGTATGGTAATGACTTTTGAACATTAGGTTCTTTAACGACTGTCGTAACAGGTAAAGAAAAATAAACTGAAGAATTAGAGCTAATATTTGGTTGTGCTTCGTTCAAATTAGTTGTAAAATCGACGGGTTGTGACAAAAAAGACTGATTCACATTATCCGTATCGGTAAACAACTCGCCGCTTACATCTAAATTCAACACATCTTCGTTAGTAACAGGAACGACCTCTTCTTGAGGTAATTGGTGTTCCTCGCCCACCATAAAGTTAGACAAATAATTTTGAATATTATTCACTTGAGTAACTAGGTTATTAAGAATATCATCACTGCGGATACGTTTAGAACACATTTGGTCCGATAAATCATCAGGTAGCTTTCGCTTGAATACACTATTTGTATTATCCATTGTAAAAAAAAAAAAAGGTTAGGACAGATTTTATATTCAATTTAACGAACGGTAGCACCGTTAAAAATAAATGTAAATAATTCACTCACTGAATTTGCCAACCGCACAACTCGAAAAAGCCGCCAAAAAGTGAGGCGCGGCGCTTGTGTCCCTACATAAAAACTACTTCTTTGACACAAGCAACTGACAGGTGCGAAAGAGACAAGGTAGCAAGGTTAGAAAAGGACAGAAACATTGAACCGCCACAACATCGAAACAAGATCGTCCATCTCACATACAAAGGCTTCGAATTACGGCACAGTGTTTTAATTTCACTGATAACTTTGTAAACATTTCATAGAATGGTTTTCGTTGAAAGAAATAAAATTTTATTTTTTTGTATTTGAAAATTTCACTGATCCAACATTATAGACGAATGTCTTAAATATGATTTACAAGGTAGGGAACGCCATATGGAATGATAAAAGTAATGTTTCATTTCGTGTCCTTTAATGAGTTCTCTTGTCAATTACTTGATCGGGAATGTCTGGTTGTCATCCTCGTGTTAGCACAATCTGAATTAATTGTTACTAAATTAGAAATGACCGCGTAAGTTAGACATTAATTAATTTTAAAATGATATTAAAAATATTGCGATGACGAATGTGTAGCCAATCCTGTTACGGCGAATGGCGGTTTGACATTAGATTTGACGTTTCGTGTCATATTGTTTATGTATTTATATAATAAGCTTGGAGACTCGTTGCGATTGGAGAGGTTTATTCTACAAGACGGTTCGCGGATCTGATACATATATGATGGTGCTGCTATGTGTAATACAGTGTTGTGATATTTGAAACTCATGAAGCCCATAAAAATATTCACCAAAACAGTTTCTCTCATTTCAATGTTTTTGATGCGTTTAAACGCCCGCTTAATTATAACAATTACATAGTGGCGGAGTAGTAATCGCGTCTAGCCGGAAATCAGGAGACCCGTGTTCAATTCCCGCCTTGAGCATATATTTTTTCATCGTTTTCTTTCTATATTTGTAATTGTTAAATCAGTTTCTATTCAAACAAACACAAACCTTATTGCATGGAGTATAGGGCGTAGTTCTGTAAACGCTAAATCAGTTGCATTTTGTGCATCTCGTTCTCTCAGTAACACGCTAAATCAGTTGTATTTTGAGCATCTCGTTCTCTCAGTAACACGCTAAATCAGTTGCATTTTGTGCATTTCGTTCTCTCAATATGAATACACAGAGGATGGTTGTCATATTAAGTGACATTTAGAAAAGCGTGTTTAATTTTTTTCCTAAAAGGGCGACAAATGATAATATAATCAAACAACTTTGTCTAAGTAGGTAACAAATGACAATATAAAAAAACAACTTTCCCTATAGGTGACAAATGACAATGCTGATAGGAAACACCTCACTACCCTTCTAAAATTGTTTATATTTCTTGATTTTTTTTTTGACAGTTTTAATTTTTACCATCTTTATCCTATACATATTGCGAAAAAGAGATATACCCACTGTGCTCATATTGAGATTTAGAGTGTCTTCAGAATTAGGTCCATAATCTTTTTTTTTTTTTTTCTTTGCTTATTTGCCATGAGTTTCAAATGACGACTGTGTACTTTATGTAACTTCTATTCTGATTTGTAAAATAAACTCTACATCTCCTTGCTTTTAGGTCGGATTTCATTCGCTTAGTCTAGTGAGTAAATATCTTGTTCGGTACGTAAAGTTATATTAGGCTATTCGATGTTGTCGCTAGGAAAGTGATTGTTAAATATTTAGACGTTTGTATACATATATGTAAGTGAATTATATAATTATTATTTTTTTTGTTTTATCTTACCTTTTTGAATGGTAATGTGTGACAAAAATGAAAAATAAGCGTTTAGAACCGTTATGGTTCTCAAAAAATTATTTTTTTTTTGTGTTTTATCAATTTGTACATATATTTTAGATTTCAAATATACAATTGTTTTTTCTTCTTAGTTTCTTCTTAGGTACTTATAAACAGTACTTCTAACAGATTCGCGCGTTGCTATGCTTAGATTAGTTAACGGATGACTAATGTACAGCGGTGCTTAAATACTGTTGAAAATGTGACACATTTGGTGAACAATATCTGTACTGAAACTGTTGATAAGAATTATAAATCAAATCATTTCTTATTTGTAAACTGGTAGGCTAAGGAAGCCTAGCTTTGTTAGGCTGTTAAGTTTGTTGTTTGCTTTGTTAAGTATCTTCATTTGGTCCCTAAAATCCATTCGATTTACTTGATGTTGTTAAAAAACATGTTGAAAATATAATTATAACTTTCACACGCATCTACTAAGCGCAGCAACGCGAAACAAGCTTCTTAATAATTGGTGTCGCTAAAGAAAGGACAATAAATATTTTCCTGTAAAAAACACTAATGAAATTATTGTTATGAAATGTTATGTATACTAAAAAAAATGTAATAAAACATTAATAAAATTGCAATGTAATATTTCTATTACTTCCTTTTTTCTAGTTTTGTTTTTATTCTAACGTTAATAATAAGTAAACGTTAATTCCATAATAAAAGACACAAACATAGGTCTATTAAGAAATCTGTTACATTTTGCTTGTAAATAATCTAAAAATAAATTAATATTCACATTTTAAGGACGTGCTAGGACCATGAAACTAAACAACTTTCTCTAAATAGGTGACAAATGACAACATAAGTAAACAAAGTGACAAAATAAACAACTATTTACAAATAGGCGACAAATGACATTAATCAAACAACTTTCTATAAATAGGTAACAAATGACAATGTGATCAAATAACTTTCCCTGAATAGGTGACAAATGACAGTATAATCAAACAACTTTGACTAAAGAAGTAATTAACTGATAAATAATGGTATCAAATGACAAAACAAAATATTTTTGTGGCTTTGCTCGACAGGTTCACAGTTCGGCACTTAGCCATACTAACAATTATCGACCTAGAGAATCACAATTTATATTTTTCATTGCTGACAAAGCAAAGATAAATACAGCGAATGTCGCTTAGATTTTACGTTAAAAAGGACTTAGCTCGCCCTTAAATTGTGAGTTTTTATTAATTACATTGCACATTACCACGCCCATTTCTTTTTTTTAAATTAACTTGAGTAACGTGCTAAATAAAACGATAAAACTTTTGCAGTTAAATCGTAAATTTTATTATTATAGTTTCCCTCGTCCCTTGATTGCAAATGTAGTGCAAGTGCCTTTTGTGATATTGGCCCTGATTCTGGAGAACACATGCTAAGTTTAAATTTAAGTTCCGTCTGTTTCTTTCTTTCAAAACGAATACGAAAAGGATGGCTGTCATATAAATTGACGTTTAGAAAGGTGCGTTCAATTTTCGACCTTATTGAACGTACTAAAATGCAGTGTTTAGGAGGCACCTCCGTACATGCCGTCTAAAATTGTCTATGGTTTTTATGAAATGTATCTAAATTTAATTGACAGCTCTAAACAGATTCTTGCTATCTTTTTCCTATGACTTATTGCGAGACAGAGATATACTGTACTTAAATTTAGAATTAAAGTGTGTTTCCAGAATTAGGCCCATTGTTTTGTTGGTTTATCTGCTTTTGGTTTTTTAATGATTAGGTACCTACAATTTAAATAACAGGCCGGATTCTTAGTTGAGAATTTGAAGATGAGGAAGTGTTAAATGATATTTATCTGATTTTTATTAATTTCAAATGTAACAGTGATCGGAATTGGGTGAGTATATTTACCTACAGTTTGTAGAACAGAGATAAAATTCGGAGACTTCCTAAAAATAAATTTTTTACCTTACCGATAATTTACCGGAATTTTAACTACGAAAATTCAAACATAAAATTAATTAAATAGAAAGTTCTCTTGCGTAAATATTTCTCCTTATAAAATTTTTCACATGGCTCTTCATTTTTAAAAACTTAAAAAAAAAGGTTTCCATTGGATTTGTTATGCGGTAAATATTAATAATAAGATGTTTAAATTCACGTAATTAAAAATCCGGTAAATTACCGGTAATAAAATATTGTAGGGAAGTCTCCAATTTTTATCTCTGTTCTACAAATTGTAGGTAAATATACTCAGCCTATTCCGATCACTGGTAATTACTATAATAATAATAAATAATAATAATAAATAATAATAGTTCCAGTCGGCATTACATCAAGTATGGCCTATATACTTGACCTTGAGACCGCACTTACTCCGTTCATAGAAGCGGCTTTCCTTGTGCAACTGTTACGCTTGATGTGTTGTCGTCTATACTTTTCATACAAATATCAGGATTGAGACGTGCTAAGCTTCAAATCTCAATTCAGAGACCGGCCGTAAGTGATACGTAAATAAATAATTAGTCTGTTATTTTAATTTCATTATTTTTTCTTTAAATATTAATAGTAGTATTTTTATGAATGTCGTAATTTCTGTTGTTATTAAAATTAAATGAAGATAAAATAACTAGGTAGATGCGCTAAAATAAAGAATGGTTTGAGAATAAAAGCGACTAATTTAATAACTAATTTAATTGATATTATGGAAAATTTTATGTAACTTACCTCAAAATACAGTACTTCAGAGTTAAATATTTTGTAACAGCAAAACTGAGACCGATGCCGTCGAGGAAGTATAGGTATGATGTTTTAGAATTTTTGCCCTCTGTTAATTATAGAGACTTAATTAACTACCTATATCTACAACCACCAGCAGTATTTTGTCGCGCTGTCGTGACTGCATATTGCTGGTGTACGAGCTTGACACGAATTTCTAAGAGAAATAGCTCTTCTTCAGTATATTCGTTTTAACTTTGAAACCTACTTGCGTCAGCGCAACAATAACAATAATGTGTTTTCCATTGTACGTAGGTACATTATACTTACAACTTCACAAGTGAGAGATGAAGTGAAAAATTATTATGTATTAAAATAATTGCCTAGTTGTATGATAAGAAGCTTGTGACAATTAATATTAAAAAATGATTATTGCTGTGTCCTGCTAAGAATAATTTTGTTAATTAATTGTGATATTAAATAGCTCTTGATGAAAATTATTAAAACAAATTATATTGAAATTGTGGTTTTATTCCTTTTACTTTGGTAATATTAGATCATATTTCAACCAAAATGGGATTAAACCCCTCTTGATCAATTTCTTTGCAATTTATTTCTAGGTTATTATTTTATATAATTCTGTTTTGAGAGGTAGGTACCTATACTGAATACGCGGACAGCCGATCGTCAATTATTATATCGCCTTTTATATCGTCATGTGTGGAGCGCTCTGGTTTCATTAATGAAAACAAAACAACTTTCGCCATGGTCGATCCCGAGATGGGTCAATCAAAATTTGTTATCTCCATCTACAACCATGATAGCCCAAACTCCTTATGTGTTTCTCCCATGTATGAAAGCCTGTGCACAGCGCACAGAGGGGCTTAAGTAGGCTGGTTATATGATATTTCAGAAGATTAAAAATTATTTGAGGTTCGCTGGTACAGATCGCTTCTAGCGATAAGACCGCCTTTTTGGCATAACAGAAAAATCAGCCAAGCTAAAAAGCTGGTAAAGTAAATGGCTAAAACTTATTCTTTATACATACTCTTTCTAATCTGTGAACTTATTTATATCTCTCTCTCTCTACTCTAGTTTATGTTATCTCTCTAGTCTATGGCTAAACCGCTAAAACCTTAACGTATCATTAACACAAAACAATGTTCCGTAAAACGGAACGTAATTATTATAGCTATTCGTTCTAAAACAAAAATCATTAAATTTTTATTTAAATTACTCTTTTATTTATTAAATACAAATATTTTTAGTATTAACTAACTCGTTTGGTTTAGAAAATGATTGTCAAATTGTTAATTTTATAGATTTTAAAAATAAGATTCAGCAGAGCAACTAGACAAGATGCCTGCCTAAGGTAAGAGGAAAATGTATAGAATTTGATATTTACGATCGAAAGTTGCCCGAGGCCTTAAGTCAAATCCCATATATTTTTCGCTTAACGATAGCGATTATTGAAAGGCATCTTGTCAAGGGATTAAGTTTTTGAACCAAAATTTTATCTGTGCTTCTTTTAATAGTTATCTGTGGCTTTCATTTTCAATGATTTGGCAATTATTTTAGAGCGATTCACTATTTCACTACATTCACTTTCATATTTAATGAAAGATATAATTTGAATATATTACATCGAATTAAGTTTAAGTATTAAACCCACCTTTCTCTAAATATTTTCATCTTTATGTTGTTAATTACTGGTTGCTACGCAGTACAATTATAACGGTAGGTGGTTTCAAAATTAGCGCTCATCATCATTAGTCACTTGGTTTCTGTAATTCATTATTTGTACTTATTTGTTTTGGTTATCTGACAACATTTAGTGTTATGTAAGTCATAATAATGCTTTTATTACGGACCTTCGCTACAGTTATATCTGTAAATAAGCAATACCCGGCGTTCATAGCAGGTGAATGACCTTCTTTTGTTATAACAACATAAACCATAATATCAAATGCCTACGAATTGAGGTAGTTGAACTTAACCTTAAATTTTAAATACTATTTACGCCCCTCGTTAATTGACCTACTTAATTGTGTCTACGCTATTAACAATTTGATTACCTACTAATTTTGCTGATAGCATGCAGTTTCAGATTTCTTAATCCTTTATTGCACTTGTAATTTCCGAACAACATCATTTGCGATTTATAAAGAATAAGTATGTAAGTTCAGTTCAGGCATAAATTTTAAGTTACTTTACAAAAAAGCGAGTGGCATCTATGATCTGTAAAATACACTTTTTGACCCTTAGCTTTACTAGTTTTCCAGTGTCCATTCAACAATAAAATATCTATTATGTCTGTTTTGTGGGTTCTTCACAGATTAGTAAAGATATATTATACCTATTGTAGAATATTTACTATTTTACATCAAACCTTTTCACCCTTACCAGCCTACCAGATCATGAATCTATGGATTGTCAAAATTTTACATCGAAATTATACAAAATGGTTTCTAACGTTTAATCTTTCACATTAGGTACAACATTACAAACTATTGGTATCGAATTAAAACATAAATTTTTGTCTATTCAGAGATCTATGTTTGCTTGGTTTGTCAAAACTACATAAACTAATTCAACAGTTCGCAGGATGTCAAACACATCGGTGAACATCAAGTTCCGATGGGGCTTGTCCTCATCAGACCCTGAGCAGAACCCAGTGCTGTTTGTGGGGCAGGTAGCTCATCTTAATGGTCTCTTATGGAATGATGTCAGGTGCAAGTTAGAGCCCCGTGTCTCTGAGGAGGTATGTTGTATTGAATTAATGTTATTTGTCTAAAGAAAATTTTACCTAGTTTATTACTAGGTGGGTCATCAGGTTGCTTGTTAAGGGGCTACCTCGTGCACACTAGCGACACCAATTGATTGTTATTAATTATGGTGAATTTAAAACATAATAAACAAAAATGCTTTAGAGAATTGCTAAAGAACGGTATTTGTAATTTTTAAAGATGTATCTTGTATAAAGTGTCTACCTATAAGTAACCAAATTTTTTATTATTGTTAAAAGTAGCCACTTTCGGCATTAATGAAAAAATAGGTTACATGTAGAGGAATGTCTTATACCGAGCACATGTCAAAAAATTAAAAATACCATTCTTTAGTCATTCACTAAAGCGTTTTTGTTTATTATATTCTATGTTCACTACAATTAATATAAATCAAGTGGTGTCGCTAGTTCCCACGAGGTATCGCCTTAACTAGTTGAATTTAAAAACATTTATGTGTTTCTCCCATGTAGAACGGGTTGTGCCCAGCAGTGGGACGTATATAGGCTGGATGATAACGATAATGAGGCTGACTTACAGTTGTTTCCCCTAAAATCATACTATTTCTTTTACAAGTTAAAACTAGTTTAACATTATCAGCCACTTACTGGCAAACACTACATGCTTATTTGTAAGAACATTTAAACAGTAAGAACATTTAAACAATATAAAGATTGATTTAAAACCTCATATACACTGTTATTCATACTGGAATACAGTATTGGTAAGTCTTGGGAGCATGTGACAATTAAAAATTAATTGTGTCTGCAACGTGTGGATTGACTAATTGTGTCTGGAATGTGTTGATTGAATGTCATAGACAGATACACAGAGAGGCACATCAAACTCACAATACCCCTCTGTTTGCGGCAGTAACACCTGAAAGCAAGGGTTCAACATACCTTCTGAAGCATGGAGGTGCTAGAAATTACAAATATTGATTGACACATCCTGGGAACATGTAGAAAATTGCTTTGTTTTCATAATGGATACTTACTTTATAATAGCACCTCAACTAACTCTTTACTGAGCTTATATTCTTCGACCGAGCTCCTCATCACCTTAGATACGAGTATCAATTGTAAAATTACAAGAAAAGCTGTTTTTTCTCAGTCACAACCTGTTTCTAGGCATGGCGCCGCGGCCTGTCATCCGTGACGTCTTCCCCCGGCGACACCGTAGAGCTGTGGCCGCGAGCCGCGTCCGTGGCGTCGCTGCCCGCTCGCCGCTCTCGCCACGCCGCGCCTTCGCGGTCGCACGCCCTCGCCAAGATAGTGCGTGGCTCGCAGCGGACTTCGGATGAGTTTATTGTAGTAAGTTGCGTTGCAATAATTTACCAACATCTTTGATTTATTAACATTATAAATTTTGGCTTCAGTTAATTGTTTGCAGAGTAAATAGCCCTTTCATGTCTTTATAAATCATATAAAATTTTAGAAGACATTTCATCTTAGGCCTCAGTATGACAACACACCTGCAATATCAAGGCAGTAACTACTTACCTCTAGGTGGGCCGTTAGCTTGTTTATCAGCTAGTTTGATAAAAATAATAAGGGGATAAGAACTGTTGTTACTAGCCACTTTGGACCATTTTAGTGTCTGATAAATAAATTAATAAAAATTGATCAAAATTTACTCTATTTTAATCTGATCCTGACTGTACCTACATTCCATATGACTCGTTTTGCCATGTCGAGATCAATAAAAATACATTTCAAAAATGATGTATACTGTAGCTCGTCTGCCGCAAACGCGACGTGTTCGCGAGCGCCATATCCATCGCGCGTTCATTCCCGCTGTACAGCGCCCGGACCAACGGCGCCCCCCTCGCCACCGGGGGGTCCACCCCCCCGCGCGCCACCACCCTCACCGTGGAGGTGCATCTGGTTAAGGAGGATAAGCAGGGTAAGATATGTTTAAGTCTTTCCTATTAGAAACGAACATATGCAAAGGAGATAGGAAAAGTTTCTATGGGATTTGGACCAGCTCATGAGCACCAAAAATATTGAGATTTGCATAAAAACCGCCATTTTGTAGGAAATAAAATGTCAATGTCATGATACAATTTTGTTTATTCTCGTTAAATATATGTATTTGTACAATTTGCCATTCTTTAGTTCATCGGCCACTTTTAAATTTAAAGTAAAAAAACCAATAAGGAAGTTGTCAGTTCTAGCTTATTGAATAATGACATATAAATATGTTTTAAAACATATTGTGTTTTAAATTGTGGTTAATATTGCCATCTTCAGACGGAGAGTGTGAAGACGAGGAGCTTGTGGTAGACCCGGTGCTGGCTGACAATACTCTGTCGAATGAAGAGCTGACGACGATCCAGAACGCCGCAGACGCAACAAGAATGGCCGCCCGTATTACAGACACGCCGGCCAACATCATGACTGTGGACAAGTTTATTGAGGTCAGTATTTTTTTTATTTATTTACTTGAGGAGCTACTAGAGGAGCTCGGTGGCGTATTGGTTTGACCGCTCTGGTTTCGATACGAAAAACAAAGCAACTTTCGCCATGGTCGATCCTGGGATAGGTCAACTAAAGTTTGTTATCTCGAGCTCCTTCGTGATTCGGAAGGCACGTTAAGCCGTTGGTCCCGGTTGTTCTTGCAACCGTTTTAACCCACCAACACGCATTGGGCCAGCGTGGTGGTGTTATGGCCCAAACTCCTCATGTGTTTCTCCCATGTAGGAAGACCTGTGCCCAGCAGTGGGACGTATATAGGCTGGTGATGATGATGATGATTTATTTACTTCAGGTAAATTACACCCATATATTTACAATTTCAATCCATTATAAAAATTAAAATTAAAAATTTTTAATTAAATCAAAACTAAAATTAAATTAAAATAAGTCTAGCACACATAAAACAGTCATTATCATAAATGGTTATAATTTTCAAAATATTATTTTGACATTATTCAGTAGGTGAACCATGCTGCAATGGTTCAGGTACTGACAGTCAACCCTTTCTTCAAACACCTTCAGGATACCGTTGTTAAATGCAGTGCAGTTCCCTTGTAATGAAATAGTATTTTATTCTCTTTTGAATTTTATGTATGTACAGACGACAGGACATCAAGCGTAACAGTTGCACTACGAAAGCCGCTTCTATTACGAACGTAGTAAGAGCTGTCTCAAGGTCAGAATGTTACGCTTGAAGTTCTGTCGATTGTACTTAAATAAATTAATGGATTTTAACAACTTGAATACTTTTTATTTATTATGGCTTTAAGGCAGGCGACATAGAAGTCAACTAAACGTAACCGAAGTGACATACGCGCCATGATGAATATTTGTGCCGTTTATTTGTATAGAAATTCTTGATTATTAGAATTACGAAACGAAGCAAACAAAAAGAAAATGAAACTATCAAAAACTGTTCGACATATATTGTTAATTTTATTGTTAACATTATTATAAATATTAACAAAAATGTTTATATTACAATTTTGAATTTTCGACAACACATGCCTTTGTTAACATCGGTAGGTGCTCGGTTGTTATGCTTTGTACAAAAACACCCTGTACTGTCCGTCGACACAGTATCTTGTCTTTATACCATAGTCATACATACTATGTTGTTATCCAAAAATCGAAATTGTAAAATTAATTTTGAAATTTCTCATACATTTTGTTTTATTGACCAAACTGTTTGTATGAACTAATTTTTTTTTTGAATTTTCGATAACACTATAGTTGTTTATATGCCTTGATAACGTTCGGTATGTGCCCAGTTGTTTGGCTTTGTACCAAACACCCTGTAATGTTGTCCTATAGCAGGGATGGCGAACCAATGGCACGCAACACAATATTTTGGGCACGTCACTGATCATAAAATTGATTATTCACTACGAAAAACAGTGTGAAGTAGGTATGATATGACGGGCGAACGCGAGTGATCCCTCCCTACGTTAATTGTTAGTATTTATTAGTATTATTTTACCAATAATCACAAAGTAAAAATTGATTTAATGGCACGCTGATACGTAAAGGTTCGCCATCCGTGTCCTATAGTAACACCAATATTACCGGGTCTCAAATAATAATGTTGTACCTCCAGGAGGCGTTCGCCGTAGCCAAGGAGCTGGACATCCCGGAGCCGAAGGTGATCCGCGGCGAGGAGCTGAAGGCCCGCGGCATGGGCGGGCTGTACGGCGTTGGAGCCGCCGCGGCCAGGCCTCCCGCCCTAGTGGTGCTGAGCCACGCCGGTGTAGGCCCAGCAGTGGCCTGGGTGGGCAAGGGCATCGTCTACGACACCGGCGGCCTCAGCCTCAAGGCCCGGGTAAGTTGAGTACACTAGTGGGGCAGTTATGGTATAATAGTGGGTCAGTTATAGTACACTAGTGGGCCAGTTATGGTATAATAGTGGGTCAGTTATAGTACACTAGTGGGTCAGTTATGGTACACTGGTGGGTCAGTTATGGTACACTGGTGGGGTCAGTTATGATACACTGGTGGGTCAGTTATGGTACATTAGTGGGTCAGTTATGATACACTGGTGACTCAATTATGGTACACTAGTGGGGTCAGTTATGATACACTTGTAGGTCGATTATGGTACACGGGGGCGGGTCAATTATGATACACAGGGGGGGGGGGGTCAGTTATGGTACACTGGGGGACGTCAGTTATGGTACACTGGTGGGGAAAGTTATGGTACAACAGTGTTGACGCCCGCCCTAGTGGTGCTGAGCCACGCCGGTGTAGGGCCAGCCATGGCCTGGGTGGGCAAGGGCATCGTCTACGACACCGGCGGCCTCAGCCTCAAGGCCCGAGTCAGTTGTCTACTCTATGGCCTCCTGGGCCGGCTCTAGGACATTTAGCCCGGGTGCAATCCATACCCTAGCGCCATTACGACGACTGGCTGGCCGAGTGGTCTGTACCACTTGCTATACAGGCTACACGGTCAAGACGTCCTGGGTTCGAATCCCGGTAGTAGCAAATGTTTGTATAATGAGTACTAGCATTTGTTTATGAGTCATGGATGTTTATATGATTATTTAGTAAATATATTTCTAATATTTATATACAGATTATTATCATTATTTCTCCTATATCTAATATCCATAACACAATCTCTTAGTGATGCTTACTTTGGGCTAGATAATAGGTTTGAGTGTATGAATATTACATTATATTATATTAGAAAACTCCCAAACAAAATGAAACACTAATAAAAGTAACATTAGAAGCCATAATTTATATGTTTGTCTAAGATTCCAACCAAATTTTTGCTTTTTCAGTATTGTCTTTTGAATTTTTAATTGCAAAGTAGTGCTGCTCTTCACTTTGTATGATCATGCGTTCTAATAAAACAGTTTTCGTTTGCTCTGCCTGTCTGCGAAGTTCTTTGGGCTTTATTTTTATTTTATTTCAATCTGTACGTATTTAGGAAAACAAAACAATAATAAACATTGGTGTACATGAAAATTAATATCCTAGGCAAAGTTTCAATGGAATCTTGGCCATGTCTTTTGGTATGGAGATAGTTTAAGACCCCGGGAAGGATATAGGATACTGTTTACCTGTTATTTTCTCCACCTCCAGACGTCGATGGTGGGCATGAAGGGTGACTGCGGTGGCGCCGCGGCGGTGCTAGGCGCGTTCGCCGTCGCTGTCAAGGCGAAGCCCTCCGTCAACCTTCACGCAGTACTATGCCTCGCTGAAAACGCCGTGGGACCCAACGCTACGAGGTGGGTTGTTGGCTTAGTTTGAATATTTATTTATTTTATTTGTTCACAACAATCCACAGCACTTTGTTACACTCATTAATATTATACAAAAGGTATACAGGGTGGTGCCGTCAATGCGACAGTAAATTTAAACATGGGCTATACTAGTCCATAGAAATGGTTTGCCACTTTCAAAAATATCGTATTCGTTTGATATTTTTATGACATTTGTATGAAATAATGCTGCCAACGTTACACTGTTCCATACAAATGTAATAAAATTATGAAATCAATACGATATTTTTGAAAGTGGCAAACCATTTTTATGGACTAATATAGCACCCTGTATAAAATTAAAATTTTGCTTAATGGCAATGACGGATTTACATGATATAAAGTAAAAGAGACTTTTAATACACAGTTAATTTCGAATATATATATTTTTGTTTAAACAGCGAAGCCAGAGTGAGTTAATACTGTGTGTGTGTGTGTGTGTGTACGTGCTACAAGCCCTTAACTTTGGGCCCTTACTTTGGGCTAGATAGTAAGAAAAGTCGACAGGACAAGCGTAACAGTTTGACCTTGAGACCGGGCTTACTGCGTTCGTAATAGAGGCGGCTTTAGTCTTACAACTGTTACACTTGATGTGCTGTCGTCTGTTTATTTTCCCTATTGAATCCATAGAATTCATTTGTATCTATAAAATATTTTTGTTATGGATTCGACGTAAGCCTTAGTATGTATCTCTAGTTGCCACAGACAGTTTATTTGAGAGTTGCTTAAGATTGCTCTGCGTTTTCATTTTTTTTACAGGCCGGACGACATACATCAACTATACTCTGGTCGTACGGTTGAAATCAACAATACCGATGCTGAAGGTAAGACTGGGTCAGTTCTGTTATTCTAAGTTCAGAGTCACTCCTTTATTTCAGTTGGACAAGAAATGAAATGAAAATATCTTTTAAATTGAATGATACAGTAAAATATAAGTATTCTTCCAACTAAGCAATAATTTCATCATAACAACACTTGATGCAATTATAAGTCACTTTCTGCTCGATGCAACAATCTACTATTAAAGTTTGTAAATGGAACTCTTTGCCAATATTACTGAGTACGAGTAAAATTATTATTTATTTTAGTTGCTCAAATAATTCGATATTACCTTTATTTCAGGTCGCTTGGTACTTGGAGATGGCGTGGTGTACGCCTATAGGGATCTGAAAGCTCAAACTATTGTAGATATCGCCACTCTCACCGGAGCACAGGTTCGAAAAATCCTCTGATATCTATTAGACTAGCCTGACTTGCAGCATCATTACCAGCCTATAGTCCCACTGCTGGGCACAGGCCTTCCTACATGGGCGAAACACATGAGAAGCTTGGGCCATAACACCTCCACGCTGGCCCAATGCGGGTTGGTGGGTTGAAGCCGTTGTAGTAACAACCGGGACCAACGGCTTTAGGCGATACCTCGTCGACGCTAGCTACACCACTTGATTTATATTAATTGTGGTGAATATAGAACATAATAAACAAGAACGCTTTAAAGAATGACTAAAGAATGGTATTTGTATTTTTTTTGTCGTCAATATTGTAGTAACATTTATTTAGTACCTAATTGTATTTTTAATTGATTAAGGAAAATTCTGTTTTGCTTTTCTGATTTTAATTTGTCAGGTAATTTATTATAAATTTTAACTGCCATTACATTTGGGCTTGAGCTGTGTATTTTTAATTTAGAAGTCGGTAATAAGAGGTTATGTTCAGTTCTAGTTGGAAAACGTCGTATTTGGTCTGATTTTTGTGAGAAAAAAGTTAGATTGTTGTCTTACAAATTTGCATATATTTCCATTATATAAATTGAGGTTAATGTATTTTTAATATGGTTCGTTGTTTTTTTACCAAGATTATGTTTTTGGTGATTATTATTATTATTATATTATGTTATGGTCCCCCAGGGTACCGCGACTGGCAAGTACCACGCGGGCGTGTTGTCCAACAACGGTCGCCTGGAGGCGGCGTGCGTGGCGGCGGGCCAGGCCTCCGGGGATCTGGCGCACGCGCTACCTTACGCGCCGGAGCTACACTTCACAGAGTTCACGAGTTGCGTCGCCGACATGAAGAACAGCGTCGCGGTGAGTGAACCTGACCGTCCCGTTTTGTCTAATGCCTTCTAGGTCCCAGACAGACTGACGGACAGACGGACCGACAGACAGACTGACATTATAACATTGTTAGCTTACGTAGATCCAGATAAGACAGAGAGACAAACATTATGAAATTGTTAGTTAGTTAATATTATTTTATGTGATACACATAAGGGTTTTTTTTGACGATTCGAAAGTGCTTCTTGGGGGGCCTAATTGAATAAAGATATTTTAATTTAATTTCATATGCGAGAAATAAAATTGGCTTGTATTTAACTGAACACCATACAAAGCTAACCTAACCAACCTTAAAAATATAATTGATCATCATAAATTATAATTGGTCATCAAAATACCGACAAATTAACAATTTGTAGACCAATTAATACATAAGATGACCACGCTAATATTTTTTGTAGAACCTTTTAGACCAGTTTTATTTTCCGATTAAATTACACACACACACGCACACACACACACACACACACACACACACACACACACACACACACACACACACACACACACACACACACACACTCACACACACAGGATGGAGAAATGAAATGCATTTTTTTATATCACTAAGGTGGCAATCAATCATACGGCCCACCTGATGGTAAGCGGTAAGATGATTTATACAAACGGTAGAACAAAGAGTCGCTTGTTCTTTGGGGCGCTCACAGGGCATTTCGCTACTAACCACATGCTACACAAAGTGCATCTCACCACAACACAATCTTGTTGAGCATGTGGTGAATGCCAGGAATCAATGATGCAACCAGAATGAGGCTTTTGGAAGTGGCATATCCAAAGCCAAAGGACCCAAGGATATAGTGAGGCTAATGGCAACTATATTCTGGACACAGCAGGAGTAAAAGCAGGGGAGGAGTAGAGTACTACTATACCAGGATAAAGTACTCTACCGGTTATAGTTCGTACTGTACTCTACCAAAGCTGCCTACATTGGTATAGTTAATGGAACAGTTAGTACTTTAGCGGCCTAAAAATCTTTATGAGCTTTCAAATAAGATTATCTGTTGCTTTGTGTGCAGTAAAGCTTAGAATATTATTACTTTTTAATATTTGTGAAGCATCTATTCACCAAAAGATTGCTAATGACTTTTTCTATGACCAAACTCATTTCTTAATTTAAACGTAGACACATTTAAAATGAAATGCATCTGTTACAATGACATTTACTCACTTAACTTTCACACGTTGCTTTAGCAGATATTTTGTTTTGTTTTTTAAACAAAAAAGGATTTCTATATCCTAGATAACCATCATAATGCGACGGATTTTCGTCTGAAAAAAAATGTCTAATTAATTTATGCCATCGTCCCTGTGACACAGATTCCTTGAGGCGGTAAACATTTTTAGACAGCGATTGTACAAATTCTTATGTTTCTGTTACACAAAGAACGGTCGCGGTGCTGTGTTCTTCGTGTAATGCTATTGCTCCACCTGCATTAGCGTCTACGTTAATGGCAATGGCCAATTACGCGTTAATTAGGGCATTAAAAATGCGCGTTGGCTACATTTAGGTTACAATGCCGTTAAGAGTTAATTCTTTGTGAAGTAACGCGTTAATAAACAGTTCGTTGTGTATACATCATTTCGGACTGCTCCTGATTTTAGAGACTTTTTATATTTATATGAATACGATAGTATCCCATTAGAGAATCTTTGTTTTTTAATTTTTCTTGTGTCACTGGAAACGACGTCGCCACGCAATCACTAACCGCCGAGCGATTTTTATGCGATTGCAGCTTTGGATTCCAGAGGCACGGCTCAGATTATAATAGTTCTAAAAACTCTAAAGATTCCTCATTCGACAACTCCATTGTCGTTCTCGTACATGCAGTTCCCGCCTAAAACAAAGTGCACGCGTCCTTGCTGTGCGCGCGCGTCCCTTGGAATGAGACGGCTATAATGTAGCCAACATAACTTAGCGCGCTAAACTACCCGCTAAAACGCTTTGATGCGTCCAAAAAACCGACACTCGAGCTATCGCTTAACGTTGAACGCCATTATGCTTGGGCCACACTAACGGGAAATGCCGTTAATTATCGCGATGATGAACGTTAAACGTTGGTGTAGCCACGACTATAGCGCGTCAATTAATGCAATAATTGACGACCGTCTAGTCGAGTGGTCTGTGCCCCTTGCTATACAGGCTACTCGATCAAGAGGTCCCGGGTTCGAATCCCGGTAGGAGCAAGTGTTTGTATGATGAGTACGAGCATTTGTTTACGAGTCATGGATGTTTATATGTTTATTTATTATATTTCTAGTATTCATATACATATTATTATAATTATTTCTCCGTTATCTAGTATCCATAACACAAGCTCTTAATGATGCTTACTTTAGGCTAGATAATAGGTGTGAGTGTATAAATATTATTATTATACTATTATTTTTATAAAGTGAGTCATTTATTTCATATATATCCAAGAGCATTGAACAGTATTTATCGCGATGATGGGCGCCAAGAACGGACACCGTTAATGTAATAATTAACGCAGTATTCCAGGTGTGGCCACTCCAATAGCGCGTTTAATTTAAAGCAATAATTAACGCGATAATGGGCATCGACGTTTTCCGTAGTGTGGCCCAAGCATTAGTAATTCCATTTGTAATTTTACACATTAAATGTTGGCCACATCTACGTAACGCCTAAATTAACGTGCGAACTAGCACGTTAAGACGCAGGCGGAGCAGTAGCATAAAATAAAAAATTTAACATTACAAACCGTATCTATAATAAAATCATAAAACACAATGCAACATTTCAAAGTATTCCTTACTCAAGGCTAAGTCAGTTCTGCGTGAATGGTTAATGACTAGATGTTATGATGATACAGAAGACCTATTAAAAAGTATATGCTGAGACCACAATATATTTATTATTATTAATTATATATTTATTATTATTAGGTATTTTGCATAATTCCTTTTAGAAGCATACAAATATTTTAGTAATAGCCTTTATAATATATTAAGTATATCAAAGTTACAGTTTACATTTTTATATGTATATCTTTTTATATATATATTTATTGTCACTAAGTGCAAATTATGAGTATGTGTGTATTATATGTACTTATATTTATATAAAAAATGGCATGATAGGTGATATTATGTTTTTCAAGTATAGTACCTATAATATGCTTTATTTTATTTTTAGCATTGAGTACACAAAATTGTTTGAAAATATTAGGAAAGTAGTTAAACTAGGAAAAATATATATATTTAAATAAGGATAAAGTAGATATAAAGTAAACAAAATTCCAAAGTAGGTGCAGTACTAACCAATGATTATAACTATTTTAAGGAAGTAGGTAAATTAAAAATAAATAAGCAGCTGACGCTACTCGTGAAATCGCGCTAACTTGGAGCTGACTGTCGTCAATAGGCCCTCACGATACAGGCTAGCCTTGTGTGAGGACCACAGGTAATCCTGTGAAACAACCCTATGTGCAACAACGTATTATATCTATAATGTAATTTAGTTTTAAGGATGTCTGATATGTTGTTGTGAAATAAATATTTTTCATTTTCATTTTTTTTTTTCAAAATCATCCCGCCCCGGAACGCTTCCGCACCTCGCTCTGTGGGGTCCTGCCCTTATAGGCTAAGTGTCCACTGGCTGGTAGTAAGTGTTCCGTCGTTTGTCCAGGATCGGAACAACGCGCAGCCATCTTGCGCGGGGCTGTTCGTGCTGGCCCAGCTGGGCTTCGACTTCCCCGGCGACTGGCTCCACATCGACATGGCTGCGCCCGCGCACTGCGTGAGTATACCTACGCCCTTGTAATCATATCATGTTGTTGGGTTTAGAATGCCTAATTTGTTTATTTGAACGCACCTTTTTCCAGATTTCTCCCGCTAACGTCCTTTGCTATCCTACACTATCCTTACTATCCTTACACCTGTCAACTCTGTAGCGGTACACACTTGCACCAACGCACCAATTTAATACGCGCCCGCTCCGCCTTGAGACTTGGGCCATACAAAAACGTCAGCTGACGACATGATGCGTACGCGCTCCCTTTCACTTTCATGGTCCGCGGCATATGGACATCTCGCTCGCACTACGGGCAAGACAATTGTGAAGCAACCGTCTATTAAGAATATGTTTTGGTAGAACTTACTATTATGTGACGCGCGCATCAATTACTAGCTAACTTAATTATTGTTTGCATATTTCAATGTATCTTGTATTTATCCTCAATATATATATTAATTTACCATCAAACAATTACTTCTCATTTTTGTGTCAGTGTTTCTTCTTTCCACCGACTATAAACTAGTTGGACTACCGTAAAGGAATGTAGTAAGTAAGTAAACAATAGTTACTACAACTCCGCCGCGAACGCGAACGGTCGACTCTCTAAAGTCCCGCTCCAAGTGATAGTAATAGTGGCAGTTGGCTTGACAGCGCTTACATATATATGCAAATCATCGATCGTATAACGGACGGAAAGGCGAACCACTACAGCCCTAAGACCTGGCTGATCACAATCGACTGCAGAACCAGCAAACCGTGAGACGTTTCCATCACCCCTTTTTGTCCCGCACACATGTCGCATTAGTGGCTTTTGTTGTTTGTGCCAGGTACCGAAAAACCGGTATGTATTTCACGCGAAACACATATGACAATCTCCAAGATGCTACTCGATGAGGTGGACAGCCAGGTCTTTCACACCATAATCACTTATATTCTAATAATCTTTTAGTTGTACGTCAACACAAACACTTGGTTCATAAAACTACACCAATATTATAATTATAACACAAAGTTCGCTCAGACACAATTTTTGATTATTGTAATAAAAATCTTGACCGACACCATTAGATGCCGCCAAAAACTTAAGACAAATGAAAAAAAGCAAAAGGATTAAAATCATACAGTCATCAAAATATTGTGACACCTATACAATGGGCCTGATTCTGAAGACACACTCTAATTCTAAATTTAAGTACAGTATATCTCTTTGTCGCAATATGTAATAGGAAAAAGATAGCAAGAATTTGTTTAGAGCTGTCAATTAAATTTAGATAGATTTCAAAGAAACCATAGACAATTTGAGGAGCTCGGTGGCGTAGTGGATTGAGCGCTCTGGTTTCGATCACGAAAACAAAGCAACTTTCGCCATGGTCGGTCCTTGGATGGGTCAATCAAATTTATAATCTTGAGCTCCTCCGTGCTTCGGAAGGCACGTTAAGCCGTTGGTCCCGGTTGTTACTGCAACCGCTTTAACCCACCAACCCGCATTGGGCCAGCGTGGTGGTGTTATGGCCCAAACTCCTCATGTGTTTCTGCCATGTAGGAAGGCCTGTGCCCAGCAGTGGGACGTATATAGGCTGGTGATGATGATAGACAATTTTAGACGGCATGTACGGAGGTGCCTCCTAAACACTGCATTTTAGCACGTTTAATAAAGTCGAAACTTGAACGCACTTTTCTAAAGGTCTATTTATATGACAGCCATCCTTTTCGTATTAATTATGAGAGAAAGAAATGGACTGAACTTAAATTTAGAGTTAGCACGTGTTCTCCAGAATTAGGGCCAATATATGAGCTGTTAGAAAATAAGACGCCATATTTAAACATTAAAGACGACCGGCTGGCCGAGTGGTCTGTACCCCAGGCTACTCGGTCAGGAGGTCCCGGGTTCGAATCCCGGTAGGAACAAATGTTTGTATGATGAGTACGAGCATTTGTTTACGAGTCATGGATGTTTATATATTTATTTAGTATATTTCTAATATTTATATACATATTATTATCATTATTTCTCCGTTATCTAGTATCCATAACACAAGCTCTTAAATGATGCTTAATTTGGGCTAGATAATAGGTGTGAGTGTTTAAATATTATTATATTATTATTATTATTTCTAACTACAGGGTGAACGAGCCACCGGTTACGGCGTGGGCCTCCTCAGCGTGTTATTTGGCGCCCTAACTGAGAACAAACTCCTCAAGGCGCTAAGTCCGCTCCCCTTGCCCTGATACTGACTGAAACTACTATCGAATTACACCAATTTGTATACGTTCTCTTGTTTAGCGCTAATAGCAACCCTGTATAAAACTTACCTTGGGTATGTACAGGCTGAAATTTAAAAATTCGTCATCTAATGGTAAGAAAGTGAACTGACGAAAAAAACACTGCCATGATATTGGAAAAAGAGGTTTTACGCCTCACGGTTTTTCATACAAACTCTTATGTTGGAATTTAAAAAGAAAAAAAACCGATTCTAACAAGTACTGCCTGCATAAGCAAGTCGGGCTAGTCTAAACAATTATCGGAGGATTTTTTGAAAAGTCTAATCATAAAGAAATTTACTTATAAAAATATCTTAAGGGGCTACCTCGTGCACACTAGCGACACCAATTGATTGTTATTAATTATGGTGAATTTAGAACATAATAAACAAAAACGCTTTAGAGAATTGCTAAAGAATGGTATTTGCCTTTAAGTAACCAAATTTTTTATTATTGTTAAAAGTGGCTACTTTCGGCAATAATGAAAAAATAGGTTACATGTAGAGGAATATCTTATACCGAGCACATCTCAAAAAATTACAAATACCATTCTTTAGTCATTCACTAAAGCGTTTTTGTTTATTATGTTCTATATTCACCACAATTAATATAAATCAAGTGGTGTCGCTAGTTCCGACGAGGTATCGCCTTAACTAGAAAAAAATCACGTCTTGAGGCGGGCATCGAACCCGCGACCTTTCACAATCCGGGCGACTGCTCTAACCATCTAGGTCTGAGCTATCCAGGACTTGGGATAACCCTGTGAAATTGTTTAATTTGTTTATCTGTATTTGCATTATAAGCTAAAATGTTCTATTTCAACATCCGAAACGAGTATTTTTACAAATATCTAAGATTCGGTTAAGTTGGGGCATTGCTTTCAAATATTCTTATTTTTTTTCTAGTTTAGATATTTTTATAAGGAAATCATTTTTCAAACATTTATAATAATGTTAAAATAAAAATTAAGGACATAAAGAAATAATTGGATATTTTTGGTTTGTATGAAAAGCCTCAAATTTTTCTTCCTCAACAAAAAGACTGTTATGCGAAATATCCTCTGATAACTATTTAGACTAGTCTGACTTACATAACCATGTATGTAGTCTCATTAAAAACACTTACATTCATGCATTTTTTCTTTAAATTTACCGAATTAATATAATAGGTAAATTTAAAAAGTATATATTTTACTTATGCAAAAAACCAACCACATTAAGTGATTAATTATGGATTTTTTTCCCCCCAATTTACTAGACTAGTAGGAAAAGCCATAAGCTTTAATGGTTCACTATAATATTTGAAGACAAAATGTCCCTACCGCTTCAAAACTTTTGACTTTAAAAAAATCGCTGATTTATCTGATTTTTACATAGAAAATAATTCTTCTTATTTCATAGTAACAGCTAAGAACGATGATAGGGTGAATTGCGGCTACTTTATTTTATATTATGTATAATATACTTTTTCGTTGCATTTTTTAACTATCCACTTCACATTTCAAGGTCAATTTCGTTATTGAATTGATCATTCACCGATTTATATTATTACTATTTTTAGTTACTTGTGAAATATTAACCATACCACTGAGCAATTACTGTTTTTATAAACCGAATATTATATAAAACTTAGATTTAAGTACATATATAATGTTAACAGGTCATAATATAAACGTAATAGACGATTAATGTGCATTTTCTACGAAGTTATATGAATATGACATTCCTATGAAAAGTTACACCCTATTTCATTACAGTACGACCTTTTCTCCCACTATGGGTCGAAAAAAGACGTCAAACTATCTCCAGATAAGTGTTCAAATTTTGAGCATTAGAAAACTTTTGTGGTTTAAGAGTACAGCCCCCGTAGAATGGGAAACTCCCTGGGGAGTGGACAAAAGTTTGTCTCTTCGTCAGAGAGAAAGGGATAAATTCTTTATTAAAAGGACTTAAGTGGTATAAAGAGGTTTTGTCCACGGCTCATGCTACAGGTGCTGCTACATGCATTAAGATTTAATGACAGGTACGGTCAGATCAGATTGTATGATTCAGATTTTGATTTTGACTCTGATGTCATAATCAAAATTTTAATCATAGAATCTTAAGTCGTTTGTAGCATCACGTAATCTGTCAAGTGGCGATATACCACCGGGGGGCGATGACAATGGAAAAATCTATTGTGTCTGGAATCGCATGCTTGACGTATTAAATGTCTTAAATCATAAAGTGATTCTAATACTTTATTATGATAATACAGTTGCTGTTCGAAAACATCGTAGTTTACTTAAGAACACAGTTAAAAAGTTTAGAATTCTGATGCTCACTGTACATAAGTGAGGAGATCACTTGTAAACGAAATCAGATGGCAGTGCCGGTCACTCTAAACTAAACAATATCAATAAATTAAAATATGGGCTATATTAGTTCATAGAAATGGTTTTCCACTTTCAAAAACTTATCCGTTTGATAATTTCATGACATTTCTATGAAATAATGCAGCCAATGTTATATTATTTCATACAAATGTCATGAAATTATCAGATAAATATGATGTTTTTGAAAGTGGCAAACCATTTTTAAGAACTAATATAGCTCATGTTTAAATTTATTGTATTGACAGCACCATCCTGTATAACAACATTCGCTCAAACACAATTTTGTAATTGTTGTAGTAAAAATCTTGACAGACACCATCAGATCCCACCGAGCTTTAATTTTTTATAACAAGTGTTTGGACGACCAGCACTGCCATCCTACCATCGTCTATAGCATTCCCTTACACCCTGTATTAGCTGCTAACAAAAATAATATAACAATCATGACTTAAAACGCTTGAGCTCAGTAGATACAAACATATCCTCCACATTGTATAAAGCTGGCCTTGAGAATATCTAACACAGCATAAAAACAATTAAAATATCGTATTTACTATTAACAAATAATAATTTTGTAACTGTTTTTTGATTAAGAGAAGTGATAAATAACAGTAGTATTCTGTCTTATTTAGCAATAAGCCGAAATGTGTTCGCTAGATCCAAAATAAGCCATAGTTATTATATTATGTATGAAATACTAATTTCATGTTCACTTAGTGTTATATATTATTATTATAATTATCTTTTATAATGTGCATTGTGTGTTACTCATTTGCTAAATAAAGTTTATATATTTAGGTAAATGTTCTGTTTTATTACTCGACTATTCTGCAAATACAAAGAGGATGCGTAAGTAAATAATTGCCTAGTTTTATTCATAGGTATTGAACTAAACTACTTAATAATTAAAAAAAAAAACGTGTACGGGAACATAACGGGAAAATATGTAATCATAAAACGAAATAAAATGGTTAATTGTCTTTATTCCAAATTATATTACCAATAATAATCTTGGACATTACATTAATAATGTATGTATAAAGCCCATAAAATCCGAATTTGGTATACAATACACTGTAAAAATTTCGACATTGTTGAATACATATTGACAAAAAATAAATGCACTTATCAGCGCCTACATGGCAACACTTGCTAACATTTTTGGTAAAAACCTTCCTACAATATTACCGTATCAGAAAAATAATTGCACAATGCCTTTTTATTGGCCGTATCAGAATATTACTTGTTTTTTTTTATTTTCAAGTGATCAATAAATAACAGACTTTCCAATTTATTAATATTAATAATAAATAAAATTTCAATCTTGAAAAATAAACATTTCTGTTGAAATTACTAACTTACAATTATCATATTATCGTTAAAAATAACTAAAAGCACATGACTACAGTATAAAAATGTAATTTAGGACCCGATTGGTCTGAAATCTTTCGTAAACCCTCTTGCGGGTAATTGAGTGGGTAGGTATTTTATTTTCTTAAAATCCGTAAAAGGTTTTTTAAAAAATAAATCTGTTTATTAAACATTACGGCAAGAGGGGCAGTAAATTATATATTTTATTGTGCAATTCATAAATCTCTGATTCCTGTCCCGTAGTTGGCTCCTCCCGCTCTGTTCAAAGCATCTTTGAATTGGTCGATATCTATTTCAGCTTGACTCTCCAATTGCAGCTCGACAGCAAAATTCTAAAAATAAAAGAAACGTATATATTAAGTAGGTACCTAGGATATGAGGTTTATAAAAGTAAATATATAAAATGTAATCTTTGCCGCGGCGGCATCTGGTGTAGGCCCTCTACAAAGTCTCTGCAGAGGACCTAGACAAGATGCTTTTAAATGATCGCTAAGTGGAAAATGTATGGGATTTGACAAAAAACATCGAATGTCTTGCGATGGCAAATGTCAAATCTCATAAATTTTCTATTTAGCGATAGCGATTGTCAAATAGCATCTTGTCGCCAAAAAAGATGCCATTTAACAATTGCTATCACTTGATGTAAAATGTATGGGATTTAACATTTACGCTCAAAAGCAGAACGCGAAATCTTATAAATTTTCCGATTAGCGATAGGGATTATCGAAAGGCATCCTATCTAGGCCCTCTGCACAGCACCCTTGCTTCCATCATTGCATAGTTCCAATGTTCGTGACGAAAATAAAATTCGACGTTGTAAAACCGCACCGGATTTTAATACTGCCTGCCAGCTGTCAACACAAAAGCGCGGGAATTTAAACGTCAACGACTGCCTTGTGTCGTGCTTGTCAATTGTCATGTTTATGAACAATATATATTAAAATGGAAGAATTGTTAAATAAAGTGACTTGCAGAGAAAATCAGTTGAATGATTTGTTTAATTTATTAGGAGAATATGACGAACCTTTACCATGTTCTCTGTTCTTAAGTGGAAGTATGGGAACGGGTAAGACACTATGTACAACATCAGTTCTTCGATATTTGGGCTACAAACACGTCATTGTGGACTGTATTGAGTGCTATTCTTCTAAAATTATGTATGAAACTATATTAAGTGGCCTGGATGAAAATTACAGTGATGTAAAATGCGAATCTATGATGGACTTCACAAATTTTCTAAATCGAATAGGACATAACCTAACACAATATCAGCCCATCGTTTTAGTATTTGACCGTGCTGAGAGGCTCCGTAATATGGACCATAGTATAATTTGTGCATTTTTACGTCTTCGAGAACTTTGTAACCTTAATATTTGTACTATATTTATAACACATTTGGTTTATGATAATTTTTACTTCAAAATGGGAGTTCGAGAGCCTATAAAGATGTACTTTCCTAATTATAATAAAGAGGAATTATTCAAAATCATATTTCTGCATCAAAAAGCATTTGTGCGTTATGTGCTAAGCAGTTATGAGGTTGACAATGAAGTAAGGAATGAGTTAGAAAAACCTGAGTTATTTGCCAACTTTCTAAATGCATTTCTAAGTGTTTTCTATAGACCGTGTCGAGATTTAATTGAATTGCAACACATGGCTCGAGTCAATTTTGTGAAATACTGTGAACCAATCATGAAAAACGAAATACAAGCACAGGACTTGTCAAAACTGTGGCGTCACATTTCACCGATTCTGAAAACTAGCTTGGAGCTTCTGTACCTCCGTATAAGTACTTCAAAGGCAAGTAAACCTTCTCCGGGGAAAGAAAATAGTGACCACATTGAATCTCATGTATACAATTTTGAGAATACTCTAAAAGAAGAGCTAACTTCAACAAAGACATTTGCACAAAGCTTTGAGCTGCCATACTATGCAAAATTTTTGTTAATAGCTGCATATTTGGCAAGTTATAATCCACCTAAGGAAGATAAGAGATTGTTTATGAAAAATCATGGAAAGCAGCGTAAAAGGCTTCAACAAGTGAAAGCAAAGGCTAAAATTAATGAGAAACTTAATACTCAACTTGGTCCAAAAGTGTTTACTTTAGATAGATTGCTAGCAATTTTTTATGCTATTTTAGAGGAGAAGATTGGTCTCACAAGTAATTTATTAGCACAAATTGCTACTTTAGTGGAACTAAAACTAATAGCCGGCAGCAAAGAATTGGACTTGGACACAGCTAAATATAAGTGCATAGTTGGTTATGATTTCATTTCCGCTGTAGCTCAAACAGTTTCGTTTAATGTTAGAAAGTATTTGTATGATTTTATGTGATTAGTGTGTTTATTGGACCCAATGGACTACAATTATTTATTTTTTAATTATATTTTTTTTAATACAGACACATGCTTTTGGATTTCCTTTTCTTTTGAGTAGGAATCTTTTTTATTTAAATTCTCATCTTTGTAATTCCATATTTCTGCGAGGAATCAGACTGCAAATGATGTTAATTAAAAGGAAAATTTTTATTTACAATTATTTGCTTTAGCCAGTACTTCAATGAAATAACTGTGAGTCATAGTAACAATTTATGATCATACAAATGTCTATGTCTCTTATTTAAGACAAAATGTTTAACTTGTGCCCCTAGTGTAAGTTTCAATCAAAACGAAATGAAAACGATCGTTGTTGTGTTCACCTCCCAAATCCATATAAAGGATGGTGTCATCAAAACGATTATAAATTAAAACATGGGCTATATTAGTTCATAGAAATGGTTTGCCACTTTCAAAAACATCTTATTCCTTTGATCATTTCATGACATTTCTTTGAAATAATGCAGCCAATGTATAATTTCATACAAATGTCATAAAAATATCAAACGAATTAGATGTTTTTGAAAGTGGCAAACCATTTCTATGAACTAATAAAGCCCATGTTTCAATTTATTCACGTATTGAAGGCACCACCCTGTATAAAAAGTGGTTTCCAATAATTCACAACAGAGGCTGTTGCCGTTTTTATACAATTTCACAGTTATCATGAAGACAAACATTGTCTTTTCAATTCGATGGCAACTTTCACTAGGCATGGATGACAGTGTCAACACTTGGTGGGAAAGCCAACTATATCACCTGCTCAGAGGAAATTTATTTTTGCTGCTAACATGGCACTTGCACTGAGAAGCTCCAGCAACCCCTCAGATACAGAAAAAAAATCTTCAACTTTTTCTAGTAGAACCAAGGTGTGAATTATTACAGTTGCTACTTGGAATTTAAGAGATGGAAAAGTTATCGAATTGAGTCGAACCTACAAGTTCCAGAAATAAAATAAGAGAAATTTGAATTTGTATAGATTTATCTTTTCGGATAAGCTTCCTCTATTGTTAAATTCACTGTCCAAATTTTACTTGTGCTGTGGGACCAGGCTTCTTAACAAACATGATTCTAGGTCAAAAGGAAGTACCCCATTAGGTTTTGATTTATTGGCGAGTGACAGAATATGCGGCGTAAATGGCCGAATTTTTTTGTTACGTTTGCTTTGGTTTTTTACAGCTCCAGGGGACCGTAGACTAACGTATTTGATAATAATTTCAACTTGATACCTCCACGCATTCCTGAGAAAAAGGTGACAGACAGACAAAAGGACGGTAGTGAAAGATTCCCTGTGAGGTATGGAACCCTTAACAGGAAACACGCAGATAAAGCAAGATTTTGACTATTTTAATTTTGCAGGTTATGACGGTTAAATCAAACTCAAAACTATATTGCAAACTAAGTGTAAAATTTTGATGGTGGATTTAATACTTTTAGAAACAGCAATTTAGAGATTTTTCAAACGTAACTAATTACAATATCAAGTACATATATTGAGTATTTAGTAATACCGTTTTTCAAAGTTGACCCTCAGTATATGACGTCATGATGTGATGAGCCCAAAGCCCCAAGCCTCCGTACCACCATCGTTTATCGCGATCCAGTTTAGGACCTAAACTGAGTAGAATCGTTAATTCGTACTACGACGCTATCTACGACTATGAGAGCGATGCAGTTTAGGAACCAATACTGAACCGAGCCGGAATATGAATCGCTTTTATAAAGATAGTGGTAAGGCCCCTGAAGGAAATGTGATATGCGATACGGTCACCCTTTTATTATATTTTATTTCGTTTATGTACGGTCGACCACAGAAGTAATATAACACTTTAGTACATGCCACAAGTCAATCTTACCTATTTATCCTTAAGTTTACGTGCTTCACAACCAGTCCAAGATTGATAACATTGTGGCGAATGCACTTACTGCACGATAAGCTATCATATAGATTGAAAAGAAAAATTGTTATCACATTTCATTTCAATACAAGCTATTAAGACAGTCCTTTATATTAGAAATTGGGATTTATTTAGGACTATCGGATAAAGTACTTGCAGGAAAAACAATAAGAAAGATACGTTATCTAATAAACAGTCTTATTATTATATCCTACCTAGCTATATACAGGGTGGTACCGTCAATGTGACAATAAATTTAAACATGGGCTATATTAGTCCATAGAAATGGTTTGCAACTTTCAAAAATATCGTATTCATTTGATAATTTCAAGACATTTGTATGAAATAATGCTGCCAACTTTACACTATTCCATACAAATGTCATGAAATTATCAAATGAATACGATATTTTTGAAAGTGCCAACCCATTCTCAGGACTAATATAGCCCATTGTCGCATTGACGGCACCACCCTGTATATCTTTTACAGTGGCGTAGCTTGCTTTAAAGGGGCCCCGTATCAAAAATTTTTTGGGGGCCCTATGATAATTACACAAAGTGTCGGGTTTCATGTCTTGATGAAGACCATCAATGACCCTCCATTGGCTCATGGCTTTTTGAAAAAACACATTTTTTTTTGGACGTTTGATTAATTATTATTTTTTGTCTGCTTTATCTATTTCAAAAACTTGTTTACTTAATGGATCAATAACCTGAAAAACCGGCTACATTAAGTGAATATACCCAATTATGAGATTTTATTAATTTAAAATGGGTCGGATTCCGAAATTAAAATTTAAATATTAGTTAAAATTTTTAACACTTATTAAGAATCTTTTCACTTCTTAACAACAGATAATTTACAAAGAAAAATGTACAAAAAGTGTCTTAAAATCAATTTAAAATCTAGCATTACAGTTACAGTTACAGTTAATTCAATAATAATAATAATCACAAAAAAATAGGCCTGTAGGATAAGAGAAATTTTAAAACGTTTACAACATTTAGGGTATCTACTATCAACAAAAAAAGAGGTTTTTTCTTGAAAACTATTTTTTTGAAAAACATACATGAGGGTCCTTTGGGTACCCCATCGGTGGTTTTCTTTTGGATCACATTTTTTTTCTGGAAATAATATTTTATGATTTTTTCTTGTACACGTTTGGGGCCCCCGTAACCCTGAAGTAAGTAAGTATGCCGTTTCCACGTCAAGATGTTCTACCTTCAAATTATTTTGCACAGCAAACGCTAACAAAAGTCTTACGGAAGACAGTCTCGCAACTGGCGAAAAAGTTTCACCATAGTCCACTCCTGCAACTTGGGTGAACCCTTTGGCTACAAGTCTGGCCTTGTATTTAACTACGCATCCACTTGTGTCTTTTTTTATCTTGAAGACCCATTAGTTTACATTTAAATTTGGTAGTCTTTCTAGTGGTGGGCCGATCAACTAGTATCCAAGTACCATGTTTCAACAGGGAGTCGTATTCTGCTTTCATCGCATCTAACCATTTGTCTTTCTGTGGATGCTTAGTAACTTCATTGTAAGTCTCCGGTTCCAGATCAGATGTCATGTAGAGGTTCTCGTGGTACCGCTCTGGTGGACGTCTATCCCTTTGCGGGTAGCGAGGTACCTGAAGTACGTCTACAATCGGATCAGGTTGAGGAGCTTCAGAAATTTCGGAAGTTACGGAGTCATCACAGACAGGTTGTTCTGATGACGATGACACAGGCTCTGGCCGTAAGCATTCTTCTTCCTGTTGAATTTCTGGTTCAAATACTGGAAGTTCAGTTACGGGGGCCCCGTATCATTGATACGGCTCATACGGCGGTAGCTACGCCCCTGATCTTTTAGGAGTCATGCCATAGTCAATATTGAAGTAGGTATTCAGTAGTCTGATAACTTCAAAAAGTGCTCCAACAACATGCAAACTCTGATAGAGACCTAACAAAACAGTGATATAAAACTCTAAAGGTAAATTCTTGCTTGAATGGTGTATTACGAGGAACAATCATACCTTAAGATATTACATTATCTATTATAAACAATATGGTTGTAAAAATGTATTGTTTTGTTATCTAGAACACAAGTCAAACAATGTTTATAGACTACAGGTAATCTTGTTACGACTAATAGCATCGCATCACAACCACTTGAGTCAATGAGGTCAAGTCGCGCAGATTTTGTTACAGTTATTATTAACATAGTAAAACGGGGATCGTTGGTGCCAAATTCCAAAACTGGCAAATAGGTTCTTTTAATGTAAACTAAACATAATTAGATACTCATCTCTTTTTTTTTGTAAATCATCTAGAAAAAGGGCCTCTGGTACAAGTGCACAGTCATTCAACGAGCTATGTATGTAATAAATAAATAAATAAATAAATGTAAGGTGTTTCCCTACTATAGTTGTCGATCGGTATCATAACGATACAGATGTTCATTTTTATACATTTGGTGGGTTCGATTCCCGGCTCAGGTAAGTCAATAAATCTTTGAATGAAGTTATGGTTATTTATAAAAATAAAGGAATGTTTATTGGGAGTATAATTTACTAAGTTCAATATTTAGGATACTTTCCCTCCAGGCATTGGTTTGACTCACCCTGTACAGTACAATTTTAGGATTAAAAGAAATTCTAATACCCATAAGTTTCATGGGGAAAAAAAATGAAAACGAAAATACGAAAAACTATTCTAAATCGATCTAATCAATGCCCAGAGTTGTGTTATTTTCTTTAATTTAATGATTTTAGTTGCTATGCTTTGGCACTCGGGATTTCTACTCGTGAATTTATATTGAATAGTTCCACCAAATGAAGCCATAAAATGATGACCGTTTTGGAGGTCTAAAGCTGACAAGGCCACCTTATGTGCGCCTTTACAGAGTAACAGGAGTTTTATTTAAGGAGGCGGGAACCTTGGAGAGTCCTCTCCTCAAGTTCAAGCAGTCAGTTTGAGAATGCTGAGTGTTCATGGACAGGCATCTTGGCTATGGTATTTATTCCTTATTTAAAAAAACAACATTTAACTTTAGAAAAACACTCGTTGTGCCCGCGGCCCGCCGATGCCTACCTGAAGGTTTTGTTTATTCAAATAAATAAAAAAAGTCCGCTATACATACTATATTATGAAAGATTTTTGAATCGGATGCGTAGTTTCGAAGATTTGTAGTACGAAAACTTTGTTATTCTTTTGTCAGCACATGTATTCCCTCCTTCCTATAACACGGTTCGTTCAAAAGAGGAGTGAAAATGCACAATACGGGCCGGCAAGGTGGCGGCTGCTAGAACAGTGTGGTTCAAACTGCAGACTGCACAGCTATCCTTCGCATATGGACTCTTCATATCGCTTCACATCAGCCGCAGTTCAGTCTCTTGTATATTTATTAAAGATTAAGAGTGTTTTACGCCGCACGGCTTCTCATACAAACTTTCAAGACGAAAAATTTGGAAAAGAACAAACCAATTTTAATAAGACTTTACCTCCTTTATTATAAAACGCGGACTAAAGTTGATGCTGTCACTTTTATTTGTTAAAAGAAAGACCAGTCTTAGTCCAGTACCTACCTACCTACTAAATTTAGTCCGCGTTTTATAATATTTGTCAGAGGATTTTTTGAAAATCAGCATTCTAGTTGAGTTAGAGAGTAAGAATAGCAATTTTTATCGGAGCTCGATGGCGTAGTGGTTTGAGCGATCTGGTTTCGATACGAAAAACAAAGCAACTTTCGCCATGGTGAATCCCGGGATGTGTCAATCAAATTTATAATCTCGAGCTCCTCCGTGCTTCGGAGGCACGTTAAGCCGTTGGTCCCGGTTGTTACTGCAACCGCTTGAACCCACCAACCCGCATTGAGCCAGCGTGGTGGTGTTATGGCCCAAACTCCTCATGTCGGACTTGCTTATGCATGGAATTTCTTTTTAGAATTGGTTTATTCGTTTGCAATATTTTCTTATTTGGTATATGTACAGTATCTCCAAAAATCAGGAAAAATCTCCTAAATCCATGAAAAATACAAATAATTCGTTTTTTTTTTTTTTTTATTTTATTTATTCAACAAAGTTTCTACAGCATACAAATATTATATTACACAATTATGATTAAACAGTACATAAGCCAATTACAGAAACTCATTATGTTACTAGACATAATTATAACATTGTTAAGTGGGTAGGTTCATAAATAGATTATTACAATGGGAATAATTGAGTCATAATATTAATTTAATTTAAATCAATAATAGTAATTATATAAGTTTTATAAGTCGCTTGATGTTGTGTGTGGATGTGTAGTGTGTAGTGTGTTTTGTGTGTATGGACGTGTAAACGTGCGTGTGTGTGCCTCCATGTGCAAATATTCAATTCAAAGTTACTCGTCTAGTCACCTGGTAAAGTTATATTAGTGTGGTATTAATGTGGTATTAATGCCGGCTTACATGGCGCAACTGTCAATAATTAATTATTATGTTTATTTATCTGTTAAAATGAAATGAGATGAAAAGTAATTATTTCTTGAATATGTGAAATATATTATGCATATACGAGTACACACACACATATACATATATACACATAAATAATAGCCACGAACCTGCTACAACCAATAATATTATTATTTTTAAAAATTATTTCTGAATGTTATTATTATAATTCTATTTAGACAATTTATTATTATATCATTATTATTATTATCTTAGCTACTATTCGCAAAACACTTAAGGACAGCAGTCTTAAATGCAGTATTCGACAACAAGAATAAGTCAATGTCAGAGAAGTACTTGTTATAAGTTCTAGGTAATCTGACGGTCATATCATTAGATTCATAGTTTGTTTGCACCGAGGGCACGTGAAAGAGCTGCGTGTGGCGCGTTCTTTTATTCGGAGCATTAAAAGAGAGTATTCTGTTAGTTAGCTCTGTACAGTCTAGTTTTCCAGTATATATGTCATGCAAAACACCCATATCTTGTACACGACGTCTGTTACTGAGCGTTATAAAACCGTGTATGCCACAAGACTCCCTATAATCATTTATTATATTATTCGTTCGAAAATTTAAATGTTTCAAAAACTTCATTTGTAATCGTTCTATGGAATGTTCATGTGTTATGTATTGTGGATTCCAAATAGTGCAGCAGTACTCAAGAATTCCTCGCACATATGCATAGTATAATACTTTCATGCAGGAAGTATCAGTGAAATCCTTAGTGACTCTGAATATAAATCCTAAATTTTTATATGCTTTATTGATTATGTGCTCGAAATGATTAAAGAATGTTAATTTCGAATCCAAATAAACCCCTAAATCCTTTACTGTAGATGCCTTGTTTAGAACTACATTATTTAATTTAAAATTATAATTAATTGCTTTTTTGCGTCTTGTGAACCATATATGCATGCACTTTGAAACGTTAACTGTTATTCTATTTTTGATGTAATAATCTGAAAGTCGATCTAAGTCCTCCTGCAATTTCAAGCAATCTTCTTGCGATTTTATTTTCATATAAATTTTGGCATCATCAGCATAGAGTAAAAACTTTGCATGCCTGAAACATGAACCAATGTCACTAATGTAAGCTATGTAGAATAACGGACCTAGCAAGGATCCTTGCGGCACGCCGGAAGGAATAGAAATGTAGTCAGAGCGATTTCCTCCCACGACCACTGCTTGCTTACGGTTCGATATGTACGATTTTGTCCACCGGTACAGGTCTCCCCGTATTCCTAACTGGTACACCTTCCGTAAAAGTATGACGTGGTCAACACGGTCGAAGGCTTTTTCAAAATCCGTGTAGACCACGTCAACTTGAGACTGAAAACCCATATCTCGGTGTAGATCACTAATAAACCAACCTAAGTTTGAGGTCGTTGATCTACCCTTCACGAAACCATGCTGCTCATCAGGTACACCTTGTTTTATTATTGGATAAATTTCCCTATAGACAATTTTTTCAAAACATTTTCCAAAAACATTCAAAATAGATATAGGGCGATAATTCTCTATTTTGCATTTGGAATCCTTTTTGTGAAGAGGAACTATATGCGCTTCTTTCCACCTTGCAGGAAAAATCCCTTCAGATACAGAGCGGTTAAAGATTAAACACAAGGGAATACTAAGAGTAGCGGCGCACTTATTTATAAATAACGGCGGGATTAGGTCGCTACCAGCACCTTTATTAATGTCCAGCGCTATGAGTAATTTAAAAATCTCTTTCTGACTAACCGAGAAAGAATGAATAAGGTCACGTGTTTTAATTGAAGAATCGCTTAGATTCGAATAGGATCCTAATGGACGAGCAAACATTTTTTCAAAATAATGGTTAAACGCAGTGCAAATAGTGTCACTGTCCGTTAACCGCTGGTTTTTATATGTCATCGATCCGGGATATCCTGTACTTTGCTTGCGTTTGGAGTTTACGTATGACCAAAGTGATTTAGGGTTAGATTTGATGTTTTTTTGGCAAAGTGATAAATAATTTTGATAGCAAATACTTTGCATAGTTTTCATCCTCTTTCTTAACATAGAGAACGCATCATAGTCTAGCTGATTTTTATAACGTTTCCACCGACGATGAGCATTGCGTTTTTCCCTAAGAAGACAGACGAGGGCTCGGTTGTACCATACTGGGTATTGACTGTATACATTGGTATTAACGAAAGGAACAAACCGGTCAATAACGCTGTACAATTTCGAATAAAAGCAGTCCATAGATTCATCGATGGTGCCCGATGAAAGAACACTGTCCCAGTCCACAACTTGAAGTTCCTCGTTAATGGTGGCATAGTCAGCCTTATGGAAACGAAATTTTTTCCTAGGACACCTAGGCAACAAGCTTACCAAAATATCGCTTGCATCGATATCCAAAGTAGTGTGTTGAGCGTCTTCTTTTACTAAAGCAAATGTTGAAGCCTGAATTCTTACATCAAAATTACTGAAAATAAGGTCTAGTATATTACCAGCATTGTTTGTGTTTATGTAACTTTGGTGAAGGCCTAAGAAATTGATTTGGTTTACTAAGTATGAACCTGCATTTTGGAGTTCAACACATCCTTTTTTTAAGTGTGAGGGTCCAGATAGATCCCACGCAATATTAAACAAATTAAAATCGCCAGCTAAAATAAATAAATCGTCACTAAAGTTTTTAGCGACATCAGTAATTAATTTCGCACAATCGCAAATACGGGACGGTAGCGTAGGCCCCGGCGCCATGTATGCCAGCGCTATATGCATATCTTGTTTTAAGCCTATTGTTCGGCCGTCCACAGTTACCCATGCGCATTCCACGTGATCACGCTGCCACTCGGTGCGAGCGCGCGCGCCTAGTCGTTGGTCGCACATAATCATAACTCCACCTCCGTTTGTCCCACGATCGCGGCGGAATATTTCGTACCTATTATGTGATAGTTCTGAGTCCAAAACACTGTCGTTCAACCAAGTCTCTGTTATTAAAATAATATCATGGTCTAAGTTCAGTAGATTCTTGGAGAATTCTAATGTTTTAGTCCGAAGACCACGAACATTTTGGTAAAAGATACTTAACTTATGCGTGATGCTTTATTGATTTCTAAGCTTATATACGGCGAATATATATTATTGAAAAAGTTAATTACTATTTTTGTGTTTACATTTGGTAAAAGGACAGTGCTAAGGTGGACTTTGTCAAATATTGCAATATAAGAACTGTAATTAGTAAACAATAAGTTGCTAAACATGGGGACTTCGTAATATATTTGATTGGAGTTTGTTGTGTATTTGCGAAGTGTAAATGATTGTTTGTATGCGTAATGTTTTTGTGGTGAGTATATAGTGTTCTCAAGCGACAAATTTGAAAGCAAAGATATGAAATCGTAATAGTACTTAAACATTATGAAAAAGAGATGAATTATTATGTTATTTTGTTTAAGTCTTCTTCGCAGGATATTAGAATGTAGGGTAAATTTTCGGCCTTTCTTGTGTAAATTCGACAGTTTTTTGTCCATATAAACTTGTAATTGCAATTTTTTGCCTTAGTTTTACAGCTGTTTAGTAATTGTTTATTTTTCGTTGTCAAATGTTCATTAATGTAAATATTACTTACCTCACCCTTCATTCCAATATCCTTCGAAGTCAGGCCACGATATTTACGAGCAGCTGAGAGTACTTCATCCTTTTTGTTGCGATTCCGAAAACGAATGATTAAATTGCGCGCCTTCCCCTTGACCTGTCTCTTTGCTTGTACACGATGGATGAACTCTATCTCCCGAGGGTCGAGAGGGACCTTAAGACACTCGCCAATTTTGTCTACAATAGCCTGGAGAGATTCGTCACTGACCTCTGGGACGCCCACTACCTCGACGTTTTGAAGTCTTGACCATTGTTCTTGCTTCGACGACACATCCTCCATGCTATGCACTCTGACCTGAAGAGCTTTTAATTGGTTACTGAGGTTGTTGTTTTCAGTCTGCAATTTTTTTATCGTAGAGGCTTGTTTATCCACTGCAATTTTAACAGAGTCGTACAGATCACTAAACGTTTTGACTGCCTTTTCGAGATCAATAAACTTATTCTCCAGTGCACTCGAAACTGATTGAGTTATTTTAGCCATGAAGGTAGGTAATTCACGGTGAAATGCTTGTTCGATTTCTGTTCTTATTTTTTCAAGAACGTCTTCTGACTTTTCTTCATCGGCACAGGGTGTAGGTCGAGATCTTGTATTAGTGTTCACATAGTCGTCGCTGCACCCCAGAGCATCCTTCACCGGTGTATTAGTGTTGTCGCCGCGACGTACCTGCTTGGCCTTGCACTCTGGACAAACCCATGACGCTGCTGGAGACTGGTGACCTTTCTTCAATACACAAGCTTGGTGATATAGGAGTCTGCATGTTGCTTTAGAGCACAGTATTGTGCTTTCCTTTGGTTTCACGTCAGAGTCACAAGCACTGCACTTTACCATGGCGAAGTTTTATTGAATAATAGTAAGCAAACCCAGCGAAACTAGTTGTGATCAAGGATGGCGTGGTTGATAGTCACAACTTACGTGGTTTTTATGCATAATTTGTTGGTAGGTACAAAAGTTTCGTCAATTTCACAGTTATTTACTATGGCAATATGGCGGGCGACATAGAAATCAACTAAACGTCACCAAAGTGACATACGCGCCATGATGAATATTTGACTGTATTGCAGTTTTTACTATAAAAAACTTGTTTTGTACCACGTGACAAAGCAAATAAAAAGAAAATGGACAATTGAACACCGTTCTGCAAATTTTTACCTATTTCTCAGTATACTGTAGGTACATAGACCTGGCCGGGTCTCCATCTCCATACATTTTTGGAACATCTCTTTTGCCAACTTACCTCTTAAACTATTATTGCAGATTTTAATCCTATAATACTTACAGAGATAATGTCTTTGATGATGGCTTTGTCGGTGGACATTTTGGCGCGGTTGATGACGGACACGTTGGGCCCTACCCACGTCATGAACATGAATTTCTTGCGTTTCGACATCTCGTCGCCCATTTGCAACCTGCCGGACAAAATAAACAAATGAATATTTTAACGTTTTTAAGAGGATTATTAATGAGGGTTTCCGCCGCACAACTTTTCATAGAAAACCTCCAAGTCGACTATATTATAAACGGACAAAGCGATTCTGATATGACTTTACATACCTACTTATGCAAGTCAGGCTAGTCTAAATAGCAAGAAGTCTTACTGTTAGGTAGATTTTTAGATTAGATAAGATTTATTATTTTCAATAAGTTCTCGCTTAAAATTAATTTGTAATATGATCGTCATTGTATTATAATTAAAAATAATAAAATAAATTACCTACACAATGTAATCACAGTTCATGTGTCAATAGAATCAAAGAAATAATACTATAAAATCAATTAAAATAAATTTATTTTAATTTATTTATGTCAGTTTATAAAATCTTAATATCAATTCTATTTTAATATTAAAATGTCAACTGAGCCATTTTTAGCTTTTCATACAAATATATTGTCGGATAGTTATGACTGTCCAGTACATGAATCATTGCTTTTATGGTGCATGTGTTGTCTAATAAACAAATTATTAAATATAAATTAATTAATCAATAATAATCCAAGTTCTAATTAAATGTTTACTTTAGGTAACTGTGGTAAAATTTCCTTCATTGTATTTTAATTTAATTTATTTGCCCTAATTGAATTTTGTATTATTTGATTTTAATGTCTCACATAATGTTAAATCTATGACCATGATGTTGTAATAGGTGTATTCTATTCTATTCTCAAACAAAACTCGACATTATTATTTTTATTATTAGACCTTTAGAAAAATCCTTTTTTAATAACTTTTTAGACTAACCTGACTTGTTTGTGCATGACAAGTGTTGTTGGTGCGGCGTAAACTCTCTTATAGTATAACTTTTCGATATATAACTGTAAAATATAACGAATGACGCTCCAAAAGAATTGTGATCACACCGTAATTTCATACCTCTATTAGAACCCATCTACAGCGCGTAGGCGCGCTGCGCGTCGTTCGGGCGTTATAGCACATAGTTCAATAACATTTAAAATACAAAATGTCTTTATTCAAATAAGTCACAAAGAAGCAATTTCAAATCGTCAAAAAACATACTTTAATTACTATCACTGGAAAAGCGGACCCCAAAAATGATACAACACTCACACTAGCATACGTATAATGTATATAAAACAAATACATGCAAAGAATGGTACAATAAACAATTAATATGGTAGGGTGGTCATTACCCATGAAAAACTCTAAACAGCGCGATATAAGAATATATACAAAAGTGACAACGCCATCTATTAGCAATACTTAGAACAGAGGTATCGCCGTGCTAAAGGTTTGTTACGAGATTGACCATACCGCCCACCAAGGACAATTCTAACAGTTGTCCTTTAATCCCGCCCACCATGCATCACTCTCAAATAATACCTCATTTGGTGGGTGAATTACAACACATTAAATATACAATACTAACTACAATACAGACAATACTATAAAACACTGATCCCAATGCTATAAGGGCACAACAAAACAAAAATCTTTAAACTCACAAGCCTGACATTTGCCGGCAAATAATGTTGAAATTCATACTACCAACTTAACAAACAAAACCTATGGAACATATTAATAATTGGTAACTGGTAAAAACATAGTTTCGTAACAGCCCTTTTTATAATATTATTTTTACATTTAAGACTGACTACTCGAGTGATTCCGTCCAATCCGGGATGTTTGTCAACTATAATGCCGAAAGCCAACGTGCAGGAGGAAGGTCATTTTGCATTACAGGAACAATATCACCAAGTTGGGGATCGGGAATCTTATGAGTCCCCCCCTTATAACGATGGTGAAACCGGGTAAGATACTCGCAAGACCTTCGTCTCCAGAAGTCTTGCACTAGATTCTGAGTTAGTTGCCATCTCCTTAACATGCCGAGTGTCGATTTTTCATAATGGGCGTCAGGTGGAAGGAATACTGGTTCCAATATCAGAAAATGATCCGGTATTAGTCGCATTGGATTCTCTTCATTCTCAGTAATTAGTGAGACTAGCCCGGAAATGTGAAATGCCTCAATTTGAGTTAAAACGGTTTGTCTTACTAAGCGGTTTGCACCTTTGGTCCAGCGTTTCGGTTGTAAATAATTCAGCATCAACTGCGGCCCACCGTGTAATGTTTCCTGATAAGCGACTCTGAGTAGCAACTCAGTCAAGGGTGATTCCTGCGAAATGATTATTGGATGCTTCAACTCTTCACTGACCTGCGTCCACTGCAGCCAGCCGCCAACCCGAAGGATGCCGTCTTCATCGATCCATGGATTTAACGAGGTCAGTATACTCTTTTTACTAACTTTCTCTTTTTCTTTCAGATTTTTCAACTCTTCTGATAGGTTCTGCTTCTGCTCTTGAGTTAATTTTATGAATGTTTTAAACCTATCTGGCAACCCATTACTTGTAAGCCATTCTGGACATAACTCTTTACGACAGCGTTTTGCAACTCGTTCACAGAATGCGACTTCATGCAACAGCTTCCGAAGCGAACCTTTCTGGCTTAAGTCATCCTTACCGCTCAGCTCTACATCATTTGTGCAGGTATTAATCATACATAACTGGATCTTTTTCTCTTCTAATTTAGTTGCACCTTTGTGTCTGTGATAATCTATTGTTTTCTGTTTCAGCCAAGGAGCGCCGCACTTCCGCAGTTGCTGGTCGTCCACATTCATAGCAACGCGGGACGCACAATCTGCAGGACTACCTTTGGAACTTACATGCGCCCATTGATGTGTCTCAAATGAGGTGACAATTTCAGATACTCTATATGCCACGAATGGTTTCCATCGATTTGGTCTACTGTCAAGCCATGCCAGCGCCACTGACGAATCTGTCCGAGCATGCCGAGCAATCATTACGCTTGCTACCTCAACTAGAAGGTGCGTAAGCAGGACAGCTCTACACTGCTCCAAACGTGGAACTGAAAATTGCTTTATGGGTGCCACATTGATTTTAGACGCAATAGGCACTGCTTCCATATGTCCCAGCTTAAAGTATTCCGAAATCACATCAGAATAATCCTGTCTCGACTTGTCATTTTGCGACAATCTCTTCTCCTGATGCAGAAAACGTCTAGTAGCAATTTGTTTGGAATTGCCATATTTACAGCTAGGATTATCACTACGAAATGGAAGGTTTACTACGTATATCCCTGTTTTATCACGCTCCGTAGTGGTTGTAAATATGTCCTCGCACTTCTTTTCTTCCTCTGTTAAATGCATCTTAGGATCTAACACAAGGGTATCGGCCTCAATCTCCCAAAACCTCTTGAAAAGCTCATCTTCACTCACGTGAGCAATATGCATGCTGATAAGCGATTTTTGTGAACTATTTGCTTCACTCAGGTTAATGGGCCCAGACAGAATCCAACCAAGTGATGTTTGCTGAGCAATTGGAGCACCTGGTGGACCCTTGATTATTCCATCTAACAGAATTTCACCAAAAATATCTGCTCCGAGAAGAATGTCAATTTTGTTAGGTGTATGAAATGATGGATCTGCTAAGCTAATATTTGAGAACTCCGACCATAGCTCAACAACAACTTGCCTTTCTGGAAGGATTGTTGTGAGTTTGTTTAACACAAAAGCCTGAACTTTAGCTGTAAAGTTGGGATCGTGAAGTGATTGTAGTTTGAATGAAACTCTAGACTTAGAGGTCAACGAAGATCTCTGGTCACTTCCCAATCCTGTGATGATGCTTTTGTGAGGTATTTTCCTTAAGCCCAGCAACTGAACTGCCGATTCTGTAATCAAACTTGCTTGAGAACCTGAATCTATTAAACAACGAAGAGTGGTACCATTGCCTGTTTTTGACTCTACGTTAACCAATGCCGTCGCAAGTAGCACTTGACACGGGTTGGTTGAAAAACAGGTTGTGATGCTAGTGTGTTCGTCTGGAGACGATGTTGATGTTGTCGCATGTGCAACAACGTCCTTATCCACCGATTGATTTGCAATACCCGTAGAATCGGAGGATTTCGTAGCATTTCTTGGGTGTAGCAACGAATGATGCTTCCGCCTGCAAATACGGCATCGAGAAATTTGACGACATGCAAAAGCTGAATGCCCAACAATTAAGCAATTGAAGCACAAGCCCTGAGATTGAACGAAATCACGTCGAGTGTCAGTCTCGTCTTTAGAAAACTTTTTGCAATTTGCTAAGCGATGACAATCGGAACAATATGGACAAACAATAGTAGTTGTGTGAGTGTGATGAACCTTAGTAGAATGGACAATATTACCTTTATGGAACTTTGGATCTATAAACTCTAGTGCTCTAAATCTAGTTTCTAAAAAGTTCTGAAATTGATTTAAAGTTGGCAGCTCTTCAGAAACCTCACTAATTTTCAGCTCCCACTGCTTACGGGACTCGTTATCTAATTTCTGGCATACAATATACACCACAAGTACGTCCCAGGAACTAATATCTATCCCCAAGTTCTTCAACGCATAAAGACATTCATTGGTGGTGTCCAGCAACTCCTTGAGTGCCACCGATGACTCTACAGTAACAATCTTTTGACTCATGAATCTCTTGAAAATACAGTTCGACAAGTATTTCTTGTTGTTATACCGTTTCTCTAGTTGTTCCCAACAAGTCTTATAATTGTTATGCGTGATGGGTACGTGACGTAAAAGTTGCTCAGCCTCTCCAACTAGTAGTCCCTTTAAGTAGTGTAACCGTTGCACATCATCTAAACCTTTGTTATTATGCACCAGAGATATAAAAAGGTCTCTAAAGCTTATCCACTCTGAATATTTTCCCGAGAATGCGGGAATGGAAATTTTAGGTAGTTTAAAACTGCGTTCTAAATCTCCATCATTGCCATTAGGTGAACTATTCGCCTTATCTGACTTTGTTTCCATCAAATTACTCAATGCTTCTTTCAGTTCAAACTTGTAATCCGTAAAAGTTTCCTCAGTGGTCTCATAGATGTCATTAGTGCAATAGAAGCTAGCGTTTAGTTCCTTAGTATCAGAACTTTGAACAATCTTTGTATGCGTTGTAGTGAATTCACGCCATAATTCCTCTAAAGTTTCCAATCTAGTATTGATATATGCCGTAGACCGCAGCCGCTCCTTAGAGGATTTTTTGAAATTTAACTTTGCTCTACTAATTCTTCCGCTTAAGTCAAGTTGCACTTTGATATAGGAATCCATGTTAAAATTTCAAAGTTTGTAGAATTTTCTCAAATTTTTACAAGTCCAAATTCGATCGAAAAACTTCTAAGTGTTTGGACACTTTATTTCTAAGGAAAATCGGGCATGGATTCCCCGTCTGACCACTTTTAGTAAAACTATTCTAAGTCCTAAACTCTTCTTATAATTCTACAAGTCCAAAACTATGTCTGAAATCTTCTAAGTTGAAATATCTTTGCTACTAATTAGAATATAAATGTACTCACAGTTCACCAGGCACTTGTCACATCACAACACTAAATTTGGCTTACGATTCCGATGCGATATCCATACGATCCGACTTCGTAACTACTCGACGACACGATGACGATTTCAAGGAAATGGGTCTGACGTCAATTTCCGAATATCCGGCACCGAAGGACCATGGAAAAGCGGACCCCAAAAATGATACAACACTCACACTAGCATACGTATAATGTATATAAAACAAATACATGCAAAGATTGGTACAATAAACAATTAATATGGTAGGGTGGTCATTACCCATGAAAAACTCTAAACAGCGCGATATAAGAATATATACAAAAGTGACAACGCCATCTATTAGCAATACTTAGAACAGAGGTATCGCCGTGCTAAAGGTTTGTTACGAGATTGACCAATCACAAAAATATATTAATTAACAAAACGTCATACTGTCTGTCTCTTTCTCCGTCAGTCTGTCATGTCTGAATTTACGTTAGCTAAGAATGTGTAATGTTTGTCGCGCGTTAGTAGCGCCTCACATTTGCGTTTGGATCAATACAACCGCGCGTCATCTGCCCGTTTACGAAACGCCGTAACCTTCGCGGTCGACCGATATGCAGTATTAGGGCCGGCGCTCACTGCCGGCGTGGCACGGCGTGGCACGGCAGGTTGTGCTGCGGCATCCCGTAGCGTGCCGTGGCATGCCCCCTTGCCCCCGCGCACCGACCCGTCTGCGCCCATTGACTCAAATGACCGCTGCACATGTTTCAACCTTATTTCAACTTACTTAGCAATTATAATTTCTCGACACAAAGTCTGTACTTATCGCGGGATGTAATGGCGCGCCGCGGCTTGCCACGGCGCATGCCGCGGCATCGTGGTATCGAAATAAAGTAACATGAATTCTAAAGCTATTGAAATAAGTATCAAAATAACTTGATAAACTTGATGTGATAACTTGATTAGTAATAAAATCCTTTGCCATGACACGCCGTGCCGTGCCGGCAGTGGGCGCCAGCCCTTAGGCACATTCTATATTTTATTATAAATCATGCATAAAAATGTCTGCTTTACCTAAGGTAACCAAAAGCTCTCTCGTCGTCCGCAAACTGAGTCCGGAACTCTGTGAAGTCGCTGCCGTGTGACGAGCACACTATCCGCGCACCCTCAAACTTGAATACGGCCCTAAAGACAAAAAAAAAAATCATTTCATAGAAAGTTAGCCCAACCAAACAACAACAAACATTACAATACAAGTTTACTTAAACGCAAGATGCAAATGAAGGTGTTATACCTAAACATAGGATTTGCCTAAAAAGCTGTTTGCCCTAAATCAGAAATGCCTATGAAGCAGCATGCCTGAAACGTGAAATTGACTAAGAAGCAGACTGCCTGAAATACAAGATGACTGAGACTAGGTATGTATGTTATTCACTAGTGTGTGAAAAAAAGAAGGAAGGAATGGCAAACCACGTTATTTCTCTCAAGACAGTTGTTGTCTGTGGACAATCCCAAATAGCGTGGCGGGAGGACGGGAGAAGCTTTGGTGTTATTTGATTTGTGGGCATTTAACCACTTAGGCATTTTGCTTTGTAGGCATTTAACCATTTAGGCATAATGCTTTGTAGGCATTTAACAATTAAGGCACTTTTCTTTGTAGACATCGTCTTTAGGCATTTTGCTTTGTAGGCATTTAACCATTTAGGCATAATGCTTTGTAGGCATTTAACAATTAAGGCACTTTTCTTTGTAGGCATCGACTTTAGGCAATCTGCTTCTTAGTCAATTTCACATTTCTGGCATGCTGCTTCATAGGCATTTCTCATTTAGGGCATTTTTATTTTCTCATTTTTAGGCAAACCCCTTGTTTAGGTATAAATAACGCCTCCATTGGCATCTTGCGTTTAAGGTAACTCGATCAAGAGGCCTGTATGTAATAATAATATCATTTATTGGTCACAAGGCCCGTATAATAATAATATCATTTATTGGTCACTTCACAAATTACTTAAGAACTAACTTATCTGGTAATACTTATGTAGTTTCCATCTAATTGAAACGAAAACGTTCGTCGTCGTGATAACTGCCAAATTGTATGAAAACCGCAAACCGCAGCGCATCTGTTGTGAATTATTGGAAAGGGTACTGGGTAGGTGGTTTCGGATTAAAGGGAAAGGTAGCCAGTGTAATTACTGGGCATGGACGGCATTTCATCTTAGGCCCAAGGATGACAACGCACCTGCAATATCAAGTGATTTTTCCTTGTTATTGCAGGTGTCTATAGGCGGCGGTAACCGCTTACCACCGGGTGGGTTTGTCAGCTTGTCCATCTAGTTGTTTAAAAAAATCGAAACTAACTTCAATCGAAAATAATAACTTATTGAAAATTACTTTCTTCATTCTTATGTTTATGAGCGTTCACGCCGCACGGCTTTTCATACAAACTTTCAAGTCGGAAATACCGCAAACGAACAAACCGATCCTAACAAAGCTTGCCATGCATACTCTTTAGTCCAAAAATTAAAACCGACTTCAAAAAACTGAAAAGGATGAAATAATTAAATTTAAGTAGGTATTCATCCCCTAGAAACATATTTTTGGAGTCGGTGCTTTACTTTCTATTGTTTTTGGAAACCACTTAGCACCAACTCCAAAAATATGTTTCTAGGGGATGAATACCTACTTAAATTTAATTATTTCATCCTTTTCAGTTTTTTGAAGTCGGTTTTAATTTTTTTTACAATTTTTAGTGATAACTTTCTACGGTCGAAGCTAGATGGGTGACCGTCAACTTATATTGTTTCCTACTATCGTATCGTTTCACTAAAAAGTCACTGGAAAAGCAAAAATTCGCAATTTCGCTTATGTAGACGATATCATAATTTCAGTTTTTTTTTATTTAAAACCAAAGTACCCAACTGCTTTTGAAAAAATTTTTATGGGACCAAATGGCAGCTATTCCGCATCGAACAAAAAAAGAATCACGTAATTCGGATCAGTAATCTCGGCGTAATCGGTGTACATACATAGTAAAAAAAAAAACATACCGGCCGAATTGAGAACCTCCTCGTTTTTGAAGTCGGTTAAAAAATAAATTATCGGGGATTTTTGGTTTGTATGAAAAGCGTCAAATTTCGCTTACTCTACCATAAGACATGTTTCTCGAAACATTCTCTGATAACTATTTAGACTAGCCTTACTTACATAACTATGAAGTTACTTATTAGAATTACATAGTTGGTTCACTTCCAATATACTCTACTTGAAATATGAAAAGGCGTGCGGCGTGAACGCTCGAAGTCGGACCTGTTTTGCGAAGCTACTGCTCCTTGACGTGTCATGATTCAACCATTTCGCAAACGGGCCGCAGTCAAAAAAGCGTATAAAACATCCATGAATGAGCTCACCATTCTGTGGGTGTTGTGTCGGCTCTGACGTCCTCGTACGCCGAACGGATCGTGTCTCGGTCCAAACCGGTTGTCATGGTTACCTGAAAAAAAAACGGTTCGCTACAGACACACATTCGTTTGAAACTTATGATTTAAATCAATGCTGGCAATAGAGCTTATGGTCGAAGTCCGCCTCATGAGAATCTACAGAGTATGCGTTCATCAGCAGCATAAGTTACGGGTCAAGTTCACCAAAACAATACAAACCAACCTAAAGAATTGCCTAAAAAATAATTAAGTTATCTTAACCTTTGAACTTTAGCACATACTGCCTAAACTAAGTTGTGTATAATCAGAAAAATTACCTTTTTTGTGGAATCTAAAAATCTACAGATTTAGAGATGACTTATGTATGAGACTCCACAAAAATGATTCCCCAAAACTGCTTGTAAGAGTAACGCTCTCGCAAGCAAAGGCAGTGCTAGTCCACCTAAACATAAGTTGCTAAAAAAAATGAAATCGCGAACATACCTATACCACAGTCTATAGTATATGTGCCTATACGATCTGTTAAAACTCTATAACAGCTGATTTTTTTCGCACTGTATATCTGTAGTTTCTCTTGGTTCCTAATGTGAGATAAATATAATTATGTACAGCAAATTAGTAGCCGCTCGCGGCTTCGTTCGCGTGGAATTCGATTATTGCGACAAAATTATTTAATTTGATTTGTCGATTGAATTACTAAAGACAATGTCCTGCTCGTGACAACACTAAAAATGCGTATCGTACGTACGACACACATCATCCGACCACACACACACACTCAGAACCCGCGCTCATATTACGGTATCGACCCCGGAAGCCCAGAATTCCAAAATTTATTTCAGAACACCCGCTATAGTATGGGTACAGCACGGCAAATGACTCAACCACCTGATATGAAGCGGTAAGAAGAGTCCACAATGCGGAGACAGCTAGTGCAGCTTGAAATGAAACAGTGTTGTAGCCGTCAACACCTTGCCGGCCCCGATTCTTTCTTAGGATGTCAAAAGTGGGTACATAATTATTGCTTGCACATGATTATTTAATAAAATAATTAGAAACTTGTCGATTCCACAGTGTCTCGGTGTTTTCACCAAAATCGTTGAAACTATTCCAAATATGTTATTAAGTCTATAAAAAAACTTCGCAAACCATTAATCATTGCCAAGGAAAGGTAAAGTTTCACCTTCCGAAGCAGTGGGTATATTGCATTGTTTCTCATCTTTGTGTAAAACGGTCGGTTTGTGTGGGTGTGCGCAATTATTGCAAAAGTGAAGCTTTCCTATCCTAACCATGTTCAGGGTTAGATGGATGTCATTGGCGGTGTAGAGATCAGAGATCACAGATCACGAATAGACTTGAGGCTCTACATTTACGTCGAGATATTGCAAGATAAGCCACGTACCGAAAAGCGCAAGGTACGGCCTCCCACTAGATGGACAGACGACCTGGGGAGCCGTTAGATGCAGGCTGCGCAGAATCGTTCCATTTAGAAAACTATGGGGAGTCCGAGTGTTTATAGATATCTAACTAAATATACCTTAGAAGAACAAGAGAATCCTGAATGACAGGACTCGACGTCGTGCACATCATCGCTCACAACAGAGTCATCTTCCTTCCCCTCTTTCACTATAGCGTACAGCTCATCTATTCTATTCTTCAACACTTTTATCTCCGTCTTGAGTTTCCTCCTATCCATAGCCACGTCCTCCAAAGACAAGATCTTCTCTGATAGCTGAGTCAGCACTTTCCTTAGATCGTCAACGTTTTTCGTCAGAACATCGAATTTTGTAATCATATTACTCTGCGTTTCAGTCAGTTTGTTGATGTGATCCTCAATCGTCTTGCACGTTCCTTCCATATGTAAATCCTTTGCCTCCTGATCCATTTTAATTATTTTTAACGATAATTTTTACACTAATCTCTGTTCATGTTAAATGAAAGGAAATATTTTTATCCTGATGGCCCCTAAAACCGAATTGCACAACAGAATTTGTGATTGATATGGTGACATTGATAGTTCAAAAGACATTTCATAGGTTTCTTTTAAGCCAGTATTAGGAGGATATGCCGAAACTATGGTATAATTTTTCTAATGACTTCTGGAAGACATTTCGAAACATCTTTTCGAAGTGATCTCTTGTAAAATTAACATACTTTGTATTTTTTTCTGTAACAAAACAGCTATCTTGTTTCCTAGAATACATTGAAAAAACAAAGAATTAAAACAACTAATATTATTTTTGATCTAGCTGTGACATTTATAGCTTTAATTATATGTTGAATAAAAGGTTCAATACCTAAGATATAAAATTTTATACCATAACAAGATTTTATACGATGCTTTTAATCATAACTTTTACCTATTCTATGATGTAATAATATTATTTTCTATTGTATAATTATTATTGTGTAAAGCACCAGCAGGCTGGAATGGTTGTAATTTGTAAGGAAAGATAATAAAGGCTCAATTTTGGCTTGATGGTGACTTATATAAATAATGGTAGACGTTTTTGAAAACTGGCAATTGGATAGCCCTTAACAAATACGCATAAGATAGGATGCATAAGAAAGGATATTTTTCCACATCAATTAAATGAACAAGCTGTCCCACTTTCAGACATTCAACATTGACCGAAAGACAGTTAAGATCGGATCAATTAAGAAATTCCTTTGAGCTGGTGGTGTAAGTCGCCGTGTCCGCCCGCGCGCGGCGTGAACATTCGAACACTCCCGATTACTTTCATTTCAGTGAAAACGTTGGCTGCAAAAACTGGAACGCGGCACAAGTTATAAACTTACAGATCCAAATTGTTGGTCTATAAATGTTATTAAAGAATTATCTTCCAACAACCGTTAAGGAGTTGTACTTTCCTGAGATGATGACTAACAAAACATGTCATACCTGCCTATAAAATTTGAGGTTTGCCCTTGATTTCCCGTGGATCCCATTATCAGCCCCCTTATGCTCAACTGTCGGAAAGAATTCGAATTTCCGAAACTCTATACCTGTCACTTTTTACCGCGCTACGTCAAAGCGAGACGGCATGTGACTTTTCGAATCGAATCTGTGATCCGACAGTTGAGAATAAGGGGGCAGATCCTAACTTGATGACAATGGGGCCATCTAACGAGTATACTCTATCGAATAAAAAAAGAATTTTGAAAATCAGTTTACAATTGACAGAGAAATCGATGAACATAGATACAAGTAAATACATACACTTTTAAATTTAAATAATAAAAACATTGAAGAAACGCTAAATAAATTAATAGATTTATTTAAATCAATAATGACGCATCTGCTCATTCCTTTTACTGTGACCTTGATCTTTTTTAATAATTTTTTATGTATATTTAATTTTATTATTGTTTTGTCATTCTGTTAGAAACTGCTTACCGAAGTCGCACTATCACACACCTTAGTACGTACTTTAAATATGCGATACTGTATAATTTTTTTTTAAGCTCTTTTGCATGAATTAAAAAAAAACTAACTTTGATTCTTATAAATTCTGTAAACACAATCCAATAACCAATTACATTCACGCATCGAAACGGTTTTGTGATAAGCTTATAGCCTAGGACAATGGTCGGCAAAGTGCGGCTCCAGAACCGCATATGGCTCCAGAACCGCATATGGCTCCAGAACCGCATATGGCTCTTTGGCTCCTTAGGTGCGGCTCTGGCACAAATATTCAGAGAAACGCAATATTTTCTTTATAAAAAATTGGTAAGAAAAGAGTCTTATTGATGAGAACTTGGAATCATGCCTAAAATTAAAAACAACAACATACATACAAACCTGACTTACTCAAACTTTCCACGGAGATGCAAGCACATTGTTCGCATTAATAAATATTTAATAAGTATGAAATTTTGTATTATTTAGTGAACTACTTATTCAGTGTAATAAAAGTTTACTAAACAAGCAGATTTGGCTCCAAATTTTTTTTTTAATTGTTGTAATGTTCATATTTGGCTCTTTGGCTAATAAGTTTGTCGACCACTGGCTACACCGAGGACATCTTATTTGCCTGCTTCGCTCTTTTTAATTAAACCCAACCCGCATGAGAGTCTGCAAACAAATCTCCGACACTTACCGTGCGCCTGCGCACACACGTTATAATTTTAATATCTTTACGCCTTGTAATGATTACATGTGATTATTTGTGTTGGTATTACGACCAGACGGTAATTTGAATGTAAAACGTATTTGTAGCGTCACACTTTTCTATTTTTCGTTGATGTAATGTTAATAATTGGGAGAAAGTGAAACGAGAAATTAGATGAGGGCGCGGGTAATTAAGGACGGACAATGAACATAATACTTAAATCTTAAATTCATACAAACAAATTCTAATCAAACCGACTTAAACGATTCTGTGTTTATACGTGTCCCAAAATTTAGCAGTAAGCGGGCACCAGAGGGTGGGCCTGCTCAAACTACTCGAGAAAAAATTATAAGTTTTACATGACAAATTTATCTAATTTTTTTCCCCAAGGGATGCATACGCATTCCTTCCTAACTAAGAAGGAGGAAGAAGGGTAAGGGCTATGTGGGACTCATGAGCATTCTGGTTACAAGTCTCGTCCTGCTGACTGCACCACTGCGGAGATCCGAGTCGCTGAATGCTGGAAAACTGGTAATTATCCACAACGACGCCGCACCGGTCCTTAACGGGCTCATCCATCGAGGGTAAGGTTTTTATTATATACAAAGCATGGAAACAAGTAGAGTTCATATGCGAAGACACCTAGTGAAGCTTCAAACCTTAATTCTCTGAGCTTAAAACACTGCTCTAGCAGCATCCACCTTATGATCACGAGACATAGACCAATGCCGGTGGAATGCAGGTACGTCATGCCAAAATGCTCCCATACACTCCCCTTTCGTATATCAATCAACGCGATCAACGAATGAATACATAATATAACCCTTTGAATACCATAAATTCGCTGTAAGTCGCGGTAAGTACTTATAGAACAATTGTCGGCAAAACAGGAAATTGAAGCTGAATTATTATTATTATCATGTGTTAAGTAGATACGTATAACGTCATTTGCCACTTTCAAAAACATCTTCTTCACTTGATAATTTCATGAATTTTGTCTGAAATAATAATTAGCTGCACTATTTCATAGAAATGTCATTAAATTATCGAATGAATAAGATGTTTTTGAAAGTGGCAAACCATTTCTATGAACTAATATAGCCCATGTTTCAATTTATTGTCATATTGACGGTACCACCCTGTATGTTGGTGATGTAAGTGATAATGATAATTGAAACTTTTCACGCCTACATCGGCACATCACTAGCGACGTGAACATAGCGCGGCTTAATCTGCGCCTAACGTCAGACTTACTCGCTCTACTCTCTGAATTCGCGTCAACCATTTTGTACGCTAAATATCTTTGTAATAAATTTAGAATAAAAGTTAATTTCAAGAACTGGCTGAATTTCATTTACGGCGCCCATACATAGTTTATATTTCTGGTCTTAGTAAAAAATAACGATTTATAAGTCGTTTTAGATACTGCGTAGTGTAGCTAAGCTACTTGTGCGAAATTATCAAAATAGAAGTTCAATTTGTCCGAAGTATTTTAATTAAATCTCCAGCTACCTCCTGCATTTAAAATGTCGTCAAGGAGAAGTTTATTGGTTACAATTACGAAAGCACAGCTATTTTCACCGTGGTCGATCCCGGATGGAATCTCACTCAACGACGACTATACCTACGTAAGTACTTACATTATTGAAACAAATTTTGGGACAGTGTTTCATGCCGGTTTCATGTCCCACCTTGTTAAAAGCCCTAAATAGACATAAAAATAATAATATTCTTACACTCACGCCTATTATCCAGCCCGAAAGTTAGCAAAGAGCTTGTGTTATGGATAACGGATAAATATTTATTTAAACTTTAATTGCACAATAGGAATTACAATGTGGCGGACTTAATAATAATATGCTTTAATACTGATAATAATATGCATATTAATACATTAGAAATCTAGGTACCTACTAAATAAACACATAAATATTACTCGTGACGTTACTTAGACTCGTGAACAAATGCATTATTTATTTATTCTTTATTGTACACTAAACAACTTAAAACAAAAATCTACAAAATAAAACATGATGTACACAGGGGAGCTTAACACAAAACTATGTTTTCTACCAGCAAACCTTTGAGTTCAGAGAGAGATCTATAGGTAGGTGAGGTAGTACGTGTAAAAAAAAATCATAAAAGAAAAGTCTCATATTTACATAAATAATATAAATACGTATCATATATACATACATAATATAAATAAAATTCATAAAAATAAACTAGGTTGTGAGGAAATGCTCTGCATTATCATAATTAGTATCTTAAATTACGTTTATTTCGCTCTAAAACGCCATTACATTTCACGTGTCCGCTGTGATGTCACCTGTTACCAAGCACTGGTAGGTTGCTAAGGTGATGGTTTTCCTTTTGACAGCGACTGATGCTAACAATAAGTGACGTCATACACTGAGATTGGCGTTCGTTGTCACGTGACCTGAGAGTGGTTTAATCTATAAAGCGGCAATATACCACCGGTGGGCGATGACAATAGAAAAATCAATTGTGTCTGAAAAATCAATCTCATGCTTGACGGGTTAATTGGATTTTGATTTTAATATTTAAATACCGAAATAATACAATAAACTATTGTGTATCCGCAGAAATTAGGACGAAGCGTCACGTACTTACAAGTACAACATGTTAAACGCAGCAACAAAGTCACTTATTTCAATGTAAAATTAACTTCGTAACAAATAAATGGCTATATTCTTCTAGTAAGGGTTATAGTTCTGCCCCCTTATTGACAACTGTCGGAAAATATTCGTATTTCGGAACCTCTATACCTGTCAACTTTTATCACGGTGCAGCAAAGCGAGACGGCATGTGAATTCCAAATCGAATCTGTGATCCGACAGTTTCTGAATAAGGGGGCTGGTCCGCAGACGGTCCCGTTTTCTCAGAAAGCTCGCCGTGTCCAAGGTCAACACACGAACATTTAAATATACTGCGTGACGCATGCGCAGGAGTTCGGAGCGTGTATTGAACTCGGGATGTAAGGACAATTTGTTTATTTAGAATATTGGAGGTCAATATTCTGTAATAATCTCTGCTACTGATATTAGAAATAGCTTAAAAGCTGTTTTGGTCTTGTCTTTGGTTTTATTTCCGAAGGTTCCCATGAAATTTCACATATTATGTGCCGTGGCCATGCATGATTAGAGTTGTTTATTCACCATAATATAGTCAATATTCAAGAGAGTTTGGAAAAAGCAACATTTAATGAAAAATCCAGCTTGGGCCTAGCTTGTCCGGATGGTCTTCAAAACTTAAACAGTTAGTTAGGTAGTTAATAAGGTTAGTTTTTAAAAGTCAATTGCATTACATACAGAATACATACACAGAAAATTATTTTGTTGTTTTTGTTTTGTTTTGATTTTGTTATGCAATTTATGAAGGTACTTGATGATTGGCATACAATTACATATCTTCATAAACGGGGTCTTTATCTATTTATCTTTCTTTCTACACCATTTCGCATAATTATTTTAAGAGTTCTTGTAAACAATATCTTTAGTCCACGTCATATAGCGCATCTGATGCATGAATCAGGCCTAGCTGCCCACGTTGAGAGTTTAAGAGATTTGTTTATCGGCGAAAATGAAACATACGCACGTCATACAAAAACTTGGAGGCGTCTAGCGATCACCGGAGCGTTTAGAAATTAGAACCACCCTAATGGCATCGATGGTGATATTCCTAGACCTTCCTCCGCTACACATAGTTATTGAAACAGAGGCGAGGAAGGCTCTACGTAGGCTTAAGCTAGCAGGTCTATGGGACAACACCAAACCTCTGTTAAAACAACCAAATGGGCAGGAACATCTGTCCTAGACGGGTTTAAGGGAATGGGATGTGATAAAATAAGTCCCAAATTCATATTACACAAAAATTCATTATTAGCATTCCTGCCAGAGGAATTTTGGAGGAGGAATCTGGAGGAATGAAAATGTAGACAAAAAGTTCCTAAAAAGAATAGTCTGTTTTTTTATACAAAGCTCAGCAAATGACTCAGCTCCTGATGTGAAGCGGTAAGAAGAGTCCTGATTTGATTTCCGGACGGATCCAAGATGTATTCAGGAACAGGTGCTAGTGTCTCTAATAAAGATATACAACACACATTACACATAGGAATGAGAATTATAGAACTACGGACTAAGAATAAAACTTCAGGATAATAATTAGGCGCAATTTAAATGAAAAAACCACGAAGCCATCCTTACCTCTTAAAGTTGTTAAGCTCGGAGCTTGGAGCTAAAGTACCAATTTACTTATTTATTCAACGGTAATTCCTAAGATTTAAATCCTATTTCTACTAGTTAAAAATGACGTCTGTGTTTTTGTGGTTAGGGCTTATGCAATTCATGCCCTGTTACCAGACGAGGTTGCGGTTAGAGACATAGGCTGATAAGTCGGCTACTGCACAGGCAAACAATAACGCATTAAACTAGGGAAGTATATTTTATTTCCATTTATTTTAGGGCCTAGGTTCTTCTAATTTTGCCATATGTAAAGTGAACTCTATCAGCAGAACCATAAAGTGTATGGCTCCATCAAAATCTAAACACCACCCTCTCTTCAGGATTCAACTTTCGACACAGAGCTCCATCAACTTGCTGGATATATTCCAATCTTTGTCCTAGGAACTCGAGACCCATCGAAACTATGTCTAATACAGCCTTACTGAATCTCGGTGTTCCGAAAAAAGTGCAATGCTTGCTTTACAAAAATGAGGTCCAGTGGAATAGTGTTTGCACTTGTGGCAAAACCTCGGTATGCTGAACATGGTGCAAAGCTTGCTTTACAAAAATCAGGTCCGGTCTTGCGTGAAATACAGTTGTTATGTCACAACGACTCTAGCGTCAATATAGTACGTAGCAACTATAAAGTACCTGCACAAGATCGACGTGACATGGTACTACTTCAGCTACTTCTGTGGTCTGTACACTACATTCGTGTCGCTAAGCGTCTTCATCAGCTATATCATGGAGTGATTTAAAGAGCTATTTGACTTTATCCCACCTTCCTCCTTCCTCAGGAGCACGCGGGCACAGACACGGGCCTGACTTCAGACAGAGTCATCAATTTACTGTCTCCAACTGTAAGCGTTATGTTGACAGCATGGGAGACAAATCCCCAGCTGCTAACCCTTCCCAAATAAGTTGTATCAACCTTATCCACCATAGGAACACAACACTACAGAATAATGTTGTTTAGCTGTGATCTTCTGTAAGATGGAGGTATTTCCCCGGTAGTCTTCCCGGTAACTTGAGGGGTAAAATCATAATTTTAAGTAAGCCCCGGCCTCGATCATCTTCAATCCGACCTTCTTATTGAGACTATTCTTATAAGCAAAAAAGCTATATCTGCTATGCCTAAGTTTCTGAAGAATGAAGAATCACGCAGTCTATTTGATGCTACTATAGCTAAGGTTGGCATGTCTTAGAAATACCACTGAAGTTATTAAACCCTTTTTGAAATAAAAATTGAGCTGATTATCATTAAACGCATGTACAGATCTTCATAAATTATATTTAAAAATCATCTCGATCATGTCAGTTTTCAAACAAAAAAAAGAATCAAAATCGGTCTCTTCGTTTAGAAGCTACGATGTCACAGACAAAACACGCATTACCTACTTATAACACCCCTATTTTAGCAGCGGGGGTTAATAAGTAGTAGATCATCATCACCAGCCTATATATATGTCCCATGGCTGGGCACAGGCCTTCCTACATGGGAGAAACACATGAGGAGGTTGGGCCATTCTGGTTGGGTCACACCACTATTCTGGACCAATGCGGGTTGGATAAGTAGTAGATAAATAAAGAAAATAGGTAAAACTAAACATTCATCATCATTACCAGCCTAAATACGTCCCACTGCTGGGCACAGGCCTTCCTACATGGGAGAAACACATGAGGAGTTTGGGCCATAACACCACCACGCTGGCCCAATGCGGATTGGTGGGTTAAAGCGGTTGCAGTAACAACCGGGACCAACGGCTTAACGTGCCTTCCGAAGCACGGAGGAGCTCAAGATTATAAATTTGATTGACCCATCCAGGGACCGACCATGGCGAAAGTTGCTTTGTTTTCGTGATCGAAACCATAGCAATCAAACCACTACGCCACCGAGCTCCTCTAACTAAACTAAACTAAACATTACTCCACCAGAATCCACCTCACTCATACAATGTTGCGATCATTAAAAGCGAACAATGCTCAACGAAGACACGAAATCCGCTTTCTCTGAGTCTGCGTGTGCGCATATTATCGACCATCTTTTTATAGAAATCTATTTGTGTCAAATTTTATTATTCATTGGCAATTGTAGGAATGTAATTGTCAGGATTTTGACAGATACCAAAATTAGAATTAAGAACTATAGATATGGATATGGTAAGCTTTTTATACTAAAATGACTCTTGATGTCAAACAAACGGACATTGTAATCAGCTAGTGCAGCGAAAATCATCCTGTCCTAGTTGCCTCTACCTATCTGGTTCAAGTCTCGTTTAAAGAAGCCTACATCATAGGAATGGAGGAATTAAGAGTGCTGGAGGACAGTTCCATGAAGCGCAACCAAGAAGTCTTCAAATTTAATCGTGCTTGACGTGGAGCTGAAAAAGAATTCCGTAGAACACCTTTCTACTTGAGATTTCTTTGTCCAATTCATTATGTAGATATCTGGCAAGATGGAACCTAGTAGGTTAACCAGATTGAGCTTAGTTTAATCTTCTAATATACGGGATGGTGCCATCAATACCACAATTAATTGAAAAATGGACTGTATTATTAGTTCATAGAAATGGTTTTCCACTTACAAAAACATATTATTCATTATTTTGATAATTTCATGACATTTGCATGAATATTATAACATAAGCTGCATTATTTCATAGTAGGTATGCCATAAAATTATCTAACGAATAAGATGTTTTTGAAAGTAGCAAACCATTTTTATGAACTAATAATATATATATAGTCCATGTTTCAATTTATTGTCGTATTGACGGCACCACCCTGTATAAAGATGCTTAATCACATTTTATTGTTTGATTTTGTGCATTTATAACGCCTACTTTATTGTAACAATTACAAACAAAGAAAAGAAAACGATGGAAAAATTCTATGCTCCAGGCGGGAATTGAACCCGCGTCTCCTGAAACGTTGCTATAAAAACGTTTAAAAAAGAGTAGAAAGCGATGAAGAATTTGGTAGGTTACACTTGTGCTCCGGTGGTGTAGTGGTAATCGCGTCTGGCCGGACCCCAAGAGACGCGGGTTCGATTCCCGCCTGGGGATTTTTGTTTTATCGTTTTCTTTTCTTTTCTTTATTGGTAATTGTTACAATTAAGATGCTTAATAATAAACACCTCAAGTAAGTATATTCTAGCTCGATCTATCCCAATTTCCGATACATCTTGCATGCATCTCTTGAAGGGACCACACACGACAGCTATGTAATCAATACTATTTTTTTATTTATTAGAGAAACAAACAATTACATTATTCAAACATAAATAATAACACAAACAGTCAAAAGTAATACATTAATCAGTGAATTTTCGACAGATTACTGATTGATAATGATAGATAAGATAACACACATATCTCGTGTTTAAGAAAAGTTGAAGAAATTAAATGATTAATGTTTACATAAAACAAAAGAACATTAAAAACATTTGCAAATTATTTTAAAAAACATGCCTTGTTAAATACATACATTTAAATATAAATACAACAATAATTCAACTATTTTCAAATAACATGTCTCTTGCCATTTTCCCGGCATTTTTATGTCCTGGGATGTAATATAAATTGTAGTTGCCGTCTGTGACGGGCCTCAGAATGTTTCCAAGGTCTGTGCCCAGCAGTGGGAGGTATACGTATGCTGTTTATGATGACCCAAGTAATAGCATTAGATCGTTAATTTTATGTCTCAACCAAATACAGATAAGCCCATCTCATCTCTAAAACGACCCGGAAGTACTTTCACATAAACAGACATATGGACACAAAGCGACCCATTGTCCGCAGAGTGGAGTGACCGAGAGCCAATGGACCAGTACGGTACTGGGAGCTCTGTTTTATATTTTACAATAAATAGTTCTTGTTTTACATGTCGACGGATTCTGTTCAGCTTTTCATTTGTATGATGATGGACAGGTCTACATATACGTCACGATTTATTATGCTAATGGCATCAATACTAGGTGGTAGGCCCGTATGTACGGTCGTCTGGGTAGGTACCACCGCCTTTCTTATTTGAGCCGTGAAACAGTTTGCTGTGTTTCGGATTGAAGGGAAAGAAAGGTAGCCAGTGTAATTAGTGGGCATGGACGGCATTTCATCTTAGGCCTCAGGATGACAACGCACCTGCAATATCAAGTGATTTTTCAATTATTGCAGGTGTCTATAGGCGGCGGTAACCGCTTACCACCAGGTGGGCCGTCAGCTTGTTTGTCGTCTAGTTGTATAAAAAAAAAAAAAAAAATTCTGTTTCGAAAACTGAAAATCAAAATGTCACTACTCCAGTAATCGACTGTGAATGTCATTCAACCTAAAATTACTGGAGTACAGCCTATCCTTTTTTTTCTCGCTAAGGGGTAGCTCTAGCAGCCTAACTCCCAACTCCCGGGGGAGGAGATGGAAGAGGTGTCGGGCTCTCACCCACTAAACCCCTCAGCGATGTACCCAGTTTGGTGCGGAATGACGGTATTGCGGGGGGCGCAAAGAGCATGACATCTGCTATACCGTCACAAGCAGACGACCAACTACTGTCAATCCCTTCTCGCGGGGGCTCGCCCCCTAGACCTATCCTAGTACAACCTGAAATTACTAGAGGCCGATTACTAGAGTGGTAACATTTTCATTATGAGTTTTCGATAAAGAATTTCTTTTTTTTCTGATACATCTTGTACTTTTACAGCGACAGCACATCAAGCGTAACAATTCGACCTTAAGACCTGCCCTTACTCCATTTGTTATAGAGGTGGGTTTCGAAGTGCAACTTAATCGCCTGTACCACAGCAAAACGGAATAAAACTTTTTAGTTCTGTATTACATGGCAGATATAGCCGTGTAGTGTCGGGCAAGAATGACACTTCCCCAAGTCCTCCCTTGAGTGTCGTGAGACTTACGAACCCACAGAACATAAATATGTTCTGTGTACGAACCCATAACCTCTCTTGGATGTTTTAGGAACCGTCTCAGGAAAGATTTTCCCTGGATATGAAGAGCAGAATCGTCCGAGTATTGAATAATTACAAAGATTGTGGTGATCTTCTGCCAAGCGTACTTAGTGATTATTGCAAGAACGCTCTATGGTAAAAAGCCACGGAGTAATAGTCTTTGTAAACAGCATACAGTTCCCCACCCAGGCCCAGGTGACTACACCATTCCAGACTAGCAAAGTTTATGGTAAGATATCATTGTAAAGATTACGAGGATCCGAAGATTGCAGAATACACAAAACCTTTGGCATTTGTACAAAAGTGGGCAACATACCACCGATTACCACCATCTCTATAGTCGATAGTCTTTCGCTTTCTATATATTATTGAAAATGGCGGCGATGAAAAAGAATTTGAATGATCTGTACCAATTCCTTACAATATTATAGTTAGAAGTCTGAAACTATTTAATGTTATACTATCATTTGTGGATCAACCTGGTAGCAAATGACAATTAAAAACCAATAGTGGTCTGGTATTTGACAGATTAAAAAAAAATAGTATTAAAACAGTTGCTTGCAAGAGTCCTCCGCTCCGTGAGATATCTCTTAAAATCAACCCATCATGTAAAGCGAACTTCGTTTGAAGAAACAAGTATCTATTTTACTAGGTGGTAGGCCCGTATGCAGGGTCGTCTGGGTAGGTACCACCGCCTTTCTTATTTCAGCCGTGAAACAGTTCGCTGTATTTCGGATTGAAGGGAAAGGTAGCCAGTGTAATTACTGGGCATGGACGGCATTACATCTTAGGCCCCAGGACCAGGATGACAACGCACCTGCAATATCAAGTGATTTTTCCTTATTATTGCAGGTGTCTATAGGCGGCGATTACCGCTTTCCGTCAAGTGGGCCGTCAGCTTGTTTGTCATCCAGTTGTATAAAAAAAAATGGATTCCTGACATTGGACTCTAGCTAGAGTATGATGATAGTTTTTTTTATATGCAACTACATGACTGGCAAGCTGACAGCCTACCTGGTGGTTAGTGGCTACCGTCGCCTATAGACACGTGCAAGGATAAAATCACTTGATATTACAGGCTGTCATCCTGAGGTCTGAGATAAAATGCCGTCCATGCACAGTAATTATACTGGCTACCTTTCCCTTCAATCCGAAACACAGCGAACTGCTTTATGTCCAAAATAGGAAAGCCAATAATATAATAATAATCATACACTCACACCTATTATCTAGCTAGCCCAAAGTGAGCATCATTAAGAGCTTGTATTATAGATACTAGATAACGGAGAAATACTGATAATAATATGTATATAAAAATTAGAAATATACTAAATGAACATATAAACATCCATGACTCGTAAACAAACGCTCGTACTCATACAAACATTTGCCCCTACTGGGATTTGAACCTGGGACCTCTTGACCAAGTAGCCTGTATAGTAAGGGGTACAGACCACTCGGCCAGCCGGTCGCCAATGAACCAATATTCTTCAAATAATTGTAACATCTCCATATTGGTTTATGTCCTTTTACGATCCTGAGGATGAATATGGATTGGAATGTTGCCAGACGCATCGCAGGGTCACGATGACGTGATAACATTGATGTTTCAATCCAGTTATTTTAAGATAAGTGGGACTAATAAGGATTTAAATAAATTACAAAGGACCCTACTGTCTGGATAAATTAAAAATAGTACTCAATCTACCTATAACCGAAATAAGACTGCAGAGACAGGAGCGGTATGTATGACTATGAGCTATGACTATGCACTTTATTTTCTTGACTTACAAAAGGATTTTTCATGCCAAACTGCGCCAAGGCCAACTTCACAAACAGAAAAGCGTACAAACCATTTCTTTTTAATTGAATTCTTGCGTGCACTAATTCAAATTAGCGGGCTGTATACTGCTTTGTCAAAAATGTTTAAGTAAACCCCGGCCTCTTTTCATTGAGACTATTCTTATGAGCCCAAACACGCTAATTTGCTGTAAGTTTCTGAAGAATTAAGCATCCCGCAGGCGTTTTAATGGTTAAGGATCCGCTCAAGGTTAGTATGTAACGGGAATATCACGGAAATGACAGTGGCCCTAATTCTGGTGAACATATGCTAAGTCTAAATTTAGGTTCAGTGCATTTCTTTCTATCAAAAGGAATACGAAAAGGATAGCTGTCATATAATTTAACATTTAGAAATGTGCGTTCAATTTTCGACCTTATTGAACGTGATAAAATGCAGTGTTTAGGAGGCACCTCCGTACAGGCCGTCTAAAATTGTCTATGGTTTCTATGAAATCTATCTAAATTTAAGTGACAGCTCTAAACAGATTCTTGCTATCTTTTTTCTATTACTTATTGCGAGAAAGAGATATACTGTTCTTAAATTTAGATTTAAAGTGTGTTCCCAGAATTAGGCCCAGTACCTACACCAAATTATGAATCAATGCAGATCTGTATAAGTTAGTTAAACCCTTTTATCATGTACAAAATAAGCTGATAGTTATCAAACGCCTGACTGAACTGCTCTTCATAAATTATAGCTAGGGACCACCCTAATCACGTCAGCTCTCAAACGAGAAAAACAATCAAAATCGGTCCATTCGTTTAGGAGCTACGATTTCACAGACAGATACACATTTACACAGACAGGCACGTCAAACTTATAACACCCCTCTTCCTCCGTCGGGGATTAAAAACAGACATTCGTAGTTCTCCTCATCACTTTTTTAAACAAATGAACTTCATAAATTGGACAACAATAACGTCGTTTAAATTTGCAAAAGTGCTAGTTGTCCAAGCGCGTATTGAATATCATAAAATACTGAAAATGTATGGGCAATGAACCAAAAATCTTAATAAAAAACTACTGAGACAGCTTAACTACCACAAAAAGTCGTAAGATCTCTCTTAGGGTGAGAACTATTTTGAGCCCTGCATCGTATGCAGTTAGTTAAGTAAGATTAACTACCTACCAGTTAGAACTAAGCTAGGGATGTACGATATAAATCAATAATGGGTATTGAGTATTAAATGGGTGCTAATGTATTATCTATTCCATTTATTGCTTAGTCCTATAATATGCTTCCTTAAAAGTTATCGTGTTTTGCATTATTTTAGTTTGATTTGTCTGTGAGCGTAGTCCTATGAGTTATGTGCACTATTGTTCTATGAATAAAAGGCATTCACAGAAAAAAAAAATTGGCAAGTGAGATTTCTAAATTGGATTAGAGAGATTATTTACATTTAATGTACACTTTCTCAAAATAATTGTAGGGCCAATTTTTTTATATTGCGGTCACTTATCCACATAATTACTTACACGATAACAGTTAATCAGTGGATTATCTGACAAAAGAAGAAAAATATATTTTTAAAAATTAAAAAAAGCAGCAAATAGTTTGGACGATTTATTTGAACGATCTTGTTAGGGGGAAGCCCTCGGAAAAAAAATCAGATGTTTCATACAAATTGTAATATCTACACGGCCTGTTTGTATGAAACAGCTGATTTTTTTCCCGATTATAATTTATCTTTTTAGCAAGTCGTGTTTAGGGTGACCAGCACTGCCACCTGCCTTAGTTTCCGAGCGTCCCCCTTACACCCTGTATAATATCTGTCATCTTGATAATGCTATTATCAGGAAAAAAGTTAGATGAGGATTGGAAAATCGGCACAATAATTTTTTTTATGCACAAGTAGCTCCTCCTAAGCAGTAACGATTTATACTTTATAATACGGTTAACAGCGATGTAATATTTCGATTTATCGTAGTACCATCGATACCAAAGATTGATGCGTTTTTTAAACGTACATCCTTAACTGCCAGTTAGAGCTAAAACCACTGGTTATTTTTAAACCTTGTATGCGCGGCACGCGACGTATTCCCGCCCTCCCGCCATATTTGGAAATACGCGCCTATAATGGCGGCAAATGACTCGGCAATTTGTCGATTCATCGAAAAGATTGAAATTAATTATTTTATAGTGAGAAAAGTACTTTAATTGTCTAGAATGATTTTAACGAGTCTGTCGAGTGGTCAGTACCCTCAGTTAGTTTTTTTATACCACTAAGGTGGCAACCAAGCATACGGCCCGACTGATGGTAAGCGGTTACCGTAGCCTATATGGAAGTAATGGAAGCTTGCAACATCAGGGGTATTACTTGCGTGTTGACGACCGCTTAAAACCTTTTCAAGCCCTTTTTGAAGAACCACATTCTGTACTCGTTCGAGAAAACCTCTGCAGGGAACTCATTCCACAACCTAAAGAAAGATACTCTGAAACCGCACAGTACGAGACTATGTTGGTACCAACTAAATCCTAGGTCCCGGGTTTGAATCCCGGTACGGCCACATGTTGGTATCAGTCCGTACCTGTCCGTACGAACGAACATTAGTTCATAAGTCTGTTTGTATGTATATTTTACCTATGTTGCTTTTGCGCAATTTTTTTTGATGATCCTACACTGATCTTAGATAGGTATAAAAACCACAGTGGAAAAACAAAAAATTCAGGCGTTTTTAACGAATGTTGGTTGTTTGTGAGATTTATTAGTTCTGAAGTATTGTCTTACATTTTCGCGAGCACTACACATTTGAAATATAACCAATTTACCGGATTTAACTCGCGTTTAATTAGATGTTACATTATTATCATTCACCCGACGATAATGATGACCCGATAATAATGTAACATCTAATTAAACGCGAGTTAAATCCGGTAAATTGGTTTTATTTCAAATAGTTCAGAAGTATTAATTAATTAGTTTATTTATTATTGTTCATACGTGCAAATTTGTATATGAGTTTAATGTAGTCTATGGATGAGTTTTCTTAAAAAGGAACCAGAGAAAAATATCGATCTGCAAAGCTTTAAAAAGGATGCCTAAATAGCCAGGATAACATAACATTACACTACCGTGATAGAAGTATTTGGTCGGGTGTATCCCACTATATCCACGGAAATACAAAATGGAATTTGTGGGACAAGCGTTTTTTTTTCTAATTATATCCCATTATTTTTATGACGCCAAAAATCGCAAATGGGAACAGCGTTCATCAGAATACATACGGTGCGCTAAAGTTGGGCTAGGCGTTTATCATGCTCGCCTGCAGATGCTACCGCTGCCGTGAACAAAATCCTTTGGGCTCTGAATGCGGCTGGGGATCGGGCTCAGTTTGCACACCCCAGGACTGAGAGGAGGAGTTCTTACAGCCTATCCTTCATAGTATATGACAGGAGCTTTGTAGGTGTCACACGGCCCTGGCGACAAGCGGTTGCAATGTCAACTAGGCCATCCCGCATGTTCGGCAGAAAGCAGAAAGGCGGTGCATCGCTGAGGGGTGTAATGGCTGAGTGCACCCGGATTTCTTTACCACAGAGGAACTGGCTGCAGTCTTACTTCTAACTGCCGGAACATAACATTGCTAACATTATGGTTACGGCGGCTTGGCGGCATACTTAGGTCACCTTAGGTAAGATGGTGGTAGCTAGCCAGGCGGACTTAGAAAAGTCCTACCTCCAACCAAACCCAGCAGAAAATCTCTGCCTCCACGTGAACGGACCCCAGACCTCTAGATCTGAAGTAGATAGTTTCAACCACTAGACCACAGAGGAGTTAGAAGTTTATTTCCTTCAATAGAAATAGGGATACTGACTGAGTTAAATAATTAGGAATGCCATCATTGTTGTAAACCGATACGGGACATTTTAAGTTTCTATTAACTTAAAAAAGAAAAGTCATAGGAAAGCAAAAATCCGCAATTTCGCATACATAGACGACTTACTCATTCCAGTTATTAACATTTAAAAACCAAACTACACAATCGATTTTAAATAAATTTTTATGGGACCAAATGATGATTTCGCATCGAACAAAAAAGAATCACGTAAATCGGATCAGAAATCTCGGCGTGATCGGTGTAACTGTACATACATAGAAAAAAAACATATGAACCGAATTGAGAACCTCCTCGTTTATGAAGTCGACTAAAAACAATGACGATCAGCTGGTCGAGTGAACAGTCAGTACCCTACAGGCTGCTTGGTCAGAGGTCTCGGGTTCTAGTCCCGGCCGGGGCAGATGTATGACAAACACGAATATTTATTCTCTGGTCTTGAGAACCGGGTCACGTTGCAGTCGGCAAGTTCATGTTTTTTCGTCCAGTCATATTTGACGCAGATTTAATTTTATTGATGATGTCATCGTCATGTCATGATCATGACGCTCATATCTCAGTGGTTCAATAAAGAGTAGAATAAAGGGGTCCCGGATTCCAGTCCCGGCCGGGGCAGATGTTTGTATGACGAACACGAATATTTATTTGTTCGCAGGCCATTATAATTATGTATTTGTTTCTAATATTCTAATTAAAATGTTACATCAATATTAAATTACGTTTTCCGTTATCTAGTATCTTTGGACTAGATAATAAGGGTGTGTTAGAATCTTATTATTATACCGGATGGTACAGCATTCGTAAAAAAAAATCTAGGGTTGAGGGAGATTGACACCGTAATACTATATGTGTATGGGCACAGTATGGGTTGTGTGCGGGTTATGTGTGTGTGTGTGTTTGTGTGGTATAACTGTAGTGTGTCGTACGATACTCAATAGTACGCATTTTTAGGGTTGTCACGAACAGATGCGGCAATGTTTTTATTAATTTAATCGTAAAATAAAACTGGCCTGAAAGGACAAACTTTTAGAGGTAACTGCAACACAATCACCCCGTACTCTTGTCACACGCGGTATATTATTAATGAAAAGTACAGTTACTTATACAAAATATTAGCCTATTTATATGTCAGTGAACTTCAAAGGCTCCCAGCTATTTCAATACTTAGCTTTCATCTAAAATAAATGTTTAGATAAAGTACCAAAATAAAAATGTTTAACCATTTCAATACGAGTCCATACACAGTCTTTATTACGTCATCTGGACAATAATGACATGACATTGTGTAATCGTATTTTTATGCCGCTTTTTATCGCTGGGGCGCGCTTATTTTGGGCATGGTTCTATCGGGGTCACGGCTTATTGAGACTTGTTTTGTAAATTCAATAAAAACTGAGGGTGAAAGTAAATATACTTAAATTATGAGAATAAAGCAAAAAAGAGTAAAGTGAGCTTATCTTATCTTAGCGTACCATGACCGAGTGACAGTGCACTTCAACCCATTGGGATCTTTTGCGTTGCGTTGCTCTTCTTGTGTCCAGAATATAGATGACATAAGCCTATATCTTTGGTTAGAAAGAGCCTGTAGTCTTCTGGCTTTGGATATGCCACTTCCAGAAGGCTCATTCTGGCTCTAGCTGCATCAAAATGACACAAGAAATGCGTCATCTGGCATTTGAATGTTAGACAAAGTTGTGTTGAGGAGAGTTGCATTTTGTGTAGCATGTCTCATTCTGGCTCTAGCCGCATCGCATCACAATGACACAAGAAATGCATCATCTGGCATTTGAATGCTCGACACAGTTGTTTTGAGGAGAGTTGCATTTTGTGTAGCTGTAGTTAGCAGCAAAATTCCCTGTCACCGCCCCAATAAGGCAGCCTTATTCTTGATTAGTCCTGTATTATGTATTTTATGAATAATTTTTTGAAGTTGTTTAGGAACAATGTTTTTTAAGCAGTACCTACCTAAAAGTCAAGCGAATGTTGGTTGGTAATTGGTATCTTTTTACTTTTGTCTATAAATCAACCCATAGGTACTTATAGCCTACAGAAAGATTTCTAACGATATATTAGAGACTGTCTACCTACTACAATAAAGGTGATACTGTGTAGGAAAGCTTCTAAGTTAACTAATTAGTGATTATGATAGTAAAGTGTGGGAGTGAATTGCTCAAAGACGATACATTATAAACAGTCTCGATGATAAGTAGTTACAAAAATATTGTAATTGCAAACATTTAAAACCTGACGTTTAGCACGGGCCGTGGACGAAATCTCTCTTTACCGCGTGTTTAGGAGACAAACTGCTTTTTACCTTTACCTCGAAGGAGACTACTACGGGTGGTGGTGTTAAATAATGAGGATTTAGAAGACCTCATTTTGTGGTTTGAATCCATTTAAATAAAGAGTTTTTGGTTTATATATAAAATTAAGTATTTCACGTTACCATAAAGTATATCTAAATACAATCCAGCTATTTTAGATAGGTGCTTGATTCAATTTGAACTCAGCATAAAATGTTACAGCCACTTTAGATAAAATAGGGCAGGGATGGCGAACCAATGGCACACGTGCCATTAATGGCACGCAACACAATATTTTCGTTACTAGGTGGTAGACCCATATGTAGGGTCGCCTGGGTAGGTAAGGTACCACCGCCTTTCTTATTTCAGCCGTGACAGTCAGTAGACAGTTCGCTGTGTTTCGCATTGAAGGGAAAGGTAGCCAGTGTAATTACTGGGCATGGACGGCATTTCATCTTAGGTCTCAGGATGACAACGCACCTGCAATATCAAGTGCTTTTCCTTGTTATTGCAGGCGCTTACCACCAGGTGGGCCGTCAGCTTGTTTGTCATCTAGTTGTATAAAAAAAAACGTCACTGATCATAAAATTCATTATTCACTACGAAAAACAGTGTGAAGTAGGTATAATATGACGGGGAACGCGAGTGATCCCTCCTTACATTAATTATTAGTATTATTTTACCAATAATCACAAAATAAAAATTTATTTAATGGCACGTCTATGACCTTATTAAACATTTCCTTACAAAAATGGCACGCTGATACGTAAAGGTTCGCCATCCCTGAAATACCTACCTACTGCCGCATTGGTTTTCCGTTGGCAATACACAATACAAGCATCCATTCAAGAGTGTTTGGCGGGATTTATTAATGTCAGTAAAGATTTTTATTAAAATAATTAAAAATTGTGTCGGAGCGAACTTTGTGCTGTAAAATTGGTGTAATTTTATAAACCAAGTGTTTGAGTTGACGTATAACTAAGATTATTATTAGAATAAAAGTGATTATAGTGTGAAAACCGATAAGGACTTTTTTTGTGGTTATCCACCTCGTCAAATAGCATCATATGGAGACTGTCATCATATATTTCGCGTTAAATTCTCCCAAGATGCATTGAAATGTGTAACACCAGCATTTTATTGCAATAAATGAAGAATTATAGAAACACTTAAGACATGGCTGATGGGCATTAGGTCCCTTTGCCTTCCCATTACAGGGAGAATGAACCAAAAAAAGCATCCATTCAAAATACTCGTAGGTACTTTTGAAGTTAGAACAGTTCCATGTTCTGTGAGGTAAATTGATAAATTCTAAAATTAATAACAAACAGACATATTACGGTTAAATATCAAACGTTCGATCAGCGACGCGAGATCGCGTGGGCGGGGTCAATGAACGTATCTAGATAGATTTAGTAGTTAATTTCAATCAGATTAACACTACACTAGCACACGGTTAAATAGGTACACACAAGTAAATGTTTTTGTAAGTTTTCCTCCAATTGTTTTTTGTATCGCAGAAGGTGATGGTCTCAAAGTCGAAAAAAAGGTGAGTATTGATAAATTATTATTTATTTTTTTGGTTGATTGATTCACCAAAAAAGATAAATTCTTCCTAAGACTAGGCAAAAAATTAAATATAAATACGTTTTAATAACTAACTTGTATGCTGTACCTACATTTGTTCTAACAAAAACTCAAATTGCTTTTAAATTATTCAATTAATGAGTTCTTAGAATACTCTTACATTAGAAAAAAACTGTTGTAAAATGAATTCGAATTCTAAAAATTTAACATTTTGTACAGACGACAGCACATCAAGAGTAACAGTTGCACTACGAAAGTCGCCTCTATTACGAACGTAGTTAGGGCGGTCTCGAGGTCTAAATGTTACGCTTGATGTGCGGTCGACTGTCCATAGCTTTTTTGATTATTTTATACTTGACACAAAAGAAGAACATTTTGCCAGTTTCTAATGGAATATGTGGATCCCAAAACTTTTGGTAACATCGAAATATGTAGATACCATATTTCAAGCGAAATAAATATTTTTATTCTTTATACCTACCTACCTACCGGCGGGGACAAACCTACATACAATAGATAATGTATAAATTGCAAGTTATTTCTCATATTGTATTTTCATTTTTTGCACAAGTCAATATCGAACATATGTTGTCGAACATTGAGTTGTGCATTCTAAATTAATTCAATCGAAATTCTTTAAACTAAAGGACATGTTTTTTTTCTTTTCTGCTAATTATTTACTATCGTGGTTTTTTATGTTACGATGTTGTCTTTTCAGGTAAATATTTTACCAATTTGTTGTTATTGCGAGATTGACTTCGTTCTTGGAGATTACATTGTAATAAAATAATAAGATTTATTTTATTTCAAATCAGAAATTCATTGGGTTCTCACAAGTTTTCGGTAGCTGCTTATAGCAATCCGCCCGGAATTCGGTTTTGCATCCCTACCCAGCCCCCCTAGTATGGTAAACTCCTAGGGGGGTTGAACAAAACTTATGCTCGTTTTCACTAACCTTTGCTTAGCGCTAAGATTTCCTTAGCGATTTTTATCTCAGTCTATCTAAAGGAAGTAGAAAGAGACAAATGTTGTTAGAGTCACCTAAGCCTAGGGAATGCTTAGTCAAAACGGCCATTAGTCTCTCTCGTCGTCCAACAGAAAGAAAGACACCAACACCAAACGCATTGTGACTCCTAATAAGTGGACAGAATGGGTGGAGAGTGGAGACAGATTTTGTCCACGGCCCGTGCTACGGCTTCTGGACATATCTTCTTTCTAGTTCTACATTTTTAGTAGTTTTACAAGTACTATTGTTGAGAGGAAAAGGTAAACTTGGACATGACGTCATGAATTAGCGATAGCTAAACCAACGAATTGACGCGAACACTCCATCCGTTCTGTAAGTGAACAATAATTAAAAGCAACTAACTCGGTACTTCATCCTCATATTATGTAGTCACACTTTATGGAATAATAAATCAACATTAACAAGGATAAGTATAAATATGGAATTTATAGGTATTTAGATATCTTGAAATAGAACAGTTTTTTCCGCTTACGATTTTATAGGGTGGTGCCGTAAATGCGGCAATAAATTAAAATATGGGCTAATCATCTCAACAAAACATTCATTTGATAATTTTATAACATTTCTATGAAATAATATAACATTGGCTGCATTGTTTCATAGAAATGTCATGAAATTATCAAATGAATACGATGTTTTTGAAAGTGGCAAACTATTTCTATGAACTTATATAGCCCATGTTTTATTTTATTGTATTGATGGCACCAGTCTGTATTTCTTAAACTAAATTGTAATAAATGCTGTTAAAATTCTAAGGTTAAAAAGTAAATAAAATTAGAGATGACAGAACGCACACGTGAGTTAGTTAATAGCAAACAGAGCTTCTAACTTTTTCAGCGTAGCCGTAATACACAATCTAAGATAAACATTGTCACTTTTAGGTAAACATTTGTTAGTAAAAAATATTATTATAAATATTTTACAGAGCAATGTTTACTAAATAGAATTATAGATATTGTAAGTAAATAATTAGAAAATCGTCATAACTCAAGATAACTACTACACTTACTACAACAAGCGGGTACAGATAGTTTGTAAAGTGTTGACAATTTGGGGTTTATTACAACATAAATAAAATTATGTGTTGAACGTTGTTATTTTAGATATTTAAATACAAAAAGGACTTGCAAATAGTTTTTATTGAAAAAAAAGAATGCTTTTTATAGATACCAAAAATTATACGATCAATTATATGTAGGTAAGGTAGATAAGAAATAAATGAAAAACTCGAAGGAAAATATTTTCCTGTTAATCGATAACGATAATGATAAATTACGCGATGTCAAAAAATCGTTAAACTTGTCACTACGTGTGATGTTTTCACTTTGATGTAATTATCGATTAGCTTATTTTTTTCATTGACAGTTGATAATTCTATTATACAATGAACTGTGATCTAATAAGCACCAAGGTCAGTAAATGGGTTTATAGGTTAAAACTACCCATCAGTCAACCTCCTCCTTAAAGTGACGTGTATTTAATATTTTGCAATATTTATGTAAAGTAAAAGAATCTGCTATTTCATGTCCGAGTTAACATTCCAGTACAGGTTTGCTCAACGACCCATGGCAACCACAACCGTCATGGGTGGTTGCCGCTACCATTAATAGGAGTGGAGTTGAGTGATTGTCGAGTTAAGTTAATAGGCGAGAAATATTATGTAAACTAATTTTCCAAATTGAATAGGAATTCTTTTATATCCAAGTACCTAGATCGTCAAGTCGTGTCGGAACGGTAGTGTCGGCTTTGGTGTTCCCTACTGCTTACAAGTTACAACTCGAGTTCCTTCACAGATGGATTAGAATAGGCACCTTATTGGTAATCTCGCTACATGGTCGACCCCCTCATAACTTCTCTCGGAGCATTAGTGGGATCAAGAGCAAGCCCATTTTAATAATAAATAAATAAAAAAGAGGTACGTAATGCAAAAACAACGCTCAAGAACTCTTTGATCTAAAAAAACTGGTATACATCGACAAAGAGTACCTACAGTCACAGAGATAATAAATGCTAACATCTATGAGTAGGTACGCTCTGAATCTTTAAAACCTTTTGTTAAGAAAGCAAATAAAAAAATAGTATAAAGGAAACCGTTTATAGAAAAATGTCCACAACAAGTTTCACACTTTTTCTGTTTAAACCCGTAAAAAGTTCAGAAAAGAATGAATTGAAATATGGAAGTAAGCCGAGGCGAAGGTTTTACTCTTTATTATTTATATCAAAAAAATATTACACTTAGACCGCAACTCAAAACGAAGTTGGCAGCTTAAGTTTCAGTAAATAATATTGGAGCCTTTGCCAAATATTTTTCAGTGTCTGAAGTAGCAGTAGGAAATGGAACAAATTAGTATAACTCTAGTTTGATCTTATTTCCCCATTTTTATTTATTACCAGCTGCACCCGAAATACTTTGCAATGAACTGTTAGGTTTTAAGATTTACAAAAAAAAAAAACATTTTGTAATCCAGAATTTTGCGGGCGTCCCCAGAACACCCTACCAAAGTTTCATCACTATCTGATGAATGTTTTCGGAGCGCTAAAGGGAGAAACATACAAACGTTGATTTTTATTAATAGATGAAGATGATTGCTGAATTCTTTCATTTTTAATTGGATACACGTGAACGACGTGTAAGCTTTAACAGTTAAAAGAGCTACAACGCGTCAAACGTTATCGTATTAATTAAATGGCTTCAGGCTTATACTGGAGGTCTGTGGTTTGAGTTCAGAATATAAGCTTTACATGAAAAAAGTGACAATGTAGCCTACATTTTATATTACAAGTCACAGACATCTGATTCCCACGGAGTGAAAAGAGATTAAATATATTTCTAATAGTCGATTCCTCTTTTCATTGGGCAATTTGCACAATTTCATAGTCTACTTAAAACAAAGCAATAAAAGTTTCTTTTAAGAATTATTTTTAATATTCAAAGAAAACGTACTCAAAAATACACTCCATTCAATTTCAACGCTCGATAGATACAATTGCATCGAAAATCTCAACTAAAATGTAAATTGAACACAAATGAAGCATAAAACTAGCTTTACTACGGGCGGTTCGGTGTTGTGCTGACCTAGTCATTCTCACAGTTAATCTTAACCGTTAGACAAATTCTAGCCATTTTGCTGTGTAAGCCTAAGAAAGCTGGATTGTTAAGTTTAAAAGAGCCACACAGAACTACGCTTTGTTTGTAACGTAAAAAATTGCGCGACCGATTTTTCCTGCGTGGATATCATATAGGGTGCTGTCCGTGGTTAAAGTGAACTGAACTGGCTTTACTCTAACGATTCCGAGTATTCTACAAATTTTAGTTAGTTAGTACTCTACTCTGCTAATACTGTCTACATTGGTATAGCTAGTAGTATGTAGTATTCTACCTGCTACTATGCCGTTTACTCTGTAGACATGACCCGTTATCGCCCCAAAATGTAGCATAATCACATAGTTTGAATCCATCTCCATACCAATTGTCATCTAATCGATACAGTGATTTAGGAGGCAAAACAAATAGAGTTACTTACGCATTTATTATACTGCTTAGTTAGGATGTATAAGTAAGAAGTCTAAATACTGATTACCTATTTTATTGCTTTGTTTTAGGTACACTACATTTATTTTAACACTGACAACAATATTAGCGTGAGTGAAGTTGAAACGTGTTTGTTATCACTTCAAGGTTTATCTTCGGAACCCATTAATATCCGAACGACTAATGTCGTTGCTTACTTTTTATCAGCTTTGTTGCCTAGCTCGTTTTTTTTTGATTGGTGTAAGCAGCATATGGATTTCCCATATCCGGCATCGCAGTGGGACAGAATTCGATTGAAGGATTTCCAATGAAAAAGAGAAAATATTGTGATATCACCAAAAAAAGTCTTGGTGCTCAAACACATTCTTTGAATAGTTAATTATGACGAACAGTTAAATACAGAACTGAGATAAATACGAAACTTAAATAATTTTCTTACCAAAATGACTAGCTAGGTACTTTGTACGCGTTTTTTTGTTTATGTTGGCAAGGTTTTGTTTTCTTCTCCAAGTAATTTTGAACAGCGTTCCATATATCTTATTTGAGATATTTCAATTTAAAAGGGAATTATAATTAATTTAATATTAGGCTCTAAATTGGATCGCTATAGGTACGTATATGTCGTAGTAATTAGGGCTACATTTGGGTCATTCTAAGTTAAGAGGTACTAAGTTGTTAGGAGACGCGGCACGACCTAAATTATAGAATTTTGATATGATTACATTATTTTTCTATCGAAACACTTATTAGCTTTATATTCATAAAGCGGCCAGTCAATTAATTTATTATTTATTATTTTATAACTGACCAGGGGAGATACTGACTACAGGGGAGATACAAGACATACAGGGTAGGATATTTTGTGAACAGGGGAGAGACATTTATGTTGGTTTATGAAACAAATTACAGTAGTAGTTTAAGAATTAACTATATTTTTTATTGTTTATTAATAAGAATCACACTTTACAGTTTTCAACAGCATCAGTCTTAATGAATATTTTTCCAGTTAGCTTTTTACGCACTTCGTTATTGTCCATGTCAATTCGTTTTCGGTTTGCCCTCAAAACGATAATAAATTGAAACATGGGCTATATTAGTACATAGAAATTGTTTGCCACTTTCAAAAACATCTTATTCATTTAATAATTTCATGAGATTTTTATGATATAATGCAGCAAATGTTATATTATTTCATACAAATGTCATGAAATTATTAAATGAATAAGTGAAAAGAATACGTTCATCATCTTCTTCAACACCTTGTGCACATTGCAACATAACGATATTATGTTTTTGTATCTTGAAGTTTAACCAGTACAAAGTCCCCGTTGAAGAATGTTTTCTTTCCAGATGTTGAGGGCTTTGAATTATCTTTGTGCAGTTTGGTTTTAATACTAGTAGGTACAGAATGCTGTAGTGTTTCTTGAGGCTTCTTCCTGTGTTCTTGACATGTGAAATCGATTAGCTCTGAGTCACAGAAGCAGCTCAAACCTTTTATTTTCAGGCAATTAGGTATAAATACGCAACCGGTAACTTGGTGAACCTTCAGTGTGCCTGAAAAAGTCTTTATACACTCAGTAGAACCTATTTTTGCTGCTTTTTCAGATATGTCTGCATCATCTACGGTGAAAATTTTAATATCCAGGCCAGTTTTCTCATGGGCTTTACCCAAGTCACCTACTGATGAAATATCGGTGCCACTCGAAACTAATCTATCTGCAGTTCTCTTGCAAGTAGCACCCACTCCATCAGAAGCTCCCTTACCGATACCTGCTTCATGAAAATTCCATGTGAAATTGTGAAGGTTAGGGTAGAAATCTTCTAGCATTGTTGCCAAAACCTTGAACATCATATTATTACGATATTGGTTGACTGGCCCATCGTTCAAGAAATGTAAAGTCGTAACAGTAGCCGGCAGATAGTCAAGTATGGGCTGTAAATGCGCCCAAATTGCAGGAGGTGAGTGCAATAAATTTTGTGACAAAGTGCAGTAACATTGGCTTTTCAGCTCTTGGTCGACATCTTTAGTATAGATTACAACAGTGTGCATACTTATTTGCTGTCTCGATCCTCCGAAATGAAAGGATTGTACCTCTTCAGCGTATTTTGTAAGGTAATTTTCACACTTTTACTGTAAAAAAGTCATATTAAATTGTAAAGCTAAGATATATAATAATGCCAAGTAAAGGTTCAGAGAAAAATATAGAAATATTCATGAAAACGCATACAAATGTATCTCCCCTGGACATTAAGATCTCCCCTGCCATCAAAAGAGCCAGGGGAAATACGCCAGGGGAGATAAATTTTCGATTGATATCTAAAATAGCCGTAAAAGTGTTTCTCGTACGCAATTCACAATCAAACGTAACAATGTCTGCACTATTCATAGTGAATATGTAAGTTTATGTTAGTGTTTTAACAAATAATTGCTAAATAAAACTTACCAGAGGAAAGACTGCATTGACTCAACACTTCTACACCCAGCGAGCGGCGTGAATAAAATGGCCGTTAAAATGACTGCGCAGTCGGCTTATGCGCCGCTTGCTGTTAGCTTCACGTTACATCCTATGCATTCGAGGTCACAACTTCTATAAACTAGTAAAACAAAACTGATTTTTGAACAAAACCAAAAAGCCAGGGGACGAGACACGAAACACGGAGGACAAATTTCGGCGTTGATATTATTAATGCAAAATTGGAATATAAGTAATTTTACTTATAAGACACTGTGACTAAGTTATTGTTCTGTATAAAATTAACGATGATAAAGTAATTATTGAATTTTAATACATTCATAATAACTGGTTTACAAATAAAGTCGGTTTGGGGACAGACCAGGGGAGAGACTTTTTTCTTATATTAGAACTTATTGTGACTAAACTACGTACATTTATGTAATAAATTTAAGTGAGCATGAAGAAAACATTTAGTTTTAAGTAATAAAAAGGTTAATTAGAAAGTTAGTATATAAAAAAAGTATTTTTTTGTTCTGGCCATCGAAAGTACCTCTTAACTTAGAATGACCCATTTAGTAGGAAGTACCTAAACTAGATGCTTAACATTTTATTAAAATACGAAATTGAGTGTTTTTTATTTCAATATTTTTATTAGAGTATATATTCTACTACGTAGATGCGTATGAGCGTTCAAAAAATCAAATTAGAATCTCAGAAACTTTCATTACCATAGACAAGCATGTAACGGAGCAAACAGGTTTGTCATCCCGTGAACATTCCTCTCATTGTGTTGTCTATTGACGTAATTCTGCTCTATTATCGCAGTAGACTGCGGTTAACTGTACAAATTACAATTAAATTAGTTCGCATGGCTTTTTTTATATGGTACAGTCGAGCGAAAACGCAAGTTACTAAAACTCTCACAATATTGCTCGCACTTGTGGGATGGCTCCGCCAAGTACCTACTCGATGCCTGATACGATGGATATTTACAATGTAATATTTTACCGGGTGGTCCACTGTAATTTATACTACATGCTGTAAAAATTTTGTAGCTGCTGGATTCTGGGGCCCACCTTTCATACGATTTTAGACCGTGTCCTTTCTTTCATGTCAAGACGTCATTCAAATTTATAAAAAAATCAACCAATTATGCCTGCTGTACCAAACTCAGGTCCGGTCTTGCGTTGAATATTGCTCGCACTTGTGGGATGGCTCCGCCAAGTACCTACTCGATGCACTGGACAGATTGCAGCGTCGTGCTATCCGTATCGTTGGCGATGTTGAGGTCACGAACAACCTTGAGCCTCTGCAATTGCGTCGCTTAGCGCCTTCTATCGACTATATCACGGAGAGTGCTCTGAAGGGCTTTTTGACCTTATACCACCTTCTCCTTTCCTACTCAGGACCACGCGTTCTGGTCTTCGGAGTCATCAATTTACCGTCTCCACCTCAACATCACGCACAAAGAAATTAAGTACCTCGTTTCTTTGTCGTACTTCAGCACAGCACATGTGTTCCCTACTTCCTATGACATGGGTTCCTTCAAAAGAGGCGTGAAAAAGCATCTTTTGGGCCGGCAAGGTGGAGGCGGCTAGAGCAGTGTCTAAACCGCACTAGCTGTCTTCGCATATGGACTCTTCTTACCGCTTCACATCAGGCGGTGTTGAGTCATTTGTCGTACTTTGTATATAAAAAAAAACGCTTTGTGTTTATAGGCTACGTACAGTTGACAGCACATCAAGTGTAACAGTTTGATCTTGAGACCGCCCTTACTCCTTTTGTAATAGAGGCGGCTTTCGTAGTGCAACTGTTACACTTGATGTGCTGTCGTCTGTACATTTTTAACTCACATCACAAATCTTTTGATTTTCCTACCGATCTATTTGAAATGCGAAATTGTCCAACTCTGTCTGTCGGTCACCTTTTCACGCGTGAACCGTTGAGCCAAGTTAGATGAAATTTGGTATCAAGATAGTTTGAAACCCCGGGACATAACATACTTTTTGGAGCTTTAGCCGACATCCATGCGAGCGGGCACTTAGACTTTATATGAAAAAAAAAATGATCATACAAATCTTAAAAGTAAAATACTTACTAGAAAGATGGAAAATGGTTGATTTGATAACTCATAAATCAACTTTCTTTTTTACGCCGTAAAGTAGGTTACTACTTACTTGCTGAATCGAGATTGATTTCACTCTATGAATTACATGCTATGAACAATTTACAATACTGCCACTGCAAAATGGCAAACAGGACCCCATAGTATGTATATAAAGGTATATATGTTACGTAAAACAAAATCAAATCAGCCCTCCGAGCATGGATTTATTGATTGACATTTCGTTGATGGGCATGCAAGACCGCGTAAGAGCAGCTCCTGTAAAACGAAGAAACAGCTGATACGCGGTATTTACACACTGCTCTTGCGCGGTTTTGCACGCCCACCGACGATTTGCCATTAAAAATTGACTTCGCAGAGACCTTCCTACTAATCTTGACAATTTAACCACATTAACTCATCAAAATTTTGGTTTTACACCTATTTTCGCATTTTACGCAAAAATATCATCCAAATAGGATGATATTTTAATAAGATTCTGTCCCATTCCCATGCTTTCATACTAATTTTCTGCTTCTGGGCACTGGCCTTCCATGACAACCGGATGAGCCTTTAGATTTTCCGAAAAAACAAGGAGCTTGAGATTACAAATGAATAAATCCTCGGCCGTCCTTCCTATGACACGGGTTCCTTCAAAAGCGGCGTGAAAAATCACTTGGCAAAGTAAAAAGTATGGCGAAAGTGGCGCTACTTATTTTCGTAATCAAAAGAGAAACGCTAAAAATTATTAACTACTAGGCCCATAGTAATAAGTAATTTTACTTTTAGTCCTAATTATACTTTTAGTAGCGACTGTACATTTTATTTTACAATGAAATTCGTAAGTAATCAGATCAGATAAGAGATTAGGGAGCATTCAAAGAACTTAAAATTCACATGACCTTTTAATTAGTACCAGTTTCCACTGGTATGATATTTTGGTGTTGTTTAAAATTTAGAAGTCAGCAAAACTTAAAACAAGTAGGGTTTAGTGTTAGTATTTCTTTTTACAATCTTACGTCGCTATTTCTTAAAATCTATGGTTAACTTTCTATAGTTTACAAGCGAATATTTTTTGTGTGTTTATTCATGGAAATGTCATGAAATTATTAAATTAATTACTAAGTAATTTTTCAAACATTTATAATAATGGTAAAATTAAAAATTAAGAATTTATTATTAATTAAGTTTTTGAAAGTGCCCACGTTAGAATTTATTGTATTGTCGTCACCACACATCTCGATGAGAAATAAATACACCTACTAACTCCCTGACTTATTTATTAGAGTAATGAATGAAGTGTAGGCTGGGCTAATTAAAGATTTATTATCCTCGTTTAGGTAAGCCAAAAATAAATATACTTTAATTTAGCAATCAACAAATTAAGTCTGATGTAGATGTTCCGGCCTGTATATAAAATAACCGGCCTACGTAAACTCCCGCCAACGTTAGTAAATCCGCGACGAAGGAAATCGTATCAGACGCGCCTCTGCTGCAATTTGTATAGCTACCAAAATGCACCCAGACATTCCTATAGGACATCAGCATCACCCCATCCCCCACCCAGACTACTATACGCAAGTAGGTGAGTATAATTTTTATAAATATTACTATCGAAACCTAATTCGACATTCGTATTCTCAAAAATAATAATCTTGTTTTGAAGAGAAACGTCGATAAATACAACAAGTTTCAGCTACCTATATTACAAATTTCGCAAAATTAAAAAAAACTTACCTTTTTAGGACCATTCTGCACTATGTTCTCGTATTCCAAACCTTCCACAGACATTTTCACAGTTTTATTATTTATCAAAAAATCACAGAAAATATGCACTACAAAAATTATTAAACAATTTTTGGTATGTTTTCACTGGTCGATTATTAAGAGGCAGTGTTGTGTTTGAAATGTGAGCCGGCACTAATTTAAGTTACAGAATCACTGTCTCCATTCAAAAATGTTGATAAAGAATAAATTAAATTATATGCCGCCGGCCGGCACAAGTGCAAGAACCAATATCACACGCCCACAGCCTCCCTCCGCGCTCTCTTGTCGCCACTCCGTCGTAAATACGAACACGGTCACGAACAGTCGAAGTGTCGAACAAACGTCGGTATCGGTAAAATACATATACATAGATAGATACACTAGATAGGCAGACATGTACTATTGAAGTGCGGATTATGTACGACGAATCTAAAACAATGAAATGATATGAGTAAGAGTAATACTATAAAACCAATGATTCAACGCATTCGCAGAAAACTCGTACCAACCTTTTTCCTTGCTTAATTCTTAAAAAAATAATGTTACAAATATATAAACACAACCTTTTTTTTAGTTATTTCTATTCTAAGCATTTTTATAAACTCAGTGTTATATTCTCTTTGCCTATTCGTAGCACTGCATTAAAAAAAAGAGTGGGGTGTTTGGCGGGTTTTTGTGCTGTCAGTGAAAATTTTTATTACAATAATTAAAAATTGTGTCGGAGCGAACATTGTGTTATAAAAGTGGTGTAGTTTTATTATTAAAGTGTTTGTGTTGACGTGCAACTAAAAGATTATCATAATAAAAGTGATTATGGTGTGAAATACGATGATGACTTTTTTGTGGTTATCCACTTCATGAAGTAGCACATAAAGTGACTGTCATCATATATTTTGTGGCAAATACTCCCAATAAAAGAAGAAATAAAGAAATACTTAAGACATGGCTGTATGGGAATTAGTTCCCTTTGCCTTCTTTTATAGGGGGAAATTTAACAAAAAAAAAGACTTCATTGTTCTTAGTCTAAATAATTTTCTTCGGATAAAGGAAAAAGGTATATTTTTAAAACGCTCAAGCAGAAAATATATTCACAAATACATTACTAATATCTCAATATTATTAATATAAAATCAACTGGCCGGCAGCTGGTAGGGTCAATTAATACTAATTAGAATAAGAGAAAACAAATATGATGAGTTCTACCTACATGCACTTCAAACAAATATTGTTTTCTAATCTATTTATTTGTATTTATCTGTCATGCGCATAGAATCATGCCGCATCATCCCTCCGGAGGGCTATGACAATTGAAAAATAAATTTTGTCTGGAATCTATTACTTGACGGGTTAAAAGATCGAATCGCGATGCACTATACATAATTATTTTGATAAATAATTTTATTTCAATACAAGAATATGGAAGGTCCTGCGTACGCATGAAAAAAAGTTTGCTTCTCTCTTCGTCCAATAGAAACAAAGAGATAATACGCATTTCGTTTTCTAATAAGTGGACATATGAGTTGGAACTTTGGAAGAGATTTTGTCCACAGCCTGTGTTTAGGATAGTTATGAGATAGGAAGGAAGGACCAATGAAGGAGGACTAGGTTATGATGGGTGTTGCTGTTGTAGGGAAAAAGAGTTTTAAAACTGTCACCACTTAGCTAACGTCAAAATATTTGGAGTGAATTCGGTAAATCGCTGGAGTAAAAATATATGACGAAAAATAAAAATTGCGCCTCTCGGTAGGACTATTTAAATTATTTATTTAGTTATCTGTGGACTATGTGGCTCTCGTCCGGTCGCTTTTTGTTTGTTTTAATTTTTTAGAAACTTTTAATTATTTTCCTCCTTGTAGTTATCTCTGTAGACTCTGTATTAAAATACGTAGAAGGTAGCAATACAATATTTATGTTTCATGATAAGAATTTGGTTTTTGTTTATAAAGACATCTCGTTTTAGTGACAATGGTTCAAGAGCTAAAGATATTGAAACAAGGCGCTGAAGCAAAACTATATATGTGCAATTATCTTGGGAAACCTACATTAATTAAGGAGAGATTCCAGAAAAACTACAGGCACATTGATCTGGACACGTCCATAACAAAAGAGCGAATAAAGAACGAGGCACGTTCTATAGTGCGATGCAAAGCAGCAGGGGTTAAAACGCCATGCTTATATTTAGTTGATTTCGAGAGGCGGCGTATTTATATGCAGCATTTTGAAGAAAGTATCACAGTTAAAGATTTCATAATAGATGTTGTTACAAAACAAAAGCTAAATGGCTCAGGTGATACCCTAACTAGCTTAGATGCAGTTGCAAAGATGATTGGAGAAACAGTTAGGAAAATGCATGAAAATAACATAATACATGGAGACCTTACCTCCTCTAACATTTTACTTGTGCCGAAAACTAAAATAGAAGAGTTTGATGATGGAAAGTGGCTAAACATCAGTAACTTAGAATTGGTAATGATAGATTTTGGTTTATCTTTTATAGATACAAGTACAGAAGACAAGGGTGTTGATCTTTATGTGCTTGAAAGGGCTCTCATGAGCACCCACAATGATTACCCTGATTTATTCAATAAAATTTTGGAAGCATACACAAATTATAATAAAAATAATGTAAAAGAAATTCTGAGCAAATTTGAAGAAGTCCGCGCGAGAGGCAGAAAGAGAACAATGGTTGGATAGTTAAAATACAAAACATACTTACTCCTTTTAATAAATGTTAAACACATCTACTTATTATTTTACACCAATCTTATTACAATTGTTGAGTTTAATATTCTTATGAGTAAGATTTTATTGCAGATTACCAGATTTAAAATAATATTCCTTGTGTGATGTTTTTAACAATTTAGCAAATGACAATGAGTTTAATGTTTTAGGCATTTTATTTTTCTGCCATGCAGTATTGGCACAGATCAGTTGATTGAAAGTAAGGCTGGACGCAGACAGGATTTTGCGTTCTTGGCTGAGAACGAGACCAAGACTGAGAATAAAATAAAATCTCGGTCGGGACTGAGAACTGATTTAATTGTGTTGTTTTTGCGCAATATTGATGCAATTTTTTTAAAAAAGATATTTAGAATGGTAATGTCGCCTACGTTTGCATATAGTATATGACAATATTTTGTTACAAACTCTGGAAATATATGCTGTTTTTACCTATAAAAACTTTAAAGTTACAGAGCAATTTTAAACTAACTATGGTGTAGAAAATTTAAAAAAATGTTCAATTTTATTATCCACAACTATCAAAAATATTAATGATAAGTATTAGTCTCCTCACATCAATTAAAACAACTATTATTCTGTAGATTTTATATGGAACGTTTTTGGACACTACACATCAAAAATATCACTGTATCTTTGAAACTATTAATTTTTGCGTGATACCCCCCAGCAGCGCCACAAGCCAGATTGTGAAAAGGTTTAGTTGAAAAAAATGTACATTTATTGTTCTTTTTTGTACTTATGAACCAAAAATATGTACCTTCGTATTTACCGATATAAAACACATTAATGTGGCGCTGCCAGAAAGAGTACCTTACAGCAGCGCCACCTTATTGTACTATATTCTAAGGAATATATTAATAAAATAAATTTATGTACAATATGTTCTGGAAAAGTGCTATTTGATCATATATAACTGAACACGATTAGCAGCTCCGATGCAAAGTTACGAGCAAATCAAATATTGTATATTAAAAGTTAAAGTGAAGTTTGATAGGTGAAATGCTTAGATTAGATTCTTACAGATGTCGCTTGTAATCCAACAGGTGTTCTGGCTGACTGTCTCTGATATACTTACTTATATTAGCTGGTAGTTTAAGTTGGAGTACTCAAATGCAATTATAAAATATATTGGATACAAACAGGGAGAATATATCTGTTTTTACTCAATTAATTTAATTTAGCTATTTATTATAATTATACATCTTACTGATTTTATAAAGCTGTAGAGTTTGTTTGCTTGGTACACGATTGAGCCACCGTACTACCACGGACCATACCCCCAGTGGTACCGTGGGTAATTATTTTTTTCTACGATCCCACCGTAGTGCTGAGACACGGATTGCGATTACAGTGGTGTAAACTTGGGTGAATTTGGGGAGAAGTAATCTGTAATAATGTGTTACGTTTTGTTAGAAGGAAGAAAGAAATCGTGTTTTGTTAAGTTTTTTTAACCGACTTCAAAAACGAGGAGGTTCTCAATTCAGCCAGTATGTTTTTTTTTTCTATGTATGTACACCGATTACGCCGAGATTACTAATCCGATTTACGTGATTCTTTTTTTGTTCGATGCGGAATAGCTGCCATTTGGTCCCATAAATTTTTTTTCAAAAATAGTTGGGTACTTTGGTTTTAAATTAAAAAAAACTGAAATTATTAAATCGTCTGCATATGCGAAATTGCGAACTTTTGCTTTTCCAATTACTTTTTAGTGAAACGATACGATATAAGGAAACAATATAAGTTGACAGTCACCCATCTAGCTTCGACCGTAGAAAGTTATCACTAAAAATTGTGAATAAAAAATTTTAAACAAAAATTAAAACCGACTTCAAAAAACAGAAAAGGATAAAATAATTAAATTTAAGTAGGTATTCATCCCCTAGAAACATATTTTTGGAGTTGGTGCTAAGTGGTTTCCAAAAACAATAGAAAGTGAAGCACTTAGCATCAACTCCAAAATATGTTTCTAGGGGACCTACTTAAATTTAATTATTTTATCCTTTTCAGTTTTTTGAAGTCGGTTTTAATTTTTGTTTAATTACTGTAAATGATACTAACTATACTCTATTCTAAAGTATGTATGAGGAGATATCTAGAGGCATCCGCACATCCAAAACTCATTTTACTATTGTTATGGGGGACTTCAATGCATGTCTGGGCAAACGGAGCGAACATAAGCTGAGAATAGGGCAATTTGGCTTTAGGCAGTGGAACACCAGGGGACAGCGACTGGCCGACTTCATGGAAAAAGAGGGACTCTTTCTCTCCAGAAGCCGATGCACAGGAAATGGGCCTGGATGAGTCCCGATGGTTAAACTAAAAACGAGATAGAGTCCATCATGACCATTAAAAGACAGATATTTAACGATGTTTCAGTGATCGCAAGGTTAAAATTCGTAGTGGTCACCGTATGATGAGAGGCACGTTAAATATCAACGTCAGATTAGAAAGGTATTGTTGAATGATGTCTACGCTCCGACCAGCACCCTTTCAAGTCCACAATCCCGAAGGCTATCAACTCAAACCCCGAAATCGCTTCGAATGTCTGGAGAGCTGTGTTACAGTGTACGAGATAAATAGCGGACTGGTAGAAACTCTCCAAAACGTGGGATCTAAGCTCTGTAAGACCCAACGCAGAAAGGGATCTTAAAAACTATCCGACCGCACCCTTCCCATCATGGAAAAACGGCGACAAATGAGGTTGCAGTCTTCAGACGATGTATGAGAGTAATGAATTTTTTACTGATTTCAGAAAAGTTTTTTGGATCTGGTGAACATTTTATGTTTTGCGGCTTACAGCAAATATGTTTTCCTGCGTCGTTATGTGTGTTCTACCGGTTGTATAAAGGGGTGTGTTCTGAGGAATTATTTGACATGATGCCCATTACGGCTTCTTTCTACCATCGCACCGCTCGCCATCGGCAGGGAATTCATCTTCACGCGTTGGAACTAAAATGGTCTCGTACTGTGCGGTTTCAGAGAAACTTTCTCCCGCGCAAGCTCAGGCTGTGGAATTACCTCCCTGCAGAGATTTTCTCGAACGAGTACAGCATGGGGTTCTTTAAAAAGGGTTTGAAAAAGTTTTTACAAGGACGGCAACTCGCAAGTGATACCCCTGGTGTTGCAAGCGTCCATAGGCTACGGTAACCGCTTACCATCAGGAGGACCGTATACTTGATTGCCACCTTAGTGGTATATTAAAAAAAAATAAAAAAATAAACTTATTACTTTGGCTTAATTTGGAGCCTCAATGTCGTAATAAAGAAGACAGTTAATTATTGTGAAGTGGTTGAAGCTCGCGGTGAAATAATAATTTTTAAAAAAAACTTTTTATACATTAGATTACACGGAAAAATGAGAAAAACATTTTTATATATTTTTTATAAAGTAGGACTACAAAAAGTAGGATTCCACTTTGGCTCTGTTTTCAAAAAGATAAAATTTTGTAAAATTTGTCATACGATTCGAATTATTTTCGACAGTAGGTACCTACCTAAAATTTTTAACAACCGTAACTTCAAAGATGAATAAAAAACATTGATCATTGTATAAAACTAAAGCATATTTATGTGTGCAACTTGCATTTCATTCACTTCACTTTGAAATAACTATATTTATAAATACCTAATAAAATTTAAGTCTCATTTTATTTAATTCATGTTTTTAGTACAACCCTTACGTTTTCGCTCGATGACGCATTCACCGACGACGCGGGAAGACACACGTTCGTTTCTTCTAGACGAGAGTGTGGGTTTCTTCTCGCAGGGTCTAAAATGACTAATAATACTAATCAATCCCAACACCCTATTCAGCTTTAATAGGTATAAGATGTATCTGATTAACTATATTTACTCTGTGTCATAATAACACACTAGTATTACGGGCATGCCCGAAATTTTCATATATAATTTACTTACAATATCATAGCGACTTTCTTCAGTTAATTATTATAATTTGCCGCTAATAAGGATGATGATGGCGGAAGACGAACCACCGTTTATCAACCACCGTTGACCAATAATAATTTAAGTTAAGTTGCCTTAAACTAATGCCGACTTCATTGTAGCGGGCGTCGCGCCAACATAGCTATTATACAATATTTGATTTGCTCATAACTTTGCATCGGAGCTGCTAATCCTGTTCAGTTATATATGATCAAATAGCACATTTTTAGAACATATTGTACATAAATTTATTTTATTAATATATTCCTTAGAATATAGTACAATAAGGTGGCGCTGCTGTAAGGTACTCTTTCTGGCAGCGCCACATTAATGTGTTTTATATCAGTAAATACGAAGGTACATATTTTTGGCTTATAAGTAAAAAAGAACAATAAATGTACATTTTTTTCAGATAAACCTTTTCACAATCTAGCTTGTGGCGCTGCTGGGGGGTATCACGCTAATTTTTAACATACTATTTCTTTTGCAATAAGCTCTAAACTTCTTATTAATGAAATAAAAAAAAGTTGTTCCACTGCCCTCTAAAACAAGACAACTCATTCCCCTTTAGTCATACTCTTTTTAATCTGTGTCATTCACGCACTGAGCCACTGATACCCAGCGACGATCTGGTTAATTTTAGTCCCATACTGTAAAACCGTATTAGTTAAATTCGGCCATTTTTAGCTGAGACTTAGGCTGAGATCTTGGTCGGTTGGTCGAGCTTTATTTGATAGTAGGTACTGTACCGTCAACAACAAAAAGATATGATCAACTTTGATCCCTATCAGACAACAGTGACAAAGTCTACAGCGACAGCATATCAAGTCTTGATATGCTGTCGCTGTAGACTTTGTTTATCCTTACCGTGATTTATTCAATAAAGTTTATCCTTGAGAGCGCAGTCCGATTGCAGTCGGCCTGCAGTTGCTTCTAATAACGAACGACTTCCTTCAATAAATTATAAACTATGTTGTGGACTCCAAACTTTTCACAAATATAATACACACAACAATTTGGCGCCATACTCTTCTTTCACGCCCCGTTTTATTGTAACGTAACCTGTAGAAATCATATTAAATATCAGACATGGCTGTATGGGCATGATTCCTTTACATTTTATACGAACCTGTCAATGTCATGCTAACACAAACAGAGAATTGAGCGGGAACCTTGAACAGAAAGGCGCCCAAATTTTGTTTTACTTAATAATTTTATTTTTATTGATAATAAAGTTCAATTACTGTTTTTAAATTAGAGTAAAGTGTTCAGTAGCGATGGGAGGGACAAAAAAACGAAAAAAAGATCCTCCTGATGGGCTCATATCGCCAGTTTCAACTTCAGATTCTGATGAAGATTCAATTAAAAAATATGATATTTACAAAGTACCTGGATATTCAAGAAAGTATCCCGTAAATAGTAACAAATCGGAGTACATTGTTTTTCTTTCACATCTAGACGAAAAGAAATATTTTTCAGATAAGGACAGGCTCGCCATTTCTCACGCCATACGAAAGTATGGAGTGACTGGTATATTGCATTTAAAATCGGTCAATAGGTATAAAATTGGTATCACATTCGATCTCTCTAATAATGCTAATGTCTTCCTACAAAATAAAAAAATCCTCGAAGAGTTAAGCCTGAAAGCTTCGATACCGGCTAGTGCCACCGAGGTGACCGGAGTTCTTTCTTCTGTGCCTACGGAACTTTCTAACAAACAAATTTGTTCCTTCATAGGCAGTTCTAGAAACATTATCCAAGTAAGGCGCTTCATGCGTCGGGTGCGTAATGATCAAGGAGTTGTTTCGTATCAGCCTACACAGACGGTTGCGGTTACATTTGCCTCCACAGAATTGCCTGAGTACGTCTATCTCGACTCCTGGAGACATGAGGTAAGAGTTTACGTTCCTCCTGTTAAACAGTGTCTGCGTTGTCTGAAGTTTGGACACATTGCCAAATACTGCAGAAATGATGAAGTGTGTTCCATATGCTCAGATAACCATAACTTTAAATTGTGCAAAGAGGATAGTAAAAACGCTAAATGTGCAAACTGTGGTGGCAATCACATTGCTATTTCAAACATGTGTCCACAAAAGAAGGCCAAAATTGAAGAAAGTAAAATTAAATCAAAAGCGGTAAAATATTCAGCATTATTTAATGAAAATTCATTCCCACAACTGATGTCAAAAAATATAGAAACACAAATTAATAATTTATTCAAATCAGATTTCTTTATGAATACTTTAACTAATGCAATTACTAAAATAGTTTTAAACCAAAAGGAGACCCCTATCAACTCTGTAAATATAAAAGAAATCATTAAAGACACCTTCAGAAACAGTACCCTAGCTAAACAATAATGGATTTAAATCTCAACATTGTTCAATGGAATGCTCAAAGTCTTATTTCTAATAGGCTCTCATTTATTAATTTTTTATATAGTTTTAATGTACATATAGCAATCATTTCAGAAACTTGGTTGACTCCTATTAGGAATTTTAATGTAAAGGGTTATAAAATAGAACGAAATGATATTGGTAATAAACATAATGGTGTAGCTATTTTAATTCATAATAGTATTAATTATAGGAATATAAGTACATATTCAGATTCCTCATTACAATGTATTTGTGTAAGAATTACTGTAAATAGAAAAGAAATTAGTATTGTTAGTTTTTATTGTCCAACAAATTGTGCACCATCCTTTAATAAACATAAATTTGAAGCTTTACTTAAGTCCATCCCAGAGCCATATATTTTTGCTGGTGATTTTAATGCCCACCACACATCATGGGGATGTCATTCTGTTGACGCGAGAGGTAGAGATATTTTTGATATTATTGACAATAATAATTTGGTTTTGTTAAATACTGGAGAAGTGACAACTGTTGGCTCCCTGACTTGGCGTCCAAATGCCTTAGATTTGACTTTGGTCTCTTCATCATTAGCTCTTTCTTGTGAATGGTCTGTTCATGAAGATCCACTTGGCAGCTACCATCTTCCTGTAATTATTAAAATCTGTGTAAATAATGGTATTGTAAATAGTATAACTAATAATAATAGCAGTCTGCCCATCTACCCTAATTTCAAAATGGTAGACTGGAAATTTTATGAAAGAAATGTAGATCTTAAATTGTCCAGCTCAGAGAGTCTAAATATTTCTTCATTAGAAGCTTACAATAATTTTTGTGATATTTTGCAAGCTGCTATCTATGAGTCTTTGCCATATTATTATAATAGCTCTCCTGTTTCTCCCACTCAAAATACATCTAATAATAGTTCTTTCCGGAAATCCAAAAAAAATCCTCTTCCATGGTGGAATAATAAATGCTCTGAAGTGGTTCAAAAATCAAAAGGTGCTTATATTAATTTTAAAAATAATCCCTCGGATGAAACATTTTTAGAATTTAAAAAGTTACAAGCTCTTAAAAAACTTACTTTAAAAATTGAGAGAAGAAAAAGTTGGGTTGAACTGTGTAGTTCCTTCAATCGGTGTACTCCTTTATCTAGAATCTGGAATTACATGAGAAAATTTAATAAAACATATTCTAATAACGACAGTGAAGATAACTGGGTTCCAGAGTTTTTGCAAAAGTTTACTCCAGATTATGTTAATAATAAAACAAACGTCTTATCTGATAATCAATTTAGTTCTGATAATTCCTTCCTTATTAAACCTTTTTCATTCGAAGAATTATTATCAGCTTTATATTCCCGAAAAGATAGTGCTTTTGGTTTGGATGGCATTCCTTATATTATGATGAAGAAGCTCAGTGAAAAAGCATTGCAAGTCTTTTTAAAAATATTAAATGATTTATGGGCAAACAATAATATACCTGTAACATGGAAGACAGACTGTCTAGTACCCATATTGAAGCCAGAGAAGGTCCGGTTAAAACCAGATTCCTATCGTCCTATTGCTCTAACTTCTTGTGTTGGAAAGGTCTTTGAGCAATTGTTAAAACAGAGGTTGGAATTTTATGTAGAGCAAAATAATATCTTACCTAATAATCAGTTTGGTTTTCGAAGGGGAATGTCTGCTCGTGAAAGCATTTGTCAATTGCAGCTGGATATTCAAAATAGTTTAAACAATAAGATTTTTTTAACATCTGTTTTCTTTGATGTAGCTGGGGCTTTTAACAGTGTCAATATAGACATACTTTGTTCTGAATTGCAGTCTGTAGGAATTCCTGATAAAATGGTTCTCTGGATTCATAACTTTTTGATTAACAGGCAAGTTTATGCCAAGTATAATGGTATATTATATGGTCCCAGATTTGCTTCTGTTGGAGTATGTCAAGGTGGAATTCTTTCTCCATTGATATTTATTCTATATATTCGTCGTCTCAATCTAATTTTGGGTTCCAAAGTAAAAAGTCTTCAATTTGCTGATGATCTAGTTGTGTATGCATCTGGAAATAATTTCGTAAACATTACTAACACTCTTAATAAGTCCTTGGAAGGCTTAAACAGATATTTTACTTATTTGAATCTGGATATAAATGCTTTAAAATCAAAAGTAGTAGTATTTAGCAAAACTAAAAATTTTGTAAACCCCTCTATATATTACAACAGTGATTGCATACCGGTCTCTTGTGAAGCTAAGTTTTTGGGGGTGAGTTTTACCCATAACTTGACATGGAAAAAATATGTAGATTTAATTTGTTTAAGAGCTAATAAAGTTTTCAATATTCTGAAAATACTTTGTACAACATCTTGGGGAGCTGATCCCAAAATCTTATTGCTTTTGTATAAATCTATGATGCGTAGTCATTTTGAATATGGTTTCCTATGTTACGCTGGCGACAATAAATTGGTAGATATTTTAGATAAATTACAGAACAAAAGCTTGCGACTCATCACAGGAGCTTTTAAAAGCACTCCCATTAATGTAATGCAGGTTGAGTGTAATCTTTCGCCATTAAAAATTAGATTTTCATACTTAAAAGAAAAATTCTTATTGAAATTATTTAGTCGACATAATAATCACCTGTTTCTAAACTTGAAAAATGCTCCTATATCCATGCATCATTCTATTTACATACTACAAGGTTTCACATTGTATCTAAATTTTCTTAAATCTTTAGAAATTCATAAAACATCCCTTCTTCCTTGTTATCAGGGAGATTTTAACAGCAAATTTCCTGCAATTAACATTATCATTGATCATAAGCTATCCTCTAAAGAAGATGTTTATGTTAAATTTTCTGAATATATTGGTTATAGATTTCTTTATACTGATGGATCTAAAACGGAGTCTGCGGTTTCATTTGCAGTTTTTGATGGGTCGTTAAAGACTGGTGTTGGTTACAAAGTAAATTCAAGCTTAAGTATATTCACTGCTGAGGCTGTGGCTATTCTTGCTGCTTTAAAACACATAAAACAAAAAAGTAATGGATGTCTTAAATGGGTTATAGTTAGTGATTCTATGAGTGTCCTAGAAAACTTAAAAAATAATAGATTTAATGCTAACACAAATTATATTGTTTCACTGATAAAAGAGTTTTGGTCAGATTTATCTTCTGTGTATAATTTTGATGTTTTGTTTATGTGGGTCCCATCGCACGTTGGTGTGATAGGAAATGAAAGAGCTGACTTTTTAGCAACAACTATAACCAACTCCTCAAATGTTATTCCTGATTCTAGCTCTCATCTCAATATCTCTGTACCATGTACAGATATAGTACCTGTTTTAAAGAAAAGGGCCATTGACGTATGGAAAAGGCATTGGAATTATGCTATTCAAATTGAAAATAAAGGTTTGTGGTATGCTGTATACAATGTCCCTATTGGAACTACTCCATGGTTCTGCAAAAGTCCTAGCTACATCAACAGGAAATTTTATACCACTATTCTTAGGTTGCGCTTTGGACACTGTCGTTTAAATTTTCATCTCTTTCGTTTAAAAATGGTCCAGAGTCCGCATTGTAATTATTGTGACTCTGAATCAGAGGAATCTTTATCTCATATATTCTTTTCTTGCTCATCCTTTGGCATTCAGCGCCTTGTGCTGATGGATGCGCTTATCGAAATATATGGCCAATCAGACATGGTACCGCGCTCCATTCAGGATCTTCTTGTAAATAGCTGTACTTATTTAGCTTTATTTAAATTTATTACAAGTACTGTAGGGCAAATTTAAAATTTTAGGTTGTCTTATGATATTCAATTTTTGTTTTGTCTTTTTAAATACTTAAGCAAGTCTTCAAATGTTTTCTTTCAATTTTTATGACTTGATTTTTGGTTATGTTTATGTGGGTGAATGGCACTTCACATGGACGTCGTTGTTGAATGTTTGTGCTGCATCTCTTTCATTCTTCGTAGTATGACAGAGATGCCACATGGATATTTGGCGGATATGGCCTGGTGAAGTGCTGCGGGGTATGGAGTTTTGTTTTCTTCTGTCATTATGACGATCATTAAATTTTTCGTACTAGTTTGAAAAAAAAATATATTTAAAATAAATAAAATATTATTTAAATAAAATAGGGAAAAAATTACTAAAGACGAGGCTGCATGGGCTTTAGTTCCCCTTGCCTTCCCTGAAAAGGGAGAACAAAAAAAAAAAAAAAAAAAGCTAACACAAACAACTTGGGTAATTGCGTCTAACCTAGAATTTCCAATTTTAAATTAATATTAAAATGAAACATCAAATCAGTTTATTTTCAAGAACAGTTCTTCTAAATAGCCATAACAAGGCTCATCTTCCACTATCAAGTAAATATTCTAATAACCTATTAGTACTTTTAGGCGAAAATAATCAGATGCAATTGTAAATAATTTATCCATTATTTTCAGAATTTCTTAGCACACAAGAAGCTATAGAGCGTCGTAATCATTTATTCACGCTAGAGAAAAAAAGACAGTATGAGAGAATTGGCAGAATTGAGAAAATCGAAGTCAGATACAAGGGCTTGCCTAAAGATTGCACTTTTGTTATGAATAAGGGGATTTCTACTCCTTACGATTGTGCCAGACGTGAGTATAGATAGCCTACTAATATTTCTTTAAATAAAAGCAATAAGAAATCTAAAGGTTTTTAGCTAACTTACAAAATAAAACCTATGTCATCAGAGAAGTAGTAAGTATCATAGTTTTTTTTAAGAGATAAAGATGACAATAGAAACAACAAATTTAATTCAATCAATAAATTAAAAATACCAAACTGTGAAAAAGATCCCCTTTTCCCATCCCTAGGAGGGTACCATTCCGCTATCATTTTCGACCATTTATTTTTCTTAGATGATGAGATCTATGTGCAGGTCTATTCCAAGATCAATATTCTTACACTCATCCTGAGAACATTATCTGATAGTAAGCAGTTCCTGTAGCTTATTGGCTATTTTAGCACCTTGAGTAATGCACTCACAAATTTGTGATTACGCTTTAGTACTCTTGATTTTTAGAGGGTAAGTAAATGCTTCAGAGAAAAATCAAGAGAAAGTGTTGTATTGACAGGCACTTTAAAGAGTAGGTCCCGGTTGTTACTACAACCACTTTAACCCACCAACCCACAGTGTGGTGGTGTTATGACAAAACTACTCCTTTGTGTCTGTCCATGTCTCAAACAATCCTAATAACCTTGTTACATTCCCTGCTAAGACAACACAGGTGTGCATTTACAGCCAAAATGTCATTTATTCCTTCCGTCCCTCTCCTTGTCACAAGGCCCCTTGGACTTCGATATGGGTATTTTGCTATTTGTATTCCAGGAACTGCCCTACCAAAGCTTGGTGTCCTGAACAAGGTGTGTCAATTTATCACAGCTGACCAATTGTGCCTGCTTTATAAAACTCAGGCTCGGTCCTGCAAGGAATTTTGTTCATCGGAGCCATCCTACTAGTGGGCATGGCTTCGCCAAGTACCTTCTCAATTTACTGGACAGATTGCGGTGTGGTCTGTTCCATATCATTGGTAATGCAGAGGTCACAAACAACCTTGAACCTCTGCAATTGTGTCAAGACATTGCGTGGCTTAACATTCAGAGTCATTTAATGTGCATTGTATAAAAATATGTGTTTCGCCTTGCAGTGGGACATGTATAGGCTGGTGATGATAGTATATTTATAATATTTATATGCATATTATCATCAATCTTTCTCTATTATCTAGTGTCATAACACAAGCTCTTAGTAATGCTTACTTTGGGATAGATAATAGACGGGTGTGTGAATTAAAAAAAATACTTAGCTTTCAATATGTATATGTAAATTGAGTGAATAAGGTCATTTTTATTTGTTTGTTTTATAGACTTGTCAGAGTGGCATGCTGAGAGTAGTGCACTAGCTCTCGTTGATGGCTCAATTCACTGGGACATGCACAGGCCACTCACTGAAAACTGTACACTAGAGGTAATATTTATGCGGGTGTTTTCCTGAAACAGAAATCTAGAAAATATTCATGGGTTCTCTGGTCTCTGTTCTCCCAAATACTCGAAAGAGCAGTCATCGGAATTATTAATTGTCGCGGGTTCGCATCCATCTTAAGGAATTATGAAAAATGTGTGAAATTGAAAATTTATGTTAGACATTTAGAAAATTATCTAGATTAGCTGTTCTAGATGTTTTTCTAAATATCTAATCATTTTTGTAAGTTTGTTAATTTCTGTCATAATTCATACATATTGGGCCTAATTCTGAAGACACTGAAACTAAATTTGAGTACAGTGTATCTCTTTCTCGCAATATGTATATGAAAAAGATAGCAAGCATTTGGTCAGAGCTGTCAACTAAAAGATAGATTTCAAAGAAACTATAAGCAATTTTAGATGGCATCTGTTGAGGTGCTTCCTAAACACAGCATTTTATCACGTTCAATGAGGTCGATAATTTAACACATGTCTCTAAATGTTCTAATTATATGACAGCCATCCTTTTTTCATCCATATTTAGAGAACCAGATGCACTGAACTCAAATTTAGGTATAGTGTGTTTTCTACAGAACTACGGCCATCATATAAGCGAAAGTAACTCTGTCTGTCTGTTAACTTATGACGCTTAAACCTCTTATAATCTATTTAAATGAAATTTGGTATGAAGATAGCTTGAGACCGTTGGAAGGACATAGAATACTTTTTCACCGACAACCGACATCCACGCGGGTCGAATCTCGAGCAGCAACTAGTGTATTATAATTTTAGTTGTTGTGTGATAGCTCCATATAATTAATCCTGGATTACCATAGTATGTTTTTTGTATTTAATTTGAAATTAGAAACACCATTTTTTTGGAAATTTTGTGTAAAATTTGAGACATTCATTGTTAAGTAAATGCAGATAGACTAGAAGAATTTCACAGGGATATCCCAAGTCCTGGGTGGCTCAGTGGTCAGAGCAGTCGTCCGGATTGCGAAAGGTCGCGGGTTCGATTCCTGCCTCAGGACGTGAAATTTTTCTAGTTTTATTATATTTTAATTACTAAGTAATTTTTCTACATATTCTACAAGCTCTAATTTACCCTCAATTTCAAGTAATAAATTAAAACAAAAAATAAAAATTCCATTCGTAAAATTCTGCTTGCTTATTGCACTTTGGATATAAACTGTTATATTTTAGGTAGACATTCATTAAAATGATTTGGAAAAAAATGTCATTACATATTTAAAGACTTAGCTTAGACAGACCGACAGACATGCTGACTTTATGACATTGTTAGCTTACGTAAATCCAGACATGACAGAGAGACAGAGTGACAAACATTATGAAATTGTTAGTTAATATTGTTTTTTGTGATTGTGATAGATATACAGGATGGTGCCATCAATACGACAATAAATTAAAACATGGGCTATATTAGTTCATAGAAATGGTTTGCCACTTTCAAAAACATCGTATTCGTTTGATTATTACATGACATTTGTATGAAATAATATAACATTGCTTGCATTAGTTCATAGAAATGTCATGAACTTATCAAATGAATAAGATGATTTTGAAAGTGTCAAACCATTTCTATGAACTAATATAGCCCATAGGTTGTTGTCGGCTGACTGTGAAATCGACAGGTTGTGCGCATCCACAGCCATCTGAGAGCATCCATTTTGTTTTATCGGGCCGGCGTCCACGTTTTCTTCGGAAAACGAATTCGTCTTGCCCAATCACCGTACAACGTTGCCGCAAGTTATTTGCAGATTATTTTTACTTGACATTGGCAAAATTCGTAATAACGACGGGAGGCCATTAAATAAAGAAGAAGAATATAGCCCATGTGTTAATCTATTGTCGCATTGACAGCACCACCCTGTACATATAGGGATATTTGACGATTCGAAAGAGCTTCTTGGGGTTAATTGAATAAAGACATTTTCATTTTTACTTTATCATTTCAGCTGCAAAACTTCTCAGTAGCCGAGCCCCAGCAGGTGAACAAGGCGTTCTGGAAGACTTGCTCCTTCTTACTCGGCGCGTGCGCAACCGTTGCCTTTAAGGACACCGTCCCAGTATACCTTCATAGTTTTCCTGGACCAGATAGTAAGATTCATGGCTTTTTCTTATTAACCGACTTCAAAAAAAGGTGGAGGTTATCAATTCGTCTGTATGTTTTTTTTATGTTTGTTACCTCAGAACTTTTGACTGGGTGAACCGATATTGATGATTCTTTTTTTGTTCGATGCGGAATAATTCCCATTTGGTCCCGTAAAAAATTTTTGAAAATCCATAGGGTAGTTTGGTTTTTAAATCGAAAATCTGGAAAAATTAAGTCATCTATGTATGCGAAGTTGCGGATATTTGCTTTCCTATGATTTTTTAGTGAAATGATACTATAGTAGAAAACTATATAAGTTCACGGTCACCCATCTAGCTTTGACCTTCAAAATTATCACTAAAAATTGTGAAAAAAAAATTAAACAAAAAATAAAACCGACTCCAAAAAACTGAAAAGGATAAAATCATTTTTTAGTAAGTAGCCACTCATCCTCTAGGAACATATTTTTGGAGTTGGTGCTAAGTTGTTTCCAGAAACCATAGATAGTGAAGCACCGACTCCAAAAATATGTTCCTAGGGGACGAGTGCCTACTTACTAAAATTTAATTATTTTATCCTTTTCAGTTTTTTGAAGGTCAAAGCTAGATGGGTGACCGTGAGCTTATATTGTTATCTACTATCGTATCATTTCACAAAAAATTCATAGGAAAGCAAATATCCGCAACTTCGCATACGTAGACGACTTAATTTTTCCAGTTTTTTCGATTTTGATTTGTTAACATTCTCTAATATAAACCCAAATTTTGCAGGCCATGATCGCGAAAGAAAACGTCGACATATATTTCGTGATACACGTTTCGAAAACATTTATATGTACTATGTTTTATTTAACCAAAATATGAGGAGCTCGGTGGCGTAGTGGTATAAGCGCTCTGGTTTCGATTACGAGAACAAAGCAACTTTCGCCATGTTTGGTCCCGGGATGGGTCAAACAAAATTTGTGATCTCAAGCTCCTCCGTGCTTCGGAAGACACGTTAAGCCGCTGGTCCCGGTTGTCACTGCAACCACTTTAACCCACCGATCCGCATTGGGCCAGTGTAGTGGTGTAATGGCCCAAACTCCTCAAGTGTTTCTCCCATGTAGGAAGGCCTGTGCCCAGCAGTGAGCTGATATAATGGCTGATGATGATGTAACAAACTATAATCTTATATATAAAATTCTCTACTCACAAATTTAGTTACCATACTCCTCCGAAACGGCTTGACCGATTTTCATGAAATTTTATATGTATATTCAGTAGGTCTGAGAATCGGCTACTATCTATTTATTTTTTATATTTTTGGACATTTTTTTATGGTAATACAACATTTGGGTGGTCATCTAGTATCATATAAAAATTGATATTAATCAAACACCTTTTTAGTCCGCAGTGGCTCCTTCATCTATGACATCGAGCTACCCACCCTGCCGGACTGGAGACCCACCGATCAGGAGCGCTACATCATCACAGCGGAGTACGTGAAGCTCTGCCGTCAGAACCATCAGCTGGAGAGGCTGGAGGTGACTGGGGAGCTAGCCAGCGAGATGTTTGTGGAGAACAGACACAAACTGAAGCAGATACCTAACATAGTGAAGGTTAACGGTTAGTGCTTTAACCGACTTCAAAAAAGGAGGTTATATGTTCCACTGTATTTTTTGTTGTATGTATGTTCACCGATTTCTCTGTCAATTGTAAACAGATTTTCAAAATTCTTTTTTTATTCGATAGAGTATACTCCTTAGGTGGTCCCATTGTCACTAAGTCAGGATCTGATGATGGGATCCCAGGGAAATCGAGGGCAAACCTGGAATTTTATAGGCACCTATGACATGTTTTACTTTTTTCCAAAGCTATTCAAGTATTTGCTTCTGTTAGTCATCATCTCATGTTGATGAGCTGGTGATGGAAGGTACAACTCCTTAACGGTTAGGAGTTAGAAGATAATTCTTTTACTATGTTTTTCACCCAAAGACTGAGAGACAGACAAGTCGATAGTGCTGACGCTCACCCATCTTGCTTTGACCTTAAGAAATCACTTAAAAATGTAAAAAAAAATTTTAACAAAAATAAAATCGACTTCAAAACACTAAAAAGGAAAAAAGAATTATTTTTCAGTACCTAGGTACTTACCTTCCTAAAAAGTATTTTTTGGAGTTGGTGCTAAGCTGTTTCCAGAGACAATAGAAAGTGCAGCACCAACTGCAAAAATACATTTTAGGAGGTAAGTACCTAGGTACTGAAAATTTATTTATTTTTTTCTTTATTTTAGACTTTCTCTGACCTTACTCAGACGAACAAGCCGCAGAAAACCATGCGGCTGTACGCAATCTAGCTTCAGAAAATGTATTGTAAATGAACTCTATTGTAGTACAAATAAGGTTTATATAAATTTTTGAAGCCTTAATTGGCTACATCCTTTTAGACGTAACTGTATAGCATTAGATTTATCTGAGCTTCCAGACTAATGTAGACTACCAGTCTTATTTAGAAAAGCAATCCTATTACTACAGTATTAGAAGCGCGTTTAACTTGATTTAAATTACCCTACAAACAATATTTCTATCATTGGCCCTAATTGTGGAGAACACATGCCAAATCTAAATTTAAGTTAAGTGCATCTCTTTCTGTCAATATGAATACGAAAAGGATGGCTGTCATATGATTTTACATAAAGAAACGTGCATTCAATTTTCGACCTTAATGAACGTGATAAAATGCAGTGTTTAGGGAGCACCTCCGTTAATGCCGTCAAAAAGAGTGAATTTTTCTGTGTGAAGGTTCTTTACAATCTACCTAAATTTAGTTGACAGCACGAAACAAATTCTTGCTATCTTTTGCAAATCACATATGGCGAGAAAGAGATATACTATACTTAAAAATTTAGTGAGTTTCAGAATTAGGCGCAATAGGCATGAGTTTAAGAATGTTATTCTATTTTGTTACAGATAAAGTGACATTATACAGGTTGGACAAACACGTAGACATATCCAAAGGTCCTCTGATCAACAACTCAGCGCTGGTTGGCCGCGCATTCATCGCTTCCGTCCACAAGTTGACAGGTAAATACTGTAGTGAATACAGGGGCCCATTCTGTCAATCTGATACCAATCCGCATTGGGCCAGCGTGGTGGTGTTATGGCCCAAACTCCTCATGTGTTTCTCTCATGTAGGAAGGCCTGTGCCCAGCAGTGGAACGTATATAGGCTGGTGATGATAATGATGATGACTATAATATATAATTATATTTACAGGGTCGCCAAATAGTGATGTGGACCAGTTATACAGGTTCCAGGGCGTGGCTCTGCCGACCTCCGTGATTCTCAACCACTTTGCCTTCACCATACTCACCGATAGAGCGAAGAAATTGGTAAGTTGTGGCCGACCGAGGAACTAACTATTACAATATGGCATATTCTTAATCACATTTCAATGTTTTTGATGCCTTTAAACGCCAACTTTAATGTAATAATCACTAATGAAGAAAGAAAACGATGAAAAAATATATGCCCCAGGCGGGAATCGAACCCGCGTCTCCTGATGTCCGACCTCTAGTGATCCGAAAGAGTACTTAAACGTTAACAAAAAGGATAGAAAGCAGTGAAGAAATTAGCAGGTTATACCTAGTGCTCCATTGGCGTAGTAGTAATCGCTAGTAATGACTAGGTGGTAGACCCGTATGTAGGGTCGTCTGGGTAGGTACCACCGCCTTTCTTATTTCAGCCGTGAAACAGTTCGCTGTGTTTCGGACTGAAGGGAAAGGTAGCCAGTGTAATTACTGGGCATGGACGGCATTTCATCTTAGGCCTCAGGATGGCAACGCACCTGCAATATCAGGTGATTTTTCCTTGTTATTGCAGGTGTCTATAGGCGGCGGTAACCACTTACCATCAGGTGGGCCGTCAGCTTGTTTGTCATCTAGTTGTATAAAAAAAAAAAAAAAATCGCGTCTGGCCGGACATCAGGAGCATATATTTTTTTCATCCGTTTCTTTCTTATAATTGTTACAATAAAGTTGGCATATTCTTAATTGTATATTTACATTACTTATATAAATGTTGGAAAATATTACAGCAGTATTAAAACTTGAAGAAAAAAATAGAATTTATTATAAGAATTGAATATTTCGACATTGTAGGGTATACGTTAGCTTGTAACGCAAATATAGATGGACTAAAGGACATTCACAGAGTTGTCACAAGTCCTTAGTAGCTCAGATGGTTAGAGCAGAGCCCAGTAATTACACTGGCTACCGTTCCCTTCAATCCGAAACACAGCGAACTGTTTTACGGCTAAAATAAGGCGGTGGTACCTACCCAGGCGAACCTACATACGGACCTACCACCTAGCAGGGTATATACTTTTCACTAAGGTAGTCGACTTCTCATACCTCAATATTCCTCTTCCAGAACCCAGCCAGATCTCCGATAAGTTCAGGGGAAACGAAACAGGTGCCGCCAAAATTAGAGAAGCGAGAAAGCATAGCGGCTCAGGCGTAAAGTGTGTAGTCTGTAGTTAGGATTGTAGATTTATTGTTAAGTTATTGTTTATTAAAAATGTTTTATAGTATGTGGTTTTGTGTGAAAACTTCCCCCTCTTAGGTTACTTTTAGAATAAGGTTCAAACAGGTCGGGCATAGTACAGCGTTCGAATAGGGTAGCACTGTAGTGTTTTTAACAATATTATAAATGTTTGAAAAATATATTTACTTACAATAATATCTTGACCAGAAAAATGCTACGTCCTGATGCGAAGATCCAATCCGCAACGTTTCGCAATCTGGGTGACTTCTCTAACCATCTGAGTTATCCTGGACTTGGAGAACCTAGTGAAATTCCTTTAGTTTTCTAATTTTATTTTGTCGTGGATGCCATCCTTCAATCTGTCAAGCAGTATTATACCTCTGGAGGTGTATGACAATTGAAAAATCAATTGTGTCTTAAAATCGGATGCTTGACGGCTTGCTATCGAAAGCTTTCGATAGTAAAACTAAGAATTTTTCTGAAACACTAGTACCACTAGTTCTAGGATACGGAACTACTTACCATCAAATACGCAAAAGGAGGTAGGTAATTAATTATCACAAACACGGATGACAATTCTAGTGTTATCCTCTCTATCCTTAGTCCTTATTAATGGGGATATAACATTAGATATGAAATGGTAGTAATTTGCAACATAAAAAACAAATATGTACATTAATATTTACATAATTTATTAAGATAAATGCAATCTAAGACGTTTTCTGCTTCTTAGCATCTGAAGGTCCACCACCCTCGTCATCCTGAAATATTGCCTTTGGCTGCGTCTTCTTATACGCCGGAGCCACCCAGAACGGGTTTTCCTCGGCCTCTTTCGCATATTTCAATATGGCTTCTCTTGGATCCTGTTCATCATCAACCCTCTTACTCAACCCTAAGTTCCTGATGACGAAGGAACTCAACGTACTTCCTGAAGCTGCTACTCTGCCTCCTTGCCCTGAAGTAATCGGCAAATCGGGTCTCCTAGATTTCACAGGGTCTAACCTGTCTTTCTCCATCTTCTTCTTGCTTGTTCGTAACTTTTCTTGCCTGAATAATGGTAAGGCGTGAGGAGTGATGATCTGCTGCGAGCTCATGACTTCAACGGAGTGTTTCTTTCCGTGTGTCTTTACTACACATAGTTTGGCACCTCTTAAACTTCTCTTCGGATCATAATAACACTTCACGACGCCGTTCCCACAACCAACGAATATCTGATTTAGCTTCGCATGCCACACCGCTTTGATCACATGAGATTTAGTCACTTCCAAATGTGTTACTAGCTCGAACGTCTTGGTATTGAAGAATAACAGCCTTCCTGTAAGTTGCCCTTTGGGTAAGGATTCTCCTGTAAATACCATGCTGTCATCAGGACTGAATGAGCAGTCCGTTTGTTCATATCTTGAGAAGAGGTTGCTGAAAACGTTTACAGGTTTCTTAAAATTTCTCAAATCCCAAAGTTTTAACGTTTCATCGTTTCCTCTACTGACCAAATACGATCCTAAGTAAGAATAAGCTATACTGCAGATTTCTGTCTGCTTCTGATGCGCATCTCTCAATAACATTGATGTGTTGACGAAATTCTTTCTATGGTCCCACATTTGGATGGAGCCGTCGTAGCAGCCACTAGCGACAGTGTTCCCGTCTCGAGAGAAAGCACAAGCAGTTGGGTTGGTCTTCAATCCACCCTTCTGTCGAGGTTTAATAACGGATTTCTGTTCTTTGGGGTTGTCTGTAAGCCATAGTCTGAGGGTTCCGTCTTGAGCGCATGTCATGAACTCTTCGCGAGTGTTTGGGTGCCAGCAGCCGCTGTTCAGTGATGCTGTGTGGCCTTTTGTCCTGGAAAAAATAATTATTCCATTAAATTTTTACTCGGGTTGATCACTCATTTAATTTTTCTTCTAGAAAGTCACTTATTTTTATTCTAGTTAAACACATAATGAAATATTCTATTGTTAAGAGCCTGCGCTGACCACGGCGGAAAAAGTCCGCTCCGCGAATAAAAAGTCCGCTCCGCGAATAAAACTCCGCCACGGATTTACCGCAAACTCAACGCACACGTTCGCATCGTTTATCGTCCTGCATTCGTACGTCGCTCTCGAACACAAAACGCGGACTAAAGTCCGCCATGTGCGTTGCTTCGCCTAGTCACACGAGTTCTATTTTTTTCGGGGACTCCCCCGTACTTTTGTCCGGTCCGCTCTCTGCATGTCCTCGGTTATTCGGGGGACTTTTTGTACGCGGTACTTTTAATCCCTCGTTTGCGTTACTCCATACAGTTGTAAGCGATCTATTTTAGCGTAAAAAATCCCTCAATACTCAATACTCAATACTTTATTGCACACCATAATGTTAACAAAAGTTCTTACGCTACACTATATCCTCGCCTCGTCTGCGCAAGCTCTAAAGAACGACAGGGACGGGCATCGTGGAAGGTGGACCGAAGCGACGATCTTGTGAAGGTCGTAGGTTAACCGCTGGAAGCGTGCAGCGCGGGACTCATCGTCGTGAAAATCTTTGGGGAGGCCTTTGTCCAGCAGTGGTGACCTTTCGACTGAAATGATGATGACTATGACATAGTGTCGGACTGGTAAAGGACAAAAGGTCAATCACGTATTCAATTTATACATTAGCTATGCTATGACCTTTTCTTTAATTGGAGACTACAGTGTAAAGATACACACGCTTGCAACTCCAGCAAAATACTATCATTATTGGTATCATTGTAATAAGAGTCAGTTTCCAACTGCCGCTTTAAGTTTGATGTGCCGCAGTCTGTACTCTGTACTACGAACACAACTCTTCTTGATAAGGTCTTTCATAGGTTAAAACTTACGCAGTCTTTCGTTTCGGCATGTAGAAGATGAACAGTTTTGGAATGCAGCACTAACCGAATACTCAATACATTAGCTATGCTATGACCTTTTCTTTAATTGGAGACTACAGTGTAAAGATACACACGCTTGCAACTCCAGCAAAATACTATCATTATTGGTATCATTGTAATAAGAGTCAGTTTCCAACTGCCGCTTTAAGTTTGATGTGCCGCAGTCTGTACTCTGTACTACGAACACAACTCTTCTTGATAAGGTCTTTCATAGGTTAAAACTTACGCAGTCTTTCGTTTCGGCATGTAGAAGATGAACAGTTTTGGAATGCAGCACTAACCGAATACTCAAGACCCTCTTAATAATAACCACTTACACCTATTATTTAATCCAAAGTAAGCAACATTATCTGTCAAACGGCGTTATATCTCTAGGGGTCTATGACAATTAAAAAAACAATTGTGTTGTCTGGAATCTGATGCTTGGCGGGTTAAGCATACAAACATCCAACCGGGATTGAAACCCGGGACCTCTGAAGGAGTAGCCCGTAATTTGAGGAGTACAGACCACCCGGCCAGCCGGTGGACTAATTATGATGCGTCATAGTTTGTTTGGACCGACTATTGCTGCTGGTGGCTGAAAGCCTTTACAGCGTTTCCGTGTTTTTAAGGAGGAGAACCTTGGGCAAATCGTCTCTTCCGGATTTCCAATCGACAGGCATCACCTACCGGGGAGACTATGTTTCGTAGGGTGCTCGAGCCATTAGGGAGGCTGCGTCGGCATCGTTCGATCGCATCGACGTAGGTACTCCTTGGAGTGACGGAGGCCTGCCATGAGGCTCACTTAGCACTAAAGCCTCTTTAAAAATATAATATAAGTATTAAGAAAACAGTTTACATGAGTTATGAATATCCAAATGCTGTCGTGTGACCGCTCTAACCTAAAATCTGGTTGTACTTTGACTATTTGGATCCAAATGAAAGTAATGCAGTTGGTTTGGAAAAAAACCGCGGTAAGGTGTCTGCCCATTAGACTGCGTAATATGAATATATCAGGGTATATTTTACTACCAGAATCCTACCTTGACATATCAGCAATATATTGATCCCCCTTTACACATTCAAGAACTTCAAACCCGTCTCGATCCAAAACTTTGGCTTGCGCGGAACCGCTGACTACCAATATGGAGTCGCCAGTCGTGGAATACTGGAGCGTCTTGATAGGATGGTTCTCACACGGCTGGAGTGTTCGGAACGACCGCATGGCGGCGTCCATACCTGAAATTACCGGTTTATTTATTTATGCTGAAGTATCACCTCAACCTCAATGGTAAGTATGCACAAATCGCTGCTAATACCATCCGCCAAGCTAACTATCTATGTCGACGACATTGGTATCCTAACTTTTCCAAGAGAGTGTGTGTGGCCAGCACTGCAGCTCCGAACTCCTGTGTCTAATAAATAACACTTGAAAACAACATATTTGAAACATTTATTTGTTTGATTACCTACCCATACGGCTGTGAAACGTGGTCGCTTACTAAGGACCTTCTGTGCAAATTCGAAGTCGCACAACGAGCTATGGAACGAGCTATGTTAGGTGTTTCTCTGCGAGATAGAATCAGAAATGAGGACATCCGGAGGAGAACCAAAGTCACTGACATAGCTAGTAGGATTAGTAAGTTGAAGTGGCAGTGGGCAGGGCACATAGCACGCAGAGCAGACGGCCCATGGGGCGTTAAAGTTTTAGAATGGCGACCACATACTGGAAAGCGGAAAGTAGGACAGCCTCCCACTAGATGGACAGACGACCTGGTCAGGGTCGCGGGGAGCCGTTGGATGCAGGCTGCGCAGAACCGTTCCATTTGGAAATCGATGGGGGAGGCCTTTGTTCAGCAGTGGACATCATAGGCTGATATGATGACCTACCCATGATCCTGACTATGACAAAGATGGGCCCTAATTCTGGAAAACTTATGTCTAAATTTATGTATGTTAGTGTCTCTTTATCTCTTAATATGAAGCACTTCCGTACATGTGGTATAAATTGTTTCTTTGAAATCTATTTAAATTTAGTTTACTAATCTAAACAAATTCTTGCTTTCTTTTTACTATTACATACTGCGAGATATAGTGTACTTAATGAGTGTCTTCAGAATTGGATCCATTGAAGTCCTTTTGTTTTTTAAAGTCACCATAAGGTTTTAAGCTTTTGTATTGCATTTTAATGAATCACCACCGACTTTTACGGGTTTTAGCTTGACAAAAAGTAAAAATGTTCAAAAGTCTGTGCTAGTTCATTAGTCACTGTCAGTCAATAGTGCTCTTACCAGCAAAGTCCCAGAAAGAAACATCATAGTCAATAGAACCAGTCGCAAGTCTGGCTCCAGAAGGGTCCACTGACAACGCTACAACTGCTTTATTGCCATGCAGCATTTCAACCTGCCAGAATGAAAGAAAAAAGCTTAGAGAATGTTATACAAAATATATGCAGAAATTAAATAATTAATTGGGAATCATGCCTAAACAGAAACAACGAAAGAGATACTTCTTCTGATTACAATGCAGTTTTATTTTTAACAAAGTAGGTCTAATTTTTTGCAAGACACATAATATTCCAAATTCTTAAGTAACTCTGTCTGTTACTTTAAGAAAATTATTACAAACATTGAGTAGTTAATTATAATCCATTTCACACAGCATGAGTCCTGCCAGTTACAAATAAAATTTGATAGGCTGCATTCCCTTTTGATTGAACACTGCTCACAGTGCTTACAGTGCCAATGCGCATTCTGATTCAATGTTCACACTCAAAATGCTATTGGTATGTTTGGAATGTTTCGTGAGTGTGCTCAAGAACGTAACTGATAGTGAACATCAAAACATAAACAGCTAACATCAAATAAAAGATGATATCGCTGCTTTTTTATATATACATTGTCATTAGATTACTCATTCATCAGATCATTTAATATTTATCAAATTAAATTTAAAAAAAATAACATTCATGTGTGTGCTTACGGTGCTGACGTTTGAAATGTACCCATTGTCTTTCTGATGTACCCAATGAAACCCAATCGATTTTTCAGTAGGAATCAATAAAATTTGCAAAGAAAATGTAATCAATGTTTTAAATTTTTATATGACAAGTTGACTATTTAGTTTGTACCGTTCACTATAATGTACACAAACATACCTCATGTGAATATGGTATTTTCTTATCCAAAGTAAGTTCCTCATCATCTGATCCACTTAAATCATCAGCACTGTCTTCATCACTGCTATTAACTTTTGTTTTGTCACTTTTATCACCAGTTGTCATAGTTGGGGGTATTGATGCTGTTTCTTTGTTTTGAGATATAGTAGGTGGTGGTAAAGGACCTATAATATCATCATCTTCATCACTTTCCTTTTCTTTTTCTTTCAGAACTTCGGTAGCTTTCACAGTTTCTTCTCCAACTCTCCGTCTATTAGCTTCCTGGGCTGATTTCTTTGCTTCCATTACCATTTCTTCCACATTAAAGTTCTTAGCTTTTTTTCCAAAGTTCTTAATTCCCATAACTTGATGCACATGTTGACTTTCTAAGTCATCTGCGATTTCTTCAATTTCTTTTTGCTCTTGTATTGGAGTTCGGCCGAAAGTGCCGAATCCCGTTGTGGATGGAGAAGTAAAATCGCTCTCTGTAGCCTTTAGCGTGATTTTACCGAAAGATATTGCTTTTTTACTCATTTTTGTAATTTTGCTTGTTACAATATCTTTACAAATCTATCTCTTATTAATATATCATTGACCTTAATTTAATTTATTTTAAACTGGCACAAACTGGATACTGAAAAGTAATTGTTCATAATTTGCGTGAAGGCGTAAAGCCTTTAGCTATCTTTGGCGGAAAAAAACAATTTATGGGTTTACATGAAGTCATACGTGCTGTCATAAATAGATATAAATAAAAATATTTAATGAAAGTAAAAATAGAGTTATTGATTTTCAAAACGTAAACAAATTGAATATAACCACAGATTAGAAAGAGCACAGATCAGAAAGAGTATGCCTAATTTTTTTGTTAGTTCTCGCTATATAGGGATGGCAAAGGAAACTAATACCCATACAGCCATGTCTTAAGTATTTCTTTATTTCTTCTTTTATTGCATAAAAATGCTGGCATAACACATTTCAATGCTTCTAGGGAGTATTTGATACGAAATATATGATGACAGTCACTTCATGTGCTACTTGATGAGGTGGATAACCACAAAAAAGTTCTCATCGTATTTCACACCATAATCAATTTTATTCTAATAATCTTTTAGTTGTACATACAGTATCAAGCGTAACAGTTTGACCTTGAGACCACCCTTACTACGTTCATAATAAAGGCGGCTTTCGTAGTGCAAATTTTACACTTGACGTGCTGTCGTCTGTAAGTCAACACAAACACTTAAATAATAAAACTACGCCACTTTTAACTACCACTTCTAAAGCCAAATTAATGTTCGCATACCAACATAATTAATATAAATCTTCACTGACGCCACAAAAACCCGCCAAACACCCCAGAGTATGTCTAAATTAAGAAATATAACATTTTTCAATTCGTTCTCCTTGTAATAGGAAAGCAAAGGGAACTAATGTCCATACAGCCATGTCTTTAGTATTTCTTTATTTCTTCTTTTATTGCATGAAAAAGCTAATGTTATACAATTTCAATGCATCTTAGAAGTATTTGACGCATTTTTTTTTATACAACTAGATGACAAACAAGCTGACGGCCCACCTGGTGGTAAGCGGTTACCGCCGCCTATAGACACCTGCAATAACAAGGAAAAGCACTTGATATTGCAGGTGCGTTGTCATCCTGAGGCCTGAGATGAAATGCCGTCATGCCCAGTAATTACACTGGCTACCTTTCCCTTCAATCCGAAACACAGCGAACTGTTTCACGGCTGAAATAAGAAAGGCGGTGGTACCTACCCTGGCGACCCTACATATGGGTCTACCACCTAGTGATATATGATGACAGTCTCCATATGATGCTACTTGATGAGGTGGATAACCACAAAAAAGTGCTCATCTTATTTTACACGATAATCACTTCTATTCTAATAATCTTGTTTTATAAACCTACACCACTTTTAAAACACATACGCATTCTCTATATTATGAAAAGGCAAAAAAATTTAATGCCCATACAGCCACGTCTTAAGTATTTCTTCATTTATTGCATTTAAACAATGCTCGTTGGGAGAATTTGACGCAAAATATCTGATGACAGTCTCCATATGATGCTATTTGATGACGTGGTTAGCACACCATAATCTCTTTTACTCTAATAATCTTTTATTTGTATTACGTCAGTCAACCCAAACACTTCGCTTCTAAAACTACACCAACTTTTTATTACAACGTTTCGGAATCGTTTAGGTTCGTTTCGAAGATTTGGAATGAACCTACTGTGTACCCAGGGTTTTTGGCGGGATTTTGTGGTGTCAGTGCAGATATTTATTACATTAATTAAAAATTGTGTGCGAACTTTGTGTTATAAAATTAAAATTTAATAAGAGTACTTATTATCCAATGCTTTAGTTATTGTTCTGAGATCCAATGACATGATTCAAAACATAGTATCTATAGGATTTAGAGATTTGACAAACGTATCTATCTAGTTTATGTCTGTGCATGACACTAACGTTGAGAATTTTACCGTACTTTGGATAAGTACGTACTGCTTTACTTATTGTTCTGAGGTATTACAAACAGCAACAATCTTAACTGCCTGTTCGAGACGCAACAGAGAGAAAGTTAGAAAGAGATGAAATTATTTGTATGCAAATAATTTAAAATTTTCATCAAATTAATATCATGGAGACTGTCATCATATATTGCGCCAAAGTCCCATGTATTGAACTAGCAATTCAATCCATTAGTTGCAGAATTAAAAAAAATACTAAGACATGGCTATATGGCCATTAGTTCCCCTTGCCTTCTCTGTAATAATGAGAACTAAAAGAACAACTAGAACCACAAGAACAGATTACTTGACCAAATGAAGTTGTCATTCATTTTTGTATAAGTTAATTAAATTTGTTAGAATAATAAATAATAGGTGCATCACTTTCTAACAATATTTTATCACTTAAGCAAGAATGAGACAAAAATCATTACAGGCCTCACGGAACAGATAACCTAACCAAATAAAAAGTTCTTATTTTCTATAGTTAAAGTTTGTAAACACTAACAATTTTATTTAAATACTAGGTGCCTCTCTTTTTAGCAAGGTTCGAACAAATACAAAATGTTATTTTGAAACAGCAACTGGTAGGTAATTTAGTAACAGAGCAGAAAGACCGGTTGTTCCTGTTATCATTAACAGGTATTGCTTGTTCCAGCTGTTATCTGCTATTTTTAAATACCTGTTTTTTTCTCTGTTACGATATATACGCTTCACCTCTACATGTCACTATTGACATTGACACTGACAGGATTGTTTGGCGGGTTTTAATGGCGTCGGTCAAGATTTTTATTTTAGTGATCAAAAATTGTGTCGGAGCGAACTTTGTGTTATAAAATTGGTGTTATTTTATATACAAAGTGTTTGTGTTGACGTGTAACTAAAAGGTTATTAGAATAAAAGTGATTATGGTGTGAAATATGATGAGAACTTTTTTGTGGTTATCCACCTCATCAAGTAGCACATAAAGTGACTGTCATCATATATTTCGTGAAAAATACACCCAAGAAGCTTTGAAATGTGTTACCCCAGCATTTTAATGCAATAAAAGAAGAAATAAAGAAATACTAAAGACATATCTGCATGGGCATTAGTTCCCTTTGCCTTCCCTTTATAGGGAGAATTAACAAAAAAAAATGTCACTTACAGACTTTGACAGGTAATAAAGGCTGCGGTCCGAAACAGATTACAGCGCTCACAGCGCTAACGATTCTAATCGCCCGGTCCGAAATAAAATGCGCGATAAGTGGTCACAGAGATTTTAGCGTACTCACGATTTCGGACCGAAGTTTTAGCGTGTCAACCTGTCAAATGTCAATTTTCATATCAATACTATTGATTTGAGTATTTGAGTCTAAAACAGTGTGATCTGAGTACTTACTTTTGTGTTTGTGAATTCATATTCACAATACAACTTCTCTTTTCTGGACACCAACAATTCCGCTTACAATAAATAACCATATATAAACAAGCCACAGTTTGACAGTTCGCTCACAGTGATTTTCCTCGAGAGCATTAGCGCTGTAAGTGTGCTATGATGTCATCGATGACGTCACGCGGTTCTCCACTCCCGGCTAATGTTAGCGCGCTTACAGTATTTCGGGACGCATTTGAGCGCGCTAATAGCGCTGATAATTACTTTTAGCGGTTTTCGGACCGCAGCCAAAAATACGAAAATCTTTAGCTACAAAATCAAATGTCACGTTTATTTAATTTTTGTTATTTATTCATATTACTCGCTACCGCTCGCTAAATTGGCTTGAATTAATGTAAGTGCACAGTTAAATTTATCATAAAATACTATACACTTTATATTTATTAATTCATTGTCACCGGTTTTATTTCAGTTAGTTTATCTTGGTCTTGCCCCGTGCGTGCTTGTCCGCCTCCGTGCAATTCACCTTTGCAGCAGCATTCCGTCCACAGATTAGAAAGAGTATGTCTAAAGACAGATGGGAAACACGCCTTGGAGAGAGCAAGCGTTAGTGAAATGACAGGGGAACATTCGTAGTAATGTACGTAAACTATCGACTTGTAAGTATCGACATCGATAAATATGGAATTGTCGATATTAATAGTACAGCACTAATATTATTTTAATTAATATGGCTGAATTGGCTAATGAAAAAGTAAAAAAAAACACTGGAGATATTTCGAAGTGGTTTATTTTAATTCAAGGAACTTTATATTAACAAACTAGTAAACGAAAAACAAACAGTGTAAAATACAAGCAATACTACCAGTTTATAAGTAATTATACCTAATCGTAATTGAAAATATGAAATTAGTTATTAAACCTAATACATAACAATAACCTAATACATAGGAACAATAAACCTTATACAATACATAACTTTTTAGTAAGTTGAAACATATTAGTTAAGATGTTATTTGCAATAAATCAACTTAAGCAACATTAAGTATAAAAAAAACTTATCTTTATAACACTAACCTAATATTTAGATTCATTATTCATTTTAAATCTCAATAACAACGATGTTCTTATCAACCTGTACCATTATCTATAAATTCAAAAAGGAATGATTATGTATTTAGTAAATTTTAGTTTAATTTATACTTTTTCTGATATAAAAAATGTGCAGTTTCCATACTGTGGCAATGATGAACTAATACTGTTGGTTTTGATTTGAGACATTTTTAATATATTTCAATCGTATTCAATCGTGACAAATTGATTATAAACCACTAACTTTTTTTTTAAGAATTCCCCCAGGATCTTTACTGTACTAAAAGATATTTCAATCGTATTGACAAGTGAGAAAATGTTAATGAACTAATCAACTGGGTATATATTTATAGTATAAACTCTGTTTTTGAGAACCATTTTAAAATCAGTTCAAACATTTTTCATTAACATTATAATTCTCAGAAGAATATATTTCTCAGTGGTGTTCACATAAATTGGCAATTTCATAATTAAAAACCTATAAATTCAGTCAAGTTGCAGAATACCTTCAGGACGCTCATGACAATTAAAAACCAATTGTGTCTGAAATCTGTGGCTTGTCAGTATAAGTAGCATAATGCAATTCATATCTTACACAAATATTACTATTTGGACATTTTTATGTAGGGGGTTACAAAAGGAGGAATTCAATTAGTACAAACATTAAGACGATTTTTAAAAATTTATATATTTGTATTGTTTTATAGAAAACGGGTTTATAGTAAAGTATTGCTATTAATCCGTTTTTCTTCATTATTAATATAATTTTTACACAAGAATTCTTCTTTTTATAACCACATGCATAGAAAAGAGTCCAAATATTAATATTGGTCAGTATTTATCACAAGTGTACACTTTGTGAATTTATTATTACATATTCGACAAAACTTTTCCGCTTTTAAGTGCCAAGAGTTGCTTGGCCTGTAATGTATTAATATGAGGCAGTGGGGTATTTGAGATTACGTCTTAGCAAATTTACACGTTCTCTAAGAGTAATCCATAGTATGAAATCTGGAAATCTCGTCAGTTAAGAAAGAGCGCCGGCAAGCTTGGCAGTTAATTTTAGCAAAAAGATTTCTGGTGACATAACCAGCCGTAAATGTAGATGGTTGTATGCTGGTCTTCTCTATCTGAACTTGCTGGAAAAGATCTGTTCCGCCAAGTCTGGATGAGAAAGCGGATGGTCCAGTTTGCGCCTCCGCCCGCCACCGCATTGCTTGCTGCGGCAATCGCACCTCATGAACAACCTGCAACAGAAATACGGAGGGATTAGATACTACCTTTTTGCGGAGTAAAAGTAAGGCACTCATATCCTCCTTAGATTTTATTCGAATGAACATTGTAATTAGTGCATATCCTCCTGGTTAGACTGGTGATTTAAATAATTCCAAAAATTCATAAAATTTTTCAAGTTAATAATCCAATTCCAAAATAATAATGTATTTAAATTATACAGTACAATAACAAGAATTTGTCGACTGACTGGCCAAGTGGTCCTTATTAGAAAGAAAAAAAGAAAGAAAGAAATACATTTAATACAGACTACTTAGTCAGGGGTCACGGGTTCGAATCCCGGTAGGACAGATGTTGCAAACATCTGCCTTTCTGATATGAGGGCTTAGACAAGATGCTTTTCGATAATCGCTATCGCTAAGCGGAAAATAATAAATAATAATATTTTTGTAGTCTGTGGTTGAGCAATCTATGATTCCTCTCTACTACTAAGACTATAAGTACTTCTTAGTAACAATAAACTGTGTTTATCTCTAAGTTAAAATTGGTTTTATTGAAACGAGACACTGGTGGTTATTGAAATAATATCACATTAAACACCGGCATTCAATTATTTGACTATGTGTAAGTGGATGGCTGAATGTCGTGCCATCCATCTGATTAAATTAGCCAGTTAATTGGACCTATTGGACGCTTAGACAGATCTTTTAGTACAAGGAGCTTTTATGTGACTTTTTGTAAAATTGGTATGTTTAAGGTTACTTATTTTATGACTACTTGTAACCGAAATCGTTATGGTTATATGTCATCATAAAAAATTACCTTGAACCTACCAATCACACCAACTCTTGTAACTCTTCAGTACAAGACGATCTGCCTACGCGTTCAATTGAGCTGACATTTAATTAACGAGTTAAGTTGGTAAAAGTTGAGTGATTTTAGTTCAATTAATTAAATCATTATACAAAATAAATATTAATACCTTGACAAACTAGGTGTGACAACGGAGTAGAAGCTTCTATTTGCAGAATGTGGGCGAAGAGAATCTGGTAGGTGCAGTTGCTCCTACTATTTCTGGAAATTTACAACAATTTTATCTTATCAATAATAAATCAAAATGTTTATATTTTTATGATTTCTTTACGTTATCTTTTATTTATTGTCATATCATAAGTGCTGAAAATATATTGTTCAAACCAATTTTAATTGAAAGTAGTACAGACGACAGCACATCAAGTGTAACGGCCTGGCCACGGGAACGGGCGGCGGCGGCGGTGACGACTCGTCAACCACTGCGCGGTCACGCCGACGAGCTGCGAGGCCGACATCGAGACAGCGCGCAGTGGTTGCCGATTCGCGAGACGCAGGTCGCGCGTGCAGTGAGTTCGTGGCCAGGCCGTAGCAGTTGCACTACGAAAGCCGCCTCTATGACTAACGAAGTAAGGGCGGTTTACAGAACAAACTGTTACGTTTGATGTGCTGTTGACTGTACATCACTTTCGGGACATACAGACAGGACATGCCATAACTTACGGTTTAGGACATTTCGATACAGAAACTTAGACTTGAATGTTTCTTATTTGATTACGATAAATCAGTTAACAGAATTAACCTACTAGTCACGATAATTATTAAAATTGCAAAAATATTTTTATTACCTTCAAGGTTGTTGGAGAGATCACACTAGTTTGTATGTCTGACGACTCTAAAGCATCAGTAGTTTCACCTGAAATTTTGTGAATACATAAATTTAGATTGGATCTTTTGGAATATTTTATTTTCTATTACACTTCAAAACTTAGATAGGTATAATATATACCTAAATCTAGGCCACTGGAACAGGTACGTCAATGGAATTTTACATCCTAATATCCATACTAATATGATAAATGTTAAAGTAACTCTCTTTGTCAGTTATGTTTTCAGTTCAAATCCACTAAAGCGATTTAGATAAAATTCGGCATACAGATAGATTACATTCTGAGGAAAATAAAAGCTATTGGAACAATAACCGACATTCAGTTTGAGTCAATGTGTGCCACCAAATTTTTTACTGAAGGCTGTTTTGTATTGTTTTGTATTTGAAGACTGTATTACAATGTTTTGTCTTCAACAAAACACTATTGTGGAAGAGGTTGGCAGGTATAAAAGTCATTTTGCAAAACTTGCTATGTTTGATGAATAAACTTAACAGGATTTTACTTTCAATGGCATGCACTGAATGATAAACTGACAACAACTTAATTATTCTGTAAAATATAAAAGTGCTAAACCTAGTTATCATTTACACTAATATTATAAGAAGATAAAGATCTCCGAAAGGGTAGCCTAGGTAGATCTAGGATCTATTTAGGAGATATCTCCTAAGGTTGTGTAATGAAACACATAATATATTAGTTGCTTATATATAGATTACTACAACTCGGAGGAGCTCGGTGGCGTAGTGGATTGAGCGCTCTGGTTTCGATCACGAAAACAAAGCAACTTTCGCCATGGTCGGTCCTTGGATGGGTCAATCAAATTTATAATCTTGAGCTCCTCCGTGCTTCGGAAGGCACGTTAAGCCGTTGGTCCCGGTTGTTACTGCAACCGCTTTAACCCACCAACCCGAATTGGGCCAGCGTGGTGGTGTTATGGCCCAAACTCCTCATGTGTTTCTGCCATGTAGGAAGGCCTGTGCCCAGCAGTGGGACGTATATAGGCTGGTGATGATGATGATGATGAGATTACTACAAAAAGCCTAGTATAAATGTGAATCTTTAAAATTAGGAATCTCTGCATTGTGTTAATTTAATTTAGTGTTAATAAATTAACCACATTATTTTACAAGATATGTAATCATCATCATCATATCAGGCTATGAAGTTCACTGCTGAACAAAGGCCTCCCCTATTGATTTTCACATGGATTATTGAGACTATGCAAACAATAAAATATTATAATTGACATTATATGTTTTTGATACTTACTTGACACAAAAGCCCGCTTGCAGTGCAGTTACATTCATGTAGACCTTGAGAATTAATGTCTTCTATGTTTTCCCTGGCTGCAAAGTAAAGACTTAAAATTAATGGTGTGATTGTTAGCACAAGTACTTTATATTATATTATAACAACTTACTTTACATGAAGAGCTTGCGACAAACACACATATTTAACCTCAAAATGAAGGATGCAACACCATTGCTGGCAGAGGCCGATAAATGAATGACGCGTGTCAATTTTATGTTGCGGTACATTTTGCGTAATTTATTTTCATCGCCTTTCTGATTAGGGAACATCATTGTTATAGTCGATTTGTCTAGAGGGATGCAACAGCGTTTCGGATTGACCATGACCTGTGAGCAATAAATAGACCAAGTAAGCGACTATGTCATATATTGACATATAATGGTAATAACGAATTATTTTATTAATAAATATAAATCTGCACAAACCAGTTGTAAGAACAAGGTGGATTTCGTACTAAACTTATCGTCCGTCGCACTTGTTGTCTGCCCAAACTATACTAGATAGGTGTTGTTTGCAATTGCTCGACACAGTCCAGAAAAACAGCAACAAAATACTAAGAAAATTGTGAAAACTTCAAAATCATGGTGTATTATATTCCTCTATGTTCAAAATACAACGAAGAAAAATTGTGAAAATAACCGTCATGACGAGTGTCATGTCAGTCTGACATTTGCATCTGACTTACAAACGAAAATGGCGGATATTTTTTAAAAAACTACAGATAGACTATCACTTGGTCTTGCTTTTAGCTGTCACTGACTAACACAGAGGCCATTGTATCGTTGATTCCAACGGCTGCTCTGGAAGCGATCGCCGCTGGTCCGCTTTAATATGTTTCTTCCTTTGTTTCTTGGCTTTTGTCTGAGCTCTGTCCTTGGATACAAAGGTGACAAAGGTAAGTTTAAATTAATTGTAGGTAGTTTTAAAACTAAATTGTCATAGCGTTAATTGTTACAATAAAATATAACTCTGTCTTGTGATGTATAACTTTGAGGCATATATTGTTATTTAATATTGTAATGTGTAATGTTATAATGACTTGAATTCAAAAATTGGTCAAAGGGTGTATATTTCATTTTAAACATAAGCTATGAAACTTCAAAGCTATTTTTGGCAATGTTGGTGTTAAAATAGTGTTTTACGATACAATTACTCTATTTTCTTACTAGGCAGGCACTAACTTGCCACTAAAATATTAGAAAATATATTGTGTCTGTTGTGTGGGTACATTAATAAAAAATTGTGAAATTATTTACTTTACAGTCTGTTGCTATTTATACTCATTCTGATTACAGACAGTAAAATTATATTTAACTTAATAGAGGTTAAGGAAATTGTCAGATTACTTAAAAATTTTGCCAAATTTTTTGAAGTACCCACAAGTGTGGCAGGCACTGTTTGTACATTAGCCACAAATAGAGTTTACATAGGGAAATGCTGAAGTAGCTTAATCCTGTAACACCCAGACATCATAACAGTATAATGAAGACAAATAAAATTTAATTGTGTATGGTATATTTGGTTTGGAAAGGATGAAAAGGTTGCAGACAGACAGACAGAGTTACTTTAGCATTGATTATATTAGTAATTAAGAATGTTATTATGAAAGTAGGTGTTTCAGTCTTAGTTTCTATGATATTTATTATTTTCCAGAAACACCACCACAATGGAGTCCAACTTACACAGTCAAGGCACTTTTGAACATCCCGTATGCTGAACTACAGGAGCCTTTATATGCATGGTAAGGATATCAAACCAAAATCTTAGAGAGCCTTTTCAATCAACCTTTTCATGTGAGGAACTCAAATAAGACGTGATGCTAACGTGTGTCAGTATCAATATAAATGAAAACTATATCAACATCATCATCATCACCAGCCTATAAACGTCCCACTGCTGGGCACAGGCCTTCCTACATGGGAAAAACACATGAGGAGATTGGGCCATAACACCACCACGCTGGCCCAATGCGGATTGGTGGGTTAAAGCGGTTGCAGTAACAACCGGGAGCAACGGCTTAACGTGCCTTCCGAAGCACGGAGGAGCTCAAGATTATAAATTTGATTGACCCATCTCGGGATCGACCATGGCGACAGTTGCTTTGTTTTCGTAATCGAAACCAGAGCGCTCAAACCACTACGCCACCGAGCTCCTCAAAAACTATATCATCGAAAACTATATGCTAAAATTTATTTATTTATGAGCAACTTACTACTATCATAACAGGTATTTCACCTAATACGATAGAGAAGCTTACAATAAAAAAAACTTAATGTTAACACTACTAGTTAATTTGAAATACAATTAAAATAATAAATAATAAAATAACAATCTGCATTATACATATTCACTAACAATTCATATGTATTAATTAACAATCATATTGCATTACAATAAACATTTTAAAATTACCAATTACAAACTTATTCGAGTTAGATATCTACAATTTATTAGCCAAAAATTAAATTGTAAGTCTAGTTGTATAAGATAAAATAAAAATACCCAGATGATATGCACATCACTTGGTATTGCAGGTGCATTGTCATTCTGAGGCCTAAGATGAATGCCTTCCATGGCCAGTAATTACACTGGCTACCTTTCCTTTCAATCCAAAACAGCTAACTGCTTAACAGCTAAAGTAGGAAAGGTGGTGTTACCTACTCAGATGACTCTATATGTGGGGGACTCTATATGTGCACCTAGTCCCAAATCCAGTCTTACCTGTTCTAAAATAAAAAAGGTTTGCTTAATCTTAAGTGAGTCCATCAGTCCATGGAAAGGTTTACAGCAAGAAGAGTTTACAAACAATATTGAATTTTTCCTCCTATCATTAATTATTTATATTGGCACAATGTACTAATATCAACAAATCACAAGCATACCCAGTATAATTAATATGCTCGCTCTTTATCAATAATATATGACCTGAGCAACCTTAGATAAAGTTCAAATTGTGTAAATATCAAAATCTCTTTGTGTGAGCTATAATAATCAAATCTTGAACACAAATAAATGTAAGTATAAACATGTGTATCTTGCTTAAAATATATTTATAGCTTCAATATTGTAAGGGCAGATGTTAGTTTATAATGTAACAAACAGACATAACAGATGGTTGTTACTGCAACTGTGTGAACCCACCATGCCACATCGGGCGTGTCTGGTGGTGATACGATCCAAACTCCTCATGTGTTTCTCTCATGTAGGAAAGCCTGTGTCTTTCGGTGGGGCGTTGAAAGCCTTTCAATAACGGTGATGATAACAGAGAACGAGTTACAGAGAATGTTGCAAAGTGACCAGCAGCCCTGTCTGTGTATTATTTGGTCTCAGAAAAGCATCTCTTTCAAACCAAATTTGCTGGCCATTTTATTCCCATGTTGACCCCTCATTTTTAAAGCAACCGCGAGTAGTTTTACATATATTAACTATTTGCTATTTAACATCTTTTCTAGGCATAATGGACCACATTATAAGCAATCATGTGTGTCGCATTTTAATGAACTATAAAATCTGATAACCTTGTAACTGAGATGACTGCAATATTGCACAGATTGTGCGTGCGATAATCAATTAACTATATTAATTATGTTGAATAACATGCCACACAATCATAGATTTCAAGTGGTATCAAGAATAAAGAGGGGATTATTCGGGTATTTCAAATATTTATATGTATAATTTATTTCGTAAATATTTTGATTCGTTATCTAGTGTAGCTACAACTATACTAGCACATAATGATGATTATTTTAGGCTAGGTAGTTAGTGTGATAGAATAGCAATAAGATTGTCTTGATTTTATCAACCGCTTCACCCCTTTGCTTAGAAGGGAACCTACACCACAAACATCATATACACCTATTAATCTATTAAGTTTAGATGTTCCTACATGAAAGGAATTCGAGGCCGTAACCCGCCGTTGTCTAGTGAAAACGGCAGTACAAATCTGGACCCATGAGTACCATTATCACGAACTATTGTTTTTTATCGTTATATTTTATGAAATCTTGAGCTGCATACCTGGCGGAGGGTATTGGAACTATTTTTAAACTTTTCGTACCGTTGTCATTTCTTCATCGAGGGCGACGCGAACCTAGCATATTTGTTAGGGAAACATGCTATCAACAACGTCATTTTCATTATTCCGTCAAAAATTCGATTGCTTTTTTGGAAGCTTAATGCGACTAGCATTTCTTCTCTATAGTCATCGTTTCCAGCGACGATGTTGTGTCGTCAACGTGACGATACGAAAATTTTAAATTTGCGTGCTCGGTGTACTGTTTGTTTGTACATTTTAATAAAACAATATTATTATTTACGACCAGGTACGACAGCAAGAATGGGAAGTCCCGCATCGACTATTACGGCGCTATGGTCAAGACTTATCAGCTGTCCTCGACTGTCTATCCTCAATATGGTACTTCTATCAAGGTAAGAACTTAGTAATTAAAATAGAATAAAACAAAACATTCAACATCAATCATATCATCATATTATCGTCATATTATCTTCATTCAATCATTCATTTCATTTCAAACATTTATAATAATGTTAAAATCAAAAATTAAGAAGGTAAGAACTGCTTTAACCCACCATTCCGCATTGGGCCAGCGTGGTGGTGTTATGGCCCAAACTCCTCATGTGTTTCTCCCATGCAGGAAGGCCTGTGCCCAGCAGTGGGAAGTATATAAGTTGGTGATGATGAAGAGATTACATAATACCAATACCAACTGCAGCAGCAGAAATTATAGTCGTTGTATACCAACATAAACCATAACAGAGGTGGTGCATGATGGCATTTACTAGTTAATAGAATTCCAGGTCTCTAAAATACTATTCACATTAATTTTAGAACACGACGACAAAAGAGACGCGCCGCGCTGCAAGTGATAGGGTCTCCCCACATTTATCCACGCGGAATCGCTAAAGCCGGTCAAAAAAACCTTAATGTCTACAAATAAGAGTGTTACTATTACTCATCGCATCGGCTCGGCTCGGACGGCGCTTCGCGACTTAAGCTGACGGCGAGACGAGAAGTTTGCCAATTAGCTGATCTCATCCGTACGGCGCGGAAAGCAGCCGATCGTACGGAAGCCGTCGGCGCGATAAGTTTCCGACAATAGCCAAACGGCACTGCCCCCTTATTCACAACTGTCGGAAAAGATTCAAATTTCGGAATCTCCATACCCGTCACTTTTTATCACGGTGCATCAAAGCTGGACAGCATGTGACTTTACGAATCGAATCCGCGATCCGACAGTTTCTGAATAAGGGCCTGGAGACGGCCGAACAGCATCGGAAACCCTTAGGGTCTCCCCACATTTGTCGACGCGGTATCGGCTTAAGACGAGTGCGTATCACCACACTACTCCGCTCAACGCCGTTCAGCTGTTGCGACGGCTGTTGCGGTCGTCGGCGTCGCGCTACCGCCATCGGTATTCGGTCGGCGAAGTTCGGTTGCCGTGCGAGCATTGCATGCGAGCGTCAACTGTTGTCTAACAGCCGTCTCCGGCGCCGTTTGGCTGCTGCCGGGAACATAAATACGCCGACGTGGGCGTTCGGCTTCTTTCAGCGCCGTACGGATGCGATCAGCTAATCAGAAAACTGCTGGTTTCGCCGTCGGCTGAAGTCGTGATGCGTCGTCCAAGCCGAGCCGATGTGGTGGGCAATAGTAACTGACCGGCTTATGGCGATTCCGCGTCGATAAATGTGGTGAGACCCTTAGGCTGCCTGTCCACTGAAGCGGAGACGAGTGGAGCGCTGATTTCTTGAATAAATAAATATGTGCTTTATTGCTAAAAGAATTACGACATTCTTTGCAATACTAGCAAAATTCGAAGCGCGAGTGGCGGAGATGTGCCAACCGTAAAAGAGTTAAACTGAATGGTGTTCTAAATCAAACATCATTAGGTTGATTATCGTTTTCTCAACAAAAAACCGCTTCGCTCATATCTCTTTCAGTGGATGGACTGGCAACCTTAGCCCAAAGCTTTGTAAGACGCCCAAAGAAGCCATTATTCATTTAAATAATTACAAAACCATATTTGCGTCTCTGTTTAAACACAGAGTTGAAATTCCTTGCGAACTGTGTTACCTAATATTACACGAAGTATACAGTCGACAGCACATCACGCGTAACAGCACGTATTCACCTTGAGGCCGCCCTTATTCCGTTTACCATAAAGGCGACTTTCATATTGCAATTGTTACACTTGCAGCTGCCTGAAGGTACATATACTAATTATTGTTTTACCCTGAAAATGCCATAACACTCATTAGTCACTGCAATAATACAATATGTTTCAAATATCTGAATAATTTGACCGGCTTGTTCAATGTTTACATACATACGAGTCATCCATTTGCCGATAAATTAATCACGCAATGAAATATTAAAAACATTCTCATTATCTTTGTTAAAATTGGTCAATATTATCCTAGTATTGTGAATATTGTAATAATCATTTCTAGTTTGAGGATAAATATGGATGCGGTACCTATTCTATTTGCTGATGATATTTCAATACTACTGAAGTGTGAAAATGGAACTAACCCTAACTCATTAGTTCAAAATACTTTACACGCCGTTACAGATTGGCTAAAAGATCACAATTTAGAAATTAATTTTAATAAAACAAAAATTATTTTAATTTAAATCTTATAAAACTATACCTCTCAATCTTGATATAAAATTTAATAATATTAAAATAGTAAAAGTGGATACATTTAATTTACTAGGTATAAACATAGACACAAACTTAAACTGAAAGGCACATATAAAACATGTCAAATCTAAGCTATCAAAATTCATTTAAACACTCTTTGAAATAAAATGTAGCACTAATTTAGAAACCGCTTTATCATCTTATTACGGATATGCTTATGCCTGGCTTAGATATGGGATAATGCTATGGGGTAACAGTGTCAACTGGCATGATTTATTTGTGATGCAAAAAAAGTGTATTAGAATCCTAGCCCAAGTCGATAACACTCTAAGTTGTAGGCCATATTTCAAACAATATAAAGTGCTTACTCTTCCAAGCATATATATTCAAGATATATGTACATTTGTGTTTCAAAACTTGAATAAGTTTACTATGGTGAATGATACCCATAGTTTAAATACCCGTAGTAAAAATAGACTTTATAGGCCCCCATCTAGAATAAAAATGTTGAATAATAAGCCCATACTACATGGCAATAAAAATATTTAATAAATTACCATCTCAAATAAAAAATGAATCAAAATTACCAACATTTAATACAAAACTAAAGAAATATCTAGCTGAAAACAGCTTTTACTCAATAAATGAATACTTTAAAAAAAATGATATTTTAAAATACTCCACCATAAATAATTAATTCATAAGTATACATAATAATTTTCCGTTAATAAAAATGATATTATATTGAATGAATAATATTACTAATTATAATAACAAATAATAATATAAATTAAATCAATATCTACCTACACATTATTAGAATATAATAAATACACAAATGCACTAATATTAATATCATAATTTAATTTAATACAATATTACATTACTTATATATCTATATTTTATTTTTTTATTTTTTTAGTGCATATGAAATTAAAATAAGAACAATCAATTAATACCTCATATATAATTTCGTTTAAGTACCTTTTTAATCTAAATATATTGTTAATAATGTTGTAATTTCATATAGTTTTAGGAAATTTATTGTCTTTTTGTTGCTATACTCGAAAAGGGTAATTAAGTTGTAAGTGCTGTAATAACAATAATATCTTAAGATCTTGTAACACTTAATTTGCAATAAATATTTGAGTTTGAGTTTGAGTAAATAATAGTTACGCACACATTTATTTATTTAATGTATCACAAACAATAAGTAAATCGTTGTTTGAAATTATTAACAATACAAGACTTATCTAGGTGCCATTACAATTAAAGTATGTAGTTTGACATTTATAGTTAGATTATTCGTCCTTTTTATATGCCTACAGACGGATTCTGTAGATATGCACCCTTGTTCGCATCGCAACAACCGTCGGAAACCGAAAACTGTCGAAAATTCTATGTGTCACTCAAACGCGAAAGCCAATGCCTCGGTTTTCAGTGTTTTAATCAATATTTAAAAAAAAAACTTTATTTTATTCCTCTCACAAAGCTCTTTTTTATCGTCTAAAAGTCCTTTTAGTATCTATCTCCATCACAAAAAATATGATAGCTAACAATGTCATAATGCTTGTCTGTTTGTCATCAAAAAAATGCGAATTGGTGGATTGAAGAAGTTGCAGTAAAGACCGCGACCAACGGCTTAACTAATTCAATGCGGCGCCAAAAATTGCTTGTATTGGCTGGGTGCAGGCCGTTTTACAGACGGAACGCCAATCGGCGTGAACCACAACTCCTATGGATAAAATAAACGCCGCTACGCGTTTTCTGCACCGTGTAATCGATTTGTAAATTGAAATGCCCAATTTATTAGTAAACACCAGAACTACGCAGTTTGTTTTCTAGTAAAGTTGATTTTCTGGAAGTTTTCTATAAAATGCAGTTTTTGTTGATACCTAACGTCAAATGTCGATCATGTATATCTCTGAAAATTAGCGATTGTTTTGGTGGCGTTTGTCTCTGTCCCCCGAACATCCCGTGTTCGGGGAATAGAGAAATAAACCCCCAAAGTCGTGAGTCCGTAATGTACATTTTTAACGAATTCGTCATATTTTCATAGCTGACATTTCCTGAAACGGCGATCACAGGGCTGTTCTACTGTCAAATGACATATACATATTGAAAGTATTTTTTTAATGATTTTATTTGGCAAGGCGATGAGCATATTATACTTAACGTTGATCGGTGTATGCCGCAGCGAATGGGCTATCGTGACTAATAGGCTGTCGATGATGATGAATGGAAATAAAGTCGAAATACAGAATTAAGTCACTTTTAAAATATCCACAGATTGCCCCAGTGACTACAGAGAAAGTACTGAACCAGGAGACGTGTCTGCAGGTGAATGGCAGCTCTGATAACGCCATCAATATTCAATCAGTGTTGCCAGACATGACCGACTTCAAGTACATTGGTAAGTTTCAATGAAGTGTCTCGAATTATACCAAATTTCACCTAAATCGCTGCAGTGGCTTGGCCGATATTACACGGTTCAACCGAATTAACAGCAGTTCCATTGAGAATCATTCAATACTCAATATATTTATTGCACTCCATAATTAGATCATCATGGACCATCATTGAACATTGCACGCATTTTCTATGTAAGACAACTACATGCAAATACAGGGTTACCTCGGAGACAGTGCGCATTTTTATTCCACACAATCAGCTTCGTTAAATTAACATATTTCAAGTTTTTTTTTCATACAACTAGATGACAAACAAGCTGACGGCCCACCTGATACGGTAAGTGGTTACTGCCGCCTGTAGACACCTGCAATAACAAGGAAAAATCACTTGATATTGCAGTGCAGGTGCGTTGTCATCCTGGGGCCTAAGATAAAATGCCGTCCATGCCCAGTAATTTCACTGGCTACCTTTCCCTTCAATCCGAAACACAGCGAACTGTTTCACGGCTGAAATAAAAAAGGCGGTGGTACCTACCCAGGCGACCCTACATACGGGCCTACCACCTAGTAATATTTCAAGAACAAAATAATATGCAATTTTAATATGGTTTTTTGTATTTTTTTGATAAATATATATTGTGGTGTGTCAATGCCATTGAAGCAATGGAATTGAAAGCAATATTGAACTGAAATTGAACCTTGTAAAATAGGCTTCAGGAGTGAAAACGTAGCAGACAGACAAATATATAGACAAAGCTACTATCGCATTTATAGCTCGTAAATCTATATCGATTAGAATCGGTTTTTTGTTTGAAAGCAGACATAATTGATGATCACAAGCTCATTTTCTGTTTGACAAAAGGTTCTTACTAACTTTCACAGATCCTATTGATTTGAAATTTGGTGTACAGCCAGCTTTGGTGGTATTTCCAAGACATGGTAACCTTGAGCTGATGCTGCAGTATCAAATACTCTGCGGGATGCTCAACTCCTCAGAAACTTACAGCAGATATAGAGTGTTATAGAATAGTATTTTATACCTTCTGATTTTTTATTTCTCAGATACAGAAACAATGGAAGACTCTGACACGACTAAATGGCGGATGGTTCAGACGATAGGCAACAAAGTCAACAAATACACCATGTGGGTGAAATACAGGAAGTCGTTGAGAGGAGACTCCGTTGCTATACCCGTCAGGTGAGATCATATGATAGACTATTACCTCTCAAATGTCGCTTGGCGACTTCAACCATGTCAAAGAAAGCATTGAGCGTTGCCATGGATGAGCTTTTGATTTTTTGGCTTTTGTTTATTTCACTTTTTTGACGCGTCATCTTTGTCATCAGATGGGAAATGAAATATTGTTTCTGACAATATATAATATGGACCAGTTTTAATAATAAAATTGTAAGATATCCTTAAAAAACCAAAACATTCCGCACTTCCGCATGGAACGGAAAAAAATCCGCAACACCAGAGGTTTTTATGCACTATTCTAATACATGTACTATTGTCGTAATGCGCCTTGGCAAAAAACTTCATAGTTAAGTATTTAATATTTATCGCACAAAAAAGTATTTCACTACCAGCCACCAGGGGGTGAGCGGAATACTCAAAAAAAATTTAAACAAAAATTAAAACCGACTTCAAATTTTCATAATTTCAGTTTTTTTTTTAATTTAAAACCAAAGTACCCAACTGTTTTTGAAAAAAAATTTATGGGACCAAATGGTAGCTATTCCGCATCGAACAAAAAAAGAATCACGTAAATCGGATCAGTAATCTCGGCGTAATCGGTGTACATACATAGAAAAAAAAAAAAAAACATACCGGCCGAATTGAGAACCTCCTCGTTTTTGAAGTCGGTTAAAAACAAAATAAGCATAAACAAAGATAAAATAGCTAATAATATTCGTACCTACAGTCGACAGCAAATAAAGCGTAGCATTTTGACCTCCGCAACTTTTTTAACGGCATTTCAAATGTTCGGTTTTAGGTATGAAATGAAAGGCTACAACTCCCTGCTGGGCTCCCACTACGACCACTACTACATCAACTACCAAGACTACGACGTGGACGACATTGACCCCAGCGTGTTCTATATTCACCCAGGTGAGCGCTGAAACTAACCAACAGACATATCTGGGCCTCGATCGCGCTAATTTACATTGTATTTACCGAAGCAAATGTGAAACGTTCCCTTGCGCACAATTTGTGTTGCGCGAAACATTTAAACGGCCACCAAATAGGTTTTTTTAGAACATACGTTGATATCTTTGATTATAATTATATAACATATTTATTAAGTTCAAATAACATCAATTAAATAAAAAAAATCTAAATTGAGATACAAAGACGTAACGTTGCCAGCTTGAGCGATCGATTAATTACAGATCAAAATTTTAAGGTTACTTGTTAGGAGTTTTGGTATTTGTCATTGCCGTAAATTTTAGATATCTTTGTGATTCACTGCATTTGGATACCGTTTATAATGATACCAGAATTTTGTATTACCGGTTAATAGCGGGTTTTCAGTCCTTGGTTTTAATTGTCATATATTAATGATTATAAATGTTATAATTAAATTGTTATTAAAGATTATAAATGTAAAGAATTGAACTATTATTTATTTTGAAAGTAGAAGTAAAGGTTTAATTCTCTGCTTACACAACTAAAGAATCCATACTGATAATTGGGCTTGTCTGAAAAAGTTTTTAAATATCTAATTTATTAATCAGTCAAGTGGCCTTATACCTCTGGAGGTCTATGGCTATGGAAAGTTAATTGTGTCTCGAATCTGATGCTTAAAGGGTCAAAAAACGATGAAAACTATGTCAAACTCTTCATTACACAGAAATACACTGCACGTCGTTCCCTGGACCCGGCACCCAACACTACGCGACTTTCAATCCTATGAAGGAGTTTGTACACCCTGTACATGACGCGCATGTCGACGATGAGTTCACTAGGTGAGTAAAAATTAAAAAAAAAATATTCAATTAGGCCCACCGAATAGCTTGTTGAAAGAAAGAAAGAATGGAGTTTTTGGCGGGATTTGATGGTGTCCATCAAGATTTTTGTTAAATATTGTGTCTGAGCGCGCGTTGTGTTATAAAGTTGGTGTAGTTTTGTGAAGAAAGTGTTTGTGTTGAAGTGAAATTGGAAAATCATTCGAATGGAAGTGAATTTGGTGTGAGACTGAGAATTTTATCATCAATATAGCATCGTTGAAAATGACTTCATATAATTATTTCATGCCAAACTCAACCAAGATGCATTGAAATGTGTTACACCAGTCAATGCAATATTCGCAGAATGAAAGAAAATATTTAAGACATGGCAGTATGGGCTTGATCCCTTTGCGTCCAGTACAGGGAGAATGTACCAAAATAAACAAACTCCGTGACCAAATGTCTGAATGACCCATCCCGGGATCGACCACGGGGAAAATTACTTTGTTTTCATTATTAAAACCAAAGCGCTTGTACCTCACTCCCAGCGAGTTCCTAAGCAGTATTGTATCAATACAAAATTACAATCAGCAACGATGGACTTATCTCTATAAGACCTCGGAGATAAGTCTATAGAAGAAATGTCTATAGAAAATATTACAATAAACTAAATACGCAATCCCTATATATGAATAATACGTATTACTATACAGGATGGTGCCGTCAATTCGACAAATAATTAAAACAGACAATATTAGTACATAGAAATGGTTTGCGACTTTCAAAAACATCTTATTCGTTTGATAATTTCATGAAATTTCTATGAAATAATGCAACCAATATTATTATTTCATACATCATTCATGTCATGAAATTATCAAACGAATACGAAGTTTTTAAAAGTGGCAAACCATTTCTATGAACTAACATAGCCCCATGTTTTTATTTATTGTCGTATTGAAGGCACCAGCCTGTATACCATTTTTTTTTATACTTCTAGATGACAAACAAGCTGACGGCCCACCTGATGGTAAGCGGTTAACGCCGCCTATCGACACCTGCAATAAAAAGGACATATTTAGACACCTGTTACAAGGACATATTTATTTTTGTTGCAGATTTAAAAATAAACACAACAAGGAGTACGCCAGCGAAATGGAGCACGCCAAACGTCTGAACATTTTCAGGCAGAATTTAAGGTAATCTTATAGATCACAGTTTCTACTGATTTCTAGAATATTTTTTCTGTGTGCTACGAGCTACGGGTTCGTTCATTTGGATAGAAACACCTGGTGACACAGACGAGACTTTATTCCGTGCAACACTCTAAAATTAACAATAACCAATCAACAAAGTCCAATCACAATGCTAACTAATTCCGTAGTATTCGCCTCAGTCGGTATACCACACTATATCACTTAGGGATTATCGCTTTGACCCGCACTTGTTCGCTTCTAAACTTAGAATGTCCATACGCTGCAATCAACAGTCCTTTTATACTACGCAAAACGAAATCGAGCAAACACTAGAATGTTCGACTATTATCATGAACAAAAAACTAAGTTCATCTGACGAATATAATCCTTATGTCATTGGTCTGTAGGTTCATTATTGCTCGCACGTACCCATAGTTCTTAGAAGTTTTTCGTCGAATTCGTTGAGGCCCTTCTGGAAGCTTCCGGGTACTTTCTTGAACATTCTATTGTTTTCTCGTGATTTCTTCGGCAATTTACGAATTCGTAACATGTTCGACACATCTAAATTTGGGTTAGTGCATCTTATGCTCTCAATATGCTTTCATATAATTTGAAACTGAGGGAAGTTCAATTTTGGACCTTATTGAACGTCATAAAATGCAGGTTTTAGAAAACACCTATACGCCGCCTAAAATTGTCTATGGTTTCTTTAAAAGCTATTTAAAAGCGATGTTCCGGCCAAGTCTATGTGCGCTGTACTAAAAATAGGTAAAAATCTGCAGAACAGATTCAATTGTCCATTTTTTTTATGTGCTTTATTGCGTGATAAAAAAAACAAGATGTTTTATAAAAGAAACTGCAACACTGCCAAACATTCATCATGGATGGCGCACGAGTTATGTTGGTGACGTTTAGTTGACTTCTATTGTCACCCGCCATATTGCCTGTATAATGGTGAAGAATCTTATCTTTAAAAGAAATGAAACATCTCCTTTCGATTTAGAGTACGTCTTCAGAATTAGAGTCAGTGGTGGCAGTTGAAACAATCAATTTAAAGTTATATAAAATGGAATACCAATTTGATGGTCGTACAAAAAATGAAAGTCACTGGTGAATTTATGGAAGTGCGCGGGCGTGATACTTTAGCCCGTATTACAGAACATTTCTCAGTAACGAATCTAGTTTTAAAACAAATTTTAATATGAGATATAAAGGAGGATGAAAATTTTTGCCCCAACCAAGATTAATGTCCAACAAAACAATATTTCCAATGAGCCTCATAAATAGAAATATTATTTTTGGAAATAGTTGGAGTTAATATAAAGCTAAGGTTTTGTTGACAATATAAATAAAATCTTCAAAAATCTTTCATTCCGGATTGTAATATTTTGTCAATGAAGACCATTGCCGGTGCGTTTTGTTTCATAGAAAACAAATACTTTTGTGTTTTGAAAACCATAGAAGGTATTTTAATGTATTTATTATAGATTTTTCATATTATTATTATTATTTTATAACAAAAAGATGAGTAATAATTAAATACAGTTAATTGGATTGAACGAGTTTATTACCTAGGAAGAAAATAACAAAACGCACTTTGACAGATGACAAATATTGCTAGTGTTGATTGTTATTACAATCCAGTTTTCTTTTACGTATATCTCAGGAACCGCATCTTTAAACAAAAATGTATTGGTATCTAAAGAAACTTTGTCTTAATAATATCTAATTGCGCCCTAAATTACTTTTGGACGTGTCAGTTTTTAGGTGGGGCACGGCTTTATACTAAGATTAGCATCCTCCTTTAGAACTTTACAAAGTTATACATTGATCAACTCTCAGCTGAGTAATTGCCTATTTTAGAACGATACCTACTTACGTCAAAATCTGCGCTCAAGTAAAGATTTGATCGTTGTTTATGGTCGACACCATTCTTGAGAACGGATCACGTACTATACTCCCAAATAAAGTTGTAATGCTAATTCAATATGCTTGACATAACGCTATATTGTTTTGTAATCTGACGGGTTATATTCGCCCATGTTTTGACAGTTTCGCTTTTATGTACTTGTCATTGTTGCTTTGTCAATTAGTTATTCTAGTTTCAGCTGATTGAGTCTTAAAACGCAACCTGTAATAAGCTGGGCTGGCTAATAAGCTAAAACTAGTTTTGAGTGATTCGAGTTCAAACGATGCTTGAGCCGCGTTCTGTAATACGGGCCTTAGACTGCACTCATACTTACATACATACACATACACTGCTCATACATATTCTTTATTAGGCATCAGTGAAGTTGAGACTGAGATTTTATCGCATGTGTTCCCAGATACGTCCACTCAAAGAATCGCGCTCGGCTAGGCTTCACCCTGGCCGTGAACCACTTGACGGACCGCACTGACGACGAGTTGGCTACGCTGCGCGGGCGCAGGTACTCTGGACCTAACCAGGGTGAGTAGTTTTAGCCAGATATTGGACCTGATTCTGAAGACACATTCTTATTCTAAATTTAAGTACAGTATATATATCATTGTCGCATTGACGGCACCACCCTGTATATCTTTGTCGCAATATGTAATAGAAAAAAGATAGCAAGAATTTGTTTAGAGCTGTCAATGAAATTTAGATAGATTTCAAAGAAACCATAGACAATTTTAGACGGCATGTACGGAGGTGCCTCCTAAACACTGCATTTTAGCAGATCAATAAGGTCGAAAATTGAACGCACCTTTCTAAATGTCAATTTATATGACAGCCATTCTTTTCGTATTCATTTTGAGAGAAAGAAATGGGCTGAACTTAAATTAAGACTTAGAATGTGTTCTCCAGAATTAGGGCCATTATAAAACAGGATTATACTACGAAACAGTAGCTTCTAAGAAGGAAGGAAGGACACAGAAAACTCTTACATGGGTCCTGAGCCCTGTTTTATGCAACTAGAAGACAAACAAGCTGACGGCCCACCTGATGGTAAACGGTTACCGCCGGCTATAGACACCTGCAATAACAAGGGAAAATCACTTGATATTGCAGGTGCGTTGTCATCCTGAGGCCTAAGATGAAATGCCGTCCATGCTCAGTAATTACACTGGCCACCTTTCCCTTCAATCCGAAACACAGCAAACTGTTTCACGGCTGAAATAAGAAAGGCGGTGGTGCCTACCCAGACGACCCTACATAGGGGCCTACCACGTAGGAGGACCTTCACTAAGTTTTATAAATTTAGCCATTAAAGAGCATGCCAAAAACAGACATAAATCTCTCCAAATCCTTCCTAGGGAAGGAGGTAGGAGGATGGAGTAAATACATCTATGCAAACGGTAGAACACAAGCTCGCTTCTTGATTGGGGCGCTCACAGGGCATTTTGCTACTAACCACATGCTACACAAAATGCAACTCTCCCCAACACAACTCTGTCGAGCATGTGTTAAATGCCAGGCATCAATGACGCATCTCTTGTATCTAACTAAAAAGTCTTAATAAAAAGATAATTATTGGCGATTTTTGGTTAGTGTGAAGAGTTTAAAATTGTTATTACTAAAATATAATGCTGTTTTTCAAAATATCGTGTTTAGTATCGCAATAGGTGTTAACCACTCTATGTAATATCACTTCGTCGTAGCTTAGAAATATATACTATGCCTATTCCAATCTGCTCATGATGCTAATATTTCCACCAGGTTTGGACTTCCCATACACGGAAGCGGTGATTGAGGAGATCAGCCCAAAACTGCCCTCTGAACACGACTGGAGAATTTTTGGCGCAGTTACACCGGTTAAAGGTATTTTGTCATTATTACAAATTTTAATAATGATATTAATAATCATCAGAGGTCGGAATTAGGTAGAGTTATTTATGTACTTACGCTGATTTCATACAGCGAAAGATGAAAGTGGATATGCCTCAAATCCCGAGATTAATTTTAAATAGCAGAAAAATACCGTGATTTATTAAATAAGAAAGTTATTTACTTTGACACAATTTATACCACTGCACGCGCGACGTTGCAAAATTTACATCAACAACATCGGATGTCCGAACTTGCAAAATTTGAAATCCCAGGAAGATCCATATTAATATCAACATTTCGATGCAAGTACATAAACAACTCTACCTAATTCCGACCTCTGATAATCATACACTCACAACTATTATCTACCCCAAAGCATCATTATGAACTTGAGTTATGGATACTAGATAACGGAGAAATATTGATAATAATATGTATATATGTACACCATAAAGAAACAACTACTAAATAGGTAGATTAAAATAGTATTTTTCATATGAATGCCGAGACAGCCAGCCGCCATGTCACTTAGTTTTGTGACGTCATCTTCATATTAAACAGCGACTTAGGGTGGGGCACGTTCAGAGGGTGCACCCTAAGTTTCTTCGGTTGTTGTAACTCGTTTATGAACCGATCCGCCTTTTTTAAACCTCAAAATTAAGGTGGTCAGATTTATGCAAATATATTATTATACAGGGTGGTGCCGTCAACACGACAATAATTTAAAACGTGGCCTATATTGGCAGCATTATTTCATACAAATGTCATGAAATTATCCAATGAATAAGATGTTTTTGAAAGTGGCAAACCATTTCTATGAACTAATATGGCCTATGTTTTAATTTATTGTCGTATTGACGGCACCATCCTGTATGTTATATTATTATGTTCATCTTTTTATTTTTGAATGCAAAGGCGCATTTAGTTCATAGCATATAGTAAATCGAAATTGAAGAGATTTTTTTCGTTAAAATACTAGTGACATTATTGTCGAAAGAGGCGTAGAAGAATTTTGCAGTTTAAAAAGTAATAGTGTTTTCTTTTTCTTTTGCTCTGCTTTGTCTTAGTTACGCGCATGTTTTTTCGCTGTCTCTTGGTTTTTATGTGTCAATGTGTTTTGTTATATTCTTTTTATATCTCGGTGCTTGTTTAATGTCAATATACTGCTCAACCCAGTCTCTGTGTTTTTTGATTAAGCTACGTCTCATTTTTCACAATTATAATGCCTTCTTAAAATTGCTACTGTCATAAATGTACGTGGTTTTCTTCTATGTCACCAGACCAGTCGGTTTGTGGGTCGTGCTGGTCGTTCGGGACTGTAGGGGCGGTGGAGGGGGCGCTGTTTCTGCACAACGGAAACCATCTGGTGAGGCTGAGTCAGCAAGCACTAGTGGATTGCTCTTGGGGGTGAGTTACTCTCGTCATGGATGCTTAGAGGTGTTTACGCCGCACGGCTTTTCATACAAACTTATCTAATCCAATAAGGTAGCCAGTGTAATTACTGGGCATGGACGGCATTTCATCTTAGGCCCCATGACAACGCAATATCAATTGTTTTTTTTTGTTATTGCAGGTGTCCAATAACAAAGGTACCACCAGGTGGGCCGTCAGCTTGTTTGTCATCTAGTTGTATAAAAAAATTGTTTGTCATCTAGTTGTATAAAAAAAAAGATACATTTTAGTAAGCATAAGTAAGTCAGGCTGATCTATTTAGATTAGTTATCTCCATTTCTCGTAAAGTTTAGTAATGATTGAGTTGAACAGCACTTTATAGTTTTTCATACCAACCAAAAATTGCCAATAATTTCTTTATAATTACACTTTTCGAAAAATCCTCTGTTAGATGGAACATTTAACTTTTTTTTAAGTCGATTATGCTTCAAATTCAAAACTAATTACTGCCCGCTAAAAAGTATCTTTTAGTAAAGTATACTACTTTGCTCGCATTTATGTGCGAACCAATCAGCGCTATTTGAATATAAAAGAGGAAAATTTTACTATTTACTTTTTATAAAGAAATTAATTAAAAATGAATGATTGAATTGTAATGATAATGAAGGCAAACATTAGCTTAAAATGGGAAAGCAGAACGACTAGAAGAAATATGGTTCTAGGAAATATCGGTGTAAATTCAGACACAACATCCAGACAAACATCAGCTCATTGTCAGCCAAGGTAAATTCAGAAATGACAGCAAGACAGACATGACACTGTTAGTGTAGTTAGGCAGACAGGGCCGGGGACACACTCTAAGTCTAAGTTTAAGTACAGTATATCTCTTTCTCACATTATGTAATAGGAAAAACATAGCAAGAATTTGTTTATAGCTGTCAACTAAATTTATATAGATTACAAAGAAACCATAGACCATTTTATCACGTTCACTAAGGTCAAAAATTTAATGCACGTTTCTAAATGTTAAAATATACGACAGCCATCCTTTTCGTATTCATATTGAGAGAAAGAGATGTACTGAACTTAAATTTAGACTTCCCATGTGTTCTCCAGAATTAGGGTCATTATGACATTGTTAGATAGTTAATATCTTCCTAATTGAAAATAGTTATTTGTTATACAAGAGTGCAAAGTTGCTTTTTAACCGCGTGCTCAATTTTGATGGCCGAGCTAGCGAAGGATTCTAAAATTGAATCACGAGCGCACCGAGTGTTTAAAAAATTACAATCCTGAGCGTTAGCGAGGGAATCAAAAGAGCACGAGGTGAAAAATCTTTGCACTCGAGTGCAACACGTAACTTTTCATCCCACCTTAACGAGGAAATGACTAAATGCAAAAAAAAAAAACATTATTATTAACAGTTTCAGTCAATTCTGTTGGCGTCAATAAACTTCTTCGTCGCTAGAATCACTCATTTTAGGTTTTTTACTTGTTTTTTAAATTTCTTGTTTTAAGCCTATGGTTTTATCAAATATGTCGCGAAAATGGCGCGCGCAAAGCAAATTAAACAAAAAGTACACCAAGAATGTGCCGAGTCTGAGTTTTTAACAAGTGCAAAAAGGATGATCAATATCCTTTCCAATTCGGCACCATGGAGGTAGAATTAAAGAGGTTTAATGATGTTTTGAATACACAAACTTTGTGCACACGATGTTCTAAATTCAAATTTACTTTATCCTCTAGCGGATAAAAACGGCTTTTGCACTCAGATATCGAAGAGAAAAAATACTTATTCCGAGATGGGGGGATGAAATAGTAGATTATTAACCAAGAGGATAAAGCAGTGTCTTCTGTCGCGGGTGACGATTTAAATCACGAGCGTAACGAAGGACTCGAGGTTTACTTCCGAGCGTAGCGAGGGTGTTAAAAACTTAAATCACGAGCGAAGCGAGGGATTTAAGACGAGTCCTGAGTGTAGCGAGGGATTTAAGTTCACCCAAGACTAAGACAGCTTTATCACCGAGAAAAATACTCTACCATTTGCGAAAAAATTAACACTATAATAATATGAGATAAGCATTTATTAAAAATAATGACAATTAAAAGTAAAAGTTAACATTCGAAACATTGGTCCAATTATTGATAGAGAGAGTTACATTTTTGTTTGATACATTTATCCCCTTGGTGAATAATCTACTAATTCCTTTTTCAAAAAGATGTATAATGCTTTATATACAAACTCAATGGTGTAAACACAGATGTAGTTCAGTATAAATTTCGGTAAGTATTCCAAATTTAAATCACATTCTCTCCCTAGAGGATGAATGAAATTCAGTACAATTTTCTTTCCCTGTTTTTAACAGATTTAAAATGACTATTGTTATGTTCGCTTTTTGTGGCATAGAATGTCACTTTTTTGAGCAAGCGGTACGAAAATTACATTTATATTTCATTTCATATCTTTCAACTAGAAAAAATAGTGTTCTGTAGGGGGAACCGAACCCAAAACCTTGGGGCTCGCTTCGCGCCTTTTTGAAAACCCAGGCGACTGCTCTCACCACTTTCTTCCAGTTTATCTGTCTTTGCGTTATAAGCTAACATCTACCCACACAACGTCAGAGACTCTTTGAACACCCGAACGAGTATTTTTTCAAATATCTGAATTAACAATACGAATGTTTATAATGATACAGCTTCGGGAACAACGGCTGCGACGGCGGCGAAGACTTCAGGGCGTACCAATGGATCATGAAGCATGGGCTGCCCACCGAAGAGGACTACGGAGGCTATTTGGGACAGGTAATAAATAAAATAAATAAATAAATAAGTGTTAAAATAATAATAATATTCATACACTCACAACTATTATCTAGCCCAAAGTAAGCATCATTAAGAGCTTGTGTTATGGATACTAGATAACGGAGAAATAATGATAATAATATGTATATAAATATTAGAAATATACTAAATAAACATATAAACATCCATGACTCGTAAACAAATGCTCGTACTCATCATACAAACATTTGCTCCTACCGGGATTCGAACCCGGGACTTCTTGACCGAGTAGCCTGCATAGCAAGGGGTCCAGACCACTCGAACAGCCGGTCGTCGGTAATGTTCATATTGACTATTTTATTAATCGATTATGCATGGCTATGACTCTTTATTTCCTTCTGTATTATTTTCTGTCACTCCTGGTTGCCTGGAAGAGATTGCTGTGTAGCAATGAGGCCGCCAATTGTATTGTTTTATTTCTTGTTTTTATTATTTAATATGTCTGTGTCCTGTTGTGCAATAAAACGTATTTGATTGATTGAATTTTATATATAACTATTGATTTATATGTTTTCAACAGGACGGCTACTGCCACATCGACAACGTGACTCTAGTGACTTCCATCAAAGGATGGGTGAATGTCACCACGAACAACGAGAACGCTCTCAGAGTAAGTTTTGATTAAAACAGTTAAGGTATAAAAAAAAATCTATAGTTGGTGGCTTACTATCGACATATTTTTATACAACTGGATTACCAGCAAGTTGACGGTCCACCAGGTGGTAAGTGGCTATCGCCTATAGACGGGGTACCCCCACTTGCCATGATTTCATTTGCCCGAATTTCATCTGCTATAATAGACAATAGACATAATATTATATGACATAATATTCATATGCCATACTCATTGTTTACTATATTAGTCACGTGCTAGAAACTTTGTTTCCCATAAACTCAATTTCAATAACATCATTTATTATAATTTATAATCATTGTAAGCCGTAATTATCACATGCCATAACATCATTTGTCATCGACATTTCTTCTAGTAAAAAAACATAAAATCGGTTTAAACTAAACAATCAATAGGTTTAGGTTAGGTTAGAACATGAAAGACAACGCACGAGCCGAGCGAGCGAAGCGAGCGTGCCGCGGCAGCGGCCGGCGAAGTGCCAGATAGCCAATCGCTTCTTAGGACAAAGGCGTTAGGTTAAAATTGTACGGAAGCGACTTGGATCGATTATAATGAAATATCATTAGCACATGCATAGCTTAGATAGATTCGAAAACAATAAAGTATGGCGTTGAAATATTCTGTTAAATAATATTATTGCAATTAATAAAATGGATAAGAATACGTATGGCATTCGTATCATTATGGAATCTAGTGTTCGGGTAAATAAGAGTATGCCACATGTCTTTCATGGTAAACAAAACATTCGGGAAAATGAAATTCGGGCATATGAGTATTATTGCATATATTCTTAGGACAAATAATAGACACCCCCTATAGACACCTCCAATACATAGAAAAAACTCCAAATGTTTTTGGACGATGATTACCTGTCAGATTAACAGAATCCAGACACAATTGGTTTTTAATTGTCATAAGCCCCCCGAGGGTGTTCTGCGGCTTGACAGATCCTGTCGATCCACAGATTCCAGACACATTGGATTTTGATGGTCTCCAGAGGTTCTGCGTGGCTTACAATTTATGTTCGCAATATTTCTTTGTGATACTACTTACTTTTGAAATATAAAAAGTTTTCATGTACCCTATTGGTTGACTTCTGTTTTATTTTATGCAATTGTATTTATATTGCGTGTTGCTTATTTTAACAGCTGGCAATCTACAAGCATGGGCCAATATCGGTGGCCATCGATGCGTCACACAAGACGTTTAGCTTCTACTCCAACGGCGTCTATTATGATCCTGAATGGTAAGATTTTATATATAAATTATATGGTCAACTTCTCCATTCAGATATCGGCCACGATTCTAGTTACCTACTGTAACTAAATCCTAAGTAGACGGGAAAGTTTTGAGCCAACTCATGAGCACAATTTCGGATTATAGACAAAAATGACTGAATAATATGGTTTCCACTAAATAACACAAAACTCTTTTATTTTATTGCAAAAAAAAGACGAAATAAAATAAATAATGTATAAAATGGCGACATAGAAGTCATAAGAGTGCCCAAAATTGCATAGTCCACACAATAACGCTGTTAAAAACTTTAATGTTATATTGAAATTTATTAAAATTGTCATTCCGTATTTTTACCCGTGAATGTTTTGGGTGCGCTTGAAGTGTTTTTGTTATTTTTCAAAATTGTTTCACCCTGGCTATTAAGAAATAAAACAACAATTTTCAACGTAAAGTCGTAAAAACAAAATTGTATTATGCCATTGACATTTTGTTTTGGCAATTGGCGACAATGGCGACCTCTGTGATGTTTTTCAACTAATGAAATTATTTTTGGCCGCTTCTGTCAGTTATGATCTTATGATTTATGTAAGTGATAAGGTAAGATGAATTCTCACAAAAATAGCTGTACATAAAAATGGTGCCATGAGCTGGTGCAAATACCATAAAAACTTTTGTATCTCCTTTAAATACGGCTTGTCTTTCAATACAAATGTATAATGTATACCATTTTCTTTAGACAAAAACGTAGACAATTTGACTGTTCATGTAAAATGTTCTATGTATTCATTTTGAAGCGGTCATTAGGGTCGACAATTGAACACATATTTTTAAATGCTAAGTTGTTTGAGAGATGTCTTTATTCCATTTACATTGACAGAAAGCGATGTCGTTTTAAGATTGTGTGTGAGTAATCTAGAAAGACTCGATGAGTTAATCAAATTATGTTCTTAGTGTCATGATATTAAGACTCATTTTCCGTTCCGCAGCAAGAATAAAGTGGAAGAATTAGACCACGCCGTCCTCGCAGTCGGCTACGGCATTCTGAACGGCAAGAAGTACTGGCTGATCAAGAACTCGTGGTCGAACCTGTGGGGCAACGATGGCTACGTGCTAATGTCGTCGAAGGACAACAACTGCGGCGTCGAATCGGCGCCCACGTACGTTTTAATGTAAGTAAGTAATCCGATGTTCGTTTGAAGAGTGGGATTGAAAAAAATAGCAAGCCAAGCCAATTGAGAACCTCCTACTTTTGAAAGATAAAGTTATAAAATCAATTACAGATAAAGAAAGAATAAACAGATAAAAAAAGAATTGTTACAATGAAAATTAATTTATTCATTGCATGGGAATGGGAGTGGGGCGCAAACTGTGATTGATAAATTATTTATTTTTTCACACATTATTGCACATTGTAAGTTGAAATTGGAGGAGTTAATGCCTTTGAGTAATCTCTACCAGTCTACCAGGAAGTGGAGTTCAGAAAAATTAAATAGGTGCAAAAATAAGTGTTTTAAAGTAAAAAACATATTATCATAGAAAATCGTGTGATTACACTAATGAATTTGAGAATTTTAACCTGCAAGCCACACATTTATGACGCAAATGAATTTTTAATTATTATCTTTAGGAGTTTTACACGTGTGACAAATTAAAGAGAGGAGTTGCCACAAATTAAACCATATTTAATAAGGTTTAGTGAACATTTTCAATCGCATTCTTCAATCGATATCTAGCAAATAATTTACTAACAATGATCGGAAAATACTTAGAAATAAAAAAATAATAATTACGATACGAAATTCAAGATTTTTGTGAAAAACTAATTGCTAAATAAGACCTTCGATTCGATTCGATAGAAACTTGGGCTTAAAGCATTTTTTTGTTGTTCTCTCATGGTTTTAACAGCGCTGTGCTATATTTTAGTGTCAATATGTAAATAATGCGTAATTCTACATATTCCGATCATTGTTTGTTTCAAAGTTTGTAAACTTCGAAAAACCCAAAAAGTTCTATTCATAAAATCATCACAATATCTGCGATACTTTGTATATGATTTTTTCTCTATCATCACATGTAAATAAAAGATAAATTTAATTTTAAAAGATTTTAGACGCTATCTGCATTAGTTTAACGTTCATATTTCTGTAATAATAAGTGATGTTTCCTATTTTAAAATATGTCCTGTTCTTAATGAATAGGTACGAAAGAGAGGCACTCTATTGTAAGTTATTTTTATCAGATCTATGTAAGAATCTCATGGTTTTATATGCTGGCGTAATTTCGGCACTCTGTTTAGTTTAAAATGTACTGTAAGTTGCAAGTAATTTTTAATTTCTTATTTTTTATGTTTAAAAGCTTATCAGTAAGTGCTCTTAACAGATTTCTGTCTTTTTTTCCTGGCAACACGTACCAGTGGTTTGGTATTTAATATAATTTTCACAAGTTACCGTTAAAAGTCACTGTTAAAATAGTCAAATTGAATATCTAGAAAAAGAGAAATTCTGTATAATTTGTTTTTTTTTTGTTATTTTTATATTCCTCAGCTTTGCAGGACCGTATGTTTATTTATTATAACACTTGTTAACCTGTTAACTTTGGGTAATGTGCCTCAATGAAATAAAATTGTCATTTTTCTTAGTTCCATAACACAAATTGTACTATTTTTGGAACCCTACGGTTGTAAATAGTTTTGTTAGTTATTGTGTATGTATGATTTGTAAGGAAAGTAGCTTCACTTATACTATTTAGTTTCTATACTGGCCGCTAGAGGGCGCTGATTAGGTAATTTGATAATATAACCTTAATTATAACAAAAGATAAAAGTAAATATCTGGTAATCTTGGGTAAAAAAAATAACGCACTTATCCGATTATGAAAATAGAATGCTTTTTGTATAATATAAGATAAAAATCTTTGAGACACAACCATTTTTTGCCCAACGTCCCCAACAATATGAACATTTTCCTTTGCAAGTCATCACTGTAGTGTTGCCAGAAAAAAAATCCCTTTCAAGGTTATTGCAAAACTTTAAGATAATTGGGATCTAAGAACGCTTAGGATATAGAAAAGGCTGTGTAACATTCCTCTCACTTTTGTACTTTAATGTTGAGAAAAGGATTTGCAATAAATATTTTTTATTGAACTGTTGTTTTAATGAGGCGGTGTCTCGATGCATATGTTGCCCCATTGCACCAGTTTTCCTTTGCAGGCGTCTTGGTGTATCGGTTTGTTGTACTGAAAGAGAGGATTTAGATAAGTCAGTTGGTTCTGCTTATAGGTTCCTAATACACGTAATTTAGAACTAGTGACCGCTCGTGGCTCTGCCCGCGTGGGTGTAGGTTGTTACGCCAAAAACAGTCTTGTGTCCTTCCCGGGTATCAAACTATCTCCATGCCAAAGGAGATGTTCTAAAAATGTATGCACATTACTTCCAGCGGCAATGTGATGCTCCAAGGCGCTATGCCTCGCGCCGCGTAAATGACCTGGTCACACCTCCCTCGCGGCTTGCGTTGTTCGGGACTGGTCCATACTGTATGGCTATTAAAGTCTACAATCACTTACCAGTTGCACTAAAAACTCATCAGGGACGTAGATTTGAGAGTTCATTGAGGAAATTACTCGTCAGCAACGCTTACTATTCTCTAAAGGAATATTTTGATGAAAAATTGACATTGTAGTGTATGTACCTGCCTATTGTTACCTACTGACATTGAATAATTGTGTAAATTGATGTTGATATTATTAATTTTGTTGTTTGTATACCTAATTTTTATATTTTAATTTGTATCCGATAGTTTAATAGTGACATTTAATTTTGTAGTGACATTTAACATTTAATTTTATAGTGAAATTTAATTTTAATTTAATTTCAAATGAAAAATGTGTTGCAGTGCCTGACTAGGCTCCATAATGATACCTAAGTGTTATTTAAGATCTAAATGTAAACATTATGTGATGCAATAAACGAATATGAAATATGAAATAGACAAAATTATGCAGAACAGTTTGCAATTGTCATTTTTTTTAATTTGCTTTGTTTCGTGGTACAAAAAAAGTTTTTGTATAGAAATAACTGCAACACAGCCAAATATTCATCATGGCGAATATGCAATTTTGGTGACGTTCAGTTGACTTCTATGTTTCCAGATTCAGGAGAATTTTCCTGATTTTTTGAGATAGTGTAACCTGGCCGAATATGAAACATCTCCTTTTATCTAAATCGGTTCAGCTTTTTAAGCGTGACAAGGTAACAGACAGATAGATATACAGACAAGATTTACTTTCCTGTTAATACTAGAATGGATATTCGATTTCTACTGTGCAAAAACCAGGCTTTTCACACTAGGTTTTTATTCCTCCCAGATTTTCATTTTCCCAAAATGTCTGAAAAGAAATATGATGGATAAAGTACAGTCGACAGTGGAGCAAGCGTAACAGTATGACCTTCGGACCACCTTACACACCATTCGGAATGGAGGCGGACCCACAAGGATCTGAACCTAAATATTCCAGCTGTTTTTAAAGTATTTTTAATTATTACGACTGTTTTTATTAAGTGACTGTTGGCAGAATAATAGACATCTCAAAAGATCGTTTGAACCTGTTAGTTACCCGCTAGTTTAAAATTAAAAAAAACATGTATTTTCTAGTTATTTTCAAAGTGCATTCCCATATTCCTAAGTATTTTAGAGTTACCTACGCACACTTGGAAAATCAATAAATTTTTGCAGGTTTTGTTAACGGTCCACTGGGCTAATTTCTACATGGATGTATAGAAAGTGTTTGGGCCATAATGTCACTATGCCAACCAACCAACCAATAGAGGTATTGAGCCCGTGCTCAATAGGAGTAGTTGGTTGGTTGTCTTAAAAACCAGGATTAACGGCTTATCGTGCCTTTTGTGTGTGTGTAAGGTTATAAGTATTGACTGGCTCAACTGAGATGAAAGTTCAAATCCTTGAGTCCTCGCTTTGCATTTACCCTAATGGCATTTAACGGCCTTAAGCTAAAATCAGTAGTTCTTATAAAACGATGTTATATTACAGCGGTGGGCGGGCAAAAGGTATTGTCAAGTAATCGCATAGTAAGACGTGTTGACAACACCCTTTGCCTAGTTTATCTGTCTGTCCCGATAGATAAATTTGGCGAATGGCTTTGGGGGAGAGCGCAAGTCGTGTAGATCCCCAAGGCAAGTCTGACTGTCATCCTTCACGTGGTTGCTGCCTGTTATTGGTCTGATTCCCCCTGAAACAGACGCAACTGAAATGGTCAGACGCATCCTATCTATCCTCACAGCCCTCAATCCTATCCCATCATACATTTCCTATCATTCATAAGGCTGACCTACAAAGGCCTTTGGCTTCGGCAGGTTTTGGAGGGTGACCTGCTGAACTACTAAACCCTTCCTGCGTTAAGGCCTACGCAGTTGAGCGCCGTACGGGAGGATGAGGGAGTCCTGGGAGGTTGAGCGGAGTAAGGGTCGGTGGTTAGTACCCTCGCAACGCAACACGCCCCTTTGGTCCTGATTTCTGCCTAAACGGTTGCCCCTCACAGTAGCCAGGTGTGGGGAAACGGCCCCGCGTTACCGTCAGAGGGACGCAGGCTAGGTGTGGGGAGGTACGGTGATGGCCATGCTGACGGAGCAAGGGTGTGTAGACAGTTCATCTACACATTCCGAGCACCCGATGTCGCGCCCTCTCACCAACTTCCTACACCTATATCTATCCAGTAGTCCTAGTGCACCAGAAATGGGCACTCCCAAATGTGCGGGCTCCGTGGAGGGTGGGAAGCTGGATAGACGAAGTTTCGCAACACGAACTATGGCACAAGAAAGTTCGAACACCACTATTACACCCGAAGGGAAACCGGAGGGATACTGCAGTGATCTCGGGAGAATGGGGGAACCCAGAAACCCGATTGATCTTGCACCAAACGCGGGGAGCAGTGCTCTCGAGCGAACGGGGAACCCGGTTGAGCTTCCATCTACATTGGGCAGTAGTGCTCCTGGGGGAATGGGGAACCTCGTGAACCTGGTTGAGCTAGAACCTATTGCAGGTAGTAGTGCTCCTGGGGGAACTGGGAAACCCGTGAACCCGGTTGAGCTTGATCCTAATGTAGGTGGCAGTGCTCCTGGGGGATCGGGAAGACCTGCAAAGCTGATTGAGCTCGCTCCAACTGGGGTGGAGTCCGGAGGGAAACCGAAGGATCCATCCCATTTTACAGATCCGCAGCCTTGCACTTCTGCTGCGGAACTTAACAGGCAGCTAGATGGCCCACCAGCCACCTACGTGGCTGCAGCAAGCACTGATAGCAATCTTGAGACTGAAATTGCCATCACCTCGCTGAAAAGAGGGTTTATCTCACGGGTGGTGGCCGATGAGATTCAGGAGTACCTGTCGGACAAATTAGACGACCTGGCAATGAGTGATGAGACGAATATCCCGAGACCAGCTTTTTTCGGGAAACCTACATTCCTTGACGGGAGCCTCCGTCTCTGTGTGGATCAACCTACTGTTGACTGGGTCAAAAACACCTTAGTAGATTACATCCCCCCAGACACGTATGGACTCGCTGTATTAAGGCCTGAGGACGTACCTAAACGAGTCCGTTGTGGGATCCTGTTGCCAAAGCTTGAGAGTAATTCGACTTTGATCGGTAAGCGCCTTAGGCTGTCGAACCAGTGGGCGCAGATAGACAGGTGGCTGCTCCACGCGGTTCACCAACAGAAGAAGGCGGGTTTGACGTTCATTGTGGTAAGTTTACCGGAGGACGTCGTACCCCTAATTCTGGAGAGGGGACGTAGACTTAGTTACCAACTCGGGTCGGTCTACATAAAGTTCCAAAATGCCAGGGGTAAGTTCGTCAGCTCACTGCAGACTAACGAACCCAAGGCAGAATCGGAGACCTAACCTAGTTATTGCTGAGCCGGTTTCATAAACGGCTCACAACCGCTCAAATCGACTCGGGAAAGAACAGTGTTTCCCGAGTCGATACAGATATAGCGCTTGTGGGCCGTGAGATCGAGCTCCTTTAGCTGGTTCTTGGAGAGGACGACAGTCAGGATGGCGTCCTCCTCCAAGTCCAATACAACGTCCACCTCTCATGGACTCAACTTCATACTTAGGTCGACATCACGGCCGTCACTCTGACCCACGGATCTGGAGTGGCGTTATGCAAGGACTCCATTGGGAGGTAAGCTTGTATGTGCCACACCCAATGGTTTCAATATTTTATCCACAGACAAAGATAACTCTACGGCAGTTTAGTTACGTATTAAGCTTTGTTTTTAAGTAAGTTAATAAAAAATGTTACTCAAAAATACTTTAGTAAGGTTACTTCTAACTGTTGATAGAATATTAAAACTAGCTATTAGCTGTTAAGTAATATCAAAACTGCAACAAACGGATTTATGTTCCAGATATCTCTGCGCTCTAAGACTTAATCTTAAACAACAGCCTAGACAAGGTCATTGCACCACCTTATATGGCAGAAGTTTCGTCAGAGGAAATGGCTCGCTTGAGTCGATTCTGCGAGAGAAGTGAAGTGGGGCTGACAATCTGTGAATCTGTACACCCAACGCTCTACATCCGCTGTGAGGAATGGATCAAGCCAATAACACAGGTAACCAACTTTGTTTACTTCCTTCTGATTACTGACGTAGATATAATAAACAACACCTATCAAACGAACATTAAATGTCGTCGCTGGCAATCGGAATGGATAACCTTTTTCTTAACTGGCACTAAATTCTAGTGACATGTGAAACTTTATATAGTATGTTTGGTTACGTCATTGTGAAACAAAAATATTTAAATACCCCGTATTTAAATTTTTGGATACACAGGTTCGGGTAGTTTTCTTCATCATCTCGGTCCTCAATAATGTTATTGAAGCCGCGATTTAGACATGCTTTACAAAGACAACTTCGCTTGCCGCGCCCTATTGCCGTCGGCTGTTTTATCATTGAACTGTATGTACTAAACAGGAAGTTAAGCCTATCATAATGTTATGTACGTTTGGATGATGCACTGTATAGGCTACTTTGAGAAGTTGAAACAAACTACGTACAGGTAAAATTACAAAATACCTGCGTGAGCGCACTACCCAGAATCAAACTTAGTCTGAAAACATGTTACCAAAGACACGACTTTATTTATGGTGTCGTTGGGAATGCCAAATAAATCATCAAACAAAGGTCTAAAAACCTTGTGATTCCGATGATCAAAAGGCGTATAATAATGAACGATATAAATAGATCTAGGATGTTTTAGTGGGTAGATTTCACATTTTTGCAATGGTAGTTAGATATTGAATGGCCGGTAATTTTGAACGAATCGGAAGCACGAACGAATGAATGATGATTTAATGATTGCTGTTGAGTTGCCATATAACTAAAAAAAGGTTAGAGTTATCATAGCGTAGACACCTTGCTACAAATAACAAGTAACAGCAACTTTAACATTGTGTCTTCAATTTAGGTGTCACGGACAGTTCCCTGTGCAGAGCCTCAAAGCAATGCCAGCAGTCGCCCGTTTTCGGAGACCACTCGAACGAAAGAAGAAGAAAAATGCAGTTATATAGATGAATTTTCTTGAACGCGTTTTATCACTTAAACTATGACTTTCTCACTCGGAGATGACATTAGGCCATTCTTATTTGAAATGTACCACCATATTCTGGATCAAAATTGTAATGTTTAGAGGAATATAATATAATTATGACAAATTGATGTACTTTGTTATTGTCTCCCAAATGCCTTTTTCATCACTTCTGCTATGTGCGATAGAGGTATCGTCAGTTCTAACTATTAATTAAAGCTCTTTGACGTCCGTCTACTCTTAAAAGATATGTCACGCTTGAGATGCGGTGAACTGTATAAAAAACTTTGTAATGAAGTTAGCTTTATAAAAAAAAAACACGTTAGTTGGTTTAATAATACTTACAGTCCAGTAATTCCAGTAATTATGGGAGCCCCATTGAGTCGAAGAGTCTGGCTGTAGCTGTACCAACTCATCTAGATGCACCTTTATTGGTCGGTTATCTATTTTCCCTGGTGGCATATGTACTATACTACGAAGCTTCAATTTCGGTTTATTTTCTAAAGCTCCTAAAATGGCGTATTTCAAAGCTCTTATCTTTTTAATATCGTCTTCCCCCCTCACGTAACTTTTAACATCTTTGAGTATATTCTGCGGGGTTACTTTCTTAATCATATTCAGTTTGAATGGTTGGAATAAGTATGCGTCTTTTAAATCAATGTCATTTGGATTTACTTTGCTTAGAATCTCAAAATTATCACTTTGTTTTAAGAATTTATTTTCAATACGGTTGTTTTTTAATATTGCGTTGTCTGTTAAGAAAACAGGCCTTCTTTGTTCATTGCCATGTATTCTGACTAATGGTTTGTAAAAGGTATTGAATTTTTCGTCGTATTCATATGGGTTTGCTTCATAGTTGTGTGGCACAAGTCGTTTAACTAATACTGTGTTAAATTCTCTTTTTAAATCTTGATTTTTATCCAGATTATCATATTTTCCGTTTTTGTATTTTAAACTGTGTATTGGTTCCAATCCATTGTTAGTAAGTAAATATTTCTCCACGTCATCGTCTTTTATTATATTGATTAGTTTTGTTATGAAATCTACATTGTTAACATTGTCAAATTTCTGTGCAACCAGTGTGTTTACTTTTGATAATAAACTTATAAGAAAAAATAATTTTGTAGTATCTTTTATAACTATGCAAACCTGCATTGTACTCAGATTATCTTGAAACACTATGATTATAGTAGTCGATCATGCGTGTGATTTGATGACTGATTTGAAGAATCAATTCTAATTAAAACTATGTAGTAGAATTTGTAGGAGTCGATGAAAAGAAAACGATAACATAGTGAAATCATGTAAGATAGACTTCCGTGAGTAAAATACTAGATATTTACATCAAGCAAATATGTATGCAACTAATTGATTGATTGACTTTTATATTTATGGATCAATTTATTGTGTAGACATAGATATTAAGCATTGTAAAAATGGCTATTCAAGAAAAGAACACAAAAGTTGAGGCTTATCTCTAAAAGAAAATTCTTCAAACCCACCTGGATTGGAGAAGTGCTTGGGTAAAATATACGTCGTGTGTACACTACCTACTCATAATTTAGTTATAATAAATTTAAATACAAACAAATAACTAATACTAAGTAATACATAAAAAACGTCTATATTTGGCGAGTTATAAGCAGTGATCGGAATAGGCTGAGTATATTTACCTACAGTTTGTAGAACAGGATAAAAATTGGAGACTTCCCTGCAATATTTTTTTTAGTAAATTTACCGGATCTTTAATTACGTGAATTTAAACATCTTATTATTAATATTTACCGCGTAACAAATATACAAAAAGAAATTTTTAAAAATGAAGAGCCATGTGAAAAAAATTATAAGGAAGAATATTTACGCAGGAGAACTTTCTATTTAATTAATTTGATGTTTGAATTTACGTAGTTAAAATTCCTGTAAATTATCGGTGAGGTAAAAAAAATATTTTAACGAAGTCTCCGATTTTTATCTCTGTTCTACAAACTGTAGGTAAATATACTCACCCAATTCCGATCACTGGTTATAAGTCACAAATAAAATTTAATACAGGTTGGTGACGTCAAAACGACAATAAATTAAAACAAGAGCGGAAGATGGAATAGTGTAACGTTGGCAGCATTATTTCATACAAATGTCATGAAATTATCAAATGGATAAGATGTTTTTGAAAGTGGCAAACTATTTCTATGAACTAATATAGCCCATGTTTTAATTTGAAGTCCGTATGGTACGCCGAAATACCCTTCACCGAATAGGACCGTTTTCCGATAACACTGTACTCCGACGGTTAGTTGATCTAAAAATACTTGGCCGATGGAACGGGTCGCCGAAAATATTATTCATCGACGGCTGGAAGTCCGAATGAATCCTTCGCCGATAGAACAGTTCGACGTAACACACTTCAACGACGATTGGTCAAACGAACTATTTTGGAATGGAATAAATGGAAAATTGTTTAATAAAATTAAATAATAAAATATGTTTAATAAAATTAAACAACATAAACAGTATATATTTTTATATAGTATATGTTTTGAATTTTCTTAAAAAATGCGAAGAATCTTTCCCCAACCTATTATATACTGTTTATGTTGTTTAATTTTATTAAACATATTCCCAAAAAAATTAACAAAACTATCCATTTATGAAAATAGTTCGTTTAACCAATCGTCGTTGAAGTGTGTTACGTCGAACTGTTCTATCGGCGAAGGTTTCATTCGGACTTCCAACCGTCGATGAATAATATATATAATAATAATATTTCGGCAAACCGTTCCAACAGCCAAGTATTTTTTAGATCAACTAACCGTCGGAGTACAGTGTTATCGGAAAACTGTCCTCTTCGGTGAAGGGTATTTCGGACGTACGTTTACCATACGGACTTCTTTTAATTTATTGTCGCATTGACAGCACCACACGCATTGACAACACATTAGTTCATATAAATGTTTTGATAATTTTATAACATTTCTTTGCAATATTGCAGCCAGTGTTATATTATTTCTTAGAAATCTCATGAAATTAGCAAGTGAATAAGATATATTTGAAAGTTTAAAAAATCATCGTAGTCTATGTTTTAATTTATTGTCTTCACCATCCTGTACATATATTGAGTTATTGATCTGACATGGTAAATTAGTAATCCTACAAATATTATAGACGCGAAAGTTTGTATGGATATCTAGATTAATGTGTGTGGTACATCCATATGGTATGTTTTTTACTCTTACACGCAAAAACTTGTGAATGGATTTTAATGAAACTACAACAATATAGCACATACATCAGAATAGACATATAGGCTATAATTTAGTTTGCTAAAGATATAGGCTACTCGAAGTACTAATAGTATCGTTTTTTTTAAAATTTTATTTTAAAGATGTTACTCTTGACCTTCATATCACGTGATGGTAAGTGAAGATAAGGCCGATGATGGAAGCGAGCTACACCCGGATTCCTCAACCGGGAGAGGAACTGGCTATCTTACCTCTAACTGCCGAAACACAACAATGCCGTTAACATTATTGTTATTGCGGCAGACTTAGGTAATGGTAGCTAATCAGGTAGACTTAGAAAAGCCCTACCACCAACCAAACCGAGCAGAAAATTTCTGCTCCCACGGGAATCGCGTCCCGGACCTTTAGCTCTAAGTTCAGTGGTCTCAACCACTAGACCACACAGGCGGCTGTATTCATTAGTCTTCTTGACACGTGAAATAGGTAATATTGAGTTTTCGTTCTGACATGGTAAATTGGTAGTCCTACTACTATTATAGACGCGAAAGTTTGTATGGATGTCTGGATGGATGTATGGATACATCCATATGCTATGTTTCTTACTCTTTCACGCAAAAACTACTAAAAAACTCGATTTTAATGAAACTTGCCAATAATACAGCTCATACATCAGAAAAACAGGCTTTATTTTAGCTTTAGTATTCTTGACACGAAATAGGTAAAATATCGTCACTATATAACAGCTTCTTAGTGGTCCAGTGTTTACAACCTTGCACGACTTACTAAAATGTCTAGTTATACCTGATGGAGCAGCCGTAAGGGACGTAACTATAATTTATTTAGTAGGTACTAAAATTTTGTGGTGCTGAAATTTAATTAAGCAACTAAGTATTTTAAGTTTAGTAGCCATCGAGCAATAATGTTAGTATCTTGAGGGCTGCTTGTAGGTACTAACGGCAGAACCTTATAAATTATACAGGATGGTGCCGTGAATGCGACAATAAATTAAAACATAGGCTATATTAATTCATAGAAATGGTTTGCCATTTTCAAAACTTCTACTTTTTGGTTGATGGCGTTGTCATTGATTTCGCCAGAATCCAGTTTTTAGCTCAGATCTATTTTCAAAACATCTTATTCGTTTGATAATTTCATGACATTTCTATGAAATAATGCAGCCAATGTTAAATAAATGTCATGAAATTTTCAAACGAATGCGATGTTTTTGAAAATGGCAAACCATTTTTATGAACTAATATAGCCCTTGTTTCAATATTGTCGTACTGACAATTGAGAGCACCACCCTGTACCTATACTGGGTGTAAAGGGGAATGCTTTTGGAAACGAAGACATTGTTTTTTTCGCGATTTCAATTTTTCTTTCAACAAGTCGTGTTAAGTATCACTGTCGCCGCCATCTGGTTCAATTCGTCGCTTATCTGGATGCCTAGCCCGTTGATTAAACGCCGGCATCCAACTTAATGCCTAGGCCGATCGTTTATTGAACTAAACTCAACGTTTAACGATGCCTAGGCGGATTGTCTTGTACTGCAGGTTTGGTATGATTGGTAGGTTCTAGGTTATTTTTATATGACCATTTATAACCAAAACGATCGGCTAGATAGATAACCGTCGTTAGTTCATAATGCTATCTACCCTTGTTTACATAACAGTATCCTACAACAACAGCACGGATTTGTTAAAAAACGTTCTACTATAACTAATCTTTTAATCTATACAGTGGATATATTTAGCTCAATTGATAATAATGAACAGATCGACAGTGTATAGACTGACTTTCGAAAGGCCTTTGACAGAGTCGACCATAGAATTTTATTAGAGAAGATTTTTTATAATGGTATAAGGGGAAACCTATGGAGATGGTTCAAATCATATATTTCTAATAGAACTCAAAAGGTCGTTATTAAAGGCTACGAGTCTAAGATCACTGAGATTAGCTCCGGAGTACCACAGGGCTTAATTTTAGGTCCACTTCTATTTATTATCTTTATTAATAACGTTTACAAGTGCTTTTCACATTGTAAATTTCTTTTTTATGCAGACGACCTTAAAATATATCGAATTATAAATAATAGTGACGATCATTTGGTACTTCAGGAAGATCTAGACCGCTTCAGTGCATATTGCAGATGCAATGGACTGGATCTGAGCTTGAATAAATGCAAAATCATAACCTTCTCAAAAAAAAAACAAATAGGTACATTAGTAGCTTCTCGTATTCACTCTGCGGTAGTGCTATTGCAAACACTAAAAATATTAAAGATTTAGGGATTTATTTAGATAGTAAAATGCATCTTGATAGCCATATAGAATACATAATAAGCAAGTCTTATAAAATGTACGGGTTTGTTATGCGGTCGGCTGCTGAATTTAAAAATTCTTCGACATATATATACCTTAATGTTATAGTACCTTCCACCTTACAGCGCTATAAACTTTTCTGTTTCAGGTAGGTAAGTTTAATGCGTCTCGCTCGACTCACGTAGAAGTTGAATTAAGTTGTTTACGAATACAAAATAATGTGGAAAACAACACTTTAACCGACGATTTGTGTGTCCGCAATCCATATTATATCCATATAACGGGGTAAGGGTGTGTGAGTTATCAACATTGATTTTCCTGGCATTATCACCAGCCTATACACGTCCCACTGCTGGGCACAGGCCTTCCTACATGGGAGAAACACGTGAGGAGTTTGGGCTGTAACACCACCACGCTGGCCCAATGCTGGTTGGTGGGATAAAGCGGTTGCAGTGACAACCGGGACCAACGGCTTAGCGTGCTTTCCGAAGCACGGAGGAGCTCGAGTTTAAAATTTTTGACTGACACATCCCGGGTTAATCCACGGCGAAAGTTGCTTTGTTTTCGTAATCGAAGCCAGAGCGCTAAAATCACCACGGCACCGAGCTCCTCATAAAACAGTTAGTAGATCGTAGGTATAGTTTTATCATCCTTGATATAATCGATAGTGAAAACATAAGTCAATTGTGAGAAGACTATCGAAGCATATTTGAGACGGGACAGGTACCTTATAGAGACGTTAAAGTTACAGGAAAACGGTTCTATGAGACTTATTCATAACTTACATTCTGAACTGCATTTAAGGATTTTGAAAAAAATGAAACAGTCAGCGAAAAAAATGCTAGGATACCAAAAAAAACAAAATAAGGTAGATACCTGCCTTAATTTTCCGTCTCAAAAATCTACCGTGTATATTTACTGTTGAAAAAGTATCAAGCAAGCCTAAGAACACGTTACTACAAAAAGAAGTACCTAAGTAGACTTATTTAGGAGAACAACTGATGTAACACGAATCGTGATGAACATTTTCCGAACTATTCTTTTCCGGTAAATAAGTGAGTTAGTAAGTACCTAAATAAATAAATTTAGTAAAATCCCTACCATAAGGTTGTCTGGTAGAGATCGGTTCTGGCGATAAGACCGTCTTTTTGGGTATATTGTGTCTTATTTATTTATTCTTATTTTTATCTCTGTGATGTTTATGTACCTACCTAAATGTGTAAAATAAAGAATTTCTATCGTTCTATAGACAGCCAAAGTGCAACTTAAAATCAATTTATTGGATTGATTCCAAGTTGCATTTTGGCTGCCTATACGGATTTGCCCCATAGACGAACTTTCCCGCTGTCACCTTGCCTACCTTCCTTAGGGTTTGTGGGCTACTTACATACCCACAATACTATAAATATCTATTATAGAATACATATACACAAATACATAAATTATATTATAAATTAAACAATAATAATATTTATATACTTAATATATTTAAGCATAATATTGATCATACTTATCTATTATATAAATATTGATAATATTACACTACATTATTAATAAGTATTTAAACATAATATCGTATTAAATAAAACAGTAATATAGTAAACAGTGTTATGAAGACGGCCGGGCGAATGGATAAACGCACTCAAGTTGCTCGGCTATTGTCTACATACAAAACCCGTTCGACCGCCCGCCGCCGCAGGCGCCGACGGTTCTCGATCAGTCAGAATCTGTTCTCGACGCAAAACGCATGTCGCTTGACCGCTCGCGCATACCTACTCTGCTTTCGTTTCGCCTTACTGTTTCTGTGTATTTCATACTTTCCTATTGCACCTTCTTTCTTTCTAGTCTGTTGTGTTATTTGTAACTTTTGTTTCCGTGTGTGTTTCGTGTACGTGATTATTATAAACGTTATATGTGAATACCTGTGTTTACATTTACTGGACCATAAAAACCGTAAGCCACATATACCTAATACCTACCAACCCAAACCACATCACATAGACTAAACTGGTGACCCCGATAGAACACAAAGTGCATGATGAGTGACAGTAGTGACTCGGCGAAAACAGCTGGTTCCCAACCACGCAGCGGCTACGTCACTAAGCGCCGTGTGCAAAAGGAGCGCGTTTCCAATGATGACGTCCGTCACGACAAATCATCGGATGTTCGGAAGTTGACTCTGAAGGTGCCTCCATTTTCTCCCGACGACCCTGAGATATGGTTCGCTCTCCTGGAAGCCCAGTTTAACAACCTGGACATCACTGACGACTCGGTGAAGTTCACTAATGTCCTCACCAACTTGGACTTAACTCATGCGAAGGCCGTGAAGGATATAATTACTAATCCTCCAGCGAAGAAGCGCTATGAGAAAATAAAGACGGAACTGATCAGAAGACTTTCTGCTTCTCACGAAAAGAAAGTCAAGCAGTTGCTGACTCACGAAGAGCTCGGAGACAGAAAGCCTTCTCAATTTCTGAGGCATTTGCAAGATTTGGCTGGACCTTCTATTCCCGACGACTTCATCCGTTCGATGTGGAGCAGCCGCCTTCCACATAGCATCCAGACGGTGCTGGCTTCCCAACCAACTCATTCGCTGGAGCAGCTGTCAGACCTGGCTGATCGCATCCATGAGCTCACCTCACCCTGCAACGTAGCTGCGACGTCAACGAGTGCACCGCAAGGACCTTACAGCGAGATCGCTGAGTTAAGGAAGATGGTGGAACGTTTGGAGAGGAAGATTGACGAACAAGCTCGCTCGTCACACCAACCTCGAGGGCGATCCAGACAGCAACGACATCGTTCTCCTTCGCGTAGCTCTACCAACCGCTCCAAATCTAGCTACCGCAAGTACCCAGTGTGTTGGTACCACTCGAAGTTCGGTTCCCAGGCTCACAAGTGTCTCGAGCCCTGCGACTTCAAGATGGGGGGAAACTCCACGGGCAGTCGCTAATGGCGACTGACGATTGCCCTGCCTCAACTGGTCGCCTTTTCGTTACCGACCGCAACTCGAAGACCCAATTCTTGGTAGACACCGGAAGTGACCTTTGCGTCTACCCTCGATCTGCGCTTCGGGAACGACGAACCAGGACTGACTTCAAGCTTTGTGCGGCTAATGGGACTTCAATCGATACGTTTGGCTACGTCGAATTTAATTTAAATTTAGGTTTAAGGCGTGATTTTACGTGGCGTTTCATCGTAGCTAATGTCACTAAAGCTATAATCGGTGTAGACTTTCTTAGCTATTATAATTTAATTGTAGATTGCCGTAATCAGCGCCTAATTGATAATACCACAACGCTGTCTTCAATTGCTTCGCTTGCTAATGTATCTAACATTTTTTCAATAAAGCTTGCGACAGGCGACACGCGGTATCACCGGATCCTGAGTAAGTTCCCGGAAATCACACGCCCTTCAGGCACACCTATTGCACCAAAGCATAGCACTGTTCACTATATTAGAACCACACCTGGCCCACCTATTTATTGTAATCCTCGCAGGTTAGCACCAGATAAGCTGAAAATCGCTAGGAAGGAATTCGAGCTTATGCTACAAAACGGCACAGCGCGTCCTTCAGACAGCCCCTGGGCCTCTCCTCTACACCTTGCGCCCAAAAAGGATAATGACTGGCGACCTTGCGGCGATTATAGAATGCTCAACGCTCGCACTATCCCAGATCGTTACCCTATAAGGCATATCCATGACTTTGCTCATTCTATTGCTGGCTGCACTATCTTCTCCACTATAGACCTGATGAAGGCATATAACCAGATCCCAGTCCACCAGGATGACATCCAGAAGACAGCCATCACAACGCCATTTGGCCTGTATGAATTCCCCTTCATGACCTTCGGGTTGAGAAATGCAGGCCAAACATTTCAAAGGTTTGTCGACGAGATGACGCGAGGTCTTGACTTTTGCTACTCCTACCTTGATGATTTTTTAGTATATTCAAGGTCACAGGCTGAACATGAGACACACCTGCAGCAGCTTTTTCAGCGTATGAAAGACTACGGTGTCCTGATCAACACTGCAAAATGCGTTTTTGGAGTAAGTGAGGTAACGTTTCTAGGTTACAAAATCTCAGCGGCAGGCACTAAACCTTTAGCGACCAAGGTAGAGGCTATCAAGGACTTCCCTACGCCAATGACGGTTAAGCAGCTCAGGCGATTCTTGGGAATGCTGAATTTTTACAGGCGATTTCTGCCTCACGCCGCTAAAATTCAGGCACCCCTAAACGCTCTGCTGACTGGTTCTGTCAAGGCGTCCCATCCAGTCCAAATTTCAGGCGAGTCTCTCATAGCTTTCGAGAAATGCAAAGAAAGCCTATCCAATGCTGCATTACTCGCACACCCACACTGTCAGGGCAAACTTGCGCTGGTAACAGACGCGTCTGACACTGCAATGGGTGCAGTACTGCAACAGCTTAAGGACGGAGCTTGGCAGCCTCTCGCCTTCTTCTCGCGAAAATTTGGCCCTTCGCAGGTAAAGTATTCGCCATACGACCGCGAGCTTTTGGCCATATACGATAGCATCAAATACTTTCGCCATATGCTAGAGGCCAGACACTTCGTGGTATACACTGACCACAAACCACTCAGTTATGCATTTCATGAGAGAAAGGCTAACTGTTCCCCGCGTCAGTACCGTCACCTCGATTTTATCTCGCAGTTCACTACCGACATTAGACACATTTCGGGCAAAGACAATGTCGTCGCCGATACATTGTCCCGTGTCGATGAACTGCAGATGCCAATCGACTTTGACTCTCTTGCTGCATCACAAGCCACTGACCAGGAGCTTGCTCAACTTCTAGGTGGTGAATCCTCACTCCGCCTAGAAAAACTCAAGATCCCTAACTCACAGACTGAGATCTACTGTGACGTTAGTACCACATCACCCAGGCCCTATGTTACAGCACCTTTTCGAAAACAAGTTTTCGACAGTCTACATAACCTCAGCCACCCAGGTGCCAGCGCGACTGCTAAACTAGTAGCAGAGCGATTCATCTGGCCTGGAGTGCGCAAAGACTGCCGAAAATGGGCCCAAAGCTGCCTAGCGTGCCAACGCGCCAAGGTGTATCGCCATGTGTCATCACCTTTAGGCACATTCGAGGTACCTCGCGCTCGGTTTGCGTTTATACACGTAGACATAGTCGGCCCCCTACCACCATCTCAAGGCTACCGCTACTGTCTTACGGCAGTTGACCGGTTTACTCGCTGGCCTGAAGTCACACCAATGGTGGATATGACTGCCGAAACCGTGGGTAAAGCGTTGTTATCGTGGATATCCAGGTTTGGATGTCCGACCGATATTGTAACTGATCGCGGTCGACAGTTTGAATCCACACTCTTCCAATTTCTGGGAAGAATGATTGGATTCAAACATCGCCGAACAACCGCGTATCACCCCGCGTGTAACGGACTGGTGGAACGGTTCCACCGTCAGCTAAAGGCAGCCATAATGTGCCATGCTGACGCTAATTGGGTTGAGACGTTACCTCTCGTACTATTGGGCATACGGAGTTCTTTCAAGGAAGACCTCCATACTTCGTCTGCAGAGTTGGTATACGGTGAGCCGTTACGCATGCCAGGAGAATTCTTCCAGTCATCTGCTCCTGAGGCCACGGATATTTCCGACTTTACCAACCGGTTAAGGCGCTTCACAGAGAAACTCCAACCTTTTCCAGCTGCGCGACATAGCAAGGACAAAATATTTATCCATAAGGACCTCACTACATCCAGCCACGTATTTTTACGTGATGACGCACTTCGTGGTTCGTTACAGCCTCCATACACTGGTCCTCACCAAGTGCTACATCGAAGTGACAAAACCTTTAAAATATTGGTAAAGGGAAAAGAAGTCACGGTATCAATAGACCGCTTAAAGCCGGCCTATCTACTGGCGGACCCATCCCCTACCCCTATCCCACGTCCTTATATACCGAATCCTAACCCTACTCCACCCATTCACTTACCTGATCCCGTCCAAAATATTCCCGTCGACGATGACGTCAAAAGAACGCGTTCAGGCCGTGTAGTTCGTTTCCCCGATTTTTATCACCCGTAGTAACGGGCTTGGGGGGGAGTGATGTGGGCTACTTACATACCCACAATACTATAAATATCTATTATAGAATACATATACACAAATACATAAATTATATTATAAATTAAACAATAATAATATTTATATACTTAATATATTTAAGCATAATATTGATCATACTTATCTATTATATAAATATTGATAATATTACACTACATTATTAATAAGTATTTAAACATAATATCGTATTAAATAAAACAGTAATATAGTAAACAGTGTTATGAAGACGGCCGGGCGAATGGATAAACGCACTCAAGTTGCTCGGCTATTGTCTACATACAAAACCCGTTCGACCGCCCGCCGCCGCAGGCGCCGACGGTTCTCGATCAGTCAGAATCTGTTCTCGACGCAAAACGCATGTCGCTTGACCGCTCGCGCATACCTACTCTGCTTTCGTTTCGCCTTACTGTTTCTGTGTATTTCATACTTTCCTATTGCACCTTCTTTCTTTCTAGTCTGTTGTGTTATTTGTAACTTTTGTTTCCGTGTGTGTTTCGTGTACGTGATTATTATAAACGTTATATGTGAATACCTGTGTTTACATTTACTGGACCATAAAAACCGTAAGCCACATATACCTAATACCTACCAACCCAAACCACATCACATAGACTAAAGGTTTTTATCTAAAATATTGAAGAATGTACTCAAGACCCAATACTTATCTAATTTATCCGATTGTGTCAGTTAAGTGGGGGCCACAGGGCAAAATGGTACTAGTGATGTTGAAGCACCTAGTTGTTGACCTAAACATCGATCTTAGTTTTAAAGTAGGTGTTTTATTGTAATTTGACAAAAAGACGCATATGCTTTGTGCTTTATCAGTTCTGGGTTGCTCACAGTATTGTCTTAAATTTTAGCGAGCACTACACATTTGAAATAAAACAAAGGAAGCATAGGCACCCGGGTGAAAGAACATATAGCTGACGTAAAACCTAGGCGCGAAACGAAGTCGGCAGTGTGTGAACACGCTCTTGACGGACCCAATCACTACATCAGATTTGATATGCCCCAGATCCTCGCCAAAGAACACCGTTTCATTCCTAGAATGCTAAGTGAGGTTATTGAAATCAAAAAACATTCTAATTTCAATAGAGAAGATGGTTGGAGTGTACCACCAGCTTGGGATCCCATCATGCGAATAATAAAGTCCCAAGCCCGTCCTCACACTGTCCGACAAACTGACACCGTGAGCTCCGTATGCGTAATTCGGACCGCTCAAAATATAACACAAAGTGACGGTAGTGAACTTAAAACATATCAAAGGCATTTTCCCGCGACCTTCACCAGATCGTCGGTCTTCCTTGTGGGAGGCCTACCAACTCTGTGTCTCCCGGTACGCGGCCGCCACTCGAGGACATTTCCGCCCCAACAGCCGTCAGTCCTCCTTGCAATGTGGCCTGCCCACTGCCACTTGAGGTTCGCAATTCTTCGGGCTATGTCGGTGACCTTAGTTCTCCTGCGGACGGATCTCATTATTTTTAATGCGATCACGCAGAGAAAGCCCGAGCATAGCCCTCTCCATTGCCCTTTGGGTAACATTGAGCCTTCTTATAAGGCCCATTGTAAGCGGCCACGTCTCAGTTCCGTAAGTCATCACTGGCAACACACACGAATTAAAGACTTTCGTCTTCATACACTGCGGTAGTTGGGTCGAGAATATGCCGCGAAGCTTCCTGAACGCTGCCCAGCCGAGTTGGATCCGTCGATTAACCTCTTTCTGAAAGTTGGACTGTTTAAACGTCGGGTGTATAATAATAATGTAACATCCGGTAAATTGGTTTTATTTCTGGGTTGCTGTTACAAAATGAGGTGTGAAATAAATTAAGGCAGTTTCGCCTTCTTAAGGAGACTTTACAGAGAGTCCAGCACTTAATCTTGATCGTCTGCGTCACTCTACCTACAGTAATAGCTGCACTGTTTTTTTTATAAACAACTAGATGAGATGCTCACGGTCCATATGTGCTAAGTGGCTACCGTCTTAGACACCTGCAATTACAAGGAGCCCTAAGATGAAATGCCTTCCATGCCCAGTAATTAGCCTGGCTACCTTCCCCTACAATCTGAACACAGTGAACCGTATTAGGGTGAAAATAGGAAAGGCACTGGTACCTTCTCAGATGATCCTACATACGGGTTTCATCATCATCATACCAGATTAGGATGTCCACTGCTGAACAAAGGTCTCCCTATCGATTCCCAAATGGAACGGTTCTGCGCAGCCTGCATCCAACGGCTCCCCGCGACCCTGACCAGGTCAACTGTCCATCTAGTGGGTGGCCGTCGTACTTTGCGCTTTCCTCGACGGCCGTCTGTTCTGCGTGCTATGAGTTATGTCAGTGACTTTGGTTCTCTTACGGATGTCCGCATTTCTATTAGGGGTAAGTCCGGATACGGGCTTACCCCTAATAAAACTAAGAATAAAATATCGATAAATTTTTCGACACTCCGCCACCCTTCCTGCACACAATGCCCTCATTTTGTTCCTATTGTCGATACAAACGTAACAATTTGGAGCTTTTGTCAAACTTGAATGAAGCGTTTCGTTTAGTTTCTTTTATTTCTTTGATTATACCTTTATGTGCATACCGACCTATATGTCTATTTACTCCAAATAAAATGTTTTGATAGAGCAATAATACATTTAACACTTCTAAATGATTTTTTTTAACCTACCTAATGCATAATGAGCGTACGGTACCAAAGATAATGATATATGTACGAGACAATGTATTTATGTTAGTGGCTGCCCGCGTGAATTTCGGATATCGCACCAATAAGTAGCTTTTGCTCTTTCTTCTTTTCCTTTTTCAGTACGGTGGGGTAAGCGCCAAAGTTTTCTTTTAAAAAAATGTGCTAGCATTCACGTCAGCTTATTTAAAAAACAAAAAGAAACGAAAAACTATCAAAGCGAGCAACCAGGCACCGCGGCACCACAACCTGAAGCAAAGTGAAAATGCTGTTGCAATTTAAGCTTTGATCGAAACTACAACTAAATGGGGGTATTTACAATATAATTTTAGCATCTCTATACATGAACGGTATAAATGGATGAGAATATATGGGACATACATCTAACAACTAATACTAAATTTTAATACCGTTACTAGTAACATAATATAAAATTAAAAATTATAAGTAAAACCCGGTCTCATAAATCATCTATCTAACACCATCTCATTGAGCTACTAGTCTTATGAGCCCAAACACGCTATATTTGCTGTAAGTCTCTGAAGAATTGAGCACCCCGCAGACAATTTAATGATACAGGATCAGGTCCAGGTTAGCATGTCTTGGTAATACCACAGAAGTAACAGTAAACCAAATATCAAATCAATCAGATCTGTGAAAGTGAGCTGATAGCCATCAAACGCCTGAACTAGTCTTCATAAATTATAGCTAAAAACCATCCTTTACGTCGGCATTTAAACAAAAAAAACACGATCAAAATCAATCCATTAGCTTAGGAGCTACGATTCCACAGACAGATACACAAACAGACACGTAAAACTTATATCACCTTTCATTTTTATTCGGGGGTTAGAAAACAGAAGTTTTCGCGAAAGCCCGCGGCTAGCCGGTTATTATGGCAAATAACTTATTTAAAATCTGCAACCTAACTCAGTTGCCACTGAGGAAAGCTTTTAACGTAAATTTTTAGCGAACGCCACCACTTTAAACGACAAAGCGAAATGAGGCCATATTGTTTTTATCTTAGAGCCCGTGGTGCTGGTATAAGTAGGTACCCCTGGATCTTAATTCTTGATCTACTTTAAGAATATTGAAGTTGGCAATTTAATAATCCAACACCTCAATTTAATTTTTTTTGCAGTAAATAATTGTTAAAATTCAATTAGTATTCGGTCATTATGATATCAGTTTTATCACAAAAATACGAGAGGTGTCGCGAAAATAGATAGGCGATAGGTAGGTTCCATGATCTGACTGATTATTACGTTAGGTACTTAAATATGTAGTGTTTTCGCTAAAAATTGAATCCTGCATTTTCATAAAATAGCAGGAACAGTTTTAAAAAGTAGTAGAATACATTAAAACACTAACATGCGTTAAGTCCTGGGTGGCTCAGTGGTCAGAGCAGTCGCCCGGATTGCGAAAGGTCACGGGTTCGATTCCTGCCTCAGGACGTGAAATTTTTCTAGTTTTATTATATTTTATTACTAAGTAATTTTTCAAACATTTATAATAATGTTAAACTCAAAAATTAAGAATATGCGAAATACTTTACTGCGAAAGTTATACTACTAAATAGTATCTAATAGTAGACTAGACTAAAAATAAATCTCGTGTTTAATTTTTCATTTTTGCGAAAACAATTATATAAGTGTCGTACCTATGTGTCGTATGTTTTCACAACATATTTCTTAAAACCACAGGCTTAAAACAAGAAACTTGAAAACAAGTAAAAAACCTAAAATGAGTGATTCTAGCGACGAAGAAGTTCATTTGACGCCAACAGAATTGACTGAAACTATTAATAATGCGCAAATGTTTTTGTTTTGTATTGAGTCGTTTCCTCGTTGAGGTGGGATGAAAAGTTACGTGTTGCACTCGAGTGCAAAGATTTTTCCCGTCGTGCTCTTTTGATTCCCACGCTAACGCTCAGGATTCTAATTTTTGAATCATTTGCTGCGCTCGTGATTCAATTTTAGAATCCTTCGCTTGCTCGGTCATCAAAATTGAGCACCCGGTTAAAAAGCAACTTTGCACTCTTGTATAACAAATAACCATTCGTCAAAAACAACTTAATATGTTTATCACAATAAATTTATGGTTACTACCTAGTACCTAACTATGTCATGTAATAATGTCTGTCATGTCTGTTTTTTTTTTATTTTTTTAAAATTTTTTTATACAACTGGGTGACAAACAAGCTGACGGCCCACCTGATGGTAAGCGGTGACCGCCGCCTATAGACACCTGCAATAACAAGGAAAGATATTGCACTTGATATTGCAGGTGCGTTGTCATCCTGGGGCCTAAGATGAAATGCCGTCCATGCCCACTAATTGCACTGGCTACCTTACACCTCAACACCACGCACAAGAAATTTAGTACCTCGTTTCTTTGTCGTTCTTCCAGAACTTGTAATTATTTTCCAGCACATGTGTTCCCTCTTTCCTTTAACATGGGTTCCTTCCAAAGAGGCGTGAAAAAGCATCTTTTAGGCCGGCAGGGTGGAGGCGGCTAGAGCTGTGCCTAAACTGCACTAGCTGTCTTCGCATATGGACTCTTCTTACCACTTCACATCAGGTGGTGCAGAGTCATTTGTCGTGCTTTGTATAAAAAAAATACGCTAACTAACAATGTCTGTCTATCTGTCATGTCGGAATTTACAGTATTTTTAAACGATGAAGTGGGTTTAATAAGGTCTCAAACTAGCGTACGAGGCTACGGTTAATCTGTGGCTACTGTTACGTAGTCTCCATCGGCTACGTAACCGCGTAGCTCAAAGTGCTACGAGCGTTTGACGCTTGTATATGTTCTTAATTTTATTTTACCATTAATATTTATTATAAATCAAAATTATTATAATAAAAAAAATGGAAAAAAATATGCTGAGGAGTTTTATGAGCTCATTCTGCCAAGCCCACTTCACCAGAGGAAACGTTCGGCGAGCTATCACACATACCTGAAGATGTCTTCTTCATCTTTATTTAATGGCCTCTCGTTTTTACGAATTTTGCCAATGTCAAGTGAAATTAATGTGCAAATAACTTGCGGCAACGTTGTACGGTGATTGGGCAAGACGAATTCGTTTTCCAAAGAAAACGTGGACGCCGGCCCGATAAAACAAAATGGATGCTGTCAGATGGCTGTGGATGCACACAACCTGTCGATTTCACTGTCAGTCGTGCCTTCAACAACCACCTGAAGATGTCAGTTGTCTTGAATAATTTCATAAGGTTACTACCGTCACTTTGTGTTATATTTTGGCTGGTCCGATTCACGCATAAGGAGCTCACGGTGTCAGTTTGTCGGACAGTGTGAGGACGGGCTTGGGACTTTATGATTCGCATGATGGGATCCCAAGCTGGTACACTCCAACCATCTTCTCTATTGAAATTATGATGTTTTTTTTTATCTCGATACCCTTATGTAACATTCTAGGAATGAAACAGTGTTTTTTGACGAGGATTTGGGGCCTGAGAGCCTGGAGTGAATTTGTCCTTCTATATCAGATTTGATAAAATCTGATATAGAAGGACAAATTCACTTGCATTGTCATCCTGAGGCCAGTGGCGTTGCTTGCTTTAGATGGGCCCTGTATCAAAAATTTTTGGGGGCCCTATGATAAATACACAAAGTTTCGGGTTTCATGTGGCCTTAATAAAGACCATCGATGGAGGGTCTCATGGGTTTTGAGAAAATATTTAAATGATTAGTTTTTGAAGTATGTCGTTTTTGTTATGTGATTTTTTGAAGTTAAAACCTCCTACTTTTGTTTTACAAAACACAAAACAAATGTAAAACAAAAGTTTATATTTTCCCCCACAAATTATTAGTCCGAATTAAACACTGTATTATTATTAATCTAGCGGACTTATTCAACATTATCATTCACAAAAAAATAGGCCTGTAGAAAAACAGAAAAACCCCTTTGTCAAGAAGAAAATGAGCTGATAGTCACCAAAGGCCTGAACTGATCTTCGTAAATTATAGCTCAAAACCATCCCGATCACATCGGCTTTCAAACAAACAAAACCAAATCAAAATCGGTCCATTCGTTTAGGAGCTACGATGCCACAGACAGACTCATAGATACACAGACAGACACGTCAAACTGATAACACCACTCTTGTTGATAAAAAAAAAACATACCAGCCGAATTGAGAACCTCGTCGTTTTTGAAGTCGGTTAAAAACAGAAAGACATGAGATTTTTAATTCAAATTCAAGCTAAACTATAAACAAAGGAATGCAAACTAAACGAAATTGCAGCGTTTTGTTTTTCATGTAACGATAAATTTCCCCGGTACAAGTGCAGGCCACCCTCCTGTCCCCTCGACGAGGATATTTACTGCGACCATTACCAAAATTATCATAAGGATTCCCTTGGCCCTACCAAAATGATGCCTACGATGTAGAACGTAAATGCTTACGTGAAATAAGGAAATAAAAAAAGGTTTTTTTTAGTAATTAAAATATAATAAAACTAGAAAATTTTCACGTCCTGAGGCAGGAATTGAACCCGCGACCTTACCAATAACCGCGACCCATTTATAATAATGTTAAAATCAAAAATTAAGAATATTTGAAAGCACTGCCCCAACTTAACCTAATCGTCGGTATTTGTAAAAATACTTGTTTCGGATGTTGAAATAGAATATTTCGACATTGTAGGGTGGAAGTTAGCTCATAAAAGCAAATACAGATAGACTAGAAGAATTTCACAGGGATATCCCAAGTCCTATTTTATTTTTAACTGAGTAGCGGTTGAGATTCATCTCACCTGCCGATAAGTGATAAAGGCGAAAGATGTAATCTCGCTTCAGTCTTCAGTGGCTTATGAGTGAAAAACTTCGGTTCTTCTCCGCAGTTTCATTGGACATCCCATTGATGGGACGATGCGACGCGGTACAAAATCATTTAAACCATGGAACCATTTTCGCATTTATAATATTTATTCACTAATTACGCGTATATTGTGCAATTTTTTATACTTACTACTAGATGACAAACAAGCTGACGGCCCACCTGATGGTAAGCGGTTACCGCCGCCTATAGACACCTGCAATAACAAGGAAAAATCACTTGATATTGCAGGTGCGTTGTCATCCCGAGGTGTAAGATGAAATGCCGTCCATGCCCAGTAATTACACTGCTAACCTTTCCCTTCAATCCGAAACACAGCGAACTGTTTCATGGCTGAAATAAGAAAGAAGTTTAACGTTCTATAGACTCTAAAACCTCTACGATATCATTATTTCCTACTTATCGAATGCTATTTACACAGAGACCTACTGTCGCATGTTGCGAGGCGACAGCGCGACAAAATGGTAGTAACAAAATTAGTTTGCCTTTTTTATATTTTTTTAAAAAGAAGTGATAGACTTAATTGTTATAATCATCGGAATTTGTATCTCTTATGCACAGTTTACAAGTGTTTTTCTTTTTAGTGGGTTAAACAGATGTTTGCGGACCGCTTTCTTGTATAATCGTAATACCTTAATTTTGGGTAAAAATGTAAACTTTTTTAAAATTCCTAACAGGGTAGCTTTTAGCCTTCATCTAACCTGATGGTAAGTGCTGATAACGCCGAAGATGGAAGCGAGATACACCCGGATTCTTCACCACAGAGGAACTGGCTATCTCACCTCCAACTGCCGGAACACAACAATGCTGTTAACATTATTGTTATGGCGGCAGACTTAGGTAAGATCGTGGTAGCTAGCCAGGCGCCGCGGACTTATAAAAGCCATATTACCAACCAAATCGAGCAGGAAATTTCTGCCCCCACGGGAATAGAAACCCGGACCTCTAGATCTAAGGTAGGTGGTCTCAACCACTGGACTACAGAGGAGATTAAAGTTATCTTAATTTTATTTTTATCATAATGGTAAATAAATAAATTTTTCTATCGTAAATATGAATACGGCTATATAACCATAGTAATGGAAGATCACAGCCGAACAATACTGGCTTTATAATGTTACGAGGAAGCCTCTACTATGCCGCTTTGTATAAAAAAAATGTAAGCTAATTTCGAATGTTATTGAAATGGCTTCTTTGCACAATCGGCGACGATTACTTAGAAAAATCAAAATACAAAATATGTTACACACAAGCGCACACGCACGCACACACTCATACATAAACATACACACACGCACTGATTATACACATTTTCTTTTTGTACTTTTTTTACAAAGCGCTTAAAACTAAGCGCTAGCTAGCTCAACTAAAATTCAAGATTAATTTCAGTAAGGCACACACATCTGTTACAATGACAGTTTGCTGCCAAGACCTTCGTTGAGGTGTCGTTATTGTACACAATATTAATTAATTTTATGCGAAGACTAATTTGGTGTTTTATCTCTGCCACGATACTCATATAGGGCTATGCAATTAATGCAATACGCCACGTGAAAACATATTTAGCAAGGATTAGAGATGATTAGTCTTCCATTAACATTCGGGTATGCTGTAGCGGGGCCTTTGACCTCTCGGCCAACCGGTCGTGAAATGATTATCTTTAAAATAATTATAAAATGAAATAATAAGCACCTTGTGAATTGTCAGTGGATCGGCAGCGTTCGGGAAGCTATGCCATATATTCACGTCCCGAATACCGCAGTGAATAGAATAGAATAGAATTTTATTGTATATCTGTGTATAAAACTAGTGTATAGGTATAAGTAGTGTAAACTGTGTAAAGAAGTATCGGTCTTACAATATAAATAGTGTTTACAACAGTTTTATCCATCTCGGACATACAATATTTACTTAAAGCGAAGGGGATGGCAAGGGACCTTGAGCATTTAGTTACAATACCAGCGACATCTATTCCGTGCCTAGGATAATACTATATACTTCACGCAGACTAAATATCGTATCGTTGCGCTGCTGTACCGATAGATGGCATACACACAATTCAGTATTTGTCACAGAGTAGTTTACAGTTCAGAGATAGGTTATTCATAAGAAACTAAATGTAAGTGTCTCATGAGAAAAGTCTTCGATCAGTGTGTGCTAATACCAGAGATGACCTACGGCACTGAGAGGTGGTCGCTCACAATGGGTCTCATTATGAGGCTCAAGGTGACTTTAAAGGCCAATGTAGCGAGCAATGCTCAGAGTTTCACTTAGGGAACGGATCAGAAATGAGGAGATCCGTAGCAGAACCAAATTGCTACCAAACTAAAGTGGCAGTGGGCAGGACACCTTGCTCGCAAAACCGATAGCCGCTGGGGCGGAAAGGCAGCCTGGACAGGCCTCCAACAAGGTGGACTGACGATCTGGTGAAGTTCGCAGGCAGCCGCTGGATATGTGCAGCGCAGCACCGATCGTCACGGAAATTAGGGCCATTCATCGAGTCGAATTACTACTTTAAATTATAACAATCTTTATTAAAATATTCGCGCCAAATCCTTTCCTAAATTCTTTGCACTGACTATCGAGTGTGGCTATCGACCATTGAGGAACAACCTAAGAAGACACGTCACTCGTGTGCAAGAGCTGTGGCCGCACCGGCCGGCATGTCAGTACGTCCGCGAACGAGGTGGTGAAATGTACTCACAATCCGTGTTACTAAGAACAAAAGGTGTGACATAATCGATTTAATCCACGCGAAGTTCAAGTGAAATAATACATATATGTGTCGTGTGCTCGTGTGTCCGTCTGTGCGTGCATTTACGAGAGAACAAAACCAATCGTCGAGGCTCCAACCAGTGCCTCGACATTATGCTGAGTGGGGTCCTTTCAACGTCACCTAGTTGTAATTTAGTAACATAAAAATATGATTAATGTGTAAACCTACTTAGTGTGGCGTTGAATAAATGTATTTCTTTCTTTCTTTCAATCGTGGAGACTTGAAGCCGGAGAAGATTGCCAAACGACACCAATCAGCCCCCTTATTCTCAACTGTCGGAAAGAATTCGAATTTCGGAAACTCTATGCCTGTCACTTTTTATCGCGCTGCGTCAAAGCGAGACGGCATATGACTTGTCGAATCGAATCCGTGATCCGACAGTTGAGAATAAGGGGGCTGGTCTGAGTCTGACTGACCTGATTGGTATCGTTCGGCAATCTTCTCCGGATTCCTATTACCTTGCTACTAATTCAGTTCTCCCTTTGGCGCAGTTAATTAAAATCATACAGTCCACTTAAAATCATTTACAATAATCACCTTCTAAACGAATGGCCGCACCAGGAGGCCTTTGTCCTGCAGTGAACGTTGAAGCGATGATGATGATGATGATGATGATGATAATCAGTTGTATGAATCTAACGTAATAAATTTTTTGGTGCAAGCCCTGTCTGATACAAATACCCCCTTTCACAAATCGGCATCCCTTATCTACAAAGTTTGTACTAATACCAATACTTGAATACTCCAAGTAGTTTTGTTGGAACTACTCTCACGAACTACAATATGTATCTACTTTGACATTTTAGCAACCTTATCTCCTTTGAAATACGAGTCAAGAACTGTCGTGTCGTGTCGTTATTGCCCATGACTGTACCTAAGAAAGATGTTGAGTTATGCCCGCTGTGACTGGGTAATTTGTTCTTAGGACATTCGTCCATTAATTCCGCTAACGGTATGTGAAATAGAATAATGCGGTAGTGCTGTCTCGGATTCTGATGATGTTTTTTCCGAATAGCCAGTTCGACGGTGACGTGCTAATAGGTCTGACATGGACAACATTTTTAAAAAAAGTAAAAAATAAATAAATAACCATTTATGGCCATAACATGATATACGCTAATTTAGCTCGAAGCTATTTTTACGTTTATTTTTTAAGTTATTTCTTCAAATGCTTAAATCGATCTTAAAGTCATAAACAGTCACCTGGCATAGGCATTTTTGCTTAAAAGCTGACTTCGGTCACTATTTGTAAAATGTAAAAAAACGTGTTACAGAAAATAAATAAATAATTATTATTATAAACAAAAAGTCAATTCTCAAAAAGTTTATATGATTGTTAAAACTCTTTTTCAATTATTTGTTTTTTAATAAATTTTGTGACGCTCTGTCAATCTGATCGAATAAAATTTTGTCGCGTATATATTATATATTTAGCATTGTGTTTTTCTTCAAGTGGCGACCGTGAATAAATAACATGGAAGATTTAAAACGTGAACGCGCAAATTTACGCCGCATATTTACTAGAAAAATAAAAGAAATTATAATATTGCTGGAGTCAGAAAATCCTGATCCCGATGGCATCGTTGCTATTGCAGAAGTATTGGAGCCGCGTGTACAGGCCATGTTTGAGCTGGACCAGCAAATCTTTGACCATCTAGTGAAAAATGGGGCGGAAGAAAAAGAAATAGACGACGAGTCAGATCAAGCTGACACATACCGAATCAAGTGGATTGCTGTGAAAAGGAAAGTAGACAGATTAACCTACCAGCATGACGCAAATATCGTATGTAGCCAAAAACCTCAATTACGTAGTTCATTGACAGATTTTGAGTCGGTAAGCAGCTGCGGTGATAAGGGTGCCAATACTTACCGGCGAAATTACAATCTACCAAAATTGGAACTAAAAAAGTTTGATGGTAACATTCGCAGTTGGATTGGCTTCTGGGGACAGTTCCAAAAAATCCATAACGATCCTTTTATCGATGATTATGACAAGTTTCAGTATTTATTGCAAGCGATGGAAGAAAATACGTCCGCTAGAAATTTAGTGGAGAGCTTCCCGCCGTCAGCAGAGAACTATAAGAAGGCCGTCGACCAGCTTAAAGAACGATTTGCAAGAGATAATATTTTGATTGATGTATATGTTCGAGACTTATTAGGTATTGTCTTATCACAGGCTAAGAAGAATTCACGCTTATCTTTGACGACGCTGTACGATAGACTCACTACGCAGCTACGAGCGCTGGAGACGTTGGGTGTGACGTCGGATAAATACGCCGCCATGCTCCTGCCGCTGGTGGAGTCTGCTCTACCTGATGAGACGCTGAAAGCCTACGAGAGGTACCGCTCTATTGACTCGAACATAACGGCAGACACAGGTAAATTGCTATCTCATTTGCTTACTTTTGTACAAAAAGAAGTTGAAAGTAATGAACGAATTTCAATAGCTAAAACATCATTTCACAATGATGGTACCGAAGACTATAACGAACCAACTGCTTCGTGTTTGTTAGCGGGGGGCGATAAAGTTAGTAACCGTGTGTGTATATGGTGTGATAAGTCGACCCATTCTAGTGCGGAATGTTCTAAACTTAGTAGAATGACTTATGACGATAAAAAAGACCTCATTAAAAAGAAAAGAGGTTGCTCTATATGTCTGCGTATAGGACATCACGCTAAAATGTGCAAAATTTTCGTTAAGTGTTTAATATGCTCTAGACGACATAGCACTGTTATGTGTCCCGACTTGAATAAGGCCGATAAAAAGAAAAGTATCAAGTGTGACTCGAATCAGGTAAATAATAGTGCCAGTGCCACTATGTCTTCGTCACAGGTTAATGCTGTCACGATGTTGCAGACTCTTATTGTTAATATAATAACTACAGACAATGTGAAAACGCCCGTACGAGCCTTAATTGATACTGGAGCACAACGGTCATATATAAAAGAAAAACTAGCAGAACAGCTTCATTTACAACCAAAAGGTGAGCAGTGTTTAGTTCATCAGGTATTTGGAGGTATCGAAAAGAAGTTGCGCAAACATAAAATTTACGAAATATGTATAGAGAGCTTAGATAGGTCGTACCAACTCAATCTGACAACATTGGATGAGCCTAAAATATGTGGTACTATTCCCTCGGCTAGTCATTCTTTACGAGACAGATTGCAGTATCTCAATGTGGCCCTATCAGATTATGGCAACATTAGGGACATAGGAATACTCATCGGCGCAGATTTTGCTGGCTACATCATAACAGACACCTTTATTAAAGTTGAAGAGGGTTTAGTCGCAATTAAAACAAGATTAGGCTGGACAATACAGGGTAAGGAAAGTAACGCCTACTGTACGACTTCGGAGAATAACGTCAATATGGTTTCAGCGTTATTATCTAAAACAGAGGTGAGTTTGACAGATTTGTGGGAGCTAGAAGCGATTGGCATACATGATACACCTGCAAACATGAGCGAGGAAGATATTTTAGAGAGCTTCAGAAAGAATTTGACGATAAATAAGGAAGGTAGGTATGAAGTTGGGTTACCATGGAAACACGATCAAAGTGTCCTTTGTACTAACAGAGATTTAGCGGAGAGGCGATTGTTGTCAACCACAAAAAGGTTGAATACATTGAACAAGTTCGCTGCGTATGAGAACGTTTTAAAAGAATGGCTTCAGCTAGGGATCATTGAGAAAGTAGAATGTGATGACGGAACCGGACACTATTTGGCTCATCACGCGGTCATTAAAGAAGCTAGCCTAACAACGAAAATAAGGCCAGTGTTTGATGCGTCAGCCAAAAGCGGAAATAGCACATATAGTCTGAACGCCTCTAGGCAGGCGTTCAGACTATATGTGCTATTTCCGCTTTTGGCGGAAAGGGAGTGAATTTGATTGAGTTGATCCCAAAGCTGTTGATTCGTTTTAGAAAGCATGCAGTTGGTATATGTTCAGATATCGCCAAAGCATTTTTGCAAATATCTTTATTAGAGCGTGACAGAAATTATCTGAAATTTCTATGGTGGAAGGAGAATGGCAGTCAAAAGGAAGTAATCACATTCAGACACTATAGAGTCGTATTTGGCCTTACCTGCAGCCCATTTTTATTAGCCGGAACGATAAAACATCATCTTATGAACTATAACGGAGAAATGAAAGGTACAGCTAACAGGTTATTGGACTGTTTTTATACCGATAACTGTGTGACAAGCCTAGAAGAGGAAGAGGTGGCGAAGTTTGTTGCAGAGGCGCGTGAAATAATGTCTTTAGGGAAGTTCGATTTAAGAAGCTGGGTGACACAGCCTATGAAAAACATGAAAGCGGAAACAGATTGCGTGTCTGTGTTAGGTATTAAATGGAATACTAGTACGGACGACTTAAGCTGTAATATGGAAAATATTAAAGATATTAAGGAAGGAAAAGTTACAAAGCGCTCTTTACTATCCATAGCTCACAGTCTATTTGACCCTATAGGCTTTACTGCACCTGCCTCGCTTATTCCTAAAATAATTTTACAAAGAGCCTGGCAGCGAAATTATAGCTGGGATGAGGGATTATCCGAGGATCTAACTAAAGAATTTAGAGATTGGTCTAAAGGTCTGCATAGGTTAAGTGAATGCAGAATTCCACGACGACTGACTTCCGCAAATATTGACCATTGTGATAGAAGTTTACATGTTTTCTGTGACGCAAGCATGGCAGCGTATGCGGCATGTATTTTTTTAAGAGCAGAACATGAAGGCCATGTCGACGTGCAGCTAGTAGCGGCTAAAGCGAGAGTAGCTCCAACTAAGCAACAGCTGACCATACCACGCTTGGAATTATTAGCGGCGTTGATCGGCGCTAGATTGTCTAAGCTAGTTATGTCATCATTGGAGTTGGACTGTGATAAGTACTACTGGTCAGATTCTAGCGTTGTCCTAACGTGGATCCAAAAGGACGCTCAGTGGGACAGATTCGTGAAAAACCGAGTAGATGAGATAAGAAGTACTACGAGAAGGTATCATTGGCGTCATATTCCCGGTGCACTGAACCCAGCTGATTTTGTTTGTAGAGGCTGCAGTCCAGAAGTTCTAGTACAGTCCATGTGGTGGAACGGGCCGTTATGGTTGAGGCAAAATAAAGAAAGTTGGCCAGACACAACAGTCACAGATTCTGGCAATAAAGATGGCAATAAGACAATTGAAATGTACGTTGAAATATCAAGAGAAAATTTTACTGATTTATTTTTAAAATTTAGTAGCTATACAAAATTAGTACGAATATTTACATATGTTTTAAGATTCATAAAAAATTGCAGAAAGAAGGGGGATATACGTAATAGTAAACATATTAACTTTAGCGAATATGACAAAGCTGAAATGAAGTTGTTCAAATTAATTCAACAAGAGACATTTCATGGAGGTTTATTTTCTGATAAAAATATTCAATGTTTTACTGATGAGGACGGTGTTGTGCGAGTGAATACGAAGATATTACTATCAAATGAAGACGAAGGGTTTAAAAGGCCTATACTGTTGCCTAGTAAACATTTTATAGTTGAGCTATTAGTTTGCTATTATCATCGGGTTCTGCTTCACGCAGGTGTACAAACTATGATAGCAAGTCTTCGGCGCAGAATTTGGATTTGTGGAGTTAGGAGATTGGCAAAGAAGGTAGTAACCAGTTGTATCGCATGCAAAAGATATACCGTAAAATCAGCTGATTCGCCTTTTGCACCGCTACCTACGAAAAGAGTCGATTCCAGTGCTGCAGTATTTGAGACCACGGGCATTGATCTAGCGGGACCGTTGTACTTAAGATCTGGAGAAAAGGTATATATAGTTTTGTTTACCTGCGCAGTGTATCGAGCGGTTCATCTTGAGCTTGTGGAGTCGTTGAGTACAGAGGCATTTCTCATGGCTTTGAGACGTTTTGTAGCACGTAGGGGATGTATGCACACCATATATACTGACAATGGTTCTAACTTTGTAGGGGCTAACAACCTTTTTAAGAAACTGGACTGGCAGAGAATAGAGTCTGAAACGGCGACTAAACAAATAAAATGGATTTTTAACCCTCCATCAGCGGCATGGTGGGGAGGCTGGTGGGAAAGAATTGTGAGAATGATAAAGGCAATTCTACGGCGGGTTTTAGGCAGAGCACGATTGAGTTATGTTGAACTTTTGACCGTTTTATATGACACAGAGTCTGTAATAAATTCGCGACCCTTAACGTACGTCGGGGAAGCAGACTTGTTGATGCCGTTAACACCAGCTTTTTACCTACAAGAACTAACTTCACCGAGCATGGCGGACTTTGAAAAGGTTGAGGCAAGTGAGTTGAGGTCGAGAGCCAAATATCTCCTGAAGTTGCGGAGTGATTTGAAAGAGCGGTTTCGCAAGGAGTATCTGGCGAGTTTAGTCCATCATGGGCGGAGGCCTTCAAACATGATTAGACTGGAAATTGGAGATTTAGTGCTGTTAGATACAGGGGCGAAAAGAGTGACTTGGCCTCTCGGAAGGATTTTAAGACTAATAAAAGGCGTTGATGGCTGGCCCCGGGTAGCCGAAATAAAGATGAGAGATGGCGCTATACTCGTGAGGCCGATTCAGCGCTTGTTTCCGCTCGAAGTGAAGCCCCAGTGAAATTTGATTTTTTTGTGTTCGGAGGATGTTAAAACTCTTTTTCAATTATTTGTTTTTTAATAAATTTTGTGACGCTCTGTCAATCTGATCGAATAAAATTTTGTCGCGTATATATTATATATTTAGCATTGTGTTTTTCTTCAATGATTGCTACTTCGTTGTTTGTTTGTAAGTTACTAAATATACCTATAAGTTAAAAGAAAGAGATTTATAGCCAATTTTTGATTATATATGAGTACAGATAATCAAAGTAGCCAATTTAGCAAGTAAATTGAATTTTTAGCGTCAATCAATAAGTTGAGAAAATTCGTTAAAGTTTTCCATCTGACTATAAAGTTATATATAAGCAATAAGTATACTAGGTGGTAGGCCCTAAGTAGGGTCGTCTGGGTATTTCAGCTGTGAAACAGTTCGATGTGTTTCGGATTGAAGGGAAAGGTATCGAGTGTAATTACTGGGCATGGACGGCGTTTCATCATATGCCTCAGCATAAAAACGCTTGCAAGTGCGTTTTTATGCTGAGTTTCGTTTATCACGTGATTTTTTTCTTTGTTGTTGAAGGACTTGCAGGTGTCTATGCGCGGCGGTAACCTCTTATCACCTGGTGGGTCGTCTGCTTGTTTGTCAACAATACAAAATTAATATAAAGCAATCTTGTCGCAGAAGTGTGCGCAGTATTGTGGTCGTTGCGTCTGCGAAGCCCTAATATTCTTTCCCGAGATGATGATTTTTGACAGCCATCGTTACTAAGGCCGCATCCGTTGCCAAGACAACACATCAGCCGAGTTCGGGACTAGCCAATAGAAGTAACGGATTTTTGGCGTGGACGTCTTCACGAATTCGATTGTCCAATCACACCGTCCGACTCCTGTGTCATCTTTGTTTATTTTAATTGTCATTTTTTGTATATTTTCTTTATAATATGTTTTAGTTTATTAGTTTTCTTTAGTTTTAAAAATAGTAATTTAGTTATTTTTTAATGCAAAACGTGACTGCAGTGCGTAATACCAATAGTCAGCCTGTAGAATCACTTGGAAACAGCCTTTTGCAGTGTCATCTTTGTGTTCAGCCGCGATTTTTTAAGGGGCGGAAAGGCTTAAGCATTCATCATGGTAAATGCCATAAACCTCAGAGTCAGAGTGTTTCTGTCTGCTCCGCCCCGTTCACTAACGATGATGCTCCCACTATCACACCTGCTACTTTCTCGGAAAATCTTGCTAAATATAAATTTTCTACTCCAATTCTAAAGCGTGTTCCCCGCGGTGCGCGTATCTCTGTTGCGAGAAAACTCGCTGAAGAGATACGCGCTACCGTCGCCGAAAATTCAAAATCTGCTTGGGAGCATCTTCTTACCTTTCCTTACCGTGTTTTGCATGTCACCAAAAATCCGTCATGTCGTGCATCACTTACTTCTCGCATAAAACAAAACTGTGAATCTAGTAGCCTCCCCCTTAAGGATCCCCTTGATTCACGCTCCTTTTTTAATCGTAATTTGTACAAAGCTGTGGAAAATAAGATCAATGATGGTGACATCAAGGGTGCCACTCGCCTTCTGTTTTCAAGCGATTCTATAGCGCCGGATTCTGCCGACACTCTGTCTTCACTCAAAAGTAAGCACCCAAATTCTACAAACATTATTTTGCCCGATAAACCACATAAAAATGATAATTTACTTCAGGTATCTCCCGACGTCATTCGGCTGTCGATCAATTCTTTTAGCAGCGGCTCTGCTGGCGGGCTCGATGGCCTCGCGCCACAACATTTGAAAGATTTAACTTCTGTTGGCTGCGGTGACGCGGGCGAGTTGCTGTTGAAGGAGCTGACTGCACTTTCTAACCTTATGCTTACCGGTAATGTTAATCCTGCTATTGTTAGCGTTCTCTATGGGGCCAACCTCTGCGCTCTCAAAAAAAAAGATGGTGGAATAAGACCGATTGCGGTCGGTACCTGTTACCGTCGCTTAACTGCCAAAACCTGTTGCAGAGCAGTAAAGGAAAGCCTCACAGATTATTTTCAGCCAACTCAATTAGGTTTTGGCTCGAGGGGTGGTTGTGAGGCTGCTGTGCATGCTCTGCGTACTTTCTTGGACAATGAGTGCGGAGAGGTTGTTCTCAAGGTGGACGTTAAAAATGCTTTTAATTCTGTAGACAGGGCTGCTCTGCTGAATCAGGTGCTATATAAAACTCCTTCTTTATACGGTTTCCTTTGGCAGTGCTATAGTTCACCTTCAAACCTACAATACAGAGGTAATTTGATCTCTTCTGTTGTAGGCTGTCAACAAGGTGATCCCCTCGGACCTGCCATTTTTAGTTTAGCAATTCACCCTACCATTCAAAAACTAAATTCAAAATTAAACGTATGGTATCTTGATGATTTGCGTACACTTATCCAAGAACTTCATACTATTGGTCTCGATCTGAATTTCTCGAAGTGTGAGTTATTTATTTCAGATAGGATCACTGGTTCACATCGAGACGAAATAATTTCGGAATTTAACTCTTTGGCTCCAAATATTTCAATTGTTGATAGAAAATCGCTTCGTCTACTTGGTTCACCTATTTTAGACGATTCAATTCCCTTTTTTGTTAATGAAAAAATTGTAACCTTCACAGATTTATGTCATAGGCTTCTTAAAATTAGCACTCACATGGCTTACATAATTCTCCGTTTTTGCCTTTTTGTTCCCAAATTTATGTATACTCTTCGTTCCTGTCAACTTTGGAAATTTCCTAACCTTCTTTCGGAACTGGACAGTAGAATGAAAGAAACACTTTCTACTGTTCTGAATATCAATCTTTGCGATCGTTCTTGGTTTCAAGCATCATTGCCAATACGTTTCGGAGGTTTAGGTATAAGGAAAATTTCAAGTGTTTCTCTTCCGGCCTTTTTATCTTCCATTTATAGTACGCGTCCTTTGACAAAATTTTAAGTGATAGTTTAACTACTTTTGAAGTGTCCCACTTGGCCGAGGCCAAATCTAGCTGGTCAATGACTTGCTCTGGCTCTGACTTTCCTATTTCCCCCTGCTCCCAGAAACAATGGGACGGGCCTCTCTGCGAATTGGTGCGGAACAATCTTTTAAATACGTCAACCAGTTCTGCGGATCGAGCCCGTCTCTTGGCAGTGGGAGAGTGGGAATCTGGTCTATGGCTACAAGCTTTGCCTTCGGCTAATTTAGGTACACTCCTTGACCGCACTGCTTTTCGTTTTGCTATCTGTTTGCATTTAGGAACCGTCTGCAATGTCCCACACCGTTGCCGTTGTGGTAGTTTGGTTGATGATCTTGGTCACCATGGCCTCTCTTGTGCAAGAAGTGCAGGTCGATTTTCCCGGCATGCTGAAATCAATGACATCATTCGTCGGGCTCTCGCTACCTCCGGGACCCCTGCTGCTCTGGAGCCGAACGGTTTAGCGCGCGATGATGGGAAGAGGCCTGACGGCATGACTCTTGTGCCCTGGAAGATGGGTAGGTCTTTGGTGTGGGACGCTACTTGTGTCGACACCTTAGCCATGTCCCATCTTCCAAGTACCTCGTCGGCACCAGGATCGGCTGCTGCTTCCGCTGAAACTCTTAAACGGCGCAAATATGCTGGCTTATCTAAAGATTACATATTTGAACCGTTTGGAGTTGAGACATTGGGACCTTGGGGTCCAGGTGCTCACCGACTGTTTAGGGACATTGCAGATCGTTTGTGTGAAAGTTTAAGTGACAATAAGGCTGGTATGTATTTCGCACAAAGAATAAGCCTCGCAATTCAGCGAGGTAATGCGACCAGTCTTATTGGTACACTTCCATTTTCAGTAGATTTAGGTGGTGTTTTTTATTTATAAGTTCGGTTAATTTTAGTTTATTTATAGGCCTAAGTGTATTTTAATTTTTATTTCCATTATGTATTTGTTTTTAATATATTTTTAAAACAATTGAAAAAAAAATATAAAGCATATACAATGTAAAATACATTAAAAACAGGTTTGGCATCGTCAAGGTAAGGTCGCTACATCATCGATCCTCTCTTAGCTTCTCTCAGAGCACGACCGTGATCTAGAGCAACCCCATTATAAAATATAAAATGTTTAAAAAAATACCTTGTGTTCCTCTTGGTTATACTGATATGACAAATTAGTATGACCACCAGGAAACGAAGAATAACCACTCTCCCTTATCATTGGAGTTGCAGATGCCGTCTGGTTTATGGGTACTTCATCAGATAATGCATTCAACAGCGTTACAGTTTGGCCTTGAGAACGGCCTTATCTATAAAGCTGATAACTATCATCATCAGCCTATACCTATACGTCCCACTGTTGGGCTCAGGTCTCTCATGGGAGAACACATGACGAGTTTGGGCCGGTTTGGGCCATAACACCACTTCGCTGGCCCAATGCGAGTAGAGTGAAAGCGGTTGCAGTAACACCCGGGACCAACGGCTTAAAGTGCTTTGTACGCACGAAGCTCGAGCTTGCAAATATTGGTTGACCCATCCCGGGGTCGACCATGGCGAATGTTGCTTTGTTTTCGTAATCGAAACCAGAGCGCTCTTGCCACTACGCCATCGAGCTCCTCCTAACTATTGTACAGTCGAACTCGTAAGTAAATTAACATTTTAGTACCAATCACATCGACTATTGCGCTCTTACAATGGTAGTTGCTACGAATTTAAAGCCAATACTTGTTGTGACGTGTACTATAGTGTTACATTACCTGACTTCGACCGTAAACAAAGCGACACTAAACGAACGATTTCATAAATAATAAGTACGTAAGTATAAGTATAAGGTAGGGAGTAGCTCGGCGGCGGGAGGCGTAGTTGTTTTTTTTATACAACTAGATAACAAACAAGCCGACGGCCCACCTGGTGGTATACAGGGTGGTGCCGTCAATGCGACAATAAATTGAAACATGCGCTATATTAGTTCATAGAAATGGTTTGCAACTTTTAAAAACATCTTATTCGTTTGATAATTTCATGACATTTGTATGAAATAATATAACATTGGCTGCATTGTTTCATAGAAATGTCATGAAATTATCAAATGAATAAGATTTTTTTGAAAGTTGCAAACCATTTCTATGCACTAATATAGCCCATGTTTCAATTTATTTTCATATTGTCGGCAACATTCTGTATAAAAAGTGGTTTCCAATAATTCACGCTGCCGCCGTTATCATACAATTTGACAGTTGTCATGACGACGAACGTTTCCGGTTCAATTCGATGGAAACTTACAGTACTCAGCAGTGACTGGCACTGACTGGGCAGTGACTGGGACTGGCACTGTGCTCAGCCCCCTTATTCTCAACTGTCGGATCACGGATTCGATTCGAAAAGTCACACGCGATAAAAAGTGACAGGTATAGAGTTTCCGAAATTCGAATTCTTGCCGACAGTTGAGAATAAGGGGGCAGCAGTGAGATGTTGGTGATGATGACTGGTGATCGTTCAAGGCGACCTTCGTAGTGCAACTGTTCCATCGGACGTACTGTCATGTGTACAACTGAAGGTTTTATTAGTTCGTGATGCATCCACATAAAACTCCATTTTATCGGAAACTCGCTACGGTACCGCTGGCAAACTTTCCGCTGAAACTTTTCAACGTATATTTTAATATTTATTGAACTTTACGAGACACAGGAAACGATAATTTGTTTACTCAATAACCGTAAAGTAAAGCGGAATATATATTTTTACATAGTTTCTATCAAATAAATTTTCCTGCCTGTAGTGTGTTCATAGTGCTGTGACGTGTGTTGTGAACATTTTTTAAGTTGAGGACAGATTCAACGTCATCCCAGTAGAGGCAGATGTCTATCGGCCAGTTTCAATAAACTATCCACAGTTAAAATTAGAAGTGAGCTTGACCAAGTTTTGTTGTAACCCATTTCCTGTTTTTAAACAAATAGATGACAAACAAGCTGAGGGACAACCTGGTGGTAAGGTTAGTGGTTACCGCCGCCTATAGACACCTGCAATAACAAGGAAAAAAATCTCTTGTTATTGCTGGTGCGCTGTCATCCTGAGGCCTAAGATCAAATGCCTTCCATGCCCAGTAATTAGACTGGCTACCTTTCTCTTCAATCCAAAACACAGCGAGCTGTTTCACGGCTGAAATAAGAAAGGCGGTGGTACCTACCCAGACGAACCTACAAACGGGACTACCACCTAGTCATTAATTTACTAAAAATAACAAAGTTTGCATGGTAACTAAACTACTTACGTTAAGCCTATTTGTTATGGGAGGAACGGGTAATAAAGTCAGCTTGGTTTGTCCTTCCCTTTTAAAAATGCTCTGAATATTTGTAAGTAAGGATGAAAAGTCACCACTCCCTGTTTCTTTAAACAAATTAATGCTATTTGTAGGGCATTTAAGAATTCGCCACAGATGCTAGTCTCAGCACGAAAAGCGACGCTCTGAAAGCTTACTTTCTGTAGATGCATCCTCAAATGGTATTCAACTATTACGTTGAAGCGCTTAACATTAGGCGGTTGGCCCAATCATAAAGCAGAAGCGATAACTTTGCTTCTTGTAGACACGAGTTTAAGTTGACAAGGATTTACACCCGTATTCACAAATGACACTGTGAGGTCTCACAGTGCCCGCGGACGCACAGGGTGCCAAATTCCTATTCATAAACAATACTTGAGTGACAATCGGCACTATGCGTTTGTCATAATGAACACTTAGCTAAGGGAGCCTGATAGCTATATTAATCAACGCATAGTGTCGAGTTCACCAAAGAGAATGTAATCACTACGGAGTGTACGATAAAAAGCAAACAAACAATAAAATTGAAATGTCAGTCAGTGAAGTGAACTACGTAACACTAATCAACCAATCACAGAGCTATATTCAACGCTAAGCGTCCGCATAGTAAAGATTCGTTTGAGTATTGTTTGAAAGGCTTGACATAGTGAACGCACTGAGAAATGCCTTACTTCGCTTAGTATTGCTCCTTCACTTACATAAGTATCGTTTGTGAATACTGGTGTTAATCCTGTTTTTGGAATGAAAGTTATTTATAGTGGAGCTTGGTGGCGTTTCGGTTTGAGTTTGAGTTTGGTTTGAAAACACAGTAACTTTCGCCATGGTCGACCCTAGGATGGGTCAACGAAAATTTCTAATCTTCTAGCTCCTCCGTGCTTCGGAAGACACGTTAAGCCGTTGGTCCCGGTTGTTATTGCAACCGATTCAACCCACCAACCCGCATTGGGCCAGCGTGGTGGTGTTATGGTCCAAGCTCTTCATGTGTTTCTCCCATGTAGGAAGGCCTGTGCCCAGCAGTGGGATGTATATAGGCTGGTGATGATGATGATTAATAAAGTAGGTACTTAAAAAAAAAACAAAACAAAGCACTGATAAAGACACTTTTTGTAAAACCAATTTGCAAAAAGTGTCTTTGAGCTATCGCGACCTTTCATAATCGTTTCGTGAGGTAGAGAGAAAATATACAGAGTCGTAAACTTTTCAGACTTAGACCACACACATCCCAGCACCAAAGAACACTGACAGTAATCAGCGAAAACATTATTAACAACACACGACGCAGAGTATTTAAATTATTTTAAACACTGGAGAAGATGCGAGTCCGGCAGAATAATTCAAACATTATTAAAAAAAAATTTTTGATCTGCCTAATTTATTTATTTAGTTCACTGACAATTGTCTTACACTTTAACATGATGAATCAAACACATCTCATATATACATAGATAAGGGCAACAATTATTTTATAGATAAACACCACATGGGAGAAAAAAAACCCTAATTTAGTACTTACTTTTCATTTCAGTAATTATGTAAAGAGGCTGAAATACATGGTGGCGCCGTCAAACCGACAGTTTATTAAACCTTGAGCTATATTAGTTCATAGAAATGGTTCGCCACTTTCAAAAACATCGATAAGTTTATGACATTGGTATGAAATAATACTTAGATAACATTGACTAAATTATTTCATAGAAATGTCATACACTTGCAAACCATTTCTATGAACTAAGAAAGCCCATGTTATTTTCGTATTAACGGTACCATCCTGAAAGTATAACGAGTTATGGTGAGATTACCTACCGCAGGAAGACTTTTGTAGTTGCAACGACATTAAGTAGAAAAATATTTGTTGGAATAAAATTAGAATTGTTTAGAAATGATTATGCTTATTACCAACATCCAACATTCATCGAAAAGCTTTGTGTATACACGGGAGAAACCACCAGAAATGAACGTGTGAAGGAAGACCCATACTAATTCTAAAAATGCGAAAGTAACTCTGCCTGTCTGTTACCTTTTCACGCTTAAACCGGTAAGTCGATTTGGATGAACGGTATGGAGATAGTTTAAGACCCTAGGAACGACATAGGGTACCTTTTGGAGCGATAGCCTAAATCCACGCAGGTGAAGCCGCAGGCGACCACTAGTGTTGCATAAAAAACCATTTATTAAAAATTAAAAACAGTTTATAGGAACTTAATATATCTTTTTTATCTTGGTTACACAAGAACAAAAAACACAAACAAGATCAGCACCGTAAACTTCTTTGAATATATCATTCTGATTCATTACCAAATCTAACCCAATCTTTCGGTATACAATCTGGGTCATTTGCACATTCGTCTGGACTTGGAGAAATAGAATTCATTCCACTGGAGTTGTCTTCTGTCTTCTTTGTAGACTCTTCGTTGACTCTTCCCTCGTTTTGAAGGTTACCTTTAACAGCATCTTCTTTCGCTTTTGTAGGGTTTTCGACTTCATTTTTTGTTTTATTATCTTCTTTTATAGCTTCGCCTTTACTTATATTATTATTATCATGTTTAAGTCCAGCATTGTTGTTGTTTTTCTTGAATTTAAATATGTTGTCAACTTTGTGCGCAAGTTTTTGCGCGTTATCACTTATAGCATCGAACACTTTAGTAAACACGTTAGGTTTTCCATCATTTTCTTTTGATGGATTATGAGGCCGAATAACATTATGGATATCTTTACTAATATTATGTACTCTATCCCCGAAGGTGCTCGTGAGATTTTCTAAGAAGGTACATTTTGCGACGGTAAGTAAGCACAAAACTAATATGATCATAGACTTCATATCTGCACTGTGTTTGGAGCAGCTATGATTTCTATAAACAAGGAAATGTGTAGCTATTGTTTGGGGAAACTCGGGCTAAATGTAAATGTAAATTGGTATAGGTCGTGTAAATTGTTGAAAAATGTGCGAGTGTCTCCAGTCTTTCATTTATCAACCCGAAAATATGTTTTTAAAGCTTCCATTCCAATCAAGATCGCTGCAAAAGGATTTGAAATAGTTTAGTTTGTATTTTAGGCACTTCTTATAAGTAAGTAGGTATGAGTAAGATCTCCGTTCTGTTTTGTTTTCTACATTAAGTTGTTTTTTCTTAATTTCATGACTGCTTAAAATCTACCAGAACAACCTTTTTATATCCGTAGTTTTAATATGATCATTTTTCTTACATTTTTCTGCGATTAGGATAGATTTTTTCAGTTTTTCTCTTATCTATAGGACATTTTTACAGTAAACCTCCATGAACCTGAGCTGTTGGTGGGTGCAGTGGGTATATAAAACATTGTATTATAAAAGTAATTTCATGTAAAGTAATAATTTTAAAGACAGGTTAAACTTTACCAAATCTCCTTATTATGGTCATTTGACCCTAATAGAGGCCATTAAGATAATGAACAGCAATAATGTAAGTGGAGTAGATAAAGTGTCATTAATATTACATTCTCTCGTTATCACGACGTTTTGTAGAAACCAGATAAGTTATACTTTAAAAATAATTATGGAAAAAAACTAAATCCACTCGTGAATAATTAAGGAAAAAATATATTATGAAATTAAAATCTACTCTTGTTTGAGACCTCATTAGTTTGTCTCATAACACTCATGTTACAGCTAAATGTGGTGCTCGGTGGCGTAGAAGTTTGTGTGCTCTGTGTACGATTACGAAAATAAAGCAACTTTCGTCATGGTCGAATCAAGGATGGGTCAATCAAAATTTATAATCTCGAGCTCTTCCGTGCTTTCCCGGTTGGTAATGCAACTTTTTTGACCCACCAACATTGGGCCATCGTGGTGGTGTTATGGCCCAAATTCCTCATGTGTTTTTCCATGTAAGAAGGCTTTAACCAGCATTGGGAAGAGTATAGGAAAAAGTGATTTACCTAGATATTATGTATAATAACTAGCTATTATTATATAAATAAAAAATAAAAAGGGATACTTAAATATCATGTTCTTAACTTTAATACTAACAGACACATCAGCTGTACTTACATATATTCAAAGTCCTGACTGACTCACTGACTGGCTGATATATCATCGCCAACCCTTGGTCTTGGAGACATAACATTTGAAAGGTGTTTTCTTTGTGAAGGTATCCACTAAGAACGAGTTTTTCCAATTTTTATTCCCCAAGAGGTTGGAATTGGGTGTTGAATTACCTCTGAATCACCTTTGAACATGAAACTAAATTGTCAGTTGTTCCTGTTCTGCTCCTGCATACAAACATTTGCTCCTACCGGGATTCGAAATCGGGACCCCTTGACCGAGTAGCCTGCATAGCAAGGGGTACAGACCGCTCGACCAGCCGGTCGTCCATGATGATGAAGATGGTGAAATAATAATTTAATTTTGAATTAGTCTGTGTAATTATAAGTTTATATCGGGAGTTCCCGATGTGTGAATTTCGCGGAGCCGCATTAATGGAGTTCCATTAACGAGAAATGACTGAGCACACGCGAATGTGGGTTGTTATATCTGTTTCTAATAAATGCCAACTACGGAATCAACATCGTTGGGTAGCGTTAGCAATAAAATGAAAGATTGTATAATTTAAATTATTATAGTTCCTTTTCATCATATCAGCCGAGAGACGACCACAGCTGGGCATAAGCCTCCCAGGAAAATTAATTGTGGGGGGCCTGTCTCCCGGTACGTAGCCACCACTCAAGAACCTTTCCATCCTTTCATTCCGTCTTCCAACATCAGTGAGATTAGCAGTGTCCATATAGTGCTCTCGCGCATAACCACTAATATAGACCTCTCCCTTACGGTGTTTGTGTGTTGTTGTCGTGTCAGGTGTCGTTGGACGGTTTTAATTCATGTAACCAGCTATTAAGAACTATTGCATACGGAATTTAGCAAGGGCTATCGGTGTCTCGCACGTCTGGTTCTGTATTCATTCACGCCAAGCGACAAGAATTCGTACAAAGATACCCGGTCCGCCTGGTCCGATTGCACAGAGTAACTTATAACACAGAGACAATCATGAGTACGCTCGATCGCACTTTTATAAGTCAAGGTGATAGTCAACCTGGCCTCGGTGATATGAGCATAGACAATCCCCTTGCGGACACGGACTCGCCGCCGAACTTTGTAACACAGCGAAAGGGGAATGCACAGGGAAGCGATAATGATCTCCGCAGTGATTTTCATGCATTTCAAGAGAATATGTGTAAAATGTTTAAGGCATGGTTTTCGAAACAAGATGCGAAAATGACAACCCTCCTGGACGATTTTAAGGAGGTGAAGCAAACTGTTCAATTCCTCAGTAACAGGTACGACGAACTTGTGAAACAGACACAAAATATTGAATCACGAGTTATCCAGATTGAAAGGAAAGTGAATGGCTCTCAGGTTGATGTACAGGTTGCTGAGCTGCAAGCTAAGCTGGATGATTTTGAGCAACGATCACGTAGCTGTAACATTGAAATAAGCAACTTTCCTGAGAGGCGAGGTGAAAATCTTATTACTCTGGTGGAAAATATAGGAAGTGCTATAAAGCTACCCACCTCTGGTCAAGAAATTGTTGCCGTTCACCGTGTTCCTCAACTGGATCCAAAAAGTTCGAGGCCAAGAAACATAGTCGTGAAGTTTAGTAGTCAAATAAAACGGGACAATTTCATAGCTGCCGTGCGAATCAGAAGGGGCCTCACCACGGATGAGCTGGCGATCTCGGGGCCACCGCGTAACATTTATATAAATGAACACCTAACTTTGAACAACAAAAAACTTTTTCGTCAAGCTCGAGACGCAGCCCGTGAGAAGGGGTATAGATTCGTTTGGATCAAGCACGGTACTATACTGGTTAGGGCAAAGGAAACATCTCCTGTTTTTTCAATACGATCTGAAAGAGATTTACCCAAGATTAAATCGCCAACCATGGATCACTGAGTTACTTCAAATTGTTTTATGTTTGCATCTTAAAATCAATATTATTATTTATTCACTAAGTTCATTACGTTTTATTTTGTATAGTATGTCTGGTTGTTATTTCTTACATCACATTGCAGTGCTACGGCGACGACGCATTGTTTGCACGCTCTGGTCCTTAAGCTACTCTGTGCGTTTGCTTGCTGGTATTCTCTGCTCATTATTTTTTGCTTATTCTTTACATACCCTCGTTCAATTGGTACGGTTAAAAATGGTCAATAATTGCGTTTATTTCTTAATTTATTCGATTAAAAACTTAGTTTTTTCTAATATTGCTCTTAACGGTGATTATGCACTAATACTATTGTGTCTAGTTAGTACCGAAGCAGATGGTCATTGTTGTTTTGTGTTAAAAATTTACTTAGTTATTGGTTTGCGTTGCAGTCGAAACTGTAAGTATAAACAATATTTTATAATACTGGTCACTACTGTTGCATTTAAACTCGAATTTGAATTTAAAATTATATTTCTTACAGTATTTTTTTTCTATAGTATAACTCTGGCTTATTCTTTTCATACCTTTACCCATTTGGTCCGGGTAAAAACAAACACTATCTACATTTTGTTTCTAGTTCATTTGGAGAGGGGGGTGATATTGCATGTCGTTATCAATAAATATGATTATATATTTTTTATACTGTTTCTAATTAAACCCAATGAATGTGATTATTATTTTTCTGCGCTAAAATTTTATTTAGTTATTAGATTAAGCTGCATTCCAATACTCAATACTCAATACTCAATACTCAATATATCCAAACAAGATGAGTCAAAAATATTTTATAAAATTAGTCTTAATCATGTTAATCCTTATAGTCAATGATTCCTATTCATTATTTCTTCAAAATGGCAAATAAGTTGAATATATATTACCAAAACTGCAGAGGTTTACGGACTAAGCTCAATATCATTTATAATAATATATTAGCAGAATGTTACGACATAATAGTATTAACCGAAACATGGTTAACTTCAAATATTATGGATGACGAAATAATGGATCCCCGCTATTGTGTGTATCGATGTGACAGAAATCGCGAAGCCTGAGCAAAATTCGACGGAGGCGGGGTATTGATAGGTGTGCGACGCGAATTGTGTATTACTCGTTGCCTATTGAGTGATATTGTTTATGATGACAACAGCGGGGTATCTTCATTGTCCGTTAATATAGAATACGTGTTGCTCAAGTTATCCTGCAAAGTAAGTAATAATTATTCGTTGATATGTGGCCTATATATACCGCCCAACCAATGCACGGATGTATATGAAACTTTGTTCACGTCATTACAAAATGAAATACTGCTACCATCTATACAAAATGTATACATTTACGGAGATTTTAACATGCCACACATTCAGTGGAAGGACAATATTGTATCCGCACCACTCCCTAATATTAATAATTATTGTAACCGCTTAAGTATGCTTTTTTTAAATTTCTTATCCACTATTAACTGTAAACAGTACAATACTATGCGGAATTCTATGAACCGGATACTTGATTTATTCTTGTCAAACGATATTACGTCGATTTGTGAATCGCCAGACAGTATGTTAGTGCCTGTTGACCCGTTGCATCCCGCCATCAACACAATGGTATCATATAATATACAATTTAAAGCTATGTCTCGATTATTGACACCTAAGTACCGCTACATAGAAGGTAATTATACTGAGATAAACAGCGCGATTGATGACATTGACTGGGGGAACTTGTTTGAGGGACTTTCTTTGGACTTAGCTGTTGAGGTATTTTATAACAAAATATACCTAATTATAAAAGAACATATACCATTACGCCCCACTAAATCTCATAGATTTCCCATTTGGTTTTCACGCCCCTTAATACATATTTTCAAGAACAAGCAACATGCTTGGACCAAATGGAAAAAGTACAAAAATAATTCAGACTATCTAGAATTTTCAGTATACAGAAAACGCTTTAAATCTCTCTCCTCCGAATGCTTTCAATCTTATATGACATCAATTGAAAGTGGCTTACATAAGGATATAAAGCTATTTTGGTCATATGTGAACAGAAATAAAATAAAAACGGGTATTCCTAGCACTATGCACTATGGCACTTTAGAAACCTCCAAACCACAGGAAATTTGTGATTTGTTTTCACAATTCTTCTGTTCAGTGTATGAGAGAAGTGAGCCTTATGACGTTGGTCTCTCTGGCCTGGAACCTTTTGCAGACAATTGTACAGTGTTGAGTGAATTATTTTTTTCTAGAGACACCATTGTTACTGCGCTCAAATCTTTAGATGTTACTAAAGGTCACGGTCCTGATGGCATCCCGCCATTTTTCTTGAAATATACGGCTGTTTCAATAAGTACACCATTATTTCATTTGTACAATCGTAGTGTGAGAGAGGGAATCGTGCCAACAAGATGGTAGACAGCCAATGTCACACCTGTACACAAAAGTGGTCCGAAGAATGACGTGACAAATTACCGACCAATATCGCTACTTCCTACCTTATCGAAAGTCCTAGAACGGTTAATACATGATGCTATATACCCTAGTCTTCATAGTGTTATACTACCTGAACAACATGGTTTTGTGAAAAATCGTTCTACAACTAGTAATCTAGTTCTTTATACCACTTATCTGTTTGAAAACATGGACCAACAGCATCAAACTGATGCAGTTTACACAGATTTTTGCAAAGCTTTTGACAAGGTAGATCATGCTATTCTCTTGCGAAAAATCGCGTTTAACGGCATACGTGGTAATCTTTGGCGCTGGTTTTCCTCTTACGTCTCAAATAGGAGTCAAAGAGTAGTTGCAAATGGATTTTCGTCCTCGGAGGAAAATAATATTACATCTGGGGTGCCTCAAGGCTCCATACTGGGTCCCTTGTTGTTCCTGCTTTTTGTGAACGATATTGACGCTTGCTTCAAACATACACGTTACCTCTTGTACGCAGACGATCTTAAAATCTACCGTACTGTTACAAAAGTCGAGGACTGTGTACTATTTCAAGAGGATTTGGATAGCCTTACATCCTACTGTACTGCAAATAAATTGCAACTGAGTCTAACTAAATGCAAGTGTATATCATTTACAAAAAATATAAATACGCTTGACTTCAACTACTCACTTTGTAACACGCAATTGGAAAGGGTTTCCACAATTAGAGATTTAGGTATTCATCTTGACTCCAAATTACATTTAAATATACACATAAATAATGTTATAAATAAAGCGTACCAAATGTATGGATTTGTAATGCGTACATGTAACCAATTTAAGAAATTCACCTCCTACTTAGTTATATACCAGTCACTCATTAGATCACAATTAGAATATGCTGCAGTGGTTTGGAATCCTTTTTATCAAAAATATGATGACCAACTTGAGATGGTGCAAAAGAAATTTTTACGTTGTGCTCATTACAAATGTTTTCGTAGAAGACTGTCATACAATGACCTCCTAGGAAAGTACTCTCTTCTGTCATTAAAATCAAGGCGACTGTTTCTTGATCAAATGCTATTGTATAAAGTTATAAGGAATCAATTTGACTGTACTCACTTAACTGACCATATCTCTTTACGGCTTCCAAGCCGGTCACACCGTATTCGCGACACATATAAGCATAAACTTTTTGATACTAAACTGTGCAGGACCAGGGCGGGCGAGCGCGTTCCGCTGAGACGAATAGTACATTCATATAATGATTCTTTTGTAGATTTAGATCTATTTCAGTTACCCCGCGGACAGTTTAAATCAAACTTGCTTGTAAAGCTTAAAACAAACTAAATAATTGTTAATTTAATCTTACTGATTCGACTTAGTTATAATTTGTGTATCTTGATTATTGCACTGCTTTTCACTTATTAACGTACATTATTTAGTGAATAACGCTGCTGGTTACATAATAAGTAATAGTTATTATTATGTATCGTCAACATAAGCATTATTATGTAATTGTTTGTTATTCCAATAAATTAAAAAAAAAAAAAAAAACCCACTGGCCGTTAGTCCTACTAGCAAAATGGCCTACCCACTGCCAATTGGCTCGCATTCTTCGGGCTAAGTTGGCGACCCTAATCCTTCTGCGGATCTCATCATTTCTGATGCGATCACGTAGAGAAACCACGAGCATAAATTTCCCTCTCCATTGCGCTTTGGGTGACTTTGAGCCTTCTTTTGAGGCTTATTGTAAGTGGTCACGTCTCGGTTCCGTATGTCATCACTGGCAACAAACACGAATTAAAGACTTTCGGCTTGAGACACTGCGGAAGTTGAGCCAATGCTGCGAAGCTTCCCAAACGCTGCACAGTCGAGTTGGATCTGCCGTTTGAAATCTTCCTGGAAGTTGGACCTGTCAAGTTGGACTATTTGTCCCAGGTAAATGTATTCGTCAACAACTTCTAGTGTAGAGCTTCCAACCTTTATAGTCACAGGCTTGTCTATGTTCATTCTAAGGGCAGGTCCTGCAGGTGCCGCGACGACAAGTGTTTAAACAACAGCAAACAGTCTTTTTTTAGAGTCTCCTCCTTTATCCAATTGATATATCTATCCTCATTAATTCTGTATTTATTTAATATTTATTTGTTATATATATGTATGTGTATGTATATATATATATATATATATAAATATTAATTGCGTATTTATCCATAGTTATACATCTTAACAATATATAAATATATATTTTAATTATTATGCAGTGTATTCATTGTTATTGTATATTTTAATTTTTAAAACAGTTGTTCTTGCACTACCTATTTAATTATTTTGAACTCAACTTTCCGGTTGACTGGTAGAGAATGCCTAGTGGCATTAAGTCCGCCAAATTATAACTCATTTTGTGCAATTAAAGTTTTAATAAATAAATAAATAAACAGTACAAGTGCAATTAAAGTTTAAATAAATAAACAGTAGGTATTCAACAGTTGAAAAATTCTAAAAAAATATATGTTACAGTTTAGGATCTAAGGAGACATAATCGCTGACTGTAACACAGTCTGCCTCTTCCCGAAATATTTTTCAATACCATTCCTAAAGCATTGACATTATTGATTTAATTTTAAACTAAGTGGTAGGCACAATGTTTTTCTATCCATTATCGCTAGGATTATCATGATAACATTATTTTCTTTATTGCTTTAACGAAATACGTTCAAAATGTAGCGACGCCGCCATTCGACCGCCCCTGTGATTCGAGTCCTTAGTTTGTGTCCCAGCCGGGCCAGAAGTTTGTATGATAAACACGAATATTTGCTCTCGGGTCATGGTTGTTTATACAAAGTGTTACAGAATTCAGAAACAAAAAATATTCTAGAGTTGCGGGGTGTCGATATCGTAGTGTGTGCTTGTGTGTCGTGTGTGTGTATGACTGTAGTGTGTCGCACAGTCGCAATAGTAATAAATAGGGATGTCACGAGCAGGTGTGACAATGTTTTATTAATTTCATTGGAAAATAAGAGTGGTCTGATAGGTGTCCAACTTTCATAGATAACTCTTGACAAGGAACGTAACTACCCCCTAACATCATATTTCGGACTTTGTAGCATACTGTATATTTATCTGTGTATATTTCTAATGTAGGTATAAAAATATAAAATATGTTTTCTGTTACCTAGTATCCATACTCATAGTAAGGCGACAGTGACACCTCCGGGAGTCTATAGCAAAAAAAAATCAATTGTGTTATTTATTATAATACCTACTTTAAGTTAAATAGGTTAATAGGTATAAGATTTTTTTATATATTCAAACACTCACGTACCTATACTATGAATAGGTATAAAAATATCAAATATGTTTTCCGTTACCTAGTATCCATACTCCTACTAAGGCGACAGTGAGATCTCCGGGAGTCTATAACAATTAAAAATCAACTGTGTTAATGATGCTTAATTTAGATTTAAAATATTAATAATGCTTACTTTAAGTAAATAGGTTAATATAATAGGTATATTTTTTTAAAAATATTAAAACACTAATGTTTAAAAAAATCTCTTAAAGATATACCTACTATGAAGCTGGACAGCAAGATTTCGACATAAACTTTTACGTCATAAATCTCTATAACACCATTATCACCCCGTGACGTACTGCACCCAATGGCAGTATTGGACAAAATATATTGGGCACGTCAAGGGTAAATTAAAAAGTTACTTCCATAAAACTTTTTTGCTGTCAGTGCTAAGTGAGAAGTTAACTCTGTTAACATTTTACGGGGTCTGTTCTGCTGCCTGTACCATGAATGTTCAGCGTGGAATGTGATAGTGGTGTTGTTAGTTTTAGCAATGAATATTAATTAAACTATTGATAGTATTGTCTTATATTTTCGCGAGCACTACACATTTGAAATAAAACCAATTTACCGGATTTAATTCGTCTTTAATTTTTTTTTTATACTACTGGATGACAAACAAGCTGACGGCCCACCTGATGGAAAGCGGTAACCGCCGCCTATAGACACCTGCAACAACAAGGAAAAATTACTTGATATTGCAGGTGCGTTGTCATCCTGGGGCCTAAGATGAAATGCCGTCCATGCCCAGCAATTACACTGGCTACCTTTCCTTTCAATCCGAAACACAGCAAACTGTTTCACGGCTGAAATAAGAAAGGCGGTGGTACCTACCCAGACGACCCTGCATACGGGCCTACCACCTAGTAAAACTATAAAAAGTTTAATTATAAAAAAATAAATAAAATAAAATAAAAATCTTTTATTTCAGACCAATTATGTCCATTGTTTGAAATCAATACAATCAACTTAAATAAAAATAAAAATCAAATTAAATCAATTAAATTAAAATAAAGTTACTAAAATCAAAACAAATTATTTAAATTATCATTATATATGAGTCATCACAAAAATAAAATTAAAATTGAACTTAAATTAGGTACAAATTAGATTAAATTATAAATCAAATAATATACAGGGTGTACCAAAAATACAAATAAAGTAAAAAGGGTGTAAATGGGTCCCTTGTGTAGAGTTTATTACCAATGTATGACAACTGTAGTATGACATTATTACATGCTGAAAAATTAATTATTTTTGATAAAATAATAAAATAATCGACATTGAAGCCCAGCTCTATTCTAAGTTCATTCCCCCTAACAGGCGTAATTACCTCCTACTCTTAGAAACTTTTCTACTCCTGGTAGCTAATAGTTATTTGATCAAATATTAACCTAAAATAAATAACCTATAATTCCTCTATTCTAGTATTTATTTTACTAGGCTAAGTACAAAAAAGATAAATAGATATTAGATAACTTTATTGAATACTTTACAAGAATATGAGGTGAGTGAGAATCAAGATAGGTATGAATCAACATAAAAACCACAAATAAATTTTAAAGTTGCATTGAAGTAACAATCTGAGTAGGTAGGTTCTATCTACCTAATAGCTCAGATGAATAAACTAAGGTTTTTAGCCGTAAACCAAAAATAAAAATAATTTTAATTGAGTAGGTATGTATTTATCACACACAAGAACCCGTAAGATCGATAAATGTGGTTAAAAATTTATCACGGATCAATCAATTAGGTACTATGTAATTGTACTAGCACTATCCTACCATTTAGAAATAAAAAACAACTTACCTCGAACTAGAAACACTTTTTTCATACAACAACGCAAGATGACAAGCAAGCTGACGGCTCACCTAACAAGCGGGACCACTTAACTCAATCAACACAGCTTTACAGTTCACATGAATATCTTACACAACAACATAACACTTACAACATAGCCCTAAGATTAGAGAAGCAGTTCAAAGTGTACCTACTCCTCCTTGCTGCCTCAACAACTACGGCCGCCGTCGGGACGGACACGGCCTGTGTCGCATTTCGCACCATATTATCGTCACCGTCCTTGTAATCGATGCCAACATACCTACTCATGGCATACACATAGCATTATCTCGCAATAACGACGATCAGAGATAAAATTATACGCGACTACACTTTATGAACTTATGATCAAGTGAGCTCTGAAACAGATGAGGTGACACTGACGACTGACCTGACGAGCCGACAAAGCGGGAAGCGGCTTTGAAATAGGTAGTCTGCGCGCGGCGCTCTGCGCCGCTGTTTTTCCTTCTGCGCATGCGTACGGGGAATGACAGGGATTGTCAACATTTAACTAGTTTTTTAGTTTAGTAAAATTAATTTAGGTATGGATCGCAATAAGTAATTTAAGTATTATTGTATTATTGTGCCCAATAAACTTTTTTCTATTCTATTCTATTCTATTCAATAAACAACTTTGACTTTAGTATCCTTATAACTATTGGGTCCAAGCTAAGGCTGGTACCAAAAAATAATAGTTATGACTAGAACAATACAAGGTTTTCGTTTTCGTTAAGAGGGTTATTAGAGCGCTGTTCGACTTGAATTGCATTTAATTATCGTGGCAAGCAAGAGCTATTTAATTAAATGTTAAGATGATTTTCCGGAGTGAATCTTCTGTATTTGTACAATTATGTATCTGTGGTATAAGAAGTAGTGTAACATAATTACGCCAACGACGCAAACAAACCGTTAAATGCTTGTCTTGCATTCGAAGCCCAGTAAGATCCATTTTTTTAACGTTACAAAAGTAGGTTACAAAATAAGTAAAAACATATCCAAGCGAGCACGGTCGCAAACACTACCTAAAGTACCTAATCAACAGTTTATAGGCACTAAGTAGTCATAATCCGGCAGTACTCTGCTCTGTTTTTTTTATATCGAGTATTAAAAAAAATCTTTTGAATAAAATGTTGTGAACCAATGACACATTTGGGGGCGTTTAGGGTTTCATCGGAAAAAATGTAAACCAAATTTTTGAATCTTCTCTGAACTCCTAGTACTTACATAATTTTACAATTTAATTTTGACCGACAAATAACCTTGCTAGATCATGGTCATTTAAAGGAAAAGCTTGTAAAATAAAGGGAAGGCCGGTACATTTTAAATCCAAGTGAAGAGTTCGGCCCGCTTTAATGCGTAGGTAATTCCGTCGACAGCACGTTAATAGTACATGCGCGTTCATTGTGACCACTTACTACTACCTACTACCATATCATCATTAACATCATCATACCAACCTCTGATGTCCACTACTGAACAAAGGCCTCCCCCACCGATTTCCAAATGAAATGGTTCTTGGCAGCTGCATCCAACGGCTCCCCGCGACTCTGACCAGGTCTTCTGTCCATCTAGCTAGTGGGAGGCCGTCCTTCTTTGCACTTCCCGGTATGTGGTCGGCATTTTAAAACTTGAACGCCCAACCAGCCGTCTGTTCAGCGTGCTATGTGCCCTGCCCACGCCACTTCAACTTGCTAATCCTATGAGCTATGTCAGTGACTTACCATACCATTCAATTTTTTAAAACGGCGGCATTTTACACGTAATGGTATAAAAACCAGTTTTATTGACCCAGAGCGATGCGTCACGTAGTTTATTTCCATTTAATAGTAATTTTGAACCCTGTTCTCGTTTGACCCGTCGCTTCGACTGTGCAATATCGCGCTGTGACATAAACAAAACAGCTTGAAAAACACCTTTTCACATCGCGCATTTTTTGATAAAGTTATGTACCTCCCACCCTGTCACTGTATTTGAATACTCCGGTATGTACGAAAACTTACGTATTATTTAAGTTTAAAAAATAAATGCGGAACCCAAAGTGTATTTTTTCAAATGGCGGTGAATTCTGCTGCAAGTCTAGTATTTTCAAAGACTAAGCGGTAGCAGATGAGTGCTTAGTTAGATTAGTGCAATTTGATTTTACATACTCTATTTATTTAAAGGTGTTTACGTAATATGCGAAATCGATACTAATAGCAATTTATCGCTTAAAAATAATAAACAACACCTAAACAAAAAGATAAATAATTGTTATAAAAATTAAAAAATAAATGATTATTTCAATAAAATTATTATTACTTGTCATCGTATTAGAAATTAAGGCATCGTACTATAAGTTTTATCGGCAAATAAAGTTTTTTGCATCTCAGAAGGAATCGACGGTACTAATAGTTTGCATATTCTAGTCTTTGGAAATATAGTCTATTAATTTGATTTTTTTTTGACCTTTACTATCTCCTATTTTAGGTTGAATGACATTCACAGCCGATCACTAGAGTAGTGACATTTTCATTTTGAGTTTTCGATGAAGAATTTCTTTTTTTTGGGTACTTCTGATACACCGTGTATATAATAAATTAAATTACATAATATTAAAATATAATAAAATACATAAAAACCAAATTATATATTCTAAGCCTAGTATCTAGGCTTAGGTCTCTTAGGTCTCTAGTAGTCTATTATATGTTACATTATTATTTTACACACAGCGATCGTGGTCACGGGAAGACTGACTGAGAAGGCGGCATCTGTGACAACCAACACCTGACAACTGAGTATGTCAAGCATGTATTGTGGGACAACAAACGCACATAACACGCCAGGGTATTTGCAGTTTGTTGTCATAAGGTGCTGCCACACTGTCGTTTAAAAATGTTTACAAACGTTAGTCAACATTTGTTGAGAAAAATACGATTACAATGTTAGAAAATATTTTCATGTTAGATAATGTTAGGAAACATATCTAAACAATTAACAAATTGTAACAAAATAAAACATTTGATAACATTCGTTTGTAAACATATAATCCAGGCCAAATGTTAGATAATGTTAGTAAACATTTCTAAACTAGTTAACAAATTGTAACATAATAAAACATTTGATAACATTTGTTTGTAAACATATAATCCAGGCCAAATGTTATGTTGTTGAATAATTTCAAATGTTATAAATGTTTGTAAACATTTTCCATCAGTATAGAAGCACTTAAAACATTTAACAATTCCTAACAGAATGTAACAATTCCTAACATTTGTTAGTAGGTAAATGTATTAGTGTTAGAAAATGTTAGTAAACATTTTTAAACAGCAGTGTGGCAACACCTCTAGAAGCTTCTGGTATCATGAAATCCATCTACATAAATAAAAGCCGATGTTTGTATGTTTGTCCTCTATGCGCTCAGAAACTATTTATCAAATTGTGAAGACACTTTAGTAGGGTGTTTTGGGGTCGCCCGCGATGGTTCCTGAAATATATGTATAACTTTCTTTTCGCATATAACCTAACAGTTTTCTCTTTACGGGCAGTATCCTAGTTAATATTATAAATGCGAATGTGAGTTTGTTTGTTACTTATTCACTCTTTAACCACTGAACAGATTTAAACGAAATTTGGTATGAGGATAGTTTGAGACCCTGAAAAGAAAATAGGATACATTTTGCAGCGATAACCGACACCCACGCGTGCGGAGCCGCAGTAAAAAGCTAGTCCTAACTAATATTATAAATGCGAAAGTGAAGAAAGTTATGGAGATAGTTTGGGAACCTGGGAGGAACATAGGATATTTGTGGAGCGATAACCGACATCCAGGCGGGCGGTACCGCGGGCGGCCACTAGTAGTCAATAAGTGCGAAAAATACTATAATTAAAACGTGCCTTTGAAAATGCTGTCCAGTAATTCTAACGGCCTGGCCACGGGAACGGGCGACGGAGACGGAGACGGCGGCAACCACTGCGCGGTCACCGAGACAGCGCGCAGTGAAGACAAGGCTAATGCAAAAGCTTTTCTTGTTTAGATTCTTTTCTATTAATTACATATTTTATTCCTAATTTTATTTTTAACATCATACCGGGTTACTTCTTAAGCATAAGCGACATTTTCACAATGTGTTCTACTCACGAATATGAACAACCGTCACTATGAGACCAACTGTGAAATCACGAAAATCAATCCGCTGGTTAATCATCATCATCATCATCATCATCATATCAGCCTATGATGTCCACTGCTGAACAAAGGCCTCCCCCATCGATTTCCAAATAGAACGGATCTGCGCAGCCTGCATCCAATGGGTCCTCGCGATCCTGACCAGGTCGTCTGTCCATCTAGTGGGAGGTCGTCCTACTTTGCGCTTTCCAGTACGTGGTCGCCATTCTAGAACTTTCTCCCTACCGGCCGTCTGCTCTGCGTGCTATGTGCCCTGCCCACTGCCACTTCAACTTAATAATCCTATGAGCTATGTCAGCGACTTTGGTTCTAGCACTTTATACTTTCATGGTTATTAACATTTGAATTAGAGAAATGACATGGTAAATATTTAAGTATACTTAAAGTATACTTTATATCTAATTCAGACTTTGGTTCTCTTACGGATGTTCTCCTTTCTGATTCTATCTCGCAGAGGAACACCTATTAGCTGGTCCATACAAAAGTTCAATACCTAAGATTGATATCAATGGAGTCAAATCTTCGGGGTCTTATTTGAAGATGGGAGTTCCACAGGGTTCTATTTTAGGGCCTTTTTTGTTTTTAATATATATTAATGATTTACCTTTCTATGTTAAAAACCTTTGTGATATTGTTTTGTTTGCTGATGATACCTCTCTCATATTTAAAGTTGACCGGAAAAAGAATTGTTTTGACGATGTAAACAGGGCACTTTCGAGGGTCTTAGATTGGTTTACTTTGAATAATTTACAATTGAATACTAAGAAGACCAAGTGTGTAAAATTCTCTCTACCTAATGTGAATAATGTTCAAACCTTTTTAAAAATGAATAATGAAGAGCTTGAATTAGTTAACACTACTGTATTTTTAGGCATAACGTTAGATTCTAAGCTACAGTGGTTTGGTCATATAGAAACTCTTGCAGGAAAGCTTAGCTCAGCTGCTTATGCTGTTAGAAAAATTAGAAACCTAACTGATGTTGACACAGCTCGACTGGTGTATTTCAGTTATTTTCATAGTGTCATGTCTTACGGTATTTTGCTGTGGGGTAAAGCAGCCGATATTCAAACTATCTTTGTCCTACAAAAACGTGCAATAAGATCTATTTACAAGTTAGGCTCTAGAGATTCCCTTCGTGAATTGTTTAAAGAAATAAAAATACTTACTGTACCTTCCCAATACATTTACAGCTGTATAATTTATATTTATCAGAACAAATACACTTTTGAAAAAAACAGTGACACTCACAATATAAATACTAGAAATAAGAATAAGTTAGCTATTTTAAGTTATAGACTAAAAAAAACACGCAATTCTTTTATTGGGCAAGGTATACGCTTTTATAACAAAATTCCCGCAGCAATTACTAATTTACCACTACATAAATTTAAATTATTAGTCAAAAACACCTTGCAAACTAAAGGTTATTACACTATTAATGATTATGTGAATGACAAATTTGTGTGGAAAGAAACTGTACTCCAATTTTCACTAGATATGCCTATTTGATAATATATAATATTTAATTTATTTAATTTTATAATATGTATTGTGTTGTTGTGACTGTGCATTGTCGGACAGCCTTAAAATAAAGTTAATACTTTTGTTATTAAGTTTGTATATCGTTTCTAACTAGATATACTTTTACTATTTTTTTTTCTGTATGGCACTGCACAGCAAAATATTGAAATAATGTAACCACAACAATTGTGACTTCATATTTTGAAAAGAGTGACTACACGAGTTTGTTGCCGGAGTCTTCTCGGTAGTTCAACTTTTGGAACCGGTGTAAATTTAGACATGATAGACAGATTTACAATAAGACATTGTAAGACCATTTCTTAAATAGATATACATAATTTGTGATTTTTGACGATTCGAAAGAGCTTCTTAGGAGCCTACTTGAATAAATATATTTTTGATTTTGATTTTTTTACTCGAGCAATATGTATGGAACAGCTAATTTTTTTTTTCAATATCAAATTGGTCCAATTGTGAAAGTTGTTCATATCACAAAATGTGAATACTTCGCTCATGCTGAAAAGTAGCCCAGTATAAATGTTTTTTCAGGTGTTGACATAGAATATTTCGACATTGTGAGGGTACACTTTTTTATACCGCGTTGAGAAACAAGCTGATGGTAAGCTGTTACCGCCGCCTATAGACACCTGCAATAACAAGGAAAAGCACTAGATATCCAGAGGCCTAAGATGAAATGCCGTTCATGCCCAGTAATTGCACTGGCTACCTTTCCTTTCAATCCGAAACACAGTGAACTGTTTCACGGCTGAAATAAGAAAGGCGGTGGTACCTACCCAGACGACCCTACATACGGGCCTACCACCTGCCTACGTTAGCTTGTAACGCAAATAGGGATTGGGATGACCCTGTGAATAAGAAATTCACAGGGTCATCCCAAGTCCTTGGTAGCTCAGATGGTTAGAGTAGTCACTCTGAATGTGAAAGGTCGCGGGTTCAGTACTCGCCTAAGGACATTAATTGTTTCTGGCTTAAATACTTTTTTAAGTATATTATGTAACCTTATTACATAAAAGTATTCCACTGAATTTAAACGTCTCTTTCGATACAGTATAAAGTTCCAGCGTATTATAAATTATGTAGTATAAGAGTGTTTAATAAACATGTCGATCGGTAAGTGCATTGCGGCAAGTTAGGTGCAGGAATTATGTATAACTAGACATTTTGACATGTTCTTTAAAGCTAGCACGAAAATTTTATAAATTGAAATCTTAATGTTTCGTTGGTAGATAGATAAAAAAAGTAACCTGATATAAAATCATACAATTCATTATACTAAAGTCGACGACATAGTGGATAAATTAAAGTTAAATGGATCTTACGGCCTGGCCACGGGAAATTCGCCGCGGCGAATATTCGCGCTTCTATTCGCCCGAATGATGACAAATGTATTAAGCAGGCCACGCGTAGCGGCGACCGGCGACCTCGCCAGTCGCGCCGCCGCCGCCGCCGTCGTCGCCGCCCGTTCCCGCGGCCAGGCCGTTAAGTAAATAGACTAAAAACGATTACTTGTGCGTGCAGCAGTAAATCAGAGGTGCCATAGCTCAGTGGTAGTTTCCCATTTTTCACACAAAAGCTAAGATAATGCTTTTACACTACCCTGCCGGCCGTGGCGAATACGCTCAATGTCTTAGTGCTTAAGGGGAAAGATGTTTAATTAGATATCATAGATCTTGTGTAAAGCTGAAGAAAGAAATCTATCGAAATAACCCGGGCATATTTAACCGGGATAGTTTGGGATTCATCCAAAACTTCCCGGATACCCGAGACGTCCCTTCTGTCCGCATCTCCCGGATCCAGTGTGCGTCCAATTTAAAGTTCAGCGTTTTGTAAATGAAAGTAGGTATTACTGTTTTGTATTCATGTTGGTTTTGTAAGACGTATGGAATGGATTGACATTAAGAAATGTGCCTAAGGATAGTTGCAACGGCTGTCGCGACCAGTGGGATTGATTTGTTCAAATTATTATCGCTACGTCGAATTTATTGCACGAAATATAAAGTACAAAGGGCGCCTCAGCTTCTAATGTCGTGTCTGAATTTGCGATAGCTAACAATGTCATAATCTGTCTTTCAGTCATACCTGAATTTAAACCGGTTGGAACCGGTTTAAATTCAGGTATGACTACCGAGATGTAACTACCGAGAAGATTCCGGTAACAAACTCGTGTAGTCACTCTTTTCAAATATTACCCCTCAAGCTTCAGATTCCAGACACAATTGATTTTTCAATTGTCATATACCACCAGAGGCATAACGCCGCCTCACAGATTACGTTACAATTTTTGTGGTTACATAATACCTAATAATATTTAGCAGTGCAGTATCCTACAGAGAAAACAATGTTAAAATTAGAAAAGTAGGTATTCAAGGTACCCACAAAGTAAGTAATGACCAAAAAACTTAAATTTCAGGTTGTCTGACAATGACAATGACAGTACCTCTAGATTGTTATAATACACAAAGTCATAATACACATTAAAAAAAATTAAATAACGTTTTGAAAGTTTAGTGTTAGTGTGATAATAATTAACGAGGTGTCATCTGCAAATAATACCATCTCAAACAATTTTTTTGAATAGTGCGGGAGATTGTTCATATTAATTAGGAACAGCAATGGCCCTAATATCGATCCCTGAGGCACGCCCATACCTATAGGCAGAAGACTCATACTTCATTGCAAACCGCCAGGCGAACGATCAACTATTTGGCGACGTCAGAATTACTAGGTCACCCGCCTTATAGCCCTGCGATTTTATTTATTCTCGATAATAGAAGAAAAACTTCATGGAAAACGTTTTTTGGACGCCGAGGTAGCAATGGCTGCGTTTCAAAAGCCGTTAAAGGTCTCTTCGACGAAAGGATGAGTGGGCAAAGTGCTTTTCTCAGTGGTTCCATCGGAAGCCGTGATGTATTTATGTGAATGGACACTATTTTGAAAAGATATAATAAAATGAATAAGTTGCTAGTTTGCTCAGTTTTAGATCTTCTAAGAACCTTCAGTTTGAACCTCGTACATCATATAAGAAAATTGAAGAATACGTCAATCAAGGATCAAATGAAATACCTATACAAGCACACTGAATATGGTAACAGAAGTGTCATTGTCTGTGACTGGTAAAGAGGCTGAATACTAGAATGTATTAGATACAGATGAAATCGAGTCGGATGAAATTTTCATTTATATTTTTAAAATGATATTTGATTCTAAAGCCATAGGTTTGATTGTGACCCAAACTGACCTTTATGCATTGTGATGCAACGATCGGAAATGGGAAGATGCATCAGCTTATTCAAATAGGCATTCAAAAATTGACTTGTATTAAAATCGTTGTTATCGCTCCAACGTGTCCGTATGATGCGATGACAGCTGATCACATGTTCTACTCATTAATCGGTGACATAAATAAGTTCAAAAAATTGGGTGAAAAGTATTAAGTGTTCGTATTTGTTATTTTGCTCAGTTTTAGATTTTTAAGAACTGTCACTTTGACCCTCGAACATTAACCCTGAATAGGGTATTGTAATAATTACCAAAATTTAGTATATGTATAGATGTAAAATATGTAGCTGTAATACCAAACTGATTCCCCAGATTTTGTTATCATCAGTTTTCGGATTCGCCTACCACTGTGGAAGCAAAATAGACGTAGGTATTCAGGTCAAAATCCTTCGTGCCCACTTATTTGTTCCGAACATCCAGAGAAACTACTGTTTTAGAATTTCATCTGATCGCAAATCTATTTCTCAGCGAGTTCCGAATTCATCTTAAGTTGGAAAGTTTTGAATCTGCGTAGAACTTTTGGAGGCCCCGAGCGAGCTCTTTTATTCTATATTCTGTGCCTAACTCTTGTCTATGGATGCTATAATATGTTGACATGTAGATATGTCTTTGGGAACTCTTTGTCCCAACTTCACGGGGTTATCGGCAGAGACCAGGACTATATTTCACTTTAATGACACTAGCTTTTGCCCGAGACTTCGTGCGAACCGTACGTTTCTGAGTTAAAAATTAGCATGTGCTGATTTAGACTATAATATAACTCTGTCTCTTTCAGGTATGACGGACTGACAGGCGTTATGATATTGCAAGTAAACTTTTTTGTGACAGACATCATCACCAGCTTATATACCAGTATATATAAATGTTAAAAATAAAATTAAGAATACAATAGATGTAATATTGTGTGTGAGCGCTAGCGGGATGGTAAGGGACGAAACGAACATACATTTTTTCAGAAGCGGGTAGGATAAAAGACAAATGTAACTAAATAAAACTTTTATTTATTAGGTATAATCAAAGTGAAAAGGTCTGTGTGTAATAGAAGGGATACAAAGGGAAGACGTTCATCATTTCAGTAAGCCTCCATTGCTATAAGCGCGTAATATAAACTAAAATATCTACTTACCGTGTGTCTGAAATTGACTGCATATTGATAGGCCATTCTAGACACAAGGCCTATAATAAAAAAAAGCCAAAAAATCAGCCAAATCAAATAAAGGTCAGCTAAACTGCGAATTGGACTATTTGTTTGTGACAAGAAAAATTCGACGCTTCCAAAAAAAACGTATTGTCGCTTTGTGGTCGTCCACGTATCTGTTGAAGGACGCGTCACACGGGCGCGATCCTAAAAACGTTCGCAAATGAAATTAATACAAATAATAATAATATTTATACACTCACACATATTATCTAGCCCAAAGTAAGCATCATTAAGAACTTGTGCAATGGATACTATATAACGAAGAAATTATGATGATAATATGTATATAAATATTAAAAATAAACTTAATAAATATAAAAACATCCATGACTCGTACTCATCATACAAATATTTGCTCTTACTGGGATTCGAACCCAAGTCCCCTGACCAAGTAGCTTGCACAGCAAGGGGCACACACCGCTCATCCAGTTGGTCGTCAAATAAATATTAAAAAAAACAAGATAGTACAGTTCAGATAACAGTATATAAATGAATTTTTTTTGAGCTTTTACCTATGCGACGACAAAAAGGTAAAAGTAAACTTTATTTTTATTGTTAGACAGGTAATAATAATATTCCTACACTCATACCCTTAATCTAGATTAAGCACCATTAAGTAAGTGCTTATATTGCAAATGAGGCTAAGAAAAAATATAGATAAGTACCTTATAAATATCTAAGATAAAATAGTAGATTCTTAACCAAGGGATGAAAATACCAAGTGATTTTTGCTTTGTTATTGCAGGTGTCTATACGCGGCGGTTCCCACTTACCACCAGGTGGGCCGTCAGCTTTGACGGCAGCCCACCTGGTGATAATGTGGTAATTTCGTTTGTCATCTAGTTGTATGAAAAAAAGAAAGCCATCCATAGCTGCCAATATATCTCTTTTCTTTTTAAAAAATTACACTAATATCACCAATTCAATTTATTTAATTCCTATTTTAAAAGCTTTTATTTTCATGCTTATGTTTGGATGCAATCTTGCTACTCGATTTTGAACCAGATATCTTCAACCGATTGAGCTGAAATTTTGTATACACGTTTGGTTTGGATGACAATACACGATAAGCTGTGTGACGTCATTCTAAATCAAATATGGCGGACCATCCAAGATGGCGGAATAGTTATTTTAAAGGCATTTCTACAATATGGGTATCAAATAAAAGGGCTTGTTGAGAGTAATTCGAAAAATAATGTGACGTCATTCTAAATCCAAAATGGCGGACCATCCAAGATGACGAAATAGTTATTTTAAATGCATTTCTACAACATGGGTATCAAATGAAAGGGCTAGTTGAGAGTAACTTGAAAAATAATGTGCCGTCATTCAAATCCAATATGGCGGACCATCCAAGATGCCGGAATAGTTATTTTTTATGCACTTCTGCAATATGGGTATCAAATGAAAGGGCTTGCCGAGACTCAGAAACCTAGCCAGCAATAACTAAAAAGTAAAAAATAAATTAATTTTTTTTAAAAAAAAAAAGCTTTTATGTAAATGCTTTAAAAAGAAGAAAATAAAATTTTCCTTTAAATTTTAACTATAAACTAATAACCTCATTATACACAATTTATATGATCATAAAAGCTTGTTGCGCATTTACTTGTGTAAATAGAAAGAAAAGAAAGAAAGAAAGAAAAAAGTTTATTTGGTACCAAAAAACAATCATAAACACATAATATTCATAACAATTTGAAATTAGTACCAAAAAGGTCTCCGCTCAGCAATATGTCGCAGCAAAAAACTACGACGCTGGTATTCTGCGAATGCCTTTTATTTGTAGAAAAAATAGTACACATAGCTCATAGCATTAAGCTTGCACACAACTTACTACTAAAATAATGCAAAACACAATTAAGTTTAAGTTTTATGGGAGCAGAATATGATCAAGCAATTAATAGAATAATAAATATAATAATAAACTAGCACTAAATTAGTAGATATAACAATAAAATATAATTAATACAAATTATATTTTATTGTAAATTAAAATTAAATTAAAAATTAATAATTATAATAATAATTAAATTAAATTAAATTAAATTAAAATTATTTTTTATTGTAAATTAAATAAACTAGTATCTACCTAATTAATTGAGCGACAAGCTTTTACAATCATATAAATTGTGTATAATGAATGAGGTTATTAGTTTATAGTCAAAATTTTTAAGGGAAATTTTATTTTCTTCTTTTTAGAGCATTTGAATACAATCTTGTTTTTTTGTTTTAAAAAAAATCTTTTAATTTTTACATAATGTTTGCTCAGATACTGTGTTTATTATTGATTTTGTAACTTAACTATAGATTTTGTAATTATTGAAATAAATCTTGACTGTTGTCATTAAATTTTAGTTTCTAATAGTTTACCTATCTATATAAAATTAAATAAAACTTGTTCATTGTAAGGCATACGAAGGTTTCTTATGGAAGTTAGTCATCGGGCATATGACATTCTAAATCAAGTAGTAAACCTATAAATCCCTTGTAAAGTCGTCAAATGAATTAAATTCAATTTGAATTGAACAAACATAAAGCAGATTATTTAATTAACGATTAAATTTATTTTTGTTGGGTGGGGAGTGTTTCTTGCCTTACCCTAGAGCTGTTAATAAGATTATCATCACCGCCTTACCTCCGCTCCTGTGTGACGCGGGCTCCATAAAATTGTATGTGCAACCTCCGGCTATCTGAAATCCTGAAAATTCGAATTATATGTTTTCTGTCTAAATTCATGCGAGTGATAGTGACATATATGTAGGTTGTGTGAAAACGAAGCAATATTCAGTAGCGAGTATTTGCTGGTGGAAAAACCAGATTCCGTAAAACGGAGAGGGCTATGCTCGGGGTTTCTCTGCGTGATCGAATCAGAAATGATGAGATCTGCAGGAGAACTAAGTCACCGACATAGCCCGAAGAATTGCGAGCCTCAAGTGGCAGTGGGCAGGCCACATTGCAAGGAGGACTGACGGCCGTTGGGGCGAAAAAGTCCGCGAGTGGCGGCCGCGTACTGGGAGACGCAGCGTTGGTAGGCCTCCTACAAGGTGGACCGACGATCTGGTGAGGGCCGCGGGAAGCCGATGGATGCGGGCAGCGCAGAACCGACCGGTATGGAGATCTTTGGGGGAGGCCTATGCCCAGCAGTGGGCGTCTCTCGGCTGAAATGATGATGATGATTGTTAAATTCTGGTACCTCAAAAATAGATGTTTCATATCCGGCCAGGTCAGGCCAGGCCACAAAAGCTCTTCGAAGGTACTAAACGATCTACTTGGGCATCTGATTAACGTCTAATGAAACTTTGCGCTCAATGACTTGCCTAGTTGTTCTTCAGCCATTTAAATGAATGCCGTGGCTTGATAAACTTATTATATTGCCCAGATGGCTGCGATTTATACATAAATATAATTTGCTTACGATGTAAAGAGCGTCAATACGTCGATAGGCGTGCAAGACCGCAAGCAGAGAGAAGAGCAATTTGTAAATATCGCGTATGAGCTGCTTAGGATTTCTCTGGGTGTTGTTTGTCTGGGGGTTGAATCTAGTATAATAAGCGAATCAGTGCTAAGAACCCGCTGGCACGATATTTCAATTTTTCGACTTTTGCAAATACGCGGTATTACAAACTGCACTTACGCGGTATTCCACGCCCACTGACGAATAGTCAATGCCTTTCTATGACAATATTATAATGTTTCTTATGAGGATACTTTCTGCTACATTAGTCGATTTAAACTTTAGTACCTGCACACAATAAATGTTGAGATATTGTTAAGGGGACTGTATGGCGCGATGGTCTTAGTGGCGTTAATGGAGTGAGAACTGAGGGCGAATAATGTAAACTGCAGCTTTCTTGTTATTTAGGAATAAAATCAATGATATCACAATGCAACGTTAGCCTTACCTATCTGTACACGGGCAGAAGAGGAAGAGGTCGAAAATGTTGCCATAAAAATTATATAATAAATTGTTGTTGCTGATGCCAACAATAATAATGTTGGCATACACTTAAAAATTGTACAAACAATCTGAATGACTGAATGTGACATATCGTCGGTGGGCGCTCAAGACCGCGTAAGAGCAGTTTGCAATACCGCGTATTTGCAAAAGTCGCAAAATTGAAATATTGACGACCGTCTGGTCGAGCGGTCTATGCCCCTTACTATACAGGCTACTCGGTCAAGAGGTCCCGGGTTCAAATCCCGGTAGGAGCAAATGTTTGTATGATGAGTACAAGCATTTGTTTACGAGTCATGGATGTTTATATGTTTATTTAGTATATTTCTAGTATTTATACACATATTATTATAATTATTTCTCCGTTATCTAGTATCCATAACACAAGCTATTAATGATGCTTACTTTGGGCTAGATAATAGGTGTGAGTGTATGAATATTATTATTATTATTATTATCTCGCCAGCGGGTTCTTAGCGCTGATTCGCTTATACTAGTTTATCATTAACTCAACCAAGTTTAGTCAAAGAAATGTGTAGAAATATCTAAGATATTAACTTTTTTCTTCCTGCTGTAAAATGAAGAAAAAGCCGATAGCAATACTTACAAACTGCTGTAGGTACTAAAGTGTAAATCGGCCACTGTTACTGACCTTACAAGCTTAATTAATGAGTTCTTTGTATCTGTTATCGCATGTTTGATAGACAGTAAGCCAATATGCCGCGACAGACGAACTGAATAATATTTGTGCATCAATGTCGAGCATCCTGCTGGATTGACACGCAAACACGCGCAGCGTGAGATATTGTCGCCTGCTTTGTCAAAGAGTATTCGGTGCTGCCTGTATTATCAGAATGTACAATCGGGGTCTAAAAATGTTTACCACCTTAAGGTTAAATTATGCTTAATTATCTACTAATTTTATTACGCTTTATCTGCTGCATGTTTCTGAAGAATTGAGCGTCCTGCAGACTATTTGATGTTAAAGGATCAGCTCAAGATTAGCATGTCTTGGGAATACCACCGAAGTAACAGTAAACCAAATTTCAAATCCATCGGACCTGTAAAAGTTAGTAAAACCTTTTGCCGAGTAGGAAATGAGCTGATAGTCATTAAATGCCTGAACTGATCTTCACAAGTTATAGCTTAGAACCATCCTGATCACGTCAGCTTTTAAACAAAAAAAAACTGATTCAAAATCGATCCATTCGTATAGGAGCCACAGACAGACATACACACACATACATACACAGACACGTCAATTTTATAACACTTCTCTTTTTCGTCGGTGGTTATAAAAGTATAACATTGGTATGTCTTAAAGAACAATGTGAATAAGTAGTGTAATTCTGATAATTTTTGTTTAGCTTTACTGATTCTCCTTCCCCATAGTAATTTCTTTAGTTTCTGTTCGTCGTGTCTCCAGTCTCAGTTTGTATATTCTTTGACTAGTCTTTGTCCTTCCCTCAGATTACACAGGCTGACAGCGACAAGACATTTTCTTTAGGCTATTATTTCGGATCACTCTATGTATTTATTAAATAGCACAATGTAAATATAGTAATATCCGATAATGTTGTTGTAATGGCAATGGAGTCTTTATACTTACGTATTTATTGAGCACAGGAGAACACATTAGCTTTAATGTGACTTCTTACCGACTTTAGTATGTTGTAATAGAAGTGTTTTTGGCATGGCAACCTCTATGACGCCAAAAAGAAGCAGATTACAGTGGCGGTCATCCTATTTATCCCATTGTTATTTAGTTATTTGGTACACTGAGGATACACTCAAAGTCACCCAATGAGCAATGGAGAGGGCTATGCTTGGTGTTTCTCTGCGTGATCGAATCAGAAATGATGAGATCCGCAGGAGAACTAAGCTCGCTGACCTAGCCCAAAGAATTGCGAGTCTCAAGTGGCAGTGGGTAGGTCACATTGCGAGGAGGACTGACGGCCGTTGGGGCGGAAAGGTCCTCGAGTGGCGGCCGCGCACCGGGAGACGCAACGTTGGTAGGCCCCCCACAAGGTGGACCGATGATCTGGTGAGGGTCGCGGGAAGCCGTAGGATGAGGGCAGCGCAGAACCGATCGGTTTGGAGATCCTTGGGGGAGGCCTATACCCAGCAGTGGGCTCGGCTGATATGATGACACTTAGGATTGCGGCGGAGTAGTAGTTTGAGCGATCTATTTTCATTACGAAAATAAAGCAACTTACGCCAGGGTCGATCCTGGGATGGATAAATTAACATTTGTAATCTCGAGCTACTTCCTGCTTCGTCGTGCACATTAAGCCGTTGCTCCCGGTTGTTACTGCAACTGCTTTAACCCACCAACCCGCATTGGGTCAGCGTGGTGGTGCTATAAACCCAAACTCCTCATGTTTTTTTCCCGTGTAGGAATGCCTGTTCCCAGCAGATGGACGTAAATAGGCTGGTGACGATGATCATGATTTGGTACACTGAACAGCCTAATACACGAATAGAACATCAGCTTTTTGTACCAGCTACTACATACTATTATATTTTGCGAGCTGTTTGTATAGGAATTTAATAATTTTAATGCGAGTTATGGGAGATGTTTTATATCCGGCTAGGTATATGAACAGTATCTTAAAAACAGAAAATATCTCCTGATTCCATGAAAAATTTTCATGCATAATTTGTTTGTACTAAAGTTGTAAATTTTCATCGATTTTACCGTTATTTACTATCGGCAATATGGCGGGAGACATAGAAGTCAACAAAACGTCACCAAAATGACATATACAGGGTGGTGCCGTCAATACTACAATAAATTAAAACATAGTCTATATTATAGTTCATAGAAATGGTTTGCCACTTTTAAAAACATCTGATTCATTTTATAATTTCATGACATTTGTATTAAATAATATAACATTGGCTGCATTGTTTCATAGAAATGTTCTGAAATTATCAAATGAATAAAATGTTATTAAAATGATATTTATTCCAGGTTCTTACAAAAATATTTGTACAAAAAAATGGTGCATGGCAAGTCACATACAAACATTTACTTGGTGTGAGTATATGAATATGATTATATGATTATGATTATTTACTATCTCTTTATTATAAGTACAGTCCTAATTAAAGGTACAACAGTCTCAATACTTCCCTAGATATGTTTAAATAAAAAAAAGATAGTAAGAATTAGAACTGTCAAATAATTCAGTAAGCAAATTTTAATAACCATTGACAATTTTAAAAGGCCTGTGGCGTAGTGCCTTATAAAATCTGTATTTTTATCATTACGTTTTACGTTCATTGAGGTCGAACATTGAACACATCTTTATTAATGTCCAATTATAAGGCAACCATTCTTTTTGTATTCATATTAAGAGAAAGAGACGCACTGACTTAAATTTAGACTTAGCATCTGTTCAAGAGAATAAGGCCCAATGTCATCTTACACAATACGATATACGCACGTATCGAGCCCAGAGAGTTCGGTTTCCCTTTATAGGATCAGATAAATGGTAATTTGGCTGCATAGTCACTGACAATTTGCAGACGAAATCGAATTCCGGATCTCTCATTGTCGACAGTAACTATTGGCAACGCCACAGAGTAGATACTAAACAGTAGTATTAAGGCGATATTTTGTGTAGCTACTTTGATTTTGGCCGGAACCGAGATGGATATGACCTTCAGCACCAGAAAAAGGCAACAGCAGCACAGACGCGCGTAACATAAATACAAAGTGAAAATAATTTATATTAGTTTATTAAAAACTTAAACAATAAAAAGCGCTTTTGAGAAAGCCTTTTAATTATACTTAGTTTTGGTTCTAAATAACGTAGAGGTCACGAACAGCCTACAGCTACAGCCTCTACAATTCCGTCGTAACATTGCATTGTCACACTCAACCATCCTAGCGATGACGGTTGAGAGGGAGAGGTCGTCCCCCACAGCGGCGGTGAGTGCCCGTCGCTCCTCCGCCCATCAATTTACTGTCCCTACCTCAACGTCACGCACAAAGAAATCGAGTAACTCGTTTCTTTGTCGGATTTCCAAAATTTTTTATTCTTTGACATAAAAACTTTTTTGTTTATCAAAAATCTTTTTTTAACTATTAAACAACTATATATCTACAATACCTGCATATTGGTAAAGAAAATACTGGATGATTCTATTCAAACTGAAAGCACATTTACAAAAAACGAATACAAATACTCACAAAGACGCACTAACAAATATACACCAAATACACCTAGAACTAGCTACGGAAAACGTAGGTAATATTAAGCACGAAGGAATAAAATTGTACAATGCCTTACCTGAAGAAATTAAAAACTCGGACTCACTTTATATTTCTAAGAAAAAACTTAAAGACCACATTTTTTAACATGACTTGGTATTATAGCTAAGCCATGTCACAAGAAGAGATGAATATCATAGCTTATTATCAGCGGCGATCGCATGAAATATTACTATTAACTCCTTTAAACTTAAACCTAATATACCAGTACTATACATTGAATGAATTTTTATCGGACAGGGATATAATATGATCTGAAAATTGTAATGAACTATAATATAATTTTTAAATGAAATATATTTTTTTACCATGACATTGATCCTATATTGGAATTCGTTTTGTTGACATATTATTTTATTGAAAATATTATTAATTAACATTTTAAACTTATGGATATTATTAGATATTTTGATTGGTAATGTAAAATTAGATAATTATTGATTGTGCGCTTTTATGGCAGAACGCAGCTGGACTTCCAATTTAATTCATAATCATTGTTATCTGTGTTTCACAATAAATATATTTTGATTTGATTTTGCCAGCACATGTCTTCCCTTCTTCCTATAACATGGGTTTCTTCAAAAGACGCGTGAAAAGGCACCTTATGGGCCGACAAGGTGGAGGCGGCTAGAACAGTGTGTCTCAAGCTGCACTAGCTGTCTCCGCATATGGACTCTTCTTACTGCTTCACATCAGGTGGTGCTTCATCAGGCCCGTTTCATTTAAAAACGACAAATGAAAGGGTCATATTTGTTTTTTTTGCTATAGAGGAAATTGTTTCTATTCGTGTTTAGGTCTTTGTAAAATACTTTATTGAGTAGTCGACTCTAACATAAAAGCCTATTCTTCAATTAAGCACGATATAAACAAAGCTCGCGTTCAACATATACCCCAAATATCCATACTCATCAAATTATGGCGATATTGACGTGTGGTTATCCGAATTACCTACAGTGACACACGCTGAGTGGTGGTGCATTCACGCGCCAAAATAATAACCTATAATGTGAAAATTGAGATACAATCTGACTTTTGTAATGTTCCAATATGTCCACGGCTTATGGTTTAAAATCAAACTACTAATATAAAAGGTGTTACAAAATACCCCACATTTTTTTTATCAATAATTGAAATGTAAATTACGAAGCTTTAGTGATCAGTTAATGAAATATCTTTCAACCTTAAATTGACATCTAATTCATAGACTCTATACTGAAGGGTAGAATTTGCAAACCGTTTATACGTTCGTTTGTCTACGGTAGGTACTAGCTATCAGGAATAGAAACAGGTAATTCCCCTGGTAAGTGTAGGTAATAAATTTTGTTTAATAGAGTTGCGCTTCAATGGGTTATTTTATTTTCTGAATAAATGTTTAAAAAAATCCAGCAAGTAATAATGTACTACTCATGTTGTGTAGAAGGCCGTGCCCAACAGTAAGAAGTTTATAGGCTAGTGATGAATAATGTTGTAATATTATTATACAAGATGGTGACGTCAATACGACATTTAATTAAAATATGCTACAATTATCATATGAATGAGATGTTTTTAAAAGTTGCAAATCATTTCTATGAACTAATATAACCCGTGTTTTAATTTAATGTCGTATTAACGTCATCTAGTTGAATAAAACAAAAAAAAATAAAAAGAAACACCTGTATATTGGCTATGAACCCTATACAAGGGATCTTTAAACACCCTTCACTCTTTAGGGGTGTTCTTGTATAAGTAGCTTTATGACTCAACACCACCTGACAATTTTTCTAGTTTAGATATTTACCTAAAGTATATTTCAAACATTTATTATAATGGTAAAAATAAAATTAAGAATAAATTTAATAGGAAAATACTATGATCCAGAGTGGGATGAGAACCAAAGACTTTTCACAATTAGGTCGATCGTTCTAACAACTGTACTACAGAGGACTTGGAAGTACATATGCCAATACATCGAGGATCAAATAACCAAACGTAATTCATTGTAAAAATTACAAATAAACAGAGAACAAAATTAAAAAAAAAGCTCCAGGCGGGGATTGAACCCGCGTCACCTGGGTTCTTGCCAGACGCGATTACCCCTACACCACCGGACCACTGGGAATCTACCAATTTCTTCGCCGCTTTCTACCCTTTTTTTAACATTTTTATAGCAAAGTTTATCTCACCACTAATTGCAGTTAACACCTCTAGTGATCCGTAAGTATACCTTACCTTTATTGGACAGATCAGCTCAGTTTCGGTGGCGTGGAATAGCGGACCTCCAAGGTCCACAACGCGGCTGGTCTGGTTTGAGCAGCCTTCGACCTGTTACCTCGTGTGTGTGTCGTTGATCATGTCTAGCGGCACATACGGGACCAAGAGGGCTTACCTTCATTGGTCGTAGATAGGAACATGGCTGCGGGGGGCCTTCGGGTGGTGGGCGGAGTGCAGTCCACCAGCTACCGCCAATCCTGGGACACTTCCCGACCCCCCAGGTTTTTTAGTTTTAACCGGGTGCAGAGGGTAATACTCGGGTGGGCACAAAATATAGGTTTTTTAAATAAAAAAGCTCAATTAGTTTTCAGTACTGCAGGCATCAGTAACTCTTCAAAGAGCCGAAAAGACGAAAATGCGTCTTGTCATAATTTACGTGGCACAGAAACAGTTGTGTTACTGGAGAACCTCCTTGAAAGAGGTAGCACTAAGACGCCACGACAAAATTTAAGTGGCACATCGAAATGCGATGAAGTGGTGATGTCAGATGCATCGGTCACCAGTCTGGAGATAGTGCGATCGTTGCCCCAGACCAGGCCTTCTAGCAACAAACGGATGTGGCTTTGACGATAGAAGTTGCTGTGTAACTGATGAGGAAGAGAAGGATGGCTCGGGTGCAGAGTAAGCCGAGAGCATACGCTCGATCTGTGGATAGCGATCCGATCCGCTTACCGTATTCCTACATGGGAGAAACACATTTGGGCCATATCACCACCAAGTTAGCCAATGCGAGACTATAAATGATAACCCCTCCCGGGATTGACAATGACAAAAGTTGCTTTAATTTAGTAATCGAATTAAAAGCGCTGAATCCACTCCGCCACCAAGCTTCTCACAAGAGCTTCGAGAACTTTGGATACTATTAATACTAACATAAAATGAACGTGTGGTCACATTAAAACGAAATGGGTCTATACATTCCGTACCTGTCGAGACAGCGGGAGCTCAGGATATAAGGCCGTCAGAAAAACACCCATCGTTGGGCGAATGCGCAACCGGCAGAATGCAACCGAAAACAATTTTAGAAACATTGGAAATGTAAATGGAATTAGGGAAGCGGCCCCAAGTGGGGTAATTGAAACGACTTTAATTAGTGGATACCGAAATCAATTTATACGTAAGGGACGTTACTGCATTTTGTTGTTGGCTTTTTAGTCGATTTTAGAAACTTGTGTTTTTGTGATGAAAAAAGTCATATTTAAAGTTTGAAATTAACAAAGGGATATCAGTGCGTATACCGGCAAAATACAGCTATCTGATGCACTATTAGATAGACGTCATAGTTGCGTTCGGAAGCCGCAACGAGTCCTGTATGCATATTCCGGTACATTATGTTTAAATTGTTGTTGGATTCTTAAAAAGATGCCTTCGTCTTAATGGAAGTATATTTAATCATTCATGTAATGAAGAAAGAAACTTATGATCTCTTTTCTTGTTTTATCATCATCATACCAGCTTATGAAGTCCACTGCTGAAGAAAGGCCTCCTCCATCGATTTCCAAACGGAATCTATGTCCAGAAGATGTCTTATGATGATCGCAAACTGTTGTTTCACTTGCTTTCAAGATGTTGAGCGCGAATAATTATTTATATGAATTCTGCAGAAAGTTAGGCTCACAATAAATCTACAATAAGTGTCGACTTAAGAACCTGTCCTTAATCTGTGGTAACTACCTGATGACTATCCGAATGCAATTTTGTATTCAACCTTACGACGAGGAAGACCTTAGTATGCATGCTGTGGGTTATTTTAATTGGGTTTTCTTAGTTAGCATACCGTAACCAGTTCATAAAGTCGATGCTGAACTTTCCACCGTATTTCGCACTTCCAAGTTCGCTATTCGTCTGGCATTTTAACTGGGTTATAACTTCCGCTGATTAGCATCTGAAATAAGGCAAAGCAGTATCATACAATTTGCATACAATACCTGACTGATTCCTGGAGGGCTGGGGAAGGACGCCTAATCCCTCACGAGGTGTACAGAGTAATGTCTAACAGAGCCTTTTAGTTGAATGCCACCGTACGCTTCTCTTCCTATTACTTTTCATCATCATAATGTCAGTATATGATCTTTATCCAAGTTAGATACATTTAGCTGGACATGACGTTCTCGTCAGCAACTTCGAGCAGTTGTGTTCCTGTGGTGAGAAAGGTTCCCTAGCTGGAATTTTTGAAATATGCGTATAGTCAACGTATCGTGACTCAGAGGCGGAAGCTGGGGGGGCCACCTCCTCCAAACGAAAAAACTTAGATGATAAAATGTAGGTTAGGTTACATATTGAGACCACACTCCTATGCTGTTAAAATAATGCTTTTTCATAACGTTTATGGGTTGTGCTATGCGTCAATATAAGGTTCTCTTAGTATTATAGTCCTCTATAGGCTACGGTAATAGCTTACCATCGGGCGGGCCGTATATAAGCTTGTGTGCCCTTATGCCCTTGTTGTAGGTCGCTACTTCGCTACTGGCGGGTAGGTCCGTCAATGGATTTCTCCTGGTTAAAAAATAAATTAAAAAAAGGTATACTAGGTATTATAAAAATTTTGTACACATTGCACTGTCCAAAAAAGCAACTGCGTAACTTACAATGTATGATCCATGTTGGTTGAATGACCCATCAACGCTCAACCGAAACTACTAAAGGTAGAAACAAGAAAGGGACATACTTTCCTTTGAGACTTAGAAATTAAGTATAAATACTCTTGAATTGAATAAATAAACACTTGTTCCAGCATTTGTCAAATTTCATCCCTTGTGGAGGAACTCGGTGGCGATGCTCTGGTCTCGTTTAAGAAAACAGAGCAACTTCCGCCATGGTCGACCCCGGATGGATTTCTGTAATCTCGTGCTTCTCTGTGCTTCAGAAGGCACGTTAAGCCGTTGGTTCCGTTTGTTACTGCCACTACTTTAACCCACCAACGCAGCCAGCGTGGTGGTATTATAGTCTGAACTCCTCATGTCTTTCTCCTATGAAAGAAGGCCTGTGCCCAGCAGTGGGAAGTTTATAGGCTGGTGATGATGATGATGGCTACCTATTGGCGTATAACCGAAATCCACTAGTCTCATATACTGTCCTTTATTTTGAGGTATTGTTCTGATTTACTTCTGTCCTATATTTGACGACCGGCTGGCCGAGTGGTCTGTTATACAGGCTACTCGCTCAGGGGTCCCGGGTTCGAATCCCGGTAGGAGCAAATGATGAGTACGAGCATTTGTTCTCGAGCCATGGAAGTTTTTATTTATTCTAACGGTGTAACTCTTGGCCTTCATCTCACCTGATCGTAAGTGAAGATAAGCCGATGATGAAAGCGAGTCACACCCGGATTCCTCAACCACAGAGGAACTGGCTATCTTACTAATGCTGCTAATATTATTGTTATGGCAGCAGACTTAGGTGAGATGGTGGTAGCTAGCCAAGCGGACTTAGAAAAGCCCTACCACCAACCTAACCGAGCAGAAAATTACTGCCCTACGGGAATCAAACCCCGGACCTCTAGATCCACCACTAGACCACAGAGGTGGTTAAAATTTATACACCTATCTACATAGTATTATCAATATTTTCGCCGTTATCTAGTATCCATAACACAAGCTCTTAATAATGCTTACTTTGAGCTGGTTAATGGGTGTGAGTGTTATTATTATAATTAGGTGTGCTGTGGTGGTGTTTCCTTTAGTAGCCTCTGTGAAGTTCATTGTTCTGTACAGTAGTAAAGAGAAGTAAGTCAGTCGCTTTTATGTAAATTGTGAGTGCGCGGTCGTGAAGTATTTATGTATGGGTATACACCGAACAAACGCCTACCGTCTTTTGTTAGCGCGCACTCGAAAACATTGGCGCGGAGGCATTTTCATATAAGGGTGCTGACTTATCTACGCACGCAGAAGTAGGAGTGGGACTAAAATTGCGAGCGAAAGCTATTGTTTTTAGCAGCTAGCAGTGCCCGCGACTTCGTTCTCGTGGATGTCGGAATATAACAAAATGTCCCACGTAGGTGGGTAGGTTACATGATTTTACTTGAGTATTTTAAGGATTTAAATCATTGTAACAATTACAAAAAGAAAAAATAAGAAAACTCATATAAAAAAAATGATGATGATGATGTTAATTTAAATCATATTTATTAAACACCTTCGCAATGTACTATTTTAGGACAAGTGATCAGTAAAAATGGAGCTATAGTAAAAAATGTCATGAGTAGTTCCTGGGTTTAGTGCGTTAAACTAAACAAACAAACAAATTCTTCAGTTTTATAATATTAGTATACCTAGATTTATTTCTTTATCAACTACTAATGTGATATATTGTACGTTTATTTATAAATGCGAAAGTAACTTTGTGTATCTGTAATTGTTTCTCTCAAGAACGCAAGCTGTGGGCACAAGCTTCCCAATTAGGTTTATATTTTAAATGACTCATCAAAAATGGTAACCATCATCACTTTGAATGTATAAAATTTTAATTAATGGCCTATTGTTTGCATGTATTATATAATTTTCCCGTTCCATGTTCTTTTGTAGATTAGTCAGTACCCTTACAATATGCTGGATATGATATTTGTTATCCTTAATATTTTTTTATAGAATGAGGTCGTCACAAAGGGATTCCTTATTATTCAAAGTAACATATAATTATTTTACATAAGTAATTACTTCGTTTATGTAAAGTTGTATAATAATTTAGCAAATGTTGTTTCCAGAACATGATTTATTTTTAATTTATTTGGAGCATTATTCACTACTATGTGTACCGCCGCCTTTCATATTTCGGCCTCAGGATGTCAGCGCACTATTCCTCAGGATGTCAGGGCACCTGCAATGCCAAGTGATTTTTTCCATGTCATTCTCAGGTCTAGAGGCTGTGCTGCTAAGTGTTGCTCTGGGTAATCACCATCGGCGCGAAAAAGGCCGGGTTGCCAGGGGGTGGGCTGGTGAAATTACTTCGGCAGAGCCCAGGCTACCCCTTAAAAGAGCAATGGAGTTACCGGAGAGTTTAGTGGGTATTCTTAGAGCCGTTACAATTAGGCACTGGGCGACCCCCACACAGGCTTCTCGCTTAGCCGTCGGGTAGGTCTTTAAGCGGAAAAACGAAAAGAAGATGTCTTTTTTTTATCTTAACGGGGTAACTTTTGACCTTCATCTCACCTGATCGTAAGTGAAGATAAGGCCGACGATGGAAGTGAGCTACACCCGGATTCCTCAACCACATAGGAACTGGCTATCTTTCCTCCAACTGCCGGAACACAACAATGCCGTTAACATTATTGCTATGGCGGCAGACTTAGGTAAGATGGTGGTAGCTAGCCAGGCGGACTTAGAAAAGCCCTACCACCAAACAAACGGAGCAGAAAATTTCTGCCCCCACGGGAATCGAACCCCGGACCTCTAGATCTGAGGCAGGTGGTCTCAACCACTAGATCACAGAGGCGGTTAAAATGTCTATAAGAAAGGTGTCTATAGGAGACTGTAGTTACATGCCACTAACTGGGCGACAATCAATGTTTGATGATGGGCGCTTAAGCTGTTAGCATACAATGCTTGAAGTTTTCGATCTGCAAACATCATCAAAATCACCAGCCTACATACGTCCCACTGCTGGGCACAGGTCTTCCTACTTGGGACAAACACACGAGGAGCTTGCGCCATAAAATCACCATTCCTGGCTCAATACGGGTGGGTGGTTTAAAGCGTGGTGGGTCAAAGCGGTTGCAGCAACAACCAGGATCAACGGCTTAATGTTCCTTCCGAAGCACGGAGGAGCTCGAGATAACAAACTTTGAAAAAACATAAAAACAAACAACATAATTTAACGTTATTGCAAAACCGCTTGATAACCTTAGTACAGTCTACTGCGGTACAGTTAATGATGATGAATTATTTCCATTATAAAATTGTCTCCAAAGCGCAATGTAACCGCCTAATGACTAGGGAAATCGCAGCAATCAGGTCTCATCCTGCTATAAATAACGTTATATAAGACAAGTAAGCAATCTATCAAATACTGAATACAGATTGAGAAGAATGCTGGAAAATTATTGTCCACCATTTAGTGACGTGCGAAATATTTATGACAGCGGTTCTCAATAGTGGGTGAGAAGCAAAAAATAATGAAAAATATTTTTCCTACGTTTCATATTAGGATTTAGAAATGATATAAAAGCATAAATACGTAAGAGTGCAACTTTATTTGTTGCCACCGTTCATTCAGATAGGTTAAAACTTCCCCAACCAGATGGGTCAGTAAAAATACGTTATCTCGAGCTCCTTCGTACTTCAAAAGGCACGTTAAACCGCTGTAGCTGTAACCGTTTTATCCCACCAACTCACATTGGTCCAGCGATATGGTATTATGGCCCAAACTCCTCATGTGATTCTCCAAACCAGCCTGTGCAGTAAGACGTTTACCTATAGGCTATTGATGATGATTTATGTTCGTAGGGATCTCCTGGCAGGCAAATATATTTACCAGTATAAGCAGGTCTTGCTCTTTGAAAGCTCTTCGTAAGGTTAATCTATATTTTAACTAATAGTCAGTCCAATTTGGTGAGTTATGTCCAAACAAAACCAACTGATCCTTTAAAGCAAGTTATTGAAAAAAATCCTACTTTTATATGTCGCTGAATGATATTACTGATCTGATAATCAGATATGCATTTTTTCATATCTTTATCTAGACATGAGTAGGACCAAAACACGATTAAAGGATTTGGCCTCGATACATTTTATTTTCGGCAGAACTTCTTGAAAAAAAGAAAACTTAAGATTATTTGTATTCAATAGGAAAATGCTTTAAATGGTAGATATTATTACTATTCACAATCGTATTGCTTCTATACGATTGTGAATTTATATATTTATTTGTGAATAGATATATATTTTTTTGTAATCCATATAGTTATTTTTTAATAAAATAATTTGTGTATTTTCGCTTACTTTACACGCGCCATCGCTATTTTGCCTTTTTTCCTCCCGCTGAGCCAGTCATATCTTTATATCTATCAGTCTCGGCTGAAACAACGTTTCGATAGATCACCTTAAGATCTTTCACGTGTATTATTTACTTGATGGTCCCCAGTTGGCAATTTTTTTGTTTTTTTCCCTTCCTTGAAATTTTTATAAAAGTTTTGAGAACCTCTGACCCGTAGTTAAATAAGGCAATATTGTGACCGTAATGGCTAAAGAAATTAGGAGCCGTGAACCTAATGGTGATTTATACCCAACTAGTGTCGCCAAGTTTTGCGATTTCACAGGACAAGTTCGGAACAACATAATTACAAGCCGAAAAAAGTTTATATTGGCCCTTTTTGGGGAAAAGTTGTAATAACTTATAAATAGACAAAGTTTCGCTTCTAAATTGCTCGACAGAAATTATGAGCCGTCAATATTGGAACACCTTGTGTTTCAGTACAGTCAGCTGTGATGAAATGTGAATAAATAGGTAATCAATAGATATTTATTCAGAAAAACAGGGCAAAAATTACTTTGAATTAGTATACAAAGTAAATAAAAAGAAAACTTGTGGTCCAATGCTTCGACTCTTGTTGAGATCTCCCCCGCCCGTTTTACAATTTTACAAAAAAATATAGGTAAATATACAAAATGTTGACTTCAAAAAATAGATAAACTCAAAAATATATAAAAGTAAGCAAAAGTTTTGTCAAAAACTTGTATTGCTAAAAAGTTGGTGTCTTTTCCTTAATTTATGTGCTAGTCTCCACTGTCATTGTGACTGCTGTGGTTGGTTTTTGTTTTGTGTTGTCTCCAATAGGGACTGCTAAGAGAATAATCATTACACGTTGCATAAGTTGTGACACACGATATTGGCGATTTGGCAGCCATAAAATACTCAATACTCAATATTTATTGTTGCCAAAATTACATAGGTGGTTACAATTTTGGACCCTGTTGGGCACAACAATTTGCTAAGTAGTGCTATTTAACAGAAAAATTTTATAAACAAGCTATTTATTAAAGAAATATAAATTATTATTATTAATTATGTCAAATTACTGAATAAATTTGTTTTTATTTTCATTGCATTAAAAGAACAATTATTAAATTACAAAAGTGAAATCAGTGGTCAATACATAAAATAACAATTGTGTAGGTATAATCCTAAGTCATCAAATTTAAAAAAGTCAAATTAAAATGTCAAGTATAATAATATTAATTTCGTAGGTACTTACACAATATCGTTTTTTTTTGTCAAAGTAACATAAATAAAACCAATAGACAAAGATACTATAATCAGGTAAGGGTGTGAGACCAACTTAAAATGTATCATTAAAATACTCTTTTATAATTCGTAATATGCTTTTTCAATTAAATATATATATACACATATATATAATATCTTCTTCTTTCTATGGTATGGTATGATCTAGTGATGGTCAACTCGATTTACTAACTCGAGTTGACTCGAGTTGGGCTTAACTCGAATTGACTCGAGTTGTATTCTCTCAGACTCGAGTTAATAATTATTAATAAATAAATCATTATTAGCATACGTTTATATGTACCTACACCATAAAATAAGACTGATAATTTCGTCATGACTATTACAAGACTAGTTTTGTTGTTAATTAATAATAAAAATACTTTACAATACGACGATCTAATCTAAAAATACATGATTACGTACAAACAGCAACAATCTTAACTACCCGTTCGAGGCGCAACAGGCAGAAAGGTAGAAAGAGATGAAATTATTTTTTTATATATAAGAAATTATATTTCATCTCTTTCTACCTTTATGTCTGTTGCGTCTCGAACGGGCAGTTAAGAGTGTTGCTGTTTGCACATATAATTCTTATTTAATAAAATTATACCTACTTCCACTAATAATTTTGTCGCAATACATAACATATGTTTTTAATGTCATTTTTTTAATATTTTGTTTACTGATTGGTAAAAAATAATAATTTTTTAATCAGTTACGTCTAGATAACCCGAGTTAATCAACTCGAGTTCAACTCGAGTTACGTGAATTTCAACTCGATTCGAATCGAGTTGTGTTTTTCCCGAGTTGGCACATCTCTAGTATGATCATGATCTGAGAGTACAACTCAATGCAATGGTAGTACTGTGCCAGTATCAATTATTATACCTGTTTACGTGTTATAAGTTTCCTTTTTCAGATCGTACCACCTTGACAGTTCGTAGTTCCTATCCTCTGTATCTGCGTGAACGTTTAACCTTTAGCCATTCTCCTGACGATCCTTGCCGTTCCCATCTCCGTGCAATTCTCAATGTTCTTTCCCATACAACCGATTTCTATTTCTTCTCCTTTTCTGTTCAGCGGCTAGATTGTGGAATTCTTTGCCACCGACTATCCGCGATTGCCAAACGCTATCTCTGTTCAAGACACGAGTAAAAGGATTATCTTTCCTTGATAAAAAAATCAGATATTATTATGTTAAAAAAATAGTTTAGCAAAAAAAACATTTGGCTGACTGTACTGTAACAAGCGATATTGCTAACGTAAAATAAACGATTGAAATGAAAAACTTCTAAGTAATAACAGAGAGAGTTCGCTTCATTGTCGACCTTAAAGGGATTTTATTTTAGAATGACAATTCTGAGTTTCATACTTATCTAAGACATTATACTATCATTATTTAACCTACACTTACAATTGACGGCCGGCTGGCGGAGTCGCCACTCGGCCAGAGTCCCGGATTCGAATCCCGGCCGGGCAGATATTTATTTATTTCTCTTTCGCAATAAAGCCATTATACAGATTATGATTAGAAAAAATACAAATCAATTTAATAACTACCGCACCGTATTTTATTTCACTTCATTTTCCATTTTCATAAAATCTTTTGTAAATATGTTTTCTAATTTCTTTGGAATCGCATCTTCATAGTGTAGGCATCTATTATATAACACCTTCGATGTTAGCGAGCGCGGCCAATGAGGTAATGACAGACTTCTCGTTATTCCTTGCTGGTTGCTATGGTTACGCTTTTTCTGTTACCTATAATAATATGGAATTATAGGTAACAGAAAAAGCGTTGCATGTTAACAAGGTAAGGTAATCGGGTGCGTGTTCGATACAACGCGAACATACACAACACTAGTTTGATTGTAATGTACTACATGAACAAATATTTTGTATATTAAGGTTTCATAACATTTGATTTCTCCCTCTTGTTGCCTTGACATTCGAGAGGCAAGGGCGTTGTGCGGGCTATAGTCGCAAATATAGCCCGCACATATATATAAGTAGAATTAAACAAGTGCTATTTTCTACACTGTAAAGGCATTGTGAGTAACAAATAAATATCTTATGTGGAAGGAGTGAGTTTCAATCAACCACCAGCGCCTCGCTCCCCACAGTGTGGGCGTAAGAATTCAAACGACAAGTTCAATATGACGTATAATTATTTGATTTCTATCACGACACTGAAAATTCACTTCGCACACTTATTTTAATCTACATTAATGATCACTGCACTTAATACACTAAAATCCTTTCACATTAACACTGTATTAAACACTACGATAGAGAACAAGGAGCGCGATCGGTTTTTGGACGTATTATTTCACGATAAACATTAGACCTGACGTTCATCCATAATCAAAGCAAAAAAGTGGCTTACCTCCCAACAAGAAGCCATGTCTATTCTAGGCCTAGTCTATTCTCGCGCCATTTCATACTTCCGGCCAGAAAATATTAAATTGAATGCAAAAATGCTGCATGCAAGTAACTTTGTTTCCGGTGAGCCTACTCTTTAAAGTCAAAATCGATTATTATTAAAATATTTTAAAGCGGAAGTCAAACGGTGTACTTTTGTATAAAATCCGGTGGAAACGGAAACAACTATTTTATTTATCATATTTTTTTATGGAAACGGTAACGGAAGTTTCTTAAAATGTAAAAGTTTATCACTAAATGTATTTTTCTTACTAATATTATTATTGAATTGCTTCATGTTACATTTATTATTTAGTTATTTTTTGTCGTGCCCTACTCTGTAAATATTATATCTTCTGACTGTAAATATCTTTCAAAAAACTATACAGGATGGTGCTAAACAGTGGCTGAATTATTTCATAGAAATGTCCAGAAATTATCAAATGAATAAGATGGTTTAGAAAGTGGCAAACCATTTCTATGAAGAAATATAGTCCATGTTTTAATTAATTGTCGCATTGACAGCACCACCCTGTATAGTAGGCGACTGGCGTCCGTACTAGGAAAACCTGTGTTACAGATTAGCAAGCTCTCACCACCTCGGTATTAGCTAATTCAGAGATATTTTCACAAAAAGACCTTGTAAGTAAATTTTCGCAACTACATAAGGGACCCAATTTTAACAATAGTTTTGAAAGGTATCATAATTAAATATACTATGACTTTAGTCAATGATTAATTTTTGAATGATTGATGCAAAAATCAGAATAATTGGGATGTGAAATATACGCTCATGTTACCCATAAAACAATTCAAACTTAAAATATATGGAATATTGTTGAAGTTATACTGTTTAGAAAGTTTATAAAATTGGTCATTATTTTTTAAAATTTATCAAAAATGTCGATGGTATTAGATTGCTCACATCAATTAAAACAACTATTATTATGACCACTTTGAATAAAAACATACAGATTACATAATAGTTATAATTGATTTTGTCAATATGCCCATACATTTTGTAGTGACGTCACCTGTTCTGTAGATTTTCTATGGAGCGTTTTTGGTCGATGCGCCGCTACACATCAAACATACCACTGTATCTCTGAAACTATTGATCTTAAACTTACTATTTCTTCTGCAATTTTATTTTTATTTTTATTTTTTATTATTATGCAAGTAAGTGTGTGTGTGTGCGTGTTGTGTCTATTACTCAGGAACCAGGTTATAGTGGATAAATAGTCAAAGATTGATTTACGCTATTACAAAAGGGTCTAGAAAGCAGAAGAACCTTTATGTAAGCCGTAATTTAAATCCTAGTAGCAGGCAAACTTTATTCAAACGTCGATTGTTTTTGTTGAGGTGAGGGTCGTAATTGTGAGTGTTGTTTGAGCGGTATTTGCATGATGAAGATTTGGCAGACTGTTAAGGACCAAAGTTTTCCTGGTACGATGGATATGTTTTTTTAAAACGATTACCGCCGCCTAAAGACAGTTTCGATAAAATTTCAAGATGGCGGTTGTATCCAATGATTTTTGACAGTTCAAAGCGATGAATGGCTTTATCATATCGCGTTTCGGTGGTCATGCTAGGCGGGCTGGAATAACAAGGAATACACTCTTGATATTTCCGGGCTTGATTACTTATAAACTCTTATAAGCTTGCTTGCTTTACTTATAAGCTTGCTTGGTTATAAACTCGAAAAACACATTACTTTTAGTTAGCTAGTTTCTGGTGAATTCACCAGAAACTGGAACTGGAAGAAATATTTCTTGAATTTACATCAATTCCAAAAGCTGACTATCGAGCCCTCTCAACTTGACCGCGATAGAGATGCCTCGACTTAAACGATTGATAATTCTCGTGAAATGCCGTACGTTAACTGGTTGTACAACTAAATTAAACTTGAATCTGGCATTTAAAACTTATAACGACGTAGTGCGTTCCCCAGGGTGGGTCGGGTCAGCTTTGTAACAAAACAAATTTAATGGCCTCACAGTTTTGGGTACACTGAATAGAATTTAAAATTACTAACCAAATAATTTAATCGAAATCGCTGTATTGGCCAAATCCATATCTGTCGTGTTTTAGTGGCCAAATAAATTACTAAACTTTTGTCTGCCGCTGCCGGCCGCTGCCGTATAATTTAAAATTGGAACGATCTTTAACTCCGTGAAATGGTAACCAAGGAAGTGATTAATCAAAGGTTTTATTTAAATTTCGAACTAGCTTGCTAATAGTTTTTTATTATATTTTTTAAATAAAAAATAAAACTGACTTCAAAAAACTGAAAAGGATAAAATAATTAAAATGTAAAACTAGAAAAAATTCACGTCCTGAGGCGGGGATTTTTCAAACATTTATAACAATGTCAAAATCAAAAATTAAAAAGGATAAAATAATTAAATTTAAGTAGGTACTCATCACCTATAAACATATTTTTTGGAGTCGGTGCTTCACGTTCTATTATTTATGGAAACAACTTAGTACCAACTCCAAAAAAGGTGTTTCTAGGTGATGAGTACCTACTTAAATTTAATTATTTATCCTTTTCAGTTTTTTGAAGTCGGTTTTAATTTTTGTTTAAATATTTTTTCACAAGTTTCAGTGATAACTTTCTAAGGTCAAAGCTAGATGGGTGACCGTCAGCTTACATTGTTTCCTGCTACCGTATCGTTTCACTAAAAAGTTAAAGGAAAGCAAAAATCCGCAATTTCGCATACGTAGTATACGTAGACTTTCTCATTTCAGTTTTTTTGATTTAAAAACCAAACTATCCAACTGATTTTGATAAAAAAAAATATGGGACCAAATGGCAACCATACCGCATCGAACAAAAAAAATAACGTAAATCGGATCAGAAATCACGGCGTAATCGGTGTAGGTATACATACATAGAAAAAAACACACCAACCGAATTGAGAACCTTCTCGTTTTTGAAGTCGGTTAAAAAATATAGGCTTCCTTTAATTTCAAAAATTGTACATTCATAACTGTATTTTCTAGTCAAAAATTCTTATGCGCAATATTTGAGAAAAGTACTGTACAAGCCTTGGCCACAACTAGGCATTGATGGAGTTACGTGTGTGAAACATTTACATGTTGGTCCATCGATGCCTCTTTTACTGGCCGCTGCAGTAATGTATAATAATAATTGAGCCATGATTGACGACGTAACTCATTTCTCCATATCATACTACGAGCGTTGATGCTGCACGGCTTTTCATATAAACTGTCTAGTCGAAAATATTGGAAGCGAACAAATCGATTCTAATAAGATTTACCATGCATATGCAAATAAAGCGAATTGTCTAATCTAGACTTACTAATATAAAACTGAAGAGCTATTCAAATTGAAAAATTGATTTCTGTTGGATAGTAAATCTATCAAGGAACACTATAGGCTATATAAAATCACGCTACGACTAATAGGAGCTGAGCAGCAATGACAAAATTGCATAAAACCTTAGTAATATAGGAACATGTGACGTCACCTGTTCCGTAGATTTTCTATGCAGTGTTTTTGGACGATACGCCGCAACTAAATAAAAAATATACCAGTATATCTGTGAAACTATTGATCTTAGACATACTATTTCTTTAGCAATATTTCTTTATAAGTTAGAATACTTTTTACTAATAAAATAAAAAAAGTTGTCAACTACCCTAGTATTTTAGATTTAGCTGCAACACCTACATAGCTGTTGGTGGATGCATTTCAAATATTATTACGAGTTAATAAACTGAATACTGCAAACTAAACATTAACTGTCGTAGTTCGCAATAAAATTTTACTGCGGCCATCTTTATTGGTGGTACGGTGAGAACAAACCGATTTCATTGTCAAACATTATCTGGTTTACTTCAGTTTTATGACCTCAAGCCTGCTGTATTTAGTTTTAGTTGCCTACTATTGTTTTATGTTGGTACAGGCTGAATCCAACATGATTTGACAAAGGAGGCTGTGCCACGACTTACGGGCTTTATTACAAAATGAGGTGGAAGTAAGACCAGCCTCTACCATGAAAGAAGCTATCTGAAACGGAACTCGAACGAAATATAAACAATACGAAACAAGGGCCAAATATGAGTCAGATTCGATTTTAAACTTTCTTTCGGATTAGATCTGGAACAGTTTTGTCTTGGTCTTCCTGCATCGTCTATTTCTTTTTTTTCCGAAATTCGAATTCTCTGGTTCATCTTTTTGAGAATTATTCACAAGATGATCGATGATGCGAGCAAGAACCTCTTTCCCGTTAGATTTTAGTTGAGTGACAAAAGCAAAATACACCTCCTCTTCCTCTATTTCGCATATGGAATCCACTTTCGAGTTCAGACTCCGACTCGGCCGATTCGGAGTCTGAACTCGCTTATGATCGATATAGTGACAAAATATATCGACGGTACAGGATACAGGTGCGTTGTCATCCTGAGGTCACGAAATTACAAGAGTCGCAAAATTGAAACATTCAATTAGCTAATATTAGATTCTCATTAAACAACACCCAGAGAAGTCCCAAACAAGTTCAGTCAAAGAAATATGTAGAAATTTCCAAGCTTTCTTTTTTTTAATATAAAGCACGGCAATTGACCCAACATTACCTGATGAAAGCGGTAAGATGAGTCCATATGCGAAGACAGTTAGTGCAGTTTAGACACTGCTCTAGCTGCCTCCACCTTGCCGGCTTAAAAGGTGCTTTTTCACGCCTCTCTTGAAGGAACCCATTTTATAGGAGGAAGGAACACATGTTATGTGCTGATAAAGAATTCCAAGTTCTGGAAGTACGAGAAAGAAGTTTATTTACTAAATAAAAAAAAATAAGAAAAAGCTAATTCACTGTATTTAGAAAATCCTCTTGCGCGGTCTTGCAGGGCCCAACAACGATTCGTAGCAATGAATAAGATTTTTTAGGCGCCATGAAAATCATGACTCGAAAAAACTACATACTATCATGGCAAAATGGAATATTGTTGCTGGGCGTGCAAGACCGCGTAAGAGCAGTTTGCAATACCGCGTATTTACAAAAGTCGCAAAATTTAAACATCGCACCAGTAGGCTATTAGTGCTGATTCGCTTATGCGAGATTCTCATTAAACAACACCCAGAGACATCCCAAACAAGTTCAGACAAAGAAATGTGTAGAAATATCCAAGATATTAACTTTTTTCTTCCATCATGTGAAATAAACAAAAAGCATAAATACGCGGTACTGCAAACTGCTCTTCCGCGGTATTGCACGCCCATCGACGATATGACTTTTGTACGTGATGGCTTTTCTACAATTCTTATCTCAACGGGTGTGAGCAGAAGCTCTCCCAATTGAAATAGATCGAGTTCGTCCGGAAACATTCTCTGCACCAAATCATGAGAACGGAATCTAAGAGAGGTATATTATTTAATTTCCTAAAGTCTATGGTTGTGGGCATGTCCATTGTACCCACAACGGGGGATCCGAGCTTGACTCTACTTACCCGCTACTCATCAGGAGTTGAGTCATATGCCATGCTTTGTATAAAAAAGTTTTGTGGGTTACCCATATTGAATATGGAAGTAACTTTTGTTTGCCAAGTCATCACTCAGCTCAGCTCATGTAAGTATTGATCTTGGATCTCCCAGATCCTTAAGAGAGGCAGGGCATAGTGGTATTAATTTATCACTCGAATATTTAGGCTCGAGTACTAGACTGGGGAAGTACCTCCAGCCAGGGACTGAAAAACCACTATTATCCGGTATCACAAAATTTGGAAATCATTATTAACGGTATCCGAATTCAGTGACTTATAAAGAAATCTAAAATTTTCGGTAGCGGTTGTACACGCGACAGATATGTTAAAACTCCTAACGGGTATCTTAAAATACGGGTATCTGTATTTAATCGAATACCGATCGTACAAGCTGGCAACGTTACGTGTAAAACCTTTTTAATTAGTGTCCGACCAAAAATAAGAGTACTGCTATTACGGGTACCCTTTAGATTATGGTATCCTTTTAATAATGGATTAGTTAATATCTAAAATTTCTGGTACCGTTATAATCTGTAAGTAGCGCAGTAAACGATCGGGTACCAAAAAAAAATACGGTTCAAAACCATTACATCGGTTACTGTTACGGGCAGGGATCTTCATCTTACAGAAGACCGCAGTTAAACCACACAACTTTGAAGTGAGGTGTTTGCTTTTTAAGGTCGCAGAGCTCAAAAGCGTTGAGCAAGTTGACTCGTCTCTTACGCTGTCAATATAATACATTCTCTTGATTTTCACATGGTAGGCAACGCGTTAGTAGAGCTCAAGATGCTACGAGCGCCTATAGGCTACGATAACAACTCGTGAGTATAGCCCAAGATGCTACGAGCATCTATAGGCTACGATAACAACTCGTGAGTATAGCCCAAGATGCTACGAGCATCTATAGGCTACGATAACAACTCGTGAGTATGGCCCAAGATGCTACGAGCATCTATAGGCTACGAAACAACTCGTGAGTATGGCCCAAGATGCTACGAGCATCTATAGGCTACGATAACACCTCGTGAGTAAGGGTCAAGATGCTACGAGCATCTATAGGCTACGATAACAACTCGTGAGTATGGCCCAAGTTGCTACGAGCATCTATAGGCTACGATAACAACTCGTGAGTATGGCCCAAGATGCTACGATCATCTATAGGCTACGATGACAACGCGTAAGTATAGCTCAAGGTGCTACGAGCGTCAATAGGTGTCTGTTGGCGGTAGCCGTTTATATCACGAGGACCTTACGCTTGTTGACACCTTTATTGTATAAAAAGTATGCTCTTGTTATGTGAAATAAAAAGAAGCCAAGTCTACCACACCAGCTATTCCCCATGAGTTCCAATTTTAACCCGTCAAACATCCGATTCCAGACACAATTGATTTTTCAATTGTTATAGACCTCTAGAGGTATAACGCCGCTTGATAGATTAAGCGTGAAAATATGTGAATAACAAATAGAATTCTTTGGTAATTCCATAGCTCTACTACTTCAATTATGTTGTTAGAATTTTAATTAGAACTGCGCTCAAAGGTTGTAAAGAGAAATTTTCTCAACTAAATAACATGGCATGAAAACTTCATTCGCTTGAATTTCAAATAATTTCTCTTCAGCGAGTTTTAATTTACCTACAATAATTCATTACGGTCTGAAGTTTTGTTTCATTTGCAGCACACACGATGTTTTGAAAACATTTCCTTGAAAGTATACTTTTCCTTGATAGATTTCCTTGAAAGTATACTTTCAAGGCAATGTTTTTAAAACATTATAATATTTTAATAATCACATCTGAGTCATTGTTATGGGTACGAGATAACGGAAAAGATACTAAATATTATACAACCTGCTCCTGTTGATATCCCACAACTTTAAGGTTATATTGTATGAATAAAAATAATGTAAAAAGTCTAAGAAACATGGGTTCCAAAATGTTTACTTTCAAAGATGACAATTGTAATTTAAATACATCAATAATTGCGATTATTGATGTATTTAAATTACATACAGTTAATTTATTCTCTAGACTCTAGAGAATAAATTAACTCCAGAGTCTAGAGGTATCGGAAGCAATACGGTTCATTTTTACACAAACAAATATTTCAATTTCCTTAAAGGAGGATATAGAAGGTATGGTCAGGGATCAGATGGATGCAGTAAAACAGGAAATAAAAAATGACTTCACCGCTGCGACTGACTTCCTAAACGCTGAGCAGAAGGATCTTAAGTCTCAAATAGAGAATCAAAACTCTATTATTCGTAATCTTCAGGAAGAAAATTGGAACAATAAACAACAGCTTAAGCAAGTGGAATCTAAACTGACTACTATTGAAAATATGTCCCGCAGTCTCAACATCGAAATCCAGGCAGTACCTGAACATAAAAACGAAAATGTCACTATGCTCTTCCACAAACTATGCGAGGTTGTTGGGGCCAGCAGTATCGAGGAGTCTTCCGTTCGGGCGTGTCGTAGAGTATCGAAGATGAATCCAGGGTCTACCCGTCCGCGCAACATTCTGGTGTCCCTGACATCCCAACGCCAACGCGATCTTTTAATCTCAGCTGTGCATCGCTACAACAAGACTCACCCCGACGCGTTACTTAACTCTGGCCTCTTAGGCATCGCGGGAGCTTCCTGTAGATTATACGTATCGGAGCATTTGTCACCTGAACAAAAAATGTTACACGCAGAGACTCGTCGATTTGCTAGTGTTAACAATTATAAATTTGTGTGGGTTCGATACGGAAAAATTTATATTCGTAAAGATGAATCATCCAGTGCAATACTTGTGAAAAATTCGAATTTCTTAAATAACTTATTAACTAAATAAACTCATTTGTTGTATATTCTACTAAATAGCTATTAGAGTTTAATTATTTATATTATATATTTATTTTTGTTTAGTTTTTGGGTCATAAGTACCAACGTTTTATTTTATATTATACTTTACATATATATTTTCTCATTAATTCTTTTCATCAATACTAATGGAAATACTATATCAAAACGTTAATCGGATTAGATCTAAGACTCACGATCTCAACCTATGCATATTAAACCATAATTACGATGTTATTTGCTTAGTAGAAACTAACTTAAATAGTGATATCTCTGACTGTGAAATATTCGATTCTCGCTACAATGTTTTTCGAAGAGACAGATATACTTCGAATAATACAAAAAAAGATGGTGGCGGTGTTGCTATCGCAATAAAAAAGTGTTACAATGTAGTTCGTCAGAAATCCTGGGAGACTGATCTTGAGGATGTTTGGATAACAATTTTACCTGACTCGGTTAGTAAACGTGAGTTAAATATTTGTCTAAGCTATTTACCATCCTATATTACGTTAGATATTTTAACGAAATATTATCAAAATTGTCAGGATATTGTTCTTCGAGGTAGTGACAGGGGAGAATTTCTTTGTATCGGCGATTACAATACACCACATATACAGTGGACACAAACTTCAAATGATTCATATCTCATCCCTTCCCCAAGCTCTGACAATAGATCTAAGCTTCTATTAGATACCATAACTTTGTGTGGCTTTTCTCAATATAATGGTGTACCAAATAAAAACAGGCGACTTCTTGATTTAGTTCTATGTACTTTTGGTGATATTAGAGTAAAAGAAAGTGCTCCTCTGAGTCGACTGGATGAACACCACCCTGCTCTGGCCATCACAATTGGAACACTTTTAAATCACAAGCATAATTTGCAGAAATCAATTAAGCGTCTTAATTTTAAAAAATGTAATATTACCAAGATAAAGTCTGAACTCTCCATGGTTTCTTGGTGCGGTTTGCTATCGTCTCATGATATTAATATAAATATGACTAAGTTTTACGAAATTCTATACGAAATTATAAATAAACATACACCTTATTCATCCAGAACTCATAGTAAATACCCTATTTGGTTTAGTCCTGCTGTGAAGCGTTGTTTAGCAGAAAAATACAAATATCACAAAATGTACAAAAAGTTTCAAAATCCACGAGACTACGATGTTTTTTCTTTACTACGTGCGAGATGTAAACGCCTCATTGAAAACTCTTTTAAGAGTTTTGTGACCTCTGTTGAATCTGAATTAGGTAAAAGCGTTAAGTCCTTTTGGACATTTGTGAATAGTAGGCGAAATAACTGTAATGAAGTACCGAAAGTAATGAAATACAATAACGTTGAAGTATCTGATCATAGAGCAGTCTGTGAATTGTTTTCAAGCTATTTTGGTTCAGTTTACGACGCCAGTCACAACATACAACCCAATCAATTAACTAGCGTAACTACCAGGAATAATGTAATTTCATGTATTACTGGTTTAACAGTCACTGCGGAGGAGATTTTGGAAAAGTTAAAAAATATTGACCCTAACAAGGGTGCTGGGCCAGATACAATTCCTCCTTCTTTCTTCAAACAATGTGCTGAAGAACTTTCTATTCCACTTAGCTTAATCTTCAACCAATCGCTTAACTCTGGAGTTTTTCCGGATTACTGGAAAGTTGCTCACATTGTCCCAATCTTCAAAAGTGGAAACAAAACTCTTTGTGAGAATTACAGACCTATAAGTGTTCTGTCGTGCTGTGCTAAGTTGTTTGAGTCCATAGTCTACGACGCTATCTACTTTCATGTCAAACCTTTAATCTCTGTAAATCAACACGGATTTGTTAGAAATAGGTCCACTATAACCAATCTACTTGAATACAAAAATTATCTGTGTGCAGCGTCCGCAAAGAACATGCAAGTGGATTCAATCTACACGGACTTTTCGAAAGCTTTCGACAAGGTTAATCATCACCTATTATGCCGAAAACTATACAACGTAGGCATACATGGATCCTTATTGCGATGGATTGAATCTTACCTATCGCGGAGAAGTCAACTTGTTGCTCTGAAGGGGGAATTGTCTGAACCTATAACTGTTACATCTGGAGTACCTCAGGGATCCCACCTGGGTCCTTTATTATTTGTTATCTTCATCAATGACCTCGTCGATCGGTTGAATTGTCCTTGTTTACTGTATGCTGACGATTTGAAAGTCTTTTCGACGATCAGAAATCTAATTGAGGCTGAAAATCTTCAACGCGATCTTGACACAATTTTCAAATGGTGTACCGAAAACCATATGTTCTTGAACGTCGGTAAATGTTTTGTTCTGACCTTTACGAGGAAAGTTAATAAGTTAAACTACAAGTACACTTTAAATGGCGAAACACTTAATCGTCAGAGCCAAGTCAAAGATTTGGGTATCGTGTTTGATGAAAAACTGACTTTCCGCGAGCATTACGACTATATCTATAATAAGGGTGCTCGACTCTTAGGGTTTGTTCTTCGTAACACAAAACAATTTAAAAAAGCACGTAGTGTAATATATTTGTACTCTACTTTAGTCAGAAGCATTCTGGAATTTGGTGCAGTCATCTGGTCTCCTATGTACGCCGTACACTCAAATCGCGTTGAAAGCATCCAAAGAAAATTTTTGAGGACGCTCTCATTTCGCCAGGGCCTTCATCGTAAATTATCCTCATACACAGAGAGACTTCATAAATTTGGTTTGGTTTCACTTGAGACAAGACGTAAGCGTAATGATCTGATTCAGCTTCACAAGATTCTACATTCTAAAACAGATTCCCCCGCCCTCCTTTCATCCCTTAACTTTAATACCTTCTACCGATCACGAAAAACCAAATTGTTCCAACTTGGAGTTTATCGCAATAACACTTCTTTCTACAACCCCTTAGTTCGTATGTGCCGCCTTTACAACGATTTATTCCAGAATAATGACAAACTAGATATTTTCATTTCAAATCCAAATATCTTCAAGAGACATGTTTGTGCGCTCCTTAAGTAATTTTTTCATAGCTATAGTACTATTGTAATGATTAAGACACTCACTATAACTATTAATACTTATGGTTCTTATATAGATACCGGTTAATTAAATATGTATAAATTTATAACACCAGTCTATCAAGTGACACATGTTTGTGGGCTGCAGTCTAGCACATAAGTATAAGTTTAAGTGTTTTTTGTATGGTATTGACTGTATCCTGTTATGTGTCTTAAATAAATAAAATAAAAATAAAATAAAATTCACGCCTCGCACATCCTCGTCAATCCTGACTATTTCCACCAAAGATGCGCGATGCGAGGATTGAAAATTTGCCATACAAATTTCAATTATCGTCTCGCGTCGTCTCGTCTCGCCCCTCTGCTGGAAAATAGCCTTGGGTTCGAAATCATATCAAACTTCACATTAAAATTTATACCCTATACCGGAAGCAATACGGTTCATTTTTACACAAACAAATATTTCAATTCACGCCTCGCACATCCTCGTCAAACCTGACTATTTCCACCAAACCTGACTATTTTCACTAGGTGGTAGACCCGTATGTAGGGTCGTCTGGGTAGGTACCACCGCCTTTCTTATTTCAGCCGTGAAACAGTTCGCTGTGTTTCGGATTGAAGGGAAAGGTAGCCAGTGTAATTTCTGGGCATGGACGGCATTTCATCTTAGGCCCCAGGATGACAACGCACCTGCAATATCAAGTGATTTTTCCTTGTTATTGCAGGTGTCTATAGGCGGCGGTAACCGCTTACCATCAGGTGGGCCGTCAGCTTGTTTGTCATCTAGTAGTATATATATAAAAAAAAAAACAGATGCGTGGGGCGAGGATTGAAAATTTGCCGTACAAATTTTAAATCTCGTCTCGCCTCGTCTCGTCTCGCCCCTCTGGTGGAAAATCACCTTGAGGCGGGAATCGAACCCGCGACCTTTCGCAATCCTTTCGCAATCCGGGCGACTGCTCTAACCAACTGAGCCACCCAGGACTTGGGATATCCCTGTGAAATTCATCTAGTCTATCTGTATTTGCGTTTATGAGCTAACGTCCACCCTACAATGTCGAAATGTTCTATTTCAACATCCGAAACGAGTATTTTTACAAATACCTACGATTCGGTTAAGTTAGGGAAGTGCTTTCAAATATACTTAATTTTTTATTTTAACATTATTATGAATGTAAACTTAGTAATTAAAATATAAAACAAGAAAAATGTCACGTCTTGAGGCGGGAATCGATAATAATGTTAAAATAAAAAATAAAAAATACATTGACATTTGTTTTTTTTAAGATGGCTTCTTCTGTGAGTTTTTCGAGCAATTTTAAATATTTTTACGCTTTATTCAGACGAATTATAAAGAAATCCGACGATTATACGATTTCTTAATAGTTAACGATAACGAAAAAGTGGTGATTTTGAGCTGCTCTAAATCCCATACTAACTTTTACCATGTCCTTTCGTGAAATTTAATTTCAAATTATTGACAACCCTATTAGTCCGTGCAGCCGCCACCGCCGCTACCGGCCGGCAGTAAAAACCAACTGCACGCATTGAGCACATTCCTTCATAGTTTGAAATGAAATGAAAATATCTTTATTCAATTAGGCCCCCCAAGAAGCACTTTCGAATCGTCAACAAAAAACCCTTATGTCTATCACATAAAAATAATATTAACTAACTAACAATTTCATAATGTTTGTCTCTCTGTCTTATCTGGATCTACGTAAGCTAACAATGTTATAATGTCAGTCTGTCTATCGGTCTGTCTGTCGGTCCGTCGGTCCGTCTGTCCGTCAGTCAGTCAGTCAGTCTGTCTGTCTGTCTGTCTGCCAGTCTGTCTGGATTTACACCGGTTCCAAAAGTTGAACTACCGAGAAGATTCCAGTAGTGGTCACTCTTTTCAATTATTAAGTTACAATGTTTAATTACACAGTAATAGTTTAGCAGTGCAGTGTCGCATAGAGTATAAAAAAAGGTATATTAACGTACCAATAAGTACCTAATGACAAGAATATTTACTGTATTTAAAGGCTGTCCGACAATGCACCATCACAATATAGGTATTACAATACACAAAGGTCAACAATTATTATACAAAGGCCTACTAAAGCCAAACATCTGACCACGTCATTACAATAATAATTGTATTGTTTTATATATAATATCCTATAATGCCATATACCTCAAAAATCCCTCAAAAATGATACTATTGATGAATATGTAGATAAATTATTACAAAATCAAGGAAGCTTAGAGATGACCATTTCCACTAGTGGCACCTGTTCACAAGTATGACGCATGTGCCAGCCATCGCTCCGCTCAACCATATTATAGGGAACGGAGACGGACGGACGTTGTCACACTTAACGTAAAGGTGATTTAGATGTGGAATTCAAATTTTATGGAACCAACAATATTCGTGTTGATCACTCAAACAACTACCCTGGCCGGGACGGGACCCCTGGGTGAGAAGCAGCTAATTTTTTGTCTTGTAAAATCCACGTAAATTATATCCTTGCTTTACCTTCTATACCTTTATAAGAAATCGTGTTTATAACAAATAATTAAATAAGTAACGTAAAAAACGAATAAGGGATACCCTAAGGCGTAAAAATATGTTCTTCAAATCAGAAAAAAAAACAATCATTTTCAAGTAAATTTTTACTTATTCTTTTTTGTGCTTCAAAATTATTGTCATCCTACCGTTACAAGCAAATAATTAATAAATAGCTCTAATTAATTACAGAGTGTAGCAAATGGAGCTGAACAAATACATCATGTGCTAAGTGATACTAAGGATGGAATATATTTTAGGCGATTTTCAGAGACAATAAAGAAACATTAGCTGTCTGTTGTGACTGCTTTGTCTATGATGGATGAAAAGGAAGACGTTTTGTAAATGGTTTGAAATTTATGGCGAAGGAAATTTAGGTGAGAAATTAATGGACATGCTTTATATTACACATTTTATATTAAATTTAATGTCATCCACAATTTCTTAAGGGAGGCTATTCCACACCTTACGCTACCTCAGCCCAAAGACAATGCGAAATATGTATTAATTTATTTAAAAATAAACGTTTAAAATAATAATAATAATATTCATACATCTAATACATAATCATACCTAGTATCTAGCCCAAAGTAAGCATAATTAAGAGCTTGTGTTATGGATACTGATAACGGAGAAATAATGATAATAATATGTATATAAATATTAGAAATATACTAAATAAACATATATACGTCCATGACTTGTAAACAAATGTTCGTACTCATCATACAAACGTTTGCCCCTACCGGGATTCGAATCCGGGACCTCTTGATCGAGTAGCCTAAATAGTAAGCGGTACAGACCACTCGACCAGCTGGTCGTCGAATCAGAGCAAAGGAACATTGACATTACAGATTCGTTTGGTTTGATTTGAGATCGTCGTACGCACGTCATTCTATTAACATAGAAAAGTCCTTGGTAGCTCAGATAGATGGTCAGAGCATGGATTGTGAAAGGTCGCGAGTTCGATCCGCGCCTCAGGCTTTTTAGTTTAGATATTTTTCTGAGTAAATTTTTTTTTAAAGATTTAATTAAATCATCATCATCATCATTCAGCCGAGAGACGCCCACTGCTGGGCATAAGTCTCCCCCAGGGATCTCCAAACTGATCGGTTCTGCGCTGTCTGCATCCATCGGCTTCCCGCGACCCTCACCACATCGGCGGGCCACCTTGCGGGAAGCCTACTAACGCTGCGTCTCCCGGTACGCGGCCGCCACTCAAGGACCTTTCCGCCCCAACGGCGTCAGTCCTCCTTGCAATGTGGCCTGCCCACTGCCACTTGAGGTTCGCAATTCTTCGGTCTATGTCGGTGACCTTAGTTCTCCTGCGGATCTCATCATTTCTGATTCGATCACGCAGAGATACCCCGAGCACGTTGCCCTTTGGGTGACATTGAGCTTTCTTAACATTTAAATGTTAAAAATAAAATGAAGAGTACGCCTATGTATGCGTGCACCTGATATTACTCGGTTGTAGAGCCGGCCTTCTGTAAATATTTTAATAAGTGATTGAAGTCTCACGTGACATGACCTGTCATTCTGTAGTTGATTGATACTTTATGTCAGAGCTTAAATAATTGCACACACCTACAATACTTTATCACAGAGTACTTGTATTGTACTATACTTCATTCCAATTACGAAGCCCCATATGACACTTCTGAGATAGTAACTAGGCCCGTCTCAAATGAATTGAAAAAAAATTAGAAACATATTGTTTGGAGTCGGTGCTTCACTATCTATTGTTTCGCATACATAGATGATATACTCAATCCAGTTATTTTGATTTAAAAACCAAAGGACCCAATTAATTTACAAAAATTTTGGGACCAAATGGCAACTATTACGCATCGAACTTTAAAAGAAACAAGTAAATAAAGAAAAAGAAACATACCAACCGAATTGAGAACCTCGTCGTTTTCGGAGTCGGTTTAAAATTAGCAATCTTTGTGTTTAGTCGTAAGTACTTTTTTAAAATCCTATTCAAAATAAATACAACTTTAAAATAAAATAATAATTTATTGCGATTCTGCGTTTACGTGCTATGGTTTATTTCTTGTTTTTATAAATAGTGTCATAACTGAGTGAGTCAATTAGTTCAGCTAATTATCTTCGAGAGTCTACTCACTCGTGTAAGGAAGTGTTTGGCGACAAATTCGCCCTTATTGGGCGATGCCGAAGACGACGACAAAGAATGTGATATAATGATTTCAAATAATGATAAATAAAAATAGGATTTGGTAAAATCAAAATATGGTAAACAAACCATTGGCGTAATGAATGTTCGAAAACATTATAATTCAAACAAATGTTATTTAGGCCGAGCACAGCTTCGGCAAAAAGATTTTCGACTAAACGAAACGAAACGTCAGGGTATCGAAAAACATCGAATTGATAATAGGTCAACTGATACTGATAATGGAAAACATGATTTCGACGAAGTAAAAAAAGACGGACTGAAATATAGTCAAAATTTTTATTAAAAAACTTTTAGAAATTATGATAGGTAACCGTTGCTTCCACAATCTTACCTAAGTCTGCCGCTTTAACAATAATGTTAACATCATTGTGTGTTTCGGCAGTTCTACTGTGGTGGAGGAACCCGGGTGTTGCCTGTTAAAAATAATATCAGCAAAAACCGTTTTATAGTAGTTGGTTTGTTTGTTTGTTTTTGTTTTTTTTTTCATACACTCACACCTATTATCTAGTCCAAAGTAAGCATCATTAAGAGCTTGTGTTAGGTATACTTGATAACGGATAAATATTGATAATAATATGTATATAAATATTAGAAATTTACTAAATAAACATATAAACATCCATGACTTTTAAACAATTGCTAGTACTCATCATACAAACATTTGCTCCTACCGGGATTCGAACCCGGGACCTCTTGACCGAGTAGCCTGCATAGCAAGGGGTACAGACCGCTCGGCCTGCCGGTCGTCGCTAGTTACCTAAAAGGTACTTAGTTGAATAGACTCCGGTCTACTTGCCACCCCTTTGAACAAAGCTGTTTCTGTCTTAAACACAGAATGGTCGACACAACTACAAACTAGTGTCAGTAAGCCTTTGTTCGTTGAAGTTCAAGTTTTCCCATCAAAAGAGACGTAACTTGTTCACAAGGAGACCACATACAGACGGAAGGAATATTATTATTGTTTCAAGATATTTGTTATTTCGTTTCATCAATTTAGTGGTTAATTGAATACAAACCAATGTTCGTACTCATCATACAAATTTTTTGAGCTTCTGGTTTAGTAATTAGGGGTACTGTCAGAAACAAAAGTCGATTAACACTCTAGTACTATGTCACTCTACGTCATTCACAGTATTCACGAAAATTGTCAAGAGTATCTCAATATTTTATTATTGTAGGGACTATGGCTATGGTAACAACGCGTGAGTAGTGCCCAAGGTGCTACGATCGTCTATAGGCTACAGTGACAACGCGTGAGTAGCGCCAAAGGTGTTGCGAGCGTCTATAGGCTACAGTGACAACGCGTGAGTAGTGCCGAAGGTAGTCCGAGCGCCTATAGGCTACGGCGATAACGCGTGATTAGTGCCGAAGGTGGTGTGAGCGTCTATAGGCTACAGTCACAACGCGTGAGTTGTGCTCAAGGTGCTACGACCGTCTATAGATAGGCTACAGTGACAACCCGTGAGTAGTGTCCAAGATACTACGCGCGTCTATAGGCTACGGCGACAACGCGTGAGAAGTTCATAAGTTGCTAAGAGCATCTATAGGCTAAGATGACAACGGGTGAGTACTGTCCAAGGTGTTACGACGGTCTATAGGCTACAGTGACAACGCGTGAGAATTGCCCAAGCAAGGTGCTACGAGCGTCTATAGGCTACAGCGACAACGCGTGAGTAGTGCCAAAGGTGCTGCAAGTACCTATACGAGCGCTACGGTTACAACGCGTGAGTTGTGCCCAAGGTGCTACGACCGTCTATAGATAGGCTATAGTGACAACGCGTGAGTAGTGTCCAAGATACTACGCGCGTCTATAGGCTACAGTGACAACGCGTGAGTAGTGTCCAAGATACTACGCGCGTCTATAGGCTACAGTGACAACGCGTGAGTAGTGTCCAAGATACTACGCACGTCTATAGGCTACAGTGACAACGCGTGAGTAGTGCCCAAGGTACTACAAGCGTCTATAGGCTACGGCGATTACGCGTGAGTAGTGTCCAAGGTGCTACGAGCGTCTTTAGGCTACAGTGACAACGCGTGAGTAGTGCCCAAGGTACTACAGGCGTCTATAGGCTACGGCGATAACGCGTGAGTAGTGCCAAAGGTACTACGAGCGTCTATAGGCTACAGTCACAACGCGTGAGTAGGCCCAAGGTGCTATGAGCGTCTATAGGTTACAATAACCACTTACCATCAGACGGGCCGTCCGCCTGTTTGCCACTTTTGTTGTGTCACGTTCAAATTTTTCTAGTTTTATTATATTTCACAGGGATATCCCAAGTCCTGGGTGGCTCAGTGGTCAGAGCAGTCGCCCGGATCGCGAAAGGTCGCGGGTTCGATTCCTGCCTCAGGACGTGAAATTTTTCTAGTTTTATTATATTTTAATTACTAAGTAATTTTTTCAAACATTTATAATAATGTTAACATCAAAAAGTTAAGAATATTTGAAAGCACTGCCCCAACTTAACCGTATCGTAGGTATTTGTAAAAATACTCGTTTCGGATGTTGAAATAGAATATATCGACATTGCAGGGTGGACGTTAGCTCATAAACGCAAATACAGATAGACTAGAAGAATTTCACAGGGATATCTCAAGTCCTGGGTGGCTCAGTGGTCAGAGCAGTCGCCCGGATTGCGAAAGGTCGCGGGTTCGATTCCTGCCTCAGGACGTGAAATTTTTCTAGTTTTATTATATTTTAATTACTAAGTGATTTTTCCTGGTTATTTGTAGGTGGCTGCGGCTTGATGTTGCAACGAGATTGATGTATGCGTAGCAAGTGGCGCTACGGCTTTCGTAGTACCTTGCTACATCGTAGCATTGTGACATTTGTTAATATCGTAGCAACTCTATGTGATATTCGATAAAATCGTTTGGCGTCTCGTCTCGGCACAGGAGTTCATGTCGAGACTTGTATCAGACACATACACAATACTATACAAATTATATTCATTATTACACAAGAAATAATTGCAAAATTAAAAATTTTAAGTAACCCCCGGCGTCATTAATCATCTGTCTAACACCATCTCATTAAGACTATTCATAAGAGCCCAAACACGCTATATCTGCTGTAAGTTTCTGAAGAATTAAGCATTTCGCAGACTTTTTGATGGCACAAGATCAGCTCAAAGTTAGTATGTCATGGCAATGTCATCGAAGTGACAGTACACGAAAATTGAAATCAATCGGATCTGTAAAAGTTAGTAAAATCCTAATATCATGTAGAAAATGAGTTGATAATCATCAAACGCCTGAACTGATTTTCATAAATTATAGCTAAGAACCATCGTAGTCACACCAGCTTTCAAACGAAAAAAAACGAATCAAAATCGGTCCATTCGTTTAGGCGCTACGATGCCACAGACAGACATACAGATACACAGACAGACACGTCAAACTTATAACACCCCTCTGTTTTCGTCGGGGGTTAAAAACACAATACAGATGTTATGTTGCAACTGACTTACGAATGTTAAATAAAGAAGAAGCTCGGCGGTGTATTGATTTCAGCGGTCTGGATTTGATAACGAAAACAAAGCGAATTTCGCCATGGTCAATCCCGGGATGGGTCAATCAAAATTTGAAATCTCGGGATCTTCCGTGCTTCGGGGGGCACGTTAAGCCGTGTTGGCCCAGTTGTTGTATCCGCATACGCTGCCCGTAGTGGTGCTATGGCTCCTCATATTTCTCCTATGTAGGTCCTGTTCCCAGCAGTTTGACAAGTCTTCCTAAACGGGCGCTCTAAATAACAGTCTTTAAAATAAAGTATAAGAAGAAGAGTAAAATATTTTCCTTTTAATTTTTTTAAGTTATTTTTTTTTATAAAGGAAAGACATTACGTAATTCCAACGAAATATCTATCTGACAGTACCATAATAAATGTGTATTGTAATTTACTATTACAGACTGAATTCTTATGGAATGATATGTACATGTACATTCTGTCGAAGTAAACGAATTCTTGTTTGGATAAATATTTGAACAAAACATTTTTGGGCAAAGGATCCCTTTGAAAATTTGATGTGTCGATTAAAAAAACGCTGGCAAAGGTTATTTCGTGTGAACGTGGTGCCTTTACACGTTACGATATGTACTTACTAAAGCTTACGAACAATATGCGGGCGGCGAGACGTATCGTCTAACGCCCTGGCCACTGGAACGGAAGGCAGCGGTGGCGGCGGCGTGACTGGCGAATGAATTATTCGCCCGCCGGTCGCCGCTACGCGTGACGTGCTTAGTATATTTCCATCTATTTGTTTTCATTCGGGCGAATAGAAGTGCGAATATTCGCCGCGGCGAAATTCCCGTGGCCAGGCCGGTAACCGCTGGACTACGTTTAAATTTTAATATAATGTTCATTTAATAAATAAAGAAATTCAGTTGAAACCAAAATTTATCTGTAGCTAAAATTTCTAGCAGGTTCTCTGTAGAATTTAACTCGAAATATTTTCATGTCAAAATTTTTACATTTCTTTAATAAAACAGTCTTTAAAATTTTATTTAATCAAGTGAAGAACAGAAGACAGCACATCAAGTGAACAGTTTTACTAGAAAAGTTGGCTCTATTTTTTTTTGTACAACTAGATGACAAACAAGCTGACGGCCCACCTGATGGTAAGCGGCTACCGCCGCCTATACACCATCAATGACAAGGGAAAAAACACTTGATATTGCAGGTGCGTTGTCATACTGAGGCCTAAGATGAAATGCCATCCATGCCCAGTAATTACACTGGCTACCTTTCCCTTCAATCCGAAACACAGCGAACTGTTTCATGGCTGAAATAAGAAAGGCGGTGGTACTACCCAGACGACCCTACATACGGGTCTACACCTAGTAGAATGATGAATAAAGTCCGATTCTAATAAGACTTTACATGCATATGCTAGACGGGCTAGTCTAAGTAGCTGTTAGAGGACTTTTAGGACAAACAGTAATAAAACTGCATTTGGTAAGTTAAGTAAGAACAATTTTTAGCTTTTCATACTAACCATAAATCGTCAATAATTTCCTTACTATTATGACCGTCTTCACTAACCATTACCTAGGCTTAGGTGACTCTTAGCGACATTTTTCTCTTTCTATCTCCTATAGATAGACTGAGATAAAAATCGCTAAGAGACTCTTAACGCTTAGCAAATGTTAGTTAAAACAAGCATTAGACTTTTTGAGAAATTCTCTGATAACTTTCTACACTACTCTGATTTGGTTATGCATAGTTGTTTATATAGACTATTTATGTGTATTTATTGCTAATATTCTAATATACAATATATTTGATATGTTTGCCGTTATCTGGTATCCATAACACAAGCTCTTAATGTTACTTTCTTTGGACTAGATAATAGGTGTGAGTATACGAATATTATTGAGTATATGAATATTATTAATTATTATTTAGATAAAGAATCCATCCATCTAAGGAATAAAGGCAAAACAGAAGAAGGAAGAGTTCTGGAAGATTATTTCTTGTAGAATTTTTATTGCTTTTGGTTTAACTTCCCTGTCCTGGTGGTCATACTAATTTGTCATATCAGTATGACCACGAGAATATACATGTCCTCCGATTTGTCTTGTGTGTACATACATGAATTGTCACCAGGGTTAAGTGTTCGGACACTGTGCATATTGAAAAACAGATAATGGAATTCAACGATGCCATACTCTGCAGCCGCAGTCAACCAAACCAGGTAAAAACCATTGGTGGGGACCAGAGATGAGATGGCTGGAGTGAACCAGTTCACACCCAGGCACAACAGTCGTCGATTTGTCATAAACCACAAGTACGAAGGAAAAAGGAAGAAAGAGAATCGATTCTAACAAGACTTTCTAAATAGTTGACAGAGGATTTCACGAAAAGCAGTGTAATAGCCTCTGTGATTAAAGTTGAGAAAGAGACTTTTTTAGCATTTCATACAAACCAGCAATCGCCTATAATTTCTTTGTTAAGTATAAGACTTCTCGCTTTAGTTGCTTACGCATGCCAAGTCTTGTTAGATTTGTTTTGTATGTTTTCAATATTTTTGACTTGAGAGGTTGTATGAAAAGTCGTGCGGCGTAAACATTCTTAATTTTAGCCCAAAGGGTAAAGAGTTAGTATCATCGTAGTTCCTCTGGTCACAAGTCGTGTCGTGTAAAGCGGACTTTATCTCTCTAATTAAGGCTTGCGAGGCCTTCCGTTTAGCGTGTTAATTTGCATGCCCAATGTCTGCCACTTGACACGGCCTCATACATTAGTGATGAGGAGAAATGAGCAGCCATGATTGTGGTACAGTCGGCGGGTTAGCTCATACGCTTACCTTGTCATGTTGGAGTTAAGCCACAATGTATTTGAGTTTGTAACGTGGTGTTTTAACATTGCGATGTAAAAGCATCTTGTTAATAATTTGTCTGGAGCAATAATTTTGAAAAAATAACCAAGCAATGTTAATTTTTGTTGATGGCAACACTGAGAAAATATTAGTAAAAAATGTAGTGTCGATTGTAAATATATTAAAACAATAATAACAACTACATATGACGAAACAGTCTTTATCATCATTATCATCATATCAGCCGAGGGACGCCCACTGCTGGGCATAGGCTTCCCACAAAGATTTCCAAACTGATCGCCATCATTCATCGGCTTCCTGCGACCGTCACCAGATCGTCGGTCTTTTATATCGCGCTAAAAGTCGCTATATCCTTTTCACGGTCTAAGCTATCTCTACACCGAAGTTTATCTAACTCCGTTCAGCGGTTAAGTGTGAAACGGTAACAGACAGACAGAGTTACGTTCTTTGTAACATTATTATGGATTTTGGCGTCGTCACAGATTTTCTAAACATTAAAGTTGGGTTAGTTTTGTGTTGATGTTAACTGGGTATTGAAAATCGATCCTAAATCCATCAAATAATTCACATAAAAATATCTAGAAATGAACACCCAAGGCTTTTTACACTTCCATTATATTTTTCATGACCCTCATTATAAATTCTAGCCGTTTCCTCTACGGGCTGGGTACGTACAAATATTTCATTGGATTCCTAGACGTACGTGATCATCATTTGTTATGGACGGCTCTCGTCGTCAGACTCTTGTTGTGAAGCTGGCTTTCGGTCTTGCAAGACTCAAATTGTACTGAGAGGTTTGTTGGTCCCATCAATATAATCTAACGTTAATTACGAAGTTATTATGATGTCTCAAAACTTGTAAAGTGTTACAAGTTATGAAACCAGTAATAGTAATAAACATATTATTATTGCCATTACATAATGGGTAGGTACCACCGTCTTTCTTATTTCAGCCGTGAAACAGTTCGCTGTGTTTCGGGATTGAAGAGAAAGGTAGCCAGTGTAATTACTTGGCGTGGACGGCCATCTTAGGCCTCAGGATGAGAACGCACCTGTATTATCAAGTGATTTTTCCTTGTTATTGCAGGTGTCTATAGGCGGCGGTAACCGCTTACCATCAGGTGGGCCGTCAGCTTGTTTGTCATCTAGTTGTATATAAAAAAAATGTAGATATCATTAAATTGATATTATCAATATTATACAAAGTTTCAAGTCGAAAATATTGGAATCGAATCCAATAAAACTTTACATGCATAAGCAAGTCAGGCTAGTCTAATTAGTAATAAGAGGATTTTTCGAAAAATTAACAATAACTGAGTAAGAGAAATTTTTAGCTTTTCATACAAACAAAAAATCAACGGTAAATTCTGTATTATTATTGGCTGAAGGACAACTAGCCAAGTCATTAGGCACAACGTTTAACCAGTTTGCTGAATATCATATCAGCCGTCTGGTTAAATTAGCCATTCAATCGGACGCCTAGGCAGATTGTTTAAGCCGAAGAGCTTTTGTGTGACTGTTTGGTTATAAGTGGTGGTGGTGGTAAGTATTAACTTGAACCTATCACTCACACCAAAGCTTTTCAGTTTATTCCAACACAATACAATCCGCTTATTATGGGCATCCGATCGAGTAGACTTTTAAAAATGCCATGTTGTCAAACGTTAAGTGAGTCAAGTTCAATTAACTATCAGTCAAATCCATTTAATTGGATGCCGGCGTTAAATTAACGGGCTAAGCATTCAATTAAGCGGCGAATTTAACTAGATGGCAGCGACATATTACAATACGAGCAGAAGACATCTCTTATACAAGATTTAGTCATGTTCCATTTTCAGCCGATTAATGTGGTTTATTCGGGACCAAAAGGTTGTTGAGCGTAATTTTCATGGCGCGAGCGCATTTTCTTTTAGCAACGCTAGTAAGCGAGTGAATTGTAGCGCGATCGGACGGATGTAGCAGTTGAACGGAACATAGTACTTGATGGGTTTTGTCTTCTCTAATTTAATCTCAATGCGGCTCGCTGGAAACGGTCAATGTTGCAAGCAGTTTTAAAATAAATAACGAAACGAATATCAAGTCGACTGTAAAAGATATATTAATAAAATTAGTCCGACATTGACATAACATCAAACAAACACTATTTTGAAATCCTATTATATTCAAGGTCCAAATAGTTCAGCACAGCCAGTTTTAATTTTACCTTGCTGTTTTATTTAAGACAAATGAAATTATAGATAACTTTTGAGTTGAATCTGTGAATCGATAATTTGAATAGTATCTTCCAATTGGAGAAGACGCCGGGCCTTGTCAAACTTAATGAAGAAATAAAAAGGATAGGAGAGGCTTTTGCCAAGTCGACGGTAGCTCAGTCAGTGGCAAATATTTATAATATACTTTATGGTCAGTGGTTAGAGCAATCACTGGATCGTAAAAGGTGTAATTAAGTGATTTCACTAGGCTGTTGGCCCGAATGTAAGTTTGTGTGGGTACCTAGGTACCACCTCCTCGCTGTGTTTTAGATTGAAGGGAAAGGCAGCCAGTGTATTTACTGGACATGGAAGGCATTTCATTGAAGGCCTCAGGATGACAACGCACCTGCAAAAGTGATTTTTATCCTCGTTATTGCAGATGTATAGACGACGGTAATTACTTACCACCAGGTGGGCCGCTAGCTTGTTTGTCATCTAGTTTCATAAAGAAATATATTTACCTTATAGTTTTACAGCTTCTCACTAAGACACACACACACATGAGTTGATCTTTGCGACAGACAATTTATTATATTTTATTTTAGGTTCATAAATTAGCAAGAATGTGTCTAAATATTTACGTCAACCGTAGAAATTACACCAATCGGGAGCCTCAAACTGTAGAGGTATGTAGTGTTGCCAAAAATTTAAAATAAAAATGGTATATTCGACAAAGTGACAATGTTGCCAATTTATTAGATATGTAAAAATATTATTAATTAAAATATGAACACTAACACGAATTTAATTATCTGTGACCGTACAGCAATCTTTAGTTCTAGGTTACTATTAATCCCACAATGGATATCTGTTCCATTGGGAAAACCCTATCCCGACATATATCCAGTGCCCTTTTGAAGGCAGCACACGCTAATATAGTTCTTCCTACATTGCGTTAAGGTTGACAAAATGATTTGACCTTTTTCTCGTCGGCTCATTCCTTAACAATATCTGATAGGCTGCTCACGCATATAGATCAACCATTAAATTACTAGCAGACCCAATGTGGAGATTGGCTATCTACGAGTGTACTAGTACAGTATTTTCCTTTAACCTTGGTCCTTTATCAGCCAGCCGGCGTCTCCATTATAATTCAAATTCATAACCGAGACGTTAACGTTCCAGAGGACCAAATAAAAGACAACAATAATATTACTGCACTCACACCTATTATTTAGCAGCCCAAGCATAGTAAAAGCCAGAGTTTAGTTTTTTTATTTATTTATTACAAAAAACATACATGAATTTTATATCTAGCCCTCATAAATCTCGCAGAAGTGTGTCTAAGTCCCCAGCAATTTCATAATGCTTTAAAAAGCTAAAATAAATTAATAAATAATTGAGTAAAGCTAAAAATAATATGAATAAGTAAACATATGCTCAAATACCGAACAATAAATTGAACGTAATTATTACATTCTCTTTGCTATTACACCATGGATAGTAGAAAACAGAGAAGTATTCATAATAATTCATCACAAATGGGTGCTATCTGCTATCTCTTAGTAGTCTGTGGGTGCTATTGTGCGGCGGTTTCCTGCATACATTACTCTTTGGTTTCCTGCCTGAAAACTCGCAGCAATGTCAATCAAAGAATTTATAGCAAAATTGCATTTTCCTCACATGTGAGCTAATTTCGAATTTCGAACACAGGATTTTAATACTACGCGGCGCAGATTTATTTCTATTTTAGTATTTGAGTGGCCTGGATGCACGTCCTTTAAGTCAGCAGTTATGAAATTTTAATTACTTATTTATTGAACATAGATATAAAAAAACGCTACAAATGTAATTTAAGACGTAAATGATTAATAAAAATAAATTGCAGCTACTTTAGATCATGTGACTTTTAATAATAATTTATTGTTTTTAAGTAAAAAAACTGATTTTACTTTTATTGTAACTTAATATTTTTCTGTGTAAAGTTGAATGTTTTACTCGTGGGTAAGTTTTTTTATGTTTCATGTGTTTTAATTCACTCACATTGCTCAGTAGTCTATTTTAGAATTACTCGCTACGATCTAGATTCAATTCTAAACTATTCTAAAGTCGGTACTCGCAGCAAAAAAACTTTGCTTACTTGCTGACAACTACTAATATTGATGCTGATTAAGCTTCATCAGGAATTTCACTTACATTTAAATTCATTTCATTTGTTTAGATTATATGAAAAGGCTGGGTAATATTAATAATCGTTTCATCATATTCTAGGCCCAACTACAATGTCTCACGACGTAAGTCTAAGTCGTGTGTGTTGCCAGTAATATAACTTACGGAACTGAGACGTGACCGCTTTCAATGGGCCTCATAAGGAGGCTTAATTAATGTCACTCAACAGGCAACAGAGATGACTATGCTCGGGGTTTCTCCGCGTGATCGAATCAGAAATGACGAGATCCGCTGGAGAACTAAGGTACCGATATAGCTCAAAGGATTGCGAGCCTCGAGTAGTAGTGGCCTGGCGACATTGCAAGGAGGGACGCAGCATTAGCAGGCTCTCACAAGGTGGACCGACGATCTGGTGAGGGTCGCGGGAAGCCGATGGATGCGGGCAGCATAGGACCGATTTGGAGATCCTTAGGGCAGGGCTAGGCCAAGCAGTGGGCGTCTCTCGGTTGAAATGATGATGGGGAATAATCGTTTTATGAAAACAGAATGGGAATTAGAATATAAATTTCTTAAATACGACATAGAACTTTGAAACAAGGGATTTGAATTTAATTTCTTAATTCATTATAGTTATAATTTAATTTTTAATTCTTTTATTGATTCAGATAACATAATGATCCTCTTGTGGTTAGTAACAATTCTTTACTTAGTTATGTAAAGTCCAGACTTGAAAGAAACGTACTTACCTCAAACGATGCCAGCATCGTTTGAGGTAAGTACGTTTCATTATTTACTCACAAAATTTATTTAAACCGTGTCTTTTAATTTTATAACAGTATTTTAATACATATTTATATAGGATTTAATCGCAATTGGTGTTGAAAGGCATGAAATAATAATGAAATATTAAAATTTACCGTTTTTCTAAACACAAAAAACGGAATAGGTACCTACCTAAGTCTTTGAAAAATAAATAAAAATTTAAAAATCATCCAATATTATTTTTAGAAAGAAGATTTCGTTGATTGTTTATTACCTATATTGACAGCATAGGGGACAAGAGCTATGGCGACCTTATTCACCACATGAACAGAATCATTACACAGGATTATTGCACGCATAAAAAACATAAAAAAATATGCATCACGGAAACACATGTACAAGGGTGAGCTTATCTCTAAAAGAGATCTCTTCCAGCTAACCCTAGCCTTAGTGTAAAGTGTATATCTGTGAACTTAAATAATTATGATAAAATATACAATCCTAAATTAAACCACGACTGTCCGGCTTGTAATAGGACGTATGGCATACACCCGTAAAAAAATGCACTCTATGTTGTGGCATATACTCGCGTAGATTTGATGATTCAAGACGTAACAAGACGACGCTTGTCCCGAAACAGATGGTTGAATCTCAACATGATATAAATTACGCGAAACCGCGATAATGCTAGTGTCGCGACACATCTGCGGAACGTATGGCGCCGAACGTTCGGTTGAATACGCTCGCAGTGTTTTTGAAGTCCCCTATGACACATCAGCTGAAATTACGTCGCGTTCAGCGTAACGCCGAACCTTCCTTCGGGCGATTAGTTCAGCAAATACGCATTCAATGTATTTTGCACAGCAAGCGACATATCACGCGACGCGCTACGCGTTATTTTCCGTCGCGTAGCGCGGCAAAAGTATGCAGAACAGAGTTTTCTTTTTATTTGCAAAACAAGATTTTTTATAGAAAAAACTGCAACACAGCCAAATATTCACCATGGCGCGTATGACAGTTTGGTGACGATCAGTTGACTTCAATATTGTTCTGAGGACTTCAATGTCGTCCGCCATATTGCCATATTGATCAACGGTGAAAATCTTCGAAAAATTTCAAATCTTGTACAAGGTTACCTATTGAAACGCATAACGTTTTTCGCCATAAACTGACAATTCATAATATTACTGGCCATAATAGTCAATTGCCATAAGCTATTATAGCATAACTTCATGACGCATAATATCATATGGCTGAAACCTGTAAGGCATAATCATAGAGAGGCATAATTTTGATAAGCATAAGTAATGAAAGGCATAATTTTTGTTGGCCATAATATTCAAAAGACATAATATTCAAAAAGCATATATTTAATAAGAATAACCGGCAAAATGTCTATACTCCTAAGAAATTACACTTATATACCATAATTTCAAAAAGCATAAATTTATATGCATTAGAATTGATTTAAATAAATAAAAATTTATCTAATACATTACACACTATTTACATCCTAACAAAAAAGAGAAGACATTAATATATTATATAATTAATTACTTTTTGTATAGTTTAATTTAATAATTGTATTGTTGTATTTGATATGTTTTTTTATAAGAACATGCAAGCATGCAAGCAGCATGTATGCATGCAAACAAGCGGCATGCATGCAAGCAAGAAAGCAAGCATGGATGCATGCATGCAAGCATAATACCTAAACTCTTCTGCATGCATACAAGCATGCAATCAGGCATACAAGCATGCAAGCAGGCATACAAGCATGCAAGCAGGCATGCATACATGCAAGCAGGCATGCAGCGTGCAATAGGTTCTGCACTTCTCCGGCGCTGCGGGAAGTGCAGCACTCCCTCCGCGCCTCCGGCTTTTAAATTACACTCTAGTGTTGGGCAGACTAGTACCACGGCCAAGGACCACGGCCAGTCGGGTTTAATGTGATTAATTTCTTATTAATATCGATTTCTTTATTATTACTTCGAAATTTATACACAATTTTAGCATTAAAAAAATACTTCATTGTGTCGAATAAAAAAAATACGAAGGTTTATGTAAATATGCATATAAAAGTAAACAATAAATTTATGGATATTCATAGATATGTTTTTCGACTTTTAATAAAGTGTGACTTTACTGAGTTATGCTTTATAAAAGTATGTCAAACAAAATTATGAATATGGTATATTTATGCATAATTAAAATCTGCGTTTCAAAGTATATGCTTTATAAAACAAAAAAAAACTTAAGTTGTAGCTCCTCTAGCAGGGTTGTTTATAGCAAATAGGGTTTGGGAATTCCCGACAATTTCAAAGTCCCGGGAGACAAGGCAGCCTACGATCAAAGTCCGGTAAGACGCCGCGTTCTGAGCGTTTGGTTTATCATAGCAACGGAATATTACGACTGAAACGTCAGTCGCTGAACTTTCGGCGCCGTACGTTCAGCAGGTGTGTCCTTACCCTTAGATACGAACTGCGAGAGGAAAGTTTAAGGAGGACGCGTATGTTGGGTGGTGTTGTAACCAAACATTAATATCCTTCATTGTGTCCTGAATTAATATGAAATGAGAATAAATGAAATATGTCTTGGCATCTGTTATAGAACTACAAAGCCAAAGTGATCAATATTACACCTTTTCTGTTGAGTTTTATCCCTTATACGGCACGGCAATGGGTCTGGCCCACTTTATATTACCACTACGGTGGAAATCAAGCATACGGCCCACCTCATGGTAAGCGGTTTCCGTAGTCTATGGACGCTTGAAACACCAGGATCAGCAACGCGCAAGTGATACCATTTGCGCGTTGCCGACTCTTTTTTTTTAACCAGGAGAAATTGGACCTACCCGCCGCTGGCGATGCAGCGGGCGTGTGCGGGACTCGCCCAGCGTCTGAATTGACCCTGGGAATACCCGCTAAAACTCCTGTATAACTCCCGTGCCTGTCGCGGAGGTGGTTAGGGGGCTGCGAAGCAAATTCACCAGATCATCTCAGGCAACCGGGCCTTACGACCCGGTTTCGCGCCGATGAAGATTGCCCAGAGTTATCATGGGCAATCTCATAAAAACCTTAGTATTTTCTATATTTCTGCAGAAATTGCATTGAAATGCGGATGTACTTAACACATTTCAGAGCACTACTCTTTTGCCACAGGGCTCTATCAACTTACTCGCTATGGAGATATGCTGTGATCTGAATCAGAGGAATTTCTTCGAAACCGTGACCAAAACAGCCTCACGGAAGCTCGGTGTCCTGACCAAGGTGCGTCGATTTTTCATGCCTGCTCTACAAAACTCAAGTCCGATCATGTGTAGAATATTGCTTGCACCTTACGGGATGGCTCCGCCAAGTATCTCCGCTAAGTATCTGCTCGATGCACTGGACAGATTGCAGAGTACTGTCCCATCATTGCCGATGGAGAGGTCACAAACAGCCTAGAGCCCCTACAATTGCGACGCGCCGTACTTTCAATCAACTCTATCATGTAGAGTGTCCTGAGGAACTTTTCGGCCTTATCCCACCTTCCCCCTTCCTACTCAGCAGCACGCGTACCGGTCTTCGGAGTCATCAATTCACTGCCTCCACTTCAACATCACGCAATGTTACTTGTTTATTTGTCATACTTCCCAAACTTGAATATCTTTGCCAGAACTTATGTTCCTGTAACGGGAGTTTTTTCAAAACAGAAGCTGGAGGCGGCTAAACCAGTGTTTCAGTCATTTGCTGTGCTTTGCATTAATAAAAGTTTGGCATCAATTATTGATAATATGATGCCAATTTACATGATGCTACTTTGATGAGATGGATACCCTTTCACACGAAATCAACTTTTACTAATAATGATTTTTGATATTGCGCGAATGTAATTTCTTTATTCAAATACGATAATGTTATTTGAGTAAAGAAATTACACCGTGCAATTACTGCGCCGTGCAGTCCTTAGAGAATATTGAAACCTAATTCATTTAGAGAAAGTTGTACTTATTTCATATGATTTAAGTTAAGTTTTAAGTCCACCATGCATGCTGATGCCGTGGTAATCTATAATTAAGATAGCACTTAGCTTATGTACTCTTTAGCTCTCTATACCATCTTGTAGTGTTTACTTTGTTGATTATCCTAAATAATTTAAAAAAAAACTCCAAATCGTCAGCAAGACTTCATAGCAATTCGCTGGATGTAATGTAATTGACAAGCGAGACACATTTTAATAACAGCAATCGCACTAATAAAATAAAGTGTTCCACTTGATGTGTCGTCTACTGTAGGTATGATATATAGGGGTATGACAACATATTAATCTTGAAATTAATTTTATGCAGCCTAAGTTCCAGAGAGCTGAGATGTTGGGACACTGACTGACTATGACATAATATAAATTACGCAATATCTAAAACAGTTTCTGTTTCCGGGCAAGACTAAATTGAATATATCCCTAAGTGACAGTTAGTGTATTTATAATCAGAACATTATACTGAGATTATGGTGATTCATTTAGAAATAAGATTTGTTAATTTTCACCAGGGTTTTGACAGACCATATGACGGAAAGGGTCTAGAGGATTTATTATTTTATTAATTGGATACAGATTACAGTATGAAAGCAAAATGAGAATGAGATATTAAAGGGCTGCATTCCGTTTTCACCGAACACTGCTTATGGTTCTGGCAGTGCAAACGTGCGTTCCGATTCGATAGAAAATAAAGAAAAAATATTTTATTTAAATAGGCCACAAAAAAGCACGTTGAAATCGTCATTTAAACACATTCTTACAACTATCACAAAAAATATATTAACTAACAACGTCATATTCTCTGTCTGTCTGTCATGTCTGAATTAACACCGGTTCCAAAAGTTGAACTACCGAGAAGATTCCGGCAGCAAACTCGTGTAGTCACTGTTTTGCAAATATTCAATATTAGTCAAGCTGGCATCTAAGAAGCTTGGTGTGCTCAATAGAGCGCGGCGGTATTTCACTTCGGGGCAAAGACTGTTCCTGTATAAGTCTCAAGTCAGGCCCCATATGGAGTACTGCTGCCATTTATGGGCGGGAGCACCTCGATACCAGCTTGGACCATTTGACGTGCTCCAAAGACGCGCTATGAGAATTGTCGACGATCCTGAGCTCACCAGCGGTATTGAACCTTTAAGCCTAAGGAGAGATTTTGCCTCCTTGTGTGTGTTCTACCGTTTGTATGACGGGGCGTGTTCTGAGGAATTATTTGACATGATGCCCACGGCTTCTTTCTATCATCGCACCGCTCGCCACCGGCAGGGAATTCATCCTTACAAATTGGAACCAAAGTGGTCGCGTACTGTACGGTTTCAGAGAAACTTTCTCCCGCGTACGCTCAAGTTGTGGAATGAGCTCCCTGCAGAGGTTTTCTCGAATGAGTACAGCATGGGGTTCTTCAAAAAAGGCGTGAAAAGGTTTTTACAGGGTCGGCAACGCGCAAGTGACACCCCTGGTGTTGCAAGCGTCCATAGGCTACGGTAACCGCTTACCATCAGGTGGGCCGTATGCTTGATTGCCACCTTAGTAGTATAAAAAAATAAAAAATAAAAAAATAAATTACAATGTTTTTAGTTACAAAATTATAACTTTTAGCAGAGCAGTGCCCCCCAGCGAAAAAAAAAATAAAATTAGAAGAGAAGGTATATCAATGTACCAAGAAAGTAGTACCTACCCTATGTAAAAAATATTATCGTTAAATATAATCAAGCTATCTGACAATGCACAATCACAATAAAGGTATACAGAGGGTAATAGTCATAATACTCGTAAATGAACATAATATATAAAACATTTGACGACCGGCTGGCCGAGTGGTCTGTACCCCAGGCTACTCGGTCAAGAGGTCCCGGGTTCGAATCCCGGTAGGAACAAATGTTTGTATGATGAGTACGAGCATTTGTTTACGAGTCATGGATGTTTATATATTTATTTAGTATATTTCTAATATTTATATACGTATTATTATCATTATTTATCCGTTATCTAGTATCCATACTACAAGCTCTTAATGATGCTTACTTTGGGCTAGATAATAGGTGTGAGTGTATAAATATTATTATTATTATTATTATTATTACATTTTGAAATTTTAATGTGTCCACGCATTCTTATCATCTAAATATTCTCGGAGCTTTTAGTAGCCTTTTTTCATTAAAGTTTGTTTGACATAGGTATTACTTAAGTTTGTGAAAAGGCAGTTCAGTTACATTTGGTGGGACTTTGTTATAAATATGTTATAATGATGTTTAGGGTTATCGCTTAGGTACGTTTGGAACTTTAACGCCGTCCATCTGTTGTGCGTGCTATGTGCCCTGCCCACTGCCACTTCAACTTACTAATCCTATGAGCTATGTCAGTGACTTTGGTTCTCTTACGGATGTCATCATTTCTGATTCTATCTTGCAGGGATAACGCGGATTCCTCCCCTAAAAAAAGGTGTTTATCTTTTTTTTTGGTTCATTCTCCCTTTATCGGGAAGGCAACGGAAACTCATGTCCATACAGCCATGTCTTCAGTATTTATTTATTTCTTCGTTACATCACGTTGCTTCACGTTCTATTGTTTTTGGAAACCACTTAGCACCAACTCCAAAAATATGTTTCTAGGGGATGAATACCTACTTAAATTTAATTATTTTATCCTTTTCAGTTTTTTGAAGTCGGTTTTAATTTTTGTTTTAAATTTTTTTTTTCACAATTTTTAGTGGTAATTTTCTACGGTCGAAGCTAGATGGGTGACCGTCAACTTATATTGTTTCCTACTATCGTATCGTTTCACTAAAAAGTCATTGGAAAAGCAAAAATTCGCAATTTCGCTTATGTAGACGATTTCATAATTTCAGTTTTTTTTAATTTAAAACCAAAGTACCCAACTGTTTTTGAAAAAATTTTTATGGGACCAAATGGCAACTATTCTGCATCGAACAAAAAAAGAATCACGTAAAACGGATCAGTAATCTCGGCGTAATCGGTGTACATACATAGAAAAAAAAAAAAAAAACATACTGGCCGAATTGAGAACCTCCTCGTTTTTGAAGTCGGTTAAAAATTAATATTACATAATTGTCAACGCACTCATTGTAACTACCTTACTTTTATAAGCCTACTTTGTATTTCGGTGTATCCAGTTTTATTTATACCTCTAAGGTGGCAATCAAGCATACGGCCCACCTGATGGTAAGCGATTACCGTAGCCTATGGACGCTTGCAACACCAGGGGTATCACTTGATCTTGTAAAAACCCTTTCACGCCTTTTTTGAAGAATCCCATGCTGTCTCATCGGAGAAAACCTCTGCAGGGAGCTTATTGCACAATGTGAGCGCACGAAGAAGAAAGTTATCGTATACATGTTGGTGCCGTCAATACGACAATAAATTAGAAATAATGCAGCCAATGTTTTATTATTTCATTCAAAAGTCATGAAATTATCAAATGAATAAGCTGTGTTTGAAAGCAAACCATTTCTATAACTAATATAGCCTATTGACGGCACCATTCTGTATAGCACGCGACCATTTTGGTTCCGTTTTGTGAGTATAAACCAGTTTCAGTGTTTTTAAACTGTTCAGTTTTTAAGTTATTTAATCTTGTTACAGTACAAAGAAGTAGGTACTATTATATCGCAACTCGCTGTATAACGAACCACAGCCTAAATTATGACTCCGCTCTGTCTAATATTTAACATCCAATGGGCAATTAGTTGCATATAAGTAAGTTTGATATGAATATTCATGTTGAGTTAGCACGGCACATTAAATTTGTTCCATGCTATTTAAATTTACACACACGGAGTTTAATTATTACAGCACCCTCTGGCTGTATTTTAACTATTTAGGTAATGATATGTTTATATAATTTAACCTATGTCTCTTCTCAGGATTTTATCCATCTTCCTGCTAAATTTGAAGAAAGTGAAAAAATAACAAAGAGAAATGCGATCTTATGTTTCATATGTATTATGGATTATTGATACATTAACTATTCAGGTATATTTTTATCCAAATAAAGTATCTTTTTAAACATCCCTAAAATTCTATGGAGTTTCTCCGAACTAAACCCTAATATTTAAACATATTAACACAATTTTAATTCCCTACACATACAGCTATGCGATTCTCTAAAGTCAGCAGCCTTCAATTCGTAGTAGTGTCAACGCTGTCCTATCTTCAAGTGTTTGTTTGACAACCATTTGACAACCGTCAGCGACACTAGCGTTTCGACGACGAGCACAAAAAAGAACTAAAAAGTTCTATTTTTATGTAAAAGTAAATCAGATACTAAAAGAAGTCATTATGATATATGTCGACATCACATCAAACAGCGACAAACACACAGCCAAGAGATGTACGTAAAGATCAGTGAATACGCTTGCGCTGTTTAATGGCGGCAACAGATTGCTGCGTAGCAATAAGGCTGCAAATTGTGTTGCTTTATTTCTTGTTTTGCAGTTAATTACGTGTCACAGAGTGTCGAAGAGGTGATCACAATTGGCCACCGAGATCTTGTGATTTAACACCTTGCGACTTCTTCCTTTGGGGCCACGTGAAAGAGAAGGTCTACGCCAACAGCCGAGCGTCGATTCAAGACCTCAAAGATGGAATTCGTGAGGCTATCGAGGACATAAGTAGGGCAGCCACTTTGCGATTTGGTTATGGAAAATTTCATGAAAAGGATATGGTCCTGTAAGCGTGGTCGTGGTGGTTATTTTCCTGATGTTATTTTCCACTATTAACGGTATACCTTTCTCTTTATAATGAAATAAACATCCGATCATTTATATTAAAAAATGGCATTTTTCTTTGAATATCAAAATAACACCTCTTATTGGAAAACCCTTTATTATCTTGCTCAAATAGTTCCAAACATTAAAGTTAACTAACTCAGTAAGCCGAAGCAACCTGTGCAAGCCAGGTGTAGCGATGGCCGGTGGTCGTCTAAGTTACTTTGAGCAATCGCACGAAAGGATTTCCAACTATTGTCTGTTGCATAATAATGTTATGAAGAGGGTGTTTGATGTTGAGTTTTGGTTAACCGACGGTGCGTTTTCACTGATCGAGTATAGCGGAGCTTATCTAATCCTCTTATACAGGGTGGTGCCGTCAATACGACAATAAATTAAAACATGGGCTATATTAGTTTATAGAAACGGTTTGCCACTTTCAAAAACATCTTATTCGTTTGATAATTTCATGGCATTTCTATGAAATAATGCAGCCAATGTTATACTATATTTCATACAAATGTTATGAAATTATCAAATTAATTAGATGTTTTTGAATGTAAAAAACCATTTCGATGAACTAATATAGCCAATGTTTCAACTTATTGTCGTATTGACGGCACCACCCTGTATAGAAAAAGATCTACCTACTTACACTATATTGAAAAATTGTAACTTATGTGAGAGAAAATAAATAAATATTCTATTCTATCTACCGAAGTGAACCGAACCGTGACCTTTCGCAATCTTGGTGACCGCCTGAGCTACCAAGAACTTGGGATAACCTTATGAATGTCTTCTATAATGAATGTCTATCTTTATTTGCGTTAAAAGCTAAATTGTCACACGAAAAAGTGAAAAATCGTGGCGGGTAAACAAGGAATATATTTTAAAATCCACATAGTGAATAAACAAATATTTTTAAATACACACTAAAAAGTATGTTAGAGTTAAAGTGGACAGCTTATTGGAGTTTAGTGGAATAAGCCGTCAAAAAGACGAGTAAAAAATATGGGTTTAGGTATTTTATACTCTAATTCTGAGTGTCTGGAGTGGTAGCACTTCCCCCTCACAAAGGCTCCAAATGATCGCAGCTTGATAACACTACTTTGTAATGTTGTGTCCCAATGGTCCCGGGTTCGAATCCCGGTAGGAACAAATGTTTGTATGATGAGTACGAACATTTGTTTACGAGTCATGGATGTTTATATGTTTATTTAGTATATTTCTAATATTTATATACATATTATTATCATTATTTCTCCGTTATCTAGTATCCATAACACAAGCGCTTAATGATGCTTAATTTGGGATAGATAATAGGTGTGAGTGTATAAATATTATTATTATTATTATTATTATTATTAATGGTGAGTAACGTGGCCAGAACTCATGGAGAAAACGTAGTTTTATGTAAATGTTATGTGTAAAATGTTTGAATCTGAGTAATGTACCATTGAGGAGCTCGGTGGAGTATTGGTTTGAGCGCTCTGGTTTCAATACGAAAAACAAAGCAACTTTGGCCATGGTCGATCTTGGGATGGGTTAATCAATGGGTTTGTTATCTCGAGCTCCTCCGTGCTTCGGAAGGCACGTTAAGCCGTTGGTCCCGGTTATTGCTGCAACCGCTTTAACCTACCAACCTGCATTGGGCCAGCGTGGTGGTGTTATGGCCCAAGCTTCTCATGTGTATCTCCCATGTAGGAACGCCTATGTCCAGCAGTGGGACTAGGCTGGTAATGATGATGTACCATAAAGATTTATAAATAAATAAATAAACTTCTTTGTGCTTGATGTTGACGTGGCGACAGTGAATTGATGACTCCGAACACATCACGCGTGGTCCTGAATAAGCAGGGGGGGATCGTAGATGGGATGGGATCACCCGTCTGCCTGCGCCCTAAGTGCAGTCGCGTGCGTCGGGTAGCTCCCACGCGTGCAATACCAAGGCCGCCACGTCTGAGATTGCTCAAAGTAACTCTGGGCAATCTCCATCAGCGCAGAACCAGGCCGTAAGCCCGTAAGCCCAGACCACCTCCTCGAAAGGCACGAGAGTTACCCAGGAGTTTAAGCGGGTATTCCCAGGGTCAATTTAGACGCTGGGCGAGCCCCGCACACGCCCGCTACTTCGCTAGTTGCGGGTAGGTTCTTCAATGAATTTCTCCTGGTTAAAAAAAAGGGGATAAGGTCGAATAGCTCTTCAGAATACTCTCCGTGATAAAGCCGATAGAAGGCTAAAGGTTGTCATGGGAGCAGGTGGATTCGTATCCTTTGCTGCCAACATTTCAATATGATTTCTGTATATGAGTAGTGCCCAAGGTTCTACGAGCGTCTTTAGGCTATGGTAACCGGGTACTATCGGGCGAGCTGTACACTAGTTTGCCAACGTAGTCATATATGTACATAATACATAGCACTAACGACTATATTACGTTTGTGGTGTGACTAAATTATTCCAATTCCACACATGCGAAGTCACAGGCAGAGCTAGCGAATTAATAAAGCAAGTTCGAAGTGAGTTTTGCGATGATAGTACTTTGGATTCCACTGCAGACGGGGTACAGTAATTAATTAAATATTGATGCAGTAGTAGAAATAGCAAGTTTGAGAATTTTATTCTGACACTTCTCAGAATAACTTGGAATTGGACAGCTCTGTCGGCTAGTTAAGCACTAAAGAAAAAAAATTTAAACGGGTATCATAATTGTCCAAATCGAATGAAAAACAGCTGTTCGATTTTGAGTATTGAGAGCCAGAAGGAAGCAAGATCGTAGCTAACTGAACTATTTTGTGCGCCCGATGATAGCAACATCGTAGTTAAATAAAACTATTTTGAGCGCCCGAGGGTAGCAATATCGTAACTAAATAATACTATTTTAAGCACCCGAGGGAAGCAAGATTAAAGCTAAATATCTTTTTGTTACTACGGGAAGTTTTCCGAAGCATTACTCATGTTTCGATCTGAGGGACTCGTCTCTTAAGCTGACAACATATCGCTTTTTCGTAATTTTACAGACTGGCAGCGCGTGATTAGTGCTCAAGGTGCTACGAGCGTTTATAGGCTACTGTAACAACACATGAGTAGTGTCCAAGCTGCTACGAGCGTCTGTAGGATACGGTAACAACACATGAGTAGTGTCCAAGGTGCTACGAGCGTCTGTAGGCTACGGTAACAACGCGTGAGCAGTGCCTAAGATGCTACGAGCGTCTTTAGGCTACGGACACATCACAACGCGTGAGTAGTGTCCAAGGTGCTACGAGCGCATATAGGCTACTGCAACAACGCGTGAGTAGTGCCCAAGGTGCTACGAGCGTCTATGGTAACAGCACGTAAGCTGTGACCAAGGTGCTACGAGTGTCTATAGGCTACGGCAACAACGCGTGAGTAGTGCCTAAGGTGCTACGTGCGTTTATAATAATTATAGTTTCTTCGAAAAAACTTTCTTTTTATATATTTAGTTGTATAAAAAAAAAAATGATAAATGAGCAAGCTGACAGCCTATCTGCAATAAAAAGGAAAATCACTTGGTGTTGCAGGTGCGTTATCATCCTGATGCCTCTGATGAAGTAAGGCTGGTCACCTCTCCCTTTCACGGCTAAAATAGAAAATGCGGTGGAACAGTCGACCACAGAAGTAGCTAAACATTATAGTACCATGTCACACCGATCTTGTGCACGTACTTTATAGTTGCTACCGTACTATATTGACGCTAGAGTCATTGTGACATGGTACTAGAGTGTTCAGCTACTTCTATGGTCGACCGTACCTACCCAGACGGACCTTACATACGGCGCTACTACTAATTAAATTACCATGTGATCTTCAAATTGATCGTTTCAAAGTTACTTCACTGTCCCCCTTTAACTCATGCAGAGGAACTGCCGCAGCATAACTTATAAAATTTGCATTTTCAAACGATTCACATTTCGCTGGAGACCTAATGCACTTTTAATGACCTATATTATTTACTAGCGCAGTTTTACGAAGCGCCTCTCAGTGGAAATAAAACAAGACATGGCAGAATTTTTAAAATAATTTAAACGAGCGGCTGGCTCAGTAGTCGGTTCTAAAGGTACTCGAGGAGTTTGGACCACAGCACACCAAGCTGTCTCAATGCGGTTACCATCTTTATCAGGTCATCCTTAGTCTCTTTTTCTTTTTTCGGCACATTCTTAATCTCAAAATTGGCTTTCCTGTAACCTTTCTGCATGTTTTCAATTTTGTCTTCTAAAGTTATAATGTATTTTGCATCTTCTTTTTTCTGTAACTCTAATTTTTCAATTCTCTTTTGTAGTTCTGCATTTTGGTTGGATAACATTTCAATAGAGCATTCAATTTTGGTATTGGTTTCCTGAATTTTTTTCAAAGTCGGGTTCATTTTACTAAACTCATTTCGCTTACAAACTATATAAATTAATTAATCATTCATTAATTATTACATCGCCGTCTTCCCTCTCAATTACATTTTTGTTGCTGTCTATCCTAAGAATACCTGGTAGAAATCGCTTTGAGCGATAAGGTCGCCCTTTGTACAATTTACATCAATGTTTATGTGTGATCGTTGGGCTTAAGCGATGCCGCTCATAGGAAGGAAGGCCTGTGCCCAGCAGTGGGACGTAAGATTAAGGCACATAAGGATCATGTTCTGCATCACATTCAAATACTAAATGGCTTTGAGGAGCTCGGTGGCTTAGTGGCTTAAGCGCTCTGGTTTCGATTACGAAAACAAAGCAACTTTCGCCGTGGTCGGTCTTGGAATGGGTCAATCAAATTTATAATCTCGAGTTCCTCCGTGCTTCGGAAGGCACGTTAAGCCGTTGCTCCCGGTTGTTGCTGCAGCCGCTTTAACCCGCCAACCCGCATTGAGCCACCGTGACGGTGCTATCAAACTCCTCATGTGTTTCTTCCAAGGCCTGTGCCCAGCAGTGGGACGTATACATATAGTCTGATGATGATGGCTTTGAGGCACCCCGCTTCATCGGTCTGTGCCAATTTATTTATTAAACATTTTATTTATTTAACAATGCAAAGCCTTTTTTGAGGGGGATTAAGGTCTCTTACGGATGCTTTGCATCATGGGTATGTGCCCGGCGCAGAGCTATTTGGGGTGGTACAAAACATTGAAAACTGTAAAAAATTTCGCAAAACCATTCGCTGTGTTTCGGATTGAAGGGAAAGGTAGCCAGTGTAATTACCGGGCATGGAAGGCATTTCATCTTAGGCCTCAGGATGACAACGCACCTGCAATACCTGTTGATCTTTTGCTTGTTGTAGCAAGGGCCGTCGTTTGTTTGTCATATTATTGTATAAATCAGATAAATAAAAGATACGTTCTTAATTAAAAAAAATATTGAAAGTGACACTGAATTCATTAAAAAATTCTGTTATCTGGTAGATATCGCATAACATACTTTGAGCAACCTATATAATAGGTGTAAGTCAGTGAATATTGTTATTGCTATTAATAATGTTGTAGTTGAGGTTGTTATAAGGGATATAGTTTCGCCACGGGTTTGTCAGCTAATTTTGTCCAAAAGAATTCACTTATAGAAAATTGACATAATAGGTCTTTCAGTGTCACTTTGCCTATTTGTAGGTATCAAGTATTTTGTGTAAAGGGGAATTATCATTCTATATTTTTATATTTAATTTAAAATTTGAAATAAACCTTAAGACATTCATAGTAAAAAAAACTATTTTAAATAATAGAAAATAATTATTACCACAAATCTAAACATTGAAATCGGATACATAATTAGGTACTAAAAGCTTTTATTGGCCCTCATTTTCAAGTCATAAATTTTACCAAAAATTAATAATTCCATTTGTAAAATCCTGCTTGTATACTGCACTTTGAATATAAACTCTTTTGGTTGGTAATCATTCATGTTTATTGATTTGGATACAGGGCTTTGAAAAAAAAACGGTAATTTGATATTAAAAACTTTTTATTTTGAAAACAAACATAACATCTGTTCATACACGTATTCCAGATATGGAATCTCACCTTTATAGATAATACTTTAGCTATTAAAAATGTCCTTCAGTTGCCAAACCCACAAATTTTGAGACAAACCACAAAAGATTTGGCAAAAAAGGTTTTATTCTACTTAAAACTAAAGAGGAAAAGAAAGCTGGTAACATTGTTTAGGCGGGGACAAAAAAGTGTTTGAGTTATAATTATAAAAAATTTGGGCGGTTTTATTACGAAAAGTCGCTCGGAATATTTCTGACAACGTTCCATGAAAAGATGCTTTCTCTGAGAGCTCACCGAAAACAAAGACAGTGTTTTTAATTAAAATTAAAAATGCCGGTAAGTGTACTTTTATATTCAATGTGCTGGGTTCCATACATTTTATTGAAATTCTTGATCAGAAAAATGACCGTTTCATACATATGCTATTATGATTGAGAAAACCCCTCCAAACACATGATTGATAAATACTCCATTGCGAGACTTTACGACACCTGTCAAAGTATAATAATACTAATAAAATAATATTCATTATTATCTAGCCTAAAATAAGCATAAGTAAGTGCTTCTGTTATAAATACTAGATGACTGAGAAATATGATAATAATAAAAAGTAAAAAAATAACAATAATACTCAATATATTTTTTAATTATGTAACAATAAATAATACATTAGTAGCACCTCTTCCCTTTTACCCTTTTACTTATCTTCCTTTTCTTTATATTGTCTCTTTCATCTGTGATACATCAAAGCAAAACTAATCTCAAGAGAGGAGATCGCATCGCGGTCGCTTCGCATGACAGCAAAAATGGAAGTAAAGCTCCAAGAGCGCCAATAACTACTGTTAGCCGCAAACCAGAGGGTACACGGCAGGGGTTTTAGTGGGTACGAGCCCCACATTCCCCCGTCTTCCTCCCCCGGGAGGACGCGATAGCGCGGCATTTCCCCTGCCGAAAAAAAGTAACCTGAAAAATGAATTTGTCAAGCTCGCTTGGTGTACGCGGATACCGCAGCCTATAGTACTTTGGGCACTTTAATGCTTTGTCTACCTTTTTTTCGGGAAGAAACCTAGGCGAAGGGCGTGTGTGGGGGTGGCCCAGCGCTAATGACATTGCTAATACCCACTAAAACTCCCCGGTACTCCACTGCCCTTTGCAGGGGTAGCCTAGGCTCTGTCGAAGCAATTTCACCAGCCCACCCCCTGGCTACCCGGTTTTACGGTAAGGTTTCGCGCCGTTGGAGATTATCCAGAGTACTTGGGCAATCCCAGACGTGGCGGCCTGTGTAAGGCGCGCGCTGGGGCCACCCACGCACGCGGCATGCTTTGCCTACCCTAGGAAACTAAATAGTTCTTTATGTTGACAGCATTGGAGAAGGGATCCCCGTTAGTTCCTAGAACGGTTTCCGGCAACCTTTCTCACAGAAACTGAACACTGCGACCGTGCAGATTAATGTTGTTTAGCCGCGATGTTTTAAAGCGGGTACTTCCCCGGTCGGACGAAATCGACTCCATAACGTGAGAGCGACAAACAAAACGGAGACAGTCGTTGCAGCGACAGCATTAACGAAAATTATGACAATTGTCATCTCTTGTCTTCAATTCTCCCCAAATGTGAGCAATGCAGGGGCAGCATTGGTGGAGTTACACTGGGCTGAGTTCATCGCAAACCGAATAAATGGTGATTGTCTAGGTCATATAAGATGATTGTTTTTTTATACAACTAGGTGACAAACAAGCTGACGGCCCACCTGTTAGTAAGGGCAAAATCACTTGATATGCAGGTGCGTTGTCATCCTTAGGCCTAAGATAAAATGCCGTCCATGTCCAGTATTTACACTGGCTACCTTTCCCTTCAATCCGAAACACAGCGAACTGTTTCACGGCTGAAATAAGAAAGGCGGTGGTACCTACCCAGACGACCCTACATACGGGTCTACCACCTAGTAATACAATCACCGAGAATAATTGCCGATTGCATTTCGAGATCTCTAGGAGACAAACGTTACAGCGACAATACGTTGCGGCGACAAATGGTCACAGTTTAAACCTTTTTTTTGTTGACGCTGAGGAGAAGCTCTACCAGCCAACCCCCAACCCCGGGGGGAGAAGGAGGGGTGTGGGAGCTCTCACCCACTAAACACAGCGACGCACCTTCTTATCCGCTTCCTGACGACATCATGGGATGGCCTGAAGACATTTCGCCATTATGTCGTCAAGACGGTTGATAACAGTTTAAACGTAACTTAACCTATGAAAGGCCCACGTGAAGGGCCCGCCACCTAGGCAGGCAATCGCTGGTGGGGGGCTGGAAGTAGAGACCCTGCCGGTTTTCCAGTCCCCCCACCATATAAGACGATAAAGGAGTGCAACTAACAACCTTGTTTTAGTGGGTAGACCCGGGAACCGTTCCCGGGGAGTCCCACATACCCGTCGCCCGACGTCATGCGTGTGGTAAGTCAAGACATTCTTTCCCAGGGTAAAAAAAGGTTAGGTTACAATGTCGCTTGCGGATGGATCGCCGGAGGACGGCATATAGTCGCCTCCTGCAGCCTACTTAATTCTTGGACATCAGGCAGTAATCAGGGGAATGCTGTCCAAATTGCACGGTCCGGTCGCCTGTTGATACACTAATGCGCCGACTTAAAGCTGTTAGAGGGAGGGTTCAGGTCCCCCTGCTGAGACGAGACCGTAAACCGGTTAACTGCTTGATGGCAATATGGGCGGTATGCCGTTTTCCGTGTCGCCGTCGGATAGTGGACCTTAGGGTGCATCGATGGCAGTTTTAGTGGGTGCGAGCCCCACACTCGCCTGCCTTCTTCCCCGGAGGGCGAGATAGCGCGATTGGCGTTTCTCCCATCGGTAAAAAAGGTTAGGTTAGAATTGTGACCTAAAAAAAAAAAGTTTATAATTCTGACTATATCTGTTCTGTCGCTATAACGTGCTGTCGTTATAGCGTTTGTCGCCATAACCATCACCATACATGTCACCGTTTTATTTATCACTTTCTCATTACGGAGTCCTCGGAATCGGAGTGTAAAAACCCTATTATATTTTGTTTATTTTATTGCGGTTTCAATATAAAACCTACGGAACCCTAAGACGTTATAGCGGCTTGCGGTGCGATAAATCAGAAAACTCATTGCTCTTAATCTCTCGCTAATTAATTTCTAGGGATGAGTTTTATGAAGGGATCCGCAATTATACAGGCGCCCGTGTTCAGTTACTTAGGTTTTGAAATTGAAACAATTTTAGGAACAAAAGTGCTACGATTTATTTTAGAAGGGATATTCGCATTTATTTTATATTGAAACTAAGTTTATTATGGAGGGTGGTAGGAAAAGAGAATGGCGTTAAGTTAGGGGCAAGGGAATTCCCGGATTCGACATATTGAAAAAAGAACGAAGTAAGAATGGAAATGAGACAATTGATTACATTAGATTAGAAATTATGAACTTTTGTATTCTTTTATGCGTGTTCTACCATTTTTGATACGGCAAGCTTATAGAATGCCTGGTGGTAAGCGGTTACCGTAGCCTATAGACGCTCGTAGCACCACAGAATTTAGATTAGACTTTAATTTAGATACCAGAGTAAATTACCTTTTATACGGATTATGATATCGTTTAGAAGTAATTTTTCATTGCAATAATCACAGAAATATGCTTAAGGACGCGTGATGCAGTGAACCAATAGCCATACGCCTCCCCAAGAGGCGCACCGGCCAAACCTACCTGAACTGAAGAGTGACACCCTTGTGGTGACCTTGGGTAGCACTCGCGCATGTGTGAACACACGTACACAAAGACTGCTAACTGGTGCACTAAGGTCCCAGGTTCCAATCCTGGTGGGACCGGTAACATCCATAACTCGTGAACAAATATTCGTATTCATCACACAATCATCATACACTCGACCAGAACAGCCGTAAAAAATTTCCGTCATCATCATCATGAGATTTTCCGTTTCTGTCTTATGTAAATGGTTATTACGTATCGTGGAATAAATTCAGTCAAAAATCAATTATCTACGAAAAAATTTTTTTTCTAAATTTTTCTTTGAGAAATGAAAGAAAAGTTCAATTGCAGTGGTATTTTCAATGTGAAAAGCTTAAGCGACGAATTTTTGTCGATAAATCTAAAGTCTATTCTACAAAATACCATAATAACCATAAACTTACTAGTAATGTCATTATTTCCATTAAATTATCTCAAGTAGTATATTTGCTGTGGAAAGAACTTTGGATTTGACGGCGAAAGGTTCATCGACAAAAAATTCACCGGCAGTAGAATATTAGACTATTCGTGAAATGAAACTGAACTGTAACTTGTAAGCTGTTACCTGAAAATTGACATATCCTCAGTTTTACGTGCAACAAATTTTAGTGCATATTGCCTATGCCATAAATACGACTTTTCAACATACCCATCTCATCACAATAGGAATAGCAGTCATTGTCGTTTCCTAAACGACACCCCTGGGATTGCCACTAAAAAGTAACGAAGTCAAAAGTCTACCTGCAGAGAGAACTGAGGATGGCTGACTTACCAAATGTTTGCGACACCTTCGCTGAGACTGCGTTTTGGTGCTGGTATAAGTTGGGAACTGTTGAGCTCCCCTGACCTTTGTTTTAAATAAGAAGGTAGGCATGTACTGTAGTAACCGGCCTTCATGGTAGTTATTAGCACATTCTGTATTGATGTTAAAAATAAATTCTTATTTAAAATAATATTCGTTTGTCAGAATTGTTCTAGACTTGGAGAGAGAGAGAGAGATTTAGGGCGAGGGGCCACGCGACGACGGACGGTTACTTGATAGTTTTAGAATATAATTTCATACTGTAATTTGTACTAAATTGCCCAAGAAATACAAGCGATTACTAAGATTCCCGGGGTTTGATTGCGGCGCAAACCGGGTCGCGACAGTACCCTCACGATCTTAAATATGAGACAATGTTCTATGAACACTCTGAATGCGATAAGGTTGAAATTTTCAAGTGTCAAGATGTCTTATCGAATTAAAATTACTCTGAAATATTTTACATTTATAGGTCCCAAATTAATGTAGGAACAGCTCCCGCCAAAAGTGTACTTCGCTCTGAAGTTGCATAGCTCAATAGCGCAGCTCTGCCCGCCTACCGTCCACACTGCGATGTCCCACCGTCTCGCATTTTCATACTGCGCAGTGAATCGGCTCGTGTTCAGACCGAACAAGAAGTTTGTCGCGACGTATACGTGACGGTACGTACAATATTTAACTACTTCAGAATAAATATTGTGGACCCTCCAATATCGGAAACAATCATATTAGACATTACAAAACTATTAAGTCAAGGTAATTTGGTCCTAATAAATTCCTACTCACAATTTCAACTTTGGCACATATTTTAAAGGTCATGGATATTAGTTGCAAGTCGTGCGAGCGGCTGAACACGTACAAATGAGTCGGAATCATAATAGACCTATGTAGCCGCTCGTGGTGTTTGATTTTTCAAATTTTAAATAATCGTTTTGGTCATTCATATCCTATGGCGCGTCGTGAGTCAGATTTCCGGCAACCCCGTTGAGCATCGCGGATTTTTTCCGTTCCATGCGGAAGAGCGGAATGGTTTGGTTTATAAAGATATCTCTCAATATTATTATTAAAACTATTCCATGTTATATATTTTTAAAAACTAGATTAAATCTTCCTCCTGATGATATAGATGAAATGTCAGAATAGTAAAACGTAAAAATGAAAAAGTAAAAATAATAATAATAAAAAACCATTAAAACCCGCCGATTATCGACGTGCGACTTCATTTGGTATGAGCAGGTGTATATCATATACTGCTCGATGATTTCGGTCATTCGTCCAGGAATTGAGGAGCCAGCATCTGCCAGCAATCCCAACCGTAATAGAATAGAACGGAATAATTTATTTCAGACAAAGTCCAATCATTTGTTAGTAATAGTAATTATTGATCTTGCCGAGGCATGGGTCATGTGTACAGTAATCCAATGTCTCAGCATCAGACCGGAGGCCCAGATTATCACAGCAGTCTGCAATTACACCCAGAAGACTAGGTGCTGCAGCGCTGTGCATTAGCGAGGCAATTCTGTTGCATATTGCATAAAAATCTCAATTGCATAAAAAGAAACTCTGCCCGCTATCTCTGACAACTTAAACCACACTACCAACTGAAAATGCTAGGGCGAAAGTGCACCAGAAGTCGCTATACCGAATTTTAAAGTCTTGTAAAGTTATATTCAATGATTTTAGTTTTCAGTATTACCAACCTTCAGTTCTATGTTGTAAGGATTAAAGTAGTTTAAGTGAATTTTTCGTGAAAAGCGCGGCAATGTTCAATGAAGGTATAAGTCGTATTGTAAAGAAGCTGCCAAAGTTTGGTCTCAGAGGATCGAGAATGAGCATTGAATGCGGAATTTGCACTAAAAGCAGTGGGATAGTTTTATTAACATAGTTTAAAAAAAGATTCTTACTGAAACTCAAAATGAAGAAATGTGTGAAATGTAATATTTTTACTCGAGCTGGTTCTGGTTTTCAAGTTTATAAAATGTTACCGTCGCGTCTGCGTTCAACTGCCAAATCAAATGAAAAGTAAAGCCGCGCATAGTATTGGACACTACTATAAGTATTTATTATTGGACAATAATAATAATAATAATAATAATAATAAATCTTTATTTCAGACCACAATTGGATCCATAGTAGTTAGTATATACACGGTTTTACTTACATGCCTAATATTAGTGATTTGACAGAACATTGACAATAATTACCACATGAAACAATAAACAATTTTGATTTGATTTGATTTGAATTGTAAACATTAATTGAAATTAATTTTAGAATATTAACAATGATTGCAAGCATTACTTGAAATTATTTTAATTCATTTTACTACAATTTTATTCATTTTAAATTAAAATTACAGTCATCTTATTTTTTTTTAAATTTTAATATAACTAATATTAACTAATTAGGTATGTGTACCCCTCTTTGAACCAACCTGCCCACCCAAAGCCTGATAAAAGGTCCATCTATTTTATCTGCCAATGTAATGAGAATACTGTTGGTGCTACCTCTGAATCGTTTTAGCATAGATGAAGATCTATTACGCATTATTGCGAAGAAGTCATTTAATTTTACTTCCGCAAACATTCTCGATGCACTGCAAAACCTTGGCAAACCCAACAGCATCCTCAACGCATTATTATACTGAACGCGTAATGCATTGTAAGACCTCTGTGTATACCTAGCCCATAGGCTGCACGAGTAAAACGACTGGCAGTAAGCTCTGAATAGAGTCAGTTTAACTTCTTTAGAACATCGTGCAAATCTACGAGCGATCATATTAGCTCGGGCTGCCAATGCTCTGCGCTCCCTGTCAATGTCCTGGTCGTCTGTGAGGCAATCCGTGACCACATGTCCAAGATATTTGAATTGATTGACAATCTGTAAAACAGTTCCCTGTAATTTTACTGGTGGAATATATTTTGGTGTATTCTTGTTGGGTGCCTTAAAAAGGACTATCACACTCTTAGTGGTATTATACTTTAGACCAACTGCCCTAGAATAACTCTCACAGGCGGCCAGAAGCTTTCTCAAACCGCCGACCGATGGACTGAGCAACACCATGTCATCACAATAGGTGTACACGATAAGTTTATCGTATAGATAGACTAAACGGTTACGTTTACTTACAATTATACACACTCGGGGGAGCTCGGTGGAGGTATGAGCGGTTTAAGCGCTCTGGCTTCGATTACGAAAACAAAGCAACTTTCGCCATGGCCGATCCCGGATGGGTCAACCAAAATTTCTAATCTTCGAGCTTCTCTCTTAGCCGTTTGCTCCGGTTGTTACTGCAACCGCTTTAACCCACCACTTTGGGCTAGCGTGGTGGTATATAGCTACCTGGGATAGCCACTTACCACCAGGCGGAATGTTTGCAAGCTACCTTTGTTTCAAATTGTGCGCCTGACCGTGTCTCATGGTGATCTCACGGTCTATAAGCGGCTCGACCGCACGCGTCGTTTCCCAAGAGGCATCACCATAAACTCGCACATGTTCAAACCGCGTAAAATCACCTCACCATCAACATAAATAGAAGATCAACTGATTGCTGAGGAGTGCAGACACGTACGGTGGCTGAATGCCATCGCGGAACCACGAGAAAACTGCGATCCAGGTCAGTCAGTCTGTTCCTAAGCGTTTCCTCATCACTTTCCTTGGTCGAACGAGGAATATTTTTATTAGCTGTAGAATAAAATTGCAACCCTAACATTGTACAGTAAAATTAAAATAATTTTAAGCCTCCATCGTTGCGTTTCATCAAGAAAAGGACAGATGTTGTAATAAAAGTTTAGTACAATTTAAGAAAATTAGTTTCAACTCTCCGTTTAAGTAATAGGGTACACATTTGTAAGTCAGTTTTATTCGCAATGCACTTGAGTTTTAAAAGGCTTTCGGCAAAGGAAAATGTCGACATGTAGGTACTTTCAAAAGCGCTGCTTGTGACGACTTTGTAAATAGTATCAAATCGTAGGGATGTGTTACGTTGATAAATTGTCGATGGTTTATCGACTTTAAATATCGATGTTCGTAATCGATATTATTGACAGGTTTAGGGCCTGCGGCTTTTGATACAAGCTTTCAAGTGGAAAATATCGGAAACGAGCCATGTGAATCTAATAAGACATTACATTAGTCTAATTAGTTATAAAAGCATTTTTAAATGTCTAATAATGAGTCAAAGAAGAAAAGTTTAAGTTAAGACTACAATGTCATATTGTCTATCTGTCTGTCATGTCTGAATTATCACCGGTTCCAACATTAATCATTTTACGATTTGATAGAGTTTTATTTAAAGTATCATCAATTATCACATATCTATGTGATTTATGACGATACTTAAATAGATATTATTTTTCATCCCCTCATCTCGGACAGAGCAAAAATACTCTTATTTTTGCTCTTCGATGTCTGAGTGCAAAAGCCGTTTTAATCCGCTAGAGGATAAAGTAAAATTGAATTTAGAACATCGTGTGCACTAAGTTTGTGAATTCAAAATATCACAGAACCTATTTACTTATACCTACCTCCATGGTGCCGACTTTATCATACAACCTTTTTTAACTTGTTAAAAACTCAGGCTCGCTTTTTGTTTAATTTGCTTTGCGCGCGCCATTTTCTTTTCACGACATATTTGTTAAAACCATAGGTTTAAAACAAAAAACTTGAAAACCTAAAATGAGTGATTCTAGTGTCGAAGAAGTTTATTTGACGCCAATAGAATTGACTGAAACTGTTAATAACGCGCAAATGTTATTTTTTTGCATTTAGTCATCTCCTCGCTGAGGTGGGATGAAAAGTTACGTGTTGCACTCGAGTGCAAAGATTTTTCACCTCGTGCTCTTTTGATTCCCTTGCTAACGCTCAGGATTCTAATTTTTGAATTACTCGCTGCGCTCGTGATTCAATTTTAGAATTTTTCGCTAGCTCGGCCATCAAAATTGAGCACGCGGTTAAAAAGCAACTTTGCACTCTTGTATAACAAATAACTATTGATTTTGATTCTTGATTTTAAAATACGAGTCAACGATCAAAATACAAAATCTAAAAGTTATTTGGTGATGTCGATATTGAATTAACATAAACAACACTATTTCATTTTGTAAGTGCTACACGGAAGGAAAGTGCATTTGAAAATTCATCTACATTAATTGGAGATAGCGAGCTGTATATAAAAATGCATAGAGTTTCTTATTACCCGACGTAACAAATGTTTATTTTTATTACCCATTCATCCGCAAACTCTTCTTTTATTTTTCTTCCCCACTCATCCGTATCTATATACCATAGTCGTCCGAAAAAAACATATATTTAAATAATTACCATTCATCCGAAAGATAATTTCCTATTCAATCGGCATGGTAGCTAGCTGCCTTCAAAAACAAGAAGAAAAGATACAGATAGCAAAAATGTGCCGTATTTTGTGTTATTGATCCTGACTAGATCCTGGGGTTATAGTTCTTATCATTCCTGACTGATTTGTCTATGAAATACCAACTTAATTGTTTTCAAGATATTATTTATTTTATTTTATTCTGCAAATTATCAGCTGATATACATATAATAGGTAACTAGTTATTTATAGTGATTATATTACTTATTTTTTTTCTATTGTCCGATTATTTTGTAGTGTGTGCCTCTAATTTATTTGTTTTTTAATAATTATTATTTTACTGACATAGCTTGTTGGATAGCTGGAAAACGCAGTTTTTTTTTCAGCACATCCGCAACTTAATTATGATAGCGGTATTCTTATCAGTTATTATAACAATTACAAATAAAGAAAAAACTAAAAACTTACTGTGTTACTACTTACGCTACGATACTCACTATACTTACTTTGTTAGTTAGGTACTTAAAATTGTCGCGGTATAATTTACTACGATTTTAAACGTATTATATAACACTCTAGCAACGTGTCGCCCGCCTTCAAACTGTTTTTGGTTATGAAGCACCGTGCAATTCAAATGTTTATAGCTGGTTTGCAGAATTCAAAAGCGGCCGTGTCAATCTCAGTGATTAATGTCGTGATGGTCCGTCTGCCGCTGTGAGTGAACAACGAAAGCATCGATGCTGGACTCCGTATAATCGAAACTGACGGATTGGTCTACCATGAGATTAGCGCATGCTTAGACATGCATGAGTCAGGTACAATCAATCCTACAAAAATATTTGGGGGTGAAAAAACTATTCCAGATGGCTTCCTCACAAAGTGCGATGGCATGCTTTCCATAATTAACGAAGGGATTCGGAGAGTGATGTAGTGACAGACGAAATATAGATTTACAGCTAAGTTCCCAAAGCAATCGACTGTTTGGGCCTTCCAGGTGAACCGGAACTAACCAAAGTGGCGAGTGTGCGGTCTGAACGCTAAGTGAATGATCGCTACCTTCTTTTATATAAAACTTAGTAACTGTCGGTTAGGAATATCGTCGTACAGTGAAAAGCGATTAATTTACCGAAAATTTTTATAGAACTTCGATAAAATTCGTCAAAGAAGAGATCTTAGAATCCTGTCCACTCTATTTTCTATACTAAATGATCCATATGCTCCTGAATATCTGAAATGTAAATTTCAGTATCTGGGTGCTTCTCATAATCGTGCCCTTCTTTCAAGCAGCAAACTTACTCTAACTTTTCCTTTTCACCGCACTGGCTTCATGTCTAACTCCTTTCAATGTCAAGCAATACGGCTCTGGAACGCACTACCTCCCCATATTCAAAAGGCCAAAAACAAACTGGCTTTCAAGCGGTCAGTTCGCAGTCTTTTTCTGGAGTCTCCTCCTTTATCCAATTGATATAATTCTCCTCATTATTTCTGTATTTATTTATTATATATGTATATATTAATTGCGTATTTATCCATAATTATTCATCTTACAATTTTTATTTTAATTGTTATGCAGTGTGTTCGCTGTTATTGTATATTTTAATTTTTAAAACAGTTGTTTGTGCACTACCTATTTAATCATTTCGGACTCAACTTTCCGGTTGACTGGTAGAGAATGCCTAATGGCATTAAGTCCGCCAAATTGTAACTAATTTTGTGCAATTAAAGTTTAAATAAATCAATAAATAAATAAATAAAATAACCAAAAACACCGTATCATTTTAAAATTTTTACATCAGGATAATGCCCGCTCTCATACTTATTATTATTATTATTATACGGCATTGACAAACGAAGATTTGAGTGATAAAAACGTAGTACCGGGCTCACGGCATACTTCCCAGTTTTTCAAAAATTTATAAGTTTTTACGGGTCAACAATTTTCATCAGCAGAAGACACTGTTTTAATCACATTTTAATTTTTTTGATGCGTTTAAACGCCTACTTTATTGTAAAAATTACAAATAAAGAAAGAAAATGATGAAATAGCTGCTTTGGGGACCTATTTGAATAATTATATTATTGATTTTAATGTTTTTTTTGTACTATGCGCGTCTATCAGGCTTTGGTACCCGCTTACCATCAGGTGAACCGTACTATTTTTTGCCACTCTTTGCGTTAGACAAAAGTAAATTCACTAAAAAACCTCTGTCAACATGACGTCGACATGGCGGACTGCTGGGAAATGTCCGGAACTTAAGATAAGTGTGAGGGCTGTGTCAATACATTAGCGATTTGTCACGTTCGTCGCTCCATTTGTCTCTCTCGACCCTCAGCCTTTATTTCACTAGGATCGCCACATTTTGAAATTTTATCGAAATGTAGAAACGGGTTCTTTTTACAGACCATGGCTATGTGTCCTTAGTATTAAAGTACGCGATAATCCTGTAGGAAAACTCGACAGAGATCAAAAAAGTTTTTATAATATTTAATTGAATATTCGAGCTATTGAGTAAGTGGCCTTGTACTCGTGATAGTTGTAGAGCAATTTTTAAATAATATAGCTATTTATGAAATAGGAATTATATTTTTCAGCTGTCTTATATTTGGCAGCGGTTAAATTAGCCACTTTACTGGACGCCTAGGCCGTTGATTGGATACCGGCAACCGATGAAACGACTGAAGGACAACTAGCCAAGTCATTGAGCGCAACGTTTAACCAGATGGCTGAGCGTCATGTCAGCCGTCTGGTTAAATTAGCCATTCGATTGGACGCCTAGGCAGGTCGTTTAAATCTAGGTGCTTTTCTGCGACTGTTTTAGTGATTCGTCGGTTGAAGGCTATTTTTTATGACCACTTATAACCGAAATCGTTTTAGTTACAAGTGGTCAAAAATATTCTTGAAATATTGTTGCGAAACATTAAAACTTTTACAACGCACCAAATTAATGTAGTTCAATGATACATATTAAATTATTTACTATATCTACTATTTAAAGAAATTTCCTATTGAATACAAATTATCGTTTACCAATAATCTTAAGTTTTCTTATTTTTAAGAGTTCTTTCTTTTAAATAAAAAGTATCAAGGCAAAATTCTTTGATCGTGTTTTGTTCTACACGTGTCTAGGTAAAGATAATTATGAAGAAATGTACGTCTGATTTCGTACGTAAGATCTTTGACATTGCTTAAAAAAGTGTATTTTTTTTTTCAATGTATCGCCATAAATCATGGTCACAGTACCCTCACGTCATGTACTCCCGCAGTCCGCACTACTTGATACACATAATGTACATTTAATTCCAATAAAATGGTGTCGTAATAAACTTATCCGATTCCTCTAAAAACGGTCCTTAACTGCAGTCTTAGTAAGTGTTCTCAATATGGTAGCGAGTATATCTCTAAATGTTTTATTGCAAATATTATTACTTCCACTCCATTTATTTAGCAAAATGAGAAAGATAAATAAAAATAAATACATAAATAAAAATACATCAAGCTCTTCCTTGAGTTTTAATACCTATATATATATAAAAAAACATAAACTTAAAATTTTCTATAAGATTTGATGTCAAAATTTAAAATGTATTTACAGAAAATGACTTCGAATGTGAGCTGTATAAAAACACTTCTTTTAATTTTATTTAATTTAAAATAGGACGGAAACTTTATTTCTAATTGTTACAATAAATAGGCGTTTAAACGCATCGAAAAACATTAAAATATTCAACCATGTTCTTAGTTGTTTAACAATTAAAATCCGTTCATGAAGTTTCGTAGCTTAGCGGATTTGTAACGGTCCTTAATGAAGGGTTTTTTTGAAAGACTTTATGGCGCTTCAAATAAGGTTTAGTTAACATAACCCTAACTGTTAGTTCAACCGACATCGCAATGATTGATGCTGGGTAATTAGGAGCTCTTTAACTGAGGCGTAATAGCAAATTAATAACTTATACACTGTAATTTAGTTATATAATGGTTTATTTTCTCTATGGTTCTAAATATGACGAAACGTTCTAAATTTAAAATATAAAAACTTAAACATTCATCACAAGTAAATATTTCATATTTTTGACGGCCGGCTGGTCGAGCGGTCTGTACCTCTTGCTATACAGGCTACTCACACTCAGTCAAGAGGTCCCGGGTTCGAATCCCGGTAGGAGCAAATGTTTGTATGATGAGTACGAGCAATTGTTTACGAGTCATGGATGTTTATATGTTTATTCAGTACATTATTAATATTCATATACACATTATTATCATAATTTCTCCGTTATCTAGTATCCATAACACAAACTCTTAATGATGCTTACTTTGGGCTAGATAATAGGTGTGAGTGTATGAATATTATTTATTTATTATATATAAATTTCTAAAAACAATCCACGAAAGTATAAAATTAATGTTATTTATAATATTATTAGTATTAGTGTATAAAGAATCTTCCTTTTATTATCTTAATTAAATCATTGGTTATTGTCGCCTTGTTTGTCTTTATATGCATCATTTGTGCCAGTTTACACAGATAAGTCATTCTTGATCAAACTTCGTATTAAAATGTGAAATCCAGTGAAGGTTCGGTATTCGGTTGACGCCTCTCGCTGGATAGTGCAGCAGATATACACGCCGCGCGAGCAATACATCTTCTACCATTGCTTGTTTGTTGTATTTGTGTCGACATGAGCTGATGAAGAACTAACTAAATGTACTAATGTCACAATGTCTAATGTCAAACGGTACCTAATATTAAATTGTTTACATATCCTTCCCTAACAGAAGAGAATACAGAAAGAATGCACACCATAGGGATAACCCTATGATGTGTATTCTTTCTGTATTCTTACGGAGTGTTTTCTTAATACATGCTTTGATTTATTGTCCTCTCTTCGAAAACAAAAAACTTAATACAGAGGTATTAAGTTTTTTGTTTTCCATTTTTTAACATTTATTTTAATAATGTCTGTAATACGTAGCCAGCGTACTGGGCATGGACGGCATTTCATCTTAGGTCTCAGGATGACAACGCACTTGCAATATCAAGTGAGCTTCCCTTGATATTGCAGGTGTCTATAGGCGGCGGTAACCGCTTACCATCAGGGGACCGTCAGCTTGTTTGTCATCTAGTTGTACAAAATAAATAAATAGAAAAACATATTATCTAAAATTCTCGGAGTGGTGGTCTTCCAATATTTAGCAGTCTTCCAGAATCTAGTAGGTTTTACTACCCCTACATTTTTGCTAGTAGTCGATCATGCCTAGTGTGTAGAAAGCTGGTGACTCTTATTACAAAGGCAATAAGATTGCTGAAATGTCAAAAGTGTGTATTATATATTTTTGCTCGTGACTAAACCAATTTTTAATTGGTAGCTTCAAAGAAAGCTTTAGTAGAAAGCTTGGTAGCTTTAAATACATAAAAGGGGTGTTTTCTACAAGTGAAAATGTAGGTAAATACATTTCCAAAATACGAGTATGAATTATAATGGCTTTTTCACGCAGAGTGCTCTGAAGAGCTGTTTGACCTTATCCTACCTTCCCCCTTCCTACTCAGGAGCACGCGTGCCGGTCTTCAGAGTCATTAATTCACTGTCTCCACCTCAACATCACGCACAAAGAAATTTAGTGCCTCCTTTTTATTATCGTACTTCTAGAACTTGGATTTCTTTGCCAGCACATGTGCTACCTCCTTCCTATAACATGGTTTACTTCAAAAGAGGCGTGAAAAGACACCTTTTTGGGCCGGCAAGGTGGAGGCGGCTAGAGCAGTGTCTAAACTGCATTAGCTGTCGTCGCATATGGACTCTTTTTACCGCGTTATATCATATCAGGTCATTTATCGTGCATTGTATAAAAAAAGGTATTTTGTTTGTATTAATGTTATTATTATTATTTATTTATTTATTTATTGAAAGAAAATACAATAATTGAACAAATAGGTGTAAACATAAACTTATTAAGTTTTACCGTACACCAGAGTCGTCGAACACTTTAAATCAAAAATTATCAACAATATACACAACCATTATAGTCTAAGATCCCGCTATAGAACGACCTTCACCGAGATGTTTACTTGATGAAACAATTTTTTGTGATAAATTTTTAAGGTCAAAGCTAGATGGGTGACCGCGAGCTTTTATATTGTTTTCTACCATCGTATCATTTCACTAAAAATTCATAGGAAAGCAAAAATTCGCAATTTCGCATACGTAGATGACAATATTTTCCAGTTTTTTTGATTTAAAAACCAAACCAGAGTTGTGACCGGAAAAGAATAGGCAACCTAACGTTTGCATATTCTATGGTTTGCATATTCTATTCTACTTTCGATTGGTATAGAATTTGTCTTATAATCAAACCGGTGAAATGTTAAAAAAATAATATTTTGAAATTATTAATTGATCATACCCTGGACTAAAATTTGTTAGGCAACCCTTATGCAATATATATTGACATATTAAATTAAATATAAAATACGTTTCATCAAATAAACATCTCGGTGAAGGTCGTTCTATAGCGGGATCCTATACTATTACATTTATTATCTATCAAATAATATTAAACAGAGGCAAATATCTGCAGGTAGGCGTAAAAACATGCCCTCTCCAAACGGGTTGTTAATCAAAGCAAGAGAACATTGTCGTCTCGCTCACTACCGTAGATTATACAAATAAGATCCTCCTTGTTGACAATCATATACGACATAACGGCTTAAAGACTTATTAAACGGCTTAAAGGTGAGAAGTTGTATGTTCCACATGAGAGCAAGTTTTTAACTGTTTGATAACGTCACTTACCCTAGTAGAAAACCACAACACGTAGAGCTATAACTCTATACGGGCCTAATATGTTATAATAATGTTATTTGTGTTATCTAAGTAAATTATGCAAATGAATTTCATATAACATAACTATCGGGAGTGGTAATGTTAGTTTGTGATCCCGTAGGAATAATTTAGAGGCCGCTCGAGATTACAATTATCTACATTTAGGATACTATGAACCGATGTGTCATGAAATTATATTAAAGCTTATAACTTATAAGCCCAAATGGAATTGAAAAGCGGTAAACGCTATTTTAATATTATTTTATCCTTACCTTAAAATGATAGGAAACGATGAAGAGCCCAAGCCAGAAAGATAAATAGCTTACTCTTTTAACTGACTTCAAAATAGGAAGATTTGTCAATTCATCAAGTTTCTTTTTTTAGCCCCCGACGATAAAGGGGTGTTATAAGTTTTGATTGGATTTTTTTTAAAACAAAAAAACCCGTATCCGGGATACGGGATCCGTTGATACGGGTTTTGAGAGCTACCATGCCACAAATAGACACACAGATAAACAGACAGACACGTCAAACTTATAAACACCGCTCTTTTTTCGTCGGGGATTAACAAATTGCCCGCGAATTTGATCATATTTTGGCGTTATGTTTTGAGCTGATTACGCTCCTTCTGGACAAAGTCTAAATAAAATATAAAGTCAAACCAATTTGTAATAACCTTTTTTGTGTTTTCAATTTAGATTTGCCTACAGTATATAAATGATATGCAATCTTTTTTCTCCCAAAACCAATTACCTTTTTCCTGTTATTTTATTTATACCATTTGTAACAGTGAATTTAAATATAATTTTCCTTTGCAAAGTTTACGGTACGTTTTCATTTAGACCGCTTTTATTAAATCTTAAAAAAAAAATATATTGTACAGACGACATCACATCAAATGTAACAGTTGCAGTACGAAAGCCGCCTCTATTACGAACGCAGTAAGGTCGGTCTCAAGATCAAACTGTTACGCTTGATGTGCTGCTGACTATACTTTGTTTAGTACGATGATATTTTTATTATGGCAGTAATCTTGTTGTACTTAGGTTTCGGTTTTGCTTTGCTTGAATTTTGACGTTCATAAGAGCATGATAAGTCGTGACAGAACCTGGTCATATTATCTGAGTCGGCCTGCATGCGAAAATAAAATTCATCCAATTATAGCGGACGCCGTTCGCTAAATGCATCGCAAATTGAATTTCAAGCTGATTCGATGGATTCCGCTTGAAAACATACGGGAGTGGTTGAGGGCATTGAACTCTGTCATAACCAGCTGATATAACCCACTGCTGAGGACCTACATGGGAGAAACACACGAGGAGATTGGGGCATAGCACCACCACGCTGGCCCAATGCGGGTTAATGGGTTAAAGCGGTTGCAGTAACAACCGGGAGCAATGACTTCACATGCCTTCCGAAGCACGGAGGATCTCGTGATTGTACATTTTTGATGGACCCATCCGGGAAACCATGGCGAAAGTTTGTATTCGTAATCGATATCAAAGCCCGAGATCCGAACTGTTAATCTTCCGTTCCTTACCAGACCGCTGGCGTTCATAAGCAAGAAAAAATATAGTATATCTGATAATGTCGATACTTCAAAGACACTCAAAATATAACAGTCTTCGATACGCAGTTAACATTATGAACTTAACAAAGACAACTGCAGAGCGTAGTGGCAACTTTCGCCATGGTCGATCCCGGGATGGGTCACCCAAAATTTCCGCCATACCCAGTATGCTATCCACGGGTACAGTGAACTGTAGAGTGAACTGGCTATTACTCCACCAGTCTCGAGTACTTTACTAGTTTTAGTTTTAGCTACTCTACCAATGCTGCCTACCTTGGTATAGTTAGTACTCTACCGCGTGTTACAAGCCGTTTATCAACCGTTTATCAAGCCGTTTATCAACGTGGGTCAACCTGGTACCCGTGGACCTGCACCCTCAGCACGTAAGTAAGCGGTAGAGTGGACTGGCTACTACTCTTCCAGCTTTATTTAGTTAGTTCTATACCCCCAATACAGGGATGGCGAACCAATGGCACGCGTGCCATTAATGGCACGCAACACAATATTTTGGACACGTCATTGATCATAAAATTTATTATGCACTACGAAAAATAGAAGTATGTGTATAGAAGTAGGTATAGTATGAAGAGCGAACGCGAGTAATCCCTCCCTACGTCAATTGATAGTATTTATTACTATTATCCACAAAGTCAATATTGATTTGATGGCATGTCTATGACCTCATTAAACATTTCCTTACAAAAATGGCACGCTGATACGTAAAGGTTCGCCATCCCTGCCCTATACCAATGTTGTCTACATTGGTATAGCTACAACTCTACCGTGCTTGCTACTATGCCGATTGCCCGAGAGCAAAATGATTTGAGTCCTATATTTTTAGCAAAACACTTTCTCTTGGTTGTCACTGTTAATTGGTTTGCTTCCTTGTCGTATTTAAGTTTTGTGAGCAAATAAACTTCAAAATTTTATATATTTACTTAGGAAGCAAAGCTAACTAGTATCTCCATATTTGTCTCCGGAAAAAAATAAAGTTTCCGTAATAAATAGTCATTATCATTGTATCAGCCTATGATGTCCACTGCTCAAAAAAGGCCCCCATAGATTTCCAAGGGCAACGGTTCTGTGTAGTCTGCATCCAATGGCTACCCTCGACTCTGACCAGCCCCCTTATTCTCAACTGTCGGAAAATATTCGAATTTCGGGAACTCTATACCTGTTACTTTTTATCGCGCTGCGTCAAAGCGAGACGGCATGTGACTTTTCGAATCGAATCCGTGATCCGACGATTGAAAATAAGGGGTCATGTCGTCTGTTTATCTAGTGGGAGGTCGTCCATCATTACGTGGTCGCCGCTAGTAGTTTTAATAAATAAAGCATTTTATGCACACGTTGCATCAAAGCCCCGTATGTCGCCTCCTTTCGCGGGCCGCGCAGTTAAATTGCCGATGAGGTATTCAGAAATGAGTGAAATTTCCCGCCCCGCCATGCGAGTTGTGGACCAGTTGTTTTAATATTGGTTTTCAGAAGCGGTGTTATTAGTTGGCGTTTACTGTAGCAATAAACATACATATATTTCAATGGAAAGTTACTGGAGTTGATAAATAAGTTTGCAAAGCTTCATTATTTATAGGAATCGTTATGGCAACATTGTTAGGAAACTTTTCTGTTTAGGGTAACGCAGTGAATAAAATCAAAATACAGTGAGTGGTGTGTTGAGAATTATCTTTATAAAAGGGAAGGCAAGGAGATCAAGCTCGCCCAGCCATGTCTGATGTTATTTTATTATTTCTGCAGATGACAAATTGGAGTTGAAATGTTGGAGTAACACATTAATGCACCTTGGCAAAGTTTGGCCAGATATTTATGATTGCAGTCTCCTTGACGCTACTTCGTTGAGGTTTGAGCAAACAAAAAAACGGTTGGAAAAATTTTGAAAGGAAGAAAGAACAGAGTGTGAGGAAACTAGGAAACTGGATGTTTAAAAGAAGATATGAGAACGATATAAGGGACTGATGACACTCCACTTTCTATTGGATTAGTGCAGATACGTCATGTAAAAAGAAAAAATGCTTATTAAATTCGTATCGCAGTTACTGTAACTCCACAGAGAGTGATATAAAAATAAAGCTTAAGTTTTTTAAAGAATACAGACCACCTGATAGTAATCAGGTAGCGTTGGTTTGTTCTCCGTTCGGTCAGCTCTTGAGCCAATGACTGGAGTTTATAGAGCTCATTCATCATACATGGTGAGGTTACAGTATAGACGATTTTAAATGCCAGAGTTTAAGAGAAATTACCTCTAATAGGAATCATAGGTACTGAATTAAAAATATAATAATAATGATAATAATATTTATACACTCAGACCTATTATCTAGCCCAAAGTAAGCATCATTAAGAGCTTGTGTTATGGATACTAGATAACGGAGAAATAATGATAATAATATGTATATAAATATTAGAAATATACTAAATAAACATATAAACATCCATGACTCGTAAACAAATGTTCGTACTCATCATACAAACATTTGTTCCTACCGGGAGTCGAACCCGGGACCTCTTGACCGAGTAGCCTGGGGTACAGACCACTCGGCCAGCCGGTCGTCAAATATATACAGAATGGTGCTGTCAATACGACAACAAACTCAAACATTTAACAATCGATATTTTTCAATTTCGTATCACAGTGACTTCATTCCATATTTGATTGACTTTTACAGATACAAAAATAATCAATTTTTCCGGACTCGGGGCGCTAATGTCACCAACCCAACGGTTGTCATTATGGTTGTCAAAAAACGCCAAAAGGTATGACAGCGCGGCCGATAGCCACGAATCCAAGGCTGCTGACTTTAGAGAATCGCATAGCTGCTGTCTTATATATCGTTTAATCATCTTCGTGCACAAATCCCAATATATTTCTCCGCTGACAGTGGCACCCACCCAACACACATTCACTTTTACATTTTCAATTGAAATATTGTTAACTGAAATAAATTATCTTTCATCGGGCACTGATTGAAATTATTTATTTACATTTTAAAACGGTGAAAATGAGTTTCTTCTGCAAATGTTTTTATTGGTTGGAATTCAGGTTTTATTTACAACTGGCTTCCGACCGCGACTTCTCTTGCGTTATCCCATGGGAAAGTATTCTTGGAATAAAGGTTCAAATTTCATCCAGATTCGTTCAGTACTTCTAGCGTGCATAACAATTCAACTAAATAACAAACAAGCAGACTAGTAGTATCTTTTTTTCTCTCGCTGAGGGTGATGCTCTACCAGCATATCTTCCCTCTCCCTGGGTAGAAGAGGGAGGAGGAGGGAGGAGGAGGAGTGGGGCTCCCACCCACCAAACCCCTCAGCAATGCACCACTTTCCTGCTTACTGCCGAACGTGCAGGTATAGACCGCAGACACTACGTCCGCTCGTCGACAGAGCAGTGTGACCTAATAAGATCCCGTTTTGAAGGGAGGGCTCTGAGGCCCCTCAATCCGACTATGTTCTTTAAAGTCGGCGAGCCAGTGCATTGACCTGCCGACTGGGCTGTGCAATCTAGGCACGTTCCCCAACCACGCCCAGAACCCAAGAAAGTTGTTATGGCGCTATGGCGCTGGCAGCTGAAGGCGTCTTAATTGCGGCATCCTGCACCCAGTGCGTTGGCGACGGATGGTAGATGTGGCTGCAGCTTCCCGCTCACGTTCCGCCTCCTCTTTGCTACCCATCCCTGTCTTGCAGAATGCGAGAGTCACCTGCCACGACTTCTCGCTCTCGACCATCTTTAAAAAGACGGTCGAGAGGGAGAGGTCATCCCCGATCGCGGCGGTCGGCACCCACCGCTGTTCTGCCCACGCAGGGCACTCCTCCAGCGCATGTTGCGCTCCCTCGTCGCCTATAGACACCTGCATTAACAAGGAATAAATCACTTGGTATTGCAGGTGCGTTGGCCAAAGGTGGAATGCCTTCCATGCCCAGTAATTACACTGGCTACCTTTATAATGTTATTAGGAATTACGATTACGATGGGTATTAAATCACCAAGTGCTGAATCTTAACTTATAATCTTGACTGTGACATTTGGGTTCACTCACTAGCAAAAGTGATGACTTTATTATTACTTTCGTAGTATGAGTAATGAATTGTCAAAAGTGATCCCTGTAAGCGGTCGCGGAGACGCGAATATACTATGGATGTCAGAAGTCCTAGCGCAAGATGCTGTTGCTAAATGGAAATGTTCGCCAGCGTTAAGTGATGGTCGCGAAATTATTGTCTGTATGTCTAAGTAAGTAATTTTCTAATAAGTTTTTAAAATAAAAGTTCCTAATGTTTAAGTACAGTCGACACCACATCAAGCGTAACAGTTTGACCTTGAGAACGCCCTTACTGCGTTCTTAGTCGGCTTTCGTAGTTCAACTGTTAGACTTGATGTGCTGACGTGTGTACATAAGCAGCAAAGACTTTTGTTATGAAAATAGTTGATTGGTGTGAGCATCTTATCTCATGGGGGACTTCCATGTTTCAGAATCTTTTGTGTAGTCCATAAGTCTTACTATAATGCTCGGTTTCAATAACATTTGCTTTGAGCGATTTTTAGCCCATTCTATTAAAGGAGACAGAAAGAGACATAAGTCGTAACTTAAGCCTAGGGAATCGTTAGAGAAAACGGACATAAGTCTGGGCGAAAGAACCTCTAGTCTACTGGCTTTGAATCGGTTTTAAGTTTTGTTTATTTAGTTTATAACACAGTAATGTAAAATAACTGTTTCCTATTCAAATTGTTTATTTGCAAATTAAGTGTACAATCACAGGTGTTATTTTTAATAATAGTGCTTAATACAAATAATTTATCAGAAAATTATGCAAGTAAATGTATTTTGTTAATTTATTTTTCTTATTTTGTTCTTTATTAAAGTGAATATTATGCTTTTTTTACAGTTTTCACTCTGTTTTGTGCGCCAATAAAGAAAGTGAAATAACATGCAACACTTTATTACAATAAAAGTACGTGATTTTCCATTGTATTGTACAAATTTCTTCGTCATTATAAAATAAACGGCCGTTAAGAAGTTCAGTTTTAACGACGTCTCCTATATCAAAGAGTTTATTGGGAAATGCTCGCTGAATCCCGTTAACTTTACGAGTCATTTCTCCAACGTTTGATTTATTTCTTTTGACGCAGTCTTTTGAATTATTTAAATAAAGACATCATTTTCTACGTTTTGTTTCGTTTTTAGGGCTCCGCTGCCCGTCCGTCTGTCACCAGGCTGTATCTCATGAACCGTGATAGTAAGACAGTTCAAATTTTCACAGATGATGCATTACTGTTGCCGTTATAACAATAAATACTAATAAACAGAATATAATAAATAAATATTTATTATATTCTGTTTATTAAAGGGAGCTCCTATACAAGATACGTGAATTTTTGCTTGTTTTTGCTCGATATTGATAACTACAACAGGTAGAAGCTTGTTTATAGATTGGTACGGAACCCTTCGTGCGCGAGTCCGACTCGCACTTGGCCGGTTTTTCTTTAAATGAAACTACCGCATCGATCAGTTGAAAGACAGTATTTGTAACACAAGCAAACTAGCAAAGAAAATTAGTTAACATCCTCTGTATTCCTTCGGCATATAGGCTTTATTTATGATGATATTTGTATCGAACAATCAAATTATACCTTTATAAATAAAGTTATACCTTACTGGAAATTCACCAGCTAGCTGTAAAGCGGAAAATACCAACCTTTTCCGCGTTTACTCCCGCGTACAATATTAATTCATACAATCCTAATTAAATTACGAAAGCTCTTGGAAATTTGTCACAAGTTTTAGAACGTGGCGTTCGCATAAAATCCGCCCTTTGATGTACGCAACTTCATTAACATTGTCAATTTTCCAGTAATTATTATATTCCTAACTTTGTTCATATTGTGATCTGAAACATCTAAATACTGTACCTATGTACAATAAAATTTGTATGACACACTGAAAAAAACACCGTTTTTTAATGCGGCTCACTCACCGTGGTGGTTTATCTGTCCGCAATGAGTTGCTTCAAAAAGATGAAAGATGTTTTCAAACTGCTGGACTAGACAGGACTCGGCATCAACATTAACGGCGAGTACATCACTCATCTTCGGTTTGCCGATGATATAGTAGTCATGGCAGAATCCCTGCAGGAATTGAGCACAATGCTCGACGACCTCGACAGAACCTCCCGACAGGTGGGTCTGAAAATGAACATGGACAAGACAAAGGTTATGTCTAATAACCATGTCGCACCTATACCAGTTTCAGTTGGGAGTTCTGTTCTCAAAGTTGTTGACGAGTACGTCTACCTCGGACAAGTGGTCTAGCTGGGTAGGTCCAACTTCGAGAAAGAGGTCAATCGACGAATCCAACTCGGATGGGCAGCGTTCGGGAAATTGCGTAAGATCTTCTCGTCTCAAATTCCTCTGTGTTTGAAGTCGAAAGTCTTCTACCAGTGTGTGTTGCCAGTGATGACATACGGCTGTAAAACGTGGTCGCTCACTAAGGGCCTTCTGTGCAAGTTCGCAGTCGCACAACGAGCTATGGAACGAGCTATGTTAGGTGTTTCTCTGCGAGATAGAATCAGAAATAAGGACACTCGTAAGAGAACCAAAGTCACTGACATAGCTCTTAGAATTAGCAAATTGAAGTGGCAGTGGGCAGGACACATAGCACGCAGAACGGACGGGCGGTGGGGCGTTAAGGTTCTGGAGTGGCGACCGCGTACCGGAAAGCGCAAAGTAGGACGGCCCCCCACTAGATGGACAGACGACCTGGTCAGGGTCGCGGGGAGCCGTTGGATGCAGGCTGCGCAAAACCGTTTTATTTGGAGATCGATGGGGGAGGCCTTTGTTCACCAGTGGACTTCATAGGCTGATATGATGATGATGATGATGATGAATGTGTTGGCGAAGAAACGAATTATATGAATAGCTGCCTAACAGTGAGAAGGTTAGCTACTTCGTATAGTTTATCCGTTGGGTATCTCCTTGGCTTGCTGCGCATGACCTTGATGACAGCCCTTTGTGCTCTTTCAAGCTCCAGAAGATGCGTTGCAGCATCACCAGCCCAGATCGGTATGCAATAGGTTAGGAGAGATTGACCAAGAGCGTAGTTAGTAGATTTTAGTAATGACGACAGTATCAGCAGATTCTCTTAAGTTTGTAAAAACATCGAGTAGTTTTCGAAGTCTTTTGTTTAGAGCCGAAAACTCATTTTAGATTTTTTATGATAACACCTAGATATTTAAGCATTCTGCTTTGCTTTAGGGGGACAGTCGCAGGGAATGGTAGAGTTACTGGTAACGGGGCAACTTGAGGTGCTTTTGCACTTGTAATGCTGAAGCAGATGTATTTAGTTTTGGGAACATTAAGTGTTAAAAGGCTATCATCAAGCCATCGCATAGCTTTTTTAAGACCCGCTTCTGCTGATCTTTGGAATTTTTACCATGTGTCACAATGAAACACGAGGGCTGTGTCATTGATAAGTCTTTTTTCTATCAAAATCAAGAACGTTTCTATAAAAAAAAAAGTTTGTTGATATTTTCGCAGACTGATTTTCTTATCACCTTTAACCTACAGTGGTGAAAAAAAATCCACCCAATCCATCTGCCTGGAAAAACCTCGTCCGGTAGGCTCTTACTTGCCGTCCATAATGAGCAGGGCACCAATCATTCTGCAGCCACATCAATTCTCGAAGCTCACTTGGGAGAGCCTACTTGGACGAGGTTCACAGGCAGATGGATTGGGCGACTGGGACCAATATTGTGGCCACCTAGGTCTCCAGACCTAAATCCTCTGAATTTTTTTTATTGGGGCTACATCAAGGATAAAATCTACAAAAACCCAATCCAGAATATCCACGAACTAAGAGCAAGGCTTACCACTGCAGCGAGAGATTGCCCAAATAAGCCTTCGAAGATTGAAAAGCTCGTTCTTAAAAAGATGCCGAGCGTGTATTAGGACACAAGGGAAGCAATTCAAGCATGTTGTGATTTGTTTTTGAATATTTTTTTCTAAAAGTTAATCCCTCTGTATTTTTGCTATCACCTTAACCCTCGAGGTTTAAATTACAGACCATTTTTGCATTTAACTGTCGCATATTACTTGCCACAACTTTTTTTTCATAATTATTTGCGTAAATAAGCAGCTATTACTTACTCTCATAATGGTTTTTTGTTAAAATTAAGTGAGTTACATTTTTAACAAAATCGGCTCCTCTGGGACTAGAATACCATTGTTTCTTATTTACGCACTAGTGTTGTATATTTACAAAATCACCATTAAACAAGCTATTTTTTATACATGTTGTACTAAACTCCCACATTCTTTTTTTTTACCACTGTAGCTTAAAGTTAAGTGATAAGAAAATCATTCTGCGAAAATTTCGACCAACCATTTTTTTATGGAAACGTTCTTGTTTTTCATAGAAAAAGTGCTTATCAATGCTTCACGAATAATTTTATGTAAAAAAACACTACAAAAGGAATTTTTCATTAAGATATTCTAAACAATCCGTTTCAAGGTAGAGATTTTTCGATATTTCGGAAAATTTTGTATAACTTCCCGAAACCGAAAACCGTAAAATTGTGAACACATATTAAGTTATTTTGGTAGGTATTGATCCCAGCTATCACCCCCTGCAGAATGTCGTACTATTTCTTAGACACTCTGTTATAGGCATATTACAGTATGTGGTGTCACACCGAAAGAAAATACGAATTGTAAGCGAGATCTTTACAAATTTTTGACATAAAAAATTATATTTCTCAGATAAAGAGTATCTCGAGGATAATAATATCTGATTAACTTTGGTAGTTAACGATTGACGTACCTAATTATTATCTATTATAAAAATGATCATTAATCTAATTTACGTGAAATAGATTAAGTATGTATCTTGTCTTCAATAATTTGATGAATTGACATTGTTATTGTACAATCTAGTGTGTTGTATGTACCCATATCCACCGACGGCCGGCTGGTCGAGAGATCTGTACCCCTTACTATACAGGCAAGAGGTCCCGGGTTCGAATCCCGGTAGGAGCAAATGTTTCTATGATGAGTACGAGCATTTGTTTACAAGCAATGGGTGTTTATTTAGTATATTTCTAATATTTATATAATTACATATATTATTATCATTATTACTCCGTTAGTATCCATATCACAAACTTTTATTTATGTTTAGTTTGGGCTAGATAATAGCAGCTGTGAGTGTAAAAAAACAATTGCCTTTTAAGATAACATCCTAACTGATATATTAACTAATATCATAAAGGCGAAAGTGAGTATGTCTGTATGTTTGTTACGCTTTCGCGTCTAAACCACTAAACCGATTCAGATGAAACTTGGCAGAGACAGTTTTAGACCCTGGAAAGGACATAGGATACTTTTTGGAGCGATAATCGACATGCACTTATCAGCGGCTAATAATTATATAAGATGCTTATTATGCGTCTCGAATACTCTCGATGCATGTTAAGTCACAGAAATGAATTCTTGAATTTGTAAGCAGTATTAAACTTTTGCTTGATACTGTCATCGAATTTTAGTCGCATTACGACATACTTCGCATTCTCCTTGTAGCTATGTTTAGCTTACGTTTGATCAGACTCTTTGACTACGGGATGCGTACGTTATGTAAATATATATATGATCTTTATGCAGACGGGACTTAAGTCATTGAATGCTATTCTGTGGTTGACTGCATTCACCGTTTATCCGAAGCTGACAGAGCGAGAAGGTTCTACACATCTGCATAGCACTGTCCCGTTCGTCACTGAAATGCTGAAAGCGTACACCTTTTCAGAACTCTTCAGTATGCTTTTGGCTCCCGTTGGAGGAGGTCGCGCGCGCGTTTGAACACCCAAACACGTGTTCGGAATTCGAAAAGCTGAAGTGACGTTTTTATTTTCTAATTTTCAAAAGTTTTTTTTTAAGTTTCAGTGTTGCGTGTTAAAGTTCCTAATTGCTACTCCGAAATCGGTAGCAATATATTGTGACATTGTGTTGTTGCCAGAATATGATGATGAAAATAAACGGTAGCATATTTAGACAAGGACGCTAAAGTATGCCGCTAGCCCAGTTTTCAGAGTTCAACGTTGGTGATTAATCGGATGTCGCCGAATTTCACGGTAATTTACTATAATCTAATTTTATTTATATCTTTATATAATATATTTTTAATTTAATCCAACGTAAAAAGTAAATATTGTCTTTAAAATAGCTAAATATTTTAATAAAAATACGTTGACTAAATCTTTATGCTTTTACTGAAAGTTTTACAGGTTATTTTCTTTGTCCAAACATGACGACTTAGACTTACAGAAAATATATTTTTATTTACACAGAACACCTTAAAAAACGAAATAGGGACAGAAATTAAGATACTATTAGGTTATTTCTTTTTTACAATCTTAGGAAAGAAAAGCACAATGCGAAAAATAATGGTAATTTAACAAAATACCTACTGACAAGAATTGTCATAGTAATATTATTTAACTAAGAGATTTTTTTTTAGTGTAAATATTGTGGTTGAAAATATTTAGGTATAATCTGTATTTTACCAAGACCAAAATCACACACAGCTTGATAAAATCATAGTTAGGTATGTAGTTGAATTCCCACATATTTAATAAATATAACCCACTTAAATTAATTACTTAGGTAATATTACAATAGTATTCTTACCCCCGCCTCGGTTTCCGCAACACATGTCACCGAGAAAAATATGTAGTATGTTGTTAATCTCTACATAACGCAATTTGGGTTTCTGAAAGAGCCAAGTGACAGTTTGTTGAGTGTATTTCATTGCAAATGTCAATTCTCGAATTAATCGCTGATTTATCTAGCTCAAATTAGGCAACATTAAGAGCTTGGGTTATGGATACTAATACGGAGAAATATAGATAGTAATAATTATTATGTCTCTAAATTTTTATGTCTATAAATACTTACAGGAAGTATATTAAAAATTTTCGTACTCATTATAGAAACATTTACCCTACTAGGAATCGAACCATATACGTCCCACCGCTGGGCAAAGGCTTTCCTACACAGGAAAAACTCATGAGGAGTTTTGGGCGATAGCACCAAATTGGGCCAGAGCGTAGTAAACTTCCCTAGTAGGAAGGCCTGTGCCCAGCTGTGGGACGTTTGAAGGATGGTGATTAGAGTATACCTAATTTTATCAATGAAACTATTTATCGAAACATGAATAAATTTAACAGTACCCATTTTAAATGTGTCATCAAAAAACTTTTAATAGAAACGGTTGCACTTAGTTTTATAAAAAAATATAACTTACCTGCAGCATATAATAATTGTAATGTTACGACACTCATTGTTTATTGTATTTGGACACTATTAGTTTCATAGAATTATTAGTTAAAATGTCTCAGGAACTATTGTGCCGTCAGTTTTTTTGAATCTGAAAGAGGTGCTATGAAGCTGTATAATATTGATGGATTTGAAAAGCATATGAGAAAAACCAAAAAAAAAATATTTCTAAAAAAATCTAAACGAAATTGCAAAAAAGTTAAAACTGTAAATCTTGTTTCATAAAATTTAATTTATTGTATTTTCACAAATGAAAATATACATAACATAATTATTAAAAACTATGTTTTTTCATCCTCAATTATTATCTTTTTTTTAATTCACTAACGAACGATGTAATCCGCGGAAATGGCCACTGTTACAACGAAACCTTACTCAAATGATTTACATATAATAAATGAGCTCAATTTTAATTGATTCGTTCGCATTCAATCGCGCCATTAAATTATTCATTATTACTTATTAATTATTAGGAACAAGAGTTATTGAACGTGAAAATCGTATTTTCGATGCATGTACACACGACAGCACATCAAGTGTAACAGTTGCTCTACGAAAGCCGTCTCTATTACGAACGTAGTAAGGGCGGTCCCAAGGTCAAACTGTTACGCTTGATGTGCTGTCGACGGTACTTACAGTATCCTAAGTGAAGTAATATTTTATGTAACGAATATTTTGTGGAATTACGTGGAAATGAAATTATGGGAAACAAAACAGCGATCGAACACTACTTATTTCGACGATAGTTTATATAAATTTTCTCGAATATTTTTATTTTGTTATTTACATAATAAAAAATATTAGAGAAAATTTAGATGTGAAGTAAAGAGATTCGAAATGAAAATCGATGTTTTTAGTTGTGATAAGGTTAGGGTTGAGTGATAAGGTTAAGGTTAAGGATGTCCACACTGCCCCCTGCCACTTCAACTTACTAATCCTATGTGCTATGCCAGTGACTTTAGTTCTCTTACGGATGTCTTCATTTCTGATTCTTTCCATTATCTAGCCCAAAGTAAGCATCATCAAGAGCTTGTGTTATGGATATTAGATAACGGAGAAATAATGATAGTAATATGTATATAAATATTAGAAATATACTATATAAACATACAAACATCCATGACTCGTAAACAAATGCTCGTACTCATCACACAAACATTTGCTCCTAGCGGTATTTGAACCCGGGACCTCTTGACCAAGTAGCCTGTACAGTCGGCCAGTCGGTCGTCATACGGCTTGCTATACGATATGACTATGACATTCATAAAATTTTAATACAATAGTGTTTTTTAATTTTTAACGTGGCAGCTCTTGACCTTCATCTCACCTGATGTAAATGAAGATAACGCCGAAAATGGTGCTACAATCGGATTCCTTACCACAGAGGAACTGGCTATCTCACCGCCAACTGCCGGAACACAATAATTCCCATAACATTATCGTAAGGCAGCAGACTTAGGTAAGACGGTGGTAGCTATCCAGTCTAATAGAGATTTGATTAAAATAGATTTAACCTTTCGTCCCCTAGCCGGCGGGATCACACACAATAGAGGTCGCCATGTCTGATATGTGTATAGAGACTTCTGCGATTAATCAGCCTTTTTAATATGGCCGTCATTACATTCACAACCTATTAGGCATAGTATAATATCCAGTACGAGATGGATAAAGTAATAAAGCACCATTCGATCATTTTAATTTTTAATCAAGTCTAACCTAATCTATTTTTAACACATATGAATCTAAATAAAATAATCATCTGCGTAATAAAAACTAACTTAGCTAATTAGGCAACGACAAATTTAAAAAGAACGTAAACGCGGAGTGCATTAAAAACATAAATTAATAAGCAAATAAACTTAAATTAAAAAAAGGAACGGACCTAGGAGTTCTGAGAAGTAGTATTTCTTTAAGAAAAACCAGTTTTATTCAGTGACTTCACAATTCAGTGATTTCAAACTGTGACCAGAAACATAACATAACTCCACATCGCCAATGAAACGCTGGATAGTGAACTAAGGAGGTCCTTACTGGAGTCATCCTACAAACAAGACTGGACCTCAGTTGTATACAGCAAATTTATCAGATGAACCTAATCAGGAGAAGTTCCCGTAGGACTCTTTATGTAGTTATGGGATGGCCTGAAAATCTGTTCATATAGCAGCGTAAATTGTCTGCGATTTTCTTTAAAGTGGAGTCCTGTGGAGGTGCTTCGAGGACGAATGTCAAAATACAATAAAACAACAACTAAAATGTAAAATGAAACATCAGCTGTATGTTTTTTATGTTGGTATGATCAACATATAATTTAACTCTCGACTTTACAAAATCGTGATTACGAAATGGTTGTATAAATAGGACATTCGGTCTGTAACTGGGACAAAGTTAGGAAACCACCAGAAACATCCAGGAAAATATGAACGAATTACTTAATGTTAAAAACATTTGAGGGACGCTTGTTTAGATGTAATGTTTTTAGTCGGGTAATGACTTTTAAAAGTTTTGATGCTCTGGAAGTATACCACGCATGAGTATTACCTACTATCTGAGGATTGAAAAATCAGCACTAAGTAAGGGGTTTCCGAAATTTTATCCCTGAGATAGTGTATATAGTTTTCTGTAAAAAACATATTCTTTGGTTCAATTAACTCAAAAGTTAGTACACATATTTTTCGATGTATTGCAGATTTTCCAAAATTATCCCCAGAAAGAGTTAAATAAACCTTCGAAATACGTAACCCGCGGGCATAAGCTTTATGATGAAGATAACTTAATTAACCGCGAAGAGTCTATACACCCAACAGAAGAAAAATATCATGACGTCCGATCGAGAGCTCGTGGTTTCGGGTAAGATACGGCATTTTTGAAAATATTTTGAGGTTTTAATAAAACATAACATGGCAGCCTCAACGTGATGGTATAATCCAGTGCCGCTGCCGTAGTCGGAAAAAGAGAGATACGCGATAGAAAGAGAGGCAACTGGAGGTGAATTTATCGGTACGTGGAATACTGAATTGCACTTGCTGTGATGTGCGACCTGAATTACACTTTTTGTCCTATCAATAGTCGATATTCATTCAAATGCGGAGAGCACCTTCTTCCCCTATTTATGTATTCTGTAGTATACTATATTATTGTGGTGAATACTAGAAAAAATAGGATGACGTGACTAGGATGGTTCTTAGCTATAATTTATGAATATCAGTTCAGGCGTTTGATGACTATCAGCTCATTTTCTACATGATAAAAGGGTTTTACTAACTTTCATAGATCCGACTGATTTTAAATTTCGTGTACTGTCACTTCGGTGACATTCCCTTGAGCTGATCCTATATCATCAAAAAGTCTGCGGGATCCTGAGTTCCTCAGAAACTTACAGCAGAATTTTAGCGTATTTGGGCTCTTATAAGTCTCTATGAGATGATGTTAGATAGATGATTAGGCCGCGGGGGTTACTTTTATTGCATACTTATTCAATCCAAAGAGTACATTAGTAGCAGACTTTGCCATTAAAATAATGAGGTGTATATCACACAGCCTTTCCAATTTTTTTATTTAACTGACTGATCCACAAACATCTCTATGATGTACAATTTTAATTCAATCTTTATTTATTTTGTTTTACATATTACACATTTCTTGGTGTTTTTTACTTAGATTTTATTCTTTTAAATTTTTATTACCAAGAAGCCGTCTGTTTGTAGTAAGTAGAGTAAAAGCACAGTCAATGAGTCGCGACCCTTTTACCTATGTGTTTATACTCCTGCAAGATATACCAACATAATAGTTTAATACGAATTGCTTAATATGTTTTCCATTTAAACTTTAATTTGTAAATGATGTGTTGGATAACTGAAAAAAAATCTACAACTATCAATGTTTTTTCCTTTGAAACTAACTCAGCTTCTGTATCTTCTATTTGTGAATAAGCTCTAGCTTTTTTATTATAGAGAGAGTGTATTAAACCATTGCGAGCTTCATATAAGTTACTAAGACCTAGATCTGTCGTTAACTCGAGCCTAACTAGTCCACACGGCTTGTAAAGTTTCGAACTAAGAACTTTGTTTCATTGTTTTTGTATGTCGGCGTGGAGTACCTCAGGGAGTATTACTTGACCCTCTTTCACAGTGTTGACATTTTATTTATTGAAATGTCAATAATTGTGACTTTCATTTTTATTAAATAAAAAAATATAGCAGTGGTTGCTATGACCTGATTGACGATTTAAGTTATTGGTATAAAAGCTTGAATTTTTAAGATTCAATTTTTGTTTGTCTATTATTTAATTGAAATAAAAATACTATGGTTATTATTGAAAAGGCGCGATGTATCGCGTAGTGAATGTAGAAGAAATTTATCTTATTTTAGTGACAAAAATCAAGACAGGAAGTTTATTAAAAACAATTCACTTTAAATTGTTTATAAAGCACCACTGTAGAGTTCCTAACATACTCATATGTTTCCTGTCCTGTTTATACGCAGAGGCAGAAATATACTTTAATTAAATTTATATCAACTACCAGAGCTCGCATTCTTGCTAATTTACTGAAGTGTGTAAGGAATTTTACTTCGGACATTTATCACAACGTTCTTGCAAAATTTTCGTTAACACCGATAAATTAATTGGATGTTCACTTTCAATGGGGGGAATTAGGGCTGTCAGGCTTATGTCCTGAGAATCCAATCGTTATTTCTCTGACTCAAATTCTGTAACAGGATCAATTTATAGTGATTTGTAATTGAGTTTTTGATAAGGTTGCGAATAAATGTTATTTTTCAGGAGATAGATTTATAACTTAAATCTTATGAGCTTGTCCGGGGTAGTACCACCATATTATAGAAGATGGCAGCTAAATAATACTACTTTGTTCCTGTGGTGAGTAAAGTCGCCAGATTTGCCAGAGCTGACTAAGAAAATTTTCCAAACATCGGAAACGAAAAGTTATGTTAACTTATACCAATTTTGCGACCCCGGTGAGGAAGGAAATGAGGAGGCAACCCTATTTATATGGTTGTAAATAAATCCAAAATCAGTAGCGGTTCACTCGACCAGAACCTGTTACGCTTGCTATTATTGCTCATAATTTAATATTATTATTTCAGTGAAATAACTGAAGCATTATTTGCTATCAATTATTAAATTTATTTCATAACATGATCAAATCCTTGAGGGGCTACCTCGTGCACACTAGCGACACCAATTGATTGTTATTAATTATGGAGAATTTAGAACATAATAAACAAAAACGCTTTAGAGAATTGCTAAAGAACGGTATTTGTAATTTTTAAAGATGTATCTTGTATAAAGTGTCTACCTATAAGTAACCAATTTTTTTATTATTGTTAAAAGTGGCCACTTTCGGCAATAATGAAAAAATAGGTTACATTTAAAGGAATATCTTATACCGAGCACATCTCAAAAAAATACAAATACCATTCTTTGGTTATACACTAAAGCGTTTTTGTTTATTATGTTCTACATTCACCACAATTAATATAAATCGAGTGGTGTCGCTAGTGTCGACGAGGTATCGCCTTAAGCGTGCTAATCCGCACAAATCGTGTATTCTGAATTCCAGGAACTACATCGAAACCGTGATAAAAACAGCCTCACGGAAGCTCGGTGTCCTGAACAAGGTGCGTCGATTTTTCACGCCTGACCAATTATGCCTGCTATATAAAACTCAGGTCCGGTCTTGCGTGGAATATTGCTCGCACTTGTGGGATGGCTCCGCCAAGTACCTACTCGATGCCCTGGACAGATTGCAGCGTCGTGCTGTCCGTATCGTTGGCGATGTAGAGGTCACCAACAACCTTGAGCCTCTGCAATTGCGTCGAGACATTGCGTCGCTTAGCGCCTTCTATCGGCTATATCACGGAGAGTGTTCTGAAGAGCTATTTGACCTTATCCCACCTTCCCCCTTCCTACTCAGGAGCACGCGTGCCGGTCTTCGGAGTCATCAATTCACTGTCTCCACCTCAACATCACGTACAAAGAAATTTAGTAGCTCTTTTCTTTGTCGAACTTCCAGAACTTGGAATTCTTTGCCAGCACATGTGTTCCCTCCTTCGTATAACATGGGTTCCTTCAAAAGAGGCGTGAAAAAGCACCTTTCGGGCCGGCAAGGTGGAGGCGGCTAGAGCAGTGTCTGAACTGCACTAGCTGTCTTCGCATATGGACTCTTCTTACCGCTTCACATCAGGTGGTGTTGAGTCATTTGTCGTGCTTTGTATAAAAAAAAAAAAAAAAAAATTCAAAATTAAGTTTGGGAGAGGATAATATGAATTAGGCGGGTTTTAATAAACTTAGATCATCGGATATCACCTTGTTATATAATATAATCAATTTCGTTTATTTTTCTTAACTAGAGATTACCTTTACGACAAATAAATGGATAGGTAGATAAACAGTTTATTTTGGTCTAACACCCTTAATTGTTACAGTTACAAAAATATAAAGGGGAAACACTGATTTTCAGCTATCACCCGTAAGAGTCACAAACCAGAAGAGTCGCAAGTAAAGTATATTTGAAAGAGAAAGAGAGAGACAAATCACAGCGAATGTGATATTAATTTCGTTGTGTTGTGTTAGTTCGGCAAAGCATTTTTTTATGCATCGGCACTACGGCTTTTTATTCAGCCACGGTCTGAGTTTTGCTTGCCGAAATTGCCAAAGGTCTGTGGGCTACTTACATACCCACACACTATAAATATATATCATAGACTGTGACGTTGGTTTCTTAGCAACCGTTGTTTACTTCTTGCATTGTCACTTCTTGAATATTGTGCAATATTGTCTTACAAAAAGCATAACAATATAAGTCCCGTGTTTAAGAAAACCTGATACATTTAAGTAAACTTTATATGTGAATTCCTGTGTTTGCATTTACTGGACCATACTAACCGTAAGTCGCATATATTCAGTACCTACCAACACACACACCACATCGCATAGACCAAACTGGTGACCCCGTTAGAACACAAAGTGCATGATGAGCGACAGCAGCGACTCGGCGAAAACAGCTGGTTCCCAACCACGCAGCTGCTACGTCACTAAGCGCCGTGTGAAAAAGGAGGGCGTTTCTAATGATGACGTCCGTCATGACAATTCATCGGATGTTCGGAAGTTGACTCTGAAGGTGCCTCCATTTTCTCCCGACGACCCTGAGATATGGTTCGCTCTTCTGGAAGCCCAGTTTAACAGCCTGGACATCACTGACGACTCGGTGAAGTTCACTAATGTCCTCACCAACTTGGGCTTAACTCATGCGAAGGCCGTGAAGGATATAATTACTAATCCTCCGGCGAACAAGCGCTATGAGAAAATAAAGACGGAGCTGATCAGAAGACTTTCTGCTTCTCATGAAAAGAAAGTCAAGCAGTTGCTGACTCACGAAGAGCTCGGAGACAGAAAGCCTTCTCAATTTCTAAGGCATTTACAAGACTTGGCTGGACCTTCTATTCCCGACGACTTCACCCGTTCGATGTGGAGCAGCCGCCTTCCACATAGCATCCAGACAGTGCTGGCTTCTCAACCAACTCATTCGCTGGAGCAGCTGTCAGACCTGGCTGATCGCATCCATGAGCTCACTTCACCCTGCAACGTAGCTGCGACGTCGACGAGTGCACCGCAAGGACCCCACAGCGAGATCCCTGAATTAAGGAAGATGGTGGAACGTTTGGAGAGGAAGATTGACGAACAAGAACGCTCGTCACACCAACCTCGAGGGCGTTCCAGACAGCAACGACACCGTTCTCCTTCGCGTAGCTTAACCAACCGCTCCAAATCCAGCTACCGCAAGTACCCAGTGTGTTGGTACCACTCGAAGTTCGGTTCCCAGGCTCACAGGTGTCTCGAGCCCTGCGACTTCAAGAAGGGGGGAAACTCCACGGGCAGTCGCTAATGGCGACTGACGATTGCCCTGCCTCAACTGGTCGCCTTTTCGTTACCGACCGCAACTCGAAGACCCAATTCTTGGTAGACACCGGAAGCGACCTTTGCGTCTACCCTCGATCTGCGCTTCGGGAACGACGAACCAGGACGGACTTCAAGCTTTGTGCGGCTAATGGGACTTCAATCGATACCTTTGGTTATGTCGAATATAAGTTAAATTTAGGTCTAAGGCGTGATTTTACTTGGCGTTTCATCGTAGCTAATGTCACTAAAGCCATAATCGGTGTAGACTTTCTAAGCTTTTATAATTTAATTGTAGATTGCCGTAATCAGCGCCTAATTGATAATACCACAACGTTGTCTTCAATTGCTACACTTGCTAATGTATCTAACATTTTTTCAATCAAGCTTGCGACAGGCGACACGCGGTATCACCGGATCCTGGGTAAGTTCCCGGAAATCGCACGCCCTTCAGGCACACCCATTACACCAAAGCATAGCACTGTTCACTATATTAGAACCACGCCTGGCCCACCTATTTACTGTAATCCTCGCAGGTTAGCACCAGATAAGCTTAAAATCGCTAGGAAGGAATTCGAGCTTATGCTACAAAGCGGCACTGCGCGTCCTTCAGACAGCCCCTGGGCCTCTCCTCTACACCTTGCGCCCAAAAAGGATAACGACTGGCGACCTTGCGGCGATTATAGAATGCTCAACGCTCGCACCATCCCAGATCGTTACCCTATAAGGCATATCCACGACTTTGCTCATTCCATTGCTGGCTGCACCATCTTCTCCACTATAGACCTGACGAAGGCATATAACCAGATCCCAGTCCACCAGGATGACATCCAGAAGACAGCCATCACAACGCCGTTTGGCCTGTATGAATTTCCCTTCATGACCTTCGGGTTGAGAAATGCAGGCCAAACATTTCAAAGGTTTGTCGACGAGATGACGCGAGGTCTTGACTTTTGCTACTCCTACCTTGACGACTTTTTAGTATATTCAAGGTCACAGGCCGAACATGAGACACACCTGCAGCAGCTTTTTCAGCGTATGAAAGACTACGGTGTTCTGATCAATACTGCAAAATGCGTTTTTGGAGTAAGCGAGGTAACGTTTCTAGGTTACAAAATCTCAGCGGCAGGCACTAAACCTTTAGCGACCAAGGTAGAGGCTATCAAGGACTTCCCTACGCCAATGACGGTTAAGCAGCTCAGGCGATTCTTGGGAATGCTGAATTTTTACAGGCAATTTCCGCCTCACGCCGCTAAAATTCAGGCACCCCTAAACGCTCTGCTGACTGGTTCTGTCAAGGCGTCCCATCCAGTCCAAATCTCAGGGGAGTCTCTCATAGCTTTCGAGAAATGCAAAGAAAGCCTATCCAATGCTGCATTACTCGCACACCCTGACTGTCAGTCCAAACTTGCGCTGGTAACAGACGCGTCTGACACTGCAATGGGTGCAGTACTGCAACAGCTTAAGGACGGAGCTTGGCAACCTCTCGCCTTCTTCTCGCGAAAATTTAGTCCTTCGGAGATAAAATATTCGCCATACGACCGCGAACTTCTGGCCATATACGAAAGCATCAAATACTTTCGCCATATGCTAGAAGCCAGGCACTTCGTGGTATACACTGACCACAAACCACTCAGTTATGCATTTCATGAGAGAAAGGCTAACTGTTCCCCACGTCAGTACCGTCACCTCGATTTCATCTCGCAGTTCACTACCGACATTAGACACATTTCGGGCAAAGACAATGTCGTCGCCGATACATTGTCCCGTGTCGATGAACTGCAGATGCCAATCGACTTTGACTCTCTTGCCGCATCACAAGCCACTGACCAGGAGTTAGCTCAACTTCTAGGTGGTGAATCCTCACTCCGCCTAGTAAAACTCAAAATCCCTAACTCACAGACTGAGATCTACTGTGACGTTAGTACTCCATTACCAAGGCCCTTTGTTACAGCACCCTTTCGAAAACAAGTTTTCGACAGTCTGCATAACCTCAGCCACCCAGGTGCCAGCGCGACTGCTAAACTAGTAGCAGAGCGATTCATCTGGCCTGGAGTGCGCAAAGACTGCCGAAAATGGTCCCAAAGCTGCCTAGCGTGCCAACGCGCCAAGGTACATCGCCATGTGTCATCGCCTTTAGGCACATTCGAGGTACCTCGCGCTCGGTTTGCGTTCATACACGTAGACATAGTTGGCCCCTTACCACCATCTCAAGGCTACCGCTACTGTCTAACTGCAGTTGACCGGTTTACTCGCTGGCCCGAAGTCACTCCAATGGTGGATATGACTGCCGAAACCGTGGGTAAAGCGTTGTTATCGTGGATATCCAGGTTTGGATGTCCAACCGATATTGTAACTGATCGCGGTCGACAGTTTGAATCCACACTTTTCCAATTTCTGGGAAGAATGATTGGATTCAAACATCGCAGAACAACCGCGTATCACCCCGCGTGTAACGGACTGGTGGAACGGTTCCACCGCCAGCTAAAGGCAGCCATAATGTGCCATGCTGACGCTAATTGGGTTGAGACGTTACCTCTCGTACTATTGGGCATACGGAGTTCTTTCAAGGAAGACCTCCATACTTCGTCTGCAGAGTTGGTATATGGTGAGCCGTTACGCATGCCCGGAGAATTCTTCCAGGCATCTGCTCCCGAGGCCACGGATATTTCCGAGTTTACCAACCGGTTAAGGCGCTTCACAGAGAAACTCCAACCTTCCCCAGCTGCGCGACATAGCAAGGACAAAATATTCATCCATAAGGACCTCGCTTCATCCAGCCACGTATTTTTACGTGACGACGCACTTCGTGGTTCTTTACAGCCTCCATACACTGGTCCCCACCAAGTGCTACATCGAAGTGACAAAATCTTTAAGATATTGGTAAAGGGAAGAGAAGTCACGGTATCAATAGACCGCTTAAAGCCGGCCTATCTACTGGTGGATCCATCCCCTACCCCTATCCCACGTCCTTATATACCAAATCCTAACCGTATTCCACCCATTCATTTACCTGATCCCGTCCAAAGTATTCCCGTCAACGATGACGTCAAAAGAACGCGTTCAGGCCGTGTAGTTCGTTTCCCCGATTTTTATCACCCATAGTAACGGGCTTGGGGGGGAGTGATGTGGGCTACTTACATACCCACACACTATAAATATATATCATAGACTGTGACGTTGGTTTCTTAGCAACCGTTGTTTACTTCTTGCATTGTCACTTCTTGAATATTGTGCAATATTGTCTTACAAAAAGCATAACAATATAAGTCCCGTGTTTAAGAAAACCTGATACATTTAAGTAAACTTTATATGTGAATTCCTGTGTTTGCATTTACTGGACCATACTAACCGTAAGTCGCATATATTCAGTACCTACCAACACACACACCACATCGCATAGACCAAAGGTCTGTTGATTGTCAGAGCTTTGTAAGATGATCAAAGGAATGAAAGGATTGATATTGCGATAAGGGATACCATTCCTCGGTAGTACGAAGGTACAGTCAACATAAAGAGCTCATTCTAAAAATTAGAATTTCGTAAAAAAAATATGATCGCAATAGCGAGCTTAAAAATATTTTTAATACCAGAGCCGCTGCTCACGTTATCATACTATTTGACAGATGAGCGCAAACGTTCGACACTCGTTCCTTTTAGGATTTCAACAAAATAAGGAGTTTGTCTTTAATTATTGGCGGAGTCGGAGATTTTCACAATGAATTAAAACAAAGTCGGAGTGATGGGATTTTTAAAAAAATGTTCAGTTTCGTAAACCAGTGTATCTATGTGTTGACGGGCAGTAAATACACTGGTTGGAACACTGGTTGGAACACTGGTGGGAACACTGGTTAGAACACTGGTTGGGACACTGGTTGGAACACTGGTTGGAACACTGGTTGGAACACTGGTTGGAACACTGGTTGGAACACTGGTTGGAACACTGGTTGGATGGTAGATACAGTTTTTTATACGATACGGTGGTAAGCAGTCGTACGGTTGATAGTGAGTGGTTACCGCACCCTTAGACGGTCGTAGTACCTTATGTACTTCTTAGTGTTGTGCGGTTGTAGTTGTAGTGGACTGTATTTATGGAAACGCCGGAAATGCTTCTAGCTAGAGGATTTATTGATCACTAGGTACATTGATTGGTAGGAATACTGAACTGAATACCACTGCCTTAAAGTACTCTTAAAAATAAGTACCTAACGCTTAGATTTTAGATGTAACAAATAATGGTAATTGCACACGTTCGATCGGTACGGTTTTCTACGATGGAGAGAAATAGATGTAACCGCGTGCGTAGTGTTGTGCGTCACATCAAGGTTGAATAATGTGTTCAGTCACATCTAATAGTGTTGGGTAACGTGCCATCAAAGGTGTTGAATAATGTAGTCATAAGCATAATATAATTATTATATAAGTGCAGTGTGGAAGGTCTAGTATATTATTTAAAAATCAAGTAAAATATTTTCCTGATCGTCGATAAATCGAGGGAGGGAGGACATACCTCGGCAGGAGAGACCAGACGGCCATGGGTCAGGACGACAGAGAGAGGAATCGGCGGATAATCCTGGCGGTATCAGGCAAGACCGCCCGCTGAAGCCCTACCATTACTAGTCGGTCACGCAGCACGCAGTCCACAATCTCCTCAGGTAGGTGCGAAGAGAGACTTCAACCGTTGAAGTCTCTCTTCGCAACCATTTCAACGAGGCTTGGGTATTATTATTATTATTATCAATAATATAATTATTTAAGAGAGTATACACAATAAAATTAACAGTGTTTAGATGATGCCCAAAACAAATCCTTTTATTTTTCAATTCGGAATAAGTCAACATTCATTTGAACGAACGAATTCATTGAGCACGAATAAGTCAGATAGGTTTATGTAATTTTTAATTTAATTTAGAACAACGGTTCGCTGTTTCCAATTCACGAGTATTAATTTAATTAGTAAGTTTGAGCCTAACAAATTTTGTACCGATAATTATGAATAAAACATTGAACATTCACCGAGCACGTCATGGTCGAATGGCGTACTTAGTAATACATTGTGGATTACTCGAATGACTGTTGTCCTTTGTGTGTATACCTATAATATTGTAAATAGCCTGAAAACGAAGATGAATATTCATAATTTTATTTAACATTATTATAAATGTGCAAATAGAATATTTCGACACTGCAGGGTACGTTAGCTTGTAACGTAAGTACAGATAGACTAGAAGAATTTCACAGGGCTATCTCAAACACTTGGTAGCTCCGATATGGTTAGAGCAGTCACCTGGATTGCGAAAAGTGCGAGGGTTCAATCCCCGCCCCAGGACGTGATTTTTTTTTAGATACCTTTGTCATTACTTTGTTCTTACGTTAATATACTACTTTTTTCATTTAAATATTTTTTTTTCTCTCTCTCCGACACTTCCCTGCTAAATGTTATCATTAACTACAAATATTGCAGCTTAATATTTGAAAAGAGTAACTACACGAGTTTGCTGCCTTCTTCTCGGTAGTTCAACTTTGGGAAACGGTATAGACTCAGACACGACAGACAGACAGACATTATAATATTGTTAGTGGACATTATTTTTTGTGTTTTTTTTTTACATTAAAGGGGTAGTAACTCTTGGCCTTCATCTCACCTGATGTTAAGTGAAGATAAGGCCGACAATGAAGCAAGTTACACCCGGATTCCTCAATCACAGAGGAACTGGCTATCTTACCTGTAGCACCTGTAGCTGCCGGAACACAACAATGCTGTTAACATTATTGTTATGGCGGCAGACTTAGGTAAGATGGTGGTAGCTGGCCAGGCGGACTTAGAAAAGCCCTACCACCAACCAAACCGAGCAGAAAATTTCTGCCCCCACGGGAATCGAACCCCGGACCTCTAGATCTGAGGTAGGTTGTCTCAACCAGTAGACCACAGAGGCGGTTAAAATAGGCATAATTATGGGATCTTTGACGATTCGAAATAGGCTAATTGAATAAAGATATTGTTGATCGGCTGTGGTCAATGGTATGCAGGTATACTTAGTTTTTGAAGTTGATGTACATACGACAGCACATCAAGAATAGCAGCTGCCTACGAAAGCCGCCTCTATTACGAATGGAGTAAGACCGACCTCAAGGTCAAACTGTTACGCTTGATGTGATGTCCACTGTACAATGAAGATTTAAATAAATAAAGATTTTTCATTTTATTAAAATTTTATTTCATATACAGCTTCGAAGATCAAAATAGTGATGTTCAACGCCGCTTCTATTTTTTATTTTTTATCTAACAGTTTCTACCTTACTTCCGTAACTATTTACAAAGACTGTGAATTGAATTTAATTAAGAATTTCACCCGATATCTTTAGTCGAATTCAAATGGTTACAAGTCACCCTCAGGCGTTTCCCAACCGTGTTAGATTAAAAAAATTAAAGGCGGAATGGTTATTAAACTAATAATGATTTTTTATTTTGTTTTAATATTCACTAAACGAAGATAATGTAGAATAGATATTAAAAAGCCAAAACAGTGCTTTGGTATAATAGACCTTTACTGCGTTAGCAATAGAGGCGACATTCGTAGTCGAACTGCTACACTTCATATGTTCTCATCTGTACAGCAGCCAGAACATCTTAATCTTAACTCGAGGAAGATATTAAAAAAAAACACGTCACGGTTTGTGAATTGGGGTACAAAGGGAATTGGCTGGGGTCGATCTTGCCCGAACCTAGGGAAGTTTCAACTTGTTTAGGAAAAACAAATTACTAATTCAGGGCGCAATGTTTGAAACAGTGAAAAATTTATCAAAAATTTTTTTTAAAATAGAATAAAATGTCCTGGGGCAGGCAGCGAACCTGCGAGATTTTTCAATCTGTGTGACTGCCCTGCTCTGTGATTCTCTAAAGTCAGCATCCTTGAATTCGTGACTGCCGGCTGTCATACCTTTTGGCGTTTGTTTGATAAACATTTGACAATCGTTGGCGACACCAGCGTTCCGACGACGAGCACAGCGTGAGCCGGATCTAAAAAGTGGTTTATTTTTATAACTTTATGTAAAAGTCAATCAAATATTGCACGAAGTCATTGCGATACATTTTAAATAAAATAAAATAAACACAAGAAAAACGAAAACGAAAAATATCGATTGTACTTTATGTCGTACTAGCGACCCGCCCCGGCTTTGCACGGGTGCAATGCTTAAGTAAATATTATAGATGTATTATACATATAAACCTTCCTTAAGAATCACTCTATCTATTAAAAAAACCGCATCAAAATCCGTTGCGTAGTTTTAAAGATCTAAGCATATATAGGGACAGACAGACGGCGGATAGCGACTTTGTTTTATACTATGTAGTGATGATGTAGTGATTAACCAAAACAGAGACAATCATACACAGCCATGAGACCGACGTAGAGATTAGTGAATACGCTTACGCGCAGCGCAGTGCGCAAACGTCAAAACCAATGGCAACTCAACTCTCTGTCAGGCGTCAAGCTCGATGTCGAAAATATTTGTTTGTGAATCACACTGCAGCGCTGTGCTTCTACGTCGAAATTAATGGCGGCTCGTCGAGTTCGATGTCGAATATTTCTGTTAGTAAATCACGCTGCTGAACACTGACTAAAACCAAGACTTGGGACAGCTACGAATGAACAAACCAATTCTCATAAATCTTCACATGCTTACGCAAGTCAGGCTATACTCAATAGTTATCAGAGGGTTTTTTGAAAAACAGTCTTATAGCTGAGTAAAAGAAAATTTTTAGCTGTTCATACAAACCAAAATTCGCCATTCATTTCTTTATTATTTGATTTTTTTGACTTGCTTATGCATGGCAAGTTATGTTGTTAAGTTATGTTATTTTTATGAAAATTCGTGCGAGTAAGCGGTCCCATAGGCCATCAGATATATCACTCGCGTTGCCGACTCCACTTTAGAGATTCTATCGGTTCCGTTTCACCTTCAGCCTATATGTCCCACAGCTGGGCACAGGTCTTCCTACATGGGAGAAACACATGAGAAATTTGGGCCATAGCACCATCACGCTTGCCCAATGCGGGTTGGTGGGTTAAAGCGGTTGCAGTAACAACCGGGACCAACGCCTTAACGTGCCCAGACTACAAGTTTAGTTTGACCCATCCTGGGTTCGACCATAGCGAAGGTTGCTTTGTTTTCTTAATCGAAACCAAAGCGCTCAAACCACTACACTACTGAGGTCCTTGCTACGCCATCGAGCTCCTCATTTGGATTACGTTTGCATACAAGGAGATATTTATGTGTTATGAAGAAATTCTTTAATTAAGAGACATTACACAAAAGACACGCCGTGTTGATCCGACACAAGATATATCGTGCGAATAATTTTGTACAATTACCTTTGTACTTATTTGATTAATACTTTGTAATTGTACACACGACAGCTCGTCAAGTGTAGCAGTGGCACTACGAAAGCCGCCTCTATTACGAACGGAGTAGGGGCGGTCTCAAGGTCAAACTGTTACGCTTGATGTGCTGTCGACGGTACTACGGAGAATACTCAAAACACCAGCTGGTCATAGTATTTTGAAATAAAAAATGATGCTTTTCTAATGGTTAAAATAAAATAAAAAAATGATAAAAATACTTTTAATACACTCACACCACACCTCATAAGGTGTTGCCCAATATGTCTTGTGTAAAAACACTTATGGAACCAATATGCTGACATGTGCACCGATGTTATGTATAAAAATACATACATACATTTAAAATTCTAAACGGGAGCTCTTGGCCTTCATCTTACCTGCTATGCGATTCTCTAAGTCGGCAGCCATGGATTCGTGGCTGTCGGCAACGCTGTCATACCTATTGGCGTTTGTTTGACAACTGTTGGCGACACCAGCGTTCCGACGCCGAGCACAGCATGAATCGGAACTAAAAAGTTGTTGATTTTTATTACCTATATGTCAGAATCAATCAAATATTGAATGAAGTCATTGCGATACAATCCTAACACAACAAAAACGAAATCGAAAAATATCGATTGTACACAGCCATGAGACCGACGTGGAGATTAGTGAATACCCTTTCGCGCAGCGCAGTGCGCAAACGTCAAAACCAAAGGCAACTCGTCGTCTTTGTCAGGCGTCAAGCTCGATGTCGAAAATATTTGTTTGTGAATCATACTGCTGATGTTAACGTCGACAATACAACGACAATGGAAACGAGCTACACCCGGATTCGTCAACCAAAGAGTAATAGCTCCTCAAAGAGTAATTACCTCTAATTACCTGAACAGAACTAAGCTATAATAGTACATTATGATATAAGTGCGGTAAGGTGAAAATTACAGCCGAGGCGATATTGCTAGCCCGAGCCATAGGCGAGAGCTACAACAAAGCAGAGGCTGTAATTATCAAAGCACACGAATGTCATACTAAAATTTGAACAATTTGTAAAATTTATTATTACGTTGCCAGTCGGCATCTTTAATGTTGTCAAGTAGATATATATTTATGTGTTTTTCTTACAGAGTAATGGTAATTAATTGTCAAAATTAGTTAAATTAAAGAAATAAAGTTTATTTATTATATTTTATCTCCCAAAGTAAATTTTATTCATAAAATGTTGTCCACTTTTCTGAAAGAGTTTTTATGTCAGAAAAGTTCTGACATAAAAACTCTTTGCTAAAATTTTAAAAAGTACCGTTCATTTTTAGACGGAGCATATTGATAAACCGTGCGTTTACTTTACAATAACGCACAAGTACGTAATGAGATACAATACGATATTGAAATTGGTGAAAAAAGCGACCCTTTACGAGCAAATGTGTTATAAAAAATATTGTTATGGCGGCAGACTTAGGTAGTAGCTAGCCAGGTAGACTTAGAAAAGTCCTAACAACAACCGAAGCAGAAAATTTCTGCCCCCTCTGGAAACGAATCCCGGACCTATAGATCTGACGTAGGTTTCAGCTACTAGACCATAATGGCGGTTTAATGCTGACGGTACCTACATGTTTTTTTCCCATCGCATGATTGCATGTAATGTAATGTTCCGTGATCGAAACGAAAACAATTCCAATCAAATATATATTTATTCAACTTTTACTTCGATTTTCAGCTTCAAGTCCAGTCAACGGTTTAACGGTCAGTCGAGCAATTAGAGTTATTATTAAAAATTCGTTGGTCAAATATTTTAATTAGTCCGCCTTTCTACCGACCTGAATTAAGTTGTGCAAGGAAACTGCCAAGCTCTTTTCTGCTCCAATGTCATACATTACATTAAGTTCTTGTCCATTGGTTTCCTTTGCGCCACATCAGATTATTGAGCATAAAGAGAACAGAACATAAAGAGTGAAGATACCTTACATAGGTATCTTCACTCTTTATGTTCTGTTGCTATAGAGTCGATTTCAATGTGCACTACTACGGTGTACGACAGGGAACTATGCTTGTTCCTCTGTTACTGTTTTATAAGCTTGTTTTTCCGAAGATATACATTCATCATCATCATCACCAGCCTATATACGTCCCACTGCTGGGCACAGGCCTTCCTACATGGGAGAAATATATAAGGAGTTTGGGCCATATTGCAGTAACAACTGAGACCAACGGCTTAACGTGCCTTCCAAAGCATGGAGGAGCTCGAGAAACAAATTTTGATTGATCCCCTGGGCGATTGACTATGGCGAAAGTTGCTTTGTTTTTGTAATCAAAACCAAAGCGCTCAAACCACTACGCCACCGAGCTCTCGAAGATATAACTTATTTTACAAGAAATAAACATTGACAAGACAACACAACAACACTGGTCGGAACCATTTGATTTTCATACCTCACAAGGAAAAAATAATAATATAGATAGGCTCTAGTAGCCACTTACCAGGTCAGCTTGCTCGTCATCTAGTTGATTAAAGGAGCAGAAGAAAGTCGGTATGTCTAAAAATGCTTAGAATGTTTTAGTACTGATTCAAACTAAAATGTCGTCGACACCAGACTGTTCCGCGTCTCAAAATAGAAATACCTAACCCGTTTTCCCGCCCAGTCTCTCGACATTGACTCTTTGATGGGATTCATCAAAATTGATCTTCATGAAAGTTTTAATAGTAATCCTCGAGTTGAACTGAATACGTCATCGGCAAAAGGCGATTTGGCAACCAAAGCTGGGATTAAAACACTCAAAGTCCTAATAAGAGATATAGTTCTAAAATAGCTTTAAATAGGGTACAATTTACCGCCCACCTCTATTTTCATAACTAAAATTCCTTTTTGAATGAAAAAAGAAGAGTATTATAAGTTAGACGTGTCTGTCCGTGTATCTGTGTGTCTGTCTGTGGCATGGTATCTCCTAAAAGAATGGAACGATTTTGATTCGGTTTTTTGTTTGAAAGCTGACGTGACTAGGTTGGTTCTTAGCTATAATTTATGAATATCAGTTCAGGCGTTTGATAACTATCAGCTCATTTTCGACATGATAAAAGGGTTATACTAACTTTCACAGATCCGATTCATTTGAAATTTGGTGTACTGTCACTTCGGTGACATTCCCATGACATAACCTTGAGCTGATCTGATACCATCAAGAAGTCTGAGGGATTCTTAATTCTTCTAAAATTTAAAGCAAATGTAGCGTGTTTGGGCTCTTATGAAGAGTCTCAATGTGATGGTGATGGATAGATAATTCATAAGGCCTGGGTTTACTTTAAAATTTTAATTTTATATTTTTTGTTGACATTATTTAGGGGTAATAATTTATGTTGACAAAATCCATTGTTTAATTTTTACATTGATATATTATGACTTTGTGATCTCTAAATACTGTTATAATTGTTTTTAATGAACCAGCGAGGAGCTCGGCTCGATTTGAGGAGCTCGTTGGCGTTATAGTTTAAGCACTCTGGTTTAAATTCCGAAAACCAAGCAACCTTCACCGTGGTCGATCCCGAGTTGGGTCAATCAAAATTTGTAATCTTCTCCTCCGTGCTCCGGAAGGCACGTTAAGTCGTTGGTCCCAGTTGTACTTGAAACAGATTTAGCCCACCAACCCGCATTGCGACAACGTGTTATGACCCAAGCTCCAAATCCAGTGTTTCCCATGTAGGAAGGCCTGTATTCAGCAGTGGGACGTGATAATGATCAATGCTCCATCGACAGCACATCAAGCGTAACAGTTTGACCTTGCGACCGCCTTACTCCGTTAGTGATAGAGGCGGCTTTCGTAGTACAACTGTTACACATGATGTGCCGTCGTCTGTACCTACGTCATGAATTGATAATTATAATTTAAAAACATGAAGAGCTATGACGTATCCGTAACACTTGTTTTTGTAGTCTTGTTATTCATCATCATCATCAGCCTATAAACGTCCCACTGCTGGCCACAGGCCTTCCTTGTGGGAGAAACACGAGGAGTTTGGGCCATAACACCACCACGCGGGCCCAATGCAGGTTGGTGGGTTCAAGTGGTTGCAGGAACAACCGAGACCAACGGCTTAACGTGTCTTCCGAAGCACGGAGGAGGTCGAGATAACAAACTTTGATTGACCCATCCCAGGATCGACCATGGCCAAAATTGCTTTGTTTTCGTATTAAACCAGAGCGCTCTAACCAATACACCACCGAGCTCCATCCAGCTCCGAGTCTTGTTATTAGTTTTAAATAAATCAATGGTAAGTCCCGGCTACAAGTAGAAGCTTATTAAATTACACACAACATGACAGCTGTATTTAAATTACACACAACATGACAGCTGTATTATATATACATTTGTAATAGACGCAAAATTCATCTTAACAATGGATCTGTAGCGCAAGCACGAATTTGTAAAGCATTCGTAACGTAAACGTCTCGTCTCTACGATTCGTTTACGCAGTACAACGATAGTACTCAGCACGAAGCACTTTCGTTATCGTAACGTGAACTCGATAGTGTTACGTAGGTGACGTCACCCTAACGTAAACAGTGCGGGATCGGCGGACGAAATATCACAGGATTAAAGAACGAATGATGCGTTCAGAAATGAGATGAGGTGTATTGTAAATTATAATTAGAAAAATATATTCCAATAAAGATGGGAAATTAGGAATAAAAAATAAGAATGAGAAAGTTATGAAATAAATTCGTATTTAACTTTTAAAGTATTGCAATTTTATAGGGCAAATGATCAAATATTTCAAAGAATAATTTACAGTGGCCTTTTTATTTCCGAACGACCTACCTGACTGTCACGAGTGTCAAACAGTTTCATTTACTTTGGTGCTTCTTTATATATAGGTACTACAAGTTTAGAACTTACTCAAACTTTGTTTAAAAAGTCACAAATATCAATTTACTTGTATAAACATGAGGACAAGTCACGTACAATATGTTATTATGGTAGAGTTTATGGAAAGGTATGTAGAGTGATATAATAAAAGCTTATGTTGTATGTTATTAATTTTATTAGAACTACTTACTACTACCTGACTGTATAAAACGTGACATATTTTATTTTGTAGAAACGGAGATTTATCAAAACCCTCCGGGGGTCCTAGAGGACGTCATTTTATACAAATGAAATGGAAGGAGCTCACTGATAAATTAAACAGTGATGGAACAGGCGACTCTCGGTCAGAAGAGAAATGGCGCAAGGTATGCAACTTTAAGTGTTTTGGTCTTAAGTGCTCGCCCTATTAGTTGTCAATCATGTTCTTTGTTGCATTTTGTACAAATTAAGTCGACGAATATTTTAAATGGTTTCTTGTACAGTCGGCAGCTCATTAAGAGTTACTTTCGTACGTCGAAAAGAGCTCTTATTACAACTGTCATGCTTGATGTGATGTTGACTGTACAAAGAGCATACAAATTATTTTATCTACTGTTTAAGTTTCAATGCTTTTTGTTTTTTTATGGTGAAGGTTTGGAGTGATTTGAAAAATAACACTAAAAAGAAGCTAGCTAAAATAAATAAGGCTGCTAGTGGCACTGGTGGTGGACCAGCACTTCAATTATCTTTGACTGACCTAGAAAACAGGGTCATGCAAATTATTGGTGTGCAAGCGGCTACTGGCATGGTGGTTGTGGAAGCTGGTTTTCAACAGGTCTGCATAATAATATTTTACAGCAGTAAACAGAACCAGAATTAATTATTTAGCAGTAATTTTGTATATATCACAGATCATTGGTTCATATGTACAACAGTATCATTACACTCATTATTATAGTTATAAATAATATTTTTTCAGATTGAAAATTTGAACACATTGTCACAACAACCAGACATACCTTTAAACGAAACAGAGAATTTCAATCCTGAACCACCTCTGGAAGATATCCCAGGTAGTTCTATTTTGATTATCTTACAAAAGTTTATAACTAAAAAATAATAGAATAATAACAATAGTACCTATCCTATGATTTGCAGTTAAAATCATAGGATGTTATTATTTTTATACTTTGACAAACCTACATGTCTGACACAATAGATTTATTATTGTGCGTGAACACGGAGAGCCTGGTAAGGAATGAAGAGACAATAATTAATATTAAGAATTAGAGTTAAATTGTTATAAGTTACCCGCGATTTCGTCTGCGTTATCCCATAGTGGCATTCCCGGGCGAAAAAGAATTATTGATTTTTATCCAGACTATAACCTATCTCCGTGCAAAATTTTATCAGACACGTCTAGCCGTTCTGGCGTGATTGAGTTACAGACTTCCATACAAACTTTCTTATGATATTAGGTACTATTTGGCGGTTTGGGCGTGAAAAGGCAACAGACAGACAGATAGACAGACAGAGTTACTTTCGCATTTCCCCTCAACGGTCCAACCATCTTAATAAGTTTGACAGTTCACTTTGCGCGTCGGTCCATCAAACTTACGAAGTTGGTCTCTATCGGTCGACCAGACTGAATAAGTCTGATTTTGTTTTAGGGCTATATCTCGGGTTTTATTTAATCTATAACGTTGAACTTTGGTACACAGGTTAAGTAAAGTATCAGATGCTAAATAAATCAATGACAGATTAAACCAATAGCATGAAAACGTAATTAGTACTAAAAATTCGCATACTCCAACTTTAACCTACAATCAACCACATTTCGAGTAAATACAAGTATACTAATGTGTGTACATTATATTAAGGAAATTTAATGCCCTTTCTAAAAATATAACTATCTAAATAGGCCTGAAAGACAATTATCGAGATATTCGCGTTTTAGTGGCACGCTGCACGAGGCGAAAAATGGTACAAAGCACGCGGACGGGATAATATTAGTATGGATTAAGATTATGTAGAGTAGTAGGATTATTCTTAGATAAATTAAAAATATTAATGCACAGAATTCGTTTGTTTGAAGTACCTCATATATGCGCCGTAATATCGGGAACACAGTACAAATTAGATTAAGATAGATTATGATACTGAATGATAAATTCGTTTCATCGTCATCATCACCAGCCTATATACGTCCCACTGCTGGGCACAGGCCTTCCTACTTAGGAGAAACACATGAGGAGTTTCCGCTATAACACCACCACGCTGGCCCAATGCGGGTTAGTGGGTTGAAGCGGTTGCAGTAACAACCGGGACCAACGGCTTAACGTGCCTTCCGAAGCACGGAGGAGCTCAAGATTATAAATTTGATTGACCCATCCAGGGACCGACCATGGCGAAATTTGCTTGTTTTCATGATGGAAACCAGAGCGCTCAAGCCATTACGCCACTGAGCTCCTTTAAAAATATAAATAAATTCGTTTATTATTAATATATCATTAAATATAAAGTACAATAATTATTGTAATCAGTAATACGGGCTTATTTTTGCCCAATAGGCCCTCTCCTCACTTAAAATATCTACTGTAGTTGGTAAAAATAATTATTGTAATGTTTTTGAGGAGAAATAAACACTCTATATTACATTACAGAAGCAGACTGGACAAACACTCCTGGGACTAGTAGTCAACCCACTTTAGCCCCTGCCATAGACAGCCATGATGCTTCCGCTGCTCCATTACCCTCACCCATTGTGATTAATTTAGAGGAGCCCTGGAAGCCTTCAGTGCCAAAAAAGAAAAAATATAATGATAATTTGACTAAATTATTTGTAGAGACAGACAGGAATGCAAGGGAGTATGCCAGAGAGCGTGATATAGCTTTCGAAAGATTGGAGACAGAGAGGCTGCGGCTGCGTGACTATGAACTCCGTGAAAGGGTAAGACAGAGGGATCAAGAGCTCCATTTACAAGCTCAATGGATGGAATTTATGAAAGAAGCTTTGAATGTTATTAAAAGGTACTTTGAAAAGGAAAGTAGGTAGATTTTAATTGGTTTATTTTAAAAAGTAAATAAGTAGCATAAGTATATAAGATTTTGTATAAGTAAGTTACATTCATTTTTATAAAATATAGTAATTGTAAACGGAAATAATAAAAATAATAAAAAAAATACGTATAGTTTTTTTTTAGTTTTATATGTAAAGAAAATTGGTTAACTCCGCGTAATTATAATATGTGAAGCCTATTTATCCTTTCTACTAACATGTTTCTGATTGCACGTCCTCTGACTAAGTCATCCCCAACCTCATTTTCATAGTAAATATAATTTGATATTACGCCTGTTCCCGTAACTAGGTGTTCCTCTGGTTCAGGAACGTTAAAATCGATAGCTAGATTGTGCAGCACACTGCAAGCCATTATTATTTTTGCACACTTCTCTGGCGAGTAGTGTAGTGTGCGGTCCTTACACAAACATCGCCAACGATTTTTCAACCGCCCAAAAGTATTTTCTATTGCTACCCTGGCTTTTCCATGCACAATGGTATATTTTGCCTCTGGGCTGCCCTCAGCAGCATCAGGTATAGGGGTCATTATCCAAGGTCTCTGAGGATAACCAGAATCACCTGTAAATAAAAAATACTCTTTTGTAAAAACAGCAACAAGACATAAAAATTCGTAAATTCCACTATTACTAATCTACACCACTACAGTTTACAAATGTAATGGTGTAGAATATTTGGGATATTTCAAAAACACGGAGTAGGTGGCCGCAATTGCTTAAATACAAAGATGTGCATCATTTTGATATACCTTCTGTGAAAAAAGATGGTTATTGGTAATTATTATATTTACCTAACAACCAGACTTGTTCATTATTTCGATGTAAATCTTGCATATAACTATTTGCTAAACTATTCTCCCAAATGAAAGCATCGTGAGTAGCGCCTCCAAACTTAGCGTTAATATTTAAGATTCGGCAGTCACTGTCACATATCTGGAAAAAATAAAAATAAATCTTAGCTCGTCATTCTTTTCGTCACATCATTTTTTAAATAGGTACAGTACTGACCATTTGTACATTTAATGAATAGAAATGCTTTCTACAATAAAACAAATGCTCGATTTCTTTTTTGGGAGTAAAAATGTGAAAATGACATCCATCAATACATCCTATGACCCCAGGAAAACCGAACTTGGCGTAAAATCTGTAATATAAAAATATATATTATTAGTAAAATCATGGCTACATTGTTCTACTAATAAATTAATAAGTCTTATAATAAATGATACACGCCAGTGTAATTACTGGGCATGGACGGCATTTCATCTTAGGCCTCAAGATGACAACGCACCTGCAATATCAAGTGCTTTTCCTTGTTATTGCAGGTGTCTATAGGCGGCGGTAACCGCTTACCACCAGGTGGGCCGTCAGCTTGTTTGTCATCTAGTTGTATAAAATAAATAATAAATAAATACACACTATAATTACGTTATAAAGTCAATACGTACACATTTAATTTTCTTAAAGCAAAACACTTACTGATTTTTGATTGCATCTCTTTGAGCTCTCGTTTCAGGGAATTTAATTATACTATTTATTACTTCATTGCAAACAAGGGCGTCAGTCACTTCTCGCACATATTTACTGACCGTGGTTTGCCCTAAATTTTTCCCTATTCCTACAAGCCTTTGGTAGGACCCAGTGGCATAAAACGATAACGCACAAAGAACCTGTAAATAATATAATAATATATATCATATTCTCGTTCTCGTTTATTATTTATATAATGTTCACTGGTTGTGTTTGATACCTCACCTTGAGTTCTAAGCTAACTCTTTCGGTCGGTCTTAGAGCCGTATGCCGACGAAGTTTCTCACATAAAAACTTAACAGCCTCTTTAGTAAGGCGAAATCTATTTTTGAACTCTGTGTCACTCAGATCAAATAAATTCAATGCTTTCCTTTGTTGAGCCCTACGACTTATTTCTCTGTAAGCAATTATGAATGTAAACAATAACATTTAGGTATCAAAAGTTAAAAACACTGAGTTTTAGATATGAAAGTAATATTAAAATTTGTAACTTTTAATACACATTTGTCTAAAAAGGTAGGTAAGTATAAAGGTATTAATAGATTTACAACTTACCTCGTTTCTCTTTGTTCACTATCCGCGCTCTCAATTAATCTCACTGAAAGATAATAATATAACGCACTACGTTAAATTCTACGCGCTCCTTGCATTTTTACTAAAAAATATTGTCTTTATTAAACTAATAAACACTATATTTATCGCTAAAACTGATTTTGAAATCACAACGCAAGTTTTCTCACCAACAAATTCTTCGTGAGTAAATATTCGTATGTTCTCGATAGCCAGCCTTCGTCGTTTACGATACCGTACTTCAAAATAAAATTCGTGCTCGCTATGTTAGTATAAAAATCTCAAGTTACGTTTACGTTACGATACTACTACGATACGAAAGTAATACTTTTGATTCGTGCTTTCAATTTTAGTTACATTTACGTACGGTAGAGGCGCTGCTCAATTCTCATACATATTGTTTACGATGACGATACGAATACTTTTTCGCAAGAAATTCGTGCTTGGGCTACTGTTTATATGGTTTCGTAGCACGAATGGCGTAAACAGAAACCTTGTATTATCGTTGTCTCTTCCACCGATTTATTCCGCCATTTTTCCCTGAAGGGTATTACGAAGTTAGATTTGGTTTAAAGTTACCTTACTTTTTTTTCTTTAATTCTTAGCGGGGTAGCTCTTGGCAATCATCTCATCTGATGGTGAGTGATGATAAGGTCGAAGATGGAAGTGATTTATACACGGATTCCTCAACCACAGAGGAACTGGCTATCTTACCTCCGACCGTGGCAACACAACATTCCAGTTAAGATTATTGTAATGGCAACAGACATAGGTAAGTAAGATGGTAGTAGCTATCCAGGCGGTCTTGGGAATGAAATCCCGAATCTCTAGATCTGATTTGAGTGGTCTCAACCACAGAGGCGGTCTTTATAAAGAGACGGAAACAGCTATGAAGCATCTGCCATCAGCATTTGTTATTATAAAAAAAAATCAATCCCAATCAGTCTCTACCTTAACATTGTCATACTTCCAAAACTTGCAATTCTTCACCAGCTCATGTGTTTATTCTTCCTATAACATGGATTCCTTCAACAGAGGCGTGCACCAATATATAATGGAAGTGGGCGGGGCAAGAGTGGCGCGTGACTTGAACATGTTTGCTAGTTGCAATCTTCGTTTGCTAACCCACCAATAGGAAGGCGCACATCCTACAGAAACCTCTAATAATCCGCAATCGCAGATGTCGAAATTATTACATCTGCAACATCCCAGCCCCCTTATTTTAAACTGCCGGAAGGGATACTGGTGATGCGGTTTTAGATGGACTTATCCAAGGTAAAGCTGGGGCGAGGTTTCTCATCAAATCCACACGGAAATGCAAAATGTAAGCACTGACCTTATAGCTGCAACTCCAGTCGTCTGTTCTGCCCGTGGAAGAGTTTATCATAATCATAATCATAATCGTTTATTGTTTCCATTGTTTGTTTGGTGTCATCATGAAAAAGTATACAATCATGGAACCCCGTTAGGGCACTACAATTTGTGGACTTAAACTAATTAAATTATAATTGAATTAAATTGTACAATGTCATATAAAATTCAATAATTAATAACATATAACTGAATACAATAATTAAACACAATAGTCAAATTTTCATAGGTTACTTTACAAGTCATATCAAGCATATAATAGAAATAATAAAATCATTAGGTGTATAATCATGTCACTATTAAAAAAAACTCCTCTAGAGTATAGAATGATTTTTGTATAAGATACTCTTTTAGTTTTCTTACAAATGGTTCATACCTGATTTCCGACTTTATGTAACGGTTTAGCGAGGGTTTGGTTTTGGTTTAAAAGCTCAAGAGCTCGCGGCGGTCACAAAGCGTAGAAGCGACTGTCAACTGTTCTTGAAGCAACAGCTGATCCCGAGGCGGGGCGGCTCGGAGGCGAATACGAACGTGGGGCGCGGAGGGCGCGCAAACTAGACTCGTGAAGATGCGAACTGTCCAGCCAGCACATACATTCACAAGTCCATATATGGAGTTTGATGCGAAACCAAAAGCGCGCGAACAGATACGAATGTCGGAAATTCTATACCTGTCACTTTTTATCGCGGTGAGTCAAAGCGAGACGGATGTAACTTTTTGAATCGAGTCCGTGATCTGACAGTTGAGAAAAAGTGGTGTCTCTAGTGTCAGCCTAACGCTGGGACTCCCAGGCGTGTGCGCATACAAAAAGTTGCGCTTGTTATGTCGGCTCTTCGGCTGTGCCAAAACTTCGGCAACCGTTTATTGGTAGACCTGCTAAAGACCCGTCATGGATGGGCTGGTGAAATTGCTTCGGCAGAGTGTAAGCTATCTAAGAGCAGTGGAGTTACCGGGGAGTTTTTAGTGGATATTCCCAGTGTAACTAGCACTAGGCGACCCTCACACATGACTGTTGCCTGGCCAGCGACGGGTAGGTCTGTAAACAGATATCGCCTTAGTAAAAATAACCCTGAATATGTCTTTAAAAATGCATTGGTGTTTTATTAACAACTTTTTATTTCAAAGCAGCATTAAAAACTATTGATAAAAATTTATTAAAATAATGATATTTTAATTTGTGTTCTTTTTAAGTACTTAATATTACAATTTGATGTTTTTATTCATTTCAAATCATAAAATATTGTAATTAAATGTTGTAGCTCAAAACATAAGCCTTGCAAAAATCGATTCGCAAATAATAAGTAGGTAATTAAAATAGGAATTTAATGGTACACCCTGTCTTTCGATATAAAAAATTAAATAACAATATTTATTCCGCCATTTCAGATTTACAGCCTGTATACAATTTAAATTTCATTCTAAGCACAAGTATCTAAATTACTTCGCGACCGCAACATGAAAACAGGAAATGGCGTTGTGCGTGCGCAAAATCAGACTTAATGCAAAGTGTCTAAAGTTTAAATTTATTTATCTTTTTAAAACGAATACCGATATTAAAATAAATGGAAAATTGTTTTTCAACTTCAATTCGTAGCGCCTATCTTAATAGATATTATTTGTATTAGGTATATTTCCGCATGTTTTAATGTGTTTTTAAGAGTACCCTTGATAGAGCGGTTACCGTTCATCTTTAAATAAATAATAAATATATAATTAAAAGTAGCCGCCGGTGGCTACTCACGCGTAGATGTCGGTTATTATCCCAAAAAGTCTTTTCCAGGGTCTTACTAGACTTTCTCTATAACAAATTTCACCTGAATCGGTTCAGCGGTCTGAAAAGGCTGACGGACAGACATAGTAATATTCTTAATTTTGATTTTAACATTATTATAAATGTTTGAAAAACATGAAATCATGAATGTTTGTTTGTTTGTTTGTTTTCTAGTTTTATATTATTTTAATTACTAAGACATAGTAATTTTCGCATTAACTATATTAGTACAGATCATTAAGAAACGATTAATATGTAGTGTGACCAGTGCAATTTAAATAATAATAAATTTTAAAATAATATGACGTTGGCTGCATTATTTCATAGAAATTTCAGGAAATTATCAAATGAATAAGATGTTTTATAAAGTGACAAACCATTTCCGTGAACTAATATAGCTCCTGTTTCAATTAATTGTCGAATTGACGGCACCACCCTGTTTAATTTAAAATAATTTAATTCTCAGGATGGCAACGCACCAGCAATATCAAGGGATTTTTCCTCGTTATTGCAGGTGTCTATAGGCGGCGGGAACCGCTTAACACCAGGTGAACCGTCAGCTTGTTTATCATATAGTTGTATAAAAAAAGTAATGTATCAAAAACTGTCATCATTATCCTCCCGTGTTACTTATTTTACTTGTGATTGATGTTCTGTCTTTCTCTCCATTTCATCCTTACACAATATTTTTTTATACCACTAAGGTGGTAATCAAGCATACGGTCCACCTGATGGTAAGCGGTCATCGGAGCCTATGGACGCTTGTAACACCAGGGGTATTACTTGCGCGTTGCCGACCCTGTAAAAACCTTTTCATTCCGTTTTTATGAACCCCATGCTGTACTCGTTCGAGAAAACCATTATCAGAATCATTGACACAGTCTTCTCATTCTTACTCAGATATTTCTTTCGTGTACAACACAAGCCACTCATTGTATTGGTTGCGTATAGTTTAACAAACTTGGCTCTCTGTTATACATGAAATCATATAAGTTCACGCCGCTCAACCTGCCTATAGAAGGTATTTGTGATTGCTTTATTTGCAAATTAAAGCGGTTTCTATTTTAGGCGGGAATGAGAACAAAAGGATCTAAATTGCTATTTGTACAATAAACAACGTTCGTCGACTATCGTATCTAAGTTTATTAGGCGTCAGAGAATTGTAATATATATTATCTTATAAACTGAACTAGAAAAAAATCACGTCCTCAACCTTGAACCTTTCACAACCCGGGCGACTGCTCTAACCATCTGGGCTTCCAAGGACTTGGGATAACCGTGTGAAATTCTTCTAGACTAGAGTATCTGATCTGCGTTATAAGCTAACGTCCCCGTTACGTCGATCGCCGCCTCAGGACGTGAAATTTTTCTGACATGTATAAAAATGTTAATATAAAATTAAGAATACGTGATATTCTATAGTACAAATAAATAGAAAGTTGACTTTACTCATACACTCTTATTGCACTTTAACATTACAAAGGTTATAAGAAATCTCTTCCATCCAACTCATAAATGTGTGAGACATACTGGTGAAACACAGCATGAAATAAAAAATAAAATAATTCCTCAGAACACACCCTGTTATGAAAACGGTAGAACAGACATAAGGAAGCAAAATTTCTCCATAGGCTTCAGGGTTCAATAGCATTTGTGAATTCTCAATATACTACCATTGAGGAAATTACATACCTATAAACGTATAAACAACTAGGAGTCGTTACCAAGAATTCGTGTTTATTCGTGTTTGGGACTCAAACCTTGAATTAAGCAGACAACGTCTAACTATTCCCCTTGTGGCGTTTCCTATGATATATATCACCTCAAAAGTAAAAACGATGTCAAAAAATCTCTTTCAACAAAAATCTATGTTGACCATAAAATACAACATAAAAACTGAGTAGGCCGTAACATATGGCCGCTGACTCAGCGCGACCGTAAAAATGAAAACCGTGCGTAGAACCACCCGTTTACGACTTATTAGATTGACCCTAAATCCCTTCATAAAATCGAATCCAGTTCAGATGGCTGTAAAAGTAGTGTTTTTATAGTTTTGCTGGATTCTCAGAACATGTTATTACTATAACTAGATTTTAATTCACATTTCTAATAAATTATCGTGCGAAAAGATAGCCCATGTGCTTTCTCAGAATGGGATCTGTATCCATGTCAAATTTTATCTAAATCTTTTCGACGGCAAACTAGCGGAAGCGTAATAAACAGACGTTAGTCGAGTTACTTTCGTATTGTATGGATTATTTGTAGGGGTGACCATACAGCCATCATGATGGTTAAGGTAACTTGTTGTTTTTCTGCTACTTTAAGAAAGGAAATGAAATAAAATATTTATTGTGCACATAAACTTAGTTTGCATTTTAGAAGTTCAAAATGCTTGTAAATTAGAACTTAAATAGAACGTATTAGTTTTAACTTATTGATATTATACCTGCCAAATAGGTATCATATTAATATGCTAAAAATAACTTTAAAATCTTGCATAAAAATATAGTACTTACAGAAGGTGTTATATGCTGACAAGTAGTAACCACTCCTCATTATACTACCGCGGCAAGTTCACAGTAAACGGTTCATGAGGAGTATAGCGTTAAAAATGTAATGATAAACACCAATGTTGCCAATTCTACTATAAATTATAAAACAGAAAAAGCTCAGATACATGAAATGAATGAACTACCATCAAATGTCATAAACAGCCTCTGTAATATTTTATATCCCGTCAGCGCATAGAAATCTCGATTCTTTGATCTCCCGGTAAGCTCTGGAGATTATAAATAGCTACGAACACAATTGAAGTGTTTTTTCACTTGGAAAAATCGTTAAAAACACTAGAATGTAAAGTTCTCAGGAGTTTGACTGACTATTAAAAATGTTTTCGAAGATTTAACGAATCTAACTCTATTTAGTAATTAATTAATTGTAAAAGGCATTCATTTACATTAGTTATTATTTATGGTATTGATTGCAGTTGTATTAGTGTCATGTTTATACAGAATGGTGCCGTCAATAGGGCAATAAATTTAAACAAGGGCTTCATTAGCTCATAGAAATGGTTTGCCACTTAAAAAACATCTTATTCATTTGATAATTTCATGAAATTTCTATGAAATTATGCAGCCAATGTTATACTATTTCATACAAATGTTATGAAATTATCAAATGAATAAGATGTTTTTGAAAGTGGCAAAATGTTTCAATTTATTGTCGTATTGACGGCACCACCCAGTAAAGTATAATAAAAATTGCAAAAACGAGTGGCACCGGTAGCACTTCTAATTGGACCTCAGATCATAGAAAGAAGATTGGACATTATAACTTACACACCCATGACCGGTTGGCTGCAAGAGATTTCTTATAGAGATAATTTGGCCCTAGCATACTATTGTACACAAATGTATAGAGATAAGTTCTCCATTGCACACTACTGTATACATACAAGGGAGAACCAGCAAGGGACAAACAGCAGCTACAACAACTATAGAGGTAGGAGAGGCAACAAGCTTCAAATACCTTGTCAGAGGTTAAAGGTATCCTCAATGAATTGTTACTGTATGGCCGTTAAAATATATAATAAATTACCAAATGAGCTCACCAAGTTGCCATTAAATCGGTTCAAAAAAGGGTTATTTAATTTGCTGAATATGAAAAATTATTATTCTGTCCAAGAATTTATGTCTGACAATAGTATCATAATTAATGATGAGGGTACATAATGACATAATAATTATAAGGTTATTGGATGAATAAAATTGTAAATGTAATACATTATTTATTTTTAGATTGACATTTTTATGATTTGTGTAATGAATTTGCTTATGACTTTTTATTTTATTTATTTTCTGTTTTGTCTTAATTTCTATTTAAATTTATTATTATTATTTATTTATTTAATCGAGTTACAAAGACTCATAATTGTTAGTGACAAAGGAACTTAAAAAAAAAAAGTTTAGGAGTACATTATATATAAATTCAATAATAATTTCAAATCAGAATCAATTTCAAATGAATTAAAAATTATTTATTATTGATTTGCTGAAGTGACTTATCATTGTAATTTAATGGATATTGACTAGGTAATTTCAAAATACACAATTCAATTATTATTATCTATTTACACATTGATTTACATCAATAGAATATGTCGTGGTGATAACATTGTAACATCTATGTGTACCATATTTTAGTTAATAAAGATTATGATTATGATTATGATTATGAACATATCACTTAAGCAGTTGCAATAAATACCTTAATTAATAAATAATTACAAATGTAATTGAATGTCTGCACTAAAAATACGCGGCAAATAAATATTTGGTGCGTTAAATAGTTTATAATATATATAAATACAATGAAAATATTGAAGGCGATCTGTTATCATTTGTGTTATTTAGCTACGATTCGTATGGTTTTTTTATACAACAACAATGGCAAGCGGCCGCCACAGTCTATAGAATTTCGTAGCACTTAGGACATTACTCGCGCGTCGACTTTAAAAACATCGTTTTTGAAGCAAAGGATATAAGTACCCCTGTTCCCAACATAACGGTTACTTAAGGAGTTATTGCGACCTTCATTCACCGCAGGAACATAACACTACAAAGTTATCAACTAAAGCAGTAAACAACTTATGGATTTTTCCCAAATATAAAATACTTAGACATTTAGAGAATTAACCGAATTCACATTCTGTCTGCTACTGTTTACTCAGGACAAGTTGAACACGCGATATAAATTTAAGAAAACATTCTTCCCATTACCATAGACTGGTTTGATAATTATATTCTGTTCGAGTTTCCTGAAGTAACTGAATTGAATTAATTGTTTGCCGACGATTTGATGCGCCTGACGGCGGAGTGGTCAGAGCCGTTCTGATTGCCTATTCACATCACAAATCACCAGCCTGTATGTCCCAGTGCTGGGCTTAGGCCTTCTTACATTGGAGAAACATGTGAGGTGCTTGGGCCATAGCACTACCATGCTGGCGCAATGCGAGTTGGTGCAGTGGCAGTAACCGCCGGGACCAACGGCCTAATGCGAGTTGGTGCGTTATAGCGGTGGCATAACTATAGGGACAAACGGCTTAATGTGTGTTGGTGCGTTATAGCGGTGGCAGTTACCATAGGGACAAACGGCTTAATGTGGGTTGGTGCGTTATAGCCGTGGCAGTAACCATAGGGACAAACGGCTTAATGTGTGTTGGTGCGTTATAGCGGTGGCAGTAACCATAGGGGCAAACGGCTTAATGTGTGTTGGTGCGTTAAAGCGGTAGCAGTAACTATAGGGACAAACGGCTTAATGTGTGTTGGTGCGTTACAGCGGTGGCAGTAACCATAGGGATAAGTGGCTTAATGTGTGTTGGTGCGTTATACGGAAGGCGCATGACGCCTTCTTCTTAGTGTTGGTGCGTTAAAGCGGTAGCAGTAACTATAGGGACAAACGGCTTAATGAGTGTTGGTGCGTTATAGCGGTGGCAGTAACTATAGGGACAAACGGCTTAATGTGTGTTGGTGCGTTATAGCGGTGGCAGTAACCATAGGGACAGACGGCTTAATGTGTGTTGGTGCGTTACAGCGGTGGCAGTAACCATAGGGATAAGTGGCTTAATGTGTGTTGGTGCGTTATACGGAAGGCGCATGACGCCTTCTTCTTAGTGTTGGTGCGTTAAAGCGGTAGCAGTAACTATAGGGACAAACGGCTTAATGAGTGTTGGTGCGTTATAGCGGTGGCAGTAACTATAGGGACAAACGGCTTAATGTGTGTTGGTGCGTTATAGCGGTGGCAGTAACCATAGGGACAGACGGCTTAATGTGTGTTGGTGCGTTACAGCGGTGGCAGTAACCATAGGGATAAGTGGCTTAATGTGTGTTGGTGCGTTATACGGAAGACGCATGACGCCTTCCGTAATGAAATGAAATAAAATATCTTAACTCAATTAGGCCCCCTAAGAAGCTCTTTCGAATCGTCGAAAATTCCTTATGTCTATCACCAAAATAATGTCAACTAACAATGTCATAATGTTTGTCTGTCGTTCATGTCTGAATTTACGCCGGTTATAAAAGTTGAAATACCGAGAAGATTCCATCAACTAGTCACTCTTTCCAATTATTAAGTTACAATGTCAGTAGTTTATACATATATATTATTTCGCTACATATGATATTATTATACTACATATGATATTATTATACTACATATGATATTATTATACTACATATGATATTATTATTACTATTACGCACAGGGGAAAAAATAGAAAAAATGATATATCAATGTACCAAGAAAGTATCTAATGACAAGATTTTTTATTTATTTATTCTGGCAACAAACAGTCATGTACATCGAATGATCAACTTAAAAATAGGACATAAATTACAGACCTTGGGTGCCTAAAATTACAGTATTTAGATGCATGCTTAGCAACAATCAAGTCAAGTTGGAGGAACTCGACAGCAACAACGTTAATTTTTAGAACTATAGAATATTCAGACACACGCAAACCAGACCAGACACTGACAATTTTATATGCCTTAATACTCTGTAATTAGAGTAACTCTAATCGATATGCGAGGCCCGATGTGCGGCCGCCTGTAATATCATTATTAATTTTATACAGGGTGTACCAAAAATACAAATAAAGTAAAAAGGGTGTAAATGGGTCCCTTGTGTAGAGTTTATTACCAATGTATGACAACTGTAGTATGACATTATTACATGCTGAAAAATTAATTATTTTTGATAAAATAATAAAATAATCGACATTGAAGCCCAGCTCTATTCTAAGTTCATTCCCCCTAACAGGCGTAATTACCTCCTACTCTTAGAAACTTTTCTACTCCTGGTAGCTAATATTTATTTGATCAAATATTAACCTAAAATAAATAACCTATAATTCCTCAATTCTAGTATTTATTTTACTAGGCTAAGTACAAAAAAGATAAATAGATATTAGATAGCTTTATTGAACACTTTACAAGAATATTAGGTGAGTGAGAACCAAGATAGGTATGAGTCAACATAAAAACCACAAATAAATTTTAAAGTTGCATTGAAGTAACAATCTGAGTAGGTAGGTTCTATCTACCTAATAGCTAAGATGAATAAACTAAGGTTTTAAGCCGTAAACCAAAAATAAAAATAATTTTAATTGAGTAGGTATGTATTTATCACACACAAGAACCCGTAAGATCGATAAATGTGGTTAAAAATTTATCACGGATCAATCAATTAGGTACTATGTAATTGTACTAGCACTATCCTACCATTTCGAAATAAAAAACAACTTACCTCGAACTAGAAACACTTTTTTCATACAACAACGCAAGATGACAAGTAAAGTAAGCTGACGGCTCACCTAACAAGCGGGACCACTTAACTCAATCAACACAGCTTTACAGTTCACATGAATATCTTACACAACAACATAACACTTTCAACATGATTAGAGAAGCAGTTCAAAGTGTACCTACTCCTCCTTGCTGCCTCAACAACGACGGCCGCCGTCGGGACGGACACGGCCTGTGTCGCATTTCGCACCATATTATCGTCACCGTCCTTGTAATCGATGCCAACATACCTACTCATGGCATACACATAGCATTATCTCGCAATATTTAATAAGAATAACGACGATCAGAGATAAAATTATACGCGACTACACTTTATGAACTTATGATCAAGTGAGCTCTAAGAAACAGATGAGGTGACACTGACGAGCCGACAAAGCGGGAAGCGGCTTTGAAATAGGTAGTCTGCGCGCGCCGCTCTGCGCCGCTGTTTTTTCCTTCTGCGCATGCGTACGGGGAATGACAGGGATTGTCAACATTTAACTAGTTTTTTAGTTTAGTAAAATTAATTTAGGTATGGATCGCAATAAGTAATTTAAGTATTATTGTATTATTGTGCCCAATAAACTTTTTTCTATTCTATTCTATTCTATTCAATAAACAACTTTGACTTTAGTATCCTTATAACTATTGGGTCCAAGCTAAGGCTGGTACCAAAAAATAATAGTTATGACTAGAACAATACAAGGTTTTCGTTTTCGTTAAGAGGGTTATTAGAGCGCTGTTCGACTTAAATTGCATTTAATTATCGTGGCAAGCAAGAGCTATTTAATTAAATGTTAAGATGATTTTCCGGAGTGAATCTTCTGTATTTGTACTATTATGTATCTGTGGTATAAGAAGTAGTGTAACATAATTACGCCAACGACTCATAGAAACCGTTAAATGCTTGTCTTGCATTCGAAGCCCAGTAAGATCCATTTTTTCAACGTTAAAAAAGTAGGTTACAAAATAGGTAAAAACATATCCAAGCGAGCACGGTTCAAACACTACCTAATCAACAGTTTATAGGCACTTAGTCATAATCCGGCAGTACTCTGCTCTGTTTTTTTTATATCGAGTATTTAAAAAAATCTTTTGAATAAAATGTTCTGAATCAATGACACATTTGGGGGCGTTTAGGGTTTCATCGGAAAAAATGTAAACCAAATTTTTGAATCTCCTCTGAACTCCTAGTACTTACATAATTTTACAATTTGATTTTGACCGACAAATAACCTTGCTAGATCATGCTCATTTAAAGGAAAAGCTTGTAAAATAAAGGGAAGGCCGGTACATTTTAAATCCAAGTGAAGACTTCGGCCCGCTTTAATGCGTAGGTAATTCCGTCGACAGTACGTTAATAGTACATGCGCGTTCATTGTGACCACTTACTACTACCTAATACCATATCATCATTAACATCATCATACCAACCTCTGATGTCCACTACTGAACAAAGGCCTCCCCCACCGATTTCCAAATGAAATGGTTCTTGGCAGCTGCATCCAACGGCTCCCCGCGACTCTGACCAGGTCTTCTGTCCATCTAGCTAGTGGGAGGCCGTCCTTCTTTGCACTTCCCGGTATGTGGTCGCCATTTTAAAACTTGAACGCCCAACCAGCCGTCTGTTCAGCGTGCTATGTGCCCTGCCCACGCCACTTCAACTTGCTAATCCTATGAGCTATGTCAGTGACTTACCATACCATACAATTTTTTATAACGGCTGTCATCAGGTAGGCCATTTTACACGTAATGGTATAAAAACCAGTTTTATTGACCCAGAGCGATGCGTCACGTAGTTTATTTCCATTTAATAGTAATTTTGAACCCTGTTCTCGTTTGACCCGTCGCTTCGATTGTGCAATATCGCGCTGTGACATAAACAAAACAGCTTGAAAAACACCTTTTCACATCGCGCATTTTTTGATAGTTATGTACCTCCCACCCTGTCACTGTATTTGAATACTCCGGTATGTACGAAAACTTACGTATTATTTAAGTTTAAAAAATAAATGCGGAACCCAAAGTGTATTTTTTCAAATGGCGGTGAATTCTGCTGCAAGTCTAGTATTTTCAAAGACTAAGCGGTAGCAGATGAGTGCTTAGTTAGATTAGTGCAATTTTATTTTACATACTCTATTTATTTAAAGGTGTTTACGTAATATGCCAAATCGATACTAATAGCAATTTATCGCTTAAAAATAATAAACAACACCTAAACAAAAAGATAAATAATTGTTATAAAAATTAAAAAATAAATGATTATTTCAATAAAATTATTATTACTTGTCATCGTATTAGAAATTAAGGCATCGTACTATAAGTTTTATCGGCAAATAAAGTTTTTTGCATCTCAGAAGGAATCGACGGTACTAATAGTTTGCATATTCTAGTCTTTGGAAATATAGTCTATTAATTTGATTTTTTTTTGACCTTTACTATCTCCTATTTTAGGTTGAATGACATTCACAGCCGATCACTAGAGTAGTGACATTTTCATTTTGAGTTTTCGATGAAGAATTTCTTTTTTTTGGGTACTTCTGATACACCGTGTATAGGTAGACATAAATTATAAAAATAATGATCTTCTGAATCCTATGTTAAACAATTAGTATTAATATATGTCATAATGTAGATATTAATACATTATATTTAACATTTATATTTAATAAATTTTACTTCTAAAACATTGCTTTGCAATCTTTATAAATGCTCGCTCTGTAGGTTACTTAAGTTTTTATGTTCAAAATTAAAATAATAATAACAATAATCACAATTACAATTTAGACATTAAACATTCAATTACCATGTTTTAAATTTATTGTGGCTTGTAGAAAAAATATCTATATGATAGAATTGCTTATTATGTGCAGTTGAACAACGGCGGAAAAGAGTATTTGATGTGTAATTAGTAGTTGAGCTAGGGATAGCGAAGAGGTTATTAGGTCTGCGAACCCCTTTTATTAACTTTATTTTAAGGTAGCCCGACAATGCACAATCACAATGAAGGTGTTATAATACACATAGGTCAACAGTTAGTACAAAAGGCCTAATAAATTAATGATTAAGACAGGTTCATAATTTTTTTGATCTTGTGGATTTGCTTCGCAGAACCCAGAGCACCTCCGCGAAAGGCACGGGAGTTACCCAGAAGGTTTAGCGGGTATTCCCAGGGTCAATTTAGACGCTGGGCGAGCCCCGCACACGCCCGCTACTTCGCTAGTTGCGGGTAGGTCCGTCAATGTATTTCTCCTGGTAATAAAAAGGTTCATCATTTGGTGCTTAGAACATCTTTCATTAAAAAAATATAAATTTATTTATTTATTTATTTATTTATTTATTTATTGCTTGTCACATGGTACATTATGGTGGTAAAAGATTCTTTCAAAACATTGAGCACGTGACACCCTGCAAGGGCACTGCAATTTTAAGAGAGCGACACTTATCTAATAGAGAGACACAAATTTAAGTATGTTACATTTCAATCATAAGTTTATTATTTATCTTTATCTGCAAAGAACTCATTTAATGTATAATAAGCCTTTTTAGAGAGATATGTTTTTAGATTTTTTGTAAATGGCTTTATTGTTTGAATGTCTTTTATTTTATTGGGAATATTATTATAAATATTTATAGACATACAGTATGGGCCTGATCTAATTAGTTGAAGAGTTTTACCTGTTGGGAGATTTAATTTATTTTTATATCTGTCATTACGTTTAATATTAGTATTAGCAGAGTATAGATGCATGTGTTTTTTTATAAATTTGCTAGATTCCAATATATATAGGCAAGTCACAGTAAGAATATTGTGTTTTACAAAATATGGTTTACATGATATCATTTGGTCAATGTTAAATATAATTCTAATACATTTTTTTTGCAGTATAAATAAGTCTTGTATGTCGGTACAATTGCCCCATAACAATATTCCGTACACGAGTCTAGAGTGTGCGTAGGCATAGTATGCAGTAAGGGCAGCTTTGGTATCAGTTGCTCTTTTAAGGTTGTATAATGAATATATATGAAAGACGATATTTTTTTAGTTAGTTTTTGGATGTGCGCTTTCCAATTTAAATTGCAATCTAATTCTAGTCCCAAAAGAGTAGTAGAAATTTCTGATTTTATGTCGTTATCTTTAAAATTATATTTTATGTTAAGAGGCGCTTTTTGGTAAGGTCTAAATTGTAAAATTTTAGTTTTTTCAAAGTTAAGTAATAAATTATGGGCACTTAGCCAGCTGAGAATATTCCCTAGAATTGAATTTAGTGTAATTGTTAATTCGTTTAAATTAGTGCATGGTACAGTTATAGATATGTCGTCAGCAAAAAGAATGCAATAATAATCCAGTATTCTTGGCAGGTCATTTATATATATCAGAAATAAAATACAGCCCAAGACACTGCCTTGGGGTATTGAATTATAAATTTTTAATTTTTGTGATCTAATTTTTTTAACGTTACCTGTTTTAAAGTCTGTGTGTTCTATTTCAACATACTGATCACGATGTGAGAGATATGATTTGAACCATTTGTAAGTTATACCTCTTATTCCCGAATTATACAATTTGTCCAATAAAATATCATATCGTACTCTATCGTAGGCTTTACTAAGGTCAAGTAGTAATCCAACTGCATACTTTTTGGCATTAATTGTATCTAATATATTGTTTACATATTTGAATAAGGCTAGGTTAGTGGATCTATTTCTTCTGAAGCCGTTTTGACTTTGGTCTAATATTTCATATTTCTCAAAAAATGAGTAAAGTCTTCTGGACATGGCCTGTTCAAATATTTTAGATGATGTTGGCAGTAAAGCTAAGGGGCGGTAGTTGTTTGGGTCTGATCTATCGCCTTTTTTATAGGCTGGTTTTAAAAGTGAAATTTTAAGAGCATCTGGGAAAATGCCTTCGGAAAATGATTGGTTTATCAAAGTAGTATATGGTGATGTTAAATTGTCTATACATTTTTTAATTAATATTGGTGGGATTTCATCTGTGCCATGGCTAGATTTGTTTTTTAGGTGTTTTATAATGTAGTGAATTTCTTTTAGCTCGACTGGCTTGAGAAATATGGTATTTTCAATTTTATTATTTGTTATTTTTGTATGGGCATTTCTACTAGGTTTTCCTAAGACTTCGTTAGTAGATACCGCTGCGAAGTAATTGTTAAATGTATTGGCGACTTGTATAGGGTTCCATTGATATTCATTATTGATTTTTAATTTAATATTTTGCTTATTTATTGTACTGTTTTTATTTGTTTCATAGTTTATAATTTGCCACATAGTTTTAATTTTATTGTTAGATTTATTGTAAATACGCACATTATTTTTCTTTTTATGTTTGTATATAATTTTTTTCAAAAGCTTTTCATATTTTTTATAATAACTATGTATTGTTTCATTATTTGTTGTAGATAATAATTTTTTTAGTAAGCGTTTATTTCTACACGAAGTTTTTATACCTTTTGTCAACCATTTATTTATTCGTTTATATTGAATTTTTATAATTTTTTCAGGTATTGTTCGATCAAGTAATGTTCTTAAAGTGTTATCAAAAGCATTATAATTTTCGTTAATATTTTGATCTGATTTAATAATATTATTCCATTGAATTAATTGTATTTGTTCTTTAAATTTATTCATATTTTGCTCATTAAATATTCTTTTTTTAATTAATATTTTATTTAAAGATAGTGGACTAACATGCATTGAAAATATAACACTTTTATGATCAGAAAAACCTAATTCCTTTACTAAAGTTGTATTATTAGAATTTTTAATATTTGTAAATATTAAGTCTATACAAGTTGAAGTATTTTCTGTTATTCTTGTTGGTTCTTTTACTTTTTGATTTAGATTACACGTTAACATTAGATTTAGAAGTTGTCTTTTATGTTTATTATTTGTAAGAAAATTTATATTGAAGTCGCCTCCAACAATAATCGACTTTGTTTTGTCTTTAATTTCAAGAATATTCAATAATTTTTCTATGTGTCTGTAAAAGGTTTCAGATTCTTTGCAGCTATTTGGCCAATATAGTACTATAAGAATTAAATTTATTTTATGTATCTCTATTGCACATATTTCGAATATAGATTCTATTGCTAATTTATTTATATCTTCTCTTTCGCTACTTTCAATAAAATTTCTTAGAAGAATACATACTCCTCCACCATCTTGATTTTCCCGACAGTAGGATGCTGCTATGTAATGTCCATTTACATTTAAATATTTTAATTTATCATGGTTAAGCCACGTTTCAGTGACACACATGGCTTTAAAGTCGGGGTTTTCCTCTAAAAGTACTTCTACTAGGTGGGTTTTGTTGCTTATACTGCGTATGTTCTGGAACACTGTTGTAAATGTTTCGAAAATTATGGTTCTGGCTTCCTGGTGTAGAGTCTGGAAAAAGTTGTTGAGATATTATTGAAGGGGCCTCTATGTCTTTATTGCTGTTTTTAGATAATTCACTATTCTTGTTAGCTCTTTGTTGGTGCAATTCACGGATCAGATGTGTAGAGTCTTGCCCATTGACAATAAGTTTATTATTACGTATAATTGCATGGTGACCATTATTGCGAGCCTCTAGTAGAACTTGTCTTAGAGCGTTTCGTTCTTTCAGAGCTTGGTCCTGTAAATATTGTGAGACTGCCAATCCAGTATTTTTGAAATATTTGCCATTTTTTAATATATAGTTAACCATTCTTCTTGACATGAGTTCAATTTTTAGAGGTCTTTTGGGTCCTTTATTTCCAATACGTGAAATATCCTCGACAAATCCTGTTAAATCAATATCTAAAATTTCGTATATCGCATTTATAACACGGTCAATAGTATATTCTTCTGGTTCCCAATAATTTTCTATGAAGCCGTACAGGACAAATGATTTTTGTTTATCAAGTTGAATATCGACGCCATTGTATTGCGCAATCTCAGTTTTCAATTTAAGGGTGTCTTGTTGTAACTTTTGAGTATCGTTAAACAAATGCCTTATTTTTTCATTAAGTTTATCTAATTCTTCTTTAAGCTCTTGTTGTTCATTTTGTAATATTCCAATTGATTGTTTAATTTCTTGTCTAAATTCTGTCATCGCATCTTCTATTTCAGTTTTTAATATAATTTTTATTTCCGAAATTATTGATTTTGTATTACGCTCAAGATGACTTTCTAAAAGTTTATTGATATTTTCTAGTGAAAGTGTGTCACTTTTGGGATTAGAGATTGTTATTGTTTCTTCATTACGGATGCAGTTGAAATTTGTTTGAATGGTATCGCCCAAAAAGCTCTGGTCACTTGAACTCGTTGATAAGCTTGGGGCAAATGTTCCTTTTTTCCTAGTCGTAATGTTAGTTATCTCTATGGTATCATTCAAAAGTTCATCGCTTAGTTTGATTGGCTGGTTCGTATTATCACTTTTTGGGGTTTTACAACGACATGTAGGACATTTCCATATCTTTTTATGGTCGGTTGTCATCGTATTGTAAAACCTTTGAGAGGATACATTTGCGCATACTAAATCATATTTTTCATTGCACAGTGAGCATTTTAAATATTCTCTGTTTAAAATTTTGTGTTTACATCCTGCGCATTGTTGTGACATTTTTATATTTATGTGAACGGCGCCCTCTCGTATTTACGGGATAATAACTAAGTATGTTGCTTAATATTTAGCACCTGGATAAGGATTGTATTGCCCGGTGAGTAGTACAGTCATTAATTAATATATGTCGTTGTTACACCAATATTATTTACCTATAGTTTTAATCCTGGATTTTCATAATTGCTTTCAATAAATATTTTCTTTTAATTTTACTTAAGTACCACTTCACACGGCTATTATGTTGAAAATTGTTGTTTTGTTTTTAGCTAGGTATAACATTAATGTTCACTTAGTACTACACTTTTTACCGTTGTTGTTGCTGGCTGTTGATCCCGAGAGGGGTCAATCAAAGTTTGTTATCTCGAGCTCCTCCGTGCTTCGGAAGGCACGTTACACTGTTGGTCCCGGTTGTTCCTGCAACTGCTTTAACCCACCCACCCGCATTAGGCCAGCGTCAGCTCCTCATATGTTTCTCCCATGTAGGAGGGCCTGTGCCCAGCAGCGGCACGTATAATAGGCTGGGAATGATGACGATAAAGAAATTTTAAGCAGTTGTCCGACCACGTCCTTGTTTAGACTAGCCTGACTTGCTTAAGCATGTAAAGTCTTGTTATAATCGGTTTGTTAGTTTCCAACATTTTCGACTTGAGAATTTGTATGAAAAACCGTGCGACGTAAACACTTTTGAGTAACGTGGCTTTAAATAACTTACTTATTTTGACAGCTAAAGTTATTCGCAGGCTTAACTTTATACTTAAAAGTCATTTGATAACTTCAGTTTCCCGAACTATTATTACTTTACCCTAAAGTCGATTTTGGAGTAATCGGGCCATTTGTTCTCGAATTCTCATCCCCACAATTACAGTTTAAGATTTAACGGAGCCCACAGTTTACTGGATTAAAATTAAATATTGTGGAACGCTTACTGCCGAGTTACAGGTTCATTACCTCCAGGTTTCAGGGAATCGGGATCAAAGTAAGCTTAAAAGGGGGAATGATCCCTGCCGTCTTTAGAAAGAACAATTATAAATGCATTAAAATATAATTACTTGCCTTCGAGCAAGGTTACTGAAACGGGTTGTAATGGAATACGTATTATGTGCTGGCTTAATTTTTTAATGAAATAAGCGAGGTAAACATGCCTGGTGCTTATGTTATTTTGTAGAGTTCAGTTCCTGGAGGTCACCAGAGTTCATTGAGAAAGAACAACCGTTTTGTGTCTCCGTCTCTGAACGAACGCTTTCTCTTTATTTTGTCATGGAGGCAACGCGTGAGTAGTGCCCTAGGCGCTACAAGCGTCTATAGGATACGGTGACAACGCGTGAATCGTACCCAAGATGCTACGAGCGTCTATAGGCTACGGTGACAACGCGTGAATTGTACCCAAGATGCTACGAGCGTCTATAGGCTACGATGACAGCACGTGAGTAGTGCGTAAGGTGCTACGAGTGTCTATAAGCTAATGGTAACAACGCATGAGTAGTGCGCAAGGTGCTACGACCAACTATAGGCTACAGTGACAACGCGTGAGTCGTGCCCAAGATGCTAAGAGCATCTATATGCTATGGTGGCAATGCGTGAGTAGTGTTTGATGTGCTACGAGCATCTAGCGGCTACGGCAACAATGCGCGAGTCGTGCCGAAGATGCTACGAGCGTCTGTAGGCTACGGTGGCAACGCATGAGTAGCGTCCGATGTGCTACGAGCGTCTAGCGGCTACGGTAACAACGTGTGAGTAGTGTCCAAGATGCTACTAGCGTCTATAGGCTACGGTGACAACACGTGAGTAGTGCGTATGGTGCTACGAGTGTCGATAGGCCACGGCAGCCTATCGACACTCGTAGCACCTTCGTTTACGTTTGTTTGTCAAATGAAGCTAAGATTGCAGAGTCGTTTGGTTGTCCAGACAACTCTGCAATCTTAGTTTCACTTGACACGTCTTTTGGTTACAGTTGATAGCGAAAGTGATATAATGGATTATCTTTAATTTCAATAAGTACTCACATTAATGATATATGCATCGTTCAGTATGCGATTATAGTTATTGCGAAGTATAATGTAAATGTCACAAAAGAAATAGAAATGAAGGTGTGCCACCCCAGTCATCTAAAAAAACAATTAGTTTTAAAAAAAGGTGACCACTGTTTAGCCATATACTTTTTATACAACTAGATAACAAACAAGTTAACTGGCCACCTGGTGGTAAGCGGTTACCGCCTCCTATAGACACCTGCAATAACAAGGAATAGTTACTTGATATTGCAGGTGCGTTGTCATCCTGAAATGCCGTCCATACCCAGTAATTACACCATTATTATTTCACCTATATTTATCACAGATCAAGCTAAATAATTATTTAAAAAAAAACTATATCTCACCATCGTCAGTTATTTCCATCAAGTTTTTTTTATCTAACATGTCAGTGTTTATCGCGTATCATGAAAATAAATTATGCCTCTGATAGAAAGAAATAAAACACATTATAAATGGTTCACGGCGACCCTAAAATAACTCTACCCGTTCCCGCGCTTGACTCCATTTTGTGAGAACGCACCCTTCTCAAAATGGCTGACTATTGGCTTGTCACGCCTTGAAGGGAGTGAGTAATGTCCAGCCGTTTTTACCGTACGAAAATAGAATTTTAGTTAAAGAACTTTCATTCCACTTTTAGTACGGTAGAATAGTATTGTATTTATAATATTACTAGCCGTGCCCGCGACTTCGTCCGCGTGGAATAGTGACTCAAAAAGCTATTAACAGTGTTTTACTGCAGACGAGGCCCATAGGCCGTAAGCTTTTTTGCCAACCTTATCACACAAAAACGTTCATTCTCTATTTCTACCCCCTTTCGGGTAAAATTTTTACAAACTTTGAATGTCGTATTTATTTAAATCTAATCGAACGGCTATTATATAAGTTTCAAGCTTCTAGCTTTAGAAACGACGTAATTTCCATACAAACTTTTATCCCGTATTTCAAACCCCTTATAGCCCTTTTTTCGCTTTAAAAAGTAGCCTTTGTCCTTTCTCGGACTCTAAACTATCTTTGTATTAAACTTCATTCAAATCGGTTAAGTGGTTTAGACGTGATTGCGTAACACACAGACAGACAGAATTACTTTCGCATTTATAATTTTGTTTATAGAAGATTTTCTTTTCTCGAGCTTATTTCTCGGTATTTCTTCTTTTATCTTAAAATTGCACAAAGAAGAATAATCGGCGGACTTAATGCCTGATGCATTCTTTACTAGTCAACCTGTAGAATACGCAAAATGGCGAGTAAAGGTAAAACAGGAAAAGTGTTAATTTGCCGCGTAAAACTCTCCGGAGTGCTAACTATGACAATTAAAAACTCATTGTGTCTGGAGTCTGGAAGTTGTGGCTTGATAGGTTAAATAAATCAAAGCAATATTATACAAAAACAAAGGTAGATATCAATTTGAACAACTTAGCGTAATATTAAATTAGAAAATAAATAAATTTGAAGGTACTCATCCGCTAGAAACATGTTTTTTGGAGTCGGTGCTTCACTTTCTAGTCCGGTACGGCTAGGCGACTTTGAGGTGCTAAGTTACAAAAATTCTAAAGTTTCTGAATTTTCGCAAGGGGATACACTTCTACCTAAAAAGCTTATATTTAATTTTTGTGTCAAATCTTGCTATTGCATTTTCAGTAACTCAATATTTTGTGACTTAAATGTTAAAATATAAATAAAACTGCCAAAAATAATTTAATGTGTCAAATGATACTAATATTGTGTGTAAAATAGCCGCTGTGTGCAAACTAAGTGTGTGTCGTTTTCGTCCAGTGCAAATTGACAGGGGGCCTAATATATGTTTAAAGTGTCAATTTCGCTTAGCCCCCGCCCTTCTCTGTATAGTGTTGTGTTCCCAATATCATCATTTTATAATCATCATTACCAGCCTATATATATCCCACTACTGGTTACAGGCCTGCCTACATGGGAGAAACACATGAGGAGCCATAACACCACCACGTTGGCCCAATGCGCATTGCAGTAGCAACCGGGACCAACAGCTTAACGTGCCTTCCGAAGCACGGAAGAGCCAAAGCTCTTCCGTGCTTCTCGGGATCGACCATGGCGAAAGTTGCTTTGTTTTCGTAATCAAAACCAGAGCTCTCAAACCAAACTGAAACTACGCCATCGAGTCTCTCAACAACACTATGGTATATTGGAATACTATTGTTTTACTCTGGTTTTATCAGACATAAAACAAAAGACACCATTTCTAAGTAGCTCAATGTTGATCGTATTGTTTACATATTTAGATTAATTAAGAAGTGAAGGATCAGCTTACATCGAAGTAAAATGTGGGTGTAAGTCAACGTATTTCTGTAAAAATAATGGCTTATTTATTAGTCTCTCTTGGATAATCAAAAGTAAATTCATTGATATTGTTACGGCCGTGGCCTTGCGCATGCGCAACCTTCGAAAAAGGAGTAAAAAAGACAGCGCGTTATACTAGACAATAATAGACGAAGAACCTTCGAGAAAGGAGTAAACGAGACAACGCTCAATACCAGACAAGGACAGACTAAAAAACTTTGAGAAAGTAGTGAGGGAGGCAGCATGTTATTATGGCTCGCGGTCGGTCAGCCTGTTTAAAAGAATAAAGAAGAAGTTTCGTACGCAAATGTAGCCTACCTGACTGAAACGTTCATTGCGTCGAATGTTACCTGAGCGAAAATTGGTGATTGCGATGTACGTTACATCGAAAGTATACTATTGCGATGTACTGAAACTTACATAAATAAAATACAGTCGTAGCCAGTAGGTTACAGTCTTCGTTGGTCATCCATTAATGGAACATTCTAGCATTCTCGATTAAACGAAGAAATATTGTGGAAGCTTCAAGAATTGTCTAGTAGTATTCGGTGGCTATATAAGCACTTGCGTCGCAGCACAGGATTTAGTTATTCAGTTCTATTTGGAATTGCAAAGCGATTACTTTGAAGCGATATCAGTGCGAGAATTTCATAGCGATGAGTCATTATTTCTTTCTTTCTTTCTTTGATTATATTAATTAGTGTTGTCTTAAGTTACGTGTTTGTTTCAGTAACGTTTTTAGTGCCATTTTATTTAATTAATATGCGTTCGTTGGTTACTGTGTCTTTATAAACGATATCTTTCAATCGGATTTTAGCTATTTTTTTGTTATTTTTTTCTTGTGCATGTGTCTATAGGCTATGGTAGACTTACTACATGGTGGGACGTCAGCTTGTCTATTATACAGTAGCGATAACGTAACCCAGACAGAGTTACTTTCTCATTAATTGAAATTGAAATTGAAATAATTTATTCAGTAACACATAATTATGACTACAGAAGCCAAATACAACACATTTGAACAAAAAAAAAAAATTATTAATTAACATTATTATTATTTGTATGGATATTTAGGTAGGTGTCTGTAAATCTTCTTTTTTTTTTTTTATACAACTGGATGACAAACAAGCTGACGGCCCACCTGATGGAAAGCGGTAACCGCCGCCTATAGACACCTGCAATAACAAGGAAAAATCACTTGATATTGCAGGTGCGTTGTCATCCTGGGGCCTAAGATGAAATGCCGTCCATGCCCAGTAATTACACTGGCTACCTTTCCCTTCAATCCGAAACACAGCGAACTGTTTCACGGCTGAAATAAGAAAGGCGGTGGTACCTACCCAGACGACCCTGCATACGGGCCTACCACCTAGTAATCCTAGCCTATCCTATCCTAGTAACCTTCCTCATCTAATATCAATAACACACGCTCTCAGTGATTATTTATTTCAGATAGATAACGGGTATCTGTGTGAGAAAATCAATGTTATTATAACCAGCATTATGCCATAGATGCATTTAACGAGAAAATCTATATGTCACAGCGACCCTCATGACGCTGACATGACCCTAAGGCCGAGATGAAAGACCCGATAAAATTCAATTATAGCAACTCGAATGCAATATTTACTTTGCTCGAGCCTGTTTTTCTTTTATTTTCTCATATTAATTTACTACGTAAATGTGTTATTACAAAGCTATTTTTTATGACCACTTATTACCGACATCGTTTTGGTTCTATGTGGTCATAAAAAAACCTAAAACTTAAACCAAAACTTTTCAGTAAAAGACGATCCATTCAATACGCCAAGTCGTTAAACGTTAATTGAGTCTAGTTCAACTAACTATTGGGCAGGCATTCGATTGGATACCAGCGTTTCATCAACGGGCTGGGCATCTAGTTAAGCGGCTGATTTAATCAAACAGCGGCGACATATACAAAAGGAGGTCTGTCCTTGACACACATAATGATATGTCTAAGGACGTGTGAAAAGCAAAGTGTTTGAAATTATAATCTTCTCGCAATCAAACCGGGAAATTAATAAACTCCAAATTATCACTGAAACATGACATACATGCTAACTTAAGCATAATGATTACTGAATCATTTTATCCTGATAAAGTAATTTTATATTAAAGTCGCTGCACCCGGCATGCTTTTCAGTGTAAAGAGAAACTGGTAAATTTTGTATTTAAAAAAAAAAGTTTTTTTATCCAGGAGCCATCTCGGGCGTCCCCAGAACAATGTTTCATCACAAACGGTTTCGGAGAAAGAATACATTCAAACATTAATTTTTAAATACAGGGTGGTGGCGTCAATACGACAATAAATTAAAACATGGGCTATATTAGTTCATAGAAATGGTTTGCCACTTTCAAAAACATTTGTATGAAATACTATAACAGTGGCTGCAGTATTTCATAGAATGTCATGAAATTATCAAACGAATAAGATGATTTTGAAAGTGGCAAACCATTTCTATGAACTAATATAGGCCATGTTTTAATTTATTGTCGTATTGACGGCACCACCTTGTATAAAGAAGATAAATTCTGAGACAATGCGCACACACGGATCTTACCTCTTCCTTCTCATTTTCTCTTACATCATTTGCAGAAGCGAGAGATTTTATATCAAAATTGTAATAAGTTTTTTAAAATAAGTTACACTTGTCTTGTCTTTTCCATTGTCTTAATGTTTTTGTGCGATAATTGTTAAAAATGCATTTGTCTTATTATAATGCAGAACAGAAATTCACATATTAAATTGTCATAAGCCCTACAAATGAATGGCGTAATAGTAGATAAATTAAGTATGATATAAGTGCAGTAAGTTGTAAATTACAGCCGAGGCGATATTGCTACAAGAAAGCAGAGGCTGTAATTATCAAAGCGCACGTGTGTCATACGACGTCATATAGCATATTTGCGAGGAAATAAATAAAACTCGGACATTCTTAAACGAATAAATATTTAATCACTTGTTAAAGCAGTTATAAAAATTTGAATAATTTGTAAAATTGATTATCACGTTGCCGGTTGGCATCTTTATTGTTGTCAAGTAAATTAATATTTTTTGTGTTTATATTACAGATAAATGGTTCTAATTTATTATCAAAATTAATAAAATAAAGAATTAAATGTTTATTTATTAATATTATTTCCCAAAGTAAATATTATTCATAAAATGTTAACCACTGTTCTGACATAAAAAACTCTTTGCTAAGATTTTAAAAAGTATCGTTCGTTTTTAGACTGAGCAGCTTGATATACCGTGCGTTTTACATTACATTAACGCACAAGTACGTAATCAGATACAATACAACATTGAACTTGGTCAAATAAGAGACCCTTTACGAGCAAATGTGTTATAAAATAGACTTACCTAAGATGATTACTCTAGACGTCGCAACCAATCGTAACTACCCAAGAGCAGCTATGGTGAAAGTTACTTTATGTATTATACCGCGCAACTTTTTAATTACCAGACCAGGTAGTGCGAAACATGTTGCGTATCTCGTTTACTAAGTTCAAGTATCGTCTTTTTTATGTCATTTTTATGTCAAGCATGATGGGAACCGTTAAATCAATTTTAAATGTCTATTTTAGTCGATCGATAGACCGTATACAGGATAGTGACTACAGTACGACAAGAAATATAAACAATTCCATTTCCAATACATCTTATTTATTTTATAATTTATATATAACATTTCTGTAAAATAATGCAGCCCATGTTATATAGTTTTATAGCAATGTCATGAAATTAATAAATGAATAAGACTTCAGTAAAAGAAGAAGTTCATAATATCACGAGCTTTTATTGTTCCAGGTATGTCAGTTCTTAATTACGTCAAATGTGGAAATCTGTGTCAATTTTGGTAAGTAAACTACCAGGTTATATAAATTTTGTCTGGACCTAATTAAGATCTTCAGGTCTATACCTGAAGCTAAAAGCTCTAGATAAAGTAGCACGTAGCTTAGCACATATGCGTCAAATACTTTAAGCAATCGTTTACTTGTATTTACTTTTAATACAAGTACAGTAAATACAAGTAAACGTTTGCGTTTGTGTAACCTCTACAATCAAAAGGCGATAAGGAAATCCTTATCGCCTTCTGATTTCAGAGGCAATGTTTATTTGAGAGGTTTGGTCATTACATAATACAGAATATTTATTTATAAATGTGGTGTATACAATTCCCGGCTCAGGTAATTGACTTTCAATAAATCTTCGAATGCAGTTATTGACATTTTTTTTTATACAACTAGATGACAAACAAGCTGACGGCCTACCTGGTGGTAAGCGGTTACCGCCGCCTATAGACACCTGCAATAACAAGGAAAAGCACTTGATATTGCATGTGCGTTGTCATCCTGAGGCCTAAGATGAAATGCCGTCCATGCCCAGTAATTACACTGGCTACCTTTCCCTTCAATCCGAAACACAGCGAACTGTTTCACGGCTGGATAAAAAGAAAGGCGGTGGTACCTACCCAGACGACCCTACATATGGGTCTACCACCTAGTCGTGGTCAGGACAGGTCAGGACATTCTAAAAACAAAGGAATGTTTCCTTGGAGTTTAATTTGCTAACTTCAATATTTACCCTCTGTTGTGTACTGTTTACTTAGTAGTTGATTTATAGACTAAATTATGTTGATGTAAAACATAATTTGGTCACTGTCGTAGTTCAAATTACAAAGTGTCCAAAATCAACAAATAAAGACATACTTAACAGTGCCTGTATTCCACACTAGATTCTGTGTTGGACTGCCTGCATAAATATAAAAGTATTTTCATTAAAGACAAAAGCCCAGGAATTCAAAATAACTTTCTCAAAGGGAAAACTGATTTTCAAAGCGAAAAGAAGTGAGTTATCATTTCCCGTGACCCCGCAAAGACCAGAGATTTTTCACGTTTTAATATGCTGCCTCTCTGTGATTTATCACGGAAGATCTTTACCAAAATTTACTGAATAGTAAAGGGTGAGGACAGGAAGACGTACCGCAATGTATTTTATCGGGAACTCACCTCCTTAGAGCCAACAGTAAACTGTCGTAATCTGAATGTTATCTTTCCTTTAAAATACACGTTGGCCGGAGAAATGACGTCCATAGCTAACATTTTAAAAGCTTTTATTTAACTTGCATAAGTTACGGTGGAATCTTGCTACTCGATTTTGAAGCAGATATCTTTAAGCGATTGAGCTGATTTTTTATTTTATAGAAAAAGCATTTATTTAAATGCTCTAAACAGAAGAAAATAAAATTTTCTTTAAAAATTTGAACTATAAACTAATAATCTCATTATACACAATTTATATGATCATAAAAGTTTGTGCGATTTACTTGTGTAAATAAACTAGTACCTATCTAATTGAGCGACAAGCTTTTATGATCATATAAATTGTGTATAATGAGGTTATTACTTTATAGTTAAAATTTTAAACGATTTTTTTTTCTTCTTTTTAGAGCATTTGAATTAAGGCTATTCTTTAAAATTTTATTTTTCTTTTAATTTTTTAGTTCAAGTTCAAGTTCTTATTGTGCATAAGACTTTAATATTTTTCGTTGTATTTAACGAATTAGCATTGAATTGAATGGGACTCAATTCCACAAAGTAAAAACCAAATTCAAAAATAAAAAGCTATTTGAAAACACGAAAAAGTAAAAAGGTAGTAAGTATTTAAACAAGAAAAAAAATCATGTACCTGGGCCTGGGCGGGGACTGAAGCCGTGACTTTTCACAATCCCACCCGGATTGTGTTCGGACCGGCCTGCTCTAGCCATCTGAGCTACCAAGGACTGGAAAAACCATTTGAATTTCGTTAAGTGCATCTGTATTTGCGTTGGATGACAAACAAGCTGAGGGCCCACCTGATGAAAAGCGGTAACTGCCGCCTATAGACACCTGCAATAACAAGGAAACATCACTTGATATTGCAGGTGCGTTGTCATCCTGGGGCCTAAGATGAAATGCCGTACATGCCCAGTAATTACACTGGCTACCTTTCCCTTCAATCCGAAACACAGCGAACTGTTTCACGGCTGAAATAAGAAAGGCGGTGGTATCTACCCAGACGACCCTGCATACGGGCCTACCACCTAGTAAGCTAACCTTAACTATACAATATAGAAATATTCTATTTTAACCCCTGACGCAAAAAGAGGGGTGTTGTAATTTTGACGTGTCTGTTTATCTGTGTGTCTGTCTGTGGCATCGTAGCTCCTAAACGAATGGACAGATTTTGATTTGTTTTTTTATGTTTGAAAGCTGACGTGATTAGGAAGTTTCTTAGCTATAATTCATCATGATCAGTTCGGGCGTTTGATGACTATCTTCTAATTTTCTACTTGAAAAAAGGGTATTACTTTCAAAGATCCGATTGATGTGAAATTCGGTGTAAGTTACTTCGGTGATATTCCCATAACATACTACTAACCTTGAGCTATCATATACCATTAAACAGTCTGCGGGATCTTTAATTCTTTAAAAACTCACAGCTGATAGGTAGTCATAGCGTAGTCGGGCTCATAAGAATAGTCCAATGAGTTAGTGTTAGATAGATGATTAATGAGGCCAGGGGTTACTTAATTTTTTTTTTCTAGATAAATTTTCAAGGTGGTAGGCCCGTATGTAGGGTCGTCTGGGTAGGTACCACCGCCTTTCTTATTTTAGCCGTGAAAAAGTTCGCTGTGTTTCGGATTAAAGGGAAAGGTAGCCAGTGTAATTACTGGGCATGGACGGCATTTCATCTTAGGCCTCAGGATGACAACGCACCTGCAATATCCAGCGATTTCCCTTGTTATTGCTGGTGTCTATAGGCGGCGGTAACCGCTTACCATCAGGTGGGCCGTCAGCTCGATGGTCATCTAGTTGTATAAAAAAAAACTTTTTAAATATTTTCAAATATAAAATACCTCCTCGATTTTTGATGTAGTTCAAAAAGTTTGAATTGTCGCGTTAAAACTGGGCTAAAAGAATAAGTGGTTGTATACTAATAAAATAAAGAATGGTTGAGTTGACTGTACCTTTGAAAATTATTCATTGGTCTATTTCAGACAACGACTTCCGCAGTCCATTTTGTTTGATGGCACGGATTATTGATATGGTACTTGAATTCACTAGGGAAAAGGTAAAAGATATTGCAGATTTTGATATCCTTGTTTTATTTTAGCAAAATCGGTTGTTTATTGGGACTAGGACAATTCCTTGCGGTCTCAAGCAACTTTTGTTACATTATTTATTCATAATGGGACCGTAAGTAAGGAGAGTAAAGGTAGGGAAGTAAAGTAACAAAAGAAAGAAACAAAGTGTTTATTGGCCAACCCATAAATACAAATATAATAAAAGAAGTTGAGAATAACAGGTCAACTATGTCTCGGCCTCAGCATAATGCCACAGCGACTAACGTCACTGTGGCTCTGGTATTCTGGCAGGACCTACTGTTGGTATTATATAACTTAAGATTAATTAACCTTAATAACATAACAAAAAATAAAAAATAACAGTTTTAACAACACAAACAAAAAAATACATTTAAAAAATTTGACATTTAAAAATACATTTCTGACATACAACAGGCATAGCTGTATGGGTTGAATCCTTTTTCCAGATGGTAGGAATTTATAAGTATGGTAGGAATTTTTATTCTTGTAACCTTTTTTCTTAAAGTAGTTGGTAAGAAGTAACATTAGTACGACTAATCGTAGTTCTTTGCCTGACGAATGGTATTGTGGTTCTCTGTTGATATGGTTTTTCCTTGTTATTGCAGGCGTCTATAGGCGGCGGTAACCGCTTACCATCTGGTGGGCCACCAGCTTGTTTGTCATCTAGTTGTATAAAAAAAAAGCTTCTTGTCACCAATAAGCCTCTTGGTTCTGAATTCCACCGTATCCAGGTACTTAGCTTGGCGAACTACTGTTATCGGCCGTTCACCCAAAAGATATCCAAGTCCTGAAGGCATTTTTGGAATATCGTAGGAAGGAAGCTTGCTTAAAGGTTCATGCCAAGCGTGGTTAAGATTTTCTGTGGAATATCAGCAAAGTAAGGAGATAGGAGTAGTAGATTTAGTTGACCCGAAAAAACAACAACCGTTGAAAAACTGACAACGTGAGCTCCGTATGCGTGATTCGGACCACTCAAAATATAACACAAACTGACGGTAGTTAACTTAAAATTTATCAAAGACATTTGACATCTTCAGTCTTCCCGTGACCACGATCGCTGTAAAGTAATCGAAACGTCGGGTGTATAATATTAATGTAACATCTAATTAAACGCGAGTTAAATCCGATAAATTGGTTTAATTGCAGATTTAGTTGACTAAAATATAAGTGCCTTTCGTCAATTTAGGAGAGGTTCTAAAATATATGATTTATTTTACTTACTTAATTTTCATTTTAAATTAATATTCTTAATTTACACATTATTATTATAAATGTTTGAAAAACATTTAACACAATGTTAAAATGAAAATTAAGAATATTAGAAAGCAATGCCCCAACTTAACCGAATCTTAGGTATTTGTAAAATACTCGTTTCGGATGTTGAAATAGAACATTTCGACATTGTAGGATAGAGGTTAGCTGATAACGCAAATACAGATAGACTAGAAGAATTTCACAGGTTTACCCCAAGTCCTGGGTAGCTCAGATGGTTAGAGCAGTCACCCGGATTGTGAATGGTCGCGGGTTCGATCCCCGCCTCAGGATGTGAATTTTTTCTAGTTTAGATATTTTTACGTTTTCCTTTAGGAATAGTTTTTCTTATTTTATTATTATTTTGGAGATTATATTTTCATTTAATTTAATTTAATTTTAAAGAAAAGGTGTTGAGCACGCGGCTCTATGTGTTTTCTATATTTTTCTTATTTTTATTAAATTTAATCTGCTCAGTTACACAGGCTTCTTTCTGTAGTCAGTAGTAGGCTTTAGGTCTTAAGTTAAATTCATTGATTTTTAATCTCGTGATGGAAATTTTGATTTGAAGAATGAGCCACGTGGAAGACCGCCCACACAGAGATGGTCCACCATCGGCTTCCAAGCCGATGCGAGCCAAACTACACAGGATTTAGCGGCACGGTTTAACATTACCTTACGAACAATATAGACTCATTTGCGTCAAATCAATAAAATAAAAAAATATGAAAAATGGGTGCCTCATGATTTGACTGATCTGCAGAAAGAAACGCGTGTTGAAACTTGTGTTGCCTTGTTGAATCGATACAGAAATGTAGGAATATTGGATCGAATTGTGACATGTGATGAAAAGTGGATTCTTTACGATAACCGTAAGCGAAAAATGCAATGGCTGACCCCAGGTCAAACGCCGCAACAGTGTCCCGAAGCAAAGCTTACCAATAAAAAGGTAATGGTAACAGTTTGGTGGTCTCAGCTATCAGTAGTTATTCACTATAGCTTTCTCCGATTTGGTCAAGCAATAACGGCAGATGTCTACTGTGCCGAACTCCGAACAATCATAGCAAAACTTGCAGTGAAACAGACCCGGCTCATGAATCGATCTTCACCATTATTGCTCCATGATAACGCGAGGCCTCATACAGGATGAGAAACCGTTTTAACTCTACAGGAACTGCAGTTAGAAACCATTCGTCACTCTCCGTTTTCGCCAGACCTTGCTCCAACGGACTACCATTTTTTTCGTGATTTAGACAATATTCTACGTGATAAAAAGTTTTCTTCCCAGGAGGCAGTACAAAATGCTTTCACCGAGTTTGTAGAATCTAGATCACTAGAGTTCTATCGCAAAGGCATAAATGACCTTCCTATTAGATGGCAGCAACGTATAGATAATAATGGTAGATATTTTGATTAAATAAATATGTTAAATTAAAAAAAAAAAGATTTTTCAGTACAAATCGGCAATTTCATACTTTAACCCCTAATATATTTATACGACGATAAATTTTCTTTTTTTTAGTAATGTCAAATTCCTCAATAAATCATTTACATTATGTAGCAAGCACTTAAAACATTTATAAAAAATTTTAAACCACCATTCTCTGAAATCACTCATTTTTAGTTACATCGCTATTCTTGCAAGCCAGCGACATCATAAGTTGCAATTTGACGCTAGGTCAATCATTTTGCATTTTATTCGTAATTCTTGCTTTATTCCGAATTTTATATTGTTTATATTTTTGTTTAGGAAATGTACAGAATTACTAGGAAATGTGTAGGTTCAATAAAAAAAAATCACATTATCTCCTAGCGAGCTTTGGCATTGTTTTCGTTTCTTAGGCAGTAATTATACGTTGACGGATTATACATAGTGTTACAAAATGACAAAAAAAACTCTTTGTCGAAAATCATAATTAAAACGTCATAGCTCTAGTGATCGACTGTAAATCTATTTGCGATTTCTATAGTAGAAGGTAAGGTAAGGGTAGTGAACTTTTATTTAATAGAGCTGCGCTTCAATGTCGATTATTTTATTTTTTCATTAAAATTAGTGAATTTTTCGGCAAGTTGACAACTCACCTGCAAAACCAAGTGATTTTATTCTTGTTATTGCAGACGTCTAAAGGCGACTTGTATATATTTAGTTGTTTTAAAAAAAGTTGTCATCTTATACTACGGTTTCGGTTGTCATATATCGGCAATGAACTATAATCATGGAACTATTGAACACCCTTTCCGCTTTACGGGTATGTTTACTCGATGTGATATTCATCAATTTTTGTTGCTCACCGTACATTTCATTCAAGTCATGTAGCTTTCAACAAATCCCTGTTTGTGATATTCTACGACCTTCTTTACGTCGACGGGTCCTTCAGACCCCTAGGGACAAAATCCTTTGTCAATTCAATCACGCTTTTAAACGCGGAGTGACACTGATTTCTCCAGAGTTTTTGCTAGATTAACTCCTGGCTGTGCCATCGATTATGTCATTGTCGTGTGTAGGAGAGAGCTTCAACTTAATTTTTATGGTAGTAAAGTTTTATAAACTTTTCTCATCAACTGGTAGATTTTCGCGTTTCAAGTAGTTGATAGTTTTAAGAGAGAGAGGGAGAGAGATATACGAAGTACAGAACTTCAAACATAAAAGCTGTAATGTGAAATACACTCTAGTCAATATGGATAAAAGGTCCAAAACGATAATTTTTAGTTGTTGTCAACCGTTTGGCGTAACTCCGAAAAATGGAACACTGTAACCACCCGTAAATTACATTACAGTGCACGCTGAAACCTACTTTACGGCTGCTGTTGGAATAGCAGGAAGTCAACTATCTGCCGCGTTAGCTTTAGGATTAGGCGTCTTATGGACTTCAATACTTTGATTGGATCTTAATCATCGGTACTTGAGGAGAAGCTAATATTTATTTAGGTTTGTTGGTAGAAAACATAGTTTTTCGTCAAGTGTACAGTTCCGTAGAAGATGTGTACATTTAGGGCTTCAAAAATATGTTGGCAACACCTTTGAGTGCGTATACAGGGTGATGACGACAATACAAGGGTAGTTGACAACTTTTTTTATTTCATAGATAAAAAGTATATAACTCATAAAGAAATATTGCAAACTAAATAGTATGTCTAAGATCAATACTTTCACAGATACAGTGGTATGTTTGATATGTTGCCGCGCATCGTCCAAAAACGCTCCATAGGAAATCTACGGAACAGGTGACGTCACATGTTCCTGTATTACTAAGCAATGTATGGGCATTCTGACAAATTAATAATAACTTTGTAATACCTATATATGTTTTTATCTATAGTTGTCATAATAATAGTTGTTTTAATTGATGTCGACAATCTAAATATCTTTAGCAATTTTGATAAATTTGGGAAAAAAAACCCTTTTTTTACCTATTTTCTTAACAGTACCATGGACCAGTACTAAGTCATCATCATCATCATCACCAGCCTATATACGTCCCACTGCTGGGCACAGGCCTTCCTACATGGTAGAAACACATGAGGAGTTTAGTCCATAACACCACCACGCTGGCCCAATGCGGGTTGGTGGGTGGGTTAAAGCGGTTGCAGGAACAACCGGGACCAACGGCTTAATGTGCCTTCCGAAGCACGTAGGAGCTCGAGATAACAAATTTTCATTGACCCATCCCAGGGTCGACCATGGCGAAAGTTGCTTTGTTTTTCGTATCGAAACCAGAGCACTGAAACCAATACGCCACCGAGCTCCTCCAGTACTAAGCCTAGTACTAAGTACTTCAACAATATTCCATATCTCATTTTAAGGGGCTACCTCGTGCCCATTAGCGACACCAATTGATTGTTATTAATTATGGTGAATTTAGAACATAATAAACAAAAACGCTTTAGAGAATTGCTAAAGAACGGTATTTGTAATTTTTAAAGATGTATCTTGTATAAAGTGTCTACCTATAAGTAACCAAATAATTTATTATTGTTAAAAGTGGCTACTTTCGGCAATAATGAAAAAATAGGTTACATGTAGAGCAATATCTTATACCAAGCACATCTCAAAAAATTACAAATACCATTCTTTAGTCATTCACTAAAGCGTTTTTGTTTATTATGTTCTATATTCACCACAATTAATATAAATCAAGTGGTGTCGCTAGTGTCGACGAGGTATCGCCTTAATGTTTTTGATCGGCGAACGAATTATCGGTCGCCGTTTTTGATGCGTTTTAACGCCTACTTTGTTGTAACAAATGAAGAAAAAATATATTGCTCCAAGCGGGATTCGAACCCGCGTCTCCTGATTACCGGCCAGATTATCAGGCCAGATTATTAAAGTTCTAGAATGGCGACCACGTACTGGAAAGCGAAAAGTAGGACGGCCTCCCACTAGATGGACAAACGACCTGGTCAGCAGGCTGCGCAGAACCGTTCCGAATCGATGGGGGAGGCCTTTGTTCAGCAGTGGACATCATAGAATGATATGATGATTACTAAGCTATTGTAAGCCGTACGTACCTAAAGCGATGTTGAGATTTTTTGTTTTTTATACAACTACAAGGGTCTTTTTTAGGGTTCCGTACCCAAAGGGTAAAACGGGACCCTCTTATTAAGACTCCGCTATCCGTCCGTCCGTCTCCCATCAGGCTGTATCTCATGAACGGCCATAGTTAAACTGTTGAAATTTTCACAGATGACGTATGTCTGTTGCCGCTATAACATAAAATACTAATAAACAGAATAAAATATATAGTTAAGGGGACTCCCATACAACAGACATATTTTCCGAAGCGCTGCGCGTTGCGCGAAGTCCGATTTGCACTTGGCCGGTTTGTTTTATCTTAACGGGGTAACTCTTGGCCTTCATCTCACCTGATGGTAAGTGAAGATAGGGCCGACGATTGAAGCGAGCTATACCTGGATTCCTCAACCTCAGAGGAACTGACTCTATGAAATTATTGACAAACGAAAATTGAAATTTTTAAACTTTGTCGATTCTTCTGGGTGAAATAAGAATTATGGAACACAAAAAATAGCCAAAATAATTTCGGAAAACTCATATTTCGAATTTAAGATAATCTGCAATAGCATATGTTTGTCTCCTACGTTGACTCACTTTAAAAACTGTTCCACGCATGTAGAGCCGCGGGCAGAAGCTAGCAATAATATAATATACTTATTAAAGTAGTCTCCTGTGTGGTTCTTGCTACACAAAAATAGCACTTAATAGGACAGCATAACGCCCATTCAAAAAACCAAAACACCCTTACGGATCTGCATTAATATCTACTTGAAAAAATAAAAGAATAAAGCTGCCGGCACTAAGAAAATGAACTTTCTGACGTCAGCATAAGGTTCAAATTTAGAATTTATTTTAATATTTACTTCCCTATTTTTATGTTATCGTTAACCCATAAATCGGTCATGTATGACTCTTGCGGGATTCGGATTTCTACGACAGCTAGTAAATGTTAGGAACATTTTTATATAGATAAGAAATGACAAATAATATGTATACGATATTGAGCTCTATTTTTTTTAGCTCAAGATCTATAATAGCACATGCTAGCTTGTTTTGGGCTATCGCATTCAGTTTTAGTGCCGAATTCAATTAAAGTGTGTTGTTCTTATGACGACTAATTTTGGAATAAGTGTATATTTTTTTTAATTAGCTATCTGCATCCGGCATGCTTAGCAATGAAAGCAAAGAAAACATTGTTAGGTTGTATGATAAAAAAATATATAAGTAAATAAAAAGTCTTTATGACACATTTGCTAGTAAAGGGTCTCTTATTTCACCAATTTCAATATCGTATGCGTTAACTCCGTCTAAAAACGAACGGTACTTTTTTAAATCTTCCATAGAGTTTTTATGTCAGAAAAATGGTCAACATTTTATGAATAAAAATAACTTTGCGAGATAAAATATACTAAATAAACATTTAATTCTTTAATTTGATTAATTTTGACAATAAATTACAACCATTTATCTGTAACAAAAACACAAACATATAAATTTACTTGACAACATTAAAGATGCCAACCGGCAACGAAATAATCAATTTTTAAAATGGTTCAAATTTTTATAACCGCTTTAAGAAGTGATTAAAGATTTATTCAGTAATTAAAATAATATAAAACTAGAAAAATTTCACGTCCTGAGGCGGGAATCGAACTCGCGATCTTTCGCAATCCGGGCGACTGCTCTAACCACTGAGCCACCCAGGACTTGGGATATCCCTGTGAAATTCTTCTAGTCCATCTGATTTGCGTTTATGAGCTAACGTCTACCCTACAATGTCGAAATGTTCTATTTCAACATCCGAAACGAGTATTTTTACAAATACCGACGATTCGGTTAAGTTGGGGCAGTGTTTTCAAATATTCTTAATTTTTGATTTTAACATTATTATAAATGTTTGAAAAATTACTTAGTAATTAAAATAATATAAAACTAGAAAAATTTCACATCCTGAGGCGGGAATCAAACCCGCGATCTTTCGCAATCCGGGCGACTGCTCTAACCACTGAGCCACCCAGGACTTGGGATATCCCTGTGAAATTCTTCTAGTCCATCTGATTTGCGTTTATGAGCTAACGTCCACCCTACAATGTCGAAATGTTCTATTTCAACATCCGAAACGAGTATTTTTACAAATACCGACGATTCGGTTAAGTTGGGGCAGTGTTTTCAAATATTCTTAATTTTTGATTTTAACATTATTGTAAATGTTTGAAAAATTACTTAGAAATTAAAATAATATAAAACTGGAAAAATTTCACGTCCTGAGGCGGGAATCGAACCCGCGATCTTTCGCAATCCGGGCGACTGCTCTAACTACTGAGCCACCCAGGACTTGGGATATCCCTGTGAAATTCTTCTAGTCTATCTGATTTGCGTTTATGAGCTAACGTCCACCCTACAATGTCGAAATGTTCTATTTCAACATCCGAAACGAGTATTTTTACAAATACCGACGATTCGGTTAAGTTGGGACAGTGCTTTCAAATATAAATAAATGTTTGAAAAATTACTTAGTAATTAAAATAATATAAAACTAGAAAAATTTCACCTCCTGAGGCGGGAATCGAACCCGCGATCTTTAGCAATCCGGGCGACTGCTCCAACCAACTGCTCTAAAAAGCCTTGCTTTTTTATTGTCTCGCAAAAGGTGAGAAAAGTAGAGTACACTCCTCGGGGATAGAGCTGTTTTTGTCTTGGGCGCGCTTGAACCCCTCACTGCGCTCAGGACTCGTCTTGATTCCCTGGCTTCGCTCGGGAATTAACTCATAACACCCTCGCTGCGCTCGGGAATGAAGTCTGGTGTCCTTCGTTACGTTCAGGATTCAATATCGCGCCCGTGACATAAAACAGTGCTTTATCCCCTCGGTGTAAAATCTACTATTGAAGTTTGGTGACAGTTTCTGACCTTCTGTCGAGTCTGTTAAATATGTGTTTATGCCTTATAAAGGGAACATTAAGCAATACCGAGGAGCCTAACACCAGAAATCTTCGTCACAACACCCTACAAATGCTTCAACACAACCTGATCCATGGTTTTCTTTAAATTTATTTAGAACAATCAACAATAGAGCTAAGCTAAAGAGTATAGGAGCTAAGTGCTGTGTTAATAGATTGGCATGGCATGCATAGTGGACTTAAAACTTAATTTATTAAATGTAAATAAAGTGCAACTTACTCCAATCTAACAACCAACACCATGAATTCCACCACAATTATTTTAGAAAAGAAAACTTATTTTAGAAAAGGTATTGAAATTATTATTTTGATAATTAAATTAAAAAATGGTGGTGGTGTTGGTGGCATGTATTTTGAACTATTAACACCTAATATTTTTTCAGTGTATTTATATTCTTCAGCCTTGCTAAATATACCCATGCTAATATTAGAAATGTGAAGGTATCTCTGTTTGCCCTTTTTACACTTACGCTGCTATACCTATCTATGTGTTTTAGATGAAATTTAGTATGAGATCGATTGAGGCCCTTGGAAGGAGATCAGATTCTGTTTGGCGCGATAACCGAAACGTGACCACCGAACTCAGATCTAGAGGTCTGGGGTTCGATTCCTTGGGGGCAAAAATTTTCTGCTCGGTTTGGTTGGTGGTAGGGTTAATTCTAATTCTGCCTGGCTAGCTACCACCATCTTATCTTACCTAAGTCTGTCGCCATAGCAATAATATTAACGGCATTGTTGTGTTCCGGCAGTTGGAGGTAAGATAGCCAGTTATTCTGTGCTTGAGGAATCCAGGTGTAGCTCGCTTCCATCGTTGGACTTATCTTCACTTACCATCAGGTGAGATGAAGGTCAAGAGATACCCCTGTAATATAAAAACAAAATCTTTAAAATACTATTAAAGTGATTTGTGACGATTGTTTTAATGACATTCAAGGGCAGAAAATTTTTCTAGTTTTATTACATTTTAATTACTAAGTAATTTTTCAAACATTTATAATAATGTTAAAATCAAAAATTAAGAATATTTCAAAGCACTGCCCCAACTTAACCGAACCGTCGGTATTTGTAAAAATACTCGTTTCGGATGTTGAAATAGAATATTTCGACATTGTTGTGTGGACGTTAGCTCATAAACGCAGACTAGAAGAATTTCACAGGGATATCCCAAGTCCTGGGTGGCTCAGTGGTCAGAGCAGTCGCCCGGATTGCGAAAGGTCGCGGGTTCGATTCCTGCCTCAGGACGTGAAATTTTTCTAGTTTTATTACATTTTAATTACTAAGTAATTTTTCAAACATTTATAATAATGTTAAAATCAAAAATTAAGAATATTTGAAAGCACTGCCCCAACTTAACCGAATCGTCGGTATTTGTAAAAATACTCGTTTCGGATGTTGAAATAGAATATTTCGACATTGTTGTGTGGATGTTAGCTCATAAACGCAAATACAGATAGACTAGAAGAATTTCACAGGGATATCCCAAGTCCTGGGTGGCTCAGTGGTCAGAGCAGTCGCCCGGATTGCGAAAGGTCGCGGGTTCGATTCCTGCCTCAGGACGTGAAATTTTTCTAGTTTTATTACTTTTTAATTACTAAGTAATTTTTCAAACATTTATAATACTGTTAAAATCAAAAATTAAGAACATTCAAGGGCTTCAATCGATCTCTATACTAAATTTCATCCAAATAGATATACCAGCGTAAGTGTAAAAAGGGCAAACAGAGATACCTTCGCATTTATAATATTAGTATGGGTTTAGTCAGGCTAAAGAATGTTAATACACTGAAAGAAATATTTCACCAAATTCCTTCGGTTACATTAATAATAGCTGCAATTTGGCGTGGTTCAATTACAGTTTAAAAGTTTAAAACGGTGCATCCAAACAGCTTTTGGCTAGGTGTAACCCTAAGTTATGTAGTCACTTTTTTCAGCTACAGGTAGTTGAAAGTTCAGTTATCATTAGTTCAGTGTATGCTGTACCTAGCACCTAGCAATTACATAGTTTTAATTACGCCGGACGTCCGAACGGCGAGAGGCATCTGGCGTCCACCGAACACCTTATTGGTCTTCTAAATTGAATATTCAAAGGCTTCCCTTTATGATTTCGCCTCAAGCCTCGCCCTCGTCAAGGATTGTAATTTAGTGACTTATCGCCTTTGCTGGATGCTTTAATTTACTTTTACGATGATTACTAAGCTTTAAAAGATTCGGATATTTAGAGGTTGCGTTTTAATCACATGTCACTCATCACCAAACCTAGTTTTGTATCATGGCTGGGGCCAACGGCATCATAAGCAAGGTATTATTAGTAAGCAACAAAGCAAATGAGAAGTGTTATTAACATTCAGGTAAAAGGTAAAGAGAAGGTCATGTTCAACAGCGAAAAATAATTCCTCTTTCGTAGCCAATTACGAAAACAGACTAAGAGCTAAAAGATGCAGCGTTACAGCGCAATTCAGGTTTGAATTGCGTTTTACATTGTCTTTTACTTTGTCGCTTACTAAATAATACCTTACATATCATGCCGTTGGGCCCAGCCATGATACAATATCTTTCCGAAGCAAATAACTAAGTCTTAAGTACAGAGTATATATCGCCCTGAGATTGTTTTGAAGACAATATGCTTTGCTTTGAAGTTACGTACTTACTTCAAAGTTTATTACTTGTTCTCAATGCCATTAAAGGTGGAGTTTGCTTGCTCGCCAAGCAAGTTTTAGTGTACACCGAGTACACATAAAACAGATAGAATTGATTTTACATTCTTGAGACGACACCGGGTTGGTGAGAGACTGCATTTTAGGAAAAGATAAAACAATATTGTATTCCAATCAATTTTTATTTCTAAAGTAATACAAACAACACATCACACGACACAACTCAAATTTATACTCATTTTCAATTCATTGTCTAATCTAACCTTTCGAATACATATTAATGTTATTTCTTTTCTAATACAGTTTTGTTTAGAGAAAGAAATTCATTTCATTTATTTCTTAGCAAATGTTTACAAAGGTAAAAATATTAATACTGGGACGTTAAGGTTCACAAATAAGTCAATATTTAAATATATTAATGTTTTAAACATCTATAGCTGTTTGTTACAAATAAAAAAAAATATCGGTCTATTCTGGAGTATGCGTCCACGGTTCGGAATCCGCAATATAAAAAATATATTCATCAAACTGAGAATATTCAGTATAAATTTATGACGCATTTGGCATATAGATTTCCTACACAAATAAACAATTGGATGTGGTTAGGTTTGCCTTCACTGGAGGATCGCCGACTTGTGAGAGATCAATGATTGTTTCTTTACAAACTTATTAATTGTCATTCAGATTTCCCGAAATGTCCCCGTTTGTGTTCTCTCAATAACCATTTTTTAGTATACTAAAACTAAAAATGCAAACAATGCTGTTTTGTTCCGTTCGTGTAGTAGGTAATTATAATATTATATTTTCCTCAATCGATATGTTCAACACGTCGATTAGAGTGTTCGGAAAAGAGTTGAGGGAAATTGTACTTCAATAATTTATAGTTGTTACTCATTTTTGGTCTGCGTCTTGTGTTGGATTTTTGTCTACTCATAGGTCTGTGTGCAATTGATGAGTAGAAACTATGTTGGTTAAACAAACAGTATTTAACAACAATATTGAGAAACACAGATAAAAAAAAATATTACAGATATTTTTTTTATATCTGTTTGTTTGTTTTCAAAAGATTAAATGAAATAAAACAAATAAAAATTCCTCCGTAATGGGCATTGATTCTGACTGCCGCTGTAAAAATACTGTTTTCATTATGAAGATTTATTAAGTTTTTCAATCGAGGGTCTTCGATAGCTAAATTATTAAAGAATACTGAAAATATTTTTGATCGCTACCAAGATTGTCATCTCGCAGTTACTTAATGCAATGCGACCGGAAGTGGTCGTACATTTTCTGCCGGATATTGAACTAGGAAAATTGTTTGTAACTGACTGTCAAGTAGGAAAAACTGTTAGTTTTGTGAGGGGAAGGAATTATGAGTTTTATTAATGTTTCTTTATCGTCTTATAGTGGGGGAATAATAAATATATTGAGCGTCCATAAATCCATACTAATATTAAATATGTAAAAGTAACTTCGTCTGTCGGTCTGCCTGTCTGTCTCATCGAATTAGATAAAAAGAGATGTCCCTAAAATGTATAGAGTCCCGGCCAGGTTTGTATACACTATACTAAAAAATAGGCGCATAAATATCTTTTCGCGTTTTCTTACTCCACCAGGCAAGTCCCGTCTTCATGGAAGACTGCATGTGCACCCGGTGAACAAGGGCGATAGATCAGACCCATCGAATTACAGGCCAATCGCTATAGCCTTATAAATACGCAACTCCTCAGGTACCTAGAGGATCACGACCTAATCAGCAATCGTCAATACAGCTTCGGGTTAACGGGTGATCTTCTGGTGTACCTCACGCACCGTTAGCCTCTTGCAATTGAAAGTCATGGTGGGGCATTGGCTGTTAGCCTAAATGTAGCGAAGGCATTCGACAGGGTCTGGCATAGAGGTCTTCTTTTGAAGTTACCAACTTACGGGCTGCCGAAGGGGTTGTGCAAATGGGTTCGTAGCTTTTTGTCCGGCAGATGCATACGAGCCGTCGTTGACGGCAGTTGCTCGGAAAGCATGGACATTACCGCTGGCGTACCGCAAGGCTCGGTGCTGTCGCCAACATTGTTCCTGCTGCATATCAATAAAATGCTGTGTATTTACGGACTGTATTGTTATTCAAATGACAGTACTGGTGACGCTTATTATACGGGTCGTGCTACCTCTCGGTCTACAGTGGAGGAAAGTCGCGTTCAAATTATGTCCGAAATTGAGAGTTCTCTAATCAGAGTCTCCGATTAGGGACGACTAAACTTAGTGCAATTCAAACCCACAACACAAGTCTGCACGTTCACCGCTAAAAAAACCCCATTCGCTGTGGCTCCACAATTTCTTATTACACCCCTTTCCATCTCTAAGAGTATCGGGATCCTTGGTGTTGATATCTCTAGTGACGTGCAGTTCCACAGTCATTTGGAGGATAAAGTCAAGCTGGCATCCAAGAAGCTTGGTGTGCTCAATAGAGCGCGAAAGAATTTACTCCAGGGCAAAGACTGTTAAGTCTGAAGTCAGGCCCCATATGGAGTACTGCTGCCATTAATGGGCGGGAGAACTTAGATACCAGCTTGGAATGTTTGACATGCTTCAAAGACGCGCTGGGAGAATTGTCAACGAACCGGAACTCACAAGCGGTATTGCGGCTACCTTTAAGCCTAAGGAGAGATTTTGCCTCCTTGTGTGTGTTCTACCGTTTGTATAGTGGAGTGTGTGTGCGTACTGTACGGTTTCAGAGTAACTTTCTCCCACGGACGCTCAGGTTATGAAATGTTCTTCAAAAAAGACACGCAAGTGATACCCCTGGTGTTGTGTCCATAGGCCACGCTAACCGCTTACTATCAGGCGGGCTATATGCTTGATTGCCACCTTAGTGGTATATAGAAAAGGCAAAAATATGCAAAACAATTTTTAATTATTAATTTTCTTTTTATCACAAATCAAAGCCATACGATTTAAAAAAAGATTCAGAACCTGAGAAGAGTATGGGTTACTTTTTGGTTCTATATCTTTTACCTGGTCCAGAAGGCAAACATTTATATTGGCACTTGTTGCGACACGTGTCTCAACACTTGTGTAGTTGCGATACCTGATACGACATTGTTCTGAAGCTCCTCTTCTTATTTTTATTACATAAATATATGAATGTTATCTAATGCCCTATCTTTGGCATACATTGTGTATGTAATAATAGTTTTGTTGGTCTCAAAAATCATGTACCTACTGATACAAATATTCCTGGTGAGATGATCTTACCTCATTCAGAACCTTGCAAATTCGAGATTTATCTGAAAAAAATATCATAGTCGGTACAGAAATGTTGAGTTTTTATTTACCAGAGACATAAAGTCTTGTCTTTTTTACGTGTGCTTCCCCTGTTGTGTTTCTTCACAAAATTGCATAATATCAATGAAAGCTCTATGGACTTTATACATTAGAGTATGAGTGGTCTGTACCCCAGGCTACTCGGTCAAGAGGTCCCGGGTTCGAATCCTGGTAGGAACAAATGTTTGTATGATGAGTACGAACATTTGTTCACGAGTCATGGATGTTTATATGTTTATTTAGTATATTTCTAATATTTATATACATATTATTATCATTATTTCTCCGTTATCTTGTATCCATAACACAAGCTCGTAATGATGCTAACTTTGGGCTAGATAATAGGTGTGAGTGTATAAATATTATTATGATATTATGTTAATGTTATGAAAATAAAATTGAATGTCGATAAACCCAAATGTTAACATAGATATGTCCAAATTCAAGTGATCAATATTTGTGACAGTATATCCTCATTATCTCATAAGTGCCTAAGATGGAAACGTTTATGACATACCCCAATAAACTGTATACTTATTAAGTCTAGTTTTAAAGAGTTCCAATGTTGACGAGTAATATATCCTCAGGCAGCTAGTGGCAGTACTAGAAATTCCTTTTTCAATTCATATCGCAATATAAAAATAAGTTTATCGTTCTTTTGTAATCCTCGGTCCTTTGCAGTAATATCGGGTTGTAGTGGGTTGTTCAATTTGTTTTGAAAGAATAACTCAAAACGTAAAAAATAATATACTTACATATGTATTAATAATGTTACAGAAAAATGAACTTATAACGTTGAAATAATATTTATATTCGTCAAATATTTGTACGATGACAAGACGAAGGGTAAACAAAAGCGAAACGCCCAAAGCCGCAATCATAATAGTTCTGTCATTCGAAGGAGGTTTCGAACCTTCTTCAAATGTCAAAACTATTAATTTGATACTAAAAAAGTATAAATGTTTTATGTTAAAGTTAAAGGATGTATGGGGAGGACAAAACCCTTTGCAGTCCTTATACAGGGTGGTGCCGTCAATACGACAATAAATTGAAACATGGGCTATATTAGTTCTGTTGTCTGTTGCTCTTATTCGTTTGATAATTTTGTGACATTTGTATGAAATAATATAACAATGGCTGCATTATTTCATACAATGTCATGAAATTATCAAACAAATACGATGGTTTTATAAGTGGCAGACCATTATAACAATTATAGCCTATATTTTAATTTATTGTCGTATAGACAGCACCAGCCTGTATAGGGAGAATCCAACATTTTTTTTACACACTAATAATATCCATACTCCTAACTAATATAGGTAAAATGCAAAAGTGAGTTTGTTTGTTACGCTTTCACGCCTAAGCCACTGAACCGATTTAGATGAAATTTGATATGCTCTTAGTTTCAGACCCCAGGAAAGACGTATATACTTTTTTGTGCAATAGCCGACATACACTCAGGCGGAGCCGCGGGCTCTAGTAAAGAATCATGTTGTTGGTCACAATGACGCACTTTAAGGTTTGATGTTAAATAAATTACATATTGATATCTCCATAGAGGCTGTACCTCGCCTAAACCAACATTCGAGACCACTCCAACAAACAGACCGCTCAGGGCAAATTTAATAACATCTTTTTGTTCTACCAGTAACTTTGTTATGAAAGGTAACGTCGTATGCACTGTCGATAATTTGTCGATATTTGAAAGGTCGATAGGCAAACACAATTACTACCGTTACTAGGTGGGCCCGAATGTAGGGTCGCCTGGGTAGGTACCACCGCCTTTCTTATTTCAGCCGTGAAACAGTTCGCTGTTTTTCGGATTGAAGGGAAACGTAGCCAGTGTAATCACTGGGCATGGAACGCATTTGATCTTAGACCTCAGGATCACAGCGCACCTGCAATACCAAGTTTTCCTTGTTATTGCAGGTGGCTATAGACGACGGTAATGACCTACTTACCATCAGGTGGGCCGTCAGCTTGTTTGTCATCTAGTTGTATAAAAAACCATTTATATTTGTGTTTATATTTGTATAATAACGTCCAACATCATCTGAAATCATGTATGAATTTTTAGAATTTTGATTGTGACATAAATTTAACTTTTCAGGTATAGTTAGATATATTATACAAAAAATACCTAGTCAACAGTAATCATCATCATCATTTCAGCCGAGAGACGCCCACTGATGGGCACAAGTCTCCCCCAGGGATCGCCAAACTGATCGGTCCTGCGCTGCCTGCATCCATCGGCTTCCTGCGATCCAGTGACATATAGTAAACACTAATACATGTTAGAATCTATCAAAAAGACCCAGTACCAAGATATCTCTGTTTACATTTTTTGCTTTACTTCCAGGGCCCAGACTGTATATGTCACATCGCCTTTAGTATTCAACCCCAAAGATTTTTTAAAACATTAATGAGTTCTTAACGAGAATGCTCTGATGAGATCTTCAAAACCATAGGTACCGTTGATCTCATTTACCCAAAGTTTCACTATAACGTTAAAAAGTAAGTTCTTAGCTCTTGGTGTCTCATCTAGATCCTAACATTAATCTACGTATTTAACTATAATCATTATGCGTGGTCCGCCATAGTTGAATTTGTGGTCCGTATCGGCTAGAAGAATTCCAACCGCTCTACACTAACCATCGACATACGCACATCACTATAAGTAAGTACTTCCGGCAACGACAGATGTACACATATTGTTGGGAGCGCGTCCTTGTTTGTGCCCGAATGTTTTCTGGGTAACCGAGATATGTTTTCATTAAGTCCGTGTTAGCTATGGACAAAAACTTTGGAAAATAATCCGTTTGAGTACGCTGGGTAAGGTAAACTATTAAGATAGTATTACCATTTATTTCGAGCGAGCACCGTTTCACCTCTTTTCATACTTTGGTTCACACCGCGAACCACAGAGCTAAGCTACGTCAGCGATGCGAAAGAAGCGAACCAAATTTACAGCGATTCCAGTGAAGCTACACGTTCACCTTTTTTTATACAACTAGATGACAAACAAGCTGACGGCCCACCTGATGGTAAGCGGTTACTTACGTCTATAGGCTGGTGATGATGATGTTCTATTTTTGATTAGAATAAATAAAATCTGAAATAATACCATTTCACCGGATTTAACTCGCGTTTGAATGAAAGATAATCCACATTATTATTTTACTAGGTGGTAGGCCCGTATGGGTAGGTACCACCGCCTTTCTTATTTCAGCCGTGAAACAGTTCGCTGTGTTTCGGATTGTAGGAAATGGTAGCCAGTGTAATTACTGGGCATGGACGGCATTTCATCTTAGGCCTCAGGATGACAACGCACCTGCAATATCAAGTGATTTTCCCTTGTTATTGCAGGTGTCTATAGGCGGCGGTAACCGCTTACCATCAGGAGGGCTGTCAGTTTGTTTATCATCTAGTAGTATAAAAAAATGCGAAATTGCGTATGTCTGTCCGTCTGTTACATTTCACCTTTAAACATATTATAGTCCCAGATATCATCCTTCAAGGGGTGAAAAGGGGGGTGTAACTTTGTATGGGGTAATCAATAACCGCTGAACTTATTTTGATGAATTTTGGATGAAAAATGGAGATAGTTCCAGACGCTAGGAGCGACAATTTGGCACGCGGGCAACCACTAGTTTTAAATAAAATCTGACAGCAGTACCTTTTCCCGCCCAGTAAATGTAAAATATTTCCTTTTGCAATTTCAAGTTTTGTGATACGCCCCAAATTTTTCCTTTCAAATCCGTCATTTCACAGTGTTTCAATCGATAAGCGTCGCCTCTGCATTTATAGGCAATCACCGTGATCTGGCACGAAGGACCAATTCATCTTAAACACTAGTATTTTGTCCAACGGCCCGTGACGCGTGCCTCTGAAAACGGGCTTACAACAAATTGAGCAGTTCAAAATAATGCGTGAGATCAATTTTACGGAACACTTTTTCAAGTTTGTAAAAGCATCAAGAACTTTTTAGAGGTCCGTAGTTTAAAAGCAAAAACCTTTATACCAGTACGACCGGTCGTGAACCGCTGTGTCATACTGAAATTTAAATCTCTAAATAGCAATGCTGTTGTATTTATAAAATATATCTGTCGCTGCCATCTTGTTAAACTCGCCGCCTAATTGGATGCCTAGCCTGTTGATTGAACGCCGGCATCCAATTGAATGCCTAGCCCGATAGTTAATTGAACTAGACTCACTTAACGTTTAACGACTTGGCGTATTGAATGAATTGTCTTGGTTTGATTGGTAGGTTCAATGTTATTTATTTTATGACCACTTATAACAGACATCGTTTTGGTTCTAAGTGGTCAGAAAAAAATTACCTTGAACCTACCAATCACTCAAACAGTCACAGAAAAGCTCTTCGATTTCAACGACCCGCCTAGGCGTCCAGTTGAATGGCTAATTTAGTCAGACGGCTAACATGACGTTCAGACATCTGGTTAAACGTTGCGTTCAATAACTTGGCTAGTTGTACTTTAGCCGTTTGATTGGATGCCGTCGTTCAATTAACGGGCTAGACGTCCAGTTAACCGGCTGATCTAACCAGACGGCTGCGATATGAATATTAGTCCGATTTACTGTATTTAAGTGGTTGGGCAGTATGCACTTGATGAACAGCTAATTATGCGAGTGTTAACTATCACGATATACGAACTGCGAAAGTAAACTCCCCTTTTTAACCGACTTCAAAAACGAGGAGGTTCTCAATTCGGCCGGTATGTTTTTTTTTTCTATGTATGTACACCGATTACGCCGAGAGTACTGATCCGATTTACGCGATTCTTTTTCGTACAATGCGAAATAGTTGCTATTTTTTTTTATTTTTTTATAGAACTTGATGACAAAAAGCTGACGGCCCACCTGGTGGTAAGCGGTTACCGCCGCCTATAGACACCTGCAATAACAAGGAAAAACACTTGATATTGCATGTGCGTTGTCATCCTGAGGCCTAAGATGAAATGCCGTCCATGCCCAGTAATTACACTGGCTACCTTTCCTTCAATCCGAAACACAGTGAACTGTTTCACGGCTGAAATATGAAAGGCAGTGGTAGCTACCCAGGCGACCCTTCATATGGGTCTACCACCTAGTAAACTAACCTACACTTTGGGAAGCTGATCTGAAAAGGTCAATAAGTTTTTGCACTTATTGACCTTTGACGCTAACCCTTTTCTTTTTTCGGGGAGGAATCCGCTTACGGACCTACCCGCCGCTGGATAAGCGACGGGCGTGTGTGGGGGTCGCCCAGTGCCTGATCGTATTGGCACTAGGAATACCTACTAAAACTCCCCGGTAAGCCCACTGCCCTTCACGGGGGTAGGCTGGGCTCTGCCGAAGCAATTTCACCACCCCACCCCCAGGCAACCCGGCCTTACGGCCAGGTTTCGCGTCCATGGGGATTACCCAGAGTCACTTGGGTAATCCCAGACGTGGCGACCTGTGCAATGCAAGCGCGGGGGCCACCCACGCACGCGACCGCACCTAGGGCGCAGGAAGACGAGCGATCACCGCCCGCCTCCTCACGCCAACCCGTCTACGCCGGATTGGGGCGGCCAGAGGATCTTCCTCCCGCTCCTTCTCCGCTGCCTTCTTCTGCAAGAGCACAGTCTCACAGATTGACGCTAACCCTAGTGCTCGTTTTCACTAACATTTGCTTAGCGCTAAGTGTCTCTTAGCGATTTTTATCTCAGTCTATCTAAAGGAGGTAGAAAGAGACAAATGTCTTTAAGAGTCAGCTAAGCCTAGGAAATGGTTAGTGAAAACGGCCTTAAATGTATATCACAGAATCAATATCAGCATCAACATCACCGACACAGTAATTCCTACATGGAAGAAACACACATGAGGAGTTTGGGCCATAACACCACCACACTGGCTCAATGCAGGTTGGTGAGTTAAAGCGGTTGCAGTGACAACCGGGACCATTGACTTGACGTGCCATCCGAAGCACGGAAGAGCTCGAGATTAGAAATTTTGGTTGGTCGGACGGAACTTTTGCAAGTACTTGTAAAAGTGTTCTTTCGGCTCACTAGAGGGTGCTATAAAATCGTTGGGGAAAAGAATGGAAAGCGGGGAAGAAATTAGTAGGTCATACTTAGTGCTCCGGTGGCGTACTGGTAATCGCGTCTGGCCGGATATCAGAACACACGGGTTCGATTCCCGCCTGGAGTATTTTTCTATCGTTTTCTTTTCTTTATTTGTAATTGTGACAAAAAGTTGTAAATAATTGTTACACGCATCAAAAACATTTGAAAATGTGAAGTAATATTGGTAAAAGAATTCAATTTCGTATTTTACCCCTTTACCTCTTGAGGAGCTCGGTGGAGTATTGGTTTGAGCGCTCTGGTTTCGATACGAAAAACAAAGCAACTTTCGCGATGGTCGATCCTGGGATGGGTCAATCAAAGTTTGTTATCTCGAGCTCCTCCGTGCTTCGGAAGGCACGTTAAGCCGTTGGTCCCGGTTGTTACTGCGACCGCTTTAACCCACCAACCCTTATTGGGCCAGCGTGGTGTTGGCCCAAACTCCTCATGTGTTTCTCCCATGTTGGAAGGCCTGTGCCTAACAGTGGGACGTATATAGGCTGGTGATGATGATGATGATGATTTTACCCCTTAAGCGGCGTTAACCCACCGGAGGGCTGTAACAATGGAAAAATCAATTGTGTCCTTGACGGTTTAAGAGAATCAATTTTCTTATTTAAGTGGCTGTTCCCCAAAGTAGATGAAATCCAAAAATATCAGCGGAACATGTATTTCTCATCGATACAGCCTTGACATTTTTTTCAAGGCTTCCTTTATTAAAGTTATTCCGTGGAAAAAGAAAAAATAATAGGGTATACAACCCAGTTGACAAACTTAATCAAGAGACGTAATTGAGTAGGCGAGCTCTAGACGAGCATGTACAGACGGCCGCACATCAAGAGTCACACATCAGTTGGAAAATGTATCTTGTTACAACGGAAAAAGGTACCTACAAATGAATCGGTTTTGTGAATGAATGAATTGGCCTCTCTACGAAGTAATAACGAGATCCATTAGATACATTTTGAGTGTATTTTCTGAGCTTAAGTGGCGGGTGATTTTCGAAAAACATCATTACACAATCAAAAGAATTAATATTTTTTTGTATAAAATAAATAATAAATGTTCGAGACACATTTAAAAAATATTTAAATGATTACAGAATCATGTCTTGAGGCAGAATCGAACCTGGGACCTTTGACAATTCGAATGACTGCTCCTGACTACTGAGCTAACAAGGATTTGGGATGACCTTTTGACTACTTCTAGTCTATTTTTGCGTTCTTGTATGCCAACGCGTACACCCTTAAATGTCGAATCATTACATTTATTTTTAAATACTTGCTGACCCGGCGAACTTCGACCCGCATCAGAAGCAATCAAATTACATCTTGATATTGCTATTAAAAATGGGAGTTGGTGGTAATTTTGGACTTATTAGTATTTGTTCATGCCAAATCATGACAAAAAAATAGACCAAAAGTAATAAAATATGGAGAGTTGAACTCTTGTCACTTATGGGTATAAAATTGCTTACGACTTATTATTAGATCTACCAAATATACACAAAAAAAATCATAAAAATCGGTCAAACTGGTCAAGTGTTTGCTATCGAGGACTGCATTTGACACAAGATAATGCCTAACATCGCAGCAATCTGGTTAAATTAGCTATAAATAAGCTATGAATGGTTAATCTGGTTAACTTAATAAATAGTTAGTTAAACTAGAATCGTGCATGCAATACGCCAAGTAAATCTAAGAGCTTTTGTGTGACTGCATAAGTGATTTAGTAGGTTCAAGGCAATTTTTTTTGACCACTTAAAACTAAAACATTTTTCGTTATAGGTGTCACACAAAAGCTCATGGATCTAAGCGTCCTGTATGGGCGTCTAATAGAATAGCTAATTTTACCAGATGGCCGACACGACGTTCAGCCATCTGACTAAAGTTCGGCTCAATGACTTGGCAGTTGTCCTTCAGCCGTTTAATCAAAGGCGTTTAATCAAAGGCCTAAGGGTACAATTAAGTGGCTATTTTAACCAGATAGCTGCGAACTTAATATTACAATAATGTTAACAGCATTGTTGTGTTTCGACAGTTGGAGGTAAGATAGCCAGTTCCTCTGTGGGTCTTACCATCAGGTAAGTAAAGGCCCGTAAAGAATAAAAAAATGATGAAACTTTTGAATTGAAATTTCTGTTTTCCAAAGTTTCGTGTAGGTATGAAACGCGAACTTTGGGATACCATAGGAGTAAGGAAGGTTGCGTATCTGGGGCATGTGATAAGACACGAAAGATACGCCCTCTTGCAATTTCATTATAAATTGCAAGAGGGCGTATCTTTCGTGTATGGGCAAAGTACATAATTGGAAAGCGTGGTGTCGGCCGCAGGAAGAAGTCTTGGTTGAGAAACCTACGCGAGTGGACCGGAATATCAAGCGCTGCAGAACTTATCCATCTTGCGAAAGACAAAGTAAAATATGCAGAGCTGACTACCAACCTTCGTTCATCGGAGAGGCACTAGAAGAAGAAGAAGAAGAAGTTTTCCAAAAGTTGTGATGCCAGTATCCGAGTTTGTATAACTATTTAAGTATTATATTTACCGATACTGCGACACCTTTATATTCAAGCCGAATATAGAGTCCAGTGTTAACCGAAACTCTAGATAATAGATCTTCTATAATAGGCGCCTTATTGAAAGTAATAAATAGGTCCTACGTGCCCGATCAAATAAATGGTGGCACCTTGGTAGTTTTACTTCGAATAATATTATAATGGACACTATTAAAGGATTTAGGTGAGAAATTCATTGTATTTCTATTGTTCAGTGAATGTTTTCATGAGAATATATACGTTTGTTATTGTATTTGATGTCTTTAACACGCGAACACTTTATTTTGAGGCTTTTATAACTAAGTTTTAAGACGCGCCACAGCTTTTCATCTTTAAAGTCGGAAATATTGGAAGCGAACTGGTTTTACAAAACCTTTGTTTTACTTTTCCTCTTTATTTATTTAGGGTTTTTTGTTTAACATCTCAATCCCATCGTAGCTAATATAATATTTACTGACAGTGATTACATAGTTTCAAGGCTACATTAGAAGTAGAAGTGTGCAGGATGGTTTGAACTATAACCTCATTGTTGAGATTAATTTTAAAATTACTGATAAATAGCTCTCTTTGTCGTCTGTTCTTAACACATTTCATCAATAGATGTTGCACATCTTCTACTTGTCCACAAACGTCACAATTAGATGAACTTTCTTTTTTCATTAGATAAGCAAACTTCTTCGATGCATAGTGACCAGATCTTACTCTAAACATTTAATGTTATTCCTATTCCAAAAACCAAGGTACCGGAAGAGGCTGACATTGAATTGTTCTGTACCAAATTCCTTTTGTTTTTGAGCGTTCGTCAAAATACTCTTTCCACTGCATAAGGCACACGTTTTGATATTAACACATCACACACACCACTACACCTAGTGGTGTAGTCACCACTAGTATAGTACCTAAATATAATCTGCATGTGAGGTCTGCCATCGTGTAGAGCTGTAGAGGTGTGTGGGGTTTGTGAGAAGTCCGACAAATTAAGCACTGATATTATTATAGTTACATCACTACTTATAGCTTATAATGGGCCTCAGAAGAAGGCTCAATGTCACCCAAAGGGCAATGAAGATGGCTATGCTCGGGGTTTCTCTGCGTGGTAGTATCAGGAATGTTGAGATCCGCAGGAGAACTAAGGTCTCCGACATAGCCCGAAGAATTGCGAGCCTCAAGTGGCAGTGGGCAGGCCACATTGCAAGGACTGATGGCCGGTGGGGCGGAAAGGTCCTCGAGTGGCGGCCGCGTACCGGGAGATGCAGCGTTGGTAGGCCTCCCGCAAGGTGGACCGACGATCTGGTGAGGGTCGCGGGAAGCCGACGGATGCGGAGAGCGCAGAACCGATCGGTATGGAGATCTTTGGGCGAGGCCTTTGCCCAGCAGTGGGTGTCTTTCGGCTGAAATGATGATGATGAATGATATCTCTAGGCGTCAAGATGCTGACTCCTGGGCCCCGATCGCGCTAATTTACACCGTATTTACTAAAGCATAACCAAAATGTTCCATTGAGTAAAATTTGTATGGCGCGTTTTGACAGCAATGAGCTCCAAAGAGGTTACTATGGTTGCCAATAAAGGAACGTATTTTCTGTTATCCAACAAAAATCTTCGACGTTTTATTTCTAAACGTTTTTAACGCCAATAGTAGGCACCAACTAAATCAAAAACGTTCGTCCGACAGCGGTGAATACATTCCCATAAATGGTTGCCATAGTAACGTCTTTGTATCTAGATGCTGTCTAAAATCCCTCGTAAAGTATACTTAATAAATCTTCTATCTTCTATATATATAAAAATGTTATGTTGGTTTGTGTACGCTTCAAAAACTCAAAAAGTTCTGCACCGATTGAGTCGAAATTTTAACATGATATAAAATCCGCATCAAGGATTGTTTTTATCTATTTTTTGCATCAGTCACATATCTGCGACCGCGAGAAAACAGTTTTTTTAACGATGCGCCACTGCGAAGCGTGGCAGGGTACAGCTAGTATATTATATGATTATAATCAAAGAGATCAACGTATGTTCCGAAAAAAAAGCCCGGATCGTTAGAAATAGAAAGATTCCATGAAAGGTAAAACCGAATCTAGCGCCAAAATTTGACTTTATATTAATTTTAAATATTGCCAGTTTTGGATGCGAGAAAAAAGGTGCAAAAAAAACTATACAAGTTAATCTATAGTTTTAACTAATATTTGGTTATAGTACCACTCTATAGAGCTTATCCATGTTATGTTATATTTTCGCATGTGACATTCACGTGTAAGAACAATCCAAAACACGCAATAACTAATCCGAGAGCGAGCCGATACAGTTTTGCTGAGTCACTAAAAAGTAAAAGTATACGCAGTAAAACGATAGCAATAATAAAACTGCACGCCCAATGACCGTGAAATACTTACCCGGTCAACCTTGAAACTCGGTAACTCCAACTGTTCCCGACTTCCCAAACCTCAAGAGGAGCTTCGGTAATTACTTAACTATGAAGATTAAATTTAAGCGAGTAGCAAACTTTATTAGTCTTGTTCGTGGTTCGCAGCACACGTTGAACCGTTGCCGATATAGTCACGTCTGAGGGACTCGGCTATCCTGGTAATGTAATAGTAGGAGCTGATGGCCTGATAAGCTCGGTAACATAGTCTTAAATAATTGCAATAATAGGTGACACTAAAATTAAATAAGTATGACAAATATTAAAACTATTCAGAATAATAAGAATAACTTTACTTGTCATTTTACAATGATGCTGTAACATAATTTTATTAATAATCATAAAGGAATATACTTAATAAACTGAGGAACCGTCTCCACCTCAATATCACGTACAAAGAAATTTAGTAGCTCATTTCTTTGTCGTACTTCCAGAACTTGGAATTCTTTGCCAGCACATGTGTTCCCTTCTTCCTATAACATGGGGTCCTTCAAGAGAGCACCTTTCGGGCCGGCGAGGTGGAGGCGGCTAGAGCGGTGTCTGAACTGCACTAGCTGTCTTCGCATATGGACTCTTCTTTCCGCTTCACATCAGGTGGTGTTAATTCATTTGTCGTGCTTTGTATAAAAAAAAACTACAAAACACTAAGTTAGCGACTAAAAATCTGTTTTGGTCGACTATTCAACTATTTGTCGCTTAATCAGTGTGTTCGTTGGATTGTATGTTGCTCAGTCAAATACAAGCCAATCATAAATACACCTCACAATCATAGATGTGCTAAGTAACAGAAACAATGACAACTACCCTCCGCACGCTAGTAATAAACTGTATTGCGCCAGCGCAGTATCACGGAAGCCGATTGACCAACAGTGGGCTTAACACATGAGGAGTTTGGGTCATAACACCACCACGCAGGCCCAATGCTTTTTGTGGGTTAAAGCGGTTGCAGTAACAACCGGGACCAACGGCGTGACGTCAAAACTAGTCAAAAGTATTCTTGAGTCATCCCGTCAGTCACAAGTATAGACTCCAACTTATTTATCTTAAGAACTTAATCTGATTGACTTTATTTTAAGATCTACTCCTTCTTCTGAGAAACTAATAATCATTGTACTCAAACAAATAAACGTATTTACTAACTTACTTTCAAAGAAACTACGATTTTCAGGTCAAATATAAACTCTTGCCATTGCACTAAGTAAACACAGCTCAGTAGAAATCGGTCCTTCGAGCCGGATCACTTTCTTTTCAACTGAAAATGTATTATTAACGAGATGCGATTAAATATAATTTCTGTCTACCTATTTTAACATAGTAATTGAGTAATAGTTTTCCTTTTGCTCTTTATAATCGTTCGTAAGTCTCCGGAATCATAATTATGACTATTAAAAATAAATTGTGTCTGAAATATGTAGCTCTTTTATACAAAAGCAAACAATAAAAAACACAAATAACTCAACACCACCTGATGTGAGGACAGCTAGACTTAGTGCAGTTTAACCTTTCCACGACATACCAGACACAATTAAATTTAATGTCATACATTTATGAAGTCTGGGCGTCAAAAGATTAAATGTACACAGCTCAAGTCAAGCCGTCTCCACCTTGGCGGCCCAAAAGGTGCTTTTTCACGCCTCTTTTGAAAGAGCCTATTTTATAGGAAGGTGGAACACATGACGCACTTGATAGGTTAATACTAAACATTGAAAAAAAACCAGCAACAGACAGACTCGGTATTTTTCGCATTTATAATATTATTAGTATCGATTGACTTAATTTTATCATCAAAGTACTGTCTCTGGACTGTGAACCAGTTAAGTGGCATCGAAATGAACATTTCCGTTGAATGAGCCCAAATTAGGGATGTACGTATTAGTGGCTACCCCAAATGAGTGCGATTCAATTAAAGCCCTCAGAGGAGCGGTCATATTGCCAGATCGGTGAATCGATTAAATCACTCGAAGTGTTTTGTTCATTGGGCACCGCTCGATTTTGATGCGTCTGTTAAGCTTGAGTGACTTTTGTGACATATTAGGATCATTATTATGGACTTGGCCAATTATATCAATATAATTTCTTCATTAAAACATGGTTAAAAGAGGACTTACAATAAAAATCAATAGAACAGCATATTTTTCCGAGTCTGCAGCTTACTGCTATTGTTTGATGATAGGACTTTTTTACCTTGCAGGCATGCAAAAGTTTTAGACAGTTTATTATTATTAGTTAGATATATAATAATTATTCGATATATGACATATATCAATACATAAAAAAGTTGTCACCCAAATAGCTAAAACCTCAAAAAGTTTTGACTAAAACTGGTGAAAAAATCAATTTAAACAAAAATTAAAACCGACTAACTAAACCTTTAATTAATTTTGAGTAAGTAGGTACCTAATTATCCCCTAGAAACAACTAAGTTGTTTCCAGCAACAATGGTTATTGCAGGTCCGTCAGCTTGTTTGTAATTTAGTCGTATAAAAAAACGTTTCGGCATACGCGCTTATACGTTTCGGCATACGCGCTTATACGCTCGCTTCATTTCGCGCTAAAAAACCAGGCTCACGTACTTACATCACATGGGCTATTCCGGCGTGTTCGCTCGAAGTAAGTCAGTATCAACATGACGTATACGAGCTTAGAAGCGCGGCCATGTGCGGCAACGCTCGAACGAATTGCGCGTGTGTCCTTTATGTCCCTACATGCGTTCCCGAAGACGAGCTTATAGGTACGCGCAAATAAAACACAGGTCGGAAATCGCTTAAACATAGTGCGACAATTTTATTGGTCACTGTTCAAAAAATGAGCATTTTTTAAAACAAGCTCCTAGGTTGAAAAATGAAGGAATTAAATACTTCTGCTTCGTGTTCACTTCTAAGTCGCAGATTTACTTCTAAGGACAGATTTAGATAAAATCTGGCATGAAGATAGATTTTATCTAAATGACAAACGACGAAGACTATATTTTGGCTTGATAACCGACATGTCCGTTGGTGGAACTGCGAGCAGCCATTAGTGTCACATATAAACACGACCCTTTGTTTGAGATTCTATGCAGTCAAGTTGATTTTGTAACTCCACTTAAAAATAGTTTTTTGTTAAATAATAATACATTTATAATGTTCATTTGTTGCAGGTATTCAGTGTGCACCACTAATTGGCAGCTATAAAGATTACCAACAACTTCTTGAAGGTGAGTTGTGATTGATACTATTTTTATCATTTTGTCTAATGAAATAAAATGATTTAACTCGCGTTTAATTAGATGTTACAATATTATAACGTCTAGTTTAAGTTAATAGTGTAACATCTAATTAAAAGCGGGTTAAATCCGATGTTTAATTAGATGTTACATTATTATTATATGATGTATACTAGACGTTATATTAATTTAACATCTAATTAAACGCGAGTTAATTCGGTAACGTGGTTTTATTTCTAATGTGCAGTGCTCGCGAAAATATAAGGCATAACTATTTTATCTATTATTGAAATTGTTAAAATATTTGCATGCCTGTGTCTTGTATGCAATTATAATTACCGAGCAGTATATTAATCGTTTACATATCTAGAAAATAACTAAACCATACGACTAGAATTTTAGCTTATACACATCATGAAAACTGAAAGAATAGACCGATACTATCCAAGGGTCCCTAAATCAGTAAGCTGTGTTTTGGGTTGAAGGGAAAGGTACAGTGTAATTACTAGGAATAGGAGGCATTTCGCCTTGCACAAGCAAATCAGTGAGCCTAGACAAGGTGCTATTTGACAATCACGTATGGGATTTGACATTTACAATCGAAAGTCGAACGATATGCCCATATGTCAAATCCCATACATATCCCGCTTATCGAAAGGTATTTTGGCTAGGCCAGGCTAGTGTCAAATAAAAGTCATCAGGGGATGTTTTAAAAAGTCAATAATCACAAATAAATTATTGGTGAATTTTGGTTTGTGTGAAAGCTAAACATTTCCTGCCTCAACTATTATATTTTTTACCGAAAATTCTCTAGAAAACATTTAGTTCTTGCCTGACTTGCTTAGTCATGTAGTCTTATTAGAATCACAGTCTTCATTTCCATTATTTTCTACTTGAAAGTTCGTATGAAACGCCGTGCAACGTAAGCGCTCATAAGGCATAATGTATATTATTACAAAGTAGCTTAGTTCATTTTTAGCAAAGTGACTAAAGTAATTATGTATTATTTGACGTAATTATCTCATTTCTGTCTCAGTCACTTCCCGCCGCAAATCGCGAGCAGGCAGAGTCATTTCCGGGACCTTGCGGCAGCTTTTTATGCTTTTTTCTCAGAAGTACAGACGACAGCACATCAAGTGTAACAGTTGCATTACGAAAGCCGCCTCTATTACGAACGGGATAAGAGCGGTCTCAAGACCAAAACTGTTACGCTTGACGTGCTGTGGACTGTACATTGCAGATTTATTTCTGAAAAGAATTTGTCGCAAGTGAATCATTGGTTTTTAAATGTCTCTTAGTAATTGACTTCAAAGGTGGTAATGAATGAAATAACAATGATTTAGTGTTTAAAAAACAATAGATGCAGAATAATAGTATGTGATATAGACTTTATTCACAGAAAAATAATTAATTAAAGAAAAGTACTTAATTTACAATAAAATCTTTGTTGAACTGAAGTAGGTGGCCAGTTTAGCATATGGCAGACTATACGTCCAGCGCTGGTTTTCGACTGACACCTGTGAGCCTTTAGATAAGGATGCCAAACAAGCCAGCTTTAACAGATACAAAGCTATTAATTAATTATAAAAAGTTAACAAAAACAGAAACTTGATGTAAAAATTAACAAGTAAATGCGGAAAAATATGCGGTATGGTAAGCAAGCAGAGATAAATAGTGACTATTAAAATTTTAATGATGTTTTTTATTTGTTAAGTAAAGAAAAACATCATGTCTGTTTAAATTTTCTAAACTTTAATATTATTTAGAATATCACTTTTAAATTCTTAATGGTTAGCAAATTCCAACAACGTTGAGTTTATAATTATTTATTTTTTAACCGACTTCAAAATCGAGGAGGTTCTCAATTCGGCCGGTATGTTTTTTATTTTTTTATTTTTTCTATGTATGTACACTGATTACGCCGAGATTACTGATCCGATTTACGTGATTCTTTTTTTGTTCGATGCGGAATAGCTGCCATTTGGTCCCATAAAATTTTTTTCAAAAACAGTTGGGTACTTTGGTTTTAAATATAAAAAAACTGAAATTATGAAGTCGTCTACATATGCGTAATTGCGAATTTTTGCTTTTTCCAATGACTTTTTAGTGAAACGATGCGATAGTAGGAAACAATATAATTTGACGGTCACCCATCTAGCTTTGACCGTAGAAAGATATCACTAAAAATTGTGATTGTGAGTAGGTTAAATTGTAAACTTTTTATGGTTCTACAACAAAAGAAAATCTTCTCTTCGCCCGCATGGGCTAACGGTGTAGAATTTTAGAAACCCCATAATTCATAATAATTCATAATAACTTTATTTGTGGCACATAGGTAGATACAATTATATAGATGTATAAATTTTTACAAGTTCGAGACTATGGCCCGCCTGTAGGCATACAAATATTTAACATAATAAATTAATTACGATACATTAATAACAATGTCATTACAATATTTTACATGTCAACAAATAAAATAAAAGTGGAATCAAAAATAAATATAATTTTACAAATAATTAGGGATTTAAAATTGTAATTCTATTAAAAATAAAAAAATAGAAAATAAAACTAGCGGCGCACAGACTTGTCATTAATAAATTCAGCGACCGAGTAGTAAGCCCTGTCCAGCAACAAACGTGATAACTGATTTTTAAATAAATGTATTGGTAGCTGTTTCAGGCTGTCAGGTAATCGATTATATATTTTAATAGCCATAGCAAGAACACCTTTCTGATACAGCATAGTTTTTGAAGGGTGTATGTAAAGCTTCGTTTTATTTCTTAAGTTTATTTTATTTATAGTCTCTGCGGCTACAAATAAATGAGGATTGATTTTAACGAATAAAGCTAATTCCAATATATATAGACATGGAAGTGTCAGAATTTTTATAGATTTGAAGTATTCTTTACAGGAGTCAATTGTTTGTATGCTGCTTAAGGCACGAATACATCGCTTTTGTGACCTAAATACCATTTCTCGATTTGTGGAATTACCCCAAAATATAACTCCATACCGCAAAATGGAGTCAACAAATCCATAGTATGCCGTACGAGCTGTATTTAAACTTGATATACGTTTGGTTTGTTTGAGTGCATATACAAAGTTATTAATTTTCTTACAGAGCTGCTGTGTGTGACATTTCCAATTAAGTGCACTATCTATATATAACCCTAGGAATTTGATTTCATTTACTGATTCAATGTCAATACCCATATAATTTACTTTAATGTCAATTTGATTATTTTTTTGTCGAAAATGCATGATTTTGGTTTTATTTACATTTAATATTAGATTGTTACTACTTAGCCATTTAATTACAGTTTTAATAGTGTCATTTACTTCTTTTTCATACGTCAACTTATTATCACATTTTATTACTATGGTACTGTCGTCAGCAAAAAGTACCATAGGGTGTTGTATACTTTTTGGCAAGTCATTAATATAAAGTAGGAACAATAAAGGCCCTAAAATGCTGCCCTGGGGTACTCCTAACGAGTTTTGCCTGTAATCTGAGATAAAACGTTTTTCAGTTTTAGTTTTTTGACACATGTTGTTTATTGCAGTGTACTGTTTTCTGTTACTAAGGTATGATTCTAGAAGTTGTAGTGCATTTCCTCTGATTCCATATGCATTTAACTTTTGCAATAATAGATCATGACGAACATAATCGAAAGCTTTTGACATATCCATATACACTGCACAAACAGGGATTCTTTTATCCATAGATTTAGTCACCAATTTCACCAAATCATATATCGCAATGTTTGTGCTCTTGTTTTTACGAAAACCGCTTTGTTCTTTAGCAAATATGTTATTTTTCTCAAAAAATGGATATAATCGGTTGAAAATGGATTTTTCAAAGATCTTGGAAAATACAGGAATAAGCGATATTGGCCTATAATTAGCTGCTTCTTTTTTATCACCTTTTTTATACACTGGTGTAATAACTGAAATTTTCAGGGCATCAGGAAATACACCTATACATAAAGACTGATTTATTACGTATGATAAAGGTTGACTAATTATGTTTGCACTACATTTAATTATTTTGGTTGCAAAACCGTCATACCCTACACTATTTGTGGATTTTAGTGCATTAATTATCTTATGTATTTCTAATGGTGTTGTAGGGCTCATAAAAATTGAATGTAACAAAGTGGAAATTTGTAAATTAATGGTTTTGGTCAAGTTTGAGTTTTTATTTATTTCGTCAATAAAAAAATTATTAAATACATTACATATTTCCTTTGGATGAATTATAACTTTGTTCTCATGCCTGATCTGATTTATGTTTTCTTTTTGGGTAGTTGCATTTGTTTTTATTTATTACTTTCCACGTAGCTTTTGTCTTGTTTGTTGCATTTTGTATCATAAAGTTATTTTGAGCTTTTTGTGTCATTGTGATTATTTTTTTGTATTTTAGCGAATACAATTTTAATTTTTGTTTATTTGCATCATTCCGTTTTTGCCTATAATTCCATAACAGTTGTCTTTTCTTTTGGCTACAAAGCCTTATGCCTCGAGATACCCATCTGAGTTTTTTCCTAGCTTGTATCTTCCGTTTTATTAAGGGAAAGCATAAATTATAAAACAACCATTTGACGCTGTTGGGGGATGATTTTAGAAATACACGTGCCTCATAATTTTAAGTGTGGAGTATGTGTATTGTGTACCGGTTTAATCAACACAGAGAATAAAAAGTTCACAGAAATTTTAACATTTCGAAAAACCGTTTCTTAGTATCGTAAAGTAAGTTTCTTAGTAGAAGTTACCTACATTTCCTCAAAGATTTCTTGTCTTTGGCACCAGCTCTGCGTTGTTACAGCAGTCAGTCAGGACTATGAATTTTATACAAACCGATATGGGTCGTATGCTTTTGCCAATTTAGAAGAGTCATCAAACTTTTACTGTCTGTAAACTTTTTTTAAAACCGCGCAAAAAACGGATACAGATAGGAGTCCCTCCATCTTGCGTAACGATAATCAAAAAATATTCAAACCTAATTTCCCAAGAGCATCAATGTCATTCTTCATAAGTTTTAACAGTTCCACCTTTAATGATACCTGAAAAATTAGAAAATAAAATTGCTACTCAATTTCTCAATGATAAGGAAAATGTGCCTTTAATAAATATCCCTAAAAACGTTCCAATATCTTTGTAATCGACATAAAACGGAGCTTTTGATTGTTAGCAAAAAAAGATAGCTGATATTTTTAGTTAAACAAGGGTGATAGACAAGATTTATCATTAATATGTTTGATGTTGGCAATAAAAATATATACAACAAACTTCCTTCACAGAGGAACAAAATATGATCGAAAATTCACAAAGTATTTCAAATCAATTTGACTGAGAAAGTTATTACTCTTATTGAGGGAGAGGCTAATTCAAAACAAGGAAATATATCTGAATGAAATCAGTCATACCATGATATGAAAGGATAAAGAGCATCCTCAGTGGCTGGCATTGAACATGGGCATAGAACGCGTAAAATAACCATAATTAAAATGGGCATTCTCCGACTCGGACCCATCACAGTTTCCACACCACCCCGTGAATTTGGGAGCGCCGTCTCCAGTCGCAGGCGTGTGCCGTGTGCTTACACAAATAGTTGCGTATGTGTAAAAGATTTGTGTGGCTATGAAATGAGTAGTAAAATCGCTGCGACTGTATGAAGAATTAATGAGTGTCTATCCTGTGATATGAGTCAGATATCCATCAGCTAGCAGAAATAGTTTATCGATTTTTCTTTGCTATCATAATGTACACACATGAACATATGAAGTGTAACAGTTGCATTACGGAAACCGCCTCTATTACGTACGCAATAAGGGCGATTATAAGGGTCGTTTAAGTTACCTTGCGTTCGGAAATATAATTATGTATATGCATACTATGCTTGAAACCGAAAAATATGTTCTTTTTTTGTAAATAATATAAAAAAGAACATATTTTCTGGCTTTAAAAGTGTCTTATGAAGAAACGTCGGCATTTTTTTTCTTAGTGAAAAAATGCCAATATCGGTAAGTAGAGAGCAGACTTGGAAATGTGGTCTAATATTCTTTATTTTTTTAGCATTGTCGCTATGAATACATTTCCTAAAAAGTTAAATTAATCAATTAGTACTAGTCTACACGTTTTCAACTATTCAATATACATATTATTTATTGGCAAAGGGATTATCGATTTGTGGGTTGTGGTTTCGACACATGTTACACAATCTATCAATACGTGTATTGAAACTATTTTACAACAACAGCATGGTAACAATATGTTCCATTATCTAATACATGGTTCTGAACAAATTCCAACACTTAAGTATTGGGAAGTAGTGTTGCAAGCAATAGTATAAAATATCGATATTCTATCGATACTATCGTGGCCTTGAAAAACAGTCACAATATCGATAGGACTATGGATAGTTCGATACCATCGATACTATCGATGGCCAATAGTTTGCAATACTTTTGATGAAACCTAAAACTAACGAACTAATAAGTAGTTGCGGGAAAACATCCACTCAAATTTTACAGTGTAAAAGCACTGACTATTATTAATAGTCAAAGTTGACTGGATGACTAGCCAATTCTAATTCTTTCTAAGATAAATACTAATTGCTTCTGAGCCAAAAATCGATATTATAATACTATCGATAGTAATTTACCTATCGATAGTTCTTCATACAAAAAGTAATAATAGTATTGATAGAATCGATACTATCGATAGTATTGATTAAAAACTATCGATACTATCGATACTATCGATACTATCGATACTATCGATTGTATCTAAATTCAATAGTATCGATACCATCGATAGTTTTAGGTTTCATCAATAGTATTGCAAACTATTGGCTATCGATATTGTGATTGGGAAGTCCCATTTTGAGTAAACACATGAGCAGTGTCGTGGAAAGAGAAAGAAAAAGTCGATTAGAAAGAGAACAGTGAAATAATGGAAAAATATAAAAAAAGGATGTATGCGAGCAACAGGGCAATTGAAGCCTTTTTTTTTGGTTTCGCTGGGAAAAAATGTCTTAGGCATGCCCTCCCGTCGGGGGACGAGAGGGGTATGTGGGACTCCCCGGGAATGGTTCCCGGGTCTACCCACTAAAACGACCCAGCGGCACTCCCTCATCGCCTTAAGTAGTCTGGGAAACCGGCAGAGCCTCTACTTCCAGTCCCCCACCGGCGATTGCCCGCCTGGGCGGCGGGCACTTCACGCTCTGCGGGGAGGGGGGCCAGAGGGTGACCGTGAGTGCTCGGCCAACCTCTACGGCGAGGTGATGAGCAGTGCAATGCGGGCTAGGGTGCCCCCGCGCCTGTCGCCCGCTGCTCTTCACCGTGGGGGGGAGGAGGGGCGGTTATGCATCCGCCTTCTCCTCCCCCTCCTCCGCCGGCGCGTCAGGGTCGTCCTCCTGCGCGCGCTCCGCCTCCTCCCTCTGCGCCATGACATCCTCACAGAAGGAGGCGACCGCCGCCCAAGCCTCTTCGCTCCCCAGCATGGCATTTACCACGTCGGGAAGCGAGAGGTGCGGCCCGACCTCCGTGACAAGACCGCGACGCCGCTCGGACCACGACGGGCACACCTCGAAGGGCAATTGAAGCCTAGTCCAACTGTTGGACCGGATGGTTTACTTATTTCTTATAGGGCTGCAGATCCTCAATTCCTGTGCCACTCTGATATGTATTCAATTTGATTGTTAGATCGAGTGCTTATCCTCCTGAGTGGTAACTTTCTCAAGTAACACCGATATCCCATGGATTTAGGCCAGCAAGATCTGTCAATATAAATCTGATGACCTTAACTGGGTATCTTTCTATTGGCTTAGAGCGTGGCGGTCAAATAGATGTCAGTTACTTTGATTTTCGTAAAGCGTTCGATCGGGTCGATTGCAACATTTTTCTGTTGAAACTAGACGCAATAGATTTTTCTTCTCAACTTCTCCGACTATAATCTCCGGGGTCGACGGCAATTTGTGACTAAGCCACTTTTGCGACTAAGAGTTTCCCTGAGACAGAGTCCAGGAAGAAATAGGCATCAAGTAAATATTGGAAAAACAGAAGAATCCATGGGTCAAATAATCTAAGTATTTTTTCGTGTTAACGTTTTTCAAATCCTTACGATGCCTTTATTTGAGATAGCGAATTAGCGTAGACTGTAAGAACAATCATCAGGGAAAGGGAATACTTTTCGCCAAGCTTAGTGATCGCTTGGAGACTGTAGTCCGACTGTAAATTGTTCCAACTTTTATTATACTGATGTTCATCGGAAAATTCGTAAGCGTGATTTAGACTTTTACACTATGTATTGTGATTTGTGATTTTTCTTTGTCGTGTCTCGGTTCTGTGCATAAATTGTAATTTTCGCTGATCAAGTATTATATTAACACGGTCATTTATTGTTAATTGACCATGTAGCCGCTACACTCATTGAGCTAAATCTTTAGCAAGTAAAATATAATTATCTTGAGATGTTTTCGCACTATCTTATGTCGGTACACAGCCTAAGACAAAGAGCATGGACAGACATTTCTAAGTTACAATAGTTCTGATCACTAACTTATATTTTTCCTTAATTAAGTTTATGAAGTCAGAAAACTTTGCTTATTAGGATGCCTTACCGCAAAATGTTGTGCTTTGAAACATTTTTACTTGGCAGCTTTTTACGCCGAGTTCTTGTTCTTACCACAGATATTTTAATAACATTGTTATTTTAATATTTCTCAAATATTAGATTTACCTGTACGGTCAGCAACATACTAAGTTTTGAGAGTTCTCAAAAATAACTACACTGAAAAAAAAACAACTTTTGACTAGCTGTAACTTAAAAAGCGACCACATAACTAGAGTAATACCTAGCCAACTTAAAAATGGTGATAAGATAACACACTTAATTTGTTGAATCAAATAAACTGTAATTATACCTCAGCAAATGTTAGAAGCATAACTAATGTAACCGCATAACTAATAAAAATCAATGTATGATGTAATGCAATCATATTACTACAACATTAGAATCGCCTTTCATTTGTTAAAGATTTAAGCGATGCTACAAGCAACATACGATTCTATTATAGTAGTGTTAGAATTGATTTCTGAATGAGAGCAGATATGTTTCTCGTCTGAATTCTCAGAGTAGGGATACACTCAGAATTGTGCCTACAGTGAGATGTATACAGGCTTGTAAAGATGATGATGAGTGGGCATTGATACACTGCAAGGAGAATTAGCGAAGCGTTTTGCGGTGCAGTGTTATTTGACGACTGTCGATCATTTGAAACTGATTTACAAATATGTGTGTGACTGTGTACCTCTTACCGTCCCTGGTATAGAGCTGATCTCCTATCTTAATAGGTAGGAAATAGGTTCTATATAAAACTGAAAGGCTGCTAGGCGAATTGTGTAGAAGCACAATAATAGGAAATCGAATTCGACGTCAGTTAAATATTAACAATACAGTCTCTGCCAAAGAATTTAACGAAAAGCATCAGTTGTCATGTATGGAAGAATGACGTCATCACATCCACAATACACTTTTTTAGATGACATCATACAATACAAAACATCGAAACCAGAGCTCTTTAAGCACTACGCTACCGGTCTCCTCAATTCTCAATAGTGTGAGATACATGTTGAGTAGGATAAAAGATTTGGAACAGTCACTAGGTATAATACTATGTATCTAATTTTGATGGGCGATTTGAAATCGAAAAAAGGAATTCGTTTTACTTCATTTGAGATTGCCGTACCATGGGAATTATCTGAGCTTGCAGTGCACCAAAAATAACTATGTTGTTTTAGATTTGCAACCGGTTTATTACAAAATTAGAGTCGTAGTTCACTTGTTAAAGATTTGAGTGACGTAAAAATTCTATCTCTGTATTTTATATAATTCTAATTATAATTCTAATAATGATAATAACTAGGTATATATAATTCTAATAATAATATTCATACACTCCCTCTAATGTAAGCTGTCTTCGCCTGTGATATAAGTTGCGATCGCTTATTTGTAAACTACTTAACGCCGTGTAGGAACTCTGTAAACTTTTTGGTAAAAAATAATTAATTATTGGGAGTGAGTGCCCTTTTATGTTACTATTAGATATGTTGGATGTACCTATTTAATAAATAACAAAAGTATAACAATATGTTACATAACTACAAGTCCTAACATTATTCAATGATCTACAACTACCCTACAAATAAAGTCATAGAACACTGAATAGCTTCATAACGAAGGTTATTTTATGTGTTAAAGATAATATAAACTACATTACTGATAAATATAACAATATATTTTGTGTTAAAAGCTCTTACACAGGACAGCCCCATACTTTTCAAGCCGGGTAAGCCGAAATTTACGGCTTATCCGACATGAGCCGTAAGGCTGCGTGCACGCGACTATTGTTCCGGCAAAGCTTTCCGGAAGTATTTTATTATAAAGGTTTTTTTAAACAACATGAGAGTGCTCTAAAGAGATTTTTGACCTTATCCCATCTTCCCCCTTCCTTCTCAGGAGCACGCGTGCCGGTCTTCTGAATCATTGATTGACTGTCTCCACCTCAACATCAGGGATGAAGAAGTTGAGTAACTCATTTTTTGTCGGACTACCAAAACTTGGATTTTTTTGCCAGCATATGGGTTCTCTCGTTCCTATAACATTCAAAAGAGATGTGGAAAGGCACCTTATAGGCCGACAAGGTGGAGGCAGCTAGAAGAGTGTGTTACAAGCTGCACTAGCTGTCTTCGCATAAGAATGGACTCTCCTTACTGCTTGATATCATGTTGAGTCATTTACCGAAAGTATGCCTCGATTTTTCTTTAACATTGGTGTAGGTAGATTATGTAGCTAATTCAATCCTTTTTTTATATTAAACTCTACAGAGAAAATATAGATTAATGATATGTTTGTAGAATTATAGAGTTAGATTAATGGTCCTTTCTACTCGAGTTTAGACAAGCCAACTGCGCAAAAAAGAAATAAAGGATTTGAAAATACTATTAAAAATTTTAAACCTTCTTTGATATGTTTTTTACATTTATTGATATCAACGGAAATGTTGCATTGACCTAAAAATGTCGTTAATTATACGATGTAAACCCTTTCGAGGTTTTTGGATTGGTTTATTTCGAATAATTAGCAATTGAATACTAAAAAGACCAAGTGTGTGAAGTTCTCCCTATCTAATGTGAAAAATATTTAAACCTATTTAAAACTGAATAGGTAACGAAGAGCTTGAATCAGTAAACACTACTGTATATTTAGGAATAACGTTAAATTCTAAGCTACGGTGGTTTGCTCATATAGAAACTCTTGCAGGAAAGCTTAGCTCAGCTGCTTATGCTGTTAGGACAATTAGAAACTTAACTGATGTTGACACAGCTCGACTGGTGTATTTCAGTTATTTTCATAGTGTCATATCTTACGGTATTTTGCTGTGGGGCAAAGCAGCCGATATTCAAACTATCTTTGTTCTACAAAAACGTGCAATAAGATCTATTTATAAGTTAGGTTCTAGAGATTAACATCGGGAATTGTTTAAGGAAATAAAAATACTTAATGTAGCGTCCCAATACATTTACTGTATAATTTATATTCATCAAAAGAAATACACTTTTGGAAAAATAGTGACACTCATAATATAAATACTAGAAATAAGAATAAGTTGGCTAATTTAGGTTGTAGACTAAAAAATATACGCAATTCTTTTGTTGGGCAACGTATACGCTATTATAACAAAATTCCTGAAGCAATTACTAAACTACCACTACAAAAATTTAGATTATTAGTCAAAAACACCCTCTAAACTAAAGGTTATTACACTATTAATCATTACATGAATGACAAATTTGTGTGGAAAGAAACTGTGCTCTAATTTTCACGAGATAAGTATGCCAATTTTATAAATATAATATATATTTGATTTATTTAATTTTATAATAATGTATTGTGATGTGACTGTGCGTTGTCGAACTGTATTAAAATAAAGGTTATACTTTTGTTATTAAGTTTGTATGTCGTTTCTAACTTGATAATACTTTTACTATTTTTTTTCTGTATAGCACTGCATTGCAAAATATTTAAATATTGTAACCACAAAAATTGTAATTTCATATTTCTATTATTATTTTCTATATTATTTCACACGAGTGTGTTGCCGGAGTCTTGTAGGTAGTTCAACTTTTGGAACCGGTGTAAATTCAGACATGACTGACAGATAGACAATATGACATTTTGAGACCATTTTTGAATTAGATATACATATTTTGTGATTTTTGACGATTCGAAAGAGCTTCTTATGAGCCTACTTGAATAAATATATTTTTGATTTTGCTTTTTAACTGAGTATAACGTACATATTAAACGAGAATGCGAGAAGCTCGGTGGCGTAGTGGTTTGAGCGCTCTGGTTTCGATAACGAAAGCAAAATAACTTTCGCCATGGTCAGTCCCGGGATGGGTCAACCAAAATTTCTAATCTTCGAGCTCCTCTGTGCTTCGGAAGGCAAAAGGCTTCGTTAAGCCGTTGGTCCTGTTTGTTACTGTAACTCCTTTACATCACCAGCCCGTATTGGGTTCGAGTGGTGGGGTTATGGCCCAAGCTTCTTATGTGTTTCTCCCATGTAGGAACGTCTATGCCCAGCAGTGGGACGTATACAGGCTGGGGACGATGAAGTAGGTAATAACTACCTAATTGCTTAAATGAACTTATGATGTTAAATTTAAGGTTCAATGATATTAGTATCGTTGGAGGAGCTCGGTGGCGTATTGGTTTGAGCGCTCTGGTTTCGAATACGAAAACAAAGCAACTTTCGCCATGGTCGACCCTGGGATGGGTCAACCAAAATTTATAATCTCGAGCTCCTCCGTGCTTTGGAAGGCACGTTAAGCCGTTGGTCCCGGTTGTTACTACAACCGCTTTAACCCACCAACCCGCATTGGGCCAGCGTGGTGGTGTTATGGCCCAAACTCCTCATGTGTTTCTCCCATGTAGGAAGGCCTGTGCCCAGCAGTGGGACGTATATAGGCTGGTGATGATGATGATGATGATATTAGCATCAGATTACTAGAATTGTAACATTTATTTATGAGTTTTCGATTAAGTTTTTTTTTAATGGGTTATTTGGTAAACCCTGTTATTAATTATAAGCCATGTGTATTAAGGTATTCAACGCTTTGCCAGCCGAACTTCAAACACTTAATAAAACACGCTTCCGTAGAGCAGTAAAAATATGACTACAAGAACGGTATTTTTACTTTGTTGGGGAGTACTTGAATTATATGTATAGATCAAGACAAAATGTTATGAATTATAATATTTATAAAAGATTAAAACTGTGTAAAACATCAAATATTTATGATAAATGACAATTAGGACCATTGACAATTAAGATAATGCTTTAAAATTAATTTACTCTTTGACATTTTCATGGTAATATATTTAGCGAGACATGTATGAAATAATAATTATTTTTAAATTAACGTCTCTGTAATTACCATGTTTCTTGTGAATAAATGATTTGATTTGATTTAACTTTATGGGAGAGAAATAAAGAGTTAATACAAATCTGCTTTAATATATATCAGTAGACATTTTCTACATTAATATATTCTCCAACCGGATAATAATGTCACATACGAGTGTGCGTTCAGCCTTACGCGACTCATCCGAGCGTTCCGGCTCTTAACCGGCTCATTAGATGCCGGGCCGCCCGTCCGGCCCGGATATTGCTGACGAACTGACACGGTTGGAACCGTAAGTATTAACGTACGTAGTTCAAACTTTAAAGGGCTTAGGGACGGCTTGGAGGGAAATTTTGTGAATGAGAGGTTTAAATATAAGACTTTATTGCCTCGACACATTGCCTTGGGTGTAACACATGTCAGTGGGATGTTTACATGTCTGTGTTATAGGATTAGATAATACACGCACGATTTATGCGACTTATGCACGTTTCATGTTCAGTTTTTTTTGTCATTTGTGATGTTTAGGTGTTTTGAAATTATCACTGTTTATTTACTTTTGAGTCCGATGTTTGGGTAATTTTGCCTTTCAGGGATGTTCATCGAAATGACATAAGTCTTGTTTAGCGATTTATGTATGTTACGCTGTATAGGGGTTTTGGAAATTTGGATCTGGTCATCGACTTTTTGTGCCGACTGTACCATGCATCCTTTTTAGTACTGTCGTACTCCCAAAGTAGGTATGTAGTTCTCTGTCAGCTCGAGTTTTTTCTCCTTTCTACGATATAGTTTTTTACAACGAGGTCTCATTTGGAAATGAGGTGCCTCTACAGGTATCTTTTGGCAGGGTGGAGACGTCACACTGCACTAGCTGTACTCACTAGCAGAACCATAGTGTCCTTGACGTGTTAGAGTATCGGAGGTGTTTGGATTCTCTTTTTTGATTAACCTTAACAAGCCCACTCGACGCATATAGGGCTGATGAAAGCATCAGCCTTATACACCAAACTCGCCATAAGGTTTTCAATAAACAATAACATTGTAACTTAATAATTGAAAAGAGTGACTACACGAGTTTGTTGCCGGAATCTTCACGGTAGTTCAACTTTGGAACCGGTGTAAATTCAGACAGACTGACAGACAGACAGGCTGTCTGACTGACAGTCGGACCTAAAGACTATCTGCCTTCTGACAGACAGATCGACTGACAGATCGACCGATAGATCAACAGACAGACCGATAGACAGACTGACATTATAAAATTGTCAGCTTACTTAGACCCATACAAGACAGAGAGAAAACATTATGACATTGGTAGTTAATATTGTTTTATGTGATAGACATAAGGGGTTTTTGACGATTCGAAAGTTCTCTTGGGGGAAATTCTTCTTGGGGGGCCTAATTGAATAAAGATATTTTCATTTCAATGAACTAGGCACACAACCAAGTACACGGTTCACGTCTGCATACCTCACGTTCGGAAGAGAATTGCGAACTCCGTATGAAATAGAACATATTTTGAGAGAAATTGTACAAACTGAAAAGTGTATACCAGAAATCACTCCACACTTAAAAAATTTAGCTAAAGACTTAGCAGCTAAAGCTAATATAGAAATAATGCAAGACAATAGAAAGAGAGCAAACCTAAAGCGACGCCCTGATCCCGGATAAGCTATAGAAGATTTAGTTTTAGTAGAAACTCATCCAATAAGCAATCAAGACAAACAATTCTCAGCTAAATTTGCTCCTCGACATGAGGGACCTTAAGTTATTATCAGAAAACATGGATCTTCAATGTACGAAGTTGCTAATACCGAAGAGCCTGAGAAGTCAATTGAATGGAATAAACTTAAGGGTTTTGTCCAAGAATATTAATATAAAGCTGTTATTTATAGTAATAAATAGATTAACTGATAGTCTAATGACAGAAAGGAATCACTTTATATCATATAATAAAGAAAAAGAAAGATACGTCTGTCTTGTCGTGTGTAACCGACATCTACGTAGGCGGATCAGGTGATGGTCACTTCACTTCTAAACAGGATGGTGCCGTCAATGCGACAATAAATTGAGACCTGGGCTATATTAGTTCATAGAAATAATTTGCCACTTTCATTAACATTCATTTGATAATTTCATGTCATTTCTATGAAATAATGCAGTCAAGGTTATATTATTTCATCTAAATGTCATATAATTATCAAATGAATGAGACGTTTTTGATAGTGGCAAACCATTTCTATGTATTAATATAGCCTGGGTTTGAATTTATTGTCGTATTGACGGCACCACCATGTATATTAGTATTTTTTTGTATATTTTTTATTTATTGGTGAAGTACCCACATACCTTACACAAGAGATATTCAATTATAGAGGAGAAAGAAAGTTCAATTCAAGCGGCGTTATCCTTCCGGACGGCTATGACAATTAAAAATCAATTGTGTCTGGAATCTGATGCATGACGGCTGTTCCTGATCGAGGAGTGGACTGTATAAATGAAACTAAGATGTGATGTGAAATGATGTATAATGAAATATTTACAATGCAATAAAATTATAAAATAACAACTGCCCGATTGACACCCGTACATCTATTCCGTATTGTGACACTGACGTAAACTATCAAAATGAGGTCTACCATGGCTTCTAACCGTGGTATGATCCAGCCAGTTGCCAACAACGGCCTAAAGTTCTGCACTGTTCAGTATTTTAAAACCGGCACCACTCAAAATAAATCTTCAGACATTTCTCAAGCGTTCATCGACTCATACTTGACTAAGGTCCTTGTCATCTGAAGATGACAGTTGCCGCGTCTCAAGTGAGGGTAGGTGTCGATCATTTCCTTGATCGATGTTGAGTGGAATCTTCCAGAATTTATAGACAAACCTGTTGGCCAGCCAATAAGGGTCATGAAAAGTTTTGGGTAGGTACCTACTTAATGTTATTTTAACATTAGGTATATAACTGTTTGAAAATATTATTAATACTTATTAGTTTTATTTGTAAGAAAGAAAACGATGAAAAAATATATGTTCCAGGCGGGACGCGAATCCGCGTTTCCTTAACAGGTAAGTTTAAAAAGATCTGTAAAAATATTCTTTCGGATCACTAGAGGTGTTAACTTCAATAAGTGGTGAGATAAACGTTGCTTTAAAAACGTTCAAAAAGGAAAGAAAGCGGTGAAGAAATTAGTAGGTTAAACCTAGTGCTCCGGTGGCGTAGTGGTTATTGCGTCTGGCCGGAAATCAGGAGCTGCGGGCTCGAGTCCCGCCTGGAGCATATAATTTTTTCATTGTTTTCTTTCTTTATTTGTAGGAATTGTTACAATATAGGGCGTTTAAAAGCTTCAAAAACATTAAAAATGTAGTTTTTTTTGTAGTTTCAAAACTTATCCCATTAATTTTGTTTTACAGAACAAACTATTTGTACTGATATTTTTTAAATTTATTCTATACCATGTACCACACGCCTTGTATATACAAATGTACCTAAAAAAATCTTAATTGAAAACAAAAAATAAAGGTATCCGCTAGTTATATATGTATCAAACATCCTTTATAAAAGTCAGTTATTAAGCAAAGAGCAAAAATCGCTATTACATCGATTGATCCAATGCAAAAATACTCGAAGGGCCCTTAGATGGTGGCCCGTGCCTTAGCCCAATGGTTGGCCCCGCATGTGGCGCTTCACCATGTAACACAGGAATGCTCTCTTATATGACACTTCGCGTCAGACAAATATTGGACGGTAAAACGCACGACATCGGATTCCCTTGACATAATTTTGGAGATTATATATTTTACTAGCTGACCCCGCAAACGATTTTTTGCCATAAATAAAAAAAATTAGATTGTAGCTGATTCTCAGACCTACTGAATATACATAATAAAACTTCATGAAAATCGGTCAAGCCGTTTCGGAGGAGGATTGGTAACTAAATTTGTGACACGAGAATTTTATATATTAGATTTTTAAATCAAGCTTAAAAAACTGGATAAAATTGTTGTCCAAATACTTGAGCTCGACAAAATAATAGACAGTTATTTCGTTTTACAGGATGTAAGCTACTTCCAAGGCAAATTTCAATTTAATCAGTTAAGCGGCTTAGGATTAAAAAGATAACAGATGTACGTACAGTGTTACTTTCGGATATTATATTAATGTGGAATAAAGAAAAGCAAACAGACCGATTTATCAATATTGCAGGCCGTAGCACTAATCACAGCTCACTGAAATATATTATGTATTTCAACCAAACACTGAGAGACAGACAAGTCAATAGTGCTAACGGTCACCCATCTAGCTTTATCCTTAGAAAAACACTTAAAAATGTGAAAAATAAATCAATAAAAATAAAACCGACTTCAAAACACTAAAATGGAAAAATAATTGATTTAAGTAACTAGGTAGGTACTTATCTCCTAAAAATGATTTTTTTGGAGTTGGTGCTTAGATGTTTCCAGAAACAATAGAAAGTGAAGCACCAACTCCAACAACATTTTTAGGAGATATGTACTTAAATTTAATTTATTGTTCCTTTTTAGTTTTTTTAGCATTAACGTCGCTGTATTGTTCTGCTTTGTGTTTGTAAATTTGTATTGTTCAATTTGTTAATGAACTAAAATATTTTTTTTTAATTTATCTAAAATTAACCACTTTTCTTATATAGAACCAGAGTATTAGTCCCATGTCTCTAACCTTATAACACATTCGTCTAACTAGCAGTTAACTGTCCGTAGCGTCGATCCATTTAACCCGTCGCAACTTAAACAATTTCAGATAGTTATAGCAGTTGACACGTTAACTAGTCGAGGAAATAACTAGTTGATCCACTATTCGTCGAACGAAAAGCAAAAACCTCGAAAAATACGTCGACTAATCAATCCTAGCAAATAATATTAACGGCAACGTTTATATTATACTAGCTGTGCCCGCGACTTTTTTCGCGTGGATGTCGAAAAATAGCAACAAGTGTTCCCGTGGGTTCCTTCAAAAGAGGCGTGACAAAAAGCACATTTTGGGCCGACAGTGGGCCTTATTCTGGGAACACACTTTAATTTTAAATTTAAGTACAGTATATCTCTTTCTCGCAATAAGTAATAGGAAAAAGATAGCAAGAATCTGTTTAGAGCTGTCACTTAAATTTAGATAGATTTCATAGAAACCATAGACAATTTTAGACGGCATGTACGGAGGTGCCTCCTAAGCACTGCATTTTATCCGGATTTTATCACGTTCAATAAGGTCGAAAATTGAACGCACATTTCTAAATGTCAAATTATATGACAGCTATCCTTTTCGTATTCCTTTTTATAGAAAGAAATGCACTGAACTTAAATTTAGACTTAGCATGTGTTCACCAGAATTAGGGCCAGTGTCTAAACTGTACTAGCTGTCTTCGTATATGGACTCTTCTTACCGCTTCACATCAGGTGGTGTTGAGTATACATATAATGTATATATTGTGGGTAGGTTACATGATTTTACTTGAGCATTTATTTGGATAAAGATTTAAATCATGTGTATTTGATCGCCCCGCCCGCGCCTATCCGTCTTGGATATCATAAATGCGTGTGTGATATTTGATCATTATTTTGTTGCGGAGTTATTTTAGAACTATGATATCTCTTAAGATATTCATTAAAATCAAACGATATCAGAATCAATTTTCGATCAATTAAATACTTGTAATGAATAACGTATTTATTTTGATAAGGAATAATATATTATTTACAAAAACACCTTCGCAAATAATGCATTGATTTAGAACAAATTTGATTGCCAAAAAAAGTTAAAGTGTACCTCAAACAATAGACATAATATACTGTCGCAGAGTTTTTTCAAATCTTTTAAAGGAGAGAGATTCCAGGATAACTTTTGCGTAACTTGAACCGTTTTCGCAGTGCACGCAACGAAAGCTCTGAAAAGGAATATTTTTTCCCGTTTTTACAACATTTTTCATGGATTCTCAGCTCCTATTGATTGTGGCGTGATGTTATATAGCTTAGCTTAGGTATAATCTTTCTCAATAAATGCACCTAAAAATAATTTTTCAATTTGAATAATTACTTCCTGAGATTAGCGTGTTTAACAAACTCCTCAGCTTAATAATTTAGTATAGATAACTCTACCTATTTATAGGCCGTTGAATATTACAACCACATTCTATCAACTTATCTCTGAAGCATAATACATTTCAAATGAAAGGCCGATACAAAATCACATGTCCGTAACGCTATGTGACACATGGATAATGTAAAAAGGATTTATAGGCTTATTTCGTGTTAGTTTATTATGAAGACCTCGTCCACACAAAATGAAACTATTCTTTAGGGAATGCCTTTCAAAGGACAATATTATTGTCCGTTGAAATCCATATCTGTACCAAAAATGTTTTGTTGAGAGTGGGAGGACTCGCAAACTCAAAGTGCTACGAGTATCTATAATATTTGCCAGTTTTGTCGTATAAAAGACTCAGTCGTGTAAGCTTTTATTAATCGGAATCCTTAGAGACTCCTATAGAAATACATGTGTTTACTTGTATGATGAGAGGAAAACAAAGTCCCAATTGAACACCAGCAAACATCAGCAAAAGAATCTGTAGATGCCATGCTTTGACAGCTGAAGGTGATGATACACTCCTTTCTTAAAGGATCCCAGGTTGTATGGGAGAGGAACAGATGCTGGGAATTCATATTATTGTCAACATCATGTCTAAGATTTGATTAGTAGTTATGTGGATGACTTCTCGTGTTAGTTTCTGTGTTGACGAAACAGAACTATTGCAAAAATCATTGATATTGATATCATGTTTTTAAGTAAATCAATAATGTTTAATGAAAATTATTTCTTTACAGTAAAATAAAGTTGGTAGTAAGATATCTGAGAAATTGTTATTAATAATTATGATCTTTGAAACCATTTTCGGCAACAAACTTATAAAAGTTACAGACGCTGAGAATTGTATTTCCTCCTCACTAAAATGTAGAGGGTTCCTTAGAATATAGGTGTGAAAAGGCAGATTATAGGCCGGCAAAGTGGAGCCGGCTAGAACAGTGGCTATCTTCACATATGGCTTCTTCTTACTGCTTCACATCAGGTGGTGTTGAGTCATTTGTTACGCTTTGCATAAAAAAATGGGCCTAATTCAGAAGACTAATTCCAAATCGGACAGTATATCTCTTTCTTGCAATATGTAATAGGAAAAAGATAGCAAAAATTTGTTAAGAGCTGTCAACAAAATTTAGATAGTTTTCGAAGAAGCCATAGACAATTTTAGACGGCATATACGAAGGTGCCTCCTAAACACTGCATTTTATCACGTTAAATAAGTTCACAAATAAAATTGAACGCACATTTCTAAATGTTAAATTATATGACAGCCATCCTTTTCGTATTCATTTGGAGAAAAAGAGATGCAGTGAACTTAATTTACCCTTAGCATGTGCACTCCAGGTCAATGTTCTGTTTTGATGTAGACAAATCTTTCTCGTGCTGTTTTGAGATCCGACTAATAAAGCAGCCATCTTTGCTTTAAACCTTAATTTGAGAAATGAGAAATTCCTTTTTGTATTATAATTCAAAATTCCGTAACAATGTTATAATATTTCAAACATTACATTTAAAACAATAAAACGAATTTATTATTTGCGGTTCGTATGTATTTTTGTGTTGTAAGGCTGAGGACAGTTTTATTTTTTTATTTTTATACAACTAGATGACAAACAAGCTGACGGCCCACCTGGTGGTAAGCGGTTACCGCCGCCTATAGACACCTGCAGTAACAAGGAAAAGCACTTGATATTGCAGGTGCGTTGTCATCCTGAGGCCTAAGATGAAATGCCGTCCATGCCCAGTAATTACACTGGGTAATTACAGATTAGAGAGCGCGTGAGTTGAAACAATATAATGTGGCTAGCCATATCGTATCACACGCCATATTACATCTGACAGACCGCGGTCTAGCACCGTCTGAAGAGTTATTGTGTGAAAAGAAAAGCAAAAAAAAAAAACTATATTTTCAATTTATTAGACCACAAAGAAGCACTTTCAAATCGTCAAAAACACATTTTTATAACTATCACAAACTAGCGACGTCATAGTGTCTGTCATGCCTGAATTTACACCGGTTCCAAAAGTTGAACCGCCGAGAAGATTCCAGCATCAAGCTCATGTAGTCCTTCGAAATATTAAATTACAATTTTTGTAGTTAAAAAATTATAGCCTAGCGAGAAAAAAATTTAAATTAGAAGAATAGGTATATCAACGTACCAACAAAGTATGTACCCAATGACATAAGTACTACCTTGCGATAAGTAGGAAGCATTTTTGTAAGATTGGTAGGTTCAAAGTTTTTTATAGCCATATAAAACCGAAATAGTTTGGGTGATAAATGGCAACAAAAATAACTTGAACCTAACATCCATACAAAAACTCTTGATTACAAGACGATCTGTCTACGTAGACATTAAATTTAACCGCATCTGTGGTCTAGTGGTTGAGACCACCGTACTCAGATCTAGAGGCAAATTTTCTGCTCCATCTTACCTAAGTCTGCCGCCATAGCAATAATGTTAACGGCAATTTTGTGTTCCGGCAATTAGAGATAAGATAGCCAGTTCCTTTGTGGTTGAGGAATCCGGGTGAAGCTCGCTTCCATCGTCGGCCTTATCTTCACTTACCATCAGGTGAGATGAAAGTCAAGAGATATCCCGTTAAGATAAAAAAAGGCACGTTAAGCCGTTAGTTTCGGTTGCTACCGCAACCGCTTTAACCCACCAACCAGTATTATTGGGCCAGTATTTTTTATACAAAGCACGTCAAATGACCCAACCTGATGTGAAGAGTCCATATACGAAGACAACTAGTTCAGGCTCTGCTCTAGCCGCCTCCACCTTGCCGGCCCAAAAGGTGCTTTTTCACGCCTCTTTTGAAGGAACCCATGTTGAAGAAAGGGCACATGTGCTGGAAAAGAATTCCAAGTTCTGGAAGTGCGACAAAGAAACGAAGTACTAAATTTCTTTCTGTGTGATGCTAAGTGTGATGGAGTGAATTGATGACTCCGATGACCGGCACGCGTGCTCCTGGATCCTGAGTAGAAAGGGTTGGTCAAAAAGCTTTGTAGTGGTGCTATACAAAGCAACTTTTGCAATGGTTATAACCAGATGAGTCAATCAAACATTTCTAATCTCGAGCTCCTCTGTGCTTCAGAAGACACGCTAAGCCGTTGATTCCGGTTCCAGCATGTTAGTGTTAAAGGTGTTATGACCCAAACTCCTCAAGTGTTTCTCTCATGTAGGAAGGCCTGTGACCAACAGTGGGACGTATGATTTCTTTCTAAAGTATTTTAAGAATTTTGTTCTAACACTTTTTAGAAAATCCCCGCTTATTTAACAGGAATCAAAAGCGTTTTCGTCAGGGCTTCCAGTGTCACTCATCGGTAGCCTCCGCCTTTCAGTGAGCAACCTGCTTTATAACACCCTCGTCAATGTCAGACATTGGCCACGAAATGGGATGTTTTATTGGCCCCGCATATTACCATTTTAATATGTTTTTTTACAGTTAATTTTTAAATTTATTTTGCTATCAAAAACATGGTGAAAAAGTATTTATTAAAAAAAATTGAATAGGCAATAATCACCAGTCTTAAAAGTTAAACGTCCCACTGGCACTGGCCATCTTATATGGGAGAAACATGTGAGAAGTTTAGGTCATAGCGCCTTTAACACTAACATGCTGGAACCGACACGCCGCTATTCCACTACGCCACCGAGATTTTTCAATTTTATTCCTTTTCCACAAAATTGAAACTTAACTTAAGTTCTTGTGATCAAAGGAACAAAGAACTTAAGTTCTAAAAATTTTTTTGTCTGTACATTTTGGACCCAATGGCAATAATTCGATTAATTCTCAAATTTTTTTAAAGCTTTCTAAGTTTATGAGATCTTAGCATGTAGCTGCATGCTTCTTCGTCCCGTTGTATAAAAATAATATTTGATATGTCACGGCCGAAGCGAGATTGGTTTTCATCTTGACGTGACACCTCATTTTCATTGATCTATTTTCGTTGGTAGCATTATAGGTATTTGTAGTGACTCGTCACGTACGGTACGCCATACTTATTAGATTCTCATGTGAGATGTAGCCGTGCTGAGAATGAGCAGCAAACAAAACTCTAGCGTGCCATCTTGTGAAGCTCAATGTCAAAGGTTCGGAAGTTTTTTGCGCAATTTAATCCACGTGTGATGTCCACTGCTGAACAAAGGCCTCCCCCATCGCTTTTCAAATAAAACGGTTCTGCGCAGCCTGCATCCAACGGCTCCCCGCAACCCTGACCAGGGCGTCTGTGTATCTAGTGGGAGGCCGTCCTACTTTGCGCTTTCCGGTACGTGGTCGCCATTCTAGAACTTTAACGCCGCACTGGCCGTCCATTCTGCGTGCTATGTCACCCACTGCCACTTCAACTTGCTAATCCTATGAGCTATGTCTGTGACTTTGGTTCATTGTCCATTTAATAGTGACGGTGAAAGCTTTTATTGTAATAAAACTGTGAAGAAGTAGAGTTTGTATTGTGAAATCGGTGTTGTTTTATGAAACAAGTGTCCTTTTTATCGAACAACATAGAGCATTATTATTATCTTATCTTATAATGGCGCGGACCACGCCACGAGTCACTTCGACCCTTTAAGCTTTTCTATACTAAGTATCGGGGTGAAGGAGCCTATAGTCTTCTGGCTTTGGATATGCCACTTCCAGAAGACCGTCTCTGGTCCTAGCCAGGGCATCACAGAGACATTAAAGATGTTATATTGATTCCTGGCCTTCACCAAAAGTTGTGTTGGAGAGAGTTGCATTTTGTAAAGCTTGTGGTTGATGACAATGTTCCCTGTGAGGGAGCATTACTATTACTTATTTTCATCATGGAGATTGAATCATATATTTGAGACCAAACCTTTCCAAGACACATTGAAATGTGTACATCCACTGTGGATTACATCGTGATATTGTAAATAAATTTACTAATTCACATAGATAACTATATTCATAGCGGATTCCTTATATTTCTTCCATGAAACGTTCAATCAAAGGAGTTAATAGCTCGCGAGTGCGTTGAATTTGAAGCGTCGCAATTGGTTCGCTTTTGGCAGCGAACGTGATGTTAAATGGGTGGATATAATTTTTTATTTTTAGTAAGGTTTCATTCTCAATTCGAATCTAAATGATTCCAAATTTAAGTTTAAATGGTGGTAAAATATTTTACTATAAACTTGACAGTATGCTAAACCAGCAAAAAAAGCAGAGACACTGTTACAATACTTCTATAAACAGAAAGAGAAAGTATAATACTACACGAGCACACAATACCTAATGATACCATTTGTACTATTTAATCTTTGACTAAAACGTTTAATTTGTCTCGTGCCTTTAACCAAATAGCTACGTATTCTCTCTCTATAACACAGAAGGGGTTGAAACGAGATAGGTATATTGTCCTTAAATTCCCAGGTTGTAGCGACAGCATACGGTTATTAATTTTGGTCTGGGAATCTAATTTATGACGCAAGACTATCCGTATGGCGTAAGGACATGCTTGTACGACATACGGCGAGAATTAATACGCTATCTATTGTGTTACGTGACAACGCGACACGATAATGCTGCAAGAGAGCCTTTTTTAGTTTACCTTTAATAAAATAGATAGTACAGGATGGAAAACATCAATGGGTTCTGAAGGGAAAGCACTAATAAATCCATAAGACAGATTATTTACTTATGGGGAACATTCCTTAATTTTTAAATAGAAACTAAACTGCATTCAAAGATTTTCTAAAATTCGCTTGCTCACCCGCGAATCGAAACAGTTGAATATTTGTTTTCTTGCAGACTTTGTTTGTGCAAAAGTTGAAATTTTTCGTTGATTTCACCGTTATTCGATATGGCAATATGGCGGGCGACATAGAAGTCAACCAAACGTCACCAAAATGACATACGCGCCATGATGAATATTTGACTGTGCTGCAGTTGTTTCTAAAAAAAATCTTGTTTTTTACCACGCAACAAAGCAAATAAAAAGAATGGACAATTGAACACTGTTCTACATATTTTTAGGTATTTTTCAGAATAGTGTACATAGACCTGGCCGGGTCTCCATACATTTTTGGAACATCTCTTTTTATACCATTAAACTCGTCTCTGTGGTCTAGCGAGATCACTAACCTTTGATTATGAGGCTTCAATTCTTGTCAGAGCATAAATGTTCTACTCGGTTTGGTTGGCGGTAGAGTATTTCTGAGGAATATAATAAACTAGGCAACTAAAAAAAAATTTTTAAACAAAAATTAAAACCGATTTCAAAAAACTGAAAAGGATAAAATAATTAAATTTAAGTAGGTATTCATCCCCTAGAAACATATTTTTGGAGTTGGTGCTAAGTGCTTCACTTTCTATGGTTTTTGGAAACCACTTAGCACCAACTCCAAAAATATGTTTCTAGGGGATGAATACCTACTTAAATTTAATTATTTTATCCTTTTCAGTTTTTTGAAGTCGGTTTTAATTTTTGTTTAAAATTTTTTTTTCACAATTTTTAGTGGTAACTTTCTACGGTCGAAGCTAGATGGGTGATCGTAAACTTATATTGTTTCCTACTATCGTATCGTTTCACTAAAAAGTCATTTGAAAAGCAAAACTTCGCAATTTCGCATATGTAGACGACTTCATAATTTAAGTTTTTTTAAATTTAAAACCAAAGTACCCAACTGTTTTTGAAAAAATTTTTATGGGACCAAATGGCAGCTATTCCGCATCGAACAAAAAAAGAATCACGTAAATCGGATCAGTAATCTCGGCGTAATCGGTGTACATACATAGAAAAAAAAAAAAAAAAAAAACATACCGGCCGAATTGAGAACCTCCTCGTTTTTGAAGTCGGTTAAAAACTACTAAGTTCTAAAGATCACGCTGAAAAACTCCGAGCGTAGCCCTCTCCATTGCCGTTTAGGTGACATTGAGCCTATACATATAGGCTATTATATAAATCTTAAAAAGAATTTCATCAAACTTATTCACTGCAAATAAAGGTATTATCCCCATTACACGAAAGTTTAGAAATTAATTTTGATCTGCACTTGGAAAATACGTTTCTAAGTCGAAATTTTGACTAGCATAAAGAAGTCCAAATTAACCTGACTCCCCGTAGTATCGTTGGCGAGTGAAACAAGCGTTCAATTTAAAATAGTCATTTAAACATTCAGCTACTTTTGATAGAGCTGTTATACCTCTCAGTTATTGGGAAATAACATGCCTTTGTAACTTGGTTGTGTTGAAAGCGTAATACCCGGATTCCGTGGATTAAGATAAGACTGCGTTATCTTCAGTTAATATAATAGGTTTCAAGCCATTGGCTTGAATTTTAATTTACGACTTTGATTTTGCTCCGGTATTGCAAATTTCGACTTTATTGGTACAACATCAGTCCTTATTGCCTATAAGTAAGAAAAAGATGATTTATTAACTTCGTAATGGATTTTTTATGAAAAAACTGTGCCTCAATATACAATTCCAAAAACAATAAACAGTGATTGGAAAATATGTACTGCGTACTGCATGATAGATATAATATATATATACAGGGCTATATTAGTTCATAGAAATGTTTTTCCACTTTCAGAAACATCTTATTCACTTGATAATTTCATGACATTTGTATGAAATAATATAACCTTGGCTGCATTATTCATAGAAATGCCCTAAAATTATCAAATTAATAAGATGTTGTTGAAAGTTATATGTACTAATATAGCCCATGTTTTAATTTATTTTCGTATTGATGGCACCACGTAGCACTCAATAAAGGGCAATCTTTTCCAGGAATCCTGAAGAGCAAGGAAACAGAGTCGAAGAAAATGGGTGCAAGAAGGAAGGGAAATATGAATGAATGAATGGAAAAATATTTATTTATTGGCGATGGGACATGTTGGTATAATAGTAACAACAATTATATTGCTGTTAAAAACAATTCATACATAACTACACCACCGTCTGCATAATCATTTATAACTTAGAAGAAAAATTCTCAAGTAAATAGAATCCATTCATGTTCGTTCACAGATGTAAATGAAATTCTTACAAAATAATAAAGAAAAATGTGCACAAATATAAGAATTGCGAGAGTAATAAAACAAGAATTGACCCCGGGCGCTGCCGTGACGTGACTAATGGAGTTATTGAGTAAGCCGGGACAGACGAACGTTATGTTGCGTTATTTACGCCACGCAGCATATTCTACGTTTGACTTGATCGACGTGTGTTGCCAGCTGTTGTTTAGTATATAAACAATAATGGGCAGGTTTTTTTAATGCAACTAGATGACAAACAAGCTGACGTCCCACCGTCGTAAGCGGTTACCGCCGCCTATAGACACCTGCAATAACAAGGAAAAGTCACTTGATATTGCAGGTGCGTTGTCATCCTGAGACCTAAGATGAAACGCCGTCCATGCCCAGTAATTACACTGGCTACCTTTCCCTTCCATCCGAAACACAGCGAACTGTTTCACGACTGAAATAAGAAAGGCGGTGGTACCTACCCAGACGAGATACGGGCATACCGCTTAGTGAATGTTAGCAGATGTTGATTATCGCGTTAAAAATAGTTTTTTGTCCTTTCCAGGGTCTCAAACTATCTTCAGCGGTCGTTAGTTCAGCCGGTTCAGCGGTTTAAGCTTGAAAAGGTGACCACAGACAGACAGACCTAATTTCGCATTCATACTACTAGTATGGAACAGTCGGAAAAAATATTGAGAGAAACTTTTTTTATACCACTAAGGTGGAAATCAACCATCTGATCGTAAGCGGTTACCAAAGCCTATGGTAAAGTACCACTTGCGCGGTGCTGACCCTGTAATACCCTTTTTTACACCCTTTTTAAAGTGTTTTTGAAGGTGTGTGGTATGTACGCGGTTACAGTAGCCTGTGAGAGGGTATGTTGACAGCACAGGACTCTGACATGAAACTCTTTAAAAAAACCGGCACAGTTTATTCAATTACACAATAAAGCGTCGGACAAAAGGGACTTAAAAATTGAGTTACTAACTCGGTGAAGAAGGCTAGATGACTTGCGTTATTTACGTCGCTAAAGCTCGCTTCCGTAACTTTGTCGTAATTTCCACCATGGTAGCTTTGCTTAGTGTAAGACTTATAAAGGAAAGGAAATAGATTTTTAAAGCGGGAAGAATATCAAACGCTGACACTGACCTTTGTTTTGAATTTTTTGGTTCCAAGACCTACGTAATTTTATCTTGTATATATTATTTATTGTTGTTATTTTTACTGGTAGAGATGTCGTTTAGAATTTTTATTTTATATCTCTAAATAAAGTAATAATTGCAAATTCCACAGTGTAATTAATGCTCGTGCGTATGCCCGTATAGTGTCCGAGTTGTAGAATCAATATTATATTTATCCAAATATTCATACCACGTGCTATATTTTGTGTTGAAATGAATAAAGTTTTGCACATCTATTAAAAAACTTTTATTTGCATTCCACTGAAGCGTTTTGGGTTTTAGTTGGAATTTTATACTCACAATTCACAATAGTGTTTCAATAAAACTTTAACAATAACGCTACGTGTAATAGTCGACGTGTAGAGATACTACATTGGGTTATTTATTATGTGAAGTCCATTCCAATCTGAAAACTGACTTTGATTAAAATTATCTAACTACAAATAATGATACTTAAACGTAGGGTAAATCGCAAAAAAACTTTAAACCTACTTCATAAATAAACATTATAGTATTATTTTAATAATATATTGACATGACATTAGGCTTTATTGCAATGGCGTATTGGTTTCAGCGCTTTGGTATCGATACGAAAAACAAAGTAACTTTCGCCATGGTCGAGCCTGAGATTGGTCAATCAATGTTTGTTATCTTGAGCTCCTCCGTGTTTCGGTCGGAAGGCACGTTAAGCCGTTGTTGGTCCCGGTTGTTCCTGAAACCGCTTTAACCTACCAACCCGCATCGAGCCAGCGTGGTGGTGTTATGGCCCAAACTCCTCATGTGTTTCTCCCATGTAGGAAGGCCTGTGCCCAGCAGTGGGACGTATATAGGCTGGTGATGGTATTAGGCACCTATTCCTTGATATAAAAATAAAAAAGAATATAAAACAAAATGTTTATTTGGCTCTTATACGTAACAAAATATACTAAACAATCATTTACTTAAAATTGACTTAACTACATTATATCCAAATGAGGATACTGCAAAGGCCCAATGACAGGGGCTGGATGCGGTGATCACTTTTCGACTTTTAACGCGGTATTGCAAACTGCTCTTACGCGCCCACCGATGTTATGTATGTAAAGTTGTATTAGATTCGGTTACTTCGTTTCCAATAAATATGACTTGAAAGTTTGTAAGGACCTTGTGTTATGGATACTAGATAACGGATCAATAGCTAACACGTCATACAAACATCTGCCCCTACCGGGATTTGACCCGGATTCAAATCCCGGTAGGGGCAGATGTTTGTACCTCGACCTTGACCTTGACCTCTGACCGAGTAACCTGTATAGCAAGGGGCACAGACAGACCACTCCACTAGATTTACCAATACGTCATCATCATCATCATCACCAGCCTATATACGTCCCACTGCTGGGCACAGGCCTTCCTGCATGGAAGAAACACATGAGGAGTTTGGGCCATAACACCACCACGCTGGCCCAATGCGGGTTGGTGGGTTAAAGCGGTTGTAGTAACAACCGGGACCAACGGCTTAACGTGCCTTCCGAAGCACGGAGGAACTCGAGATTATAAATTTTGGTTGACCCATCCCAGGATCGACCATGGCGAAAGTTGCTTTGTTTTCGTATTCGAAACCAGAGCGCTCAAACCAATACGCCACCGAGCTCCTCCTTACCAATACGTACTTAGAATTAATGAGACAAAATATTTTTTGTCTCAATCATTCTTTGCAACAAGCACTCTGGTTTTGTCTCACACAAAAGCCCGAGTCTGTTTTTATAGGGTAACAGAGTCACACCCGATCTCCCCATCTCGCTTCATAGCTTTATTTCGCATCGAGTTTTTATGTTCAATCGAATTCACTCGATTCGATTGTGTGTCTTTATCGAGAGTGTCGGTATACATTTTGTTGAGATTAGTTTTAGAAACGTTTAGGAAGGAATATTGATTGCGTTGAGTCTTTTATAGTGTTGCGAAAATTGTACATATGTAATATGTGAATACAATATGGAAATCTGATTTAAAAATAAAATATAAATAAAAAGTATTCTTCTTTCAGTTCGCATATTATTTTGTGAAACATCTGTACCTATTGGTTTTGGGTTTATTTTCATTGGTAACATTCGAGAGCAATTTTTTTGTTAATTATAAGATTAAACGAATTTACCCTAAGTGAGGTTATATATTAATTATACGAAGCACAAAAACTTTCCAGATAATATTGCTAACACAGGGGAAATAATACACCAACACAAATAACTAACTTTACATACAGGGTGCTGCCGTCAATACGACGATAAATGGTTTGCCAATTTCAAAAACATCTTATTCATTTGATAATTTCATGACTTTTGTATGAAATAATATAAAATTGGCTGCATTATTTCACAGAAATGTCATGAAAAAAATTATACTGCTAATAGTGAAATTAGAATTGATTTTGGCCACAAAATACCCGAGATATTTGAATTAGAAATTGCTGTATTTCTGTCTCTTTTTAAAACAACTTTATTAAATGAAATATATATGGCGGGTGTGTCCTGTGACGTCAAAGTTAATATCGGATCTCCTTGTCTTACACGCAAGTTTATTGTGGTTGTAAGTCAGGTATACAACAATATTTTTCTAAAATTCTTTCAGTTTTGTGAATTGTAACTGTGTATAATTAATTTTTAAACCAAAAAAAATTGTTGCATATTCCCTATTATGCTCCCGGGGGTCTTACGCATCATAACAAAGTACAATCTAGAAGTATATCATAAACACTTCGATTATAATGTCTTGAATAATCAAAGTGTCGTGTTTACAATAACAAACCTTGACCTTGTTTGATAACGGAATACCTGATCCTTGTTTGGAGATAAATAACCGTATCGATCTCCTGTTATGTAAACAACTATGTACAACGCCGTCTAAAAAATGATTACCAGTTTTCCAATTACATTCTCTCTCACACTGTGTGTAGTAAAGGCTAGAATATTAGTGTCCGTTTTTACTAACCATTCCCTAGGCTTAGGTGTCTCTTAATGGCATTTGTCTCTTTCTATCTCCGTTAGATAGACTTAGATAAAAATTGCTAAGAGACTTATTCTAGATACTTATCTATTACTTTTTAATATTTGTGAAGCATCAAATTCGCTAAAAGTGTTAAGGGTCCACGAGACGATCAACTGAGATTGTCAATGAAAGACGATGAGAACTTTTTTGTGGTTATCCACCTCATAAGGAAAATATGTATGTGGGCAGTCACTATTATTACTGCACACCACTTACTGCAATATAAATATATCTAATACATAATAATAATATAATTAGTATTTGTCATTTATAATTGCATGTATTTCGCGTCAAATACTCCCAAGATGCATTGAAATGTGTTACGCCAGCATTTCAATGCAATAAATGAAGAAATAAATAATCGGTAAATTAATTTTTTATTGAAAAAAGAGTAATAGACAATTCAATTATAATTTTCTATGCTTATCAAGAGCAAATGTAACGTATATACCACATTTCAAGTCCTAAATAATTTTGTCTAGGTACTTCCATGGAACCGAAACTATGTGCGCTCGCTTCGCTCGCTCGGCTCGCGCGCTGTAGTCACAGTTCTAACCTAACCAAACCAACAAAAGTCGAAATGCGCTGAACTCGATTAACAAAGATAAGTCGTTTCAGGCGGTTCTTATGTTTTTATATTTTTTTTGTTTTCTGGGATTATTATGTTTTTAGCATGAAAATTTAAGAAATGATACGGTGCCATACCATAAAGTGGCGTCACTGATAAGTCGAGTGCGGGGAAGTGGCAACAGCATCCTGAGGGTAGTGGCAGACGATCCGCATGCACCTGCGGTGAAGCACTACGTGCGAACGATGACCGAAGTTTCAATGGGCACCTCCGCCGGGTCGAGTTCGCAGCGAGTGCCCCTAAGGTACATGATTCAATAAACAGAACTGTATCCCAATAAATAGGGAGTATTCCGTACCTATTTTACTAACCCTACTCATAACTTTTTAATTATAATTATACTAACCCATGGACCTATATGTATGTTGTCTGAAATAAAGAATAATTTAATTTAATAAATTGCCTCATCTCTTTAGACTAAGTAACCATATTATTAAAGAAAAATTGGTCAATAGATCATTGTCGTTTAACGTATTTGTGTTAGGAAAAATTTACTAATGTTCTTTTGTAAAATGACAATATATGAAGAAATTACTTCATGAGATGTAAAGATTGTGAAACATAAATAAATGGAACGTTGATTTGCGAAATGATAACTTTGAATTTCGTTGCTTGTTATCTGTAAATTTGTTTAATAACTGTTGATCAACCAAAGGTGAACCAGGTCTTCCGTGTACGTTGGTTTGTAAATCCGTAGTGATTTTGTGATATTTTGCAATGCAATTGACCGCTTGTTTTTGTCCACGTATAATCCCTATACAAAGAAATAAGTAATAACACAAAATCGCGTTCTGTTATTAAATCGGGGCCGGCGGCCAATACTACACCAATGTCTTGTTCGGGCACGTCCGCCATGTTTGTTAGCGTTGTCGAGATTAAAAAACAATTGTCATTTGCCGTCGATGACTGTCAATGCAGGGCGCATCAATTGCTATAAATCAAAATTTTTATCAATTGCTCTCAATAACGTAGTAATATTGACAATTGCTTATGGTAAAGATCAATTTTCGCATCAATGAGCGTCAATAACGTAAATATTGACAATCGCAATTTGCTCCGTTCCCTATAATATGGTTGAGCGGAGCGATGGCTGGCACATGCGTCATACTTGTGAACAGGTGCCACTAGTGGAAATGGTCATCTCTAAGCTTCCTTGATTTTGTAATAATTTACCTACATATTCATCAATAGTATCATTTTGAGGGATTTTTGAGGTATATGGCATTATATGATATTATATATAAAACCATACAATTATTATTGTAATGACGTGGTCAGACAAGTGTTTAAAATTAATGAAAGATGATTGGCTTTATTAGGTTTTTCTATATTAATTGTTGACCTTTGTGTATTGTAATACCTATATTGTGATGGTGCATTGTCGGACAGCCTTTAAATACAGTAAATATTCTTGTCATTAGGTACTTATTGGTACGTTAATATACCTTTTTTATACTCTGTGCGACACTGCACTGCTAAATACCATTACTCTGTAATTAAACATTGTAACTTAATAATTGAAAAGAGTGACTACACGAGTTTGTTGCCGGAATCTTCTCGGTAGTTCAACTTTTGGAACCGGTGTAAATTCAGACAGACTGACAGACAGACAGACAGACAGACAGACTGACTGACTGACTGACAGACAGACAGACAGACAGACAGCCAGACTGACTGACGGACAGACGGACCAACAGACGGACCGACAGACAGACCGATAGACAGACATTATAACATTCTTAGCTTACGTAGATCCAGATAAGACAGAGAGACAAACATAATGTAATTGTTAGTTAGTTAATATTATTTTTATGTGATAGACATAAGGGTTTTTTTGTTGACGATTCGAAAGTGCTTCTTGGGGGGCCTAATTGAATAAAGATATTTTCATTTTGATAATTTATGACATTGTGATAATCAAACTCATTTCCTAATTTAAAAATTGAAACATTTAAAATGACTAATAGTGGTCGCCCTGTTCTCGAAATTGACCATAATTAATTAAAATTTTAAGTTTGAACATTATTAAGGTTCTATACTTCTATAATCACAGACATTCAGTAATACCTACTATAGACAAATAACAAACAATATTAATCTACTGTCAATTTGACATATATGCCTGTGTCAAATATATGGTAGTATTTGTAATGTTTTTATTATTGATTTAATGTATTTTGGAACATACCTTTAAAAAAAAATTAGTATTCTATATAAACTATAAGTGTGCGAAATTTCATACTCCTCCGTCCGCGCAATTTTCGTAATTTGTACTAGAGAAGTTACAATTCTGTGCACAAAAACCTAATGACATTTATTGTTACCATTTTTTGTATACAACTAAGTAGTTAACAAACAAGCGGACGGCCCACCTGGTGTTAAGTGGTAACCGTCGCCTAAAGACATCACTTGGTATTGTAGGTGCGTTGCCATCCTGAGGGCTAAGGTGAAATGTCGTCCATGCCCAGAAATTACACTGGCTACCTTTCCCTTCAAGCCGAAACACAGCGAACTGATTTACGACTGAAATAGGAAAGGCGGTGGTATCCACCTACCCAGACGACTCTACATTCGTCACTATACACTGCGTTACTACACTTTAAGGTACAAGGAAAGAGTAGAATTAATCAAAACACAAACATTTACTCGGGCAGTGGTCCCGGGTTCGAGTCCTGGCCAGAACAGATGCTAGTGTGAAAAAAATCGACATATTTTGTTGTCAGGTCATGGTTTTATACATGCAGAATATTTATGTAGGTATGTATATTTTTGCTATAATTTCAAGTAAGTTTTCCTTTATCTAGTACCTATCCATAACACAAGCTCTTAATGATGTTTACTTTGGGCTAGATAAACATATTCAATTAGTTACATAATATTTTATCTGTGTAGTAAGCCCAAACATATAGTATTATATTGATGACGGCATCAGTCATCACAGAACCATTTCATTTCGATGAGTGGCTTTCAGTTGGAATTCTGTTGCTAACGACCATTTCGATTCAGATTTGATTAGTATTCGACCCTTCGTATGCGATTTGATAAATCAATACGAAAACCAGCACCCGTACTACCATCTTTTATCGCGATCCAGTTTAGGACCTAAACTGAGTAGAATCGTTAATTCGTACTACAACGCTATCTACGACTATGACAGCGATGCAGTTTAGGAACCAATACTAAACCGAGCGGAATATGAATCGCTTTTATAAAGATGGTGGTAAGGCCCCAGACGTTGAATAGCAGAGATTTGGTGACGGAAATCAAGCAGGTTTGATTTAAAACCTGCATGGTACCTGTATGGTCGCTAAAAAAAGTAAAGTTCGCCTGATTGGCTACACGTTTGTAATAAGACCTATTTACTAAATAGAACTATCGTTTGCTTTAATGTTTCAATATGTCTACTAACTTTGTTAAGTTTCTATAGTGTGTCTATACCTAGCGATTGACCTCGTAGATAATTAGTTCTATATTTGTTCTATCGAAATAAAAGCAGTATGTAATTTGTTCTGTTTATGTTTTCTTAAAAAAAATGTATTAATTGTAGCCGTTAGCCAGCGATGTACTTTTGTATTACGCCCTAAAGATATACAAAATTAATCTCGTCAATTAGTTCTACATCAGGTCAAACTATATATGTTCTTTAAATTCATTGCGAAGATGACATAACTATTATATAAGTTCGAAAAGAAAAGTGTGCTCAGCGATTATTTCTTGAAGTTATAGGGTAGGCACTTTAGAGATTTTAAAAAAAAAACTTTATTTTGAGGGTAGTGTTTAACTCGTAAAAATATTGCGTCTCTTATAATTTATATATGAATATTCATATAAATTTTGTGAAATACAATGATTTTGATAGATAATGTTTTTCTTGTTATTTTCGATTATGAAGTTCAGAAATACATCGCATCGCAGGTGTCTATAGGTGGCGGTAACCGCTTACCATCAGGTGGGCCGTCAGCTTGTTTGTCATCTAGTAGTATAAAAAAAAAGTAAAACATTTTTTATGCCACCATGTTGGTAATCAAGCTTACAGCCCATCTGATGGTAAGCATTACCGTAGCCTATGGACACTTGCAACACCAGGGGAATCACTCGCGCGTTGCCGACCCTGTAAACCTTTTCACACTTTTTTTTGAAGAATTCCATGCTGTACTTGTTTGAGAAAACCTTCGAAGGGAGTTCATCCCACAGCTTAATAGAACGCCGAAAAGTTCCTCTAAAGCTGTACATGTGACCTCTTTGGTTCTCACGTGTGAGGATGAACTCTCTGCCGTTGGCGAGCGGTGAGATGGTTGTCACGACAAATAATTGAACACACCCCGGTAAACAAATGGATAAGATACTTTCATATAAGTTAATAATAAGATAAACAGGCCATTACACTATTTTATTCAAAGATTAAGGGTTGCAGATAATGGTAGCAGTCTCGGACTTACCTCGCATAGGATACTAATCCGACTATATCGTGCCAATCACGTAATATTTCTCTAATGTAGAAATCAATAAATGTAGTTACACAATTAAAGTAGTTACAGCGACTTTTATTTCATTATCTAGTCATATCAGGAAGTGGTAAAAGTCGAACTACAAGCCTACATTTTTCTAGAAATTTTTCGTCCCTTACCAACCCGCTTCTTCTCAAATATTAAAAAAAAACATTTTGTGTCTCTTTTGTCTCCCACAAAGAATCAATTAATTAAATGACACTTTCATTTTCATTTTTGGAGTTGGTTTTGAAAAATAACCAGCGATGGTCGAGCCGAGCAAAAGATAATTAATGAAATACTTGTATCACTTCAACATTGTATATTAGGTCTGCTTCCTACAACGAATATTTTGCACGACAGCTAACACATCAGTCAAAACTATTCTCTTCATAAATCCATAAACAAATAATCCAATAGACAATATTCCTAACACCTCCTCTCAATGTTAAATTTAACAAAATTTAAGATTGCTAAACATTACATATATAAACAAATGAAGTCATTGTCTGAAACAAAAGTTAGTTACATCCTATAACTCTAAATAATACATTAATAACACATGTCTAATTAAGTCATACAAGTTTCAGCTTCCTTGCAAAATAAGCATGTTTTACAGAATTAAGAGGTTTTGTGAAAATATCAGCAATATTTTCATTGGTAGGAACATAAGACATAATAAACCTTTTCTCATAAAATGCATCTTTAATAAAGTGAAATTTGATGTCGATGTGCTTAGTTCGCTTACTGTTTTCATTGCACTCTATCATCCTAATCGCACTTTGACTGTCTATTAGCAGATGTGTCTCAACGTCTAAGTAGTTAAAGCTGCTTAAAATACCTTGTAAATATAATAATTCAGCAGCATAACCTTTTGAAGAATAACCAGCGATGGTCGAGCCGAGCAAAAGATAATCAATGAAATACTTGTATCACTTCAACATTGTATATTAGGTCTGCTTCCTACAACGAATATTTTTCACGACAGCTAACACATCAGTCAAAACTATTCTCTTCATAAATCCATAAACAAATAATCCAATAGACAATATTCCTAACAGTTGGTGCTAAGCTGTTTCCAGAAACAATAGATAATGAAGCACCAACTCCAAAAAAAACTATTTCTATGACATAAGTACTTAGGTAAGTATCTACTTAAATTTAATTATATTTTCCTTGTTAGTATTTTTTTACCATATTTCCCCTCTCACTGATCATTTAGTCTAAAATAATGCATTAATTGCGAAGTTGGTTTCATAAACATGATTTAAATCCATAACCAAATAAATACTCTCAGAAACTGAATCACATTTAAGTGACATTTTCATATGTCTTTTATAAATCTACCGATAACAAACAAAAGAGCCCTTCCGTAATAAAATTTCGACAAACAAAAACATTACAATACGACAAAAAAAAATCTAAACAAATTTCGTTTGCTATTGCCTTTAAAATACTTCGTCAAACAACTGTTCAAATCATTCTCAAAGCCATTTTTGTTTCTCTCGCGTTTTTCACACTTTACACCTCATTTACAATTCAAAACGCGTTTTGATGGCTTTTACAGCAGGATAAAAGTCAACCTATAAAATTTTTGCTTCAACTTATTATTTGCTTCACATTAAAATTCTGCTCAAGGTAATACGGCGCCTGTTTACTCAAAAAAATGAGCTTTATATTCATACTAATAAGGCTTACTGCCAGAGCTCTTAAGGTAACTGATTTTTTTGGTGTAATCCTTTACGAGATGGATTTCACGCTAATGGGGTTTTTAAATGACTTTCAATGTTAATCTCATCTAAAGTTTATTTCTATTACGATGGTAAACAAAACTTTACATTTTCTAATAAATTCCTGTTTGTGTTTACTGAAGTGAGTTAAGACTAGTGCTGTAATAGACGCGAGTCCTAGAGCCTTGAATTTCAGGACTTCGTAATCTTTTTCCGTACCTCGGCTTGATTTGAAGGGACTTTTTAGGTCATAGACTAGCAAGCTTATCCTATCGAGCTCTATAGCTTATTATTACTATTTATGTTTAGACTTTATCAGTTCTTTTTAGACTGATAATGTCACGAGCCGTGACATCTCACGCCGATCTGAAAGATGTATTGTAACTTGTCGCCAATTGTTTAAAGTAGAATCTTAATTTGGGCACTTTCCATAAATTTAAGATTTTTTTTCCATCCTCAAGGTTCTTTATTTGCGGCGATAATAATGTCTTCCTAGAAGAAGTCCACAGTTGCATAGGAGGTGCATTGGGGTTTCACGCTCCTTTGCACAGAACCTACTAACATCCAAATCACTCAGTTTTAAGTTGAATAAGTGTCTGTTGAGGACCACGGTAGCGTATTGGTAGCGCCATGGTCGATCCTGGAATGGGTCAATCAAAGTTTAATATCACGAGCTCCTCCGTGCTTCGGAAAGCACGTTAAGCCGTTGGTCCCGGTTAACCCACCAACCCGCATTGGGCTAGCGTGGTGGTGTTATGGCCCAAACTCCTCATGTGTTTCTCCCATGTAGGAAGGCCTGTGCCCAGCAGTGGGACATATATAAACTGGTGATGATATAAGACTCGACGGTTCGAGCTGTTAGCATCACTATGGTATAGTAAAAACAATTGTTTTTAATGCATTGCTTTGGTTAATAAGTGCTTATAATTATACTTCTAATCTAAACCGCACGTAGTTACGGATAATGGCTGTTAACTGACTTTGTAGATTTAAACGTTTTTCAAACAATCAATTACCAAAATGTAAACACTGAAAAATATATTTAACCACTCTACTTCGGCAACATCAGTAATAACTAAAATTTGGCGAGGTGCAATTACAGTTTATTTGGTTTCACATAGCTGTGCATCTCTATGCAACTTACTATTTTGCTAGGTATTACCATTAGTGGTCATGTAGTCACTTTTTTTATCTACAGGTCGTCGAAAGTTTATTTGACATTTTGTTCAGTAAAGAGAGGGACAACCCTTGCTGATTCTTGATATTCTTGCTCGTTCCTCTCGGAACAACTAACCATCATCATCACCCTAACACGACCCACTGCTGGGTTTAGGCCACAACACTATCACGCTGGCCCAATTCGGGTTGATGGGTTAAAGCGGTTGCAGCAGCAACTACTACCTACAGCTGAACGTGCCATCTAAAGCACGGAGCAGCACAGAGACCCATCCGGGATCGACCATGTAGAAAGTTGCGTTGTTCTCGTAAGTAACAAGAGCACTAAAACAACTACGCCAACGACATACCCAAAGGTTGTTGTTGGCTGACTGCGAAATCGACAGGTTGTGCGCATCCACATCTGACAGCATCCATTTTGTTTTATCGGGCCGGCGTCCACGTTTTCTTCGGAAAACTAATTCGTCTTGCCCAATCACCGTACAACGTTGCCGCAAGTTATCTGCAGATTAATTTTACTTGACATTGGCGAAATTCGTAATAACGAGAGGCCATTAAATAAAGAAGAAAACCTCAAATTTTGCTTATGCTTGTACATAGAATAGTTCATCAGATTTATCCCTGATTCCCCGGGAAGAGTGTGAAAAAGTCTGTACAAACAAAGGAATCAATCAAGACACTTGGCCTCAATTATGGATAAAATCTAGTTAACAGGTACTTTATAAAGCAGCTCCTATATTCATAAGCGAGGGCGATTTATTACACTAGTAGTCCCTCGCAGCTCCGCCCGTGTGGATATTACTTAGGAAGAAATGTCTCGCACTCTTTCTGTGTCTTTGTGTTAGTGTGTGTGTGTGGTGTATGTGTGTGGGTGCATGTGTGTGGTGTGTGTGTGTGGGTGCATGTGTGTGTGTGTGTGTGTGTTTGGTCGCTAATCTCTCTGCATCTTAGACCTCTATCTGAATTGGTGTCTGGTTTTCCGTAACCAAGTTTTATTAACACACCCGCTTCAAAAACCCCGCAGGGAAAATTATGTCTTGTAAAGGATACTGTCTAGTCTACTCTTTATTTAATGTCTATTTTTTTGTTGTTGTAAAACTTACACATAAGCATGAACATTATCGATGAAAATATATGTCATTGTGTTTGTCCGTGTATGTCTGGTTTTGCTGGTTTTTCGTCGGCGATATCACAAATTGGATCTGTGTTCATTTATGCTGGGGTCCAATTTTTTTTTAATCTGCTTATGTCAAAGAAATTTCTATTTTGTGTGATAGGAATTCCGAATCACCAATTCACTGGTTCGCCGTAAGTCGCCTCGCTAATCCCTCTGCATCTTAGACCTATTTCTAAATTGGTGTCTGATTTCCCGTAACCGAGTTATGGCACAACCGCTCCGAATGTTTTATGATCTTACTTTGCGGCATTTTACTCACGTACCGTTGAACCCAATCAGTTAGATTGTATATCTTCATTTATAGACACATCAGGAGAACGTGTGTTTATTGAGAAATGCCTTTATTTTTATTTAACCGTCAATTTCTTCGAGAGCGGAGTGGATTTAGACCGAGTTTTGTGAAATACGCTGTTACAAAACCGCAGTTCACACACACTCTCGATATAAACCACGGATGTAAACAATGATGATGATGGTGTTTGTTTTTTTTGTTCAAATCTTCCTGTAATGGGAAGGCAAAGGGAACTAATGCCCATACAGCCATGTCTTCAGTATTTCTTTTTTTTTTGTATTGCATTGAAATACTGGTGTTACACATTTCAATGCATCTTAGGAGTATTTGACGCGAAACATATGACGACAGTCTCCATATGATGCTACTTGATGAGGTGGATTACTACAAAAAAATCTCATCGTCCTTCACACCAGAATCACTTTTATTCTAATAATCTTTAAGTTGCACGTCAACAAAAATACTTGTTTTTATAAAACTTCACCACTTTTATAACACAAAGTTCGCTCCTACACAATTTTTAATTATTGTATTAAAAATCTTGACTGACACCGCAAAATCCCGCCAAAAACCTCGTATGTATTTGTATAAATCAAGAGTGTGATTTAAAAACGGCTGAGTATTGTCATAAATATGGAGTATTCCCATAAAAGTAATAATACGAGGAAAAAAGTTTAAAATTATTACCTTTTGTCTATAAGTAATTTATTTGCCATAAGAAACTTCACCACTTTTATAACACAAAGTTCGCTCCTACACAATTTTTAATTATTGTATTAAAAATCTTGACTGACACCGCAAAATCCCGCCAAAAACCTCGTATGTATTTGTATAAATCAAGAGTGTGATTTAAAAACGGCTGAGTATTGTCATAAATATGGAGTATTCCCATAAAAGTAATAATACGAGGAAAAAAGTTTAAAATTATTACCTTTTGTCTATAAGTAATTTATTTGCCATAAGAAATTTCCGTTTTGAATGAAGTATTTTGTGCAAACTGGAATTACCGTACTATGTAACGTAAGTGTAATTTTAAATTTGGTATGATTATTTTTTTAATTTTGTGGATAGTTAAAGACTAATAACATAATTTAAGGCGATTTAAAGACATAATATTATAATAACACGAAATTAACTGTGTCTGACTGTCTGCTATCTATTAAAGTCGATACAGTTTTTAATATTGTGACCCTTGTCGCAGTAAGAACATAGAATTTTGATTTTTGTGCTATCCAAAGTGTGAACAGATACGTTTGAAGAACGGATGTTAGGTTTATAAGAGTGAAGACGGAGAAACAGATTGTATAGAGTCGGGTGACATACCAAATGCTACGTGACGTTCTAACTCTAGAATTAGAAAATCGCTAAGTAGCTCTAGCTTAATTCTGTTGTCACTATTGGCTGACGCGTGATCAGTCCATCTCATTCTAAGCGTGTGATTTAATTTACATAATATAGAGAAAAACAGTTCCGGTGAGTAGAGGTACTCATTTTGTTTGAGTAGCCAAATAGTCGCTACGCTATTGCGAACTCTGGTGGCGAAAGTGGGTAAAGTCTTCATGTCTAGCGTAATGTTGGGTAGACTTTTGAGCGACGCTACCTCGTGGAAGACAATAACCTCAGGGCGCGCAAAGCTGTGCTCGAGAAGCTGCAGGACTTCGTCAGGTGCCTCAGCCGACAGTAGCAGAGATGCGACTGCTTCGCGTGCCGCGCCGCGCAGCACATGTTGGAGTCGAGCGACGTTTTCTAACGGAGAATTTAGTAATGTCGAAAGCTCGCTTAAAATTGCAATGGGTCGCCTGTAAATAAAGGTAGTTCAATACGCTGGGGTTGTCTCGACTGTGTCTGACTGACGACGGGTGCCCTTGTAGCAGCGGCTGTGTTTTCGATAGCCTTTATCATGCCAGTTATGTTGGCAGGCGTCAAACTATTATCGCAGTTATCTAGCGTAGGCGTAAGAAGACGTGTAGCCTCTGCATTTGACAAAATAATTTTGGACGCATTGTTATTGTTAACTGGGGCTGCTGTAGGGACGACTACCCGTGAGAGGAGCTCAGCAAAACCCTCAAAAGCGTTGTTGTGCTCATGCGAACGCAAGTTGTGAGCGGTAAGTGTAATGCCCTCCGTGACAGTCGGCTGTGATTGTCTAGGTTGCTCAATAAGTGAGCGATCGGGAATCATTGCACTATTGGCCGAAACAAAATTGCTTACCTTTTTATTAGCGTCATTTACCCAAACCGAAAGCCTTTGTGCTGAGGAGTAGCTTCTGAGTGAGTCACGCGTAGCGCCGGACTCAGCTTCGATGACAGCTAGCTCAGCACGGAGCTCTTCCTCTTCGACTTCTTCTTCTTACGCAGCAAGCTTCTGTTCACGCTCAAGCTGCGCCCGTTCACGCTCAAGCTGACGGCGCCGTAGGCGTGCCTCCGCGGCCAGTTTGAGGGCCTGAACTAAAATGATCATCATGATCCCCCTCGTTCGCAATCGTAGGGCAAGGTGCCCCCGTATTAGGTGCGCGTGTTTCCATCGTAGACTTTTTTATTTGGCTACGCGTGATGGGCATGAACAAAACGACACGGCACAAAAAGAAAATTGAAAGAGAGAAAAACATACGTCACTTGTATTTTATTATTAACAATTATTAACAAAGAGACAAGAAGACGAGACAATTGACAGTAGTTAATATAAAAAGATATAAAACAGCAATGAGGTCGGTTTGCAACAATACTGTTGCATGCACGGTATGAGCAATCTGTTGAGACCAGTGTTGAGAAATTTAGAATTATTGATGTAAGGCATAAATAAAACCCATTTTTTATTAACTAAGATTGTTACATATAGTTGAACTTTGGCATGTTCATGACTTTTATCACTGAAGGCATTGCATACTTTGATGCCTGAAGCAAAAACACTCATATTGTGTAGATTAGGTACACATACCAAAATATTATTTCCTTCGTAATATTTGTAGAAAAGCTGTTTTATTAATAGAAGAATCTATATTCCTCTTTACAAACATGTATTATGACAACATTGATCAGCGTGAAGTAACCTTTATCCTGGAAAACATTTCTTCTGAATACACTTTGTAGATTATAAGCAAGCATCTTTTATGGATAAAAGTTGAATGGGCACGTACACAGTTCCCCTGAAACTCTGTTAATATAAGGGACAAAAGGTCTGTTTTTATTTGTTTCTAAACTGGCTACAATTTTGACTCAGTTACACAGATTCTTCGACAATTACCGGGCAGAGTCGGACCACAACTGCTATGCTTCTGACAGAAATAATCACTGTATATGTAGTCTACGATAGAGTGGCGGACGTCGAATAAAAACATTTAAAAGAATTAATGGATTTTTATTTTAGTGTTTTCACATTGGTGACAGTAAATTGATGACTCCGAAGATCGGCACGCGTGCTCCTGAGTAGGATCCTTCCTACTGGAAGGTGGGGTAGGGTCGAAAAGCTTCTCAGAACATTCATCATGATAAAGTTGACAGAAGTTTTGGGTTCTCTTTCGACTTAATGGCTATAATTGAACTACAGACCACCCTTTTCAAGAAGTAATATGTCTCCATGCTAGTTTTGGATTAATCCCAACTCTACAGAATTCTATAACAGATTCCCGGCTCTACAGGTTATGAGCTAAGCATGATTATTAACTGACTTCATAAAAAGGAAAAGGTTCTCAGTTCTTTTTTTTTTTAATAGAAAGAAAAAAATATCTTATTTATGGCGATCTACCGAAAATGCTGTAAAACTAGTACCTATTTCTAATCTGTAGTAATGGTAATCTGTCAGGATGAAAATCTGTTGAATTGGGAAGCTCAGGGTCAGCGTAAACATTGTAGTTTCTGTAGGATTAGGAGCCTGTGTGGTTGGGAGTCTGAGGGGCTGGGAATCTGCAGAATTGAGAGTCTGTAGAGCTGGGAATCTGTAGGATTGGGAATCTGTGGAGCCGGGAATCTGTAGAATTGAGAATCTGTGGAACTGGCAATATGTAGAATTGGGAATCTGTGGAGCTGGCAATCTGTAGAATTGGGAATCTGTGGAGCTGGCAATCTGTAGAATTGGGAATCTGTGGAGCTGGCAAACTGTAGGATTGAGAATCTGTAGACCTGGTAAAAATCGCTTTCTAAATGTTTAATCAGCACAGGCAAGGCCCACGCTATCGTAGACATCTACAAATGACAAAGCCTTCTTTCTAATGCTTCGTGCAACGCAATAAGGTGTTTATCGCTTCGTTTAGTTTTGTTACTAACACACAAAGCTTTTGAGTACTTACTTATTAGCTATTATTTTGTTTATTTTGTTTCTTGAGAAGAGAGACAGTATTTTGTGATAAAATAAGCTATAGTTTTGATAGAAATAAACATTAGAACCAATCGAAATATTCATCATTATTATCATCACCAGGTTATATTATACGTCCCTATGCTGGGCACAGGTCTTCCTAATGGGAGAAACGAGTTTGAGCCATAGCACCACCATGCTGGCCCAATGCGGTTTGGTGGGACTAAACGGTTGCAGTAACAAGCGGAATCGGGCATTAATGTAGAGATTTTTGACTGACTCATCATGTGAACTTCGGTGGCGTAGTGGATTTGAGCGCTACACTGATAGGTTGCGAAGATAGGTCAATGAATATTTGTAATGTCTCACTTCTTTGTGCTTTGGAAGACACGTTAAGCCGTTGGTCCCGATTGTTACTGCAACCGCTTTAATCCACCGCGCATCGCATTGGGCGAGCGTGGTGGCGTTATGGTGCAAACACCTCATGTGTTTCTCCCATGTAGCAAGACCTGTGCCCAGCAGTGGGACGTGTCTAGGCTGGTGATGTAACTGACTCATCCGGTAGCAACAATGGCGAAAGTTGCTTAGTTTTCCTAATTGAAACCAGAGCGCTCAAACCTCTACGCCACCCAGCTCCTCACGCCACCGATATGGCGCCATAAACCATACCAATTTTTAAACCAACTTATTTAGTTTTCTTGGAATATTAATCGCGAGTCTTATCGTCGCGTCAGAAGCAAAGCTGATAATTATTAATCAATTGGGCTTTTCATGATCATATGCTATACTTTTTATTTTTATTTTGACATTATTATGTGTGAAAAAGAAAAATATCTAAACTAGAAAAAAAAACACGTCCAGGGGAGGGATAGAACTTGCGACCTTTAAAATTCCAGGTGACTACTTTAACTAATTGAAATAGAATATTTCGACATAAGGACAAAAAGTCACCTGTTTTCGCGGTTTCGATCCCCGCCCCAGGGCGTGAATTTCTCTACTTTAGATAATTTTCTCTCTTGCTATGTTAGATATGTCATGACAGGTTAGATTAATGAATACTTGAATGAATACAAAGTGCCCGTTACGGGATGAGAGTTAGCCCACCGTCCCTGATCGAATGACTATTGTTTGCGAAATAGCACGTGTCTGCTTATCTTTCCTGTTTACGTCCAAGGGCTGCAGTGGGAACATAAAAAGGGGTTTACAGTTCCGGCAGACGAACCAACCGGCAGTGGCACCAATAAAACTGGATAAAACCGGATATGTGTTAAGGGGCAGTACACACACGCGAAATTAAATAAATAATTTGAAATAATACCACTTTACCGGGTTTATTTCGCGCTTCATTAGATGTTACATTACTATTTTATACCCGACATTGTGTAGTGATATAACTCTGTCTTAGTAAGGGTGTGACGTAAAGGTGTTTTGAGGTTCCAATAAATAAATGTTGTAAAATAAAGGCACTTTGTAACAAGATAAAATAAACTTAAAAACTGAATACACTGAAATACCAAAATAGGCTTATAAAAATAAGGTACCTACATAAGTCTCTTGAGACTAAAGAATTCAATAGGCAATCCAGAATGTTATATCGATAGTACAATTATATAATCCAAGCTAACGGCAAGCGTCGAGAGCGAAGACACTGGGTAAGTTAAGATACGGTTCTCTCAAAGTCAGCAATAGAATGATTTTTGAAAGGGAAAACCGAAGGAAGCACCCAAGTATTAATTTGAATTTAGAATTTATATTACTTTAAATATTGCATGTAAATTTGGAAAAAGAAATGAAGTGTTATAATATCGCAATGTTATAGTATCTCGTTACAAGAGCTATAATCAACATCACCGCGGACGGAGCCTCGAGCTGCCACTAGTCTCTATATACATTCACCAAGCAACATTGCAGTCTTTACGTTCAATATTTACTTAGCAGAGCTAGGCAGCGAGCCGGCATCAGCCAGCGATTAAGCAGTTAAAAGAGATTTATAGCACTTTGGTACACATTAACGTGGAGTATGTTAAGTTTAAATTAAGTCAAGTATACGTCTAGTTTGAGCACTAGTCTTTTTAATCTTCCCTAATGGAGCAGCGAGGGTTATGGTGCTTCCACAATTAGGTTTGTTATTTTACCAAGCGCCCTTGGATATCGTACTATCTATAAATATAAAATTCAAAGGCCTGACTGACTTACTGACTGTTGTATCAACACACAGCCAAAACAGTCGCATTTTGTGTAAAATTCTTTAATCTATGTCAATTGATTCGAAAATTGGTACAACATACAATTCAATTATGATGTTTTTTTTTTTCAAAAATTATCCCGCAACAAAGTCTAAGGGCTTCAAAAATACAATATGGTATGGTAAACGAGCGCATGGCATGCAGGGGAGCACATAAACCTAGTATATGATTCGTTTAAGAACAATATTAACTATTTAATTCTCACTTTTGGTTGTATTCTTTGAATTCCGTTAACACCATAATACTCTAATCGCATAGATTAGATCAGTTTTACGGACAATTTCGTTTTCATTGCTTTTTTGGCGTATTGTCAGGTTTTTTATTCAACGTAGAAGTGATGACAGTGCTAATAAATAATAAAATTAAATAAAAATCATTTCTTTCAAGGTATATGCGTCATAGTTGTTAGTGACAAATTATTCTTAATTAGTAATTCATAATTAAAACTTACAAATTACACACATTACACTCATTGGCCTCCTCACCAAAACGTGTAGTATAATGAACCGAACGGAGCAGAGTCCATCCTATCTCCTATCATATTAATAACGTAAAAGCCATCAGTCCTCGCTAATAATTTTTGCTTCTGAAAAACAAATGTCATTTATTTCCTGCAAGCCACTCGGGCAGATTTTTAAATATAATGAAGTCTAATATTAGCCATAACAGTCGCATTTTAGAAATATTCTAAATAAACAACAACCATTACTGAAAACAAAATGTGAAATGGACTTTGGATCTGTCGGTAAAACACTCCCTGACTAAAAATACGTCGGCGAAGCATTTCACACTGACAAAGAAGGTCGAAACGATTCGATTCAATTAAAACTTACACTAGAGGTAGGGTTTTTGTCCAGCAGTGGACGTCTTTCGGTTGAATGACTAGGGGTACATAGTGTTCTTTCGGACACTCTGTACACCTGTGTTTGCGACAGTGGGTGCCACTAAACAGCTATTTAATCTCCGCCTGAGTGGATGCCCTTCCCAGGGTCTCTCACTAGCTCCATTTAAATTTTTCTCCTAAATCGGTTTCAGATGCAGTAACAGTTAATTTCGCATTTATAATATTAGTATTAATAGGTATCCCTTGCTCCAGTGTGTATAACGCCTTACTTTGTCCCGGAATTTCGACGGAATTCGCGATTTGCGTTCGCTCCAAAAGGGTTGGGTTACGATAGGAGACATTTTGTGTCCTTTTTACACGTTTTTTTACAAACACGATCGTGAGCCAGAATTCGAATTGTTTGGTTAACATTCGGTGTGAATTGTTAATTTTAATCAGACGTGGTATTCAATTTCTCCGAGTTGTCGTTGTAAATGTTGGGTTGCGCTGCCATGTTGGCGGTTGCCTGGTTTGCCAGGCTGACCTGTAAGTACCACCAAGTAACTTAAGGTGTGGAAAGGCTTTTCAATAGGTCGTCAATGACAATAATATGAATTGAAAATATCTTTATTCAATTAGTCCCCCCAAGAAGTACTTTCGAATCGTCAAAAAACCCTTAAGTCTATTACATAAAATAATATTAACTAACAATGTCATAATGTCAGTCTGTCTATCGGTCTGTCTGTCGATCTGTCTGTCGGTCCGTCTGCTTGTCAGACAGTCTGTGTCTATTAGTCTGTCTGTCTGCCTGCTAGTTCGTCTGTCTGTCTATATGTCTGTCTGAATTTACGTCGGTTCCAAAAGTTGAACTACCGAGAAGATTCCGGCAACAAACTCGTGTAGTCGCTCTTTTCAATTATTAAGTTTCACGTAATATATGTGCACCACGGTGCTTGAATGTCAAATTGAAATCTTACACCCATTTGGGTTGATAACGGTCTCTAAGGATATATCTTTAAACACACTTTCACCTTTATGTATTGTGTTGAAAAATATTGTGAGTAAGACCTATTTGTAACTTTATTTCTCGTTTTTCTCGTGGACCAACTTTATTACTGTCTGGAATGACTCTGACTTCATCTTGCAATGAAATTTTCACATAAACAGGGTGGTGCCGTCAATACGACAATAAATTAAAACATCGGCTATATTAGAACATAGAATGGTTTGCCACTTTCCAAAGACATCTTATTCATTTGATAATTTCATGACATGTATGAAATAATTAATAACATTGACTGCATTATTTCATAGAAATGTCATGAAATTATCAAATGAATACAATATTTTTGAAAGTGGCAAACCATTTCTGTGAACCAATATAGCCCATGTTTTAATTTATTGTCTTATTGACAGCACCACTCTGTATACCTAGATATGAGATTTTGTAATATTATCTACTATAATTGAATTAAATAAAGAATGACAATCTAAAATTGGTAATATGCGTTTAATTTCTGTAAAACTAATTAATAAAAACTAAGACGTTTACTGAATATGGTTAACCGTTCTTATAGGAAACTAGAGTAACAGATAATGCTTTTTATTTCTTAGCGTTATCACATCACCGTTAATCTATTTCCAATGGAAAACCTTCAGTTAAAATGTATTTTATAGCTTCTGGTGACATTTAAAATTCAGTCGATGGAAAGTCTAACAAAGTAGGGAATGTGTTTTGCACCTTTTATGGAGTAATAAAGTACGGTAATCCGATAAAAATGTTTTAAGGTCTATTCACACATATCAGTGAAGCCACAGTTCCGGCACAGTACCGGCACAGGTCCGTATCAGTGCTTCAGTGTTGCGTCAGTGATTCAATTCACACATGCCAGTGCCTGCTCAGTTCACGGAGCTTCAGTGAAAACGTGTCCGTCGTCAATCGTGATTGTATTTCGTATCCTACTTTGCATGAGATAAATCATATAAAACTCTATTTTCACGAACCAATTCTATTAATCGCTCGTCCTCCATTTTGTTTTTGTTGATGCCGGCGTCCGTGATCTGTCCGTCCGGCAAAAAATATCGTTGTCGACGATCCCTTGCGTGCTTGCCGGTGCCGGCACGGACACTGAGAGCACTGTGCCGTCACTGACACGGACAAGTGGAGATACGTTCATAGATAATGTATGAAATAATATTTCGCACTGATAGCCACGGAACTGTGCCGGAACTGTGCCGGAACTGATATGTGTGAATAGACCTTTAGAGTAACGCAAACGGTGCTGCTATATTGCCTACGCTTTTGGCATCAGAATTTTTTATAAAGTACGGTTTACAGGCTACCACCAGGTCGGTGGCTTGCTTGTTTTCCGTTGTTGTATAGGCGAGTAAAGTTTTGAATAAGAACAAGAAAGTGTTCTAGTTCAGAAAGTAAAGAAATACAATTACGAGGCGCTCCAAGTTCCCTCGGACGTGTTTTTTGTTGAGACAGCCTCCGTCTATCTACTATGATCACATTATAATAATTAACTCTGCGAAGATGTAAACGCCTGAATAAATAAACTATCATGAATTCTATAAGAAATACAAATATCTAATCGTCGATAGAGTCAATTAGCAGGCTTCTATTTATAAATTCGTAGATGTTATTAATAATATTCATTTTATTGTACCTTTTATTGTATATGGACTTTACATTGCTGCGATGCGAGATGTTTAAAAATTTTGAGTCTAATGTTTATTATTTTGTACCTTTTTTCAGTTAGCTACATGTGTCAATCTGTAATTAGCTTCCTATCACTATAGATATGTTCTATTATGATCAGCTGATGATTTACCGAAAAAAATGTAATATAATAAAATACTAAGTTTTTTTATTATCTGAGCTGAAAAACAAGCATACAACTCCAAGTGGGTTGTATGTTTAACGGTTACCGTACCCTATAGACGCTCATAGTACCTATGGCACTTTACTGACGCGCTACCCTCTAAAGTACAAGAGAAATCATTATGTTGACAGCAGAGAAGAGTCCTTAAGACAATTACCAAGTGGCTATCTATTTGCGCTTGGTCGAGTTTAGAACGATCGTTTTAAGCGGCTATGAAACTAATGGCATGAATTGATATTAAATTTAATGTTAACCGATCTATTTATTGGTTGGTTGGTAGATAGTGTAATTACTGGGCATGGAACGCATTTAATCTTGGGCCTCAGGATGTCAAAGCACATGCATTACTAAGACTAATTGTGCCTTTCTTTGTTATTTCGCCTACTTATATACCTCTATATGCGAAGGTACCCAAATGCCTAATGGGTAATTTAACCAGATGGAAACACTGGAAACTGTTGGAATCCTTTGCCAGCACATGTGTTCCCCCCTTCCTATAACATGGAATCTTTCAGAAGAGTTATGCAAAAGCACCTTACCGGCCGGCATGGTGGAGGCGACTAGAGCAGAATTTAAACTGCACTAGCTGTCTTCGCATATGGACTCTTATTACAGCTTTACATCAGGTGGTGTTGAGTCATTTGTCGTGCTTTGTATAAAAAAAGATGGCTGAGCCATCTGGTTAAACGTTGCACTCAATGATTCTGCTCGTTGTCCTTTAGCCGTTTCATGGCGGCGTCCAATTAACTGGTTAATTTAACCAGATGGCTGCGACAGACTGGCAGGCAGGCTGCTGCTACTATGAATTTGTATCTCCAGCACCTCCGTGCGTCAGAAGGCACGTGCAGATGTTGGTCCTAGTTGTTACTGCAACTGATTTAACCCCCCAACCCCCCCCCATTTGGCCAGCAAGCGTGGTGGTGTTATGGCCCGAACTCCTCATGTGCTTCTCCCATGAAGGAAGGCCTGTGCACATCAGTGGGACGTATACAGGCTGGTGATGATAGACTGTCAATTTGTAGGCACCAAGTCTAGCACAAAATAAAAATATACATTCGCATAAAAACACTTTTTTATTCTAATACATAATAACAAGGATTTTGTTTAAACACAAATACTTAAAATATACACACATACACAAACACAATTTCATGCACACACACTTACACACATTTATACTCACTCCAAATTTTTGTATAGTTATGTTATATAAATTTTATGCTTATTCTGTGTTTCTGATCATGTCTTCAATAGCTATAATGAGGTAGGCGCTAATAACTGTGACACAGTCACGGACTTCTACAGTTGTTAACGCGAAAACGTATTTGTAAATTGTAACGATTTTAAACGATTTGAAAGAAAGTATTATTATTTATTATTATGATAACAAGATGTTCCACACACGCAAAATACCGTGCGATTCTTTGAACCCCGTCCAAGATTGCGCACAGTCGGCGTAATTACCGTTGGGTGTGAGATAGCTACTTTGACCAAGTGACAGAAGGGAGCGGTAGATATTAATAACAATTAGTTTTGAAAACCATGTACAGACAACAGCACAAGTGTGACAGTTGCACAACGAAAGCCGCCTCTATCATGAACGCAGCAAGGGCTGTTGCAAAGTCCATTTGCGACATGCTGAAGTCCTGGGTTCAGACTTTGCGAATTGAGAATTGCCGGGTACTTAATCTGCTTCGCATTTATGAATTTCTGGAATCATACACTATCGTAGATACATATATCATTAATCTGTGCAAACACTTACCTAGTTGAAAATAATCTTGCTATTGAATCTGAGTAGGTATGACAATTTACGTTCGTATTACCCAATTAACCATACATTTTACTCTTTTCTTCATATCACCATAATCTTGCTATTGAATCAAATCTTTTATGCTAGCCTCCATGTTATCAAGAATTATTAGTCAACTCACAATTTTTGGCGCGCACTACCTTTCCAAGACATCACCAATAATACCAACCTCTAACTTACTCTTTTACCTACTGCCAACACAAAAGGCTCAGACTATACGTCATTTCAAGTCGTACGGAATCGCGTTCGCGACAAGGGCGGTCTCAAGGTCAAGCTGTCGACTGTAGTACATATTAAAAAAAAATTCATACGAGAAAGGTTGCAAGCAAGCATATTCGGCTTCCCTGATGGTAAACGGTCACCGTAGGTCATAGTTGCTATACTTCAGCCAACTTAATTATAGAATAAATGTGAAGAAACCACTCTCATTTTTGTATGAGTGAGCAAGAAAGGTAGCGAGTGAGAGGGGCAAACCTATACAAATCGACATTTGGTTTGTTATGTTGTCTCGAGTATGCGTGGTCACTGTCACGTGTTGTCCTGTCCATCATAGGGTTGCCTGGAAAATCACTCATAACGATAAGGCCGCCCGTTATTGTGCAAGCATTGCTTACTTAATAGCAGTGATGTCTGTTATAAATAAGTATATTTATATCCGACTTCAAAAAAGGAGGAGGTTATCAATTCGGCTGTATTTTTTTATGTTTACCTCAGAACTCGGACAATAGAAACCAATATGGAAAATGGTTGGTTTTTAATTGAAAGAACATGCTTTTAGATTGGTCCCATACAAATTTTATCAATATCATAAACAATAGAAAGTAAAGAAATTACTCCAAAAACATATTTTCATAGATGAGTACATACTTCAACTGAATTATTTGTGTCTTTTTAGTATTTTGATTTTTTAATATTGATTATTTTATCGCTGCCGCTTTTCACTTGCACCAGGGGAAACCCTCAAAATGAACACACGGTCCGCTCTTGTCTCCTGAATAAGTAGAGCTAAATTTTTAACTTCATATACCAATGTGCTTGCGTAACAAAGGTGGGGCATGGAGTATTATTTTTTCCGTTTTATCATTACGCTTTGGAAGCTTGGACCTTAGAGAGGGTCAGAGTTTAATGATACTTCTTTTTGTTAATACGGCTGCAGTGAAAAATTATCAGGAAAATTTTGCATTCCTATAAATATGTCTTATCTTAAATTAACCGGATTTAACTCGCGATTATTTATATGTTACGTTATTATTTGACACTCGACCTTCCGATTACTTTGCAGCATCCGTGGCAGTAATTGTCTTTTAACCTTTGGCATTTTCAGTTATATTTTGAGTGTTTGCTCACGGACGTTATAGAGTTCATGGTATCCGTTGGTCGAGCAGTGGAATGATGAGATCCCCAGCCGGTGGTACCACCATGAAAACTAAGAAAAACCTTATACCCTTATACCATTTATTTATTTATACCTCCGTAATAGGCGTCGATTTTGTCTACCGCCCTAAAAGGGCTGTATACGTTAAAAAAGCGAAACAGTGCGAAAAAAAAAAACGAAAAAAGGGGAAAAAAGCGAAAATAATTTCATTAATTTCACACTTTCAGAGTTTAGTTCTATGAAGTAATGCGTCTAACTGATTTCGAAGTCGGCGCTAAGCAAACCATCATCAGCCTCTATACGTTCCACTGCTGGCCACAGGCCTTCCTACACGGGAGAAACTCATAAGGAGATCGGGCCATAGCACCACCACGCTGGCCCAATGCGGGTTGGTGGGTTAAATCGGTTGCAGTAACGACCGGGACAAACGGCTTAACGTGCCTTCCGAAGCACGGAGGACCTCGAGATTATAAATTTGATTGACCCATCCCAGGACCGACCATGGCGAAAGTTGCTTTGTTTTTGTAATCGAAACCAGAGCGCCTCCTAATCAAACCAAATACGCATAATAATATAAAGCGTAAAACCGCAGCGCGATGAGCAGGCGATTGATTACCTACTGTACCTAATTTTTGCCGCTTTTAGAAGCTCTGGGACCCTAACTATTTAGATTAAAAAGAATTATTATATTTTTCGCCCTTTGTTTTCCTTTTCAATTGTTTGATATTCAAAAAGTATTTAAACTAGAAAAAGTCATGTGCTCGTTCGGGTATTGAACCCGTGACCTTTAACAATTCGTGAGGCTGCTCTAGCCATCTGAGCTATCAAGGACTTGTGATGACCCTGTGAATTTCCTTGTATTTGCATTTGCGTTAGAAGCTCAATTTGTAATTTTTGTTAAAATATAATTTGAGTGAAAGCTATGGATATGACGAATACAATTTTTATTTTTTTCTTTCCTTGTTTCAGGTGAGTTCGTGTCCTGCGTTACTAAATCGATTGATTAATTTGAAGGTAAGGCCGATGGATGTATTTCGTTCAAAGGTAAAATACATTTATATATTTAAAACAACATTATTTGAAAAAAAATAGCTTTGTTTGAGAATTTTAAAATTTCAAGGCGTTACTACAAAATTGTATTTCGTCCAAGCAAAATAGACAAAGCATATTATTCCACTAAATAATACTTACTTAGCTGATAAAATTGTGCTTTTATTAATGGTTACTGACATTTTTCCGCAAATAAATTTTATTTAATTTAAGATCCTGTTTAAAAAATCTCAATTGTACGTCTAAAGCTAACTGTAGTGATAAATGATTTATTTGATTAATTACCTCTACATTACCTGTGTTTTCAAATAAATCTTTTGAATTTGGATATTTACATTTATAGTAAATAAACTACTACTTTCCCCCCGCGGCACCTCTCGAGGCGAAGAGCAGCCTATGTCTTTCCTCATGATGTTGAACTTGCAATTATGGAATTTAGATAATAAGTATTTAGCTTCTAAAATTTAAAGTACCATTCTATGTCACTTGCCTTTCCTACATGCGAGAAACATTTATTTATTTATTTCAGAAACAAAGAGTCAATATACAATAACTATGTCATACATACAACATATCATATCTAGACCTATAGTTTCCTTAATGAAACATAAATTTACAAAATAAATTATCATCGCAAGGGAAATCACAATAGCGTAGATTTGAGACTCCTCTTAAATTCTTGCAATGAGTTACAAAATACATCCAAATCCATGAGTTTGCTGTTGTAATTGTAAGCCTTACACGAACGCCTAATGAAGCTATTGCCAACGTAACGTTTAATGAGGAGTTTAGGCCATAATTAATAAATTAACCACGGTGGCCTAATGCATGTTGGTGGGTAAAATCAGTTGCGTGCCTCCCGGAGCACGGATGACACTACGCCTGCCAGGGTACATGTAAATGTCATCCATACTAATTATAATTATAAATTTACTTGACGACCGGCTGGTCGAGTAGTTTGTATCCTTTACTATACAGGTTACTCGGTAAGGGTCCCGGGTTCTAATCTCGGTAGGGACAAATGTTTGTCTGATGAGCACGATCATTTTCTCGCGAGTCATGGATGTTTGTATATTTATTTAGTATATTATTTATATAAGTACGGGCGACCACAAAAGTAGCTGAACACTTTAGTATTCAGCGTTCAGCTACTTCTGTGGTCGACTGTACATATAATTATCAATATTTCTCCGTTGTCTTGTATCTATAACACAAGGCCTTAATGATACTTACTGTAGGCCTAAAATAGGAGTGAATGTATGAATACTATCTATTATTATTATTTATGAGACTTTGTCCCCATTTCAGGGTGTGCGTCAATTACATATACAGGTTGTTCCTATAAACATAAAAAGCCGTCTGTCACTCTACACTGCGGCGTGCCTTTAAAGCCTATGGATTTGGTATTTGACAATGCCAGACTATGCCTTGACCAGTCTAAATACTAGAATAAAGGAGAATGTAAATTTTTGCCCCACCCCAAGTTTAATGTCCGACAAAACAATATTTTTAATAATACCACATAAATAGAAATATTATTTTTTGAAATATTTTGAGTAAGTAATATAAAGCTAAGGTTTTGTCGACAACTAAAATAAAATCTTCAAAAATCTTTCATTCCGGAAATTGTAATATTTTGTCAATGGAGATCATTGACCAGTGCGTTTTGTTTCATAGTAAACAAATACTTCTTTGTGTTTTGAAAAACATAAAAGGTATTTTGATGATTTTTGAGGGTTTTTTTATATTATTATTATTTCATCATAATTATGGTGAGTCATAATTACATACAGTTAGTTAGATTGAACAAGTTTATTAACTAGGAAGAAAATAACAAAATGCACTTTGACTGATGACAAACATTGCTAGTGTTTATTGTTATTACAATCTGGTTTTGTTCTACGTATGTCTCAGAAACCGCATCTTTAATCATAAATGTATTAGTATCTAAGAATACTTTGTCTTAATAATATAGTATAATTGCGCCCTGAGTCACTTTTGGACGTGTCAGTTTTTAGGTGGGGCAAGGCTTCATAGTAAGATTAGCATTCTCCTTTATAATTCTATTTTGAAGTCCTATAGAACCTTTAGCATGCCTCACATGCTTTGAAATTTGGTGTTCATGATACTTCCATTTGAAGCAGTTATTTCAGCAAAACCTGTCAAACTAAATAGGTCACCAAGCGAATAATAATGTAAGAAGTTACAGGACACCCTGTTTATAGGACGTGGCGAGTGTACAGAGTGGTATCGTTAAACGGATGAACATAGAAACGAGAGGAGCGTGCGGCAAACGCATTATGGCGTAATGTTATTATACTTATGTCTACAAGTCATAAGAGGTAGCGGTAAAATATTGATTTTTTTTTCACTACCTTGTGTTTCGGATTGGAAAGAAAGAACCTCCTCTAACAAGTGTTTCCTTGTTGTTACAGGGGTCTATAGTAAACAATACGAACTAAAAATAATTACCGTCTGCTATAAGTGTAATTTTAACTACACAGTACTTTACCTCCAAGTTATTTAGTCATTCATATTGTCTTATATTTTCGAGAGCACTTCGCATTTGAAATAAAACCACTGTACCGGATTTAACTCGCGTTTAATTAGATGTTACATTATCATCATTTATACCCGAAGTTTCGATTACTTTACGGCGATCGTAGTAACGACTAAAGATGTCAGGTATTCATATTCATATGTTAAAAAAGGGCTCTTAAAATTATATTCTGCTTAGATAAGATAAGATAAATGCCCTCAATATTATTTTTAACATTATTACAAATGGTCGCGGCTTTGATCGCCGCCCCAATGTTTCTTTCTAAGTTTAGATATTTTTCTAAATACTTACCCTAATATTTTTCCTTTGTTCTCAAAGTATTACATTAGCAAAATATTATTTGTACAGACGACAGCACATCAAGTGTAACAGTTGCACTACGAAAGCCGCCTCTATTACGAATGCAGTAAGGGTGGTTTCAAGGTCAAACTGTTACGTTTAATGCGCCGTCGACTGTACAATCAAGCACAGATAAAAAAATGAATTTATCTAATTTCACCCGCTACCTCCTATGACATGGACCACGAAAAACGGACCGCGTCAATAGCATCCAACTTGACATTGTTTTGCATACCGACACTTTTGGTGTCCTTCCTTGTCCGTTTGTCCTCGCAGTTTAGGACTTTATTTGTCTAATTTTGTTATGACTGAGCTAACCAGCTTACTGTTTATTTCTTACTGGGTTAAAAGGCTAATAGAGAAGTTGTGAAATTTAGGGAAAGTGTTTTTTTATACAACTAGATGACAAACAAGCTGACGGCTCACTTACGGCGGTAAACGGTTGCCATCGCCTATAGACACCTGCAATAACAAAGAGAAATCACTTGATATTGCAGGCACGTTGTCATCCTGAGGCCTAAGATGAAATGCCGTCATGCCCAGTAATTACACTGGCTACCTTTCAATTTCAATTCAATCCGAAACAGCGAACTGTTTCACGGCTGAAATAAGAAAGGTGATGGTACCTACCCAGACGACCCTACATACGGGCCTACCACTTAGTATGCCACGTAGTATTTAGAAATAGAAATAGTGAGCGTAATAAAACTATTTTAATACGTCTTATGTTTAAAAAATCAAGTATCTTTAATTGAGTTTCAACTTTCGCCCCAAAACGCCAATACAAATGCCACATTAGAATTCATTTTGAAACTCTGTAAGTTAAGGAAAATAAAGAGGCTTTATTATTATTATCAACGTTTAATTATTTGCGGTATCTGTTAGTTTTCAGCGGTACAGCAGTACAATGGCTTTTAATTTCAGCAGAAAGTGCCAGTACACTCTAGAGTGATTAGACGAAAGCAAATAAGACAAAGTGGATTCAAATTTGTGTAATGCTTGGGGTTTTGGCGTCAATTTGTAATCATAGTGACGAGTGTTCTTTTGATCTCATGCTATTTGGGAATTGGGAGTAATACAATTATCTGACTAGTTCGTTACACATCATTCCTTATTATAAATTAACTGTTGTACCAACCTTGTATAGGTTACGGCAGAGTGGGGTAATTTGTAACCGACTTCAAAAAAAGGAGTAGGTTGATTCGTATGTTTTTTTTGTGTTTGTTACCTCAGAACTTTGTTATTTTTAAACCGATTCGGACAATTTATTTTATTTTATTTTAAAAGTGTGCTTTCAGATTGGTTCCGTAGAAATATGTAAGTATTATGAAAATCGTGAAGTCGTCAATGTATGCGAAATGGCGGATTTTTGATGTGACTCGATTCAGTGATACGACACGATAGTAGGAAACAATATATGCTGACTGTCACCCATCTAGCTTTGACCTTAAAAAGCTATTACTAAAAAGTGTGAAATATTTTTTTAACAAAAATAAAAACCATACTTCAAAACAGTAAAAAGGAAAAATAATTTGATTTAGGTGGGTAAATATATTTTTTGGAAAGGACTCCAAAAAAAATTTTTTTACGGGATAAGTGCCTACCTAAATTAAATAATTGTGCATGTATTATATACCTACGTGCAAGCCAAAGCGCTTTAAAAATACGATTGCTTGTTCTCTCCTTCCTATAACCCATGTTATAGAAAGGAGGTAACAAAATGTGCTGGCAAAGAATTCCAAGTTTTAGAAGTCTGACAAGGAAACGAGTTACTAAGCTTCTTTGTGCGTGATGTTGAGGTGGATACAGTGAATTGATGACTCCGAAGACCGGCACGCGTGCTCTTGAGTAGGAAGGGGGAAGGTGAGGTAACTGTTTCTAGTTAGGAAATAGGAAATTGGATAATGTAGCTGTAAAAGCGCTTAAAGATTTGGTGAACTTTGCGTATAAACATACGCAAAGTTGATCAAATCTGGAGTAAGTCATTTGTTTGTCGGACATCACCCAACATTTACTTATAGCCACAGCACACTTATTAGACTGTATAGTCTGATTTAAATTCAAAAGGCACTCATAAAAAAAACATGTATATTCATGCTGAAGAGTACGGATTCCTCGTCCTAGGTAATATGAGTCACTTCTGAAACACTGGACTGATTTAGATAAATTTAGCATGGAGATAAAATATTATGAAAATTATATGTATAAATTGATTTTCGGTACAAACATTTTAAAACTATTTTTGTAAAATGGCGTTGTAATTGATTTACGACGATGTTTCCGTATCGGGAAAAAATTAAAGGTGTCAAACTCTCAGAGCTCTTAACAAGGAACACAACCACATCTTTAAATTTTTTTGAACTTTTAAATATCTTTCAAACATTTACATAATTTCATGTTATAATTAAAATTTATAAAATGATATTTTATGATATTATAAAACGTTTTTCCTTTACAACCACACAGAGTAAAAAAATGAAAGGTAATATTTATGTCCTTCAATCCAGGTTTATTTTCAACTTTTAATCATCTTTAAGCTATATTTCACTTTCCCGCCTGAAAAAACACAAAACAACATTTCCAGCGGTTAATATTCGTCAAAAGTAATATGAAGCCCCTGTGATGTTGCGTCATAAATAAGTTGTCAAAATGGCGACGCAAGATGGCTGACAAAATGGCCGATGTAATGGCACGCTATTTGTCAAATAGCACAACTTCGGAACATCCGCGCTATGTGCTCAGAAAGTTTAAAGAAGAATCGAGAAAGGTTTATAACGGTTTATTATTGTTTATGCTCTTCACCTGATTACAGAGCTGTGTAAAATGTGAAATAAAACGCATGTTAAAGTGAAACAATTTCTCCTTGGTCCGGTCTCTGTGGGATAAAATAATGGTGTTACATTTTAAACTTTTGCTTTGCATTTTATAGCTTTGAAATAAGTATTTATAGCGGATAGCGAGTTGTTACTTGGGTATTGTGCATGAAATAGTATTTTTTTTGTGCGAGAATAGCTTTTCTGATAGTTGATAGTCATTGGCTATGACCGTAGAAGTTTGAAATACCAATATTACCAATCAACTTTCTCAACTCTGTAAAATCCAGCAGAATGTCATAGAAACAAGAAAACATACTACACACCGGATAAAAAAAATACAGTTACATATTCAACATTTATAATAATGTTAAAATCAAAAATTAAGAATATTTGAAAGCACTGCTCCAACTTAACCGAATCGTAGGTATTTTGTAAAAATACTCGTTTTGGATGTTGAAATAGAACATTTCGACATTGTAGGGTGGACGTTAGCTCATAAACGCAACTACAGATAGACTAGAAGAATTTCACCGGGATATCCCAAGTCCTGGGTTGCTCAGTTGGTTAGAGCAGTCGCCCGGATTGCGAAAGGTCGCGGTTTCGATTCCCGACTCAGGACGTAAAATTTTTCTAGTTTTATATTTTGATTATTTGAAAGATTTTAGAGATATATATCTAAACTAGATAATGAAATAAGGAAAAATAAAAAAAACGAAATAGCAATACCAACTTAAACGAAATCATAGGTATTTTTAAAATCCTCGTTCCGGTATTCAAATATAATATTTTCGATATATTTAGGGGAGACTTATGACGTAATCATATGACAAATAAAGACATAGAGTTATCCCAAGTGGTCAGAAATCCAGAATCAGAACAGTCCCCGGATCCTCGTCGCGAGTTTACGTCGCACGGTATTTCATACAAACGCTCAAGTCAAAAATATTGTAAACGAACAAAACGATTGTGACAACTAGGCTAGTAAAAAAAGTTACGAGAGGATTTTTTGAAAAGACTAAAACAAAGGTAATAATTAATTATTAATAGTGATTTTCGGTTTGTATAAAAAACTAAATAATACTGTTTTCTAGCATATGTAGTTAAAATTAAGCTATACTTATTTCTGTATAAATTGTCTCTTTTTCAATACACACACACACACAAAAGTGTTCACGAACATAAGTTTACTTATAAAAGTAAACTAGCTGCAACAGGCCAGCTATGCGATTCTCTTAAGTCAGCAGCCATGAATTCGTGGCTGTCGGCAGCGCCATCATACTTTTGGCGTTTGTTTGACAACCGTTGGCGACACCAGCGTTCCGACGTCGAGCACGGCGTGAACCGGAACTAAAAAGTGGTTGATTTTTATATCTTAATGTAAAAAATCTATCAAATATTGAATGAAGTCATTGCGATACAATTTTAACCCAACAAAAAAAAATCAAAAAATATCGATTGTACTTCATGTCGTATAAACAAAACAGAGACGATCGTACACAGCGAAGAGACCGACGTAGAGATTAGTGCATACGGATTCACGCAGCGCAGTGCGCAAACGTCAAAACCAATGGCATCTCGTCGTCTTTGTCAGACGTCAAGCTCGATGTAGAATATCTTTGTTTGTGAATCACACTGTTGCGATAATCGTAAAGATAAAATTGTTCGGTTTCATAACTTAAAAAAATGCAAAATAATGAAATAAAACGATGAAAAAATTGTATGCTTCAGGCGGGAATCGCACCCGCGTCTCCTGGGGTCCGGCCAGACGCGATAACCGCTACGCTATCGGAGTACTAGGTGTCACCTACCAATTTCAATGCTTTCCACTTTTTCTTACAATAAAGTAAGCGTTATAAACGCACGAAATCGAACATGTACAATATGATATATGATGATGAACAATATGATATTTTTTTCCAGGAACCTTTGAATTTCAGGCATCTTCAGAACACCAGACCAAGGTTTCATCACAATCTGACTAATAGTTTCGGAACGGATAGAGGACAAACATACAAACATTGATTTTTATTTGTATAGATTAATAAGAAGTATAAAACCTAAACACAAAAAAAACGACTTCAAAACACTAAAAGGGGAAAAGTAATTAAATTTCAGTACCTGGGTATTTACCGCCTAAAATGCATTTTTTTGGAGTTGGTGCTTCACTTTCTTTTGTCTCTGGAGACAGCGTGAATCGATTAACCCTATAGAAAACAACTAATCAATAATACATACCTATGATAGTGAAAGAATTATCTTCCAACTCCTAACCGTTAAGGAGTTGTACCTTCAATCACCAGCTCATAAACATGAGATGATGACTAACAGAAGCAAATACTTGAATAGCTTTGGAAAAAAGTAAAACATAAATTATTTGCTAATTACAATATATCTAAACTAGAAAAACATTTATAATGATGTTAAAATCAAAATTTAGAAAGTAAAACATGTCATACGTGCCTATAAAATTTGATTTCCCTGGGATCCCATCATGGTGGTCCCATTGTCACTTAGTGACAATGGGACCATCTCAGGAGTATACTCTATCGAATAAAAAAGGACTTTGAAAATCGGTTCACAATTGATTTAGAAATCGGTGAACATAAATGCAAAAAAAATACATCCTCCTTCTTTTTTGAATTTGGTGAAATAGTCTCAACCGATATAATTACAGTTGCTTACGGAGCTGTGTGGTTTTCTGATGTAATTCACAATGCTTTTGCAACCTGAAAAGCCTTTATAGATACAAATGGGTCGGCAGCTAACAACTGTATCTGATAGCAAAATGGTTTCTACCTCTAAATCGCCCTAGGGCACTATATCACTTTGTTTGAAGACAAACAGATGGACTAACCAAACAATGACTACAAAGTGAATTAATGTATTTTATCAAATCAGTTAATATAACGTCATGACTGTTAAAGCCAGCTTCTTTGTTACTCAACAAACAAATTTTCGGATATTTCGAGACATTTTGAACTTTATATGGCTGTCTGATGTGGTCAGTACCGTCTACCAAACCACAGAGGCACCGCTTTGTGTTCAGAAGTTCAGAGACCCATTAATGAGACCCACCAGTGGGTCTTTGATACAAGTATGTCTTCAGAGACCCACTAGTGGTCCTTGTACACTACGATGTCTTCAGAGACCCACTGAACATACCGGACACTACGTATTCTTGAAATTTCATAAATGGCTGGATTTATGTAATAATTAGAACATAAAAGAAAATAATGAAAATTTTTTTACCGTGTCACACACCTTCTTGGGTAAAATCATTGTTCAAATTCGTATGTATGTAGCTGGATCATCCCCTGAAGTACCAGGCTACCATAAGTATATGAGAGGCTATTTATTGTACCCCTACGATTATTATATAAATAATAAGAGTATGCTAAACATCTCCTTTTCTTTCTTGCGTCACGTTTCATTTGTATATTTTTTTTTTGAAATACCAAATCCGTCTAATATACACGTGCACACCAAAAAGTACACTTTGAAATTTCAACCTTAAGCGGTTGTTATACGAGTCATAATCCAACAAAAGTTTTTCGAGTTTGCAGCGGTATAAACGAAATGGTCCAGCAAAAACTAACAAACTCTATAAATCATATCTCGGTTTGTTTGTTACCGCAGGAGTTAATCAATTTGGCACAGTTTGTGTTGATATCCCGACAGAATCCGCTTTGAACTGTTTCCGTAACTGTTGTAAGGAGAAATGCGTTCAATGTCCAGTTATTGCATTGGCTACCTTTTCCTTCAATGCTACGGCTATACCACATTTACTGTCACCGCCTGCTACCGCAATAATTGTGGTTATCAACTACCGCCTCAAGTGGTATGGATACATCACCAGTTTACCTAGATATGCCAATGAACAGGGCGGGAAAACATAAATTTCCAAGATGAACCTTGATGCTACGGCGGAATGAGTCTTTTACATTTCAATAAAGCTAAACCAAGATTTAGAAGAAGATGGTGGACGATTTCTAAGATTCTTCAGACTGGACCCATAGACTTGGTTTAGATTAGAATAATTCAAAAACTCGAGCGCCCTTTCATTCAACCAATCCATATCGGTCGACACGTGCGTTTCCGATAAAATCACGTTATACACTGGACAAAGGGTAGTGTACCCACATAATACGCTTTACTTACCGCGGTAATTTTCTTTGATATGCGAAAATAAGGAACTGTTGGCTACCGCCGTATGCAATTCCGATTTTGATTCCAATTGCCGATTGGTATTCTAAAATTATGGTCATAAATCGTGGCAACACCTAGTTGTTATTTCAATTACGGCCATAACTGTTGCCATATCACGGTAGTGTAGCCTAACAGCGAACTGTTTTACGGCCAAAATGGTACCTACCCAGATGACCCTACATACGGCTCTACCAACTTTCAAACTGTACATGAAACACATGTTACATTACAGTTGACAGTTACAACTTAAAACTCACGCGAAATCGATATAATGTTTGCAGTAATGTATTGCGCATTCTGTTTACGAAAATATTTCGCAAATGTGTTATTTAAGTTTGCCAGTTAATTTTAAGAAAATCTGTCAAACATCATAATTGGTCTTTGGATAAATACTTATTTTCTGAGGATTGGAAAGTAAGCCGTTAAACAAATACTTCTTATGTGGAGCTTGATAACGCAGTGGCTTAAGCGTGTTAGTGTATAATGCTTCAGAAATTTAAGACTCCACATAAATATTTCAAAGTATTGTCAAAGTCAAAAAGTTGTATTGACAAACGTTAAATTACGCACTACTAAGAATTTACTTATTCCTTTTTTAAAACAAGCACGGCAAATGACGTCACACCACCTGATGTGAAGCGCTAAGAACAGTCCATATGCGAAGACAGCTAGTGCAGCTTGAAACACACTGTTCTAGCCGCCTCCACCTTGCCCGCCCATAAGGTGCCTTTTCACGTCTCTTTTGAAGGAACCCATATTATAGGAAGGCGCGAACACAAGTGCTGGCAAAGAATAGGTAATTTTTGGGTTTCATAATTTGAGTATTAATCATTTTGGCGGTAAAAGCGCGATTGAAAGCGTCAATTACCTACGCTTTTACGTGATTATGTGAATAAAGCATCTGCACTTCTGGGAATCGAACTTGCGACCTCAGACAGGATTATTATACACTATAGAGTAGAGTACACACGTACAAATGCAAAATATAAATAGGGATATGGGAAACTGTTGCCCGAAATTCTGGATGTTGGAGCACCGGGGTAATTTTTTTATTACAACAGGATGACAAACAATATAGACACCTGCAATAACAAGGAGAACATCACTTGATATTGCAGATGCGTTGTTATCCTGAGGCCTAAAATAAAATGCAAAAAAAGAAAAAGAAAATAAACGGTTCATTGGTTAGTCTCGACTTACACTGTAACGAGGTACTATAACATCGGTATGTTATAGCACATCGTTTCTTCTTCTAAATTTACTGACAGTACTGATTTAAAAATCAACATAGATTCAAAGTTCAAATTTACACTTTGGCGTTTGATTCGGTTTTATCTTTCAATTCATTATTTTGCTGACAGTGAGAGGAGATGTACCTCCCTAAAACTAATCAGTGTCTCGCTATCGATTGGATATTAAATTTATCCATTTGTCTAGGCACTTTTAGTGCCGTGTTTTTGTTTTTTCTACCTTATTTTAATTACCTTTATTTTTGATCTTGAATATACTTTTTTTTTTGGGGGTAGGATCTCAAATCGCAAACACATATTTTTTTTGTGCTCTCATTGAATTTTTAATTTTTAAATATATATACAGTAGATAATCTGATAATTTTTACATATTTACTATGTACTAAAGAGCATAAATACCTGCAGATATAGTTTCCTCTCTACAAACTATCAAAATAAGATACATTATTAATTCATCACTGCACTGCACTAAAAAATCACTAAGATGGAAGATTTAAAGGAATCCTTGGAGACACTGGCGCAATCATTTTCAGCACGCATGACTGCTTTTGAAAGTGAGTTGAAGAAGTCTAATACTCCTCAGCAGTCGACCATGGTTACACTCACTACGGAGTTTGAAGCTTTCCGCAAATTTGTCATGGCCACTTTCATAAACCTTGAGAAGCAAGTGGCCTTGTTGTCATTGGAAAGTGATAACATCGAGATGCGGAGTCGTCGCAATATGCTACTCATCCATGGTGTTCCAGAGCGAAAAGACGAGGAACCTGCTAAGGTATTTTTGGAAGTGGCATCTAAACACCTCAGTATACAGCAACTCACCTTGCCAGATGTAAGCAGGGCATTGCGTTTAGGGCGTTCCAAACAGGATAAGCCAAGGCCCCTATTGGTCAAATTCCTTTCAGATACCGTAAGGGACAACATTTGGTATGCAAAGTCTGGACTAAAGGGTTCAGGTGTGACTGTCTCGGAGTTCCTCACTAAGGTTCGTCATAGAATCTTCATGGCGGCGCGTGAGAGGCTGGGAGTGTCCAGGTGCTGGACTCGTGAGGGCTTTATTTTCGCATTGGATTGTGATGGCAAGCGGCACCGGATTACTTCAACTTCTGATATCAGTCGGCTATGTGATGGTGATGGTACTGTTTTTTCGGGCGGGCCACCGGTGCCGAGTACAACGAATGCTGTCGGTGTGCCGGCTACGTCGTCAGGCGTTACCAGGAGTAAGCGGGCTGCCTCTGCAAGGAGGAAATAAGTATATAGTTACCTAATTGTCGTAATGTATGAACCGCTGCTTTTAAAATTTTATGTATTTGTCTTTTTAATTTCTAATTTTTTACTTACGTTTGTCAGCGCATTATTTTGTTTTCTGATGTTGTTTACGCTTTGTCGTAAACTGCTTCGTTTGTTTTAGACCTGTTTTATGAAATTTGTCATTGCGTTTTTTTGTTCATTTTGGCTAAATAATAATATTTTTTAGGATAACCTTACAATATAAACAATTCCAGTCATTGCTCAGCGCTGACAGTTAATGTCACATTTTTACTTTTTAAATCATTGCAGATCTGATCATGTGATATTTATCTGCTACTTTTTGTGCCTAGTGATTATATTTTTATTAGTTTTAATATCCGTGTTCGTAATTTATATTTTGTAATTGTGTAATGTTACACCAAATATTATGTTAATTTTACGTTCTTTCAGACAACCTGTGGGTATTTGTGTATAGTAGAATATCAATTGAATATATTTATTATCTGTAGTTACATATTATTATAGTTTATATTTATAACTAAGTAGGTATATAAAATGGACATATCTTTAAATAATAGCGATCTCTTTTTATCGTGTTCCTCATCTTCTGTTTCTGACTCCAGCTTTCAAAGCGTTGATCGTCCTCTTACTGAACTTTTAGAATCCACATTCTCTGATGTTTCCAAAAATTTTAATGTTGTGCATATCAATGCTCAGAGTATTCCTGCCCACTTTCCGGACATGCTTAGTACTTTTAATAACAAGAACATTCATGCAATTCTTATTTCTGAAACTTTTCTTAACCCTAATGTCCCATCTCAATCTTATTCTTTGCCTGGTTTTCAACTAATTCGTAATGACCGTGTAAGTTCCTCACATGGTGGGGTGGCCATATATCTTCGCTCTCATATCTCCTTTTCTATTCTTAGTAGATCACCCCAGCCGCCTCCCTGTAATACGGCTGAACATCTTTTTCTGGAGATTTCTCTGTGCTGTACCAAAGTTCTTTTGGGAGTTTTTTACAGCCCCTCATTAAGAGTCGACTATTTTTCTTCTTTTGAGCAACTTCTCGAGAGTCACATCCCAGCTTACAATAATTGTATCATCATGGGTGATTTCAATACATGTCTCATCAAAAACGATTCTCGGTCGAATAGTTTACTTTCTTTAGTCAACTCTTATAATTTAAACGTACTTCCTTTAAAAGAAACTCATCATTTTCCAAATTGCTCTCCATCGCTTCTAGACCTTATAATTGTATCTTCTCCAAATTTAGTGGTTAAGCATGGGCAGCTTTCTGCGGACGCTTTTTCTTATCATGATTTGGTTTTTCTATCTTATCGTGTTCGTCCACCGAAAGAAAAACCGAGGGTTCTTCATCAGCGTAGCTTTGCTGCTGTGGATTTGAAGAGTCTGCAGGAGGATGCTGCCAGGATTGACTGGTCAGCTATTTATTCCACTGACTCTGTTGATGAGCAGGTAGAACTTTTCGGAGCGAATTTGGCTGAATTGTATGACGTGCATGCCCCAATTCGTCCTGTCAGGATAAAACATCTCCCGGCACCTTGGCTTACTGATGACATACGGGATTTAATGTCGAAAAAGAACAAAGCTAAGACCAGATACAAGCTTGATCCTTCGGACCGCAATAGAGAGAGATATACACGTGCCAGAAATCGTTGCAATACAGTGATTAGGGACGCTCAAAGACGCCACATTCATAAATTTGTTGAGAATGGCGATCCAGCCAAGGTTTGGAGATTTCTCAAATCTCTTGGAGTTGGTAAATCTCATTGCAGCAGTCGTAAGGTTGACTTGGACATTAATCAACTCAATTGTCATTTCTCCTCCGTGTCACCCATTGACAGTCGTTGCAAGATTGATACTTTGCAGCGTCTTTCTATCTTACCAACTCCTGACTTCATTTCCTTCACTTTTCATAGATTTTCGGACTCCGATGTTAAAAGAACTATACTGTCCATAACTTCTAATGCGGTGGGTAGTGATACACTAAGTCGTAACATGATCCTTCCTATAATTGATTTTCTTGTCCCGATAATAACTCACATCCTTAACACTTCCATTACATCTCGGATTTTCCCCTCCGCTTGGAAGGATGCTTATGTAATTCCACTTCCAAAAAACTCTAACCCGACCTCTTATTCCGAGTACCGTCCTATTTCCATCCTTCCGTTTCTTTCCAAAGTCTTTGAAAAGCTGATTTATCGCCAGCTAATTTCCTTTCTAAATTCTAACAATCTCCTCAATCCTTTTCAGTCTGGCTTCCGCATGGGTCATAGTACAACTACTGCGCTGGTGAAAGTCACGGACGACATCCACCGAGGTATGGAGAATCGTCATCTCACTTTGCTAACGCTATTAGATTTCAGTAACGCTTTTAATTCTGTTGACTTTGACGTTCTCCTCGGTGTGTTGCAGTCTCTTGGCATCTCTCCACCCGTAGTCGATTGGTTCCAAAGCTACCTTCTAGGACGTCGGCAGCGCATACGCGTTGAAGACGCTTTTTCCACTTGGTGCAACATTAATGCCGGAGTCCCGCAGGGTGGCGTCTTATCTCCTCTTCTTTTTTCTATTTTTATTAATTCTATTTCACAGTCGCTTTCATGTTCCTATCACTTGTATGCTGATGACTTGCAGATTTATACCCAGGCGCCTTTACAAGATCTTTCTCATGCTATTGCGGTGACTAATAATGACCTTGAAATAATAAATAACTGGAGTAGGTCTTTTGGTCTAGCTGTCAATCCATTAAAGTCACAGACCATCATAATCGGCAGTCCTTATTTTGTGTCCAGAATTGACTACGATATTCTACCCTATGTAATATTTGGCGGCACAAACATTCCATTTTCAAAATCTGTCAAAAACTTAGGTGTGATTTTTGACCAGTGTCTGTCTTGGCGTCCTCAAGTTGAGGCTGTCAGGAAGAAGGTGTTTGCTGCATACAGTTCGGTCAATCGACTTAGGAATTTCTTGCCCATTAGCACCAAAGTCGCTTTAGCACAGTCACTCATGCTCTCCATAATAGATTATGCTGATGTCTGTTATGCTGACCTTTCGGAGGAACTCCTCGATAAACTTGAGCGTCTGCAGAACGTCTGCATCCGCTTCATTTTTAATTTAAGAAAATATGACCACATTTCAGAATTTCGATCCCGACTTAATTGGCTTTCAATTCGCAGACGTAGGGACTTACACGTTCTAACTCTTCTTTACACTGTCCTTTTCCTTCCTGCCTCTCCACTATACCTTAAAAATTATTTCTCATTTCGTTCCTCTTCTTTAGTTCGCCCTCTGCGTTCTTGTTTTAATCTTACCTTGAACATTCCTGCACACTCCACTGATTTCCTCTCCTATTCCTTTTCCGTGCATGCTGTTCGCCTATGGAATTCTCTGCCGGAGTGCATCAGGGAAGCTCGCACACTGGATTCCTTTAAGAATCTAGTAAAAATTCATTTCTCTAGTTTATCTAGTTAGTTAAATAATTTTAATTTGATCTGTATTATATTTACATGGTATGTAAGTTTATTTAGTTAGTATATTTTATTTATATTTACTCCCAATTAGTACAAACATATATATTTATTTATTCTTTCAAAGTCTTGCACCCTTTTTGCGTTCTCCTTCTTCCTAATGTTTTATCACCTAGGGTTGCCTGGAAGAAATTGCTTTTTAGCAATAAGGCCGCCCTGTTGTACTGTTTCTTGTTTTTTCAGTATGTATAATTTGATTTGTCTCCTGTGTGCAATAAAGAGTATTTATTATTTATTATTATTATACTTTAAAGTGACGTAATCCTGGTGCCTTATTTATTAGACCCCTACCTCAAAACGTTACAATACCATCTAGGGTCGAGGAGTCTATCAAAGAATACTTAAAACTTAGCATTGCTGGTCACAATTGTCGGTTTTCATTGTAAGCAAAGATTGTCATTGTATACAGTAAGTGTAATAGTTTGACGTTAATACCGCCTTTAAAGAGATGTATAAGATCTATTTGTAAATTAAAGCAGACGGACAGCTGTCAGCCATTTTTTAGATCTTTACAAATACTGACTTTGCCCTGTTTGTACATTTATGAAGTTGTCATCTTTGTAAGAAATAATCTAAGTCTATTTAGAAACTTCAGGAGTACTAGACATAAAAATAGGCTCTGTGTTCCACCCAATAAAACTATGCTTTTCAATAGCAGTGTATTTTGTAAAGCGCCACTAATATATAATAAGTTGCCGTCTGAAATATTGGAAACAGTAAATTTTCATGCATTTAGGCGCAAGGTAAAAGAGTTATTGATAGGAAAGGCTTATTATAGTCTAAAGGAATATTTTTCTGACAAGTAGTGTGTTATTTTTGGAAGTTTTGAAATGGATTTGACCCTAATAATATTTGATGTTTGTAACCTAAATAATTTAGTAGTACCTAATACCTACCTAACTTTACTATTTGATTGTGACCATGACTATTTTATAATTGTATACAATATTTTGCATGCTACGTGGCTGATTATGGCAATTGTTTCGTATAATCTGTAACACCATTGTATATACCCATAATCGCAAATAAATATGATTGATTGATTGATTGATTGATTGATTAAACTGTTCGTAATAAAGGCAGCTTTCGTAGTGAAACTGTTAAGCTTGATGCACTGTCGTCTGTACGGTGGTAAATAGAACAAATCCGAAGTGTACACCTAAAGTGAATTAATTTATTCCTAAATCCGGTGTAACCTTTCCTTCCATTCTTGATATTCAACCCTCCCTTGATTTAAAAAGCACGGTTTACACTGTTACGGATCTTACGGCGAATACTAAAATGCTCTGTAAATGTAAGTCCCTTTTAAATTATTTCAAATGTAGATAAAAGTCAAAAATTGTATTAACAAAAGTCAAATAAAGAAAGAAAGAAAACAGTTTATTTGATACCAAAAATAGCAATAATCACATAATCTTTATAACAATTTCAAGTTTTATTTTATTTTAATTAATTAATTAATTTACTTTATACACAAAACAGATTACAATTGATTTAACACCATACTTATAACAATACAATTCACATCAAAAATGTAATCCACACATATGTGTATTTTATAAAATTTATGACTTTGACTTAAAACTCAGGCTTACATAATACTGCCAAATACAAATGAGAGAAGAAAAAAAGTATCTTATGTAAATCAGTACCAAAAAGGTCTCCGCTGAGCAAAATTTTGTAGCATAAAACTACGACGTTGGTATTCTGCAAATAATAAAGGGAGCAAAAATAAAAGAATAAAAGAGAAAAAAAGAAAAAAAGAAATCAAGAAAAATGGCAAGGAAAACACTCTTTAAAATTTGAGTGAGGTGTGACGTTTGAATGTGCGTATTCAGCACATAAAAATCAATGTCTTTCAACTGTTCAAAAAATGATTTTAATGATAAAAAGGCTCTGCTTAGGCCTGAACAACACTGCCTGGGAGTGTAGTGAATTTGCTTAGCAGACGTCGGATCTTTCTGATCTTCTTTGCGATCAATCCTGGATCATATCCAAGAGTTTTAGCTGGTATACCCAGGTTCAATTTATACCATGGGTAATCTCCGCACAGGTACGCTTCGCCCGCATAGATGTCGGTTTTGCGCCAAAAGGTCCTTTCTCATGGTGTAATATATATTATATCCATGTCAAATTTTACCATGTTAAATCGATTCAGCGGGTTGGGGATACAATGCAGCAGACAAACAGAGTTACTTTCGCATATATTATATTGCTATGAACTAAGTACCTATATGGTTGAATTACTGAAAACCCTTACAATAATACTGTTGGATATGGTAATAGTGGTAAAAAGTAGTGTATGTTAGTAGTAAGTTTTACGTATAAGAAATAAGTAGAATTATAAATAAGTGGCTTTACTGCTGGTTCAGAAAGGGAGAGCCTTTACTAGCGATAACGTTAATTAACTGAAAGTTACTGGGCATGGAAGGCATTTCACCTTAGGTATCAGGATGACAACGTACCTGCTAAACCAACTGATTTATTCCTCGCTAATGCAAGTGTCTCGGCGGCGGTTACAATTTACCACCAGGTAGGCCGTTAGCTTGTTTGTAATCTAGTTGTATAAAAATGAAATAAACAAACAGCCAAGTGCGATTCGGACTCACGGACGGACGGATGGACAGCGGAGTCTTAGAAATAGGGTCCCGTTTTACCCTTTGGGTACGGAACCCTATAAAGATCTAATAAACAGTCGACAGCAGATTGACTTTGAGATCGCAACTTACTCCATTGGGACCTAATAGAGACGTCTTTCGTAGTTCTACTGTTACAATTGATGTGCTGTCTTCCTTTGGTATAATTCTCGAATAACTAATGTTTTAGAGACACCAAAACTTGCAAAAAGGTCACTTGCTTACACGTTCTTTGTAAAATATAAATGGCCGGTCGGCGCGGCGACCGCCTCCGCCCCGTGACTGTGACGCGACCTGAAAACAATCTCATAAACTTTGCTACTTTTCACTTAAAACTTCAGTATTGTTATTTCAAGTAACACGAAAGGTTTGTGACATCAAAAGAGGTGTAAACTTCGTGTCTTAAGTTGAGGAACTGATATTTTAAAGTTTTCTTGTCTTTGGACATTTAGAGTCGAAGTCCAGAGGTTCGAAATTCAAATTTCGAGCGCTTGACACCGGAGAAGCAATTACTCTATGCGCAAGATCGTAACCAAATTGTAGCCAGTTGATAGTATCGTGTTCTTTAATTAAAATTCTCGTTCGGGCTCAAGTTAGGTCCCCAACGAAAATTCAGGTAGGGACCGGACCGCGGTCAAACCGTCTTGACTACACAATGGCGAAATGTCTTCGGGCCATGTCTTCGATGTCGTCAGGAAGCGGATAAGAAGGTGCGTCGCTGAGGAGTTTAGTGGATGAGACCCCTACACACCCCTCCTTCTCCCCCCGGGGTCGGAGGGTCGGCTGGTAGAGCTTCTTCTCAGCGTCAACAAAAAAAAGGTATCACGTAAAAACAGATAGCTAATAACATCCCAGAAGAAAATCAAAGGGCTCTCTCAAGTCCTCTGTAGCTTTTTATAGTCTGGACATTTAAATTATTATAATATTTTTCAAGTAAGTTTCCACTAGTCGATTAATAGTGTTTCAATTAGCAGTGCCCTCTGACATAATAAAAATTCGTAACTAGGCCCAAGACGATGTTGGTAGATAATGTTATTAACATGTTAATCGCAACTAGTATAATTGATGCTTTTGATACCTCTAACATGACATTATTCATCCATTAGCTTCCCGCGACCCTCACCAGATCGTCGGTCCACCTTGTGGGAGGCCTACCAACGCTGCGTCTCCCGGTACGCGGCTGTCGCTCGAGGACCTTTCCGCCCCAACGGCCGTCAGTCCTCCTTGCAATGTGGCCTGCCCACTACCACTTGAAGTTCGCTTTTCTTCTGGCTACGTCGGTGACCTTAGTTCTCCTGTGGGTCTTATCATTTCTGATTTGATCATGCAGAGAAACCTCGAGCATAGCCAACACGGCAAGATTGAATTTTTTTTGCTCAAAAAAAGTACATTGGACGGAATGCCTCAGGCATGCTTTACCAGTCAATCGGTGAAGGATGTTGTAGAAAATAGAATGGTGCAAAAGAAACGTAATAAGTTACCTACTTTTCTAGATTTAAATATTCGTTATTGTAAAAACTCGAATTATGGTAAATCTTAGGATTCACGAGCAAAATCACAACACTAACCTAACCTAAATGCTAGGAGTTATCGGTAAATCTTAGGATTGACCATTAACGTATCCGGTTACAAAATCGTTTATACAAACTGTGTTTTCACATATACATTATGAATTCAAGCGATAAAGACGTCGCTTTAGTTATCACAGTTGCCTATAAGGTGCTGTTTCACGCCGCAACCCATCTTAAGGAAGGAGGGAACACAAAATGGGCTGGCAAAAATTCCAAGTTTATTTAATCCAACGCGTAAATTTAAAAACTGTAAGGGGTTTTTTGTTATCTATTCAATTGTTTTGACAGTGATCTTTTATATTCCCTTGTGTTGTAAAGAATCTTCTATATTCCTCTCATCCACATTAATTGGCTTCTTTAAAAGGCGGTCCCTGCACAGAGGTGATTCAATCTCATAAATTGGTTCGAGTTTAATTATCTTCTAGGAAACGTCACTGGGGAGCAGCAGGGTAAATCGAGTTAACGCAGATGGAATTGGGACCTGTTAATAATTAAAAAATTGAGTTATGTGTTAGTGTGGGTGGAAACGCATTAGTGCGTTATATCTTTTGTTTAGACTGTTTTATTCTTTGTAAATATTTGCTACAAAGCTTAAATTAGAAAAAAAATTACGTCCTTTGGCGGGGATCGAATCGAACTGCGACTAGAAATTCTTAGGTTTATTCCGAGTCCTCCTCATAGGTTTCTTCCATGTAGGAAGGCCTGTGGCCAGCAATCAGGCGCAAATAGGCTGGTGATGATGATGATGATGATTCTAAGTCCTAATAGCAGCTCAGTATCTTTCTCCTGTCTCCCTAGTATCTAAACAAAGTTTTACAAGCTCGTTCTGACATAAGTACCCAGTTGTAAGTTTGAAGAAACGCGTGTGTAAGCTACGAGAGACGAATATGAAAGACATAATGTCTTTTTACAACCAAGGCAAAGAGCGGAGATATTTCAAAGAGATACGTGGTTATTTTTGTAATGTCAGCCAATTATCTGGTTTTGCGGTGGGCCATGATGTTTGCTCAGGCTGCTCAACACTTATTTAAATGACATATTATGAATATACAGGTTGGTGCCGTCAATACGACAATAAATTAATTTCGCTGCATTATTTCATACAAATGCCATGATATTATCATATGGATAAGATGGTTTTGAAAGTGGCAAACCATTGCTATGAACTAATATAGCCCATGTTTAAATTTACTGTCGTATATCTTACTTTTAAAATATTTCAAGTAAAATTATCCTCTAGGTGGATTTCCCATTCAACCCCCAATAATTGGATTTTGTAGAGACGGCAAAGCGTGAGTAATATTATCAGTGTTAGAAGCGCTACAAACCTACCATGTTGCCTGATACTAAGTTTGCGCGTCTCTTCAATTTTTACAACTACTTCGGTTACTTACATTTGTAAAAACCAAAATTGAGCGAGCTGCAATTACAGTTTACTTGATAAAACAAAACGGTGCATCTGTAACTCCTTTATTTTTGGTTAGATGTTACCATAAGTTGCTTGGTTATGTTGCTTCGGCAGAGTCTGGGCTATACCGTGAAGGGCAGTGTTACCGGAGTTGTAGTGGGTATTCCTAGTTACAATCAGGCACAGGGCGACCCCCACACACGCCCGTCACCTAGCCAGCGGCGGGTAGGTCCGCAAGCGGATTCCTCCCCGACAAGAAAAAGGTCTTACCATAAGTTATATACTCACTCATGTCGTTCACAGTTCAGTTGTAATTTTTCTCAGTATAGGTAATTAAGCACGATGTTAAAATTCTCTTTGACTTGCGTTACCATGGGGACTGACCTAAGCACGAGGCGGGTCGTATGCTCACTCGACACCATTAGAACATTGGCCCTGGCTTTTGTTAATTCTTTACAGAACATACTTAAAAAAATTCTTCCTGTAACAAGAACACAAAGAGATTCGAGTTAACTAGACGTAGTTTACGGGGGCGCCAGAAAACAAAGAATAAACTCAATTAAGTGCACAAAAAGAGCCAATAAAGGTTATACAGTCGAGCTCATAAACGATCTCATTAAGGTTCAAATTGAATAAAAAATTAATATTGTTTTATTAAGTTGAACAATCTTTTTGGAATAAAGTTCTTTTCGATTTCAACCGAATTTGCTCTCAACTATAAAATATGTTTTCCGTTATCAAGTGTATTAGCTCGTGAGATAGATTTTAACATTATAAGTATAAAAAATGTCGTTACAAATCAGCACTGTAAAAATTCATCAGATTTGTCACGTACGGCTTCATTTGAAACAAGTTGAACAGTTTACTTCAACATATATTTATAACAGAAATAAGCCATTATTTTACAAAGGATTAAGTATTCCATTACCATTAAATTTCATATCAGTATTAACGCACTGAAGCGTATTGATTTTGCAGGCTCATATAAAAGTGGTTTCGGCAGTGCAACTGTCACACTTCTCGTGCGCTCAACTGTAGCATGTATAACAACTATCTTAAGGTTTAATTTTCCTTACTATGAAGGAACGTATGAAAAGCCCGAGGCAGACTTAACTTAGGAACATACATTATAATGGTTCCATCATTCCCGTGTTATTATAAATATATTTTTACCGCAAAGAGTTGAAAATTCTTTTTCCAACTTCTTTCATTTGAGGTATGTTTAGTTTGATTGAAAATAATTTCTTTTAGTCATAGAATTTAAAATTTTAAGAAACCCCCGGCGTCATTAATCATCGATCTAACATCATCTCATTAAGACAATTCGAAAGAGCACAAGCACGCTATATCCGCTCTAATTTCCTGAAGAATTAAGTATCCCGCAGACATTGTGATGGTCAGTTCAAGGTTAGTTGGTCTTGAAAAAACCACCGAAGTATCAGTAAACCAAATTTCAAATCAATCGGATCTGTGAAAGTTAGTAAAACCCTTTTGTTGAGTAGAAATGAGCTGAGAGTCATCAAACGCCTGAATTGATAAATTATAGCTAAAAACCATCCGGATCACGTCTATTTTCAAACAAAAGAAACCAAAATAAATTCGGTGCTTTTGTTCATGAGCTACAATGCCACAGACAGACACTGTATACGTCAAACCAGTTATAACACCCCTCTTCTTTAAGTCAGGGGTGAAAAGTATTTATTTTTCACGACATAATGGTAAACAATTAGATGAAGCACCAGTAGGTCTACTAAGAAACGTTGTATGGAAGTTAATTAGGACTTTAGGACACCCGACGCGTATTATTTCGTTTACCTTACGGATGGTCTCTATTAATGCAACTGACCTAAAATTAAAAAAATATGTACTAAATATTTACAAACATTAGTATATAAACGTATTGGTCCTTGGACATCTTTCATTCAGGTAAGTCAAGTTTCAAGCAGAATGTCGTGGTCTTACTCTGTGATATTGGATGAAATACAATAGACATTTTTACTAGGTGGTAGACCCGTATTTAGGGTCGTCTAGGTAGGTACCACCGCCTTTCTTATTTCAGCCGTAAAACAGTTCGCTGTGTTTCGGATTGAAGGGAAAGGTAGCCAGTGTAATTACTGGGCATGGACGGCATTTCATCTTAGGCCCCAGGATGACAACGCACCAGCAATCTCAAGTGATTTTTCCTTGTTATTCTTCTTTTTGGTTGATGGCGTTGTCTTTGATTTCGCCAGAATCCAGTTTTTAGCTCAGATCTAATTCTTGTGATTTATCTCATATGTCGATGGCACACACACACCAGTCACACCACACACAACACAGTCAAGCACTCACATACGATACGTAAAGGGCATAATTATCTGAATAGCAATATTTTAAAATCTTTTTATGACTAAAGGATTCTTGAAATAAATACATTTTTTTAAAATATTTCACTTTAATACCAAGATAATCGAGATTTATTTTACTAATGTAATTGAATTGTCTGAATAATGAAAACCTGTAATTAACAATATGTTTAATAATAATACTGTTATCTTTAAGTGCTGTGGATTGGTGTAAAATCAATAAAAAAAAACTAGAAAAATTCATGGCCTCTGGCGGGGACTGAACCTGTGACCTTTCACAATCCGGGTGACTGCTCTAACCATCTGAGCTACTGATGACTTGGGATAACCCTGTGGATTTCCTCTAGTCCATCTGTATTTACGTTAAAAGCTAACGTTTACCCTACAATGACGAACGATTAGACTTCAACCACAAGCCATCTCAAGTCCTCGGTAGTTCAGATAGTTAGAGCAGTCATCCGGTCAGGAAAAGTATAGTTGATAATTTCTTTCTGCCGGCTGAGAGGCACCTACATCCCATAAAAGACTTATGCACTGAGATGCTTTTTGTTTTTTTCATGATTTAAATTTAAATATTCGGAGCTACTCCGCTCTCGTAATTACCCCAACCTACACTAAATGACACGATAAATGCTAAATTTTGCGCTGCAATTCATTCTAGACCTCACCATCATCATCATACCAGCCTATGATGTCCATCGCTGAACAAAGGGAGGCCTCATCGATTTTCAAATGGATCGGTTTTGCGAAGCCAAATGCTTCCCTATCCAAAGGCTTCCCACGACTCTGACTAGGTTGTCTGTCCATGTGAGGCTATCCCACTTTGCGCTTGCGCAGGCGCTTCCTGCTGGACCTATTTTTTTTATATTACTAGATGACAAACAAGCTGACGGCCCACCTGATGGTAAGCGGTTACCGCCGCCTATAGACACCTGCAATAACAAGGGAAAATCACTTGATATTGCAGGTGCGTTGTCATCCTGAGGCCTAAGATGAAATGCCTTCCATGCCCAGTAATTACACTGGCTACCTTTCCCTTCAATCCGAAACACAGCAAACTGTTTCACGGCTGAAATAAGAAAGGTGGTGGTACCTACCCAGACGACCCTACATACGGGACTACCACCATAAATATTTTTTGTTTGCGATTGTCACCTTTGTGTGTACCTAAATTCAACTTAGCACTACTGACAACCCTCACTCTCTCGAGCCCGTCGTATAGTGCTCCTTCTATACAGAATAATTACGAAAAAGAACATTGACGGACTACGTCCCGTCATATGCAGACATTGTCATATCTACAAATTGACTATTGCGTAACACAAAAAACTAGGCACAAGAAAGCTAAAGTACAGACACGCACAAAGACTTTCTCGGAAGAGTTTACGATGTACTCGGTCCCGAAATATATGGCCGATTATACTTACGTCACACAGGCCACAGCCAGTCTTTTGTCGGGCACAGCCGTTATCCCGACGGCAGGCCGAATATTATTTTTATTAGAAGAAGAAAGAAGAAAAAATGTTTATTTAGTGCAAATATGACAAAATACAAAAATAAAATAAAACAGGAATGAGATAAGACATAATAAATTAATTACACATCTGCAACTAAAATGGTTACCACTCAGCTTAATGTCACGCCACCAATGAGGAGCCATGACGCTGGTTTTCAGTGGCACCATAGTGGTAGTGGACAAATAGCACTACCATCCCATAAAATTATACAGTTGGCTAATAATAATATATATCTGCTATATCTACTTTTAAACATAGAGTTGACAAAAATAACAAAACATGAAAACAGTTACAATCAAAACATGACATGTAAAACTTTACAAAAGCATTGGTGTGTAGTGTAAACTGGTGTAGTGTGGTAAAACAGTGTATGTAAATAAATAAAACATAAAGGAAATAAACTAGACAAGAATGATAAAATAGAATAAGAAAATAGAACAGCCGCTTAAAATTTTGATACTTGTTCTTGATACAGAAACTTTGAAAGCATATTTTTGAAAGAGTACAAAGATTTCGCGCACCTTACTGGTGGCGGGAGGTTATTCCAACACTTCGTGGCAGCATAACGAAAACTGCCACGAAAAGCAGCTGTTCTACATTTTGGGAATAAAAGGCGTGGAGCTATTCTCAGTTGACGCTCCGGGAACTTCAGTTTATCATACAAATATACTGGCGTCTTCCTGTTTATGATACCGAAGAGTAGTGATGCAAGATGTAATTTACGTCGAGCAGACATATTCAATAATTTGTTGCGATTCAAAAAGGGAGTGATATGAGATCGACGAGGAACTGGGAAACAGAAACGTGCACAAGCATTTTGTATGCGCTGTATCATTTTCTTGGTACGTTCCAACAGACATCCCCCAAACACGGTATCAGCGTAATTGAGCTTTGATAGGACTAGTGTTTCACACAACTTTACACGCATGTCTACACTCAAGCAGTCGCGGACACCGTAAAGGACCTTTAGCCTGTAGAAACAGTTTCGCATTATTTCCAAAATGTGACTCTCGAACTGTAACTTTTCATCCATCAGAAGACCCAAGTTTCGCACTTGCGAGACCTGTTTTAGACGACTACCCATTACAGAAACTTGTGGGTCCCTAGCAGAAATATCCTTGACTACTGTTTTCGAACCTAACAGCATGTATTTGGACTTCTCAGAATTTAAAACTAAGTTGTTATGGTTGCACCAATTGAATATATGTTTTAAATCATTATTAAGTTTTTCAACAGCTGTTTCAGTGTCAATAGGTTTAAATGAAATGTACAATTGCAGATCATCTGCGTATAAATGATATTTACAGCTTGTAATGTTTTTCACCAAATCGCTAGTATATAAAATAAAAAGAATGGGCCCCAAAATCGATCCCTGAGGAACTCCTCTAGCAACAGGTGTAGTACTGGAAATCAAAGAATTACCATGCTCATCTCGAGTTTGTACAAATTGTTTGCGACTACTAAGATAATCTGCAAACCACTTGAGAGTGTTTTTATCAAAACCATAATATGTGAGCTTAGACAAAAGAAGCGTGGTGTTAATTGTATCAAAAGCCCGAGAAAAATCTAGCAAAACCAAAATTGTGCCCTCGCCAATATCCTGGGCCGCCAGTATGTCATCTACAACATCTATCAAGGCTGTAGCCGTACTATGGGCCTTTCTGAAACCAGATTGTTTCATAGGCAAAACACCGTTCGACTCAAGATATTCGGTCATTTGAATGGAAACAGCTCTTTCAATGATTTTTGACATGAAGGGTAAAATACTTATGGGTCGCAGATCCTTGTAATTACTAGGATTTTGTGATTTTGGAATTGGCTTTACAATTGCCGTTTTCCATAAATCAGGAAATTCACCGGATTCAATGGACTTGTTTACTATAGAGGTAATATATGCTAATGTGTGCGGCAAAGTCATTTGAATCATACTCAGAGATATACCATCGACACCCTGTGCATTTGTTGTAAAAGATTTTATAATATTATGTACAGTCCTTTCAGAAATAGGTCTAAGGGAGAATACAGCAGAACTAAATCTCTGCGACTGGAAGCTTTTTAGGAGTAAATTATTATTAGTATGACTGCTTCCAGGAATGTCCAAAAAATGATTATTTATTTGATTAGGATTATTTAAATGTGGAGGAATATAATGACTTTTATTTTTAAAAGTACCAACACTATTTTTAATATTTTTCCACAAAACACGTGCGTTATTTATGTGCATATTTATATTTTGGTTAAAATAAGCTGACCTCTCAGCTCGAATTGCCGAAACCACTATACTTTTCAACTCTTTATAATATTGCATGTGTGCATCTAACTTGGTCATCTTACTTCTAGCATATGCTTTGTCGCGCAGTTCCATCATTTTTTTAACGGTAAATGTTATCCATGGATAGGATCGATCTTTAATACGCACTGATTTCCGCGGAGCGTGTTTGTCATAAAGATACAGTATGTTAGTGGTAAATATTCCTAGCATGATATTTACATCAATATTAGGTTTTGTACTATCCCAACAAATAGATTTGACGTCTGCATCAAACGAATCCAGGTCTATGTACTTTAATGGCCTATAAGTCACCCATCTAGCACAGGGTTTATCTTTCTTAATGTTCAAGTTGCAAGTGATGAAAGCATGACTGCTAAGATCTGGTATATGATTTACAGACAAATCGGTAACAAGTATATTTGAACATACCAAATCAATAAGTGTTTCACTATGTTCAGTGAAATTGGTCGGTTCTTCAACATATTGCGTTAGATTCATACACTCAAGAAAGTCAACAAATTTGCGTGTGGTAGTCTCATGGCCGCACAGAAAATTGATGTTGAAATCTCCGAGTAGAACAATTTTATCAAAATTGCCAAATGATGTTATGGAATCACTGATAGCATCAACAAAGACATCGACATTAAGCCACGGAGGGCGATATGCTGTACCAATCGCTAGCCTAAGGCCATTTAAGTTCAGACCCAGCCATATTTGTTCTACAGAGGGCGCAGATGGGTATGCTATAAGCCGTGCCTTAATACCATTCTTGATGTAAAAGCCGACCCCGCCACCGCGAGATCGGATGGCTGCGGGGCGCGGCACGTGACGTAATCGATAGCCAGGTGGGGCAGGCGCGCGCGCATCCTCGCCCTCTCGTAACCAGGTCTCATTGATAGCCATAATGTCGACATTGTGCCTAGCCATAGCCACAACAAATTCCTCGTGACGAGTCCCGAGGGACCCTGGGTTGAGTAGACCAACTGACAATTTCTTAAATTTGACATATTTAATAACAAATGAATACACAATTTGTGCTTGCTTGCTATTCAACAGTAATTGCCGGAGAAGAGTTATGTGTCGCCAGTCCACATTCACAATATATCTAAAAAAATAAACTTTCGAATTCAAGAAAATTGTACACAGATCACTAAAATATGTGAGGAAATATACATGTAATAAATCACTAAATACTCTATTATACTTTGGCTTTGAGTAGTAGAAAAGTGAAAATTTATTGAGTAAGTGTGAAGTGTGAAAAAAGAAATGGAACACCTGCCTGTCATTAATGATTAAACTTTTAAACAAATCCCCTAAAAACATGTTGTTTAAACAATACACAATTTCATAGAATTTATAGGCCCATTTAAAATAAAAGAATATACCAATTAAGCAACAGTATAGATTCAAATTACAATTAAAACTATGGTAACAATATATCAACCCTATTATCACATAGTAATAAAAACAGTGAAGTATAAAAAATGTTTTCTTAATACTGACGAACAATAAATAAAAAAGTTGACAAACAAAAATAACAACAGCACAATAATCATTATTAAGAATTGCATTAAGGAAATAAATTGGCAGCAATAGAGCAAACACAATTACCGATAAAAAACTTTTTCAAAATCCGCCTCCGATCGCAAACGATGTCGCGGGGAACCATGCTCTTTTCGGGCGTATATTTTACCTTCTCGCGTCCACAGATATTTCCACTGACAGCGCAAGGATTCTACACGAGCTCTGTAGAAAAGTTGGCGGTTAGCGGGCGTGAGTCTCTCGTTAACGTAAAAGGGCCTAACAGACGAAACAAGTCCTAACCCCGCAGTAGTAGCGCCACGCCGGACCCTCGCAGCAGCCAGCAGCTCATCACGAAGAACTCGCCGAGCCAGTCGCGCGACAAGTGGGCGCGGCCGCGGTACAGACGTATTTCTTTCTCCCGTCGTCGGTTCCACGCGCCGCACGGGACCTACACGCTCGACACTGACAAGATCGCGTTCCTCAAGTGTCACGCCTAATTTCTGTGCGACAGTCATAAATAGGTGAACACAGCGTTCGTTATGCTCTTCTGGAATACCAGCTAACTCAACATCATTGCAGAGTAGCTCCTGGTCACGGTCATTAAGATTCTGCTTCAAATCATGTATTATTTGCTGCAGCGAAGACCCAGTGTCGGCAACATCACTTCGCCGTTGTTCAACAGCATCCACGCGTATTGCTAAATCATCAATACGACTGTTACATGTTTGTACGGCACTGGTAAGGTTCGATATAATGCCACGAAATTCCTGCATTTCGGAACGAACAGCCTTCATTTCCTCACGCAACAGACGTAACTCCACAATGAGCTCGGAAGACGCCAAATTAACATCCAGACCACCGGAAGGCAACGATGGTGGCGGCGAAGCACTGGTTGGCTTGGTGTTGGTTTTTTTACGGAAAGTTACATTTGATTCCAGTTGTTTGATAGGTGTATTTGTATTATCCGTTTTAGGCATCTTACTTCTGCAGTCATCGCATTGCCAATTACTTTTATGCTCTGCAGTCATTGTATTGTAGAAACGCTGCTCGCTAACTCTAACACAAGCAATGTCATAATTTTTCATACATAAGCAGCATTTTAAAAACAAGCGCGACTCAATCATTTGTAAACATGCAGCACAAGAGCCAAACTCAGAAGCCGACAGCGACATCTTTTTAATGGATCAAGTACCGTAGACTTCAATCGGGTAATCAAAGCAACCACTGAAGACGTGCTTATATCACAGCAAGACGGACGTAGTTCATAGAGTATTCCGTAGATGTCGTTAGTTAGTCTCCGATTGCCAACCGTTCCGACCACCAACAGAAATCCAAAATCGGGTATAAGTAAATTTATCAAGAAGTTGTAAATTACTAAATTATAGCACCACAGTCACGCATTAAACATTATTTTGATAGTTATTCATCAACGATTAACACATTTTCTAAGATATAACCGTCAAAGCAAATTGTTAAATAAGTTTATGGACACGTTATATGCCTTTATCGTATAAAATTTTCCAACACTCGTTTCGTTTAGTACACAGCAACACACAGCGTAGATAACGTTTGCACTGATTAATTATAATGTTTGTCACAAACTTTTCACAAAACGGGATATATAAGAACACTATATTAATTTTAAATTTTTAAATATACGGAGACGATGTTAATAGGATGGCAGCGCCATCTGTCCTTCATGATATTAGCGATATTAGCGATAAGCACTTTTGTATTCGACTGTAGCCCGTGAAATATGAGCCCATTTATAACTTCAGCGTAAGTGGACTGTGTTCGTCTTTATTCGGGATTTGGTTTTGGCTTTAGAACATTCTAGATTTCTAGTTTTTATCAGTGGTAAGAATCTTGGTATTTGTACTCTGTTTGTATGATCATGTATTATGTTTTCCCGCCAACATCTTCCTATCTTCTACTTACACCATTTTACAATTCCAACAAGATTCAGCCATATCCACTTGTTTTCAGATTTTATCTTCTACCGACGGTGAATTCATTTGACTTTCATAGATGCTTGTCGAATGTCTGTCTTGAATAAGTATACCTGTTTTAGGGTTCCATAGAAAAATCTGCTTTTTCTGAAGATAAACTTTGTTTGGGGGTTTATTTTACTACTACTACTCCCTGCATGGATATCCGCTATCGCAAAAGGTAGCCTGTCCTTTTCTCAGGATGTATGTAATCTCCAAGCTTAATTTCATACTACAAGAGTTTGTTGCCGGAATCTTCTCGGTAGTTCAACTTTTCGAACCGGTTTTAATTCAGACAGATTGACAGACAGACAGAGACTGACAGATCGACTGACAGGTCAAGAGACAGACCGATAGACAGACTGACATTATAACATTGTTAGCTTACGTAGACCCAGACAAGACAGAGAGACCAACATTATGACATTGTTAGTTCATATTATTATAAGTGATAGAAATAATTGAATAAAGATATTTTCATTTAATCTAAATACCTATTTAGATGCGGCTAAGGGTTGAAAATATATCAGACGGAGAGAGTTACTTTCGCATTTATTATAAAAGTATTGATTGTTCTAGAGTCTTTCAATATAGGAAGATGTACTTGTACAGGGTAAGGTTATCACCTTACCCTGTAAAAGTACTACAGGGTAAGGTGATACTACTATAGTATACACATACTACTATAGTTTCATAATAATAGATAAAAGGGAGGAGTTCGGTGGTGTAGTGGTTTGAGCGATGTGATTTCGATTACGAAAACAAAGCAACTTTCGCCATGGTGGATTCTAGGATGGGTCAATCAAAATTTTTGTAATCTCGAACTCCTCCGTACTTCAGAAGGCACGTTAAGCCGTTGGTGCCTGTTGTTACTGCAACCGCTTTAACCCACCAACCCGCATTGGGCCAGCGTGTTGTTATGGCCCAAGCTGTAATGTGTTTCTCCCATGTAGGAAAGCCTGTGCCCAGCAGTGGGAATGATATAAGGTTGCGATGTTAATGATGATGATGATGATGAAATAAAAGGGAAGAAATCGCACGTAACAGCATGTATACACTCAGTGTAATTTTTACCACGAGGCTAACCACTGATTTTCAGCCATCTGCCGAAGATTTGCAGGGACCACACCACAGATAATACCGCACTACACCGGCGCGAGACTTTAAACAATAAAAATTAAAACCGACTTCAAAAAACTGAAAAGGATAAAATAATTTTTTAATTGGTAGGTACTCATCCCCTAGAAGCATATTTTTTGAAGTCGGTGCTTCACTTTTTATTGTGTTTGAAAACTACTTAGCACCAACTCCAAAAAATATGTTTCTAGGGGATGAGTACCTACCAATTAAAAAATTATTTTATCCTTTTCAGTTTTTTGAAGTCGGTTTTCATTTCTGTTTAAATTTTTTTTTTCACAATTTTTAGTGTCAACTTTCTAAGGTCGAAGCTTCACTAAAAAGTACTAAAACTAATTGTTTCCCACTATCGTATCGTTTCACTAAAAAGTCATAGGAAAGCAAAAATGCGCAATTTCGCATACGTAGACAGACGACTTACTGTTTTCAGTTTTTTTTTATTTGATAACCAAACTACCCAACTGATTTTGAAAATATTTTTATGGGACTAAACGGCAACTATTCCGCATCGAACAAGAAAAGAATCACGTAAATCGGATCAGTCATCGGCGTCTTCGGTGTACATACAAAGAAAAAAAAAACTTACCAGCCGAATTGAGAACCTCCTCGTTTTTTAAGTCGGTTAAAAATTTAAAACTATGCATTCTAAAAGGCACTTTTGGGTACCTATCATAAGCCCGAAAATTGTTTTACAGAATTTCATTTGACGGAAAACTTTTCGATTATTTTCGTTCCGATTTTTTTTACTTCGTCGCAATCACGTTTGCCACTGTATCGTTTTACCTATTATTGATTTGTTTTTTTTTGTTACTCCGACGTTTTATTTGGTGGAAAAACATTTTACCGAACTTTGTTTGACCAAAGTAACGTTTGTTCGAAGTATTAAGGTCCCGAACATTCATTACACCGCTGTTTTATTTGTCAAATCTTCATTTCACTTTTACAGAATTTACATGCAAGTATGCATGCGGCAAACATGCATGCTGCAAGCAAGCGTGCATGCAGCAAGCAAGCATGCATGCAGCAAGTAAGCATACATGCAGCAAGCAAGCAAGCATGCAGCAAGTAAGCATACATGCAGCAAGCAAGCATGCATGCAGCAAGCAAGCATGCAGCATGCATGGCTTCTGTCACGGTACCGGCGCTGCGGGGCTCCGACGGTTCCACGCGACCTTATCGTCGCAGATGGTTTTCGCCTACCACCGCAGCTTCGGCTTGCTTCGGCAGCCTCAGCTGCGGCGGCGGTCGTCAAAACCACCTGCTCCTCACCTCGCGGGCCGCCTCGCCTCTCCGCGCCTTCGCGGGCCTAAATTACACTCTAGGGGTAGGGCAGACAAGACTACGTGGAGTCGGTTTTGCAGCGATTCATTTCTGTCACTGACACTGTATACCAACAGATGACAGATTACGTACAGATTATTATGTCAATTTATTTATAAACCAAGTGAAGATTATATCAATCCATCATTATTAGAAATGTTATTATCTTAAACAATAGTTACATATTATATTCAGTGTTGGTATAAAAGTGATTATTATGTAAAATGAACGTTATTAAAGTTCAAATAAATCAAAAGTTGGTATATCAACTGGACGCTCCCTGTTTAGTAGTAGTTATATTACAAATGTACCTACATATAACATAGCTTTAGTCAAATAATATTCAGAAAAATGGTGTGTTGGTGAAGTGAAAGTAAGCCAAATAAGTTATCTGGCAAATGAAAAAAGTTCACAAGATACTTCGGTCAATACAAAATAGGTTTTTTTAAATGAGGACAACCTCGGAATGGAATTCATTGCCTGCCAGTACCCCGAGCATCTCGATTCAGCTTCCTTCAAGGATAGAGTGAATAGGTACCTGCTAGGCAAGCATGCTCCATCCTCGGCTACATCTTAACTGAAAGGTACAGATAGACATGTTCCATACTAGAATGAAAACATACTTGTAGTAGCGTGTGTGTATGCTTTGCTAGATGTACTTAGGCATTGTTATTCTTACAGCAAAAAAGAATGCTCATTTTAAGCATGCGTCTCCCGGTACGCGGTCGCCACTCGAGGACCGTTCTACCCCAATAAGGTCTTAGAATGAACATAGATAGGACGAAAATTATTTCGAATCCCCATGTCATACTTACTCCTGTAAAGCTCTAGCTCTACTTTGGAAGTTGTTGAAGAATATACCTGTAACAAATAGTCTAAATTGGTAAGTTCAACTTCCAGAATTAAGAGGTCAATCGACGAATCCAGCTCGGCTGGACAGAAAGCTTCGCGGCATATTCTCGGCCCAACTCAAAAATATACCAATAGAATTCCCTGCGACCTACTCTACATACCTACAACTCTACAAGTCTGATTTATCGTGAAAATATGAAAATTCAACAAATTTTGTATGTTAGTTAACAGCTCAAACTGTCATCGTTGCGTCACCAGACTAACGGACCGATTTTGATATAAATTGCCAGAGAGCTTTAACACCACAGTGCCCACGCCAAGTGGATTGGAATTCAATTGTTGATTTGATATTGAATTTAAATTGATTCCCGTCTCGTCAAATTGATGATAGAAGTGAGAACTTTTGAAAAGTGTAAGCATTTGAAAAATGTAAACAGAAGTGGTATACTCTCTTGCAGGGGGGATTAGAGACAATCGATAGCACATCAAGCGTAACAGTTTGACCTTGAGACCTTACTGCGTTCGTAATAAAGGCGGCTTCCGTAGTGCAACTGTTTCGCTTGAGGTGCTGTCGTCTGTAGTACACACCACCGCCTTCTCTATGTTTCGGTGTGGAGGGAAAGAGCATTAGCCATGTCACCAAATTCAAAAAGAAAAATGAATCAAATTTAATTATCTATGGATGCTTATTACATAAAAAGGTATTTTTTGGAGTTGGTGCATCACTTTCTATTGTGTTTGGAAGTTTAGCAACAACTTCAAAAAATATAAAATAAAAATGTTTAAGTATCCTCCGGCCTCATTAATCATCTATCTAACACCATCTCATTCAGACTATTCTTATGAGCCCTAACACGCTATAGCTGATGTAATTTTCTGAAGAATTAAGCATTCCGCAGACTCAAAGTTAGTATGTTAAGGGAAAGTCACAGAAATGACAACACACTTGAAATTATTCGGATCTGTGAAAGTTAATAAAACCTTTTATTATGTAGATAATGAGCTGATAGTCATTCAACGCCTGAAATGATCTTCATAAATTATAGCTATAAACCATCCTAAACAAGTCAGCTTTCAAACAAAAAACCAAAAAAATGACAATCGGTCCATTCGTTTAGGTGCTACGACGATGCCACGGACAGACACAGAGATACACAGACAGACACGTCAAACCTATAACACCCCTCTTTTTTCGTCGGGGGCTAAAAATATCTTTTTAATAACTAAGTAACTACTTTAATTTATATATTTTTCCTTTAGTGTTTTGAAGTCGATTTTTATTTTGTTTACTTTATTTTTAAAAATATTACTGATATATTTCGAAAGTCAAGTCCAGTTGGGTGACCGTCGATGAACCATTCGCATCTTGCTAGACATGAGCAAGGCCTATGATAGAGTTCTTTTCAATATATTGCTTCAAAAATTATACGGTATAGGTGTAAGGGGTACAGCGTATGCTTGGTTTGTGTCATATCTCAAAAACCGTCTACAACATGTAGAAATAGAGCACTATGACCACTCCACAGGAGATATAGCTATAGTTAGATCTCAGACGAGTAATGTGACACAATCAATACCACAGGGAAGCGTACTCGGATGCATATTGTTCCTGCTCTACATAAATGATTTACCGAAAAGTATCAATTGGCCATGCAGTTTGTTCGCAGATGACGTTTCAATTGTTGTATCCTGCAATGACGAGTCTAACCTTAATGAACGCCTTGATAATGCCTTAATGGAAACAGTGAGTTGGCTAACTGATCATAATCTAAGCATTAACTTTAGCAAAACAAAAATTATGCAGTTTAAGCCATACCAGAAACGATCTCTAGATATTAAATACCTTTTTCGGGATATTCAACTGGAAACCGTGTCTACTTTTTCTTTACTGGGAATTAATATTGATACAAATATAAATTGGAAAGAACATGTAAATAAAATAATAAATAAACTATCTAGATTCACATATGCTCTATATGAATTAAAAAAATCTACCAATTTCAAAACAGCCGCCTGTGCTTACTACGCTTACGCACATGCCTGGCTACAATATGGTATAGTGCTTTGGGGTAATAGTACAAACTTTATAAGTCTATTTAAATTGCAAAAACGATGCATTCGTATACTCGTTAATATAGATAGTATGACAAGTTGTAAATCATATTTCATTAAATATAATATCCTTACTCTTACTTCAATATATGTTTTGGAAATTGGTGTATTTGTTAAAAAAAATATGAACTTATTCTCACAGCATTCACGACCACAGAATTTGATACAGAATTGCAATAAATTAGCATTGCCTTTGACAAACCTAAAAATGGTTCATTCGGGTCCCTACGGCATGTCCATAATTTTTTTTAACAAAATTCCTAACTTAATAAAAAATGAAGATGACTTATTTAAGTTTAAAAATAAATTAAAGGCCTTTCTTATACAAAAATGTTACTATACTCTGGAAGAGTTTTTGAGCGATAACATATGAATGATTGTAAAAATTAGTTTATAGTTTTAGTTTAAATTTGAAATTTATGATTTTTGTTATTATTTTTAAATTGACTTTTTTTTTTATTATATTTTAATTATTTTTAATTTGCCAATGTTAATTTTTTTTTAAGGATTAATGTGCTATATCGACTTGATTTTTATATTGATTTGACATTTTTATTTTATTTTAATAACGCTAATATATCATGTATTTTTATTTTTATTTATATTAACAATCTATTTTAATTTCTGTTTCTGTTTGACATACATAATTTAATATTTGACATAATAAGTTAAAAATAAAATTAATTATATTTACTGCAAAAATTGCTGTGCCCTGACAGGGTTCATGTTGTAACCAGCATCTAGATTTAAGACCTATTTATACACATGAAAGCAATAAATGAATTGAATTGAATTGAATTGAACCTGGAAATATTACGAAACAAAAAGAATTATAATTTAAGAATTAAAATTCGCAGTTCCTATTAGTTATTTGCATATTTAGCAGCTATGTAACAAAATTGTATAAAAATTATATTTGTATCTTTGGACAGGAAGCGTGTACTTTTCTAGTTTTCGACAGAGGGATATACCCTAATTCCTGGTTCCGCAAAACATATCCCATTTCAGATTTAAAACATTACCTTTTCCAAAATTCTCCAACTCTTGATCCATTTAAAATTTCACTCGAAACGCTGAAAATGTACCAATTAAGAAAATCTTCTAGTATTTTGTTTGGACTCCGCTCGTGCCAAAACAAACAGACCTAATTGACAGTTCGTGAGTCGCGCTGCTATTAATAATGTTATGTCTGCGTCTGGTGGGTCAATGCCGAACTTTTTATAGTTAAACGATTCAGATGGAAATGGTGATGTTCATCGGTTTTAGTTCCCTTGCTAACTGACTGACCTATTTGTGTGAGCGAATTACGCGAAGCTGTGCTGACCCCTTATCCTCAATTATCGGATCACGGATTCGATTTGAAAAGTCACATGCCGACTCGCTTTGACGCACCGCGATAAAAAGTGACAGGTATAGAGTTTCCGAAATTCGAATATTTTCCGACAGTTAAGAATAAGGGGGCTGGTCTTATTTTGTATTACTGTCTCATGCTGTAGCACAGTTTTTAAATGACTTCAAAATGGATCGGTTGTTTTTTTATGTATGTCACATCGATCACGCCGAGATTTCTGATCCGATTTACCTACGTGATCCTTTTTTTATCGATGTGGAACAGTTCCATAAAAAAATATTTAGAACCGACTGAATAGTTTGGTTTTTATATCAAAATATAGGTTCGATTCCCGCCTGGAGCAAATATTTTGTAACGTTTTCTTTCTTTATTTGTAATTGTTACAATGAAGTAGGCATTTAAACGCATCAAAAACATTAAAATGTGATTAATTTCTCTTAGAAAGAAAATTTTTGGAGTTGGCGCTTCACTTTCTATTGTTTCTGGAAACAACTTAGCAGCAACTTCAAAAAATATAAATATTTTATCCTTTTTAGCGTTTCGAAGCCGGTTTTTATTTTGTTTTACATAATAATATTATCTGAAGAACGATGTAAGTAATCTAATTATAGCTATGAAATTTTACTTAAATTTTATTTTTACTTTACTTTTATTTAGCGGGAGTCCTCTGTCCAGCAGTAGATGATGATGACAAAGTGTCTTTGATATGACGATTGTACCTATGTTGTCAATTTTATGCAAGGGGCAGTAAAAAAAGTTATCTATCGATTTGTCAAAGGAGAATCCAATGGGCTTATTATGTAAACCAACCATAATAGTATTACCAAAGGGTTTCATCTTCTATTGTTGCTGGCTCTTTTAAAATAAAATTAATCTTTTCCCTTGAAAATATTCCGATCATATATTGCAAAAATATAAGGGGTTTCAATTGCACGTCGGTAGCGAAACCCTTAAGGATATCCTTATTCAAAGTATTATGTGCTTCAGGGCTACCATTTCTTGTTTCTAAATAAATTCAATGATAATTTTAATACTGTTTCTGGACTGAGCAACGCCACTGAATATACATATAGGTACGTCTTACAGAATGGTGTCGACAATAAATTAAAACATGGGCTTTCTTACCGTAGCCTATAGACGCTTGTAGCACCTTTGGCACTACTCACGCGTTTACAGTAGCTTATAGACTCACGTAGCACCTTGGATACCATTCACGCGTCGATACCGTAGCCTAAAGACGCTTGTAGCACCTTTGGCACTACTCACATGTAGATACAGTAGCCTATAACGCTCGTAGCACCTTGGGCGCTACTAACGCGTTGATACCGTAGCCTATAGACGCGCGTAGCTCTTCGGGCACCACTCACGCATCGATAGCGTAGCTTAAAGACTCCTGTAGCACCTTTGGCACTACTTATGCGTGTATACCGTAGCATATAGACGCTCGTAGCACCTTGGGCGCTATTCACGCGTTCATACCGTAGCCTATAGACTCACATAGCACCTTGGATACTCACGCGTCGATACCGTAGACTATAGACGCTTGTAGCACCTTTGGCACTACTCACATGTAGATACAGTAGCCTATAACGCTCGTAGCACCTTGGGCGCTACTCACGCGTTGATATCGTAGCCTATAGACGCTCGTAGCACTTCGAGCACCACTCACGCATCGATAACGTAGCTTAAAGACTCTTGTAGCACCTTTGGCACTACTCATGCGTTTATACCGTAGAGGCTATAGACGCTCGTAGCACCTTGGACACTACCTACACGTTGTCACCGAGCTTATAGACACTCGTAGTACCATAAGCACTACTCTCTGACATTTTCTCAGACTTTAGTCGGAACTAAATAAAGAAATACGATGAAATATTATATTATGTTTTATGTGCTCTCAACTGTACGATCAAATAAGAATTCCACGCCGATATAAATTGATAACCCTAGAGCGTAGCAAAATATCTTATGACAACAATCAGATCTCAGCTACTCAAACGACATGAAATCTAAAAATTTCCCCTTTGAACCTTACACCAAACTTAAAAGGTTTATATTCCAACGAAGAGTGAATGAATTTTGCTTTGAAATGGAGGAAAGGCTCATAGATAAAATAAAAAAGAAGTTCAGAGAAAATATTTTTGTACACTAGATGTTCCAGTTGCTCTGCTGAAATCAACTTTATTACTTAACCCTAAGGATTAACTGTCCTAAACTTCATTACTGTTCGTTCCTACCGTGAAAACTTAAAAAGGGATATGTTAAACACTGAATGATTAGTCAATTCAACTTCGGAATACCGGAATTGCCCAATATTATTTTGATTTTCCCCCCTAAATATTCTGTGAATTTAGGTTAATAAAAAATTAAACAATACGTATAGTCTTCTTCTGAAGTAATGGTTCCTTATTACTTAATATTGGAGATTATAAATCACACACACACATCACATTACGTCGCACTGCAGGCCTTCCTACATGAAAAATACATGAGGTGTTTGGACCAAAATACCACCACGCGGGCCCAATGCGGGTTGGTGGGTTAAAGCGGTTGTAGTAACAACCGAGTGCCTTCCGAAGCACGGAGGAGCTTGAGATTACGAATTTTGTCGACCGTGGCGAGAGTTGCTTTCTTTTCGTGTTCGGAACCAGAATACTCCAACCAATACGCCAACGAGCTCCTCACCAATATGCCACCGAGCTCCTCGATTATAAATCGCTCAATTTGAAATAGTACCTATTCGGACATGTTGATGACAAATGAATAAAACTGTCGTTAAAAAAAGAGAAGTAAATAATTACAAAATTTTGGAGTGATAATTGTGTCCATTTGGTGTAGTTTTTTAAAACAAATATCGTCGGTGGGCGTGCAAGACCGCGTAAGAGCGGTTTGCAATACCGCGTCTTTACAAAAGTCGCAAAATTGACATATCGCGGCAGCGGGTTCTTAGCGTTTACTCACTTATGCTAAATTCTCATTAAACAATACCCAGAGAAATCCCAAACAAGCTCAGCCAAAGAAATATCCAAGATATTATCTTTTTCTTCCATTCTGTGAAATAAACAAAAAACGCATACGCGGCATTGCAAACTGCTTTTACGCGGTCTTGCACGCCCACTGACGATATCCTGTCTTGACGAGCACTTTCGTGAATCACTGAGAACTTTTTTTTTTCGCCGCTATCAACATCATCCATGTATCATTACGGAGACTTACAATCATCATTATTAGGCTCCAGATAAATACTATAATGCGGGTGTGGCACATTTCAATTCAATGCATTTTGCAGAGTTAGTAAAATACTTCAGACATGACTTTATGAGCTTCAAGCAGGGTGGTGTAGGTATTAAAATTTAGTATAAAACAGCTGTTTTTTTTTAAGAAATCAAAAATTGTTTTTCAACAAATCTGGCTTATGGTCACCGGCACTGCCTTCAGCCATTCTTTTCGAGAGCGTTTCAATACACCGCGTACATCCATACTATACTATAATACTATATACTTTTATACTATCCATGCTTCCATACTAATATTATAAATGCGAAAGTGTGTCTGTCTGTCACCTCTTCACGCTTAAACCGCTGAAGCGATTTAGATAAATTTTGGTGCAGAGATAGCTCGAAACCCGGTAAAGAATATAGGAAAGTTTTTATTCCAAATTTCGTCCTTTAAAGGGATCAAAATTTGAATGGGGAATCAATAACCGCTGAACCGATTGAGATGAAATTTGGTATGGAGAAAGTCTGAGACTCTGAGAAGAACATAGGATCCTTTTTGGCGCAATAACCAATAATCCACGCGGGCTTAGCCCCGGGCGGCTTAACCATGATCCGAGAAGAAAATAATATTCATAGATTAGACAAATATCTGCATCGGCCAGGGCTCGAAGCCGCGACCCTTGGCCGTGTAGCTTGTAGCTGTGATACTTAACTGACCACTCGGCCAGCTGGTCATCATTCAACCAAACTAATTTGTAAATTATCCCTCTGTAGGTATTGAAGCGATTCCAATTATTGTTCAATCGAAGCACCAACTCACTGCTTCCTTTGTAAAAATAGGATCATCTATCTGTCCGTATTTAATCAGAATTACCAGCGGGTCCGGAACTACTGAACTGTGTATAAAAAGGCCGTTTTAAAAAGGCCCTTTCTAGGGCCAATGAATAACTGAGCGAGGGTTAAGTGCGGACCTGTAAGATCCCTGATTAAACTAAGAAAGCATTGTGCCTTGTCGACTTTTTTGTTAGATGGATGTGTCCGTTTCTGACGGAGAGGAATTCGAGCAACATTATTTTGTTGAGCGTTACGGATGAATACTGAAAATATTATTAAATTTAAAGCCCTAATATTACAGTATACAGGGTGGTGCCGTCAATGCGACACTAAATCAAAACATGGGCTATACTAGTTCATAGAAATGTTTTGCAACTTTTAAATACATCTTATTCGTTTAATAATTTTTAACATTTCTATGAAAGAATGCAACCAATGTTATATTATTCATAGAAATGTTTATAAAATTATAAAATGAATACGATGTATTTTTGAAAGTTGCAAAGCATTTCTATGAACTAATATAGCCCATGTTTTAATTTATTGTCGTATTGACCTGTATGAGGGTTTTAAGCTTTGAGTTCGGTTAAAATATATTATATTCTAACCGGCTTCAAAACGAAGTAGGTTATATGTTTGTCCGTATATATTTTTATGTAGGTATCATCATCATCATCAGCCTATATGTCTCACGGCTGGGCACAGGCCTTGGGAGAGACACATGAGGAGTTTGGGCTATAACACCACCACGCTGGCCCAATGCGGGTCTGTGAGATAAAGTGGTTGAAGTAGCCACCGGGGCCAGACAACTCAACGTGCCTTCAGAAGCTTCAGAGCTCGAGATTACAAATTGAGACTGACCCATCCCGGGATAACCATGGCGAATGCTGCTTTGTTTTCGTAATCAAAACCAGAGTGCTCAAACCACTACGCCACCAAACTCCTCTTGCATATGTAGGCATGTTATTTATGTATATTATATTATTATGTAGTACAACGATATTTTCGTAGTTTGTTGTTGTTATCGATCGCAAACTTCTGTTGTCTGTCAGATTGTCGAAAGTGCGGAATGGAACTCCCCAATAAACGACAGTCAACCTTCAGTTAAAAATAATAATACCAATCCAGTACCCCTAGCATGAACATTTTTAAATTTCAAATCTTAATCTTATCGTTCACGCACGCTTATAATTTCAAACAAAATCCAGACAAAAGCTAACGTAACTACTCAATACGATGGCGATTCGAAATTTAAGTGAACACTAGAGGTAAAGGTTTTCGAGAACGAGTACAGCAAGCGGTTCTTCACAAACAGTATGAAAGGGTTTTTACAACCGGATCGGCAATTCACAATTGATACCCGTGCCCCCTAATTCTGCTATTCTATTTTAATCTGAAACGAATTTTAACCCGTCAAGCATGAGATTCCAGACACAATTGATTTTTCTATTGTCATCGCCTACCGCTGGTATATTGCCGCTTTACAGATTAAACGCTTTAGTTACAACGATTTTGTAGTCTGCTGACTCAACACAATCGAAACTTAGCCGAAACGCATTAGTTTGGTAGTCTACTAACAAACACGTAACGCGAACCGTTCGGTTTCATAATTGTTTTGTGTTCTGCAAAATATTTGACATCTGTGGCAGCCGAAACGCGTCGATACTTCTTAGGTTGGACTGTCAAAAGTTAACAACTGTCAGTTCACTAAGCTTACTATATTTGTTGCTTGCAACACTGCTAACGATTATCCAGCCGAAGTTGAACCAACCGAGACCGAGAGGAATGCTAGTGGAATACCTTTTTGTATTACTCCGGCGTTGGTAAAATAAATATCGGTAACCGCTTACCATGAGGTAGGTCGTAGGCTTGATTGCCACTTAGTCACGGTAACGATATTAAAAAAACAACAAGTGTCTGAACAGACAAGTAATAATATCTAATAATATTCATACACTCACACCTATCTAGCCCAAAGTAAGCATCATTAAGAGCCTGGGATAAGGATACTAGTTTTTTTTTCTACAGCTAGATGACAAACAAGCTGACGGCCCACCTGGTGGTAAGCGGTTACCGCCGTCTATAGACACCTGCAATGACAAGGAAAAGCACTTGATATTGCAGGTGCGTTGTCATCCTGAGGTCTAAGATGAAATGCCGTCCATGCCCAGTAATTACACTGGCTACCTTTCCCTTCAATCCGAAACACAGCGAACTGTTTCACGGCTGAAATAAGGAAGGCGGTGCACAGTGGGACATCCATAGGTCATAAATCTTAAAAACCTGCTTTCTTGTTTTACATTTTATTCCTTGTCGTTACATTGGATAGTTGCGGTACCTTCTGAAACTATAAATAGGTCAGTAATTAGAGTGCGCCTTCATTATCTATTGTGCATTCAAAGAGAGCGCATCGCCAATCGTAAATACTGTTATCAGTGAGTCATTAAAAAGCGTGACGTCATTTGTTGTCATTGCGGGACCTGTGAGTGCTGTGTGAGTTTTTTCTGAAATGGATATCCAAGAACAGGGTATGTAATAATTAATATTTTTATTTTAATTGTATCTTAGTATATATTTTCTTTAGTATGTCATTGCTACGAGGCGACTTTTCTTGGAGTATTATATTTTAATATTCAAAGTTTGAATAAACTTTTAAATATGTTCCCACTCGCTCCGACTATGGAGGTATATTGCACCATAATCTTTAGACTTTCTTATCTTAGGAAAATTAAAACTTGGCTGCCCTTATCTGCCCTTTTGGCGATGACAAGGGTGCTACGGTTGCCAGATTATCTCGTAGCATTTGCTACGAAATTAGTTTATTTAGTCTTAGTGCTTTGTGTAGGTTTTGTGACTGAATTTTAACCGTTTTTTTTTTGTTTTAGGTAATTTATATATATGCTCGTTTTCAAGAATGCATATTCTTGAAATATGGCTAACTGTCAATACCGATAATGACTCGGAAAAGTGTCGTCAAGTCCTACAAAGTTTGTTGACTACTCTGAACGATGCTGAGAACATTGATATTCATTATTTAGAGAAAATTGTTAATAATTTATGTAAAGCTATTGCTCGATTCTGGAAAAAATGTAATAGGGATAAAACCAAGCTTTTATATAAGAATTCCGATTGGTTTAATGTTATTGAAAAAATTCAACTTGTGAAAAATAATAAGCAATGTACTCCGTCTGAAACGTCGCCGTGTCATTCACGTGGTCGTCCTCGAAAACCTTTTACGCAATGTAGTAAAAGGACTAAACGTCGGAGAGTAGCTGATTTGTCAAAGTCTGATGATTCTACTGTGAGTGCATTGCTTGATGTTTCAGACTGTTCATTCGATTCGTGTATATCTAGAGTTAGCACTGATGATGTCTTGTCACTTGTGACTGATGCTCAGTTGACAAAACATCAGTATTTATTAATTAAAAACTTTGTTAATAGTAAGATTTCTCCTAATGTATTACCATGTTACCAACAAATTACTAAAGCGAAACAGAGATGTTACCCTTCTAATATAACTGTTTCCGAGTCTTCAGCTGAAGTTGAATTACAAAGTCTTTTTGATCACACAGCTTCTCGAATCCTTGAATCTCAAAAAGAGGTCTTAGATCAGATTCCTGATGATTGTTTGTCTAATATCTCTTTACTTGGGAAATGGGGATTCGATGGCAGCACTGGACATAGTGAATACAAACAATTTTTTTCAGATTCAACTTTAGAAGATAGTAGTTTGTTTGTAACATCTTATGTACCCCTTCAAATTATTGTAAAATTAGCTGAAGATAATTGTAAAATTTTATGGAAAAATCCTCGACCCTCTTCCACTAGGTACTGCCGTCCTATTCGATTTCAATTTTTGAAAGAAAGCACAGCAGTGTCTTTGCAAGAGGAAGCTTATTTTAAGGATAAAATTGAAAGTTTGCAACCTACTTTTATTCAGATCGACAATCGTGAATTGGTCGTTTCTCATAAGTTGCAGCTTTCAATGGTAGATGGTAAAATTTGTAGTGCTTTAAGTGAAACATCTACAAGTAGATGTTATATATGTAATGCTACCCCTAAAGAGATGAATAAAATAGACGAATGTTTACAAAAACCTGTAATAGAGAGTAGATACCAATTTGGATTATCACCACTACATTCTTGGATACGTTTCTTCGAATATTTTATTCATCTTTCATATAGATTAGACATAAAAAAATGGCAAGTTAGGCTAGATAGTGATAAACAATTGTTATCAAATAAAAAACAATATGTACAGTCCCAGTTTAGGGAACGATTAGGTTTAATAGTTGACAAGCCGCGTAGTGGTGGAAGCGGGACGTCTAACGACGGAAACACGGCCAGGAAGTTTTTTTTGGAATCAGCTGTATCTGCTGAAATTACAGGTTTGAATAAGGATCTCATAGATCGTTGTTGAGTAATATTACAAACGTTATCTTCTGGACATAAAATTAATGAATGCAAGTTAAAAGACTATGCATTACAAACAGCATACAGCCTGGTCGAGGAATATCCGTGGTATAGTCTTCCTGCTTCTGTCCACAAGGTGCTCGTACATGGATCAGATATTATAAGTTATGCATTGTTATCTATAGGAGAACTTTCCGAAGAAGCTGCTGAAGCGACAAATAAGTATATCAAAATTTATAGACGAAGTCACACTCGAAAAATGTCACGTGAAGTTACCAATCAAGATTTAATACAACGACTATTATTACATTCAGATCCTTATATTACAAGTCTTCGGAAACTTCCCCCTAAAAAGAAAAATACTCTGTCACAAAGTGTAATAGAATTGTTACATGTTTAATATTGTTAGAATAAGAATAATTTATTTGTATTTTGTTAGTTGTTTTGTTTTTTTTGTATTTAATTAATTTTAATTTATTTATTTCTATTATTTTATTATAATTAAATAATGTTATCAATGTTTTGACTCTTATTTTATTTAAAATATATGTTTTACATTCCAATTTTTAAGTGTTTGTTCATGATAAATTTAGGTAAAAGTATGTTATTGTTTATATTTGTTTTTTACTGAAGTAAACGTTTTTTATTCCGTAAATACATGTACTTCTTTCATTTTAATGTTCCTAAAACACTTTTACAACTATAAGTCACTAAAATAATACAATGTATTGATAGTAACAGGACTTTAACTATTTATGACCGCCCTTGTATGGAGCGTGTCCCTCCGTGCGGTGGTACCTACCCAGACGACCCTACATATGGGTCTCCCACCTAGTAAATAACGGATATCTTATCATGGGGCCGTGACTTTGTCACGATGCACTTCGACTCTTCAGGATCTTTTGTGCCAAGAGGATAACGGATAAATATTGATAATAATATGTATATAAATATTTGAAATATACTAAATAAACATATTAATATCCATGACTCGTGAACAAATGCCCGTATTCATCATACAAACATTTGCCCCTACCGGGATTCGAATCCGGGACCCATGACTAAGCAGCCCGCTGGTCATCAAATCAGTTTGTAATTACCCTATTATGTCTCTAGTCAGACATCTTAATAGCTAGGTAATATTAGCATAACCGTATAATTGATTCCCAAATTGATTTCATTATAATTAAATCTATAATGTCACGCATTATTTAATTAAAGCCGTTAACACACTTAGCTGTTCTCCCATCAGAATATCCTTGTCATGACGTATAACTATTAATGGCACGTTATATGATATTAGTGGATTGCAGGATGAAACGTATTTCGTAATATACAGACAATTTAGTGACATAATGGGTTCGATACCACACGTGAGTAGGTATTAGAAGCTATTGAAATTATGTAACGGAAAGGACGAAGCAAAGAAACATTTATTGACTTGCAGACAGCACAGCACATTACACCAAATTAGAACGATATAGTAAAAGAAACAAATAATTTGATATTACCTATAAAGTTGGATTAGAATTATACAAAATATAAATTTTATAGAAACGCCCATGATTAGCAGTGGGACGTTAATAGGTTGTTGAAGATGAGGAAGTGTGCAAAACCAACTGGCCCCTGTCTTCGTTCAAGAACGAAGACAGGGGCCAGTTGGTTTTGCATATTTTGGTACATTTTGCATTTTACAAAATGTACCAAAAGTACTGTAGGACAACAGGGGCACATATGAATTTAAATCGGGAGTACGGTTGGTTTCAAATTGTCTGATGTCAAGTTTATTCCTACTGTAGGCAATTACTTATTTACTTATTTTAATAGTTTTTTTTCTTACTTCATTTCGACTGATGGTAAGTGACGACAAGCCCCAACGACAGTTACAGCCAAGTGGCTGTAGAAAAGCCCTACCGCCAACCAAACCGAGCAGAAAATTTCTACCCAAACGGGAATAGAACCCTCAATCACTATATCTGAGGTAGGTCTCAAACACCACACAGGTTGTTAATCTCTGGCGCTTTTGAACCGACTTCAAAATCGAGGAGGTCCTCAATTCGGTTGGTATGTTTTTTTTCTATGTATGTACACCGATTACGCCGATATTCCTGATCCGATTCACGTGATTCTTTGTGTGTTCGATGCGGAATAGTTGCCATTTAGTTATTTTATAAAATCGATTGGATAGTTTGGTTTTTAATTCAAAATAACTGGAATAAGTAAGACATCTACGTATGCGAAATTGCGGATTTTTGCTTTCCTATGACTTTTTAGTGAAACCATACGATAGTAGGAAACAATATAAGCTGACGGTCACCCATCAAGCTTATTGACCTTAAAAAATTATTAATAAAAATTAGTTTTTTTTTAACAAAAATTAAAACCTAAGTTGTTTCCAGAAACAATAGAAAGTGAAGCACCGACTCCAAAAATGAGTTTCTATGGGATGAGTACCTGCTTAAATTTAAGTAGTTTATCCTTTTAAGTTTTTTTAACTCTGTTTTAATTTTTGTTGATTAAGACTCTGATGTGTCATTATTTCGTTGCCCACCTTAACTTGCCTTCATAGCTGTGCTGTTATCAACCAACACTTATAATACCCATCCCTAAGATAATTTAGACCCCTCCATCGCAACAGGCAAATGATCTGTAAAACTGACTCATTTAAAACCTTATTTCCCAGGAGGTTTTACTGTTATTTCGGACCTTATCTCGGTGATAAAATTAAGAATAATTATATTCGTCAAAATTTTAATGCTTACAAATAATACGTTTAGGTAATTACCGGGTATGGAAGGCATTTTGTAGGTAATAACCTGGTAATTCATTCCTTGTTATTGTTGCTGTCTTAAGTCGACATAACCCACTTACCACCAGGTGAGCAGTCAGCTTGCTTATCATCTACATAAAATTTCTGAAAACTGTCACAAACTGGAAATTTTCCGATTTTGAATACTAATGAAGTATACAGCTGGCTCATCCTGATATTACGCCATTACCAAACAAGATAAAATCTGTCGACTCAGAAAATGTCCTAGCCTTACAGACCAGTTGGATCCGAGTCCGTGTAATTGAATATTTATGATGAACACCACAAGTTGCTGAAGAACTTTAGGGACAAAACGCGTTGGATCCTGGCAAGGGATGGGAAGAAGGTTTAGGGGATGCTGTGCTACTAATTTAATACCTTATATAGTAACAGCCTCTATACGGCGGTACTTAAAATCAGCTCCAATTATAGCAGTATTTTTTATTTCTGTGTCAATACATTCGCGTTCGAAAAACATCGTATGAATAGGACAGAGATTTTTGATGAGTATATTCTATTTTGATGTACACACGACAGCACATCAGGTGTAACATGCATTACGAAAATCGCCTCTATTACGAACAAGGACAATCTCAAGGTCAAACTATTGGACTTGATGTGTTGTGATAGTACTAAGCTTACTCAAACGAAAATAAAAAATAAAAAATACCCAAATATTTATTATTAATAAGATATTTAAATAATTGAAAGATATACGGTATAGAATGACGATTGATGGATGACACGTAATCCTTGAATATTTTCAAAGGCTCATATTTGACTAATAGCCATATTTTTTCAATGCTTCTCTTTGTGAAAAAGTGGTGAAGAGAAGGGAGTGTGGGACTCGCGCCCACTGAATCCACACCCATGTAACTTCTCGTCCACTGGTAACACATCTCATAGGCAGCCCGAAAAATACAACTTCCACGAGATACGTTAGCCAGTAGATCGACTACTAGCGGCAGTCTCTTCTTGAAGGAGATACCATACTACCTTTACTTTTTTATGGACATGAAATGCTTTACGCATACTCCAGAGCCTGTGGGCGGCTCCGAGGTAATGTGTGACTCCCCTTCCTCTAATCTAGTGATTGCGGCGGCCGTATCACTAAAAACCATCCCTTCTCCCGTCAGGAGGCTGCTTAAGGGGACCGGGGATGAGGAACTTTATGGTCGCCCGCATCACGCCCCACAGCTTAACCATTTCTGGCTGTCGCCACTTCTCGGAAGGAATTTTGTGAGATGGCGAGGGGCTCACCAATTGCCACTGTCCCCCTGAAGCCAAAGAGGCTTGCTATACCACGACTCTTCCCACAGATGTCAGCCCGCTGGTCCAGAAAACGGACCGTTAGCGCTCAGATTTACTGCTCATGGTTGAGAAATAGCTACAATAGTAAGCCCCGCCAAAACCTATTGAAAAATCTATTGAATATTTACTGATACAATAGTAAAACTTCACAATAGCAATATCTACTGTAGATTTTACTATTGTGTGTTGGGGTCGGGTTAGAATTTAGAAATCGTTATCGCAAAGTTAATTTATTAAAATATTTTTCCCGCCCTTCTCAGTTTTGAACCCTTTCGAGCACTTGGGGAAATGTTTGTTATAGTAATAAAATATTCAGGTAACACGCGGTAAATCCCGTAGACATCAAAGAGTAAAAACAAAAAGAACCTGAGCGTATAATTTTTCGTAGCCAAATTGTTTGTCTTTATAGTCTACGAGAATATAGTAATTTTAATATATGTATACTTAAAGGAGACAGTAAACGTTTGAACGGGATATGGGCCAGCTCATGTGCACCAGTTTTCGTACAGTTCATGTAAGAAACCATCCTAAGGTTTCCATTAAACTTGACTAATCAAAGTGGCAAAAAACATTTCTTTTCTTTGCTGGAAAACATCACACAGGTAGCCATTTCAAAGAAAACAAATGTCAATATCAGATATTTGGGCGACGTATTTCGACATAATCGCGACATTTCAGAATATAAATCGGTGCTAATGAAGATTTATACAGCTCATCCAAGATGACACAGCTCAGCGCTGATTTTGAGACTAGTCCATAAAAGATAAGTTGGATTGGAATTATTGATCTTCGTCAATAATGCTTGCGAGACTTGCTACGTATGTGTCGCCACCATTTGGTTAAATTTGCCGCTTAATTGGATCCCTAGTCCGTTGATTAACTGCCGGCATCTAATTAAATGCCTAGGCCGATAGTCAATTGAACTAGACTCACTCAACGTTTAATATGCCGTGTTTAAAGTCCGCTCAGTTAGATGCCTAGCGGATCGTCTTGTACGGAGTTTTGGTGTGATTGGTAGTTGCAATGATAAACATGTCTCGTGGCGATCAGTAGAGTCTGATTAGAGACAGATTTGCACACTTGCGTCTGATATCCATAGTTTTTTGGGGTGTTTAATATATTATTATGATCATATTTTTAAAAAACAGTCTTGTTGTCTCTAAAGTGGCCTGTCTGCTTATTAATTACGTATTTTGATTGTAAAAGCTCGCGGAATTGAATCAATCGTCCTATGTATTTTCCTAGTATCGTCATTTTTTTAAAACTTTTTTGAGGTAAGCGATTCACCGTAATTTCTATGACGTTTGTATATCCTTAGTTTTCTCTGGGTGCAGCTTTCTGTGTTCAGCAGTTCTACTCGCTTTACTGACTTCGCTGCCTTGTGCAGTATGTGGCGCGCGCGTAAAAAATAACCATTTTTAATGACCATTTATAACCAAACCGATTTCGGCTGTGGTCATAAAAATAACCTTGAACCTAACAATCACTCAAACAGTCACACTAAAACTCTTCAATTTAAATAATCTGCCTAGGCACCCAATTGAAAGGCTAATTTGAATTAACTAAGCTAACAAGATGACGGCCCACCTGGTGGTAACTGGTTACCGCCGCCTATAGACATCTACAATAACAAGGAAAAAACACTTGTTATTGCAGGTGCGTTGTCATCCTGAGGCCTAAAATTAAATGCCGTCCAGTTAAATGGCTTATTTAGACGGCTGCTACATATGCACCTGGTTTGCGTGTATGTAACTGGTTGTGTAACAATCTTTGAACGTTAGACACGTAAGAAAGTAGCTAATACAATACAAGGAGCTTCCCAAAACCTCAAAAAAGAGTAGGTAAGTACCTAACTTTTTCCTATAAATATAAAAATAACGCGTCTCATTTACATTTATTTCTCTTTCGATATGTTGAAGGCTTGAAGGGTAGTCATTTCGACGCTTTTGTATAAAAATGGCGGAATTATTTCCACACCTGAGGTTCGCAAAGCTTTTCATTATGTTCTGACCCTTCGAGTAGGAGATCCATATTTTATTTTGTGGGAGGACAATTTTGATACTTTGATTATAAACATTTGTCAATATACGATTGTTAAACGTTTCATCATCATCATCACCAGCCTATATACGTCCCACTGCTGGGCTCATGCCTACATGGGAGAAACACATGAGGAGTTTGGGGCAGCATTAGCGCCCAAGGAGGACTTATAGAGGGCACGGAGAAGAGGCTCAGGCAAGACACGCAGCAGACCTGGGCGAGGATTGCAGCACAGGAGCCACCCGACGACCTGGAGACTGCTGCTACCACTTCTTCAGACCTTCTTCCTCCGTGCCAAACAAAAGACTGATCCTACCTAACATTTAGCCCTCCTTTTATACCATAGCTACGAATTTTGAAAAACGAATCATATTATACTCGATGAGGAAGATAATACTTGATTATGATTTGGTTTAAATTAATACTAATTTCTCCTGCCACGTCTTACCAATCTAGTCCCTATTCAACGATTATCTAATCTGTGCTTATACCAAATTTTGTTCAGTCAATATATCTCTCATGTGACCGTAATGGTTTGTATGAGAAACAAAATTTTAGAAACCTATCTATCTACCCAGATTCCTTCAAATGGAAGAAACTTGAACGCTTCCCTTTTATACTTAGTTCGCCACGCTCATTTAACAAGCTTAAGAATTAATTTCATCTTACTGTGCCCTCTGTTATTTGCTTAGGATTCTTTTATTGATATTAACTGGAACTTTCATAATAGCTGACGGCGAGGTCACCCTAATTCACTGAACACGGTTTCGATTCGAAAACTTACATCCCATCTTGTTTTGACGCACCGCAATAAAGTTCTACTTTGCGCTGTTCAGAAGGATAGTATATTTATTGAGTAGGTATGTAGATATTAGCATTGTTTTTGTTTACATGTCCCTACTTGTACAGTCGATATCAAGCGTAGCATTTTGACCTTGAGACCGACCTTATTCCGTTCTTAATAGAGGCGGCTTTCGTAGTGCAACTGTTACACTTGACGAGCTGTCGTCTGTACGTAATAATAACCTAAGGCTGCCTGTCCATTGACGCGGAGCAAGGCTGCGGAGCGGAGAAACGAAGAAATATTAACCAATAGAACTGCATAAAATCTTCGCTCCGCTCCAGTGGATTGGGATTTACGAGCTAGTTCAAAAATTCATACAATTTCGGAAGCGGTGCGGGACAGTGGAGCGAGCTGGCAGAGCGGGTGGCGGAGCAGGGCGGCGGAGCGGGGTGGAGAAGCAGGGCGCCGGAGCGGGACAGCGGAGTGAGCGAGGAGAATGTTTTGTGTATAGCTAAACTGACCGTCCGCCGCCCTCCGCAAAGTCCGCAACTTCGCTCCACAATACTCGCTCGTACCGCCCCGCTGCCTAACTCCGCATAAATTGACAAACATATTCCGCAGCTCCGCTCCGCTATATTCGCTCGCTCCGCTTCGCAGCATCGCTCTGCGTCAATGGACAGGCAGCCTAAGGCTAGGGTTAGTTCGAGAAGTATATTAGAGATAAGTTCACCTTTATTCAAGTTTTTTTATAAATATGTAGGTAAGTTTATTAAAGGTAAGGTATATTTAAAGCAATGCCAAACTTGACCGAATCGTAAATATTGGAAAAAAACGTTGGCTTGTAATTCACTTGTCCTTGGTAGCTCAGATGGTTAGATATTGTGAAAGGTCGCGGAATCAGTCCCCGCCTGAAGACATGATTTTATTTCTAGTTTAAATCCTTTTTAAGGATATTTCATACATTCAGCACTCTCTGTTTCCTTATACTGACGGTTACATTTTTACATAACATTCGTGTCTCGCACAAACTAATTAATAATTAAACTTAAATTAACGTTATTAATAAATAACTTAAATGTAATAACAACAGCCTTACTTACAGGATTATACGTTGAAATTACATTGTATAAAAAAAAATAGAAATCCCTGTTTATACCAAATATTCCCAAAGCATACGTTCTCTACTCTCAAGTTTCTTATTCGCCACAAAAATGACTTTCCTCGTCGAATACTAAGCACGTAATTAGTTATTCTTAGTATTTTTCCTTACCCTTATTCACATTTTAAGCAACCCCAATCGGTTTCAACCATCCCTCTCTTTCTATATGCATAGAAGTGACAAGGATGGATGTAATGAATATTTTATATTATTGTGTCTGAAAAGTTACAAGAGGAACACTATCTTAAAAAAGCAGCAAAAATCTCTGGAATCCGTTTCATCGTCGTAATTCAATCGACTCATTAGTTCTCACGTATAGTTCACTTGTACAAAATTCAAAATGATTCGTTGATTTCACAATTATTCAATATGGCAATATAGCTGGATAGCGGGCAACATAGAAGTCAACTAAATGTCACCAAAGTGGCATGCGCCATGATGAATATTTGGCTGTGTTGCAGTTTTTTCAATCAAAATTCTAACTTTGTACCGCGAAACGAAACAAATAAAAAATGGACGACTGAAAACTGTTTTGCATGTTTTAGTCTTTTTTTGAGTTAAGTGTATATAGACCTGGCCGGGTCAATATATATTTTGGGACAACTCATTTTTAAGTTCATAGCTAGATGGGTGAACATCAGAATTATAGACTTACCTGTCTGACAGCTGGTTGAAATACATGTTTTTTTAAGTATCGATGTTGTGTCCGGCTAGTTCCGTTCTCTATCTCCGAGGGTTTTTATAGAAGATCAAATAAAAATGAAACCAATCCGGTAGTATACGGTATACTATCGGATTGGTTTCATATTTATTAAAAAAAAAGTCTGTTTTGAATTGTCTCATGCCAATCAACATAATTTTAGTCGAAAGACGCCTACCGCTGGATAAAGGCCCCTAAAGATTTCCAAGACGATCGGTCCTGTTAATTGACGAAAATATTGGTAGATATACAGACGAACATAAAGCCTTCTTTATTAAGCCACTATGGGAGCTTTGACATGAACTAACATTATAATGTAATTGCCATATACAATATCACAAATACTTATATTAATAAATAGCAATTATCTTGACGATATATATAATTTATATTTTAATGTAATTATTATGACAATTGTGAAAATTAATAATATACCATAAACCGTAAATTTGTCTTTACTTTGTTTTGCAGTGCTCGACAGGGTCCATACTAATGTTAGAAGGTATTAGCTCTTAAGATCTCGTTTATAAATGCTATGTGCTACTTATATATGCAATAAATGATTTATGGCATAAGATTTACATCGGTTACCGTAACCTATGTGCGCTTGCTACAACCAGGGGGTATCACTCGTGCGTTGCTGACCCTATAAAACTTTTCACGCCCTTCTTTGAAGAACCTTACGCTGCACTTGTTCGAGATAACCTTTGCAGAGAGTTCATTCCTTTTATGCATTCGCGGGAGAAAATTTCTCTGTAACTTTACAGTACGCGACCACTTCGATTCCAACGTGTGGGATGACCTCCCAGTCAGAAAGAAGCTGTAGACATCATGCTAATTCATGCCTCAGAACATATCCCGCTATACAAATGGTAGAACAGGTCTAAGGAGAATAATCCTCCTTTTTGAAGTTGGTTAAAAAACTGAATACTTATGCTCGTTCTTGTATCTTTAACCAGGAAATAATCTGCGAATGCTACAGATATGTGGAATTAGTTGGAACGTTGTCGCAGTGATATATTATGCGGTAGGATCACAAGAGATTTGTGTTTTCGTGGAAACAGAAAATCACAAAATACACTCCTTGTTGTTGCTTTCAAAGGTAACTTTATACAGACAACATTTTGTTAAGTCCGGATTTGGATATTATCATAGTATTATAACCTCCACCTTACGAAAGATAGCAGTAAAAAAACTATTTTTCTTCCAACTACGCAATAATTTCAACATAACTAGCCTAAATAGTGAGAACAAAGCAGCACTTTACTGCTTCAGAGTAAAACAGTGCAGTAAAGTATGTATGAAACTCCATTACTGCGCTACTTTTGCTTTAAAACAGTGCAGTAAAGTTGGTTTTCGCCCTAAACCACAAATCCCAGTCAACCATGTGCATCTAGGTCGTCGTCACAATTAAAACAAATTAATAGTAATGTGTCCGGTGTAAAGTGAACCTTACATTTAATAACTATCGGAATTTTACTATTATTTTTCTAAATAAATTGTTTCTACTTTGTTACGACTTTATTCGGTAGATGAATGAAAAGCAGATTATGAACCTCACGAATGTGACGTTTATAATTGCACTCGTGTTTTAGAGCCTTCGCTAAAGCTCGGGCTCCAGACTAAGACTCGATACAATTATTAAGTCACTTACTGCAAAAATCTTTACTTTTGCGGTGTGAGGTAAACTCAGCACAAAAAAATTAAATTTCGAATCGTAATCGTATCGTTCACGCACGCTTAAAATTTCAAACAAAAGCCAGACAAAAGCTAACGTAACTACTATATACGATGGCGATTCGAAATTTAAAAGTGTTCGTGCTAGAGGTACAACAGAGGTCATTGAGAAAGCGCTATATCGGCACGGTTCTCATTTCCTAGACTATCAGCAAAAAGCTTTGTCTTCAGTTTCACCTAGTAGACAACGCCAGAATAGATTAAAGGCAGTGTAGTCCTGATGCGTCTAAGCGGATGTAATGTCAATGACGCCTTACTTAGGAGTTCGTCCATTCAGCTCACATCCGTTTGGAAGTCTACTAAGTGGAAGTCTCGTCAGTGGCTATTTACGACACTAACATATCTTCTTTTTTGTTTGGTTTCTTGATCCGTACATGGTTCTCCATTAACTCTCCCAGCACCTTAGCGTTGCTGAACACTGCCAGGTGGCTACTCAGATTTCCCAGGTACTTTTTGAAATCTTTTTAGAGAACTTTAATATCAAAAGCAAGCTGATTCACTGCCCGCCTAAGTGGCTACCATTGCCTATAGACACCTGCAATAACAAGGAAAAAATCACTTGGTATTGCATGTGCGTTGTCATTCTAGGGGCCTCAGATGGAATGCCTTATAATTACACTGGCTATCTATCTCGTCAGTGTGAAATACAGCCAACTAAGATATTTTATAGCCGAAATAGGAAAGGCGGTGGCTCCTACTCAGACCTCACAAACGGGCCTATAAACCACCTGTTTTTTTATAGGTAATCTTTTTAAAAAGTTTATATATTTTGAGAGTGGTAGAGCATTTTGTCGGCTCAAATTGAGACCGCCTGACTGGGCATACACCGCCATCTTACAAAAGATCGCAGTCTGCTAGATAGGTAGCCATTCCTCTGCATACAAGATATACTTCCTGTTCCTTTTCACTGTGACTTATTCCAAGAGCAGAAGCTAGTATTTTTCCTTAAACACCACGTATCGCCTTTTGTTACCGGTTCACTGGCGTAACGAGATTTGTAACATTTTATCTGACTCAATTCACCAGAACTGCTCAATTTTCAACAGTTCTTTTTACGCTTGTATTTTATCTTATGCTTAACGTAACAATTGATATTATTGAAAGGCTGTGGCTGTTCAGTTTTAAGGGTGACACACAAGCAAGTGTAAGAGGACAATACTGGAGTTGTGGGTTTGGCTTTGGTTTCAATGCGAAAGCAAGCTCAGCAAGTTTTTATGTCAAGCTCTTCCGTACTCCGTAACGTATGTCAACTTGTCGTCAGTCTGATTTAGCCTGCGTGGTGGTACTTTGACCCTAACTAATCTTAAATGTAAAATAATTTTATGCACTGATAGGTAAACTTATGTTTCTTGAAGTCTAACACATAATTCAATCACACATAACCGGTCGGTCGTTGCATAAGAATAAAGTATAATAAATATTCTTTTCAACAAACTACGCAATAATTTCATCATAACTAACCTAAATAGCGAGAACAAAGCAGCACTTTACTGCTTCAGGTCAAGTAAAACAGTGCAGTAAAGTATGTATGAAACTCCATTACTGCACTACTTTTGCTTTTAAACAGTGCAGTAAAATTTTATGAAAATCCATTACCTTTTTTACCCTAAAGCATAAAATCCCAGGTGACTGTTCAATCGCAGGCTCTATCTTTACAATCATGGCCAACTAGATTTAAATCAGCCAATCAGCGCTATATTGAATACACAACAGGCCAATCGCAGGCTACAAGCATAACCATCTAATTTTCTACTAGTCAATCAGCGCACTCTATAAATTTATTCCCGGGAACAATGGCAGAATAAATGTACAACCATTGCCAAAAAAAATATTCTAAATAAATGGTTTCTACTTTTGACTTCAGTAAAAAAAAGCTTAAGCTCGGGTAGCAAAATAACACTCGATGCAATTATAAGTCACTTTCTGCTCGATGCAGCAATGTACTATTATTGTACACAAGAGACAAATTAAACAATACAAAGTTATAAACAGAAAGCAGTACAATTGGGCGACCTTATTGCAAAAAACAGTTTCTTCCAAGCAAAAACTATGGGGATATATATATTACGAAGAAGGAGAACGCAGAAAGGGTGTAATTAATTGTAGGAATAAGTAAAATTTATGTTTTTTTTTTTATACAACTGTTATGTTTGCACATATTGAAAGTAGGTAAATGACACTAAATATAAAATACCAATTAAATATAAGTATACCTACATACTATGTATGTGATTGCAGAGAGGATGGACTCTGCTGTCTTCGATCGGTTCACCGATTTGCATATTATTAAACTGAGAATCGGTGAACTTATTGCAGACAATGAACTAGGCTAAGAATATATAATTTGGTTTTTAATTTATTTGTTACAATACAAGTGAAATAAAATACACATCTCATTAGAGATACAATTAAGAAATGACTTTTAGCTTGATGATTCAAAGAATTTATTTCGGACCACTAAAATTCATGTTTTGTTACTATAAATCAGTCTAAGGCACATACCTAGTGTTAGTACTTACATTTATTTCTTTATTTTCCGCGGTGGATCGTATCCATGAAATCATGTAGTTAATCGTGAATAATCGTGGTCGAATATCAAAAGATCGGGCCCTCCATTCGATCAGAAACAGAGGCTTCCAAAAAAAAGAAAACACCAAAGCACAAAGCATCGTATGTTGACAGTTTGAACTATATGACAAGCAAGCTCGTTATTTTGCTTGTTATATCGTTCAAACAAGAGACGGTAGTCACTAACGTCTCCTAAATGCACCTGAAATAACAAAGAAAAAATCTTGCAGTGGCGTAGTCATCCTGAGGCCTAGGATGAAACATCTAAAAAAATTGTAAGTTTCACATCAAAAGTTCCGTTTACAAAGAAATTACTAAATTATTATGTGAAAAGTGAAAAACCACTCCAGAATTCGAAATGGTAAATGTTGTTTACGCTTTTTTGGTAGGTATAAAAAAAACTTTGCTTTTGAAATTCATTCAACATCAATCATTGGTGTACAAAGCATACCGTCAGATTTCTTTATTTTAGCCCGTAAGTAGTTATATTCAATATGATTTATAAATTATTATCTTCACTTCTAATATAATCCAGCTTCAATATTTCGACAAAGTCTATTCAATTATTCATGTCCTATGATCTATACGAAATTTATTCCAATAACCACCGTTGGCATGGTAATAAATCTGAAATCCAAGCAATCGACACTTAATAAGAGCCTATATCTTCCGAACTCTTTATGTTTTCGGATACCTATGTTGATATGAGAAATTCAGGGGCCTTCATCATGATCCCATAAGTTAAGCAACACATGCTACGGTCAGATTAGCTAATCCTGACTAGCTGGTCGGGCTATTATTACAATGTCGCGCAACTGCCATTGTTAAGGAAAGCACTACGCTGAAATTTGTCATTTCCATCGAGGAGGAACTTAGCAGAGTCATCTCGGAAGTTTCAACAAATATCCCACGCAAGATGGACCAGGAGTTTTGCGAAGCAAGTGATAGAAAATAAACATTGTTTAAAATACTTACCTATAAATTATTATTTAATTGTTAAGAATATAAAAGAAAGCAATAAATATAATAAAACAAATATGTTTGTGTAAATTATTATTTCAACAAATCATTGTAAAATGTAAAGTCACGATTTCCGGTAAGGACATCGCGCCATCTTTGTTTACTAGAAATTGCTACTTTTAAACTTTACAATCAATAATAACAATTTGAATAAAGTAATACATGAATAATTTAATGTTGGTATATCTGATATTACTACAAATTATTGTAAGTTTAAAGCCCTAAGGAAACCGCGCCACCTTTGTGAGATAAACATTGTTATTAGTATGGATTAATAATAATAAATAATCATGAAATAGTTGAAATAATAATTTACAGAAACATATTTGTGTTATTATAATTTATTGCTTTCTTTTATATTCTTAACTATTACATAATAATTTATAGGTAAGTATTATAAACAATGTTTATTTTCTATCACAGGCATAAATTTGTCAGGCGTGAAAATTCGACGCACCTTGTTCAAGACAGCGAGCTTCCATGATGCTGTTTTGAGCAGTTTCGATATAACTCTTGGGTATCAGATCGCAGCACATCTCATGGTTGCTATAAAAATATAAATATGTAGATAGTAAGCAATAGATAATGGCAAAAAGATCGATAAGCATCTATTCCAATATAGCAAGATAGCAAATAATCCTCTTACCGCCCGTCACATAATAAGTGCCTATTTCCCCCGCAGCTGCCTATCTGTCTTAGACGTTGACATTTCACTTTGCGGATGTTTCCCATCTATTTCGCCGTGTAAAATATATTGACTTCAAATCGTCTCCATGAAAAATGTAGGTTCCGAGGAGATTGGCTATGGATCCAAGAATCACATTACCAAGCTACAAGCACTAGTAAAGAACGGAGTTACTGGCTTTACTCGCTCCTTTTGAGTTAAGCTCTAGGTAAATGCACTGCGTTTCAACTGCAGTCCGACTGCCAATGCAGTACAGATGCAGTTGGCATGTCTACGATGAAACTGCCAATCAACCGTGCATTCCGATAGCAGCCGGTGTGCAGTTTCAACGACTGGTTTTTTTGTTTTTGTTGTACGCACTGCATTAGGATAGGACTGCACATCGATTGTGCAGCCGATAGCTAGCATTTAGTGTGCAGTCGTTGGAACTGCACGCTAACTGCACACCGACTGATATTGGACGACTGCTCGATTGGTCTGCAGTTGGTTTGCAACTGCATTCAAACTGCCATTTGGCAGTGGGATTGCAGTTGAAATGCAGTCCGTTTTTCTAGCTAGACCCTTAAGTTATAACCACTATGTTGATTTCCTACCATTGACTGCGTTCAGAGAGTATATTTCGCTTGTTTTCCACTCGCTCGCTCTCGCCCGGAAGAATAGAGTTTTTGATAACCTAAAATTGTGGCAATCCCTAATTTCTGAATTCTGACATTAAATTCTTGAACAGGATGGTGACGTCAATACAACAGTAAATTAAAACATTGGATACATTAGTTAATACCTATACATATATTTTATATATTTGCTTCTTTTTACTTGGAGTCTTGTGTCTTGTGTTGTCTTGTCTTAACGTTGACTTTAAATAAAAATCTAAGAAGATTTTTTTTTGTTTTCAGGTAATCATTTTGCTGTCTTGTGAGATACGTAGTGGAATGAGGTAATTTTAGAATAAATTATTTAGTTAAGCTGTGGTCGGGTTAAATTATGACTATTCAAACAAAAGTAGTCTGAGACCACACAGGGTGGTACCGTCCATACGACAATAAATTAAAACATGGACTATATTAGTTCATAGAAATGGTTTCCCACTATCAAAAACATCTTGCTACATTCTACATCGGGCCTGCTTCTCTACATCGGGCCTAAGGGTCGTCCAGGTAGTTACCACTGCCTTTCTTATTTCAGCCGTGAAACAGTTCGCTGTGTTTCGGATTGAAGGGAAAGGTAGCCAGTGTAATTACTAGGCATGGACGGCATTTCATCTTAGGCCCCAGCATGACAACGCACCTGCAATATCAAGTGATTCTTCCTTGTTATTGCAGGTGTCTATAGGCGGTGGTAACCGCTTACCATCAGGTGGGTCGTCAGCTTGTTTGTCATCTAGTTGTATAAAAAAAAATCTTATTCATTTGATTATTTCATGACATTTCTATGAAATAATATAACATTGGCTGCATTATTAATTTTTTTTTTCACGGCTGAAATAAGAAAGGCGGTGGTACCTACCCAAGCGACCCTACATATGGGTCTACCACCTAGTGAAAGGTTACATAGAAATGTCATGTAATTATCAAACGAGTAAGATGTTTTTGGAAGTGGCAAACCATTTCTATGAATTAATACCTAAAGCCCATGTTTTAATTTATTGTCGTATTGACGGCATCATTCTGTAATGTAACAAGCTTTTGGATTTTGACTATGTTTTTTTAAACAAACTTTACCGCCAGCCTGAAGGTACAGACGACAGCACATCAAGTTTAACAGTTGCACTCAGAAAATCGCGTCTATTACGAACGGAATAAGGGCGGTCTCAAGGTCAAATGTTACGCTTGATGTGATATCGACTTTACCTGGCCTACAATAGAAATTTGAGTTATTTCATATACATGTATTTGATACGAAGATCTAAAGAAAAGCATAAGATATCTTATTGAAAGGTTAAATATAGAATTGAGAATAAATAGTTAGCTTCCCTACACAGCCAATACACAGTTTGCCATACTTATCACATTACAAACACGCATCGAAATGAAATTCTCTTTGATTAATATATCGAGTCTACGCGCCTTAGACATTGGTATGACAAAGCACATGCGAACACCTTGACCGATCATGGTTGGCAACTAGACAAGGTTGCTTATTTAGACTGTGTACAAATAACTGAATGAACACGAAATGCTTTCAATTTCCTTCTATTTCGACTGAGTGTAAATCAGATTTCGTATTTGGAATGAAAACAGCTTGTATTGATATTGGATTTAAGCAAACTGTTTTGTATAGAATTTGTTTGTTTCGTCTATTCAATTATTGATAAGACTCAAAAAGAGCTATTTGAAAATAAAAGGTGTTATTGGTAACATACGTACTGTACTATTACAAGCAAATTACAGGCTTTCTAAGAAAATACATAAATTTTTATACAAACACTACACTAATAATTGCAAAATTAAAAATTTTAAGTAACCCCCGGCGTCATTAATTATCTATCTAACACCATCTCATTTAGACTATTCATAAGAGTCCAAACACGCTATATCTGCTGTAACTTTCTAAAGAATTAAGCATTTCTGAAGAATTAAGCAGACTTTTTGATGGTATAGGATCAGCTCAAAGTTAGTCATGGGAATGTCATCGAAGTGACAGTACACGAAATTTGAAATCAATCGGATCTGTAAAAGTTAGTAAAATCCTAATATCATGTAGAAAATGAGCTGATAGTCATCAAACGCCTGAACTGATCTTCATAAATTATAGCTAAGAACCATCGTAGTGACATCAGCTTTGAAACAAAAAAAACCGAATCAAAATCGGTCCATTCGTTTAGGCGCTACGATGCCACAGACAGACACACAGATACACAGACAGACACGTCAAACTTATAACACCCCTCTTTTTTCGTCGGGGGTTAAAAACGGAATGTGGGTATGTGTACTATATACATATATAGTACACATACCCACATTCCGTTTTTAACCTAGTGTAGAGTAGTGGTGCGTGTACCTGTGCACTGTGTGCCTGTTTGTTTGTGTGCGACAAAGTAAGAAAATGGACATTTTGTTATGGAGGAAAATTATTAAAACAAAACTAAAATCTTTCTTCCTCCAGTTTGATGATTGACTTATGGTATGCTGTAATGGTTTGGTTTCTGTAGAAGTAATTGTAAGTAGAATTGTTTTGTGTAGCTTGAAATTTGAAGATTCAGCATCTCAAAAGGTATCGGTTTCTGTTATATTTCTTGCTTGTTATGACATGACGGCCTATTGGATTGTTCAGGGTATTGTATATAAATCACATTGGTTTATTGCAATGCTCATTGATTGTTAATCCATTTATTTGTATGTTGATAGTAAAAAATAACTTATTTTGTGAATTATTTATTACTGATTCGATCCCTGCGAGAAACTCCGACCATTCAATTATTGTTTTTAGGTGTTAGTGTAAAAATAATGTAATTAATATAAACAAATAGTATAACCAACTCAAAAACAGATCGGGTACTATTATAACCGGAGTTAAACAAATAGAATCCACCCTTGAATCTGCTCTAGACTCAGAGCGAACAAATACACAAACGTGACTTCTTGTTGTTTGACATACAGCGCTAGCGAATTGTGCAAGTTAACCAGTGAAGGAGAGTATTAGCTCTAGCTTGGCAGTAAGTCATCATCATCATCATCACCAGCCTATAAACGTCCCACTGCTGGGCACAGGCCTTCCTACATGGAAGAAACACATGAGGAGTTTGGGCCATAACACCACCACGCTGGCCCAATGCGGGTTGGTGGGTTAAAGCGGTTGTAGTAACAACCGGGACCAACGGCTTAACGTGCCTTCCGAAGCACGGAGGAGCTCGAGATTATAAATTTTGGTTGACCCATCCCAGGGTCAACCATGGCGAAAGTTGCTTTGTTTTCGTATTTGAAACCAGAGCGCTCAAACCAATACGCCACCGAACTCCTCTGGCAGTAAATACGGTGTTCGACCTGATATACGAGTCAATAATAATTCTAGAAACTAGTCACTAGTACAAGTGTGATTTAGAGCGAGTCGCCTGACAATACACCTTAGTTCATTTAAAACAAAACCACTTTACCGGATATTTAATTAAACTTGCGTCGAATTAAATCAAGTAACATCATTATTGTATACCTCTCGACGTTGCAGCAATCGTGGTCACGGGAAGACTGGAGATGAAACTTGTCTTTTTTTAATTTATAAATCTTTATTTTTACTGTACGGACGACCACAGAAGTAGCTGTACACTTTAGTACCATGTCACAATAACTATGGCGTTAATATAGTATTAAGTACGAGCGCAATAGTTGGTGTAACATGGTACTAAAGTATTAAGCTACTTCTGTGTTCAACTGTACATCTATATCATCCAAATACAAAAACATCTTATACATGACATTGAAGTAAATTGTAGAAAGGCCGACCTTACCGCTTAAAGTGATTCTTACTAGGTAACCTTATGATGGACGGGAATAAAAATTTTAGAATAGACAAAAGTCTTCCATCAATGTGTGTTACCAGTGGTGACCTTCGGCACTGAGATGTGATCGCTCACAATGGGTTTCATCAAGAGGCTCAAAGTCGCTCAAAGGGCAATGGAGCGAGCAATGCTCGGAGTTTCCCTTAGGGATTGAATTAGAAATGAGGGAATCCGTAGGAGAACCAAAGTCACCGCCATAGCACAAAGAGTTGCCAAACTAAAGTGGCAATGGACAGAAAATTGCTCGCAGAATCGATGGCCGTTGAAGAGGAAAGCTTCTTCATTGGTGACAACGAACCGGAAGATGCAGCGTGGGCAGGCCTCCAACAACGTGGACTGACGATCTGGAGAAGGTCGCAGGTAGCCACTGGATGGTCGCTGTGAAAATCATTAGAGGAGGCTAATGATTTCCAAGGGGTGATGAGTGGGGAAGGGGGGAATGATGAGGGAAGCAGTCTTTGATAAATGTCTAAGTTAACTACCGCCAATTTATGTCATATTTTCGGAACTCACGCTGTCCGTTGGTCCCATGAAACAGTTCGATATTCGCGAAACTGTGACGAGTGACGAGTGTGTATCTCTGACATTTTTTAGCAGATACGCTCTAAATCTGTCAGTCGCCATCACAGTGTCACTATCATGTATCACGAGCTGCGAATCATTTGGAATAGCGATGGAGGGTTTTTTGAAAAAAATAGCACTTTAAAAACGGTAAAATTAAATTCATCTTTTCATACCTACGTTATAATCAGATTTTTAGAAAATTGTCTACTTCGTCTAGAAAATAGAAACGTCCTAAGAACTTTCAAACTTTCTAACCATGGAGGAACAAACAAGCTTAAGGTCTGCCTGATGGTAAGCGGTTACCGTAGCCTAAAGACGCTCGAAGCACCTTAGACACTCACGCGCTGCCTACCAGACAGGGTTCTGTTGACAGAATGAGGAAGGGAATCCCCTGCTCCCAACAGAAGGCTTTCTCCATTAAATCTAACGACCTTGCTCACTGCAAAAATACAACCGCTACCGCTGTTTTACGACGGAAAATGCTTTATGCATACCATTGGCTTGTGAGCAGCTCCGAGGCTATGTGGGACTCTTCGGTCGAGCGTCAGTCAACGATGTAGTGATCTAACCCAGAAGCTGCCTATTTAATCCAGCTTTGAAGGAACTGAGGTTTCGAGCAGTACTAAACACCGAGGCCAGCAGTGCATTCCACTCACGGGTCGTGCGCATCACAAAAGATGACGAAAAGTGCTTAGTGCCGATATTTGAATGGTTCCCACTAGTTCCGTTGGATATTGTCCCATGGAACTACTGCTACTTTTAGTTCCATTAGTAGTACATTAGTACTAGTTCCATTGCCAAGTGCAATGGAACTACCATCTCTCAAGCGATGATAACTATGGCGGGACCCTACGGTCCCACCCCTACAGGCAAACCACCTCTACAGGCATTCCCTGTTCCATTGATACTATACACTATAGAGCTATACACGATCTTATCACCTGTAGTAACCCGCCGAACGCTTGGTAGTCATCTGTGTGACGGAACCGAGGTCTGCCTCTAATGAAGAGATATATTATTTAATTTTGCAATTGATGTTCGGCTAGTTCGTTTGCGGATTTAGTCATCAATTAAATATATAATACATTGATTTAATTGCTCATGGCGAGAGTTATAACGAAAACACCACCTAGCCTCGAGTATACTAACTAACTACCAATAAAAGTGTTCTAAAAGCACGCTTTCTTAAAGCATCGTTTGGCTGTCTAGAGGTAGGCAAAGGAACTATTTATAAAAATAAAACAAAGGAAGTTTATAGGAATTATTTAATTTATTTGTGGATGAAATTATTCCATCTGATTTATATTAAAATAATGAAAATAAAATACAAAATAAAATGTAAAAAAATAAACTTTTTTTAAAATTGTTCTTTAAACTCTTTAGGATAACTCGACCAAATTTAAGAGGATGGTCAATATTAACACGGTGCTTGGGTTTGTGGGTTTTGGTATTTGGTCGTATTATATCCATGCGTTGTAGGAAAACTGGAGGGAAAGATCGACGAATAGGAATCGAGAACTTTAGGCTTGCCAACATAAAATTGACCGAAGTATTTTGGGCGGGAACCAATGAGGATGCTGAGATGAAGAAAATGGAATTAGATTGGTCGGAATGGTTGGCTAACTGCAAATGGTTTCTGTCTGGTAAATTGGTGGGGATTTTAGGCTATAAAAGAGGCTGATCAGGATCATTCGGGACTTTTTTTTTCGCCCTGCTCTTGAAGAGTTGTAGGAGTCCAAGGAGGAGACTCTGCCCGACGTGATCTAGCTAGATATAAGGTATGTGCTTGAAGGTAGGTGTTATTATGTCCTTTGTTGATTTACGTGGTTTTATTTACATTGCGGAATTTTGTGTGATTTTATTTAATATGGTTTTGATATGTTTTACAGCTATCTTATGTACTTGCGTTGGATTTGATATTTATTATGGTTCTGATATGTTTTACGGCTATCTTATGTACTTGCGTTGGATTTGATATTTAATATGGTTCTGATATGTTTTACGGCTATCTTATGTACTTGCGTTGGATTTGAATTATGTTGTTGGTCGGTTTCTACAATACGGATCGTCTTTCCTATCACGTATGTTGCTGCTTATTTTCCTAGGAATATAAAATGTGTATGGTTAGGTAGGACTTGAATTGAAGGTGCTATATTTTACTAACCTACCTACTGGTGTTGTTATAATAGCGGAAATTATGTGCAATTTTATTTAATATGTTGTGATTTTTAAATATTCTTTTACAGCTACCTTACATGTTGGATTTGAATAATTTTATCGCAAGTTATTTTATTTTATGTGTCATTTTATTTAATATGTTTGATTTTCAAATGTGTTTTACAGCTACCTTACGTATTGGATTTGAATAATGTTATCGCCCGTTATTTTATTTTACGTGTCATTTTATTTAATATGTTGTGTATTTTAAATATTTTTTACAGCTTTATGTTATTCTACCGACTATGTTAGATTTATTAGCATGGTTGTGCCACCTTGATACTATCTACATCATGTGTGTACCCCTATTTATAGTTTAAGATAATGTGTGGTTATTTTATTACAGCTTTAGTTCTATTTTACTGATTATGTGTTTATTTAGGTAATTGCGGTACCGTGAAACCTATTGTGGTTATTCTAATTAGACGGATCGTGTTTAATTCTTCCTTGCAGCTTGTCCCCATCTTTTCCGAATATGTACCTAAATGACATGATAGTTGCACATCATGTGCATCATCATCATCATCAGCCTATATACGTCCCACTGCTGGGCACAGGCCTCCCTACATGTGGATCATTATCATCACCAGCCTATACACGTCCCACTGCTGGGCACAGGCCTCCCTACATGTGGATCATTATCATCACCAGCCTATACACGTCCCACTGCTGGGCACAGGCCTCCCTACATGTGGATCATTATCATCACCAGCCTATACACGTCCCACTGCTGGGCACAGGCCTCCCTACATGTGGATCATCATCATCACCAGCCTATATACGTCCCACTGCCGGGCACGGGCCTTCCTGCACGGGGAGACACATGAGGAGTTTGGGCTATCATAACGCTACCACGTTGGCCCAATGCGGGTTGGTGTGTTGGAGCGGTTGCTGTAACGACCGGGGCCAATGGCTTAACGTGCCTTCCGAAGAACGAAGGGGCGCGAGATTACAAATTTCTATTGACCCATCCAGGGACCGACCATGGCGAGGGTTGCTTTGTTTCATGATCGAAACCATAGCGCTCGAAATCATGTGCTTACGTCTATATTTATAATATGATAATACTTATGAGTTATTTCATTACAGCTTTAGATTATTCTACTGACTGATGGGAGAGGTTGTATTACCTACGTCGGTTTACTTGTATTACGTACATTGTCTCGGCTTTAGCTATTTTACGGATTATATGATTTATTTCGTTGTTGGTTTACCTACTAAGTTATGTGCTTTGTTGCGGCTTTACCCTGATTATTACCCGTATTGGTTGTATGACTTAATGTTGTTCATATAAGCAGTTGTGAAAGAACTTAAGCTTCGTTGAGGCGATTTCTCTTACAATCTTCAATTTACCTTAATCCATCTCTTTCAGGCCATCTAATTGTTTAATTTAAATAACATTTTTAATTATTTCACTTCTACCCACGTAACCTTGATAACATTTTTATTTCTTTATCTATTAGTTATTCTACGAATCATTGGTCACTAGCCAATAAATACCTACCATCTGACACTACAGATATTCTACTGAGAATCTCATAACTTAAATTATAAAAGTTATGTTTCGCAATATCCTACAGTTTAATCACCTGAGTTTATCCTATGATATACCACAACTACCATGGTTCCTTGATATATTTCTCTATATCATGGATTCTACAAAATGTTATAATACAAACCCTGTTCTATTAGTGGACTTACTTAGATATGGTTACATATCATAGCTATCATACCTACGGATTCTACAAATTCCAGATAAAACATAAATACTTACCTATTCTGGTTCTATTATCGAACTACAGAAATATTTATCCTATCTTAGGATTTTACAGTTCCAGTTAAAATAACCCACCCTGGTTCTATAGCGGAACCTCTAATCGGAAACTAAATAACTGTTTTATTGGAAATTATTTTACTGACAAATAATTAGTTTGTACCTAATATATTGTTTAATAGAATTAGTTTAGCATATTTTAGCTAACGGTGTGTGAGTATGTTATTGACATTTCATCATGGAGTTTTACACCTGAGTTTATTTAGGTGTAGGTTAAATAAGTCGCAATATGAGTGACTTTTGCAAAACCAAAATAAACTCAATACTCTACAGTGAGGAAAGCTCAGACCTAAACACACTCCACATACTCCAAAATGTCGAAAGTGATTATTTTGTGTGGAGCCTCTGGACGAGATGTTACTGTGCACAGAATGATTATTGTTCAAACGGAAAAGGGGATACTCCAGGTTAAGGAAGGGATATATTGCAGCTCCAATGACAATATAGTATTGCATTGGTACTAGGTGCTCACGTTGACAATATATTGCGACTAGCGCTGACTTAACTCGCAACTAAGTTTCCTTACAGAATCTGGATTTCCTTGTGAGAATTAATTTCATTCACACTTAGGATGTCAGGAGTTTGGAGATTTCAAGCTTATCTTCACATTCTAACATTTTGGTATAAAAACACACCACACCACACATTCCGTGGGGAAATGTTAATAAATATATTTTCATACTTGTGATCTCTTATTCGCGAAGAGGAACTTCATGTGGTTTTGGAAGGGGGGAGTGCAACGGCGTGGCTTGGCACTCACCGTGTGGGGCGAGGATGGAGCCTAACACTTTCTCTATATTTTTTAATGTAAATAATAAAATATTATCAACTCTGAAATTTACCATCAGAAGTTATACTTATAATATATATCTACATCCATTTAAAATAAATGATATTCCAATAATGCAATAACTCCAGTTTGTGCATACCTATAATACCCTTACAGGGATCCAGAGTAAACAATAGATCTATTTACATCTTCCCGTTATTGACCTCTTTAAATTCCTATTCACTACTTAACTTTTTTATTATTATTCTATAACTATATAGTTATCTTCAATCTTACTTTTCCTTTATTTATTCTGATATAAAGTAATTTAGGCTTTTAGTAATTTGCCTTGTCCAGGTACTAAAGTATCTTTCACATACCTCATAAAAAGAAGTTGGGTTATCTACATCACAACTAGTGTCCTACCGTTACTATATGATCACTTATTGGCCAATTTAATAATTTACATTATCAAAAAAAAAACTCAGTCTGGTATTAGCATAAGATTTATGATATAATTTATTTATATTTATTTAGGTAGCGGTGAGGGGGAGGTTGTTACATCTGGTGAAATGGGCTAGGCAGTATAATCTGAGCTGCTGATGCACAAAACAATGTCATAATATCTATTTGTCTAAAGTTATACCGGTTCCAAAAGTTGACAAAACCTATGTCTGGAGTTGTGGTTAGTAAAAGTGAAGCACCGTTCGTTGCCGTGGTAAGGCTCGGCCGGTTCTCGGCTAAAATGGCCGAAAGTCTAGATCATACCAAATAAATTTGTACGGTATGGAAATCACATTCGTCGCAGGGTGTCAGTGCGGGAGTTAGCTGTCGATTGTGTATGATGCAAAAATCTTGCATATTACTATCAATATTATGCAATTTTCAATTTTTTCACCATTTATCTATTCTCGATCTCTGTCGAGATTTTACTTTATTGAAGAACGAAAATAATGTCTCGTCGACTCTTAGCTCGTGTTATAAATCTTCCAGTATAAAATTTAAAGCCTCTCTACAGTACAGATAAAAACCTGCAGCTTACTAAAAATTTCTGCGAAGGTATCAATATATTCGTAGCAGGTTTAAAACGAGTTTCGGAAGTGCTGATTTGAAAACGGTTTTTTGCTTGGAGTGCTATAATTGCTCAATTAAAACTACTTTTGGATTTAACTAGTTCAGGTGGCCTCGGAAACGAGGGCTAAGCTTTGTAATACGGTGCAAGTCAGGAGAACAAGCGAGAAACGCTTATTAATCTGGAATTTCGGACAGACCAAAAACATAAGTTACCGTCAAATAAGTAATATTAATTAATTATCCTTATAATAATGAGGAGAGGGGAGCTTTTTTTTATATATAATCGTATTCCTCCAACATTATCGGAGACTATTCTACTCGTACATTCTAGTTCTCGCATTTGTTTCCTACTCGTACTTTCGCGCTGCATACTTTTTCTTTCTTTTGTCCTTCCTCATTCATACCTCAGTGGAACTTTAATTTACATTTGTCTTATTTCTATCTTATATTTATTACATTGACTTAATTAATACATTATTTTATTACGATCTTATTATAATATAATATATCTCTGTATATATATAATGTATCTCTGTCTTAATTAGTTACATTTGTTCCTATTATTCTTGGCCTTTTTTATTTAACTATGTAACATTTTGTTATGTCTTATTATTTTGTACATTCTTTTTTAGCTTTCAACTGTCTTGCTATTGAACCTAACTGAGTGTTTTAAATAATATTACTGGAGAGGGGAGCTTTGAGTCATATTGGTTTGAACGCTCTGGTTCCAAATACGATAAAGAATCAACATTCGCCATGGTTGACTCCGGGATGGATGGGTCAACCAAAATTTTATGATTTCAATCTCCTACGCGCTTTGGAAGGCACATGAAGCCTTTGGTTCCGGTTCTTCCTGCAACCGTTTTAACCCACCAACCCGCGTTGGGCTAGCGTGGTGGTGTTATGGCCCAAACTCCTCATGTGTTTCTTCCATGTAGCCTGTACCCAGCAGTGGGACGTATATAGGCTGGTGATGTGATCCTTATAATATTAGTTAGCAGCTTCTTCTATCATCACAACGTTGGAACCAAAGTGTTCGCGTGCAGCTGTATGGTTTCAGATAAACTTTTTCCTTTCTCAGGTTGTGGAATGAGGAGGTTTCCTCCAGCAAGCACGACATGAGGTTCTTCAAAACTAGAGTAGAAAAGTTTGTACAAGGTCGGCAATTCGCCAGTGATACTGGTGTTCCAAGCGTCCATAGGCGAAGGCAACTCCGCTTACCATCATGTAGGACGTATGCTTGACTGCCACCTTAGTGGTATAAAAAATCGCTGATAACTTACGCCATATAAACCAGCGCCATAATACCTTTAACCCGTACTCTCCTATCGCGCTCGCGCTAGAGATAACTTCAAAAACTTTTCATAAAATCGAGGCGATTTCGATTCGATCGGCACGGATGCGTTTTCACTTGGTTTCAAAATACTAACACAATTTCAAGTTACAAGTTTGGATTAAGTTCAACACGAAATCGGTAAGTTGGGAGGAATCACTTTGAACAAATTTGGATTTGGGCCAAAATAGTTCTCAGGTGAGTTTTGGCTGATATTGGTTTCTAGTTGCATTTAATATTGTTTGTCTATAAGAAGGCTGCTTTGTTACTAGCGTGATGCAATATAAAAACTTATGGTATACAGTTAAGTAAAAGTTCTAAAAATGGCTTAGATCTAAAAAAGTTTTTACCACTCTGCTAACAATTATTGACATAACTAGTTTTCTTCATCAATAAATGACCGTTTAATTAGGACCGAATCGTAAGTATTTGAAAAAATACTCGAACAATTCATAAGGTCATCCCAAGTCCCGAGAAGCTGAGATGATTAGAGTACTGACCAAAGCCGCTACCGTTCATGATCCGGTAATTTTGAAAGGTTGCGGATTCGCTCTCTACCCCAGGACATGTTTTTTTGCTATTTGACAGTCACTTTTTTTAATGAAAGTAAAATTTTCCATGTTATCTAATTAGATTTTATTATTTGCATGCTAATGGTTATACATGAGATCATTTTACTGAAATTAACAGCATTATTGACCGCATTTGAGGCAAATAAAGATAGTTTATTTAGATTATAAATTATTTTTGGTTGAAGCCCACTATTTCTTTGAAAACACAAAATAATAGTGATATAGGCCATAGTGGATTAACCACGGACGCTGACTTACAAGCTTATGGAAATAGTGAGACTATCGATCCCAATATTTTCATTAATGGAAATACAACATGAAAATAGTGCGGCATACCTTTTTGTTTCAGTATCAAAAATAATCAAGCATCCTTAAAAAAGTTAAAACTTTCTCTTTGCGTCATAATGAACTAGTGGCCGCTCTCGGGTCCACTCGTGTGGATGTCAGCTATCGCTCTAAAAAGTATCCTATGTTCTTAGTTGTCATACTATCTCCATGTGTTCCCTCCTTCCTAATATGAGTACCTTCAAAAGTGGCGTGAAAAGGCATTTTATAGGCCGGCAAGGTGGATGCGGCTAGAACAGTGTGTTTCAAGCTGCACTAGCTGTCTTCGCATTTTTTATTTTGATTTCATAATGCTCCCGGGAGTCTTGCGGTGCAGTTGCTTCTTGCGATAAATGGCAACTTTTAAGTTATAATTTTAGAAAAACGTATCAACTTGAAAAATCATATCTCCACTTTAACTTCACGCACAAAGAAATTTAGTAACTCCTTTCTTTGACGTTCTTCCAGAACTTGGAATTCTTTGCCCGTACATGTGTTCCCTCCTTCTTTTGACATAGGTTCCTTCAAAAGAGGCGTGAAAAGGCACCTTATGAGCCGGCAAGGTGGAGGCGGCTAGAACAGTGTTTGAACTGTACTAGCTGTCTTCGCATATGGGCTCTTCTTACCCCTTTACATCAGGTGGAACCCTTCACATCATTGAGTCATTTGCGTGCTTTGTATAAAAAATCGGTTCAGCGGTTTATTAGTGACCTAATTTCGCATTTATGAGTAAGATTTATATCCTGAGTCATGTGACATATAAGTCGCTTTATAGTGTATTCATTATTGGATTATTCGAGGTGTTCCTGTAACTCCTGGGACCAATTGATACCTCATCAATCACAGCGAGCGTGCGTCTGACACGGACGCTCAGAAATTAATGCCTCACCCACGGGGTCTTTTGTTAGATCCACTATCTGTGTGGTAATGAAATTAAAGTACCCTTCCCCCTCACCCCTACACTTCACAGCAAACGGCTAATTATATAAATTGGGTACAATTTGCAAATCTTAATTGGTGCTGGGTGTCTTGTTAATGTTTTTATATTTGTTTATTTGCTTCTGTTGAAGGATTCATTAGAATATAAGAATAAACGAAGAAAAAATAAAAAAAATAATGTCCTGAGGCGGGAAACGAACCCGCAGCCTTCCACAATCCGGGTGACTGCTAAGATCACCCAAACCCAGGACTTGGGATAACCATATGAAATTTCTTTTAGTCTGTCTGTATTCGCGTTGATAGCGTCTACCATAATATTGAAACGTTATAGAGGGTGGTGCCGTCAATGCGACAATAAATTTAAACATGGCCTATATTAGTCCATAAAAATGGTTTGCCACTTTCAAAAATATCGTATCCATTTGATAATTTCATGACATTTGTATGGAATAGTGTAACGTTGGCAGCATTATTTCATACAAATGTCATGAAATTATCAAATGAATGCGATATTTTTGAAAGTGGCAAACCATTTCTATGGACTAATATAGGCCATTTTTAAATTTATTGTCGCATTGACGGCACCACCCTGTATTTCAACACCCTAACAAATATAAAAAAACATGGTTGTGAAAGACCGATTGCTTACTTAAATAGTGGCTGGCTATCATTTAAATAAGCAAATGTCTGTCTTAAATAATGATTCGCTGTACGAAATGTTTTTTATACCACCATATTAGCGAACAAGCGTACTCTGCCTGCTGGTAAGCAGATACCGCAATCTATAGACACTCGTAGCACTACTCCCACACTGGCTACCCTGTAAAATAGTAAGCGCTATGTTGCTTATCGAGTCCCCTGCTCCCAGTGCAGCATAAAGTTTTCTTTAAGAGCTGGGGTGACTTTAATCACCAGGAACACAGCACTACAGTGCAGTGTTATTTAGTTACGATCTTCCTTGTAAAGGGTAAAATCTGGTGAATACCAACTCTTAGTACCTACCTTGGTACTTATTGATTTTCCTTGTAAAGTGTAAAATTGGGTAAATATCATCTCTTTGTAAATACCCTCGTACCTATTGATCTTCCTTGTAAAGTGTATAACCGAGTAAATAAATATCATCCCTTAGTACCTATTGTCATACCTGTTGATTTTCTTTGTCAAGTGTGAAATCGGGTAAATTTATCATCACTTAGTACCTACGTACTGATATTCCTTGTAAAGTGTAAAATCGAGGGAATACCATCTCTAAGTACCTACCTTCGTACCTATTGATCTTCCTTGTAAGTATAAAATCGAGTAAATGGTAACCTTTTTTTATACAAAGCACGGCAATTGACCCAACACCACCTGATGTGAAGCGGTAAGAAGCGTCCATATGTGAAGACAGCTAGTGCAGAATGGACACTGCTCCAACTGCCACCTTCATACCTATTTGAAAATTTATTTATCATACAAGCTCTTATTTAACCCGCCAAATATCAGATTACAGACACAATTGATTTTTAAATTGTCATAAACTCTAGAGGTTTATTGCCGCTTGACAGATTCATATCGGTAGAGTAGGTTATGTTAAGTCTACGTTTAATAAAAAATTAGAAACTATGTAGGTAGGTAGATCTAAACTTCAATCAATGCCGATATGCTGCCTACTTAGTAACTTGACAACTTAAGCTTTGCACGTGAAGAACGTTAGGAACTGGTTTTCTAAGAAACGTTTACTTATCTTGTTAGATTTTCGGAAGTAATTAACATCAAATAATTTATCAGAGACATGTATTATTACACCTATTACTCATATTATTAGCACGACCGGTTCGCTTTGATCAATTGAGCCTATTTCATTTCGCTGATAAAGCGATATACAGCTTCATAAAATTTGCACAATCTCCTAAATATCCCATCAATTCAGTATTTCTCATAATCCATCAACACTCATGTCCCGTCGATATAACAGGGAAAGCTTGCGGATAATCCTGAAAAATATCCCCTGCTCATGATCCTATGTCATCCCACACAGATCCGCGGACTACCCCCAAAGGCGTCGTTAAACCAGACTTACTGCAATAAAGAGGGTTATGATTTTGGCATAGCCGTACAAAGAAATTGTCGGGGATATTTTTTGTCTTCACATTTGGCATGTGAAGCCTTAAATGTGATTTGTGATATAGCACTAAGTGCGTTAATAAAATCTGATATATTATTATGTGAGATGGTAGCAAGATAAATAAAAGAGCTCGTCGAAATGAATTGAAGGTGGTTCCTGAAGTTATTTTATAGACAATGAATTGAGTTACCAAAGTTTTAATTGGGAGAGAAATTTCGAGAATTTAACATTTATAGGGAAGATTTTCAATGCGTAGGTGGAAACTCCTTACTTGTTATTTTGGAATGTAACGTTCTTTCTTTTTTCAATTTATTTTAAATTTGGAACCTTAGAATCAATTATTCTGCGAATTGTATTGGCAAACTGATATCCACCAAGTATCGAAAAAAATGTTTTCCCCAAATTTTCCGTGTATGATTTCTCTATAAATTGTTTGTTCATAAATTATATCCCAACCAAAGCGGTATTAAGAAAAAAAGCACATGGGCACATTGAAACCGCAATTCCATTATTATTTTCGCAAAACCAACAATAATAGCAGAACATACATCATTCCGCACAACTGACCACAAATTTCCATATTACCACAAAATGTCAGAGCACAGTAACTTCGAATCAACCGTGCTAATATTTGCTAGGTTTATTGAAATAATGTTAAAGTTATATTCTGGGTGTTTTACTTTATAATTGACGAGTATTTTATATGATTCCTGATGGCGAGCGGGTACGTAGCCTTTATATAGCTCGTAACCATGGGCACTACTCACGCGTTGCTTCATCATTATATCAGCCTATGATATCCACTGCTGAACAAAGGCCTCCCTCTCCACTTCCTACTTTAACTTGCTAATCTTATGAACTATGTCAGTTACTTTAGTTCTCTTACGGATGTGCTCATTTCTGATTTTATCTAGTAAGAAAACGCTTAAAAATTTGATATAGCTCGTTCCATAGCTCGTTGGGTGACTGTACAGAATGCTCTTAGCAAGCGACCACATTTCACAGCCGTATGTCATCACTGGCAACACACACTGGTCGAAGACATTCGACTTGAGGCACTGAGCGATTTTGGACGAGGAGATCTTACGCAATTTCCAGAACGCTGCCCATCCAATTTGGATTCGTCAATTTACCTCTTTCTCGAAGTTGAATTCTTCTGTATAGTCTATCTATATTTATTTACTGTACGCGGTCACCATGCTAGAACTTTAACGCCCCATCGGTGGTCTGTTCTGCGCCCAAGTGCCCAGACCACTGCCACTTCATCTTGCTGATGTTATGAGTTATGTCAGTGACTTTTGTCCTTTTTAAGGATGTCCTCATCACTCACGTGTTGCGTATCCTAGAAAAAATCAAGAGAAAGTTTTATTTTACCAGCATAACCATGGAAAGGTTCCCTTGCTTCCAACAATCTCCCCTTACGAATTAGCTCTAGCAAGACCTAGAGCAGTGTCTAAACTGCACTAGTTGGCTTCGCTTTATGGACTCTTCTTACCATTTCACATCGGCCCCCTATTCACAAACGTCGAAAAAGATTCCAGTATCGGAAACTCTTATACCTGTCACTTTTTATCACGGTGCGTCAAAGCGAGACGGCATGCGCTTTTTCGGATCGAATACATGGATTCGACAGTTTCTGAATAGGGGGGCAAAAGTCGTGTTGAGACAACTGCTGTGCTTTATATTAAAAAAAACCCTTATTATAACTGCAATAGTTTACCATGGATAGTTAGGTTTTTTTTCGAATATCAAGTCAAGTGATCCTTTCTTGTACAAAACATGTAGTTAGCTTATCCGGGAGCTTATGAAGAAAACATATTTTTTTAGGGTCTTAGTCTTTTTAGTCTTAGGAGACTGGAAAGTTGAGGACTCGAGCCGTTTAGAACACTAGTTACCATATTCCATAAGACCGTTGCAAAGTTAACTGTTTTTCTGGCGCAAATCCAACACTTGAATGATAACGAAGAAGCATGGTTTTGGCAGTAACGCCGACGAGCCTCACTGCCAATCCACACTTCCTTGAATACGCTAAGAAATTATATAATTCCAATTACATCATATACAAGCTTTTGCCAGCGGCTCCACGCAGATGTCGGTTACTGCGCCAAAAATATATCTTAAGTTATTTCCATACCAGATGTCATATAAATCGGTTTAGTTGGTCGACAGATTACTTCCTAAAAACAAACTCACAAGCTCATCATTGTCACAGCTTATATACGTACCACTGCTGGGCACAGGTCTTCCCACATGAAAGTAATACATGAGCAGTTTGGGCCTTAACACCCACCACGCAGGTCCAACGTAGGAAGCTGTTGTAAGTAACAACCGGGACCAACGGCTTAACGTGCCTTCCGAAACATAGAGGAGCTCGAGATAACAAAGAAGAACGGCGAGAGTCGCCCAATTATTTTACAAAGTCATATACTATCGGAAACATAATAAATAAATGATTATATATAAATTATTATAAATAAATAAATTATTTGATTGAATGAAACGCTTTCTTTGGTGTAAAAACTAAACTCGAGTTACAAGATAGATACGTTTCAATCAACGCAGAAGTGACATTACCGGAGGCTAAACATTTTCATTTTTTAACTTAGTAGTTTAATTGTTAACTTGATATCTTAGGTGATGGATATTGAGAAGCTCACCGAATCACTAGAATTCAATAACCTCGCATTCGTAGACGTTCTGATGAAAATCTAATAATTCTAATGCTACTGAGATTTCCACTATAGACAGATTCCTTTGCTTTCCTAATTATAGGAGATACGAGTGACATTTTTACGTCAAGTTTGATGGAATAAAATAATTTTTATTTTATCTGCGGTTTGAGTTTGTTTTGGTGATCGTTCGTTGAGATTTGTTGGTTTTTCAATTGATATTACACATATTTTATGGACTTTCGATTTTTGCCTCTACGTTGACAACATTGCCCTCTGCCAACATTGCCATTGTCGCATTGCCCTCTGATTTTCAAGTGATTTGGTGCAATTAAAATTAGAATTCGGTGTGTCCATTGTTTTTTGCGCCTTGATCGAATAAGACGACATCGCATATCCGAAGAAAGTAAGCAAAAAATGGAAAGGATAAGCAGATGGGTCTATCCCCGTGACGTAAGTAATATATATGTATATTAGTAATACATTAATTAATATATTAAACTAATCGTATAGAATTTGTTAAGGTACTTACTTGCGTCTTTTCAGGGTACGACTCTTTCGGCACAGGGCTCCCTAAACTTGCTAGGCATGGAGATATGTTGCGATCTGCATTCCAGGAACTACATCAAAACCGTGATCAAAACAGCTTCACGGAAGCTCGATGTCCTGAACAAGGTGCGTCGATTTTTCACGCCTGACCAATTATGCCTGCTGTATAAAACTCAGGTCCGGTCTTGCGTGGAATATTGCTCGCACTTGTGGGATGGCTCCGCCAAGTACCTACTCGATGCCCTGGACAGATTGCAGCGTCGTGCTGTCCGTATCGTGGGCGATGTAGAGGTCACAAACAACCTTGAGCCTCTGCAATTGCGTCGAGACATTGCGTCGCTTAGCGCCTTCTATCGGCTATATCACGGAGAGTGCTCTGAAGAGCTATTTGACCATATCCCACCTTCCCCCTTCCTACTCAGGAGCACGCGTGCCGGTCTTCGGAGTCAAGTATATTCAGTTTATAAATAAAAATGGTAATAAAAAAGACGTTAAAATAACACACGATGGTCAGCAGTTGAAAGAGACTAAGGAGGTAACTTTTCTTGGTATAATTTTAGACGACACATGTACATGGGAAAAACATATAAACACTTTATGTAATAGAATTAATTCATATGCATATGCCTTATGGAAACTTGGCAAAACAGCAAATAAAGAAACAGCTCTTCAAGCTTATTATGGGAATGTCAGTTCGATTTTGAGGTATGGAATTGTGTTGTGGGGAAACTCAAGTCACATAAATAAAGCTTTTATTGCTCAAAAGTCGTGTATCCGTGCTATATATGATGTTGATAGTTTAGTGTCATGTAGACCACTTTTCAAAGAATTAAAAATTCTCACAGTCCCTTCTTTATACATATATGAAATATGTATTTTCGTCAAGAATCACCTAGACTTATTTAAGTGCTCAAATGATATTCCTCGTGCCTATAGTTGTAGGCGTCAAAATGTGTTGGTGCTGCCAGTGATGAGAACAACCAAGCGTTCGAGGAATAGCAACTCAATGGCTATCAAAATTTACAATAAATTACCAAATGACATCAGAAATCAAGCGTTAAATCAATTCAGATACAAACTCAAGACATGGCTCACACAAAATTGTTTTTATAGTATAAGAGAATATTTTGACTTTAAAATTTGAAATTGAATCGTATATGAATTAATAATTATTTGACAATTGTATGAATTAATTTTAATGTTTCATTGGGTTTAAATTTTAAAGTTGACAAATTTTGCATGCCCAACCAGGTGAATGTGTCTTGAACTTTAATGTTTGTATTAAGAACTGTAATGTAACCACATTCTAGCGAAATAAATTCTATTCTATTCTATTCTATTCTATTCTATTCATCAATTCACTGTCTCCATCTCAACATCACGTACAAAGAAATTTAGTAGCTCTTTTCTTTGTCGTACTTCCAGGACTTGGAATTCTTTGCCAGCACATGTGTTCCCTCCTTTTTATAACATGGGGTCCTTCAAAAGAGGCGTGAAAAAGCATTTTTCGGGCCGTCAAGGTGGAGGCGGCTAGAGCAGTGTCTGAACTGCACTAGCTGTCTTCGCATATGGACTTTTCTTACCGCTTCACATCAGGTGGTGTTGAGTCATTGGTCGTGATTTGTATTAAAAAAAAAACTTACCTACGTAACGTACGACTACGCTAAGTAACTAACGTAAGTCTAGGCTTAAACATATAAAAATAAAACAAACGTACGGTCGAACACAGAGCTTCAGAAGTAGCATAACTACTTCTGATTACGTTTTCTTCGATTGTAAAAATGAGGGCAATGCGGGCAATGCGGTTGTAAAAATCAGAGATTAAAATCCTAACCTCAATAATCCCAACTTTGCAGAGGTATAAACAATTTACTTTTTTTGTTAGTCTAGCGGAGTTCTTCAAGTATTATTTGATTTCCTTCATGAACGTGCTCTTTATATAGCGGTCTGAAAATACATGGAAGCTCGCCAGTCTCCTTTTGATTGACCAATCCCAGAATCGATCATCTCATAAGTTGCTTTGTTTCCGTAATGGAAACCAGAGCGCTCAAACCACTACGCCATCGAGTTCCTCAAGTGGTATTAACCACTTGAATCTTGATGTGCGTCCAACTGGAGCACAGACAATTTTTGTAAGCAATTTTCAAGAGTTCAGTTCAGCTTCAAGATATCCTTCTGTAAGCGTCAATTTATCGGTGTTACTCCAGGAAATCCTTATAACACGAGTTTTTGTGTCTGACCAACGTAACTAGACCTCCCCTTCGCTCTGAAATGCTACAGTGGTAAAACAGCAAGAAAGATCAGATTACCGTGGTCCCTTATAATGGATGTTATGTTCCGTAATAAGTTTCGTAATATTGTGATAATACCCCCTCATACATCACTCGATACTGTATCACTGGGTAAGTACGCGATGATGGGTATCAAGTGATAATGGCTAGTTTAGTCCGACATGGGTATACCCAATAAGTCTCTTGGATTAGTAAAAATAAAAAAACTGTACATTTACTATTATTTTTGTTGGAATAAGAGCAAAAAGTTCTTTGTCATAAGTCGATGACATCAGTAACATGTTTCATGCTTCTCTGTTGCTTTGACGTTATTAAATATGTTATAATGAACTGATATTCAATCAGTGCAGTCGTGATTTCCTTTACTTCCTCCAGAGGCTTCTTCCAATAGTTTCTTCGCTCGCTGGTCAATGACAAGATCGCTGTGTTATTCATACCTGGCTCGAATGTTTTTTTTTTATACAACGAGACGACACACAAGCTAACAGCCCACCTGGTGGTTGTTGAATGGTCTATAGACGGCTGCGATAACAAGGAAGCCTAAGATGAAGTGTGTTCCATGCCCAGTAATTACACTGGCTACCTTTCCCTGCAATCGGAAATACAGCGGACTGCTTTACGGCTGAAATAAGAAAAGCACTGACCCAGACAGTATACGAGCCTTCCACCTAGTCAAACCCATTCCTAGTGGATTATGTTAAAATTCACGTTAAAATGGAATTAATAAAAGTAGATTACCTATATTAATAAAAGTACAGTAAATTGATGTTGTTATTAAATAAACAATATGAGTTCAATAGTAATTGTACCATTATTGTTAATATTGCGTATCTTCGTGGACATTGACACGATCGTCCATAAAAACGTTATAACCTTGTACTGGCATGGTGATGATGATGATGATGATGATGATGATGACTGGCGTGGTGGCTTTAAACAACTTTGAAGTAAATTTTCGTGGACTTGAGACTTTTTCAGCCTAAAAAGAAAAGTGTAGTGGAAAACAGACAATAAGTACCTTGCTTAAAGTACTGGGTCGAATTTTTGGTAATTTAACTTTACTATTTTTTTGGCAATATCCACCCCTGCTAATCAAAGAAAAGATTTTTTTTCTTTTCAGCTTGTTTTTAACCTTCGTATACTCGCGCATTGGTCTCTTAGACCGACAAGTTCGACCTCACAATTAATTGGAACCAAAGTGGTCGCGCATTGTGGCTTCAGAGAAACTTTCTCCCACGTACGCTCAGATTGTGGAATGAACCCTGCAGAGGTTTTCACGAATGAGTACAGCATGGGGTTCTTCAAAAAAGGCGTGTAAAGGTTATTACAGGGTCGGCAACGCGCAAGTGATATTCCTGGTGTTGCAAGCGTCCCTAGGCTACGGTAACCGCTTACCATCAGGTGGGCCGTATGCTTGCTTGCCATCTTAGTAGTTTATAAAGTCAATAATTTGAAGTTTTCTCAAAAATTAAAACCTCAGGGACTTGGGGTTTACAGTACTTTCAGGCATTTTTTAGTGCGGCGGAAGCGCTGTTGCCTAGTAGATGTGTGACACTTTTATACTTTTATTGGTCCATGAGAGCGACGCGAGTTCATGTGTTACTATTATAAGTAAGTACTTATCTAAATTCCAATTTTAGTACAATCTTCAATGAAATGTGTTTATTTATTATAGAACTTTGTGTTTAATATTCTACTTTATTTGAGAACCGTTTTCACTGTGTTTAGCTATTTAGATTACCACTTAAGGGACTAATCAAAAGTTATATAAATCTTTAAATTATATCTTTGTTTATAACTTGCAGTTATGGTCGGCTTTGATTGCTACACAAGTAATACCATTGATATATTACATATTACTTTATTACTAATTTATAAGATTTCGGAGTTTTTTTGACTGGCACATTGAAAAAATATTTTAATTTCAAAATTATAGTACCAAAGTTAATTAAAGTTATTACCAAAAATTTCATGTTGATTTGAGAGACTATTTAAAGACGGTTTTCTACTAAACAAATTTAAAGCTCTAATATTTTTTCCGATTTTTTTATGAAGCTATTCCCTTTTCCGCACAATAAATATCAATTTTGCTTGAAAAGCAATTATAACGATTAATACGTACGAGATTTAATATCGGTCTGAGAGACCGTGCGCGAGTATACGTGTGACGCCGTCGGGCGCAAGTATACAAAGGTTAATTTACTTTCAGAAACAAGAGAAAATATAAATTTCAATTACATTCTTCGTACAGACTACAGCACCTTACATAAAAATTCTGAATTAGAAAAATAGCTCTTATTCGAACGGAATACGGTCTATGAAAAGTCCATACTGTTCAATGACTACCTTCAATATACAAACTATCTATATCCGAACACAGAGTAAAACATTGTCCGCGATGTGATTTATTGTAATGATGTTCACGCAAGTTCAGCAGGTCGAGGCAGTAGTGTTACGGCTGTTCGCTAGTGATGGGGTTGAAGAGATATCGATAGATATAAGTGAGATAAACCCAGAAATTCGTGGAAATAGGTAATATCATCATCATTTGTGTTTGTTTTTACCACAGAAGCAAAAAGAGCTCCTAAACGAATGGACCGATTTGTTTTGTTTGTTTTTGTTTCAAAGCTAACGCGATCGAAATGGTTCTTAGCTATCTTTTATGAAGATCTTTTCAGGGGTTTGAAAATCATTAACTAATTTCGTACGTGACAAAAAGGTCTTACTAGCATTCACAGATCCGATTTATTTAAAATTTAGTGAACTGCTACTTCAGTGGTATTTCCAAGACATGTTTAGCTGATGCTATACTATCCAAAAGATACTTCATTCTTCAGAAACTTACAGCAGCTACTTATAGCGTGCAGCAACGATTATTTTTACCGGTACTTACTTAAAAAATTCAATTTTGTATTTTTTTCAAATACTGATGATAAATAAAGATAATAAAATATAATTCTCTTCTGATCAAGCTCCTAGTCGTGCGGGTGCGATTGACATGAGAATGTGGATAAGGATAAAGGCGGATACAGACTTCGAATCATGCGCTGCGCAGTGTGCAGTTGCTTCGGCCTGAAGCTAGCGTGGTTAAAAAATTTACTTTAAGCACTGCTCGCACTGAGGTGCTTTGATTGTGAAGGGTTTGTCCACATACGTTGGCTCGCCCTCGCATGTCTGTAGCAGATACGTCGGCACGATATGAAGGTATCTTGCAAGGCATGTGGTTCGCAGGCATATTAATAATTGTCTCGTAATGTCTGTGTCCGCTTTCAGACAGTTTGTATTCAACAAAAACGGAATTAAAGTAACGTTTGTTATGTAAGTATTATAGAAAGCGTTTGCCTAGATACGTTGGCTCGCCCTCGCATGTCTGTAGCAGATAGGTAGGTTGGCACGAATATGAAGGTACATATCTTGCAAGAACTACATGGTTTCGCAATTTGTATTCAAGAAAAACGGAAATGAAATAACGTTTGTTATGTAAGGATTATAGATTTACCATTTATTTGATTTGCTTTTCCGTAATTTCATTCCGTTATTTTCTCTGTGGTCTAGTGGTTGAGACACGGTACCTTCGATCTAGAGGTTCGGGGGCATAAGTTTTTTGGTCGGTGTAGGTGTAGGGCTTGTCTAAGTCCGCCTGGCTATCTACCACCATCTTAGCTAAGTGTGTCGCCATAACAATAATGTTAACAGCGTTGTTGTGTTCCGTTAGTTGCAGGTAAGATAACCAGTTCCTCTGTGGTTCAGAAATCGGGGTGTAGCTCGCTTCCATCTTCGGCCTTATCTTCATTTACCATCAGGTGATATAAAGACCAAGAGATACCCCGTTAGGAATTCCTTTTTTTCTTATTCTCCCTTTTTTATTTGTTGTTGAATATCCTGTCCATCATAAGGTTGCCTGGTAGAGATCCTGCTCAGCGACAAGGCAGCCTTCTGTGCAAACATTGTTTGCTTATTGGTATTGTGCTTTTTTATTTGTGTGATGTGTACAATAAAGTGTTAAATAAATTATTAAATAAAAGATGGTACTTATCGACTATTTTTCACAACACTATCTGGAGTCTTTGTTAGTATATCGTTTGTAAGTCTCTTGGGGCCAAATGGGCCCCTTTTTAATCCTCAATCCATTGTACGGGAGCGAGACCCGAAACACTTGAGTTAAGTGTTGGAGTTTTGATTGAATCATCGGGAAAAAAAAACTTGTTTTTCACTGAGATAGAGGGATGGGCTCAATACTCCATCTGTAGATAGATTGCTTGGAGCAATAGGGAAAATATCTATCGAAACCAGGGGTCTTATTTTCTTACTCTAATTATAGGTTTTTAAGTATGAAATTTACGTTTTGTATGAAGTATTTTGAAAATGTCCGATTTTGTTTAAAATTTTGTGGTAATAACAAAATAATTAATAAATATAAAAAATGTAAACTTAGAAATTGACTACATATTATGGAATTGTTTTACATTTTCGCGAGCACTACGAGCATTTGTTAACGAGTCATATCCATGACTCGTCATATCCATGACTCGTCATATCCATGACTCGTTAACAAATGCTCGTACTCATCATACAAACATTTGCTCCCACCGGGATTCGAACCCGGGACCCCCGACCGAGTTGCCTGTAAAGCAAGGGGCACAGACTACTCGGCCAGCCGGTCGTCAAAGTAAAGTACCGTTTACAAGCAGGATTTTACGTATGGTATTACCTATTAATATTTGTTAAAAAATTAGTTGCAAATGTGGGTCACATCCGTTTACAATATGTTTATTTAGTATATTTCATATATTTATATACATTTTATAATTATTTCTCCGTTATCTAGTATCCATAACACAAGCTCTTAATGATGCTTACTTGGGGCTAGATAATAGGTGTGAAAGTATGATTATTATTATTACTTTGAATATAAATTGTTTTATTATAGAAAGTCATTCATGTAAAATGATTTGGAAAAAATGGAATGAGAAAAAACGCAATTTCATATTTTAAGACCTATTATTAACTTGTGTCAGTTTTTTTTGGTATATTTTCTTTACAGGTTTACATAACTGGCCGCGGTTCCACTTCCCATAGTTATTCTTGCCAAAAAGTAGGCTAAGTATGCCATTTCTAAAAGATAACAGCTTCTGTAGGTAATCAATCTCTATTCAAAACTTTAATCTGGATAGATAAAGAGATCGTTTCTTCCCCATTAATAATAATATTCTTTTATATTTTATTTAATTTTTTAATTTAAAAATTAAATAGAAATAGTATATATTTCATCTAATTTTTAGTAATAGTATGCCATCAATTGTAAACCTATCAAGTTTAGGATTCTAGCCATAATTGAGTTTTCAATTATCATAGCCCTCTCTAGGAAATAGCAATGACCCATATCTGTCTGTTACATTTAGAGCTACCATCCCATGTAGACACATGAGACAACAGTTCACTGTGTTTCGAATTGAAGTATCTAAGTAGAATTGAAGTGGTAGCCAGAGTAATTTATTGGGCATGGAAGGCATTTCAATGCCCAGTAAATACACTGGCTCGTAGCTACCATTCACTTCAATTCGAAACACAGCGAACTGTTTTACAGTTAAAATAGAAAAAGGTGGTGGTGATATGTAGGTACCTACCCAGACGAGACTACATACAGACAAACCACATTATAAAAACTGCATCACCAAGGGGAATTCTAGATTGACTTAGAGTATTTTCCACTTATGACAAATTTAATGATTTCATCAGCTTCTAAATTCAATCAATTTAAGCACTAGGTGGTATGGTAGGCCTGGTAGGTGGTACCTACCCAGACGTCGCTACATACGGATGTAGCGACGTCTGGGTAGGTACCACCGCCTTTCTTACTTCAGCCGTGAACAGTTCGCTGTTTTTCGGATTGAAGGAAAAGGTAGCCAGTGTAATTACTGGGCATTAACGGCATTTTATCTAAGGATTCAGGAAGGCCACGCACCTGCAATATTAAGTGATTTTTCCTTGCTATTGCAGGTATCTATAGGCGGCGGTAACCGCTCACCAACAGGTGGGCCGTCAGCTTGTTTGTCATCTAATTGTATTAAAAAAAGGAATAAACACACAACCTTTTACGCAGAGAAAACAAATGGCTGCTTTATAACTCTGGCTTCTTACCTTCACACGCTAACCACACGATAAAAAATGTATCTAAATCGGTCGTAAATACCAACCTGGCTTCAGGCGTATAACGTTTCTTTCTATGCTTTTTTTTTGCTTATCTTAACGTTATTTGCGAGCCATAATTGGATTTCCTTTGTTTAATTCGAAACTGTTTCGTGCTTTGTAACCGTATTTTCGATGATAAATAATAATGCGAATAATAATGATTTTTATCTTCATTATACATCAACATAAAAAAACACTATAAACAGGGTGGTGCTGTCAATTAGTTCATAGAAATGGTTTGCCACTTTCAAAAATATCTTATCATTTAATAATTTCATGACATTTGTGTGAAATGATATAACATTGGCTGCATTCTGTCATAGAAATGTCATGAAATTATCAAATGAATAAGATGTTTTTGAAAGATGCAAACCATTTCTATGAATTAATACCTATAGCCCATGTTTTAATTTATTTTCGTATTGACGGCGTACATAAATATTATTAATATTAGCAACTCTACTTTAGTCAGAAGTATTCTGGAATTTGGTGCAGTCATCTGGTCTCCTATGTACGCCGTACACTCAAATCGCGTTGAAAGCACCCAAAGAAAATTTTTGAGGACGCTCTCATTTCGTCAGGGCCTTCATCGTAAATTATCCTCATACACAGAGAGACTTGATAAATTTGGTTTGGTTTCACTTGAGACAAGACGTAAGCGTAATGATCTGGTTCAGCTTCACAAGATTCTACATTCTAAAACAGATTCCCCCGCCCTTCTTTCATCCCTTAACTTTAATACCTTCTACCGATCACGAAAAACCAAATTGTTCCAACTTGGAGTTTATCGCAATAACACTTCTTTCTACAACCCCTTAGTTCGTATGTGCCGCCTTTACAACGATTTATCCCAGAATAATGACAACCTAGATATTTTCATTTCAAATCCAAATATCTTCAAGAGACATGTTTGTGCGCTCCTTAAGTAATTTTTTCATAGCTATAGTACTGTTGTAATGATTAAGACACTCACTATAACTATTAATACTTATGGTTCTTATATAGATTCCGGTTAATTACATATGTATAATTTTATAACACCAGTCTATCAAGTGACACATGTTTTTGGGCTGCAGTCTAGCACATAAGTATGTTTAAGTGTTTGTTTGTATGGTATTGACTGTATCCTGTTATGTGTATTAAATAAATAAAATAAAATAAAATAAAATTTTACACGCTGAAGGAAGATACATACTCCACTAACGCGTGCCGAGAATCGAGATTCCAGCTATGCGATTTTCTAAAGTCAGCAGCCACGAATTCGTGGCTGCCGGCAGCGCTGTCATACCTTTTGGCGTTTGTTTGACAACCGTTGGCGACACCAGCGTTCCGACGACGAGCACGGCGTGAGCCGGAACTAATAAGTTGTTTATTTTTATATCTTTATATAAAAAATCTATCAAATATTGAATGAAGTCATTGCAATACAATTTTAACCCAACAAAAAAGAAATCAAAAATATCGATTGTATTTCATGTCGGATAACCAAAACAGAGAAAATCATACACAGCCTCGAGACCGACGTCGAGATTATTGAACTTGGAGTAAAAGTGTTCTGTGATACGGATTCACGCAGCGCAGTGCGCAAACGTCAAAACCTATGTCGAATATCTTTGTTTGTGAATCACACTGCAGCAGTGTGATTCACAAACAAAATTTTCGACATCGAACTTGACGTCTGACAAAGACGACGAGCTGCCATTGGTTTTGACGTTTGCGCACTCCGCTGTGTGAATCCGTATTCACCAATCTCTACGTCGGTCTCGTGGCTGTGTACGATTGTCTCTGTTTTGGTTATACGACATGAAGTAAAATCGATATTTTTTTATTTCTTTTTTGTTGTGTTAAAATTGTATCGCAATGACTTCATTCAATATTTGATAGATTTTTTACATAAAGATGTAAAAATCAACCACAATTTTAGTTCCGGTTCACGCCGTGCTCGACGTCGGAACGCTGGTGTCGCCAACGGTTGTCAAACAAACGCCAAAAGTATGACGGCGCTGCCGACAGCCACGAATTCATGGCTGCTGACTTTAGAGAATCGCATAGCTGAGTACACCGCGTGACTGCGCCATCGAGCGAGAACATAGGGGTGTATACTAAGAACATAAATTAAACAAAATGGCTACAAAATGACTTTAATATTTCATTATTTAGTGCTGGACCGTAATTTTCAGTTACGATTCTTCGCTATTTCTTCCATACTATCCATACTAATATTATATAATTATATCCTGAAAGTAATTCTGTTTGTCAGTTACCTTTTTATGCTCAAGCCATAACACCGATTTAAAATAAATTTTGTATGGAGATAAGATAAGATGGAGATAGTTTAAGACACTGGGAATAAGATGGGATGGACTTTTTTGAACCGATCGCCGATATCCACGCGGGCGAAGCAGCGGGCAGCCACTAGTATACTACATATAAGCAAAGCTATATATGTACATTTGTAGCATTACCTACATGGGGTCAAGTTCTCGTGGGGCAGAGTACTTGCCGAGTAACCAAAGGTTCGAGGGTTCACGACTAACGTTAAGGGACAATAACAAATACATGCGAACCTACCTCGGTCTGCTTTCTCCAACTCCTCGTTTCATGAGCCGGCCGGCACACGTTATTGCACAACAAACGATCGCTATATTGAATAGGTACAGTAGCACATCATTAGTTCACCCACGAATGTCACCACTGCTTTCGGATACTCAATACTCAATATATTTATTGCACTCCACAATGTATAGTAGGTGTTACATTATTATAATTAGATCATCATGGACCCTGTCGGGCACGGCAACTTAGGCGAGAGGAACACTTATTTATAATATGATATTACACATTTTTTAATATTATTATTATTTCAAAAATATTATTATTAAATTGTTAATTATAATTGTTAGAATAATCGTGTTATTTATTAAATTTTATTAATATGTAGGTACTAGTATATTTGAGTAAATATAGAAGAAATTTAAAAATTATAACGTAGTTGATTTATCATTTAAATATTCATTTAAGCTATAGTAATGCTTGCCAAGCAATAGTTGTTTTATTTGTTTTACAAAGTCGAGCTCCTTGTGTATATTTTTAATTGATTGTGGCAATTTATTATAAATTTTGATGGACATGATTTGAGGGCCTGCTGAATATAGCTTTAGGCGGGAGGTTGGAAACAATAGATTAGCGTTATGTCGTAACATATATCTATTATTTGTATGTTCACGCGTTTTATAAAACTCCTTGTATTTTTTTACAAATTTGCATATTTCCAATATATACAAACATGGAAGAGTAAGTATTTTATGCTTGACAAAGTAGGGCTTACAACTATCTGTATTTTTTATATTAAATATTATTCGAATTAGTTTTTTTTGAAGTATAAGTAAATCAGGAGCGTCCGTACTATTTCCCCACATGATGATTCCGTAACTCAGCCATGCATGTGCGTACGCATAGTATGTATTTAGCGCCGTTTGTATATTTGTCAATTTTTTAACTTCGTAAAGGGCGTAAACAAAGTTAGAAATTTTACTTTTAAGTTTTTGGATGTGCGCTTTCCAATTTATGTTTGTGTCTATGACTAATCCTAGGAGCGTGAACTCATTAACTACATTTAATTTTATATTGTTATACGTAAAATTAAAATTTAAACGGTTTTTTTGGTGAGGGTGGAAAGTAATTATTTTTGTTTTTGAGAAGTTAATTTCTAAATTGTGATCATTCATCCAACTATTTATTTTGTTAAGTATCAACTCCAGTTTATTATTTAAGTTGATATTACTATGACAAGAAGTCAGGAGTGATACATCATCCGCAAACATTACGCAGGGTTCCTTTGTAAGCTTGGGGAGATCATTTATGTAAATTAAAAATAACAAGCATCCAGTCACGCTTCCCTGCGGAATGGAAGCATTTGTGATTTTACGATTAGATCTAATATGTTTAATTTCTTTGGAGCTATAGTTGAAATATTCTAAGTCTACAAATTGTTCTCGGTCTTTTAAATAAGATTTAAACCAGTTGTATGATTCTCCACGGATGCCTATTCCGTAGAGTTTATTTAATAATATATTGAATTGCACTTTATCATAGGCTTTAGTCATATCCAAAATCAATCCAATTGCATATTTTTTATCATTAAGTACTTTGAGAATTTCCTGTATATATTTATATACTGCCAGAACTGTAGATCGCTTCTTGCGAAAACCATTTTGACAATCATCAAAGATTTCGTATTTTTCACAGAAGCTATAGACACGATTACACATTGCCTTCTCAAAAACTTTTGATGCAGCTGGCAGAAGGGCAATAGGCCGATAGTTATTAGGATCTTTTTTATCTTTTTTCTTATGCATTGGTTTTATTAATGTTTTTTTTAATAGATCAGGAAAAACCCCCTCTGCAAAAGATTGATTTATAAGTGATGTTAATGGAAAGATCAACTCTGTGGCGCATTGTTTTAATAAAATAGGTGGAATCTCGTCGATTCCGCAACTTTTTTTACTTTTCAGGTTTTGAATAATTTTATACACTTCTTGATAATCTACAGGGGTGAGAAACATAGAGTTTTCGGAAGGGCAGACGACGGGGCGCCCCACCGAAGCGCCAGTACTATTTTCGCCAATAGAAGCGAAGTAATTGTTAAATATGTTTGCAATTTCATGTGGTTCAGAGATAATTTTGTTATTTATTTGTAATTGTATATTAGATTTGTCTTTAATATTTTTCTTATTTGTACATTCATTCACTATACTCCACATTGTTTTTATTTTATTTTGTGATTTTTGCATTTTAGAAATATAGTGCAATTTTTTTGAGGTATTAACTGATTTTTTTAATAGTTTTTCATAATTTTTATAATAGTTTATTAAAATTTTATTATTTGTTTTTAATGTAAGTATTTTTAATAATCTTTTGTTATGAGAAGATACCTTGATACCAACCGTGAGCCAATGTTTTTTATAGTTTGTTTTTAATTTTATTTTTCGTTTCGGTATACATTTATTTAGAATGTCTTTAATAACGGTATCGAATGTTTTATAGTTCTTATTAATATTATTAGAAGGTTTTATTATATTCTGCCAATTTATAGCGTTTAAGTTTATTTTAAATAGTTCCATTTCAGCTGTAGTATATAATCTTTTTTCAATATACCAGTTGTGAGATGGCTTAGTTTTTTGATAAGACTTCACATTTATTATAGTCGCGCAGTGATCGGAAAAACCAAACTCTTCAACGGACGTTTTAAAGTTACATTTATCGAAATTTGTAAATATCAAATCAAGGCATGTTGCCGCTGTTTGTGTAATATGGGTTGGATCTTTTATATACTGTGTAAGGTTGTGTTCAAGCATTATATTTAAAAGTTTATTACTTTTTGAATTCTTGATTAATAAATTTATATTAAAATCACCTCCAAGTATTATATTATATTTTGAAAATTTTTGCTTTATATATATAAGTATTTTTTGTAATTGTGTATAAAATATGTCTTCCTCTTTCCTATTCCAGTATATTACTATCAATAACAATTTTTCTTTAGGTAGCTCTATTCCACAAACTTCCACTATGTACTCGATGGACATGTCGGCTATCTCACTTCTCTCGACATAGTCAATGTGTTGTTGCAGAAGGATGCAGACGCCACCTCCACTCCTAGTTTCCCTGCAGTATGATGCTACTACTTTATATCTACACAGATTTATCAAGTCCAGTTTTCCTTTTTGAAGCCAAGTTTCGGATATGCAGAAAGCGTGATATGCAGGGTTTTGGTTAATAAAAGCCTCTAAAATGTGTTGCTTATTGAAAAAGCTTTGAATATTTTGGTACAGTATATTAAAATGTGGTTCTGATGTTCTTTCGAAAGGAATTAATATTATTATTTTCTGAAGTTATTGGCTCAGATTGAGTATTTTTTGATGATTCATTTGGTTTTTGAACATTTTTGTTGCAAGAAAGAGGTATCCAGTCAATTTTTTTCCCGTCTATGTACAGATGATTGTTGCGTATAACAGCGTGTTGGCCATTTTTACGCGAAATGAACATTTGCTCTCTCATTGCTTTTCTTTCTCTTTGTTCGTTTTTGTCCAAAAATTCAGATATTGAAATCCCTGTTCCATAAAAATAATTGCTGTTGCTTGTGATATATTTTACCATCCTTTTACTAAGTAGCTCCACCACTAGAGGCTTGTTGGTATTACTATTTTTTCCTATCCTACGTGCGTCTTCTATATATCCCAATAAATTTATATTTAATATTTCTTGAAACATTTGTATAAGTCCATTGTGTAGATCGTCCTCTGATTCTCTGTAGTGTCCACTGAAACCATAGAGCACAAATTTTCTATCTTTGGCATCTGATCTATATTGTTTTTCAGTAGGGTTTTCGTATATATTTTTTTTCAATTTCATATTTAATTCGTGAATTTCATTTTTTAATTTATTATTTTCCTTTTTAAGATTTTCTATTTCGGTGCTAATTTTTTGTACACTATTTGTTATTATTTCATTTTTTTTATGAAGAGTATTTGTTTCCTGTTGCGCTTCTGCTTTTAATTTTTTAATAGATTTCTCTATTTCATATTTTATTGTGTTTTGTAGGTCTAATATGATGGATCTGTTGTTCTCTTTTAGCCGCAAAGTTATCATTTCACTCAAGCTCTCCAAGGTTAATTCAGTTTTACTGACAGAGACCATACTATCCTCAGCAGAGAGTGTGTCGCCCAAAATGTTCAGATTATCAGAATCAATAGTATCATCACTTAGGGTTACTTTTTTCCTAACTGTAATATTTTTTTCAGGTGAATTAGCTTGCTGCTCAAAATCATCGTAATCTCGGGAACGAATTGGTGTATCAGAATTATTTGTTTTCGGTTTTTTGCATATACATGCCTGGCATTTCCATGTATTTTTATGAGTTGCTGTCATTGTATTACAAAAACGCTGGATAGAAACATTAGCACAATCCAGGTCGTACTTATCATTGCATAATGAACAGGTTAAATATTTTCTATCTAAGATTTTTTTACGACATCCTGCACATATAAACGCCATCTATCTGCCTTTCTGAGACACTTGTAGCTCTGAGTAATGCCGATGAGCAGGTATTGGGGATTATCAACAGTAATTCCGGCTGTTATTGACAGATGGTGTTGATCTCAGTAATTCTATAGTTTAGAAAATTATCAATATTTTTTTAAGTAGGTAGGTTGTTATTTATTTAAGGTTATAAATTATAGATATAAACCTTGTATTACCTTTTTATTGGTGCTCTTAGTAACAAATCCATGCAATCACTACACACACTGGTTTCCACTTTAAATAATAACTTCTAAGTATGTTTTTATACTTATTTAAATTCGTTTTCACCAAAACACTTTAGCGGCTATTTACACCATAATTCTCAATAAATTCCTGTGTATTATAACATTAGTTGTTGTAGATCTTCAATAACTTGTATATTATTAACTTTATTCGGAAAAATATATGATGTCACTATTTTTAATCTAACAAAATACTGGGAGCTATATGTTGACGTATCGAGCGCCCTCTCTCGCTTCCGTTCTCGGATACCGTTTAATTATCATGAATTTGATCTATCGTCCGATATCTTTCGTCCGCGCCGTATTCAGGTCGGTCTTCTTGCGCGTGTCTCGTCTTCACCCGATACGGGGTTCGCACACACAATTGTCGTTGCGTGTTTGCTATTGGCTCAACGAAACCGCGAACCCAGAACGTTCATATTATGGTGGCAAATATTTGAATTTTGACTTAGAAAAGAACTACGATAACAATACAACATTATTTATTTATATATACCTAATGTTTGTGAATACAGGCGGAAGTGCACAAATGAAATATTCTATTATAAAAGTTGTATAAAGCCAACGTTACTCCTGATAAATAAGGCAGAAAGGTGTACAATAAAGAATGACCTTCTCACCTCCAAATACAGGAATGTTTTGGAGGGATCGCTTTAAATGTAAACGTTTTCCCTTTAAACCCTTAACAGGTTTAGTAGCGAGAGTTAGAAAAACAAAAAGTGTTATACCAAAATTAAAACCGACTTAAAACATTAAAAAGCAAAAATAGTTAATATAAGTGATGGTGATGGTACTTGACTCATATCACTCATATCATTATGTCTCCACCAATCCCATAAGAGATTTCTTGGAGTCGGTGCTTCACTTTCGGTATTTGTGGAAACTGCTAGCCAAAAACTATATTAACTTATAAAAATATCTATGGTAGGTACCAAAAAAATGTCATGTCCTAAGGCGGAGAAAAAATTGATATCTAAAAATAAAAAAAATATATGAAAATATATATTTTTACGAGATAAGTATAAATACCGCATCGTCATCACCAGGGTTAAATTGGTTGCAGTAACAACCGGGACCAACTTAACGTACCATAACGTGCCTTCCGAAGCTCGGAGGAGCTCGAGACTATAAATTTTATTTGAATCACCCCGGGATCAACCCTGTAGCAATTCTGTATTTATTTCTTTTTCCTGAAATTTATTGTTTAAGAATGACATAGTTTTTAAAAAATAAAAACAAATCAAAATTTATAAGTGTTTTTAGATATTCTTAATTTTATTTTTCACATAATTAATATGTTATAAAAAAATATTAACATACGAAAATATCTAAAATTTCACGTCTTTGGGTGACTTTGGTTATAAGTGGTCATAAAAATGACCTGGAATCTTCTAATCACACCAAAAATCTACAGTACAAGACGATCTAGTGCAATTAACTATCGGCCTAGACATTTAAGTGAATTCTGGCGTTTAGCGAACGGCCTAGGCGTCTAATTATCTTGCTATTTTAACTAGATGGTTGTGAACTAGATTGTGTGCCGAAAGTCCGCAATAAAATCTTTCCACCAATATTCACACCTTTCTGACCACATTAAGTTCCAATTAAAATAATCAAAAGCTCGTGACAACCCTGAAAAATGCATATTGCGTATCGTACGTCACACTAAAGTTATATCACACCCATATCGATATCGACCCCGCAACCCCAGAATCCCAAACTTTATTCTGGAGTTCTGCAACACCTAGTACCTATTTATGTACGGTTAGACGTGCTTACTGAGTCTGCCCCTGTTTTAATACCCTCATTGAACTCATTCCGCAGTCACATTAAAGAACATATTTTTCAACTACGACTCCAAGGCACAGATCATTTATTTTATTGCAATTAAAATAACCCAAACTCTTACATATAACCGTTTAGGAATTTGTGTTTATTTAATTTGTAACATTTTGAGTTGTACTATATCTATCTATGTTCATGGTAATAATATTTAAGTTTAGTAAGTAATTATATATTTTTATAATTTATTTAGCACCTACATTTTATTACTTAATTTTTGATTTTAACATTATTATAAATGTTTGAAAAATTACGTAAGAATTAAAATGTAAAACTAGAAAAATTTTCCTATTTTTTTCATACATTTTTAATAATGTTAAAATCAAAAATTAAGAATTTTTGAAGGCACTGCCCCAACTTAACCGAATCGTAGGTATTTGTAAAAATACTCGTTTCGGATGTTGAAATAGAACATTTCGACATTGTAGGTCATAAACGCAAATACAGATAGACTAGAAAAATTTCACAGGGATATCCCAAGTCCTGGGTGGCTCAGTTGGTTAGAGCAGTCGCCCGGATTGCGAATGGTCGCAGGTTCGATTCCCGCCTCAGGACGTGAAATTTTTTCTAGTTTTACATTTTAATTACTACCTAGTACCTACATTTTATTTTTTATAGGTCACATGTATACTTTTCTATGATCCTTTGTAATTAATAGCTAATATTAATCGTTTAAACAAGCCACCTAGACAACTATAAACCGGCGCCAACTGAAAACCAGCGTTGCAGCCCCGGCTGTACCATATGCTGATTTGGAGTCCGTTTCGGCAATAATTTGTTATTTTCTGTGTACTTTTTTGTTATTAATATTGTATTTTTTTAAGCCGAAAAAAAATAATTCTTTGCTTTAATAAATTTCGCGAATCTACTGGAAAAGATTTCTCTTCTCTTAATTAGTAGCAGAAATAAATAGCACCCTTACGTTCCCACCATTTACTAAGTATGTATCATTTTATGTTGTGTATACATACGTACATAAATTGTTAAATAAATAAAGACTTTATGTCAGTTCCTTGACCCTCATTATGTCCAGTGCCTCTCTAAGGGCGGGCTAGTATTTTTCACAAGTGGCATGCAACTTCCATTAGCCATAATGACTTTTTAAACTTTAATTGCCTGGACATAAGTGTACGATTCCCTTAAGTACCGCATTTGTGATAAAAGCACACTGCTTACTGCTTATGGTAAATTGAACAGGTTTACTAATTTTCTTTGTTAAAAATACTACTCTTAAAATCACCAAAACGTATACCAATTTTATAGGTGTAGGTACGCATGTTATGTATGTCTGATCACGTATTTCTCCAAAACTAGTAAGCGGGTTGAGATCATTCTTCTTTTATTTGATTAAATTTACTTCAAATTAGGTAACAGTAAAGATTTCATCAGAATTCGTTCAGTCGTTTGTGTGATATGCACTGATATGTGTAAGGGATTGCTTTATTGATACTAGCTACGAGAATGGTGTCAAAGGCAAAACATCTCGAAATATTGATCAAATTCTGTGAAAGATCTAAGATAATGCTGACGATCCCCCATCTAGCTTTGACCTTGGAAATATATCGCTAAAATAGTTTAATTTATCACTAAGAACACGCGACCTTTCACAATTCAGGGTTACACTACCTTAACCATCTGAGCTACCAAGGACTGAGTCTATCCTATTCTATCTGAGTCTACCTGAGCAGGACAGGGTTGTAGTGAGATGTCTTCCCTTGAGCACCTTTGGCTGGATTACGTACGTATGAGACGAGTGACAATGATTTTTTTCTACCTTTCTACGTACTACTTTTTTAATTATTTGTTTGTTTTTAGAGTTTTGACGTCGGTTTAATTTTTTAAAATTAATTTTATTCTAAGTACCTATACTTTGTTTCTTTAGAGGTACCTCTATTTGGATACATTCACTGTTTTCTTATACCATAAACCTGATTTTAAATGTAAATTTAGATAAACACTATTTATGTAACCGCTTAGGTACTTTGCCACAATTTTTCAATACCACGCAAACTCCGAAAATTTCTTTCTCGGGGACACCGTAAATTATGTGTTTTAAGGATTTTCATCATCAATTACGAGCGTGAGGATTAGGAGGTCATTAGAGGGGCCTGGAGAATACACACCCCATGGAGATGCCCTTCCTAGAGATAAAAACTCGTTAAACGCTTAATAATCTAAGTAATTATATAGAACGCAGAGTTTTGATAGCAATAAAGGAAAATAGGAGTGTTAAAAAATATAATGAAACTGTAGCCGAATATTATTAAAATAATAAAGAATAACTCAATGTTTATCAATTGACAATTACAATTTTATTAGACAGTGTCTAACGGACAGTAAAATACGATTTCAAATCATGACAGTTTTTATCGCAGCGGCCACGGAGGTCCGCTACAAAACTTTTTCAACATTTTAATAAGAAGATTATTATTCTGTACTAAAGTTTATTTTCAGGAGAAGTAAATTGTACCTACAGTCCAATTTCAAAAATCAGAGAGCGCGTGAGTGCTCAATATTATACTGGGTGGTGCCGTCTATACGACAATAGGTTGAAACATGGGCTATATTAGTTCATAGAAATGGTTTGCCACTTTCAAAATTATCTTATTCATTTGATAATTTCATGGCATTTGTATGAAATAATATAACATGGCCCACATTGGTGTACTTACTGGGCATGGACGGCATTTCATCTTAGGCCTCAGGATGACAACGCACCTGCAATATCAATAGATTTTTCCTTGTTATTGCAGGTGTCGATAGGCGGCGGTAACCGCTTACCATCAGGTGGGCCGTCAGCTTGTTTGTCATCTAGTTGTATAGAGAAAAAAATCTTATATATTTGATGATTTCATGGCATTTGTATGAAATAATATAACATGAGCCTCATTTTTTCACAGAAAAGTCATAAAATTATCAAAAGAATACTGTTTGTTAAAGGGGCGAACCATTTCTATGAAGTAATATAGCACATGTTTTAATTTATTGTCGTATTGAAAGCACCACCCTGTATATCTACGGTAGTCTATAGGCTACGGTACTGCCACCAACAGGCAGACCGTACGCTTGCTTATAGGGTAGGCGTCACGAGAGTACCTGGTGCCTAAGGAGCTTCAACTGTCTATATGTTACGGTAACAACGCGTGAGTAGTGACCAAGGTGCTACGAGCGTCTATAAGCTACGGTCACAATGCGTGAGTAGTGCCCAAGATGCTACGAGCGTCTATATGCTACGGTATCAACGCATGAGTAGTGCCCAAGGTGCTACGAGCGTCTATAGGCTGCGGTCATAACGCGTAAATGATGCCCAAAGTGCTACGAGCGTCTATAGGCTACGGTCACAACGCGTGAGTAGTGCCCAAGGTGCTACGAGCGTCTATAGGCTACGGTCACGACGCGTGAATAGTGTCCGTTGGTAGTGTCCAAGGTGCTACGAGCGACTATAGGCTACGGCAAGCGCTTACCATCAGACGCGCCGTGCGCTTGCTTAGAGGACAGGCACCGCGTGTAGTGCTCGCATAGGTAACACATTTGAAATAAAGCAATATAAACAGTATAAACAGCATAATAAACAATAACAACAACATTACAGCCACTTTACCGGCTTTAACTTGCGTTTAATTAGATGTAACATTATTATTATATACCTGACGTTTCGGTTACTTTACAGCGATCGTGGTCACGGAAAACGTGGTCTAATTAAACGCGAGTTAAATCCGGTAAAGCGGCTTTATTTCAAATGTGTTGAGACTTAAAAGTCCTTGAAGCCAGAGCTGTATAGCAAAATATTTTAAAGAGGAAACTTTCAGAGTGTTTGGCGGGTTTTGGTGGTGTCAGTCAAGATTTTTATTACACTAATTAAAAATTGTGTCGGAGCGAACTTTGTGTTATAAAAGTGGCGTAGTTTTGTAAACCAAGTATTTTTGTTGACATGCAACTAAAAGATTATTAGAATAAAAGTGATTCTGGTGTGAAGGACGATGAGATTTTTTTGTGGTTATCCACCTCATCAAGTAGCATCATATGGAGACTGTCATCATGTATTTCACGTCAAATACTCCCAAGGTGCATTGAAATCAATCAAATCAATCAAATCAAATTTGTTAGGAATGTGTTACGCCAGCATTTTAATGCAATCAATGAAGAAATTAAGAAATACTGACGACATGGCTGTATGGGCATTAGTACCCTTTGCCTTCCCATTACAGGGAGAATGAACAAAACAAAAGGAAATATTCAACAAAAAATGAATCCACTGCATGTTTCAACCACAGAGTAATGTCTCCACGCAATGCTTGGTCTCGTGAGTCGATTACACACGCACGCTAAATCTCAATCGGTGGTTGTAAATCTCGGCGGGTAGATAAAGCACGAACGTGCGTCGCACCCTAAGGGCGTCGCCATCTTTATCGGCAGCCTTATTGTTTCGTGTCGATCTTGGGCGGATTATGACTTTTTGGAGTGTGCTGTGTTTTGGTTAGAAGAAACGTAAACAAAACACCATTTGATCAAGCTTTCGTTAAGCCATTGAAAATATATTAAAAAGTCTTTTTCGACACATTCCTACGTTAGTTAAGATAATTTGACATAATATATTTCTTATTCGCTAAGTTATTAGTACCTTTTTAGTGTGAATTTTTAAGAGAACAATCTAAGTTTTTTCCAAAAAAATCAGACCAAATACGATGTTTTCCAACTAGAACTGAACATAACCTCTTCTTATTACCGACTTCTAAATTAAAAATACACAGCTCAAGCCTAAATGTAACGGCAGTTAAAATGTATAATAAATTACCTGACAAATTAAAATCAGAAAAGCAAGACAGAATTTTCTGTAATCAATTAAAAATATAATTACTGAATAAATGTTATTACAATATTGACGAGTTTTTTTAACGATAAAAAAATGTAAGCCATGCATAAAATAAATGAAATACCTACTTATTTACTGATCGGCAATAAATTAATTGACATTATGAATTGACAATTTGAACTGACATTTTAAATTGGCATTTACTCACTAGTGACGTATATTCAAATTTCTCTGTATATTTGACTAAACAAATATTATTCTACTTATTATATTGACATGTTGTAGTAGATTAGTTAAATAATTGTTTTTATTCTTATTCATTTTTAAGACTTAAAATTTAATTAATATATGAAGTTTGGAATGAATATTGCGGTTCCTTTATAGGGTTCATATTTGACACTATTCACTTTTACCATCATTGTATACAACATGAGAGCAATAAACGATTGAATTGAATTGAATTGAATTTGTAAAATATCTTTTTAAGCTATTGCATAGCTTCTATCGCGGGCCTTGAGCGCGGGGACCGAATCCAGAAATTCCGTAACGAAAAAACCTCACGCTCCCCACATCGTCTAACGTCGTTTCAGTTCGGCAGTCTTCGACACGGCGTTGTGTGCGTGCGATTAGACGTATTGTACGACTCTACGAAACTCGCACGAATCGAGACGAGCTGCTCCGAAATCGGACGAATACATAAGCAGCTGTTTATGAGAAAGTATATAGGTGTATAGGTATTTGTACATTATTATCACAAATGCAGTATTAATTTTGAATTGAAAATATAATACTGCTATAAAGATAACCTAAACTTTTGATATTAAAATGAGCGATATTAAAAGTAGCCCTCTTTTATACACACAAACACACACACGCGTATAGTTTAAATTCTAAATTTAGATTCTCAATATAAATAAATAAAAAAATTCAAATAAATAAATAAATTAAAAAAAAACATTCTTCATTATGTATATAACAGAAACCATCAAACCAAGCACGTGTACTATTCAGTACCTTTGTTTTTGGTGTATAGATAATGCACATGAATGCCGCGCAGAGAAAGTATATATGATATTATATCTATATAAATGTACATCGCGCGAAATTCGATAATCATTTTTATTTATTTAATAATAGAAAAATTTGTTTTCTTATCGGTCACCACGCTCAAAAAGTGTAACTTGAATTAATATCAAAGAAAAAGAAATACTGCATGAATAAAATAAATAAATAAAATTATAATTGCATAAGTTGATACAAAATGCTATGCAATAGCTTTACCGCGGCAGTCCCCGAGTGCCACACGTCTTTTTTTTGTGTATCTACTTTCTTGCTGTATGCAATTCAAATAAAATAAAAATACATAAAATTGTTATATTATTATGGGAAGGAAAACTTTTTACCCCTTTTTAGGAAAATTACGCGGTTGGTGGAGTATGAAATTTCGTTGACTTAAAGTTTATATAGAGGAGTGCAGAACGATAATATTTTTTAAAATTATGCATTACAAATACATGTATTTAACACACACGCACACAGACGCACAGACTACTAAGGGGATACTACGCATTTATGTTAAATAAAGAATAGATTAATATTGTTTGTTATTTGTCTATAGTATTACTGAATGTCAAACAAAACTTTTATAAAAAAAATGTGTTTGGCGGGATTTTGTGGTGTCAGTCAAGATTTTTATTACAATAATTGAAAACTTTGTGTTATAAAAGTGGTAAAGTTTTATTAACCAAGTGTTTGTGTTGAAGTGCAACTAAAAGATTATTATAATAAAAGTGATTAAATACGTTGAAATTTTTTTGTGGTTATCCACCTCTACAAGTAGCATCATATGGAGACTGTCATCATATATGTCGCGTCAAATACTCTCAAGATGCATTGAAATGTGTAAAACCAGCATACCAATGCAATAAATGAAGAAATAAGAAATACTGAAGACATGGCTGTATGGACATTGGTTTCCGTTGCCTTCCCATTGTAGGGAAAATGAACAAAAAAAAATAAACAAAGTATAGTCTTCGACAATAATGTTCAAACTTATAATTTAAATTAATTTTAAAGTCAAATTTTGAGGACAAGGCGACCACTAGTTTTAATAAATTGTTATAGTTTAATGTATTTTTTAAAAAAATATTCAAGGATTACTCTTGTCCCAATAACAGTAGGTATTGGGAAGGCGACCACTAGTTTTAATAAATTGTTATAGTTTAATGTATTTTTTTAAAAAATATTCAAGGATTACTCTTGTCCCAATACCTACTGTTATTGGGACAAGAGTAATATGTTACTTTGGTATTTTAGTTAATATGAGTGATTGATTTGGTATTAACAACTGATAATATTAATACACGTATGATTACTTAAACTTGAATTGATAGATATTGGCAAGTATACTAGAATAGAAACAGTAGTATTATTAAATTGAATACTAATTTATTATGAGTTGTACCTGTAATCAACATTCTGATGAATAAAGCTGTTTTATTCGGTTGGTTGTTGTTACATAGATTATCATCCTTTGTAATGCTTCGCTACTTGGTACGTATGTCGCAGCCATCTGGTTAAATCAGCCGCTTAACTGGGCGCCTAGCCCGTTGATTAAACGACGGCATCCAATAAAACGGCTGAAGGACAACCAGCCAAGTCATTGAGCGCAACGTTAAACAGATATCTGAACGTCATGTCACCTGTCTGGTTTAAATTAGACATTTAATTGGACGCCTAGACAAGTCGTTTAAATCGAAGAGCTTTTGTGTGACTGTTTGAGTGATTGGTAGGTTCGAGGTTATTTTTTATGACCACTTATAACCAAAACGATGTCGGTTATAAGTGGTCATCAAAAATAACATTGAACCCACCAAACAAATCAAAACTCTTCTTTACAAGACGATCCTTTCAATACGTTATGTCGTTAAACGTTAAGTGAGTCTTGTTCAATTGCTAGTGCTATTGTAGCCCGTCACCACACGGACACATTCAAATTAATAGGTGGTAATTACTAGGTGGTAGGCCCGTGTGTAGGGTCGTCTGGGTAGGTACCACCGCCTTTCTTATTTCAGCCGTGAAGCAGTTCGCTGTGTTTCGGATTGAAGGGAAACGTAGCCAGTGTAATTACTGGGTAATTACTGGACAGCATTTCATCTAAGGCCTCAGGTTGATAACGCATCTGCAATATCATGTGATTTTTCCTTGTTATTGCAGGTGTCTATCGCTTACCATCAGGTGGGCCGTCAGCTTGTTTGTCATCTAGTAGTATAAAAAAGATCTTATTCATTTGACATTTCTTTTCATGGAATCATAAAACGAATAAGATTTATCGAAAGTCGCAAAAAAATTCTATGAACTAACAATAGCGCAAGTTTTAATTTATTGTCGTATTGACGGCACCACCCTGTTTATTACCATTAAAGGCCAGAAATGGGTGCAGCGCCGATCGTAAATCATCCAAGTTCCCATACACGAAAAACCGCTAAAGTATGTTAAATTTAAAAAAATATTAGTCCTTCGAGGCACATTTTGATATCGGTTTCTGATAAATAGTTATTAGCTTATAGAAGCTTGCGGTAAATAAGTTGGTTTTTGAAGTCCATACTAACATTATTAATGGAAAGTGACGACGTTTTCACATCTAAGCCGCTCTGCATTGAGATAGATTACGTCCTGAATAACGACATGGAGTACCTATTGATGCGATAGAAGAAGCTATCTAACAGAGCACGGCCGCTCACTAAACCACCAGATGAGAATCGTTAAAAAACTCTTCTTACCGCTAAAGTATGCCTATGTAAAATGTTAAGAGAAAAGAGGAGCTCGATGGCGTATTGGTTTGAGCGATCTGGTTTCGAATACAAAAACAAAGCAACTTTCGCCGTGGTCGAACTCGGGATGGGTCCACCAAAATTTATAATCTCGACCTCCTCTGTGCTTTCGAAAGGCACGTTAAGACGCTTTAACCTACCAACCCGCATTGGGCCAGCGTGGTGGTGTTGTGGCCCAATCTCCTCAAGTGTTTTTTTTTCAATGTAGGAAGGCCTGTGCCCAGCAGTGGGACGTATATAGGCTGGTGATGTTATGTGATGTAAAATGTTTAAATGGATGAATATATTTGAATTGAATGAATATATGTAGATCTAAAGTATTAAGTATACTTAATACTTTAGATCTACATATTGTTAAATTTAATTCTATCGACTGTACTTTGTGTTTGCTTTCTTATATTTACATTTACCAAACAAATCATCCATTCTATCATAGAAATAAATTGATCCATTTTATTTTGAAGGTCAATACCGGTTTAAATATTCTACTCAATCATTTTTATGAAATTCGATCAAAAGCAATGTGTTTGAGGAGGCGTTGGCCTCTAACTGGATTTTCGGGAAATAAGAAAAGAAAAGTCTTTATTTATAAATAAAATAGCTCCCAAAATTGGCTTTTAATATATTTGCCTCGATACTTTATTGCTATCATATTGACTTGCCTATAATTGTTTTTAATTATATTTTATTGTTAAAACTCAGGTTATTGTATTTTTAGGTGTGTTTTAATGTTTCCGTTTATATTCTTATAAGTATATGATATCTGTTACTACTTTTGTCAGCTTATTTAATACACCCTGTACACCAGATGGTGACGACATACGACTATAAATCAAAATATGGGCTATAATTTACTTCATAGAAATATTTTGTAACTTTTAAAAACATCTTATTCATTTGATAATTTCATGACATTTGTATGAAATAATATAACATAGGCTACGTTATAGCACTTTATACTTTTATGGTTAATATAAAATTACATGGTAAATATCCCATATATAACTGTAATTCAAATTGGCTACGTTATTTCATAGAAATGTTACGAAATTATCAAATGAATGAGATGTAGCGTACTTAAGTTCACACCAATAAAGTTATAGGCCGTCGCCCCGCCGGCATACGCCATTGCTATCTTCGTTACAACTTGTATAGTACCTACGTGAAATCCCTTACCTACCTAAGTAACATATTTCAGTTTTAATTCGTATAAACACAACTTAAGTAGGTTTTAATCATATTATGTGTCGCGAACGCGATTCGGAACATTTTAATATTTTAATTTGAACACAATATATAATTTTATTTTATTTGTAATAATTTGTAAAATTTATTTCTAGAACTATGTATGTAATGAATTTGTTAGAAAATGTAAAATTTATGTATGTAAGTAATTTATACCTCTAGCACTACATTAATTGCTATGCCCTAGCAGGGCGTCACATGTAAACCTTTTCTAATGTACCACCTCATATTTATGTAATGTGACATGCAATAAATAATTTGAATTTGAAATGACGTGTCATAGTTTGTGCTATTGTGTTGGCAGTATGTAAACAAAAGTTAGAGGTTGGTATTATTGGAAATGACATTAAAAGGTGGAGAGCGGCAAAATGTGAGTTAATTAATAATTCTTGTTATCATGAAGGCTAGCATCAAAGATTGGGTGAGTCCTTATAAGATTTTGTCAAGAGATAATGATTAACTGTACCGGTGGACAGGGAATGGCTTTAGGGGTGGATTAGAGGCCATTTAAGGACCGTAGGGTCCCGCCATAATTATCATCGCTTAGAGAGATGGAAATATGAAAAAAAGAGTAAAAGGTATGGTGAATTAGGTAGTACGAAAGTAAATTGTCGTACCTACTCAGATTGAATAGCAAGATTATTACTAATGCAATATAAGTAAAATAATAATTATTAAAATCATCAATAAGTTTCGGTGTTGACTGACAATCGTTAATTAAAATGTTCACTTATTTTTATTCTGACCACCATGGTTTGGTTACCGCCTCAGGTTATACTTAATAGTTTTTCTGGATTAGGTATTATTCTGTACTGTATTGTTCATTGGTTTTGAAAATAATTAAGTAATGTTTTTTTAGTTCTTTCGTTATTTTTTTTAATGTCCATAAGATTAATTTGGAATTTAATTTGAATGTTATGCCCGTCAGGGTCCACAACTTAATAATCTGTTTAGCTTTAAGCCTTTTTAATACCTGTATGACATTGTGGAATGCAAATAAATAAATTTTCAATTAAGTAAGTGTTTGATTCAAGAAATTCATACAGGCGAAGCGGAGTAAATACCCGGCAATTCATAATTCGCAAATTCTAGATTCCCCATTTGCGACAATATGATCACACAAGCGACTAATTGGATAGGCTTTTGAATTCGCAATCACGTTTATTATATGGTTAACAAGACACATTCCTATATATATTAGCAAATAATAGGAGCAAGATTATTATGTCTATTCTATTCAGGGTACTAGCACAAAATAATTTTAAAGTGTCATTCCGGTTTCCTCTTAAATAATTGCCTCGACGCTGTTGCTAGCCAAGCGGACTAAGAAAAGCTCTACCACCTACTATAACGAGCAGAAAATTTCTGCTCCCACGGGAATCGAACCCCGGACCTCTAGATCTGAGGTAAGTGGTCGCAACCACTAGACCACATAGGCAGGCTGGAGCTCTTTTAAAATACGGAGTATCTAATATTGTACTTTCCTCAAATCAAAACTTTTGCCGTATATTTTTCTTTTAAATCTAAGCCTCCATCTCTTCCAGATTAACTACGTGCTCGCTTTGTCAAACTGTTGAAAGGAAACTTTTAAAACTGTACTTGTTTCTATTCCTTAAATCTTTAACCTTTGTACTTACGCCGTTTTTTATTCAGGAAAATACACAGAAAAAAAGGTGTAAAGTAAATTCTCGTTCATAAAAAACGATGACATTTCCTCTTGAGTTCTTAATTTTGACACGAAAAAGGTTTTAATTAAAAACAATCTGACTGTTTAATTATGGCGGACTTTCTTTAATTTAGATAAAGAGGATAGAATCACTACGTTAGGTTCAATTAAATTATTTATTAGGGTGTCCACACACAGCTTGTCCAAATTAAGGGAAGTTTTTTTTATATTTATATTCTGAACTAGTGGCTGGCCAGGACTCCGCCTGTGTGGATATCGATTAAAAAGCCTACTAATAGGGTGAAAAGATATAATTATTTAGAAGTTTTAGTGCATGATAAAAAAAAATATTTCATAGCCTTGGGCTATCAAATATTTTAGTTTTAAAACAAACATGAAAAATGCCATACTTACTACGACTATAGTTGCTTTTTGCGTTTTGTTATTGCATTTATCTAACAACCATTTATGTTTACTTTTAAAATACGGACCGGCAGCTAAAATTATAGTAAAACTTCAAATAATTAATAGCCCATGCAACAATAGGAGCATTGGACATGTTTTACGACTTGGAAAACGAGGGAAAAAAGCAAATCTGCGTTTTGTTTCTGCTGGAACGTTTTTACATTTTTAGCAAACGCGCAGCTCGAAAAAATCCGATAGACTTAAAATCTAGTAGTTTATCTTATTAGCTTTGTGAAGAGGTATAATTTAAATTGCTGTTTGGCGGTAATCATGAGAATGTAACGGGCAACCAGACAGAGTTACTTTCTTTTTCGTTACTGGAGACCGCCCGCGGTACCGCCCACGTGTTTGTCTATTATCACGTCAAATAGTTCTGAGGATATAAAAAAAATACATAATTGTATAATAAATCGTAGTGTACGAATTTCGTTTTGTATTAATGTATGACCGCGGTCTAAAATGTGTTTTGGATTGAAGGGAAAGGTAGCCAGTGTAATGACTGGACATGGATTGCATTTCAACTTAGACTTCAGGATGACAACGCACCTGCAATGTCAAGTGATTTTTCCGGATCTCTGCCTTTTCGCCGAAAATTGTTTAGCAGATTATCACTTGCCAACTAACGTTTCGCAGAATTTTATTTCGTCGAATAATCATTTGCCAACTTATCACATAATTTTGTTTTATGTCCCAACCTAACAGTTGCCAACTGTACGTTTGGTCTGCCTTTAATAATGACACTTTTCAATAGGCCAACTTTCAACTTTCAACTTTCGTAATGTTTCAGTTAGAGTAATATTCATTTAGTTGTATATTGTTTGTAGCACATATTCAAGTGCTTTGTGTAGTGAAACAAAAGCGATTTGGTTCTGGCAGTTCTTTTTGTTAGTCGCAGTTGTAACCTCACCTAACCGATTCCTTTCGATTTCACCTAAACTTCATTCCGCACTTTGAAATTTTGCAAGTGTGTATGTAGATTTCTGTTACTATACTTATTACAAAATTAGTATTTATTTCAGGCAAGTTCAAGACCATTAGTTTATTTTTTAACCGACTTCAAAAACGAGGAGGTTCTCAATTCGGCCTGTATGTTTTTTTTTTTCTATGTATGTACACCGATTACGCCGAGATTACTGATACGATTTACGTGATTATTTTTTTGTTCGATGCGAAATAGCTGCCATTTGGTTCCATAAAATTTTTTTCAAAAACAGTTTGGTACTTTGGTTTTAAATATAAAAAAACTGAAATTATGAAGTCGTCTACATATGCGTAATTGCGAATTTTTGCTTTTCCAATGAATTTTTTTATCATGACATAATATAAATGTACGAAAAGGGAACTGTGACACAGACGAAACGTTATTCGTCTAAAAGTTGTCTGGCCTAGTGAAGGATTTGACAAATGATAAGTGCCCTGAACGTGTTGTGTTATTATAGTATTCAGCTTAACAATAATTCTACCAAATGAAACGTTGTCGTATAAAAATTTGACAATCGTTAGTTGTCAAAGAGAAAATTCTGCGAACCGTTAGTTGGCAAGTGATAATCGGCCAGGAACTGGAAGGAAAAGGAAAAAGGCAGGAACTCGATTTTTCCTTATTATTTCAGGTGTCTATATGCGGCGGTAGACTGTACTACTACCACCAGGTGAGCCGTTGTTTGAAAAAAATATCAAAACGCTTTAACTATCTCAATTAACGTTAAAGGCAATTCAAAGATAATCTAACTACTTTATGTAAGTTTTAATTTAATACCGCTAAAAACAAGTAGTCACCATGACTTAAGTATTAAAATCAATTGTATTTTATAATGTATTAATCCTATTGTGAAGATAAAAAATTAATACATATCTTATCTTATCTTACTTATTTCCATCAGTGGCTATGATTAGAGTAATTCACAAACAAAGAATTCCCTCTTCAGGTATTTGGATGTTGGATTTAAATTTAAGCGGGAAAATCCAATTTTCTGCTCAATTTGTGGTTGTCCGACGATAATGTGTAGGTTGGGGTGTCCTACCGCGAAATAGAGTTCAATAAAGTCTTACATAGATTGTGACGTCAATAGCATCATTTTCTATGACTACTCAATGATGCGGGAACCGAACCTGCGTCCACAATCCGGGTGACTATCCTGACCACTGATCTACCAAGAACTTGACCCAATGATTTTTTCTAGTCTATTTGTATTTGAGTTATAAGATAAGCTAATATAAACCCTCACGATGGGCCTTATTCTAAAGACACACTCTAAATCTAAATTCAAGTAAAGTATATCTCTTTCTCGCAATATGTTATAGGAAAAGATAACAAGAATTTGTTTAGAGCTGTCAACTAAATTTAGATTGATTTCAGAGAAACCATAGACAATTTTATACGACATGTACGGAGGTACGTTCAATAAGGTCGAAAATTGAACACACGTTTCTACTTACATGTCAAATTATATGAGCCATCCTTTTTGTATTCATATTAAGAGAAAGAGATGCGCTGAACTTAAAATAATCTATTTCAACACCCGAACGAGTGAACAATGCCCTTTTTGTCCGATATATAAACTATAACTGATGTCTTTTAAACATTTATTAGAATGTTACAAATAATATGAAGAAGAAGAAAATGTTTTACTGTTATAATCGATGAACTAAACAACAGAAGATCAAATGGGGTGTTTGGCGGGATTTTGTGGTATCAGTAAAGATTTTTATTACAATATTTAAAAATTGTGTCGGAGCGAACTTTTTGTTATATAGCAGGTATAGTTTTATAAACCAAGTGTTTGTGTAGACGTACAACTAAAAGATAATTATAATTTAAAGTGATTATGGTGAGAACTTTTTTGTGGTTATCCACCTCATCAAATAGCATCATATATAGAGACTGTGATCATATATTTCGCGTCAAATTCTCCGAAGATGCATTGAAATGTGTAACACCAGCATCTCAATGCAATAAATGGAAAAATACTGAAGACATGGCTGTATGGGCATTAGTTCCCTTTGCCTTCCCATTACAGGGAGAATGAACCAAAAAAAAACGAAGATAAAAGGTGTTTGGCGGGATTTTGTGGTGTCAGTCAAGATTTTATTACAATCATTAAAAATTGTGTCGGAGCAAACTTTGTGCTTTAAAGGTTGTGTAGTTTTATAAAAAAAATATATTTGTGTTGACTTACAACTAAAAGATTATTAGAATAAAAGTAATTATGGTGTGAAGACGATGAGAACTTTTTTGTGGTTATCCACCTCATCAAGTAGCATCATATGGAGACTGTCATCATGTATTTCGCATCAAATACTCCTATGATGCATTGAAATGTGTAACACCAGCATTTCAATGCAATAAAAGAAGACATAAAGAAATACTGAAGACATGGCTGTATGGGCATTAGTTCCCTTTGCCTTCCCATTGCAGGGAGAGTGAATTAAAAAAAACGAAGATATAATTTTAGTGCTCCAAGTTACCTGCTTATTTAGCTCACTTAAAGTTCCTTTTTAAATCCTTTAATTATACTGCTTCCTCTGCTTATCGTTTCTGAGGTAATTGAATTTTGTTAGCAATTCCAACCTTCTTTTGATTGCAATTCTTTGAAGGCAGCGATTTCACTCTGGATGCGAAACGGAATATTTAAGTATACGTAGCAATGAATTTGTGTATACAGCGATTGCATTAACAGACAGAGAGAGTAGTGTTTGTATAACGAAGTTGTATAACCGATAGAGTTCATCATTATACGTTAGAATCGAAGTGGTCGTTTTGCTTCACGTGGTGCTTTCTATTGTTTTTGGAAACTACTTAGCACCAACTCCAAAAATTATGTTTCTAAGGGTTGAGTACCTACCTAAATTAAATTATTTTAACCTTTTCAGCTTTTGGAAGTCGGTTTAAATTTTTGTTCATTATTTTTTTTTCGCAATTTTTAGTCATAACTTTCTAAGGTAAAAGCTAGCTGGGTGACCGTCAACTTGTATTGTTTTCCACTATCGTATCGTTTCACTAAAACGTCATAGGAAAGCAAAAATCCGCAATTTCGCATACGTAGACGACTTACTGAATTTAATTTTTTTTATTTAGAAACTAAACTACCTAACTGATTTTGAAAAAAAAATTATGGGACCAAATGGCAACTATTCCGCATCGGACAAAAAAAGAATCACGTACATCGGATCCGTAGTCTCGGCGTAATCGGTGTACATACAAAGAAAAAAAACATACCGGCCGAATTGAGAACTTCCTCCTTATTGAAGTCGGCTAAAGACTCTAACACAAGAAAGAAGATTCATCAACAAACCCACACAATGTTAATTGCTTTTTTTTGGGAAATTCGCAATGAAAAATACTCGTCTAGGAATACGCACAGACGCAATGTTTTCCTCCAAGTCAAAACTCCATAACTCATGTGTCCCCTGAAGTTGACGTTTTAAATCTTATTACGAGGAGCCGTAATGGATCACCTCTGTCGTAGTGATACCAGGACAAAGATTTTCCATTAGGCCGAGACGAATTTGAGCAGAAAAGCGAGGGAAATTGGACTGCTCGTCTGAAACGCATGGCGTCACAGTGACATATATGCTTTACAGTAGACAACTGAATTGTTTTGGAATATTTGTGGTTAGAATATTTTTGTGCTTACGTCAGTAAAAGTTATTTTTAATGATAAGTTTTCAGTCGCGCAACAGTATAGACCAAGTAAAAAATAATACAACTTGTAGTTTTTTGAGAGACTATTGCTTTTGGCCGCAGATTTAAGAAGGCAAGAACCTTGGTGAGTCCTGTCCTGTGCTGAAAGAGTAGTGCCCCGAAGAAAGGGAAGGGGAAGGAACGGCGACATATATGGTGTGAACTCGCACACCTATGTTTTCTTTGTTTTCTTTTCTTGCACCGGTTGCACATTGGTCTCTCTCCAAGATTTCGGCACACACCCAAAAGAGAAAAAGAGATGGTATAGCAGCGTTAAGGCGAGAGGCAACTCCGCTGCGCATTTTATAAATACTATCGCTGGGATGCCATCAGGACTACTAGCTTTCCGAACGGTGATTGTCTGAAGTTCCGGACGTACATCACGTTGCCTGATACGGCTTTTGGGCATCGTGTGGCCACAGTGGGACAGTGTTAGTAGCAGAATTACAGTCAACGATTCGGGAGTGAGCAGCAAAGAGTTTTACCAGGAGATCGGCTTTCTCTTGCTGCTTATGAGCAAGCGTTCCATCAGAGCGAGGGTTGGTAGAAGTTGGACTGCACGGCTTTGGCCAGACGCCAGTAGCTACGTAAGACGTAAGTAATTCTTGGCCAATTCATGCAACGTGCTGAGCATCCGCTCTGATGAGGGCCCTTTTGCAGGACTTGGTGGCATTGTTTAGGTTGCTTTCAGAGAGTCAATATTACGATCCACACTGGCTCTAGTGCTCTACCTCTAATCCAAGCGCGGTATGCCAACTGATAATTCTTAACAGCTGAGGCATACTCGTGATTGAACCAGTGGTTACGCCTACTCCAGTAGATGAGATCGGAGTGAGAGATTTTGCACCCCATCTCTTACATGATTATAAACACCGATTCACCGAAACAGCGTTACTTCCAAGGAACAGACGCAAAGGTTATCCCGCATACCGTCTCAATCTACCAACGCATAGTGCCAACTTTAATAAAATGTAAAAAAAATATATATTGTTTGGTTATTTTACTGTAGAAAAAGGTAGTATACGTAAGGGTAAGGAATAAATATCGTTTTACCGTTTGAGTCGATTTTTTTCTTACCAGTGTATAATGTAAGTCATCTTTTCCAAGATAAACAAACCTGAGAACCCGATAGTAACAAATTATGATAGCATATTTCACGATTTTATAATAACAATAGGCGTTTATAACTCGCTATGTCTAGACGCTATGGAATGTGCCGAGTTGGCCCACTGCCCACAATTCTAATAACTATCTTGGAATCTTATGTAATGATGTGAAAGAAAATGAGTATGTTTATTTCTTTTGTTTTTTTTTTACACAGACAACAGGCTGTCACTTATATAAGTGGAAGTGTTTGTGGCGTTTTAAATTGTCTTAAGCTATTTTTTTTTCTAAAGCAATTCAAGTATTTGCTTCTGTTAATCATCATATCATGTCGATGAGCTGATTAGCTTAACGGTTAGGAGTTGAAAGATAATTCTTCAAGTATTATATGTACGTATAGACCGATAGTTGTATTCTATCAGGTTATTCAGTTGAACTGATGATGGAAGGTAAAACTCCGTTACTGTTTGGAGAAATAATATCTACTTTATTAGTGGTACGATACGTTAATATAGAAAGACTAAGACAAGTCGATAATGCTTACGTTCATTGACCTTCGGCACTTAAAATGTAAAAAAAAAACTGACTTCACGACACTAAAAAGGAAAAAAAAAATTAATTTAAGTACCTAGGTTCTTATTACATAACAATATATATTTTGGAGTTGGCGCTAAGCTGTTTCCAGAAACAACACAAAGTGAAGTCAAACATACACCGAAACCAAAAAAATTTTTTTTTAAATAAGTACCTTGGTAGGTACTGAAATTCAATTATTTTTCTTTTTTAGTAAGTTTTGCAGAAGAGAATGATGAAACAGCAACTTTAAATTTATACAAAACTTTACATTAAATGAATTTGTATCTCTTAATATAATTAATTTAGGTGCAAAGTTGAGTCTAGCTTAACATTTATGAATACCTAATTACAAACAAAGTATTCTTGTTAGCGTCTCGCCAAGTTACACTGTGTAATTTAATTAAAAATCGATGAATTCAGTGTTCAGTTACTTCATTAGCTTGAGTTGATTAATTTGAAACTTAAAGTTTTGATTTAGGGTTAATTATTACTGTAATTAAGACATTAGTTTATTAACTATCACCTCTTTCACTGAGCCTGTGTACTAATTATAGCTTGATAAAGATGGATTGAACAAAATTTAAAACTGACGAAAATCATAAAGACGTGGATTGTACTGCAATTTTAGTACTTATACCGGGTGGTGCCGTTGATACGACAGTAAATTAAAACTTGGGCTATATTCGTCCATAGGATTGATTTTCCGCTTTCAAAAATACCGTAGGTATACATTTGAATATTTCATAACATTTCTATGAAATAATGCAGCCAATGTTTTATTATTTCATACAAATGTCATGAAATTATCAAATAAATAAGGTGTTTTTGAAAGTGGCAAAACATTTCTATGAACTAATATAGCCCATGTTTAATTTATTGTCGTATTGACAGCACCCATAGCGCCATAGCACCAACTTGAACAGGTTCGGGTTTTAGCTATCGTTTGAATATGCTGACAACGCGTGAGTAGTGCCCAAGGTGCTACGAGCGTCTATAGGCTACGGTGACAACGCGTGAGTAGTGCCCAAGGTGCTACGAGCGTCTAGGCTACGGTGACAACGCGTGAGTAGTGCCCAAGGTGCTACGAGCGTCTAGGCTACGGTGACAACGCGTGAGTAGTGCGCAAGGTGCTGCAAGCGTCTATAGGCTACGGTGACAACGCTTGAGTAGTGCCCAAGGTGCTACGAGCGTCTTTAGGCTACGGTGACAACTCGTGAGTAGTGCCCAAGGTACTACGAGCATCTATAGGCTACGGTGACAACGCGTGAGTAGTGCGCAAGGTGCTACGAGCATCTATAGGCTACGGTGACAACGCGTGAGTAGTGCCCAAGGTGCTACGAGCATCTATAGGCTACGGTGACAACGTGTGAGTAGTGCCCAAGGTGCTACGAGCATCTATAGGCTACGGTGACAACGTGTGAGTAGTGCCCAAGGTGCTACGAGCATCTATAGGCTACGGTGACAACGCGTCAGTAATACTCGGTACTACGGTAACGGCTTACTATCAGGCGGGCCGTATATGCTTGCTTGACACCCAGTCTAAAAAAAGACATCAAACATGCAGGTTATTTAGTGTACTTTTTAAAATCCTTGCTAGTTAATTTCTATCTCGTTGCATTTCTCTTTGACTGCAAGAATTTTTCAGCAGGAATTTATGCACTGGAAATCTGCAGTGTTTTTCTCGTTTTATCTGATAAGTGCTTAGTCATTGCATAGAGCATGAGTCGCTTTTTTATTTATGACAAATTTTAATGCATAATAGGTTTCCGTTTTATGGTAGAGTAGTTTTTTGAAGAGATATGAGAGGAACGTTATATATTTTCCACTCCACTCCACTTATTATAATATTTAAGTATTATAAAAAGTTAACAGTCTATTTAAGCCATGGTCGATCCTGGGATGGGTCAGTAATATGTAATAAGCCGTTGGATCCGGCACTGTTATGGCCCACACACCTTATGTGTTTCTCCTATGTAGGAAGGCCTGTGCCCAGCAGTGGGACGTATGCCGTAATTGATGAAATTTATTTGATAGCATTTGGCAAAATTCTTGATTTTTTGTTTATTTATTGGATCTGTGTTTTGTAACTTCACCAACTACTACCTACCGATAACTACCGATAACTACTACCGCCTACTGATAATTTTAATAAAGGTTTTTGGAATTTACAGTACAGCATGACCATAATCTGTAAAGCTCAGTCAGTTGAAATACAAATTTTAACAAGAAAAATATTTCAGTTCTTATCCACAGTTATGAGAACGTATGTATCCATAACTAACAGTTAAGGGGGCTTACACGACGCGGCTTTTCATAAAAACTTTAAAGTCAAAATATCTGAAATGATCTAACCGAATCTAATAAGCAAATCAAGGTTTGTCTAATTAGTTATTATAAGACGATTTTTCGAAACGTCGAATAACAAATCATCATCATCATCATCACCAGCCTATATACGTCCCACTGCTGGGCACAGGCCTTCCTACATGGGAGAAACACATGAGGAGTTTGGGACATAACACCACCACGCTGGCCCAATGCGGGTTGGTGTTAAAGCGGTTGCAGCAACAACCGGGACCAACGGCTTAACGTGCCTTCCGAAGCACGGAGGAGCTCGAGATAACAAACTTTGATTGACCCATCCCAGGATCGACCATGGCGAAAGTTGCTTTGTTTTTCGTATCGAAACCAGAGCTCCCAAACCAATACGCCACCGAGCTCCGCGAATTTAATTACGAAATTTGGAATAACAAATGAAAGAAAGCAATTTTAGCTTTTCATACACTAAAAATTTACATTTATCGAATATCTACTGGTTATTTTTTAGACTAGCCCTAAAGACTTACTTTTTGAAAGGCAAGTTTTTTTAGAATCAGTCTGTTCGTTCCCTATATTGTCACCTTGGAAGTTTGTATGGGAAGCCATGCCCCGCGTGAACTCTCCTAAAACTATTTTATTCGGTTCGCCACATCCCATTTGACACTCGTCCGAGTAGCTCTGGCGCGGCATTCGTAGAAGCAGTGTGGAGAGGCCATTAGCAATAACTGTAGCTATATGGACTAGTAGGCTAGAACTCAGATACGTACAGGCGAAAAGTTTTTAAAAAGTGCAAAATTAAAAACTTGTCTTGTAGTGTGAAACGCGGAACAAGAATAGCTTCACACGTATCACCAAGGAAATGGTGTACGCCAATCACGCAAATGAATCTTAAGGTCACGAAAGATTAGATAGCGACGAGAAAAGCGACGGGTACAAAATGACCTAGGATGTGGTATGTAAATAATATAAAATTGATAATTATAAGTAACCCCCGGCCTCATTAATCATCTATCTAACACCATCTCATTGAGACTATTATTTTTGATGGTATCAAATCAAAGTTAGTATGTCATGGGAATGTCACCGAAGTGACAGTACACGAAATTTCAAATCAATCGGATCTATAAAAGTTAGTAAACCCTTTTATCATTAATAAAATGAGCTGATAGTCATCAAACACCTGCCTGATCGTCATTAATTATAGCTAAGAATGATCCCAGTCACGTCAGCTTTCAAACAAAAAAAAAACATATCAATTTATAATAAACATCGGTCCATTCGTATAGATACGATGCCTCAGACAGACACACAGACGCGCAGATACACAGACACACAACAAACACGTCAAACTTAAACACCCCTCTTTTTTCGTCGGGGGTTAAATATATAAGATCCACTTCCCAACTCAGTTTTAAATGCCTCCAAAAATCTGTCTGCCACAGGCCATCACGGTATACGAATTTGGAGTCAAGAACTATCATTTAATAAATATTGTTATTGGATCTGTACATATCGATTTTTAATAAAATACCTGAGACAAGCCCTTCAATTGATTTAAAGGCGCTTTACTTAGCTGGCTAAAGGAAACTGCTTTTTATACTGTCGATAAATTTCTTAATTACCAATAGTTAAGTATATGTAATGAATGAATTTATGTTAATTAAGATTAGTCTATGTAATTAATTTAATATAATAATATGATGTTATTAATAGTTTTTTCCTTTATAACGTGGTCGTATTGTATACTTCAAACAATTGTATTTAAACTAGTACGCAAGAGGTCTCTACGTTTCTTTTATCCTACACTAATATTGTTCCACATTAGAAACTAAGAAATACAAAACAATAAAACGCATTTAAAGTTACTTTCGGGCTTGCGCCACACAAGTCGTATAATTCGAATGCCAGTGCCAAATGCATTGAAAGATTTCGAGTAGCAGTAAACCCATAAAACTGTTACATTGTATACTAATTGTCGACTTCAATATTTAGATTCAATGTGGAAATGCATTTTGTACCGTAATACCGATATTGTGAGATGTGATTACAGTGCAACTAACCCTTTAAACTCACAAACGATTCTTCTAAGCGAAGCTATTGGAGAGTGCACTGAAAGTGTGAATAAAGTAATACTGGAACATTTTATTAACTTTAAGTTAATTCCGCTTAAGTGGTTTTGCTTCAAATCTGTAGTGTTTTATGAAACAGTAAATCTCACTTTCTATACGAAACATTGTCGACGTATTGCCTAAAAATACATGTGACTTACGTATAAAAACTTGTATGAAATTGTATTCACGCAAATAAATGATTTGATTTGAATAAAATGATTCTATTTTCGACGCATATTCCGTGCATTGAAAAGCATTTCACTAACACATTTTCAATTACTAAAAACAAAATACTCGATTGACGTGCAATTTAATACAATTTCACTCGGAACTTCCATTCATTTTATTTATGTAGTTCAATTTGTTTGTCCACAGGATCGTGGCCTGCAGCTGAGTGTTACGACCTAACTTCAAAACAAATATTTCACTCTTGAGTACCCTGAAGTGAAATAAAAATATGTTTAAAGACTGTTTTGTGTGAATAACAAACTGCCATAAGTGTTCAAGGAAAAATACGAGAAGAAAAGTGATTGTGAACAACAAATGCTAATCGCTCGATCTAAATTAAGTGCAAATTGAATTGTGATCGATATAAAGCGGTAATCGTAACCCTTAGGACAGAAAAGCACTTCGTGACACGATCGTAGCAAGTGACGTAGCAAACAAGTGTGTAACGCGTATCAAACGTATGGAAGTGTTCGTAGCCCGTAGCAAAGATCGCATCTGTAAAAACTTCGGGTCGTAGCGTGTGTGAACAAGTGAAAATCGTAGAGCGTGTAAAAGTGCGAGTCGTAACGCGATCGGTACGTAAAATACGACGTTTCTCTCACACTAGTGATGTGTGTTTGTAACCAGTAGCAAAGATCGCGCGTCGTAACGTGTTACAAAAAAGTGATAATCGTAACGCGTCCGTAAAAACCTTGGATCGCAGCGTGTGTGAAACAAGTGAAAATCGTAGAGCGTGTTAAAGTGAGAGTCGTAACGCAATCGGTACGTAAGATACGGCGTTTCTCTCGCACTAGTGATGTGTCAGTGATCCAGTGGCGGAGGGGTTATGTGCCAGTAGTTGCCGGTATTGATGGTGTTGCCACTGTCAATGTGGGCGGGCGGCCCGAGCGGCCGGCAGGTCAATGACATCGCCGGCAGTGGCTGTGCTGTGTTTGGCACTTGGTGAGTTAACAATTAAAAATATCCTTTTGTGTGTTTGAAATAAGACTCATTCTCAATTCCGATTTATTTATTTGCATTCCACAATGCTACACAGGTGTTCAATGGTCTTTCATTAATTATGGACTAAATGACTTACTTTATAATAACTATGTTGAAGTTAGCCAGCACTTGTCAGTAAAATGAAACATTATAAATAATACAAAATTCGTGCAAAATTTGTGCAATAGTGAAAACTATGGTGTAAGTTTGTATTGAATTATTTTCCATTTTATTGTAACTCGTAAGCTAGGTAGATACAAGGAACGGAAGCTTACTCAAGGCTTACTCAAAGATCACTGAACTGATTCTCCACTGGCATAAATATCTAGAAAACTGTCCCATTCACTGGTAAGTAGGTAAGACTATAATCTTAAATTCACGCCCAAAAAAAAATCCATCTAAATTATGAGAATGATAGTGAAATCGAATTTTACATAACTGATAGTCCTTTTTAGGAGCCGTCTCTCAGGCCCGTATTACAAAACATTTCTCAGTAATGAATCTAGTTTTAAAACAAATTTTAATACCAGGGGTGCGATTCTGTAACGAATCTCGCACCTCACGCAAATAAAGCAAAAAATGTAGGAAAATTTGCTCTATTTGACAGTTGAATTCGAAGTGACTTGCGAAGTGAGGTGCGAGTTTTGTTACAGAATCGACAGGCAGATTTAAATTTAGAACTTTACTTGAAACGTTATACATTGATCAACTCTCAGCTGAGTAATTGACTATTTTAGAACGATACCTACTTACGTCAAAATCTGCGCTCAAGTAAAGATTTGATCTTTGTTTAGCTAAGTATGGTCGACACCATTCTTGACAACGGATCACGTACTATACTTCCAAATTAAGTTGTAATGCTAGTTAAATATGCTTGACATAACGCTATATAGGTGGTAGACCCGTATGTAGGGTCGTCTGGGTAGGTACCACCGCCTTTCTTATTTTAGCCGTGAAACAGTTCGCTGTGTTTCGGATTAAAGGGAAAGGTAGCCAGTGTAATTACTGGGCATGGACGGCATTTCATCTTAGGCCTCAGGATGACAACGCACCTGCAATATCAAGTGATTTTCCCTTGTTATTGCAGGTGTCTGTAGGCGGCGGTAACCGCTTACCATCGGGTGGGCCGTCGGCTTGTTTGTCATCTAGTTGTAAAATAAAAATAAAATATAAATATATATATATATATATATATTGTTTTATAATCTGACGGGTTATATTTGCCCATGTTTTGACAGTTTCGCTTTTCTGTACTTGTCATTGTTGTTTTGTCAATTATTGATTCTAGTTTCAGCTGATCGAGTCATAAAACGCAACCTGTAATTAGCTGGCCAATTCAGTAGTGATCTATACTTAAAACTAGTTTTGAGTGATTCAGACGATGCTTGAGCCGCGTTCTGTAATACGGGCCTTAGTTAGCCTACGTCTCTTGATAGTGAGCGGTTATCTTTGAGGTGGGCATAGGCAAATGGCCGGGGGCCCTTAAACAATCTTTACAAAACATTATATTGCCAGTACCTAAGGCAAAAATACTTCTGCTCCGAAAAGTTTCATCGACGTGTTCCACTTTAAACCTTAGAAATAAGTGCTTTTCAAGATTCCCCCAAGTCTAAACCTCCAAGTATGACAACCCCCCTTCAACTTTATAAAAGGAATTAGAATTATGTTCGATATATTTACCGTGTAATTTGTTGGTTGCGTTACCTTGCTAGAATATTTGCAGTTTAGCCAGTCGACCCGTGATCATGGCGCATGGAACTGCGCAGATATATTAGGAACTCATTACAAACGATTATTATTAATTTATTGGTAAATCTCCCGAGCATAATGCTGGTACTATTGTATAAAAGGGTTATGTTGCTTCGATGACTATGGCTACAAGCACTTGAATAACGTTTGGAACACAAAACATAATTTAAAGGCTTGGTCACAGAGCGTGTCAAGGCGTAACACTGCGCCTTGGGCTGTTTTGTGCCATTAAATAGAATTTTATGTCAGAAGCAAAGACCGCGTTGGACTCCATTAGGAACAATTGTTTCCAATTCTTAGCGCCTGGCATAAATGTTTCGAAATTGGTTGTGGCATTGGAAATGGCATATCTAAAGCTAGAGGGACTACAGGCTCTTTCTGCCAAGAATATAGTTGCCAAAAGACTCAGTATAGGCTTATGGTAATTATATTCTGGACACAGGAGTAAAATCAGGGGAGGTACAAAAAATCCCAATGGGTCCAAGTGCACTATGACGTAGTCATGACCCACAATTCTTTCACAATTCGATTGACTCGAAAATTAGTACACTTATGTATTCTTCAGTCAAAGTTAAGAAATACGTGTATTACAGTTTTCCAAAATCATCCCCCAACTGAGTCAAATATAGTACACGGTATGGTAGATGAGCGCATGGTGCGCAGAATGGCATAGGAGTAAAATAATATTTCATCTGTTTCCTGTAGGCTACGCGGGCGAAGCCACGGGCTGAAGCTAGGCAGTGATAACGTCTTTGAGTTCGACTGTACGTACATAAGTTACAGTGTCAAAACTCTTCGACGTCTAAGGCGCTAGCCTTAGACCTCGTTCTCCCTGTTCCTCGTCCGCTCGCGCCCGTGCCTCGTCTTTTCTTTGTGTTTTGCGTCGTGACGCTTCTATATATTTTGTATGAAAGGGACAATTGACACGCTTAAAACGCGTCCTGTATGACCAAGCCTTAGTAAGACTTGTTTACAAACCTTGTATAAACCTATTCACCGAGAAAAACTTTTCTATTTATTTAGCGGCATATTTCTTCGTATCCCTTTATTCCGTTCTAATTCAATTTTGAGGTCGAAGCGAACAATACCACCGCTTTATGTATTGTTTAGGAATGTATTGGGGTTTGGAAGTCTCAGTATATGCCCTAATCGTAATTTATTTGATAGGTTATTGAGTTACTAATGAAAAAATGGGTCAAGTGTGCGTCTAATCACGAGCCAGAGGTTTGTATTGTTAAGGGGTAGGTACTGAAATCGCCAATGAAGGCGAGGTTTTCTCAAAGACGTCAGTTTTATTCGCCAAATGTACTACTTAAAAAAAATATAAAAGAAATATGATTTGTTATTATTAGGTATTTTCGGTTTTATAACACTATTTCTCTATGCTTATGGTGAAAATGTCCTTCCTTCTTTCGTTGAATCCTTCTATATAAAATGTAGACATGCATTTAGGGTCCTTATAGGCATAAAAACGAATAATAAGTATCTATGTCATATACACGCCCATACTGCATATACACTACTGCCCATACGAAACAAACTCTATCTTATAAATTGTTCAAAATGTCCTCCACTTCGTGGGATTAAGGCAAGTGGCAGATTTTTGGTTTTGTTTTGTTTCAGTCATCAATATCAATTAGATAGTAAAATGTATCTTTAATAAAATGTCAATTTCAAGCAATTACAACTTCTAGCAACTTTAGACCTATGGTCTCCATACAATTTTTGGTTTGTATAGTGATATACAATCGAAATAACAAAAAAAAATGTTTTTCCAAAAAATCCGATATCTCCAAATCTATTAAGATTTCAAAATTTTTTTCAATACCATTTTTATTTTATCTAAAATTAAGATCACGGTTCCTAAGAGAGTTTTTCTCTATCTCTTATAGTTAAGAATTTCCCCATACTGACCCGAAAAAAAACTCACCGTGTATATCAATTGATTCAACTGTGGCGTACAGTGGCTCCGATCATGACACAGTATTTAAGTAATTGCCCAAGTGTTCAAGTTTTCTCTGCTGCCTTATTTATTATTAGTACACAAAAAAATCCTGTGTAAAAACCTAAATTATCTCGAGCTACATCAGCTCACTAAAACCAATTGTAAGAACCGTGTTCTCATTGGCGATTCTCTATCGAAATAATGAAACCGAATCATTTTAATTCGAACGCCTTCAACTCTGTTGTCAAGTGGTTGAGACCCTACCTCAGATCTAGAGATCTTCGATTCCTGTGGGGCAGTAATTTTCTGCTCGGTTTGGTTGGTGGTAGGGCTTTCTAAGTCCGCCTGGCTAGCTACCACCATCTTACCTAAGTCTGCCGCCATAACAATAATGTTAGCAGCATTGCTGTGTTTCGGCAGTAATTCTGACGACCGGCTGGCTGAGTGGTCTGTACCCCTTGCTATACAGACTACTCGATCAGGGGTCCCGGGTTCGAATACCGGTGGGAGCAAATGTTTGTATGATGAATACGAGCATTTGCTCACGAGTCATGGATGTTTATATGTTTATTTAGTATATTGCTGATATTTAAATACATATTATTATAATTATTTCTCCGTTATCTTGTATCCATAACACAAGCTCTTAATGATGATCGAGATGATCCAGCTCTTGATGGAAACAATAACCGACCTGGATCTAGGTCGACTTAACCTGTAGACCTATGTCCTGTCTGACTAGTTAATTCTATAACGCAAAAAACGATATTTTTTGTGCTAAGTATCTGTATCTTTTCTCGTTTTACTTTGGGCTAGAAATAGGTGTGAGTGTATGAGTATTATTATTCAATAGTGCAATATAGCGGGCGACATACAAGTCACCTAAACGTCACTCAAGTGACATAGGCCCTATATTGAGTATAAATATGCTTGCAGTTCTTTCTATAAAAAAATCTTGTTTTGTGTCACGCTACAAAGCCAATAAAAAGAAAACTGTTCTGCATATTTTCACCTATTTTTCAGTATAGTGTACCTGGCTCCACGCATTTTTGGAACCTCTCTTTTGCAAACTAAACCTAAATTTTAATTTATCTTTTAGTGTTAGGTACTTAAGCGGTAGTTACAGCAACAAATGCGTCCCGGTCCCGCCCTGAGCTCATTCTTTTTGTGGGAACGCTTAGTAAGCGATCTTTAGGGACGGTTTCACTATCTCTGATAAAGTTAACGTGGCGCTTTAGTTAGCTGACCCGGAACTTTGTCAATGAGATAAAAATTACTTACAAATTGGCGTGACAAGCGTTTTGCGTAAAGTAAAGTAGACAGATTTTTGTTTTTTTTTTTTCTAAGTTAAAGAACATGTCCTGGGTACCGAACCTGTGACTATTCACAATGGAAGTGACTGCTCTAACCACTGGCTTTGGGATTACCGCTGCTATTTCAGACTACTAATCTAGAGTACCGTGGTTTAATTCCTGTGGGAGAAGAAATTTTCTGCACAGTTCAGTTGATGCGGGCTTTTCTAAATTCGTCTGGCTAGCTACCACCATCTTACTTAGGGCTGCCGTCATAACAATGATGTTGACAGCATTGTTGTGTTCCGGCAGTTGGAGGTAAAATAGCCAGTTCCTCTAGGGTTCCGGAAATCAGGAATTAGGGTGCAACTCGCTTCCATCATCGGCTTTATTATTCTTTACCAAGTGACATGAATGCCAAGAGCTAAACCGTTAATAATAAAATTAAACCTCATGATTTTTTCTAGTTAGCATATTTTTTGGGCCGGATATTCAAATGCTTCTTAAATTATTTATTTACGATGGCAACACCGAAAGTTTTTAGAACTGGTGACTTACTTGTGAGAAATACAGCAAAAATAAGTTTATATTTTGAAAATGGAACTTTTTGACAATATCAATGAGTAACATTCATTTGTCATTTTTTACGACTTGGCGGCAAATTGTAAATTCTGAGTCACGTCAGCATGAATTTATTTCATGAAATTTTTCGTGCATTTATTTTTTATGGCTTTCGATGTCATTTAAGTCAACAAGAAAGTCAAGTGCATAATAGTAAGAATGTTTGTCTGTTTAGGTGAATATTTTGTATACAAAATGTTACTAGGTGGTGTTCACTAGGTGGTAGGCCCGTATGCAGGGTCGTCTGGGTACGTACCACCGCCTTTCTTATTTCAGCCGTGAAACAGTTCGCTGTGCTTCGGATTGAAGGGAAAGGTAGCCAGTGTAATTACTGGGCATGGACGGCATTTCACCTTAGGCCCCAGGATGACAACGCACCTGCAATATCAAGTGATTTTTGCTTGTTATTGCAGGTGTCTATAGGCGGCGGTTACCGCTTTCCATCAGGTGGGCCGTCAGCTTGTTTGTCATCCAGTTGTATAAAAAAAAAACTGAAATTTCTCTACCGTAACTGTTTAAACCAATAACCATAAACTAGTCAATTTAAACGCTGAATTTAACTTAAAATCCAAGTGAACAAATATCACCAGCCTATTATACGCCCCATCGTTGGGCACAGGCCTTATTACATGGGAAAAACATATGAGAAGCTTGGGCCATAACTCCACCAAGCTGATTCGGGTTGGTTCGTCTAAGCTGTTGCTGTAACAATCGGGACCAACGGCTTAACGTGCCTTCCGAAGCACGGAGGAGCTCGAGATTATAAATTTTGATTGACCCATCCCGAGATCGACCATGGCTAAAGTAGCTTTGTTTTTGTAAGCGAAATCATAGCGCTCATAGCACTACGCTGCCGATCTTCTAGTCAACAATAATAAATACAGATAAAGGTGTTACATTAATATTACTATCAATAAAATATTTGTTTGCGTACCTTCGTTTTTGATATTTCATAGGAAAATATTGTCGACTTTTCTGAACAAGAATGGTAAGTAATATAAATATTAGCATACTCAATATTTCTCTTTGTAAGTATATATATTACATATTAAAAAAATACTGAAGAAATTCTATCTAGTTCTGAGAAGTCTATAGCCACCTACTCGCCTATACTACATCATGTCACACCATGGCAAACGTATTGAATTATTGCATTAGTAATAATGTAGCATTGGCTGCGTTATTTCATACAAATGTCATGAAATTGTCAAGTAAGTGGGATGGTTAGTTAAAGCCTGTGTTTAAGTTTATTGTCGTATTGGCGGCACCACCCTGTTTAAGTGTTTAAAACTTATTGCTGTGCAAAAAAAATTTACGTCCTGAGGCGGGAATCGAACCCGCGATTTTATTACATTTTAATTACTAAGTAATTTTTCAAACATTTATAATAATGTTAAAACCAAAAAATTAAGATTATTACTGTGCATTAGAAAATATTAGATCTAGAAAAAAAACACGACTTTTTCTAAATCCCGCAAATACTTTTTATTGGTAATTTTATTTTTGTCTCGGTCAAAATCTGAAAATCTCACATAGTGAGTGAATCATGTCATGTCTAACCATGTTATCTTCGTAAATTCAATTGTTTTTGTATAACGTCTGGGCAATAGAGGTCTGTAAAATTTATTATCTGCTTGTTTACATCTCCTGTTATTTACAAAGGACTGTTTGATGCCAAAATAAATGAAAAAAAAACACTTCTACACCTAAGCGTCGTAGTTTTTTGCTGCGACATATTGCTGGGCCTTTTTCTGAGACCTTTTTGGTACTAATTTCAAATTGTTATGAATATTATGTGTTTATTATTGTTTTTTGGTACCAAATAAACTTTTGTCTTTCTTCCTTTCTTTAAGCAGCGCTACGCATTGCGCTGTTCCGTTACTTTTCGCCGGTTTCACCGTTATTCGATATGGCAATATGGCGGGCGACATAGAAGTCAACTAAACGTCACCAAAGTGACATACGCGCCATGATGAATATTTGGTGTGTTGACGTTATTTCTATAAAAAATCTTGCTTTATACCACGCAACAAAACAAATGAAAAGAAAACGGACAATTGAACACAGTTCTGCATTTTTTACCCATTTCTCAGTATAGTGTACGTAACATAGACCTGGCCGGTCTCCATACATTTTTGGAATATCTCTTTTATTGTCGTATTGACATCACCTAGGGGCTCTATAGGCCCTAGCCTATGATGATATAGACACTATATAGATGATGATGATGAGTGTAGCCGGTTCTACACACGCTCTTAGTCCGATTTTTATTATCATATGAGGAAAGGAATCCTAAAAATAATGTTCGTTTGTAGACTTTTCCTATTAACACACGCAACAATAATATTTTCCTTTTTTGGTAGACCCCAATTGAGTTGTAACGGAATAAATGACTAGTGAAGTGCTACGGCGTACCGGATATGGATCAGATATGATTGATGGAGGCTGCGTGGGCGCTCAAGTGGAAATGTTCATTGAATAACTTAGTTTATTACGCTTATTGGGTTTTTCCATATTTGTTTTTCGTAGCCAAAACTCTGCTCTAATAAATGAAGAAGCACAATTTATTAACAGTTTTTTTTTTCAAAACCACAATAGTCATTCACTGTCTTTGTGGAGTTCAACGATTCAAACAGTCCTTCTTTTGTTCACCCGCGTAAGACCGAAAGCATAATATTAGAACAACTAAAACCCATTCCCCCTTATTATGACGCGTAGACTAAAGTTAGACCTGGTCTAAAACTGATGCTGTCACTGTCTTTCTTTGAACAAATAAACGTGACAGCAGCTGTTTAAAACCAGGCCTAACTATCGTCTACGTTTTATGATACGGGGCAATGTGTCTGGCATGTCTGGCTTGACAATTGACGTGTCAAGAGAGGGACAAACCTCGCTGAGTTTCTTGACCTTTCCTCTAGAAATTTTGATTGACCCATCTCGGCATAGACCGGAGTTTTCACGTTTCACCTTATACCTGCTTTACAAAACTCAGATCCGGTCTTGCTTGGAATATTGCCGGCACCTGTGAGATGGCTCCGCCAAGTACCTCATTGATGCACTGGACAGATTGCAGCGTCATGCTGTCCATATTATTGACAATGTAGAGGTCACTAGCAGCCTGGAGCCTATATAATTGCGTCGTGATATTGCATCGCTAGCACCTTATATTGTTTTCCTTATGGAGGGTTTTCTGAGCAGCTTTTCGACCTTGTGCCGGTCTTCGGAGTCATCAATTTTCTGTCTCCACCTCAACATCACGCACAAATAAGTTTAGTAACTCGTTTCGTTGTCCAACTTCTAAAACTTGGAATTCTTTGCCAGCACATGTGTTCCCTCCTTCATATAACATGGGTTCCTTCAACAGAGGCGTGAAAAGGCACCTTATGGGCCAGCAAGGTCGAGGCGGCTAGAACAGTGTATTTCAAGCTGCACTAGCTGTCTCCGCATATGGACTCTTCTTACCGCTTCACATCAGGTGGTGTAAGCTATTTGCCATGCTTTGTAAAAAAAGACCATTGAGAAATTTGCATGGTTTTCGTAAATTCGAAACCAGTTCGCTCTAACCCCTATGCCATCAAGCTCCTCATCCGGGTGAAAAAGGTACACCGGTCCGGGTGAAACCGGTACAAGGGTCATAAGTCACATGAGTTGTAATCAATACAGACTGATTGCAATATATTCGATGGGTGTCAAGGGGCTTGTCTCGCCACGAGAAATGCGAACGTTTATTGCTGTTTCGTTATTGTCTTAATAATTACTTTTTTCCAACAATATTGATGGACGTGCCTTTGACATGGATTCGATTTCCACGATAGAAATATTTTTTTAGTGTTGCCGGAATTTTGCGTTGAAAACGACTCTGTTGAAACTACTATCTTTATGGTAATTCCGCACTTTGTCTATGACACAGTGATTCTACTTAACTGTTTTGTTCTAATGTTCTGCAATGAAAGTATAAATGACACAGACTACACTACAATATCTTAATTGCCGAAATATTGTTTAGTATCAAAATATACGTTAAAATTGTTTCCGCAGCATTCTACAACAAACATACCCAGTGCTGCTAGGTAGTTAGCATCTATAAATCAAAGGCATCGCGTAACCGAGACACGGTTGATCAGCGAAAAGTACTAATGGAAACATGGAGCTGAGACACGACGTCGAAACGTCACTTCACGTCCCGAATGCCTCAATCACGCTTACGAAGTTTCCGAGGTACATCGATATAAAGGATGAGTCAAACCAATTTCTCCTGAGGGAAAGAAAGTATCCTAAATATTGAATATTGAAGTTAGCAAATTTACTCAAAAAACGTTCCTTTATTTTAAGAAATAACAATTACTGCATTCGAAGATTTTTAAAATTAAAAGTCACTTATCTGAGCCGGGAATCTAACCCTGGTGGGTTTGATTGGAATAGGGAAAATGAGCAGTTGTAAAATACTATTATGATACTGACCGATAGGGTCCATCATAAGGAACAAAGTTCTAACAAAGTTTCTGTCCTTTTAATTAATTTGCTAACTGCAATATTTAGGATACCTTGTTTAATTAAGTTCCATCGATGTCTGATTATTATCATTTTTATTTCTTTAAAATATTCATAACTATAATTATACAATTCGAGTCACAGTTATGACACATTTTTGTGAGAACAATTTTCTTTTTCTATGAATCTTTTTTTTGTGATAGGGGTATTTTATTTGACAAAATAAAGAAGTAATTTAAATATTACCACTTTGTCCATCATAAACTTAGTTTTTTAGTAATATGAAAAAAGTGATAAAAATATACTTAGCCAACTCACCACGAAAAATAGCGAAAAAACACTCCTGCCTTTAGATGTACAGTCGACAGCACATCAATTATAACAATTGCACCATTAAAGCCACCTCTATTACGAGCGCTGTAAGGGCGGTCTCAAGGTCAAACTGTTACGGACAAAACTAATGTAATAAATAAGTGAGTGGAGCTTTATTAAAAAGCTTTTTCTATCACATTTTAATGATTTGATACGTTTGAACGCCTTCTTTATTGTAAAAATTACAGATAAAGAAAGAAAACGATGAAAAATATGTATGCTCCATGCGGGAATCGAATATGCATCTCCTGCTTTCAGACCAGACGCGATTACCACTACGGCCCTGGAACACTAGCTAATACCAGTTCGATTTCCGCTTGGAACATTTATTTTTTTCATCTTATTCTTTCTTTATATATTTGTAATGACATTTTCATTATTTTAAAATAAACTGTAAAGCTTCTAGTTGCTCTTTCATATCGTTGGCAAAAAAAGGAGTCCATCTTCTGTCAGTGCTTTCATGAAACTAAATCGCCTGCTACTGCCTTTTTCTTTAAAATATTACGCTGTCATAAAGGAAAAAAAGCGCAATTCAAAACATGCCTTCCAGCTCACGACGTAAAATTGCTTTTTGATTGGACCACACATGTCCCACCGTATCGAATCTACCGACTTAATCTAAGAGCTGAGCTGATTTTAATAAAACACCGAGCAAGCTTGCCTTTGGCGTTGAGCCAAGCAACGCAGTTGGCTGCATTTATGTTATTGAAAAAAAAACCTATCATATAACTAAACTTAGACTACGAAACCCCAAACGCATTTGTTTATCTTTTTACTGATTATGGATAAGCATACTTTAGTACTAATGTTATAAATGCGAATGTAACTACTGTCTGTTCCTACATGGGAGAAACACGTGAGAAGTTTGGGCCATAACACCACCACGCTGGCGCAATGCGGGTTGGTGGGTTAAAGCAGTTGCAGTAACAACCGAGACCAACGGAAGAACCTCGAAGGAGTTCAAAATTACAATTTTTTATTGAGCCATCCGTAAACGACCATGCCAAAGTTGCTTGGCTTTCGTAATCGAAACCAAAGCAATCAAACCACTACACCACCAAGCTGCTTTAGAGAGAGGTAGATTACTTCCCGAGGAAGGGCATAGGCTTCCACGCGGACGGGCCTTAGTGCTGGGACTACAAAACTGCTTTGACGGGCAACACAACATTCGGGTATCATTATAAACGGTTTCTAAATTCAGTGAATCAAAAAGATATCTGAGGAGCTTGGTGGCCTATTTGTTTGAGCGCTCTGGTTTCGATTACAAAAACAAAGCAGCATTCGCCATGGTCGATCCCGGGATGGGTCAATCAAAATGTATAATCTTGGGCTCCTCCGTGCTTTGTAAGTCACGTTAAGCCGTTGGTCCCGGTTGTTACTGCAACCGCTTTAACTCACCATTCCGCATTGGGCCAGCGTGGTGGTGATATGGCCCAAGCTTCTCGTGTGTTTCTCCTATGTAGGAAGGCCAGTACCCAGCAGTGGGACGTATATAGGCTAGTGATGTGATGTCTAAATCTTTACGGTAGGTAGTTCCTCGCAGCCGATATATCAAAACTCCTAACGGTTACCTTAAACATTAGGGTATCCTTATTTAATCGGATGCCGATCGCACAAGTTGGAAACGTTACTTGTTATACCGTTTTAAAATACGGGTATCTGACCTTGTCAATAAGGTACCGCTATTACGGGCACCCTCAAATTACCGTATCCTTTGAATTGATTGATACTGATTGATAGATCAGTTGATATTAAAATTTTTGGGTAACGATAATCTTATAATTAAAATAGAATAAAACTAGAAAAATTTCACGTCCTGAGGCAGGAATCGAACCCGCGACCTTTCGCAATCCGGGCGACTGCTCTGACCACTGAGCCACCCAGGACTTGGGATATCCCTGTGAAATTCTTCTAGTCTATCTTGTATTTGCGTTTATGAGCTAACGTCCACCCTACAATGTCGAAATATTCTATTTCAACATCCGAAACGAGTATTTTTACAAATACCGACGATTCGGTTAAGTTGGGGCAGTGCTTTCAAATATTCTTAATTGTTGATTTTAACATTATTATAAACGTGAAATTTTTCTAGTTTTATTCTATTTTAATTACTAAGTAATTTTTCAAACATTTATAATAATGTTAAAATCAAAAATTAAGAATATTTGAAAGCACTGCCCCAACTTAACCGAATCGTCGGTATTTGTAAAAATACTCGTTTCGGATGTTGAAATAGAATATTTCGACATTGTAGGGTGGACGTTAGCTCATAAGCGCAAATACAAGATAGACTAGAAGAATTTCACAGGGATATCCCAAGTCCTGGGTGGCTCAGTGGTCAGAGCAGTCGCCCGGATTGCAAAAGGTCGCGGGTTCGATTCCTGCCTCAGGACGTGAAATTTTTCTAGTTTTATTCTATTTTAATTACTAAGTAATTTTTCAAACATTTATAATAATGTTAAAATCAAAAATTAAGGATAATCTTATATATAAAATTCTCGACTCACAGATTTAGTTACCATACTCCTCCGAAACAGCTTGACCGATTATCATGAAATTTTATATTTATATTCTGTAGGTCTGAGAATCGGCTACTATCTATTTATTTTTTATTTTTGGATAAATTTTTTTAAATGACAAAATAACGTTTGAGGGGTCAGCTAGTAGTAGCAATTCAATTCATTTATTGCCAACTAAGTGTACATAAGGTCTTAAATATAAAATACATCTTACAACTTAGTTACCTGTGCACAGGAACTGCAATATAATCTATACGTAAGTAATAGATATAAAATAAAATATTTTGTCATGCTAAACTTAGAATTTGAAATAATAGTTATACTTTATAGACTTTATAAGTTACAATTATATCATAATTTGTGTCATAATAAAATTCGCATAAAATATTAATAATAATAAAAAGTTCTATCTCCTATCTACCACATTTGCAATTTTAATAATTACCATTCAATACAGTGTCGAGAAATGTATTTGGAACCGAAAAGAAACCACTAGATTGGGTATTATTACAGTCCCTGCTTTAGTGTGTAGGCTACTCGCATACTTTTCAACAATTTTAATCAATATTTATTTAAAACATTGTAATAATGTATTATAAAAGTGATATACGAGCGGCCAGTAGTATAATTGATGAAATTTTTAGGGAGCGCATGGTATTTCACATTATTTTAATAGCTGTTGGAACAATAACCCTATACTCACGTAAGAAACGTGTCATCTGTGGGCATACTTCAAAAAAACAACGCGCAAATGAAGCATCATATTTTGACAGTTATTAAAGCAGTGGTTCCGTGGTGATGGTTGAGTCATTTGCCGTGTTTTGTATAAAAAAAATGTCAAAATCTCTTGTTTGTATTTCATTTTATAGATGAGTACTTAAAATCAGTTAAATAATTGTTATGAAATAAAAAATACTCCATAATTGATATAAAACGATTAATCATCAAAACGAGTAATGTTATCAAAGATTTATAACGCGTTTTGTTTAACTCACTCGTATGCGAAATGGGAAAGACAAAACGCGTGAAAGCAGTGACAAAAAAGGGCGACAGGTGGCGGGAAACTGGTTAATTCAAAAGCAATTTGCATAGAATAACTGTTTTCATTGTTTATTGAATTAGTCGCTGTTATTGCTGCGTCAGTCTGCGCTGATTGTAAAGGCTCAACAGAGCGTTTGTAATTTCAAATCGACAATCCATAACAATATCACAAATGCGAACGTGACTGTCTGTTACGCTTTCTCTCGGCAGTTACGGTACGATAAGCCGTTGCTTGGTCCCGGTTGTTACATGTGTGGGACTTGAATAAAGAAAATCTTCTTGGCCAGACACTCACTCACTTTATTTTTATCACACCGTTGAACGCCGACTTAAAACTGAACTCAAACTGCAATAATCATGGCATCTCCCCACTATCCCCACTCTAAGCCAATATTTCACAAACCAAGCTTAGCATCATGAGAATTTAGTAACTTTTTAACGTTAAGATTCTAAAACTAATTTAACTAAACGTAGTAGGTAATTAAAATATAATAAAACTAGAAAAAAATCACGTCCTGAGGCAGGAATCGAACCCGCGACCTTTCGCAATCCGGGCGACTGCTCTGACCACTGAGCCACCCAGGAGTTAGGGTGTCCCTGTGAAATTATTCTAGTCTATCTGTATTTGCGTTTATGAGCTAACGTCCACCCTACAATGTCGAAATATTCTATTTCAACATCCGAAACGAGTATAACTAAATGTAAACGTAACATAAACTAAACGTGTTATGAAAAGGAATATAAAAATAATACATTATAAAAACACTAAGGAAATACATTCCGTTGAAAATTATCAGTAAAGCATACTGCTGAACATTGATAGTCTAATGCACAAATAACGCTAACACATGCGATTTCACCAACCCTGAATGGACCAGCGTAGTGGTGGCTCGAACTCCTCATGTCTCTCTCTCATGTATGGAAGCCTGTGCCCAGTTATGGCACGTATTTATGATGGTGATGAGATTGATAAAAATGACTTTTAGCGATAACTGACATGCACGGGGCTGAAGCCGCAGTGGGCCACTGGTATACTTTAAAAAACATTATTGAATCAAATATTTTTAAGACGCACAAGGAACCTAAATTGTCGAGCGGCTTTATCCTCCTGACACCTCACGTCCCTCACGAAGGATTAAATAGGTTAGACCGTTACGGCCGACTATTTTCGAAGAGTGACTTGAACCTATGACCGCACGGCCTATACAAAGGACAAAATACAGGCCTTCAAATTTAAGTTTCTTTCATTGGATAATTTTGTTTTGAGTGGGATCATGGGAAATACTAAGTTGTGATTGGTCTATACTAAACTCTAAGCAGTGATTGGTCTATTTTTGACACATGACAGTAAATTTCGGTCATTTGTCAACAAAAAGGTCGGCGCGTGGTTTGCGTCTCGGCCTTTACAGCCGAAACTCTTTTGTAGTATATGAAGTACATCCGGTTGCAATCCAAGTCGGTAAAAATAATGCTTCGGTGTCAGACCTCTGGAGGTTTATGACAATGTCTGCAATCTGATGCTTGACCGATTAAGGCTTTTTCCAGAAAGAAAGAAAGCTGTTACTAACTTAGAAATAGGTATATAGGTATAGGTATACCAAATTTTATACAAAAAAAATCCCTGCCTTATCTCGTATTAATGCTATACAAATATTTTTTAATACGTTTCAAAACTATAGTAAAATAAAAGTTTTAGAATACGACTATACCATTACCTGTTATAATAATTTCAATACAACAGAAATGCGGTACTTAGTTTCTTTGTACTTTTCTCATTTGAATTCACTGTTAGCTGTAACAAGAAATTTATATTACAAACAAAATAGGGGCTGAACCTCGCTTCGGGGCAAAATATTTTAGTTACGGCTAATGGGGCGTTAAGAGCTAGGTCATACATATATTACGGTGGTGGCCTGGGATTTAGTGTACCTGTAAAGATTTGAAATAATATAATGGCTCCGCGAATATGGCTTTGAAAATATATTATAAAGCAAAGGAGTTAAAATACTCTTACATTATAGTCTATTTTGGCTTGGCTTAGTTAATGTGGAAAAACCTTAAACTCTTGCAAACAAGAGATTACGTAAGGTGATGTACAGTCGATAACACACCAAGTTTGACCTTGAACCTCTTCATCTTCATCCTGGCGCCACCTTTTACGATTTACTGTTCACCACTACAACCCAACGATGGCGAAAGTTGCTTTGTTTTCGTTATTCTTCTACAAACTATTTATAAATTAGAATATCAAAATTAGTAACAGTCCAGTAAACCACATTAGTACAGTGTGACCACTAACCACCAAAAATAAACCAAAACACGCTGATATAAGTCCTAGGACTTAGAAAACACGCTGATATAAGTCCTAGGTTTTAGAAAACACGCTGATATAAGTCCTAGGACTTAGAAAACACGCTGATATAAGTCCTAGGACTTAGATCAGCGTACTATACCATTTATGGTGTTGTCGTTAACAGAGAATCTGTTTAACACCTTATGTGTGGTCAATGCTTATTGAGAATTATTCTGATACACAAACTCATTCAATTTTGATGGTTTCGCTCTGGCTTAGACTACGAAAACGAAGTAACTTTCGCCATGGTGATGGCAATTTAACATGTTTCTTACAAATATTATTGATGTCTATAGGGAGGGAGGGACAAACGTTCCTAAGATTCTTGCTGGTTCTTCCATATCAAAGACCGTGGGTAGATTTACTAACGGATGGCTTAGAACTGACGTTCAATTAAGGCTTTGCCAAACAACGCGTACTTAGCGCACGTCAGAGCGCTAGCCTGACGCCGCGCTATAGCGTCGAATTGTGTTGTACTATGAACGGTATTAGCTGTCAACCGGTGCTAGCGCCGGTGCTAGGCGCCAGACGCCTGTGTGCGGCGTCAGGCTTGCGCTCTGACGCGCGCTAAGTACGCGTTCTGTTTGGCAAAGCCTTAGTTTTAAAACGCGTACAAAAGTTAAATAAAACATTTTAAGGCCCACTCACACGATTCAGGTTTCTGGCCCTTAGTATGCAATCAAATTGAAACACGAAATGAGTTACTAGTCTAATGTGTTGCTTAGAAATATGCAAATCATTTCTTGTGTCAATTTAATTCTACCCTACAAGCAAGAAACTGCATCGTGGAAATGGGCCTTTAGTTTAATAGTTACATTGTGTTTTATCTTGTGCTATTTCTTGCAACTTAACCATACTAAGATTTCTCGCTAAATATCACTCATTGGTAGTGTTGTAAGGTCGCCAGAGGTCATTTATGTCATGATCTGTTATCCTGGGGGCATTAAGACGCGTCTCCCATGCTGTCTGCTTTTTCTTGCTTTTTACTTGATAGGCAGTGCGTGAGTAGTGCGCAAAGATGACGGACCGCCAGTTTGTTTCTTACACTATGATACTATACAAAAATATACTATAAAAAATAATGATAAAATGTTTAACTCGATGTGCAGTTGATTGTACGTTCATACTTAATACCAAATTGATTAAAACCGCTTTGAAATTTTATAAAAGCAGTATTGTAATTGGAAGTGTCAAAGATAATTAAATCGTTACACATATTCTTATTATCTGGTAATACCATTAATTCCTCTGTTAAGCTTAATAATTTTGCCCCAAGTAAAAGCTAAGTGGTTTACTTTTTGTTCAATTTGCTACAATATCATGTAACCTACATAGTCATAAATTATATGAGGCAAAAAAATATATTTGAAAATATGCTCTTTCTGCTGTTGAAATAGAATTCGACATTGTAAGAGTAGACGAAAGCTCAAACGTGAAAGCGATGTCCCAAAAATAGCCGCAAGTCCGCAGGTTCGGTTCCCGTCCCAGGGTGAGATTTTATGATAGTTTGTTTATTTTTCTATAAAGAATGCAAACGTTTATTTTTGAGTTAGATTAAAATTAAGACTGTAAAAGGATTAGCGTGAAAACTGTTTGCATTTTACAAGAGATTCGTGTAAGGCACATTGACCTTAAAGTATCGCAAGCAATTCAGCACGCGGCGCAGCGTCTGAAAGAAACGGCGCAGTCTGTGACTAGTGCTGTGTAGCGCTGTCTGAATATTACGCGAAAAATACGGACCAAGAGTAAATATATGAAATGAAAATATCCCCAAGAAGCACTTTCGAATCGTCAAAAAACTCTTAACTATGTCTATCACATAAAATAATCATCATCATCATCATAATCACCAGCCTATATACGTCCCACTGCTGAGCACAGGCCTTCCTACATGAGAGAAACACATGAGGAGTTTGGGCCATAACACCACCACGCTGGGCCAATGCGGGTTGGCGGTTGCAGGAACAACCGGGACCAACGGCTTAATGTGCCTTCCGAAGCACGGAGGAGCTCGAGATAACAAACTTTGATTGACCCATCCTAGGATCGACCATGTCGAATGTTGCTTTGTTTTTCGCATCGAAACCAAGCGCTCAAAGCAATACGCCACCGAGCTCCTCATATAAAATAATATTAACTAACAATGTCTTAATGTTGGTCTCTCTGTCTTGTCTGGGTCTACGTAAGCTAACACTGTCATAATGTCAGTCTGTCTATCGGTCTGTCTGTTGATCTGTCGGTCGATCTGTCTGTCTGTATCATTTGTCGAAATAAGGGAAAAAAGAAAGCAAAGGAAAAGGTAGCCAGGGTAATTTCAGGGCATTGTATCTTAGGCCTCAGCATATCAAGTGATTTTTCCTTGTTATTGCAGGTGTTTATAAGCAGCGGTAACCGCTTAACACCAGGGGGGCCGTCAGCTTGTTTGTCATCTAGTTGTATAAAAAACATAGTTTAAATGTAGTGAAATGACTATTAAACTGACTTCTAAAAGGAGAAGATTCAGTTAGTATTTTTGTTATGTAGGTACACCAATTACGTCGAGTTTTCTGATCCGATTTACGTGATGCGTTTTATGTTCGTTGCGGAATAGTTGCCATTGGTTCCTTAAAAAAATATTTAATATCGACTAGGTAGTTTGGTTTTTAAATCTTAATAACTGGAGTAATTAAATCGTCTATGTATGTCCTATACTTAAAACCAAGATAAACTACGAGAAAGCATTACAAAGTCTCCTTTTAAATAACTTATATGATATAGAGAATCTAACTGATTGTAATCAAATGGCGAATTTATTTATTGAAAAAATTAGATTTGCCTTATTGGAAAACACCAAGACTGTCCGAACTCCCAGTAACAAACGTATTCTTAAGCCATGGATAACCAGCGGTATACTAAAGTGCATTCAAGTAAGAAACGCTATGCAGAGGAAGTTGCGCTTTGACCCAGATAATGACATTTTAAAAATTACGAATAGGAGATATCGCAACTTCTGCAACAATCTTATTAAAAAATTGAAATGTGATTACTATAGGGATCAACTGGCAAAATCTTCTGTCAATTCTAAGTTACTCTGGAAAACTGTAAATGAAATAACCAACTTTAAATGCTCCAAAACAACTAGTATAAGTCTACTCAATTTGGCATCAAATCCTAATGATTCGGTTCATTCAGTAAACAATTACTTCTCGGGGATAGGTCAATCACTCGCTGAAGATATACTCAAAAGGTTACCAAATTGTTCTGGACCCGAATCGTTTTACTTGCAACCAACATCAATTGTACTGTTGGATACTGACCCTTTCGAAGTTGAAAACACTATTACTAGCCTAAATTCTAATACTGCTACAGGATATGACAATATAGCTATGTCTTTCCTTAAAAATTCGAAAGAAGTAATGGCACCAATAATCAGCACATTGATTAATTTATGTTTTAAGAACGGTATATTTCCAGATGCATTTAAAAAATCGATTATTACTCCTGTATATAAGGGTGGGGATAGAGATGACATCAGTAATTATAGACCAATATCTGTGCTTACATCGCTGTCAAAAATTATGGAAAGGTTGCTGAATAAAAGATTACTTAGTTATCTTAATAAATACAAATTGATATCTGAGTCACAATATGGCTTTCGTAAAAACATCTCAACTGAAGACGCTGTTAGAGACCTCACATCGCTGGTCGTGAGTCAGGTGGATAAAAATAAAAAATGTATCACAGTGTTCCTAGATCTTAAAAAAGCATTTGATACCGTTTCTATCCCCATCCTTCTGAAACGACTAGAAGGTTATGGTATTCGTGATAATGCTCTGGCTTTGTTTACCAGCTATCTTAACAACAGGAAACAAACCGTTAAAATTGATTCTCTAGTAAGTGGTACAGTGGATATTAACTATGGAGTTCCGCAGGGCAGTGTGTTAGGTCCGACTCTGTTTTTGATATATATCAACGAGCTGTGTAAAATGAAGGTTAACAATGGTCATATATTTGCTTACGCTGACGACACCGCTATCGTGTTTACTGGTGATACATGGGATGCAGTAAAAAAATCGGCAGAATCAGGCTTGGCTAGGATAGCTGAATGGCTAAATCAAAATCTTCTTACTTTAAATATATTGAAGACAAATTACGTTTGCTTCACCATGTATAGTAATACCCAGCCCACATCAGGTTTTAACATAAAAATTCATAGCTGCAATAACATTCTTAAATCGATTTGCTGTTGCCCCCAGATAGTTCAAGTTTCAACTGTGAAATATTTGGGTGTCATGATAGACCAACGACTGACCTGGTATTGTCATTTAGAATTAATGAACACTCGTTTGAGAAAGCTGATATGGATTTTTAAGTCATTACGACATATATGTACAAAAAGCCTTTTAAATAAAATCTATGTTGCATTGGGACAGTCCGTTTTGAGCTATTGCATTTCAATATGGGGTGGTGCCGCTAAGACTAGGTTCCTAGAACTTAAAAGAGCACAAAGATGCTTAATCAAGGTTATGTATTCCAAGCCATACAGATACAGTACCACGGAACTTTACACACTAAGTGGTCTACTTTCGGTACGAAAACTTTACATACTAACAATAGTAATGAAGACACATAAAACTATTACCTTTCAACCACACTTAGTTTCTAGACGAAGGATGTATAAAATAAAGTACAGGGATAATTTTAGAACAAAATTTGCATGTAGACAGTATTCCAGGCGTGCGATATCTTTGTACAACACTATAAATAATAAACTAAATATATATATACTGAAATATTACGACTGTAAAAAGATAATAGCAAATTTTTTAATGCAGCTAACTTATGATGAGGTCGAACTCCTTTTTTAATGAGGTTATATAAAATTTTATTCTGTTCAGATGCTCCTACTCCTACAGATATCACAACACACACACACACACACACACACACACACACACACACACACACACACACACACACACACACACACACACACACACACACACACATACACACATACACACGCGCGCGCGCGCACACACTTTATTTAAATTAACTATTATTTACTACTAAAAAAAAAAAAATGTTTCTTTTTACATTATCAGGAATTTTGCATTATATCAAAATAGATTTATTTTTAGTGAATAAAATTGTTACATAAGTTTCGCGAAGGAGCGGGGTCCTCTACTACAAGTATTATTTTACTTAACAGAGGATCTCCAACATCTCTGTAATTTTATGCTTTGCTTACGAAAATAAACATTTTCATTTTCATTTTTCATTTATACAATATTATTATGCTGACGGTCACCCATCTATCTTTGACCATCTATCTATCTTTTTGGAGTTGGAGCTAAGTTGTTTCCAGAAACAATAGAATTTGAAGCAACGACTCCAAAAATATATTTATAGGGAATAAGTACATATATAAATTTAATTATTTTATCCTTTTTAGCGTTTTGAAGTCGGTTTTTATTTTTGGTAATTTTTTTTGTATGTTGACTTTCTGAAAGAGCCATCCTTTTTCACTGTATATGCTGTTCAAATTTTTTGTAAATCTTTTGGATTCATTCGTTTCGTTTTGATGCTTTTGTTCGTGTTGAACTGCCTTTTTCTAAAAAATATTACATACCAGTTTTTCGTGAAGCAATCGGCGCGGACACAATTAGTGAAATATATTTTTGTATCTGGTTAAAAAACCCACAAAGAAATAATACAATATCGTAGCAATTTCATAACTGATGCCGCTATCGGCAATAAAGATTTTAATTAAATGATAAAATCGTATTTATGATACTCTGTACGTGATCAACTTTTTTCACAATGTCTGTACATTGTGTTACTGAAGCCCGAAATAAAATTTGGGGGGTGGTTGTTTTCCTTGTCCAGACATGTAACTGACACCTTTCAGATAACTTTTATTTTTCGATCAAATTGATATAAACATTGTCACTCCTGCTCTTGACAACCCTAAAAATGCGTCTTATCGCTTATAAACACTACAGTTTTCATACACCCACACACAACCCGCGCACATAGATTTTTTTTTATTTTGGATACCTGTCACATCCGGTATACAGTGAGACAAAAACTAAAATGGCCGATTTTCCTTTCGATCTCAACGGCGTTGGTCAATTACTGCCCTACAAGTATGGCTCTATCAATTAACGTAATTTGATATTTAAACTCGACTTAACGGTTTCGATGATGCATAACAATTTTAACATTATTACTAGACAAAACGGTTCTTGAGGAGCTCGGTGGCGTAGTGGTTTGAGCGCTCTGGTTTCGATCACGAAAACAAAGCAACTTTCGCCATGGTTGGTCCCTGGATGGGTCAATCCAATTTATAATCTTGAGCTCCTCCGTGCTTCGGAAGGCACGTTAAGCCGTTGGTCCCGGTTGTTACTGCAACCGGTTTAACCCACCAACCCGCACTGGGCCAGCGTGGTGGTGTTATGGCCCAAACTCCTCATGTGTTTCTGCCATGTAGGAAGGCCTGTGCCCAGCAGTGGGACGTATATAGGCTGGTGATAAAAACGGTTCCTGTTGAAACTATTTTTTTTATTCGACAATCGTGGCAAACAACAACCGTAGATACATATTCGTATATCACTCATCTGTGCAGAAAGCGTACAGCCTGCTCAATGGTAAGCGGTTACCGTAGCCTATAAATGCTCGTAGCACCCCGGGCACTACTCACGCGTTGTCACCGTAGCCTATAAACGCTCGTAGCACCTTGGGCACTACTTACACGTTGTCACCGTAGCTTAGAAACGCTCGTAGCACCTTATTAATAATCATACAGTCACACCTATTATCTAGCCCAAAGTAAGCATCATTAAGAGCTTGTGTTATGGATACAAGATAACGGATAAATATTTATAATAATATGTATATAAATATTAGAAATATACTAAATAAACATATAAACATCCATGACTCGTAAACAAATGCTCGTACTCATCATACAAACCGGGATTCGAACCCGGGACCTCTTGACCGAGTAGCCTGGGTAGCAAGGGGTACAGACCGCTCGACCAGCCGGTCGTCGAGGGCTTGGGCACTACTTATGCGTTGTTACCGTAGCCTATAAATGCTCGTAGCACCCCGGGCACTACTCACGCGTTGTCGCCGTAGCCTATAGTAGCGCTTCGCACCTTGGGCACTACTCACGCGTTGTCGAAATAACGCTTAAACCTCAAATTTTGTTTAGCGAGAGATCCAGGCTCATACTACAGTTCTTATTCAAAACTAAAACTAATTTCGTGCTATCTTTTTCCTTTCACTTCGATATGAAAGTGTTGAAGTTTATTTTAGAAACGTCAAGCTAACTATTGTTCTAGTAATTTATCAGCACGTTTTAGATATTGGCGCTAATATAAGGCTAAGGTGCTTTTTAATTAGCATTTTAAACACCTTAGTAGCACTGAACAAAAATTAAATTTTTGCCCGAGCACAACAGAATCATCCTTTATTTTATACAAACTAAGTTGAATTAAATAATAAGTAGGGATGTCGACTAAAAGACAGCAGAGCAACATTGTTGGTTACTCACATATTTATTTATCGAAAATATGAGTTACTATTATTTAAAAAATATTTAAACAAAAATTAAAACCCACTCCAAAAAACTGAAAAGGATAAAATAATTAAATTTTAGTAGGTACTCATCCCCTAGGAACATATTTTGGAATCGGTGCTTCACTATCTACGGTTTCTGGAAACAACTTGGCACCAACTCCAAAAATATGTTCCTAGGGGATGAGTACCTACTAAAATTTAATTATTTTATCCATTTCAGTTTTTTAGAGTCGGTTTTAATTTTTGTTTAAATTTTTTTTTTTCACAATTTTTAGTGATAACTTTTGAAGGTCAAAGCTACATGGGTGACCGTGAGCTTATATTGATTTCTTCTATCGTATCATTACAAAAGCAAAAATCCGCAATTTCGCATATGTAGACGACTTAATTTTTCCAGTTTTTTTGATTTAAAAACCAAACTACCCAATGGATTTTTAAAAATTTTTTATGGGACCAAATGGGAACTATTCCGCATCGATCAAAAAAAGAATTATCAATATCGGTTCACCCAGTCAAAAGTTCTGAGGTAACAAACATAAAAAAAACATACCGACGAATTGAAAACCTCCTCCTTTTTTGAAGTCGACTAAAAAAGTAAAACAAACGAAAGGAAATCCTATCCATGTAGGCAAAGGGATTCATTAAATTTAGCCATGTCTGTGTGTGTCTAAAGTGTATTGTAAATGTTTTTGTGTTAATTTTATAGATGCATTATTTTTCGGTTAATTTTTGTTTGTACTGTACTGTACTGTTTTTGTTTGTTCTTATTGTCATTAAGGTCGAATAATAATTTTTATATAGTGTATCATTAACCGTAGGCCCTGCCAGAAGACCAGTGACCTAGTTGGCCCCTATTTATTTATTTATTTTATTCGTTTATTTTATTTATTGGCCAATAAACGCTTTCTTTCTTTCTTTCTTTCTTTTAAAGGTATATTTTTTGTATAAAGGCGAATATGTGGCATGGGAATTTTATCTTCAGTTTTTAAGAGTAGTTTGCCTCCTTTAGTTAAGCATCTATACCCTGTATTATACATAAATTATTATCTATATAGCTGAGATTTGTACTAAATAAATAATTCACACATAAGAATGAAATTGAAACATTACTGACCGACCCGCTGGCCGAGGGGTCTGTACCCCTTGCTATACAGGCTACTTACTCGATCGGGGATCCCGGGTTCGGATTCCGGTAAAAGCAAATGTTTGTATGATGAATACGGGCATTTGTTCACGAGTAATAGATGTTTATATGTTTATTAAGTATATTTAAATTTCTAATATTTATACACATATTATTATCAATATTTCTCCGTTTTCTAGTATCCATAACACAAGCTCTATAAGATGCTTACTTTGAGCTAGATAATAGTTGTGAGTGTGTGTATTTTATTTTTATAATTATCATTATAAATTATAGGACTTTCTTCGTTCTAAGATTGAAAAGGCATGTTTTTTTCTAATGGTTATCAATACAACTTAGGAATTTGATTCACAAAAAACTTTATTTAGTCTTAGAAAAACATCTAAACTAAAAAATACATCCCATGACGGGGAACGAATCCGCGTTCTTTCACTACCAAGCTGAGCCACCAAAGACTTATGGTATAACCATATGAATTTATTTAGTCTGCTAAACTCTTTTTTCACTCTGTTTAGGTCAATGACCTTTGTTATAAATGCTATTGATTTCGTCACCTGACAAAAGTTAGCATTATATAAAATCCTTCTACACCACATCACTAGCAAAAGTCGTCTGAAACAGATCCCTCGGGGCGCGGCCTGGGGCCACTACTAATTTATTCATCATTCATTCTCCTAACGATCACTCTGCAACTACAGGTCTAATAAAAAGTTATGGGGATAAGTCCGCTTTTTAGCAGTTACGCGTGGATAGGTTTAAATGTTAATATAGAAAAAATATGTTTATATTATGGAAAAAACCGTTTTATTTAAGGAGGAGTACAACTGTAAAATCAGTTGCCAAGTGAGTTAAGGAGTTGCGACAAAAAAAATGGATTCAAACGGAAACTTAACAGAAAGTGCAGCTTACAGCTTATATTAATTATTATAAGCTATTATTGAATTTTAATTTTAGTGATTATGAATTTAAATTAAATGTTGACCTGGCTACTAGCTATATTAATTGTAACATTTGTATGCCGATAAGGCTGATCACAGCTTGCACTGTCTTTTACTTCACATCTTAATTTTACCTGTGTATCACAAATAAATAAATGATTATGATAATGATTAGTCTGCAACCAAACTGTAACGGGAAAACTTAGAAAAAAAATAGTTCACCGGAATCCAAGTAATTTTTTCAAGTTAATTATTTTATGTCTCATTTTAAGCGTTTTTGTGAGATATAATTTTTTTAAACAATATTTGATTTGTTTATTGTCACAAAATAACACATTAATGACTAAAGCTTAGATAAATGACATCTTATATCTGATATATAGAATACTAGTGATTACCTACGGCTTTGCCCGCGTGGATATTCCTTGTGAGTCCTTTCTCAAGATAATAATCTAAAGTCATGACATATTTCATCCTAATTGTCTTAGCGTTTTAGACAAGAAAAAGTTACAGACAGACAGAGCTACTTTCGCAGTTACAATATTAATTTGTTACTAGTTTCAGTGCTGATTTCAAAGAAGCAAGATTTTCAACCTATGTTCTCAATGACCTTATTAAAACGTACAATTATTAAACATTATACTTAAAATGAGAAAAACGCTCTCTGCTTAATTTTTTTTATACAAGACACGGCTTAATGACTCCTGACGAAGACATTCTTTAAGCAAAAGCAGATAGTACAGCATAAATATGTACACTTTTACGCTTCTCGATTATTATAAGTCTCCATTTATTATGATCCATGAATCACTAGGTGGTAGGCCCGTATGTAGGGTCATCTGGCTTTGTTTCGTTCGCTGTGTTTCGGATTGAAGAGAAAAACAGCTAGTGTAATTACTGGGCATTGAAGGCATTTTATCTTAGGCCTCAGGATGACAACGCACCTGCAAAATACCAAGTGATACTTTTCTTGTTATTGCAGGTATCTACAGCTGATGGTAACCACTTTACTAGGTGGATCGTCAGCTTGGTTAAAATCTAGCTGTATGTAAAAAAAAATAGATGAATCTTCGACAGCGAACGAAATATGTAGTGGAATATGAAACACGATGATATCGCTAAGTTGGTTTTTATTAGAAAACTTTTATGTGGAGATTTCAGAACAATGTTTGATTGTTTGATAGACGAAGGAATAGGGTTTTCTAAATGTAGCTGTTAAGTCATGAAACTGCTAAATTTTGGTTCGGAATTTCTAAAACTAAAACAATGTAACGGACATTGTACCCTTGCTGGAATGCTCCTGTAGGTGAAGGGTCTCACTGGCTTCAAGGATGAAATTTAACTTTTAATAACGGTATCACATGTAATATTTACAAAGACATTATGCAGAAACACCTTCCTGAACTGAATACATTATCCATAGTCGTACAATTTGCACTAAGTCTTTTTAACAATTTATTAACCTATTCTCTCTTTGTTACAGTATATTCTACAATCGGCATTACCTCAGAACTAACAGCTGATCATGATAGAAAACCCACAAACATGCAGACAGAAACAATAGGAATGTACGATAATTTAGTGATATATCCAAAGAACAACGCTAAAATTAATATGGAAACTGCAAGGACCAATGTAAATAGTAATAAATATAGTAAATTTGTTAATGTTAATGCAATAACTACGATAACGAATGGTATAGATAATAAAGCTAAAGGAGATAAGCATGATGAAATTTATACAGGAAATGAAGATCTTTTAAAATCAAACCTAGAAATACATAAAGCTAATATCAAGAAATTTGAAGAGGAAAGGAAGAATAGAGTTGGTGTTGTCAGAAGATTCGATGGAAGTAGGAACATGAGGTATTTTGATATTAAGCCTCGTGTTAAATATACGAAGCCCAGAAAACGGGTGAAGAGAGACGATGATGCATGTGAATCTTTTTATTTCACTAATCCAGATCAAAAGCAAATAACTCATCCTGTTCGAAAAGATAACAGTAGTAACACAAACTACGCTAGTAGTGTTGATTGCTACACGATAATAAATGGTAAGTAGTACTTGGTGAGTAAGTACTATTAGATAGATCCTGTTAAGCTTGAGATCCCGGGTTTAAATACTGGTACTTACAATACGGCAAAGCAATGGCTAGAATACTGAAATAATGTAGGTATTTGCAAAAATATTCGTACGAATGTTAAAAATTTTAGAATTTCAACTAAAACCAAAACTGGAAAAAAAGCACTGTATACAGCATCTCTCAAACATTCATTTACTGTTCAAAATGGTTAGTGAATATATACTTAGATTCTCATTTAACAATCTAAAATATACTGTCAACTGTCAACAATCTAAAAATGAAATAGTTAGTAATGAACAAGAGAATCATTATTATTTCATTTTCTTAGGACTTTTTAGTTGTTGTTGTTCCGAATTCATATATTTCATCGCAGAATAAAAATTTGTCTGATTTAGTACTATTTTATATTTTTGCAAGGGGTCAATCAATTCAATCAAAGGGGAGCACCCTTTAATCGAATTTGAGCCACTTTACCGACTTATATATATCTTATCTTACGTAGGGCATAGAGATTTGGGCCGTAAATAAACCACCACGCTACGGCCAAAGCTGGTTGGTGGATGACATTGTTTGCAGTTAAACCGGATTTATCAGGCTTAGCGGGCTTATTTTAAATTTTATGTTTTTCCAGGTACGGAAGGTACAGTTATCGAGTTGACTTTCGTAGATGTGTTTCATATAGAAGACCATCCAGAATGTGCCTACGATTACTTGCAGGTTTGTTATTTCTGTATCGTTTTTCCACTCTACTATACTCCTTGCTTTGACTCTCGCTTTTATTCTCTTCGACCGTCTGTATGTTACAGCCTGGCTATATAGATCATAGATTCGTGCCAATCGTTCCATTGGCAATTCATATGTTGCAGGCAAACGTTCGCCTGTATGCACACTGCCTCTTAAAAAGAAGGGACGTAATTGCCAATCATTATTTTAGCCAAGCTATTTCTTTCTTATTAATTGATGATAAGCAGAAAGAGTAAATATACAAAAACCAGTAGTTGTTATAACATACCACCAGCTTTCTGGTCCATAAGTTATTCAACCTTGAGGGAAAATGGAGGGAACTGGTGTGTCAGTAAAGAATTTTATTTTCAACACTGCGCACAAAGAATTGTCAATGTTGAAGTCATAAAGAAGGAGCGTACCTATACACTTTACGTGGGAAGTTTTCTCAGCCTAAAAACTGACACAATATTGAAGATGCCGCGAGACGTAATCTATGTATATAAACAAAAATCAATGTTTGTATGTACGCTATGCGCTCCGAAACCATTGACCATATTGTGATGAAATTTTGGTAGTGTTCTTAGGACGCCCGCAAAGGTGCCTGGATCATAAAAACTTTTGCTTTTATTTTATAAAACCTAACTGTTTCTTCTTTACGCTACAGCTATTATCAAATAAAAAGATTAAGTTTTGATATCTTTTTCAGATTCGGGATGGTCTCAAGGGCTACGCCAAAGAGATCCAGACTGTTTGTGGACACCAGTTCCCGAGACAGATTGTGACCACTGGACCCCACGCCTGGCTGAAGTTCCACTCCGACGATACTATCGAATACGAGGGGTTCCGTATCAATATTGCATTTAGACAGGAGCCCAAAAGCCGTACGTATTGTCTCAAAACAGAACTTTGAGTGCACTTCTATCCTTCAGTATTTATTGTACTTATGACATCAAATCTTAAGAGCTGTAAGATGTGGATTGAGCATTCTGGTTTCGATTAGGAAAACCAAGCAACTTTCGCCATGGTCAATCCCGGATGGGCCAAACAAAAAAAAATGAAATCTTGAACTTTTCCGTGCACTGCAACCGTTTTATCCCACCAATCGGCATTGGGCAAGCGTAGTTGTATTAATAGACTCACATGTAACACTCACTTATGTATAGATGCTCATGTCAAGCCCTAGAAATGGTAGATAGACATATGTATGTTGGCCTTATCATAGATAGCAGACTCAGCTGGGGACCACACAAGGATCATGTCTGCTCAAAACTAAGATCTATTTTATGCAGATTTACAATACTGAAATACAAGCTTCCATACAACACTCTCAGGCTAATGTACATGGCCCTAGCTGACTCTGTTATTGGATATGGCCTAAGTAGCTATGGTTTGACATACAAAACCTACTTGGAAGATATCTTAACTTACAACTAAGAATACTAAAAACTATTGTCCGAAAATATATAAAATTAAAGTATAAAAATAGTGAAATCGGTTTATTTAGACATTGTACAAATCATGAATATTTATGACAAAATTAAATTTACTATTCTAACCGAACTTAACTATGTAAATAACTTAAATACCTATATCAGGCCGCACAACCTGCGAAATATAGGAAATAAGAAATTTATTCTACCTAAAACGAACAATGTATACGGCACACGAAGTCTGAGTTATATAATACCTAGCTATATAAGTGAATTGCCTGCCGGCATTCAAAACTTATATGCAGAGGGAAAATGTAATTTTAAAAATGCACTGAAAGACTATTTAATAGAGCGAGTCGTTGCGGACAGATAAACCATCATGGTTTGTGAGCCGCAGCTATATTATAAATGTGTAATATTGTAATGTTTTGAATAAATAAATAAATAAAAGAAAAAAAAACTAATTTTTCTCCCATGTACTGATGATGGTGTGCAAAAAAGTCCTCCTTGCTTTATTCAAGTTTCCTGGTGAATTCTTCGGAAAGACTCTCGGGGATGATGCGTATCTTATAATCTGATAGTTTAGTTTAGTTTATTTTGTATACCACGTGGTTCTTATTTCCAAATGTACGTCTACAGCATATCAAGAGTAACAAGTCACTTCAAATTTCAGTCATTAGGACTCAAACAAACAATCAAAGGTAACAACAATATCAAAGTATTTCCCCTGATCAGCATTCTTGTATTGTATTCCAGGAGCAAAATCTTATAGCTGGTCAAAATTATGCAGATTCAATCTCCCATGTAGTCATTAACTAATTTACTACTGTCCAAATATTGGCCAGATAAAATACTGTAGGTACTCAAACATGTAGCAACTATCAAGGAAAATAGAAACTTAAGTAATTGCCATAAGGATCACTTTTTGATTCACGTGTACATAGAGCCGACTGTACATAGTTATTTTCGTCTACGCGATTACATCTTTCGTAGCAGTAGTGCTACGAGTTAGCTGTAGTGCTACGAGTTACGTAGGTCGTAGCATCAATTTCGTGCAGTTCGTAGCAGCACCTCGGAAGTCCAAGTTATAATGTGTGGGATGTCGAATATAACAATTGAAACATGGGCTATATTAGTTCATAGAAATGGTTTGCCACTTTCAAAAACATCTTATTCATTTGATAACTTTTGGCCATTCCTATGAAAAAATGCAGCCAATGTTATATTATTCCATAAAAATATCATGAAATTATCAAATGAATATATTTTTGAAAGTGGGAAACCATTTCTATGGACTAATATAGCCCAAGTTTTGATTTTTTGTCGTATTGACGGCACCACCCTGTGTAAAGTGGTTTTTAATACTTCAAAACAAAGGTGCTGCAATCAATTCTATACGACAACGAATTGCAAACGCGATGGTAACGTTTATTATACCTCATAGCTGGGTGAGTACACTCTTACGATCATTTTTTTTTCGCCAGTAGGTCTGTGATTTTTTACACAACAATCACTGACAAGCAAACCCGCGGCTCGCCTGGTGGTAAGCGGTTACCATAAGCTATAAACGCTTCAAGGGTACTCATGCGTAGTAGACTATTATAGTGGTCCCAACTTCCTGGACGAGGAAGATATGTAGACCAAAAATGAGGCATTTTTAGGGAGAGATACGGAAATATCTAGACAATGGGGTAGGCGAAAGCGGTAGTTTAATAATATTCCTATTTTACTATTGTACGCCGAAACGGCAGGTTGTAGCTGTACAAAAATGTATGTTAATAAGACCTATGATATAACCTATGACTAAGACTGTAAATGGATTTGATTTGATTTGATTTTCCTCTAGAAGCTCCAATAAGCAGTGCATGTATGTCTACGTACTAATTTATCAATCTATCTTTTTTTCACTAGTATATTTAAAATAATAAGAAAGAATAAAAAAAATATTCTTACAGTCACTCAGATTATTATAAAGCACAAACTAAGCATCAGAGCTTAAGTTGTGTTTAAATATTAGCAGTATACTAAATAAACATCCATGACTCGGTAGCAAATTTTCCTACTGATTATACAAACATAAGATTTGACCTGGGACCTCGAGATGAGGAGGCACGTCTGACCACTCGACCAGATGGCCGTGTAAGAATTCGTAATTATTTAAACGCTCAACTCCCTTAAAATATTCAATTATCAAAGGCATTTCATGGAAAACTTTGGCAATCTTTAACTTTTACACTTTCAAGTTACCAAAGTCGGAGCATAATTTTGTTCTTAATACCATCGTCTTTATGCAACAGGATTGTTCAAAACTTTTATTGTTATTATGCTGCTGGAAAAGCACTTGCAGGCTATCCTAAACAGATTAAATTATGCTCTTATTTTACTTGTCAGCTTTCCTCGACAACGTGTAAACAGATATGCTTTTAAACGCGACACGATGCAACTTTCCTACACACCACATACAGAATAAAAACAGGTATAAAACTCAGGGAAAAGAAAATAGAGGACAAGCCATCGCTTAACATTTGACAGCTGTATGCACTTTGAGAATACATTGCCCCTAGTTACACAAGAACTGAGTACACTCGCTATTGAAATTAAAAAATCAAAGCTATTTTTAACCGACTTCAAAAACGAGGAGGTTTTCAATTCGGCCGGTATGTTTTTTTATTTTTTATATCATAACAATTCAAATTCAAATTATTTATTTGCGAACATGGGTCATATACAGGTGGTGCTCAAATACAAATAAAGGGCTTACTAACAATACCACTGCTCTGCCAAATGTTAACATTTTGTAACTTCAAACACTGTAGCTTAATATTTGAAAAAACTGACTACACGAGTTTGTTGCCAGAGTCTCCTCGGTAGTTTAACTTTTGGAACCGGTGTAAATTCAGACACGATAGACAGACAGACATGATACATGAGGAGTTAGGGCCATAAAACACCACCACGCTGGCCCAATGCGGGTTGGTGGGTTAAAGTGGTTGCAGTAACAACCGAAACCAACGGCTTGGCGTGCCTTCCGAAGCACGGAGGTGCTCGAGATTGTAATTTTGATTGACCCATCCTGGGATCGACGATGACGAAAGTTGCTTTGTTTTCGTAATCTAAACCAGAGCTTTCAAACTACTACGCCACCGAGCTCCTCATTCTCGTATTCTCTTATTGCACTTATTTCGATGTAATCACAAAATGCGGACTTAACGCTTAATGACAGCCCTGGCAGTCAAACAGAAGCTAAACGTCGACTCTAATAGCGGTACATAACACTTAAGTCGTTTTTTTTAAACTAATAACCAAATGATGACGGTCGTCTGGCCGAGGTCTACAAAGCCAGAGATCCGTGATTTGGTTCCCGGTAGGGACAAATGTTTGTATGACGAGTGCCTACTAACATTTTTGTTCACGAGCTATGGATGTTTGTGGGTGAAAGCGGTTGCATCGATAACCGGGATCTTTTTTTAATCTTAACGAGGTAACTCTTGGCCTTCATCACACCTGATGGTAAGTGAAGATAAGGCCGACGATGGAAGCTAGCTACACCCGGATTCCTCAACCACAGAGGAACTGGCTATCTTGCCTCTAACTGCCGGAACACAACAACGCTGTTAACATTATTGTTATGGCGGCAGACTTACGTAAGATGGTGGTAGCTAGCCAGGCGGACTCAGAAAAACCCTACCACCAACCAAACCCAGTAGAAAATTTCTGCCCCTACGGGAATCGAACCCCGGACTCGAACACTGGACCACAGAGGCGGTTAAAAATCATGGAGTTCGAAATTACTTTTTTCCCCACCAGCTGCAACCAAACATGGTGAACTTCCTTTGTGCCCGTAATAAAAAGCAAAATGCCGAACCATTATACGCTAGCAGGCAAAATTGGAAAAGCAATATACGTCTGGTTTCATACTGAATTTTTTACGGGTATCTGTCGCTAGGCCGACGTATTTTTCATTGGTTTTCATTTCGGCGACAATGATTCGCTCAGGCTACCGTTTACCCAAATTCCATTTTACGGAATGATTTTTCGCCAAACTATTTGTTAAAATACACAAACAAATCTTTCATCATCATCATCACCAGCCTGTATACGTCCCACTGCTGGGCTCAGGCCTTCCAACATAGGTGAAACACATGAGGAGTTTGGGCCATAAATATATACTGTAGCCGCTTTGACCGACCAACCCGCATTGAGCCAGCGCGGGGCGCCGCGGGGTGGTGCCCCGCTGGCTCAATGCGAGTTGGTTGGTCAAAGCGGCTACAGTTACGACCAACGGACGGCTTAATGTGCCTTCCGAAGCACGGAAGGCACACTAAGCCCTCCGTTGACCCATCCGGGATCGACCATGGCGATACTTGCTTTGTTTTCTTGATCGAAACCAGGGCGCACGAACCACTACGCTACCTAGCTCCTCGTCAAAATAAAGAAGTTATTGGGTTGATAAAATAAGTTTTTTAAATAAACTAATAGTGTCCGACTTTTCAATCATCAAATATTATTTGACAAATAAAGAGATTTTATAAAGATTTGGCGCCTTGTCAATGGTATTCTCTACTTCTTTTTTATTCTCAATGGGGTTCCTCTCGGACTTCATCTCAACTGATGGCAAGTGATGATAAGGCTGAAAATGGAAGCTAGCTATATCCGGATTCCTTAACCACAAAGGGGCTGGCTATCTTACCTCCAACTGCCAAAACACAACAATGCTGTTAACATTAATGTTATGGAAAGACTTAAATAAGATGGTGGTAGCTAGCCAGGAGGACTTAGAGAAGCCCTTTTAGGTCTAGGTGCCAACCACCATTCCACAGATGTGGTTTAACTTAAATGTTCAATAAGTGTCATATTCTGCAGACTATTCTAGTACCTACTATTTTTTTTTTTAGTTTTCTGTATTTCTTCACAGGTAAAATCCACAGAGATTGTTATGACGAGATAGAAGGACTAATGAATGGATACATTGGTTCAGATAAAATAAAGGACTCTTGCAGAGAAGAAAGCAAAGGGCAAGCCTTAGACGTGTTGTGGACTATCCGAACACCAGAGAATACCAAGGTAACAAACAACAATTTAATCTTAGAAAAGACCAAAAGACACTTAAAGAACAAAGGTTTTGCTTAAATTTCTAAGATAAGCTATAAAAACTAAACAAACATTATTTAACGGCGCAAAAGCATTTATTGGGATGAAAAAATTTACTGATAAACTTTTTAATTTGGAACATTATTAAACAGATGTAATTACTCTATGATATTTATATCAGAACATGTCCTCATCTCACGCTTTGTTTCAGATATACCTCAATTTCACTTCATATGTTCTGCAGAAACCGAACGAGTGTGAAGAAAATGTGATCCAAGTTTTCGGGTCAGAGCTGGAATATTCTGCCAGGTAAAATATAAAATAGACAAATTAATAAATAAATGTATATGACTAGTGAGGACTTGAGGGAACCATGTGAAACAAATTCTTCTGTTTCTCGTATTTTGTCTTTGTCATCCTACCTCAAAAATAAATGGGTATAAGAGATATAGTGGTAAAAGTTGAAGTTGAGAGCCTGCCACGAGTTCATCAAGGATTCGTGGGGTTAGGAACATAGGAATTTGTACACAGATACTTTTTTACGGAAGTCACAGTAAAATGCGACGAAACTGACTAATAAATACCATGGTGTCTCAAATAAACATAGCTTTTACCGATATCTTACTTTCTTCAGCCCGATGAAACTCATTTCCATGTCATACTTTCAACGTTCTCCCTCCTATGACATGGGTTCCATCAAAATAGTTGTTGTTGTCTTTAGGTCAGTACGGAGTGAACAGTGTGGTAAGTTCCTTAGGCCAGCAAGATGGAGGGATGCTTAGGCTGCACTAGCTGTCTTCGTATGTGATCTCTTCCAACCGCTTTTATCAGGTGGTGTCGAGTAATGATTGTTACCAAGGACTGTTAAGGACTCCATTCTCTTAACCCTTTATACCCGGTTCAATATGAGCGTGACGATGCCTTAAAATATTTTTTACCGCGAATTGCAATTATTTTTGCGGGAACCATCCGCATGCGAGTGCGGTACCGTTGGCGTTCACAAAAATAATTGTAAGTCGCGGTAAAAAATATTTTAAGGCATCGTCACGCTCATATTGAACCGGGTGTAAAGGGTTAAGTTCCGATGGCTCTTCTGTCCTCTCATAATTGGCTGTCCCGTTTAGAGTAAAGTTGCCTGTTAATATACCGACTTGTTATTGTGAAATTTTATTTCAAATCTACGTACTCATGTATTATTTCAGTTGACTAAAACATTTCTTTTATAAAAATCTAATAAGTTATGAAAAATTATTTAATTTACAAGCAATGTTTAGTACATAAACAAGAACTTGACTGGTAGCACCAAAACCATGTACAAAATGCTATCGTTTTGTACACAAATATGGTCCTCGTCGTCTTGTTTGTTTGTATATTTGGAGTTTTGAATTTTGTAATTTATTTCTCTTTTGTAAAGTCCGTTGAGTATGGGCTTTCTCCACCAGTTTAGATAAGATTTAACTAGTGTGTCATCACATTTCAAACATTAGTGTGTTGAGTTGAGACAGGACTGTGAAAATATAAATATTTGTGAAGCGAGATATTTTTACGTAATATTTTTGAGACAGGACAGGATTCGAGTTGTATGTTGTTAAGTGTGTTAATAAAGTATTGTAAAAGGAAGACATAAATCATTCTTTTGAAAAAGAAATCGTTCTTATTTCATAAATAATTTATAGGTTATTATGTTGGGGTTGATTCTTTTTTTATCAGTTGCTTTTTAATTTACTAACTTACACACACACTCTACAACTAAATACAATATTACTGATGAAAAACAGTATTAATACTTACTATCAATAAAATAAACAATAGTTTCAATAGTGTACCTACGTAGTGCAAAACAAACGCGCGTACTCACGCACACATAATAGGTTGGGGAAAAGGTTTCTTCGCATTTTTTAAGAAAATTCAAAACATTTTTTAATATAGTTTATTTACATTTAACTAAAGTATGTAGGTATCATTTTGTTCGATAACTTTTTGCCATCTTGTAGGCAGGGACATGATCACATTGCTATAGAAATTTTGGGGCTTCTGATCAATATACCGCGACAAGTGGTTTTGGCAGTCCTCTCGTGATGTTAACCTGACACTACCTAGAGAATTCTGAAGAGAGCGAAACAGGTAGAAATGGTCTAGCGTTATCATGATGAAAAACCACACCCCTTCTATTGATTAATTCCGGCCGCTTTCTCTCGACTTCTTGCTTTAATCTCATCAGTTGTTCGCAGTAGAGTTCAGAATCGATGGTCCTGCCTGGTGGTAACAGCTCATAATGAATAATGCCCTTCCAATCCCACCACACACACATCATCACCTTGTTGCGAGTTAACCCGGGTTTCGCCACAGACTGTGAAGCCTGACCGGCCTTTGACCACGACCTTTTTCGCACGTTCTTGTCGTCACGTACGACTTTTCCACTTTCCATCACCAGTTATCAGCTTCTTCAAAAATGGTTCGGTTTCATTACATCGTAATAAAGAATCAAAAATGAGTACACGGTTCATTAGATTTCTTTCAGTGAGCTCGTGGGGTATCCAAATATCGAGCTTTTTTGTGATCCCATTTTTTTTTAAATGCGCCAAAACTGTTTTGTGGGTCAATTCCCAGTTCTTCAGCTACGTCGTAACTACTGATATGCCGATCTTGCTCCAGTTTTTCAAAAATGGCATCAATTTTATCCGTAATAGGGCGACCAGACCGACGTGCATCTTTGACATCAAAATTTCCGGATTGAAAACGCTTAAACCAAATTTGTGCTACTCTCACAAACACTGCACTAGGTCCATAAACATCGCAAATTTTTTTCGCGGCTTGCGTTGCATTTTTACCTTTTTTGTAATAAAATTTTAAAATGTATCGAATTTCTTCATCAGATTCACTCATCTTGACAGTTAGAAAAACAAATGAATAAACACACATTTTCCTAATTTTAATTTGGAATTATCTTTTTTAAAATCTAAACTTTTAATGATACCAAAACCAGGCAGATACAAATAGTACAGCCAAAGAGATTTTATTACAAGTTCATACATACTATAATGCGAAAAGAGTTTTTCCCCAACCTAATAGATACAATACAAGTAGATAATAAATACTGTTTACATCTGTTTCTCCCCGCAGCGTTCGTTTGACGTCTAAGATTGACATCTATTCCCAGTATACAAAATACGCTGTGGCTATTGTCCAAAATGCAACATCTCCACTTGCACTTTAGTTACAGTCATCTGTTACACCATCTGCCCGTTTCCCTTCAGCATCAGTAACTCTTCCACTTCCAATTCCTTTGGTTTATTTTGGGGTATCTGAAATCTCGTTATTCAACTTAATTATCTGACAGGTACCAGACGTTCTATGAATACGCGATCAGCCACGTCGATTGCAATTTATCTTGAATACGAAGCTTCCAGAATACTTTTACTTTACAACCCTGTGGTCTATCATTTGACTCCCAAATTAGTTGCCAAGCCTTGAATAGATTAATTTTGAGAATGTCAACTGGAGGCGATCAATGTCTAATACATATTTATACTTCAAGAAGACTACAAGCACGACAAACGACAAATAGTGACTAGTTAAATAATGAATAGGTTCTAAAAATCGCATAATATTTGTTCGAATTTCAACCAAAAAGGTCAAAACTCACCGCGCAATACTTAATTCTGTTTTGATTTTAAATTCGATTCCATGATTCATATTATTACACTGAGACAAGATAACGATGTTTTAAAAAGTTTTGGTAGCTTCATTTAGATGCTAATAACTGAAACAAGTTTTAGAAAATTGATTATTAGCTTCAAAATCTGGCTAGAGAATGAATCATTTCAGAAAGTTTAACTCCAAAGTTTATTAATAATAATAATAATAATAATTCATTTATTTCAGATTTCAATCCATATGCGTTTACATTAACATTATTTTATTAGTTATGTTAGTAACAATATTAACTTAAAGTATGTTAGATGGTTAGTAACAGGAATAAAATTTTGATATGTAATTATAATAAATGTCATAAATATTAGGAGTCATAGACGGTCTACTAGTAATTTATAAGTAAATGTAATAATAATGTCACTAAATATACAAAAAATTGAATTTTGAAATTGAATTTAAATTTTTTTATGGTCAATAACAATTTAAAATTAATAAAATAAATAAATAGTAATAATTAAAAATCGATTTTTTTTTTTTTTTTTTTTTTTTTTTTTTTTTTTTTTTTTTACACAAACTTCAGTCACTACCACCTTCATCCTGCACTGCAGCAGACATGCCTGCTGCTGCAGTGCCGTATGTAGGGACAGTCGAGTCTTTGGGAGATCATTGCCAGTACTGCATTGGAGCTAGCCCGCACCCTGCGCACCAGGGAAGCACACTTCTTGCGCATCATCGTATGAAAGCAATTTGTCCTCGCCACCGCGAACATGCCCGATGCGCTGCAGAAGCGGGGCAGCCCCAATACTGTCCTAAATGCATTATTGTACTGGATGCGAAGGGAATTGTAGGTTTTTTGAGTATAATCTGCCCACAGGGCACACGTGTACAGAGAAGTACAATATGCCTTAAAGAGAACAACTTTCACCTCATCTGTACACCGCGCAAACCTGCGCGCCAGCATGTTTGCCCTCTTCGACAACGCCCTCCGCTCCCGTTCGACATCTACATCGTCTTTGAGGTCGCTCGAGACAATATGACCTAGGTACTTAAAATTTGAAACCCTGTCCAGAGAAGACCCATTTAGATATACTGATGGTACTTTTAGAGGGCATGGCCTACCTGCGGCCTCAAAGACCATGTATTGACTCTTCTTAACATTATAAATCAAACCGTGTCCTCTTGCGTACTCCTCACAGATACGCAAGAGCTTCCGCAAGCCACAAACCGACGCGCTGAGCAGAACCATGTCATCGGCGTAGCTTAAGTTATTTACGCATACGCTGTCAATAAAACATCCGATGCGTTGACTGCTGAGCGCGACGATCAGTGCATTCACATATAAATTGAACAGCGTAGGAGAAGACAAACCCCCCTGTCTCACACCACACTGTAGCCGATAAGAGTCTGACAAAGCACCCGCCCATCTAACGCTGTTGACCTGGTTCGAGTACCAATACCTGAAGATGTTAACAAGTTCGCCGGGTAGACTAATGTTCTCAAGTTTCTCCCACAAAATATCATAATTCACCAGGTCAAATGCCCTAGACAGGTCGAGAAAGCAAGCATATACGGGAGTCCTTCGACTCGTGTAGTATTTGACGGTGTGCTTAAGACAGTGTATAGCACTTTCTGTAGACAATTGGGGTCTAAACCCAAACTGGTTATCGTGCAGCATTACATATTTTTCCAACTGTACATTAAGTAGACCGTCAAACACCTTCGACACAATAGTTGCCAATGAGATAGGCCTGTAATTATTTTTATTTGCAAGGTCTCCTGTTTTATTTTTAACAATGGGTACCACTACAGTTTTCATAAAATCTGAAGGCAGGTAGGAATGACTTAAGCTAAGAGAATAAAACATTGCTAGTAGTCCATTTATATGTGGGCCCGCATGAAGCAGGTGCTCAACACTAAGTCCATCGTGCCCTGGCGACTTTCCTTTTGTCATACGGTTTAAAGTTTGTGACACATCTTTGGCTGTAAAGCGCACCCCTATATTCCTTTTGGAAAAGACAGCATTGATCACCCCCTTCGACGGACCCAAAGGCGACTGTACAGAAAAATTGTCTTTAAAAATATTCGCAATATCCCTATGGTCGCAAACACCATCGACACTCGCCGGTAAACCAGGCTTTACATTCAAAACATTAGTAGATTTCCAAAAGTCACGAGTCATTAAACCATGCTAATTAAACTATCTGCGGAGCTGAATGTAATTTGCAAAGGGAATGCAAATTATCAAAGGATCGCAGAGCTATTGAGATTTCTTGTCTTCTGAGACTAAGTTAATGACGGCCTCTCATTAAGCCCACAAAAATCTTGCTGGTCGTTCGGTAGACGTTTCGTGAAAAAAAAATATGGCGTAAGACAGTCAAAGAAAGATGTTATATTGTCTCCCACCAAATTTATTTTTATACAACAGAACACAAGCGATCTAATTCTAACCTGGTAGTAATTGCAGGCTATCGTCATATTGACACCTGCGTTATCAAGGTAAAAATTAATCATCAAAATCTCAGAATAACAATGCACCTGCAATTCCAAGTGATTTCATCCAAGTGAGTTTAGTCATTTTAGGCCCCAGGGCCCAAGGTGAAAGCCTTTCATGTCCAGAAAAATTATACTGGCCCTAATTCTGGTAAACACATGCTAAGTCTAAATTTAAGTTCAGTGCATTTCTTTCTATCAAAAGGAATACGAAAAGGATGGCTGTCATATAATTTGACATTTAGAAACGTGCGTTCAATTTTCGACCTTATTGAACGTGTAAAATGCAGTGTTTAGGAGGCACCTCCGTACATGCCGTCTAAAATTGTCTATGGTTTCTTAGAAATCTATCTAAATTTAAGTGACAGCTCTAAACAGATTCTTGCTATCTTTTTCCTATTACTTATTGCGAGAAAGAGATATACGGTACTTAAATTTAGAATTAAAGTGTGTTCCCAGAATTAGGCCCACTGTCTACTTTTTCCCTCTATCCGAGACACAGCGAACTGCTTTACGGCCGAGATAGGAAAGGCGGTGGTATACCTACCCAGACAACCCTATTTATTTATGAAAAGATAAAAATAGCTTTTTTGATTAAAATAGCTTTTCTCAACTCAACTGGAAGCTTAAAAATGCTTGTAAAAGTAATCTTTCGGATACTAGAGGTGTTAATTTCAATGAGTGGTAAGATAAACTTTGCTATAAATATCGCTTTCTATCCTTCTTCTTAAAAACGTTATGAAGATGGACAGAAAGCGGTGTCGCAATTAGCAGGTTAAACCTAGTGCTCCGGTAGCGTAGTGGCATTCGCGTGAGGCCGGAAATCAGGAGACGCGGGTTCGAGTCCCGCCTGGAGCAAAATATTTTTTCATCGTTTTCTTTCTTTATTTGTAATTGTTACAATACAATAGCCCCCGTATTCATAAAAACAAGTGAACTTATATGAGGCTTATAAAGTGTTTTGTTTTTCTCACTCGTATGAGAAAGGAAAAAGATACAACATATTTTAGCAGTGTTTTATCTAAAATAGGTTTATTGAGCGTTTATGAATATGGGCGTATGTGTTTAAACGCATCAAAAACATTAAAAATTTGATTATAAAAAGATGTTAATTCTTTCTAGTAGTAAATAAATCATTTTACTTTTATATTTTAAAGAATAACTAAAAAAATGAGGCCAGATCCAACAAATTGGAGAAATAGTAGCTATTCACCGAACATCTTATTTTTTATTAGAAATCTTCGAGACATTTCTCATTGAACCTCGAATTGAAATAAGTCTTAGGTACTAGTTTTGTGTACCCAACTAGAATATTAATTAAATTATCAATTGACTTCTAGTTCACTTGAAGCAACCAATTTATTCAAAGATTGAGGCGTAGCCAATTTGGTAAAAGTTTTCTGGTGTAATCAGTAATTTGCTGGCAATTTGGTGCCAGACAGAGCTAAAATTGAGCCGCCAAAAATCTGCCTAAAATATGCTAGGGGAGAGTGGGGTTATTGCGAACTCGGGGTAATTCCGGACAAGACTGTTTACCATAATAAATTGCCCAAAGTAAGCATCATTAAGATCTTGTGTTACGGATACTAGATAACGGAGAAATAATGATAATAATATGTCTTTTAATATAAGAAATATACACACACCACATGCACACATATACGTATATATTTGCTCCTACCGGGATTCGAATCTTGGACCCCTGACCGAGTAGCCTGTATAGCAAGGGGCACAGACCACTCGGCCAGTTAGTCATATTAATAATACCTCATAAGCTATTCATCATCATCATCATGAGCTATGTACTATGTACGTCCCACTGCTGGGCACAGGCCTTCCTACATGGGAACAACACATGAGGAACACATTAGGAGCTATTCATCATCACCAGCCTATATACGTCCCACTGCTGGGCACAAGCCTTCCTACATGGCAGAAACACATGAGGAGTTTGGGCCATAACACCACCACGCTGGCCCAGTGCGGGTTGGTGGGTTAAAGCGGTTGCAGTAACAACCGGGACCAACGGCTTAACGTGCCTTCCGAAGCACGGAGGAGCTCAAGATTATAAATTTGATTGACCCATCCAAGGACCAACCATGGCGAAAGTTGCTTTGTTTTCGTGATCGAAACCAGAGCGCTCAAACCACTACGCCACCGAGCTTCTCAGGAGCTATTACTGCCTTGATATTTAGAGGTGGGTCCGCCTGACATTAAGTTTTTTTTAACGTTAACGGGGTAACTCTTGGCTTTTATCTCACTTAGTGTTAAGTGAAGATAAGGCCGACGACGGAAGCGAGCTACACCCGGATTCCTCAACTACAGAGGAACTGGCTATCTTACCTCCAACTGCCGGAACACAACAATGCAAACATTGTTGTTATGGCGGCAGAATTAAGAAGATGATGGTAGCTAGCCAATCGGATTTAGAAAAGCCACCAACCAAACCGAGCAGAAAATTTCTGCCCCCACGGCAATCGAACCTCGGACCTCTAGATCTAAGTTAGGTGGTCTCAACCACTAGACCACAGAGGCGGTTATAAGTATGCTTATCATGATGAAAACTCTCCAAAACCGTTTAATAGATAGCTTCTATGTTGTTGTAGGGAAGATCGGTAATTCCAAATGCAGAGTAATTTTAAACGAGGCTGTTCCAAGATGGAAAAGGTTAGATGACAGTCTTTTCTGCTAGTAGAGACACTGGTTGCGAATACCATGGTGTCTCAAATAAACATAGCTATTACCGATATCTTACTTTCTTCAGCCCGATGAAACTCGAAGCTCAGCTTAGTAGAGACACTGGTTGCGTTTGCCAGGCGGTAGGGATAAGCAGTGTCATCTGGGCATGTAGCACCACCTTTTTTACTTCAGCCGTGAAACAGTTCGCTGTCATTCAGATTGAAGGGAAAGGTAGCCAGTGTAACTACTGGCCATGGACGGCATTTCATCTTAGACCTCAGGATGACAACGTACCTGCAATACCAAGTGATTTTTTCCTTGTTATTGCAGATGTATAAATATATGCGACGGTAACCACTTACTACTAGATTTGTTTTTCATCAAGTTGTATAAAAAAGAGAGGGGAGGCTATGCTCAATGCTAGGTAATGAACATGTCATTGTGTTTTTAATCCTTTTTATTATGATGTTATCAGCTCTGGTCAGTCTTGTCCCGCGTTCAGAAGCAACCCACAGCGGAGAGTGTGTCGCATTACTGAAAGACACACACTGGCACACACACACTAGCACACACCTCCATCATTGACGTGCATCTCTGACTTCCTCGGCGTTTAATTATTAATATTTTAACTGTCCAAATGCTCTATAAATCTCAATGTATATTTTATATTGGCCTTCATTCTCATTATAATTTTGTTACTCTCTGATAACAAAGTGAGTATCCGTAATTGTCTGATGTTTTGTGTACTTATCTTACTAAATAGGAGTTTTAGCAGTGTAAGCTGTAGATTTATAAATAAGTTACGAAAAGTGAAGACGATGAAGTCATCACTGCCTTTCAAAAGATTTTTTTCACCAGGTTAGCACACTACTGTGGTTCCGTGGCCAATTCAGTGACAACCAAAGGCAACGAGGGTGGAAAAGGCAAGGACAAGGGGAACCTGATGTATGTCCGCTTCTTTGCTTCTATGACTGCCAAGGAGTCCAAGTTCAATGCTACCTTCACCGCTTTCAGGACCTTGGATCCTAGTAAAGACGGTGAGTTGAACGTTAAGTTTGTAGTGTCATTTTAGGGGTTCTCGATTTGGTTCCGTTGGAACATACTACCGAGTCTGGGACATCCTCAGGCTCGGTGGAGTGAGTGGCTCCTCCACAGAGTGGCTGGCAGTAACTGGATGAAGCCAAGTGGTGTTCTAATCGAGAAGCCTATGTCCAGCAGTGGACTGTTGTAGACTGATGATGATGGAGCATACTAAGCTTAACCTAGTTCCTTGTTATGGATGGAAAAAATGGATGGAAAGAGTGTACTTGAGTATTTATTATAGTCAGGAATAGTTAAGGGAAGGAAACAAAACATAATTTATTTTAATTAACGGTTTTAGTTTTTATCTAATACTCAATTTAAAATTTATTATAAAATAAAAATTCTTCGCGTACCCTACGATTAACTTCCAATCACAACATGTAGCAAAACAAAGTTATAGTAATGAATTATATTCAGTTAGCAAATTTTATGACGATTCCTAATATATGTAACTATCTAAATAGGCCTTAAAGACAATTTTCGAGATATAATCGTTTTAAAGATTGCGTGGCAAATGCGTGGCGATTGCGTGACAGATGCGCCGCAACGGCGAAATGGCGTTGGACGGCTAAGGGGTTATACCTACCTCCCAATGGTATAAGGAGTGCGTATGCGCAAACAGTGAGTGGCAATAAGTGTCACGGTAGGTGTGTCACTAGTGGGTAGTCACCCACCCCACTGGCCCATATTTTCCTGTAACATTACAAAAACTAAATAAAATTATTTAACTTAAAAAAATGTAATTTGGTAAGAAACAAAGCAAATTTTTAACGTTTTTGAGGTCAGAAAGTTGAAAAGTAATAATTGAAACTATTCGTGAATATAACAGTTTTTCCTTCGTTAACATTACTCAAGAAAGTATTTTAATTACAAAGGATAGAGGGCAATTTTGTATGGAACTCATAATCAATACGAATACAGAAATACTTTTCAGATATAAAACTAATTTATTTTTTAATTAAAAATGAAATGCATATCTATTTTTAAAAAAATAAAAATTATAACTGAAAAAGGCGCATAGAACATATCACATAAACATTTAATACTTGAGCGTACGATATATTATTATAGATATTTTTATTGACTTGATAGAAAATGATACCTACATATCAGTATTATTTCATAGGTACAACCCAAATTGTTCGCTTTAACTGCAAAAAACTATTAGCAATCTAGATAATAATATAACTATGTTGTTTTATTTTATGTAGGTAGGTGTAGGTACATACATCAATAAGTTTTGTAATGCCCTATGTTCTTTAAAATCTAAAAATAAAAAAACTGAAATATTATTATCTCAACCAACCATACTTTAACCATATTTTATTTATTCGTGCCCTTTATTGCATTAAAAGCTTACAAATAGCGGACTTAGTGCCATTCAAAATGCTCTTCCAGCCGACCAGCCCCCTTATTCTCAACTGTCGGAAAGTATTCGAATTTCAGAAACTCTATACCTGTCACTTTTTATCGCGGTGCATCAAAACGAGACGGCATGTGACTTTTCGAATCGAATCCGTGATCCGACAATTGAGAATAAGGGGGCAGAAAGGAATATAAGATAGGCGACAACGATTCAATAATAATAATAATAAAAAAATATAAATATCGCAAAATTTTATAAAATACACAAATTTAATTACGAACTAGTGAATGAATTCTGAAATTTATAAATTTATCAAAATTCTAATCTTAGAATTATCAAAGCTTATAGAATCTACGAAAGTTATGTTACTTGAAGTTGATATCATTCCAGGAATCTATTTATTCCATTCAGATTTTGGAATGACTGGAATTAAGCAAATCTAAGATAATAATTATTCAAAATATTTCCTAACTGGAGTTACTATTCCAAATGTTTTCGAAGGAAATTATTCCTTATTCAATAGAACAAGCTTTCTGAATGTAAATGTCATTTTGCAGAAAAATGCGATGAAGATGAGGAGTTTGATTGCGAAGATAATACCTGCATCGCCATCGACTTGAAATGCGACAGATATGCCCATTGCAGACTCAAAGCTGATGAGGATCCTGACTTGTGCAAGGTGAGCCTGCTAAAATCAACTGTCATTCATTACATTACAATTAATGTAAAGAGTCCTATAATGGCGGTAGTCTAGATCAACGCCTATTAAAGAGGTATTTTTATTTTCGTGTTTTATTATTGTTTGCTTATCCAAACAACAAATGAAACGCGAAAATAATAATAGGTAACCTTAGTGTTAGGTTTTATTAGTTGGTTATCATTACAAGAATAAAAATCGAAAATAAAGATACTTACACTAAAATAATAACAACTGAACTTTCGCCTATCTGAAGCTTAAAAAAGTAAGAGTTGGTTAAAGCAACAATAAAACACGAAAATAAATATACTTACACTAAAATAATAACAACAAAACTTTTGCCTACCTGCAGCTCAAAAAGTGACTACATAACTTATTATACAAAGTGTTACAAAGTTATTAATAATAATAAGATTAAGGAACAGATTCTCTAATTAAATTACCTACGTGCCTGCTAATCTCAGGATACATTGTATTTTTCAATTTATCCAAATATTTAAAATGTTTCCTAATTTAGTATGAAAATTCAATTTATTATCAGAATCCGAAAAGTTTAATTTAAATGTACGAAATCGCAAGCGAATTCCCAGTTACGAATCCCACTTTAAAAATAAGCCTTATTGCGTTACTCATAGAGGTTTAAATTGTACTATGAATATGAATTCTTTTTCCCAGGGTAAAACCGAGTCAATGATAAGCCAGCCTCACATAATGGTGATCTTGATCATCTTCTCGCTAATCCTGTCTGGAATGAGCTTTGTCTTCCTCTTCAAATGTATTCGCAAACTGTATCAAGACCACAAGATTATAAAGGTAAGAATAATGTTAGTTATAAAGGTAATTATAAAGGTATTATAAAGGTAAGAAAATTGACAGACTTACTGTCTGACAATTTTCTGACATTACTACAATATAGGTCATCAGACCGAAGTTGACCCAACCGACTGTAGTTTGTAGCTAGAAATTTTGAAAGTTATACTTGCACAAAATAAATGAGTTTCCAATTGTTATGGAAGACCTTAAAATCAACGTTACAAGTAGCAATAAAATTGCTTCTATTATTGATGATCGTATAAATGATTTCGTGTGAATGATATAGAGTTATTTATCACGGTTTTCCACCTCAACGACGTAGCATCACGGATACTGTCATCATATAGTTAGCGCCAAACTCTTCCGAGGCCCATTTCAATATTTCTGCAGAAAAAACAAAATGCATCAGACATAGCTATGCCTGATATTACATAGCTATGTATTCTTGGCTATTTGTATTTCATTTTACAAGAACTCACCAAAAAAAACAATGTTTTTTGAACGGCAAAGAGAATAAAACACTACATTATGTTTCAGAATTAACATATTTGTAGGGAAAAATTTACTTATGTGTAATATTAATGAAATAATATTAAATGAATCTAAAATATCAGCTTCCAAAATAAGAATAATTCTAGAGGATCCTACGAACCCTTCCAACTCGTTTGCCCTATATTTCCTAGCTACGTATTTGTCCCTCATTATCTAAAAGATATGTGGGTCACTGCTGGGGTAGTGCATTTTTATTCATAATTGAGAGACTTTACAGCCTCATATTAAAACCAGTTTAGGTTAAAATTTAATTAAATAGTTTAAGTTTGATTTATCTTCAATAATACTGCATCCATAGGGTAGCGTGTAGAAATTACAATCGCGTAACTATCGTAATTCATTGTGCATTAGATATGCTCAGCACCCCAATTCTGCTATTGTATTTTGATCTAAAACGAATCGGAAACGCTTAAGTTACAACGTTTTTGTATTCTGCTAACTCAATGCAATCGAAACTTAACCGAAACGTATCAGTTTGGTATTCTACTAACAAACACGTAACGCGAACTGTTCGGTTCAATCATTGTTTTGTATTCTGCTAAATATTTAACATTTGTGGCGCAACGAAACGCATCGATAGTTTTTTGTGCGAACTGACCAAAAGTCTAGTCACTTTGGATGGCATTTCATTTTAGGCCCCAGGATGACAATGCACCTGCAATATCAAGTGACTTTTCCTTGTTATTGCAGGTGTCTATAGGCGGCGGTAACCGCTTACCATCAGGTGGGCCGTCAGCTTGTTTGTCATCCAGTTGTATAAAAAAAAAACTAAGCGAAAATATATTTTTTTCTTGCAATATTGCTAACAATTATCGAGTCGAAGTTGAACCAACCGAGAGCGTTTCGTTAGCGTTCCGGCTTTATAAGCAATGTTAGTGGAATACCTTTTTGTATTACAACCGCATTGGTAACCGAACCGCAGCCGATCCGTTTAGGAAAATAAATAGCAGAATTAACCCACATAGAACTAGAATGAGTCTTCTGGAAATGGCATATTCTACTCAGAGATATAGTAAAGCTTGTAGCATCTATATTCTGGACTCAGAAAGAGTAAAAACAGGGGTGACACAAAAGATCCAATGGGTCGAGTGAACTGTAGCCTGCTCATGGCTCCGCGTTAAGATAAGTTATAACAACTTTACTTTCGTAACTACCCACTCCACACAATATCGTTTAACGCGTAACTCCAAACGATTTACGTAATGAAGAGTTCATGCCTAGTGCCAGGCATTGAACATCGGCTCCTTTTTAACCAGCAGATAGAGATTTTATCAACTATCCATTTTGACCCCCGACAAAAAAAGAGAGGTGTTAAAAGTTTGACGTGTCTGTCTGTATATCGCTGTATCTTTGTGTCTGTCTGTGGGGAATCGTAGCTCCTAAACGAATGGACCGATTTTGTTATTTTTTTTTTGTTTGAAAGCTGACATGACTAGGATGGTTCTTAGCTATAATTTATGAAGATCCATTCAGGCGTTGAATGACTATCATCTCATTTTATACATGATTGAAGGGTTCCACTACCTTTCACAGATAAGATTAATTTTAAATTTGGTGTACTGTCACTTAGGTGACATTCCCATGACATACTAACCTTGAGCTAATCCTATACCATCAAAAAGTCTGCGGGATCTTAACTATATGTGTAGTATCACAAATCAGGAAAAATCTCCTGAAACCGTGAAAAATACTAATAGGTAATTCATTTTCATGCATAATTTTTTTGCGCAAAAGTTGAAATTTTTCATCGATTTCACCGTCTTTCACTGTGGCAATAAGGCGGGCGACATAGAAGTCAAATAAACGTCACTAAATTGATTTACGCGCCATGATGAATATTTGGCTGTGTTGCAGTTTTTTCTATAAAAAGTCTTGGTTTTGTACGACGCAACAAAGCAAATCAAAAGAAAATGGAGTATCGAATACTCTTCTGCAAATTTTTACCCATTTTTTAGTATATTGTACATGTATAGACCTGGCCGGGTCTCCATACACTTTTGAAACAGCTCTTTTAAAAGAGGTTTATTTTCAAACGACGAATTTTAAGCCAGAATCACGTGTCTGGGCTTTTTAACACACTGAGTTAGTATCGATTAAATCGCGTGTCGCCTGCTCGTTTTTAAACATCGTTTGTGTAATTTGACAACCTTTTCCCTTTTTTGACTATTCCATTTGTTGAGATATCAAATTACTGTCTCCATCCATATATTATGCACAAACAAAATGGAGATTCGTTTCTTTGTCGTACTTCTAAAGCATGAAATTTTGTGATCGCACGTTTTCCTCCTTCATTTATGATAAAGGAATCTCTTTAAACGAGGCATGAAACAGTGTAAAGACAGTTTATATGAACAGATAGACAGATAATTACATTTTTTTTTTATTGCAAGCAAATTTCAATGTATGTACAGATAACAGCATATCAAATGCTACAGTTGCACTACGAAAACCGCCTCTATTGCGAACGTAGCAAGGGCGTCAAACTGTTATGCTTGGAGGTGTAGACCAAGGAGGCCGGCTTCATTTGTGTTTACTTTTCTATGTTATCCGTCTTTTGTTTCAAATTGACATTACTTTCCTGTCGAAAAAATGTAAAGTCTTCGATGCGAAACAAACTGCGAAACAATGGACTAAGAATTTCGATTTTCCTCATACCACCTACTAAATTCATTTGCTTGACCTACATCCCCAAACGTGAGCAAATAAAAATACCACAAGAAAATTCCCACCTTTGTACACGCGTTTCTTTGGATCGTAATTTAATTCATGGTTTTGCTAAGAAGTTGGAAATGCTGTAGAAATAGCCTATTCGTAATATATGCCAGGCTAAAGTGTACTCTACAACGAAGAGTGATAAGCACGAAATTATTTTGTCCATCAAGGTAAACCGGGGAAATACAAATCGATCTTAATTAGGGAGGTCAATTAACTAGCTCCAGTCTCTAAGGAAAAGCTACAGGTGTGTGAGAAGCCAAAACAGATTGATACTTAATTAAAATGAAAAATTAAGGGGGCTTACGCCGCGCGGGTTTTCATACAAACTTTAAATTCTAAAATATCGGAAATTAATAAACCAAATCTAATAAGACTTTTCATGCATAAGCAAATCGGGCTAGTCTAATTAGTTACACGAGGATTGAGTAAGAACAATTTTTAATACAAACTGAAAATCGACACAAAATTATTTATTATTAGACTTTAGAGAGTACCTACTGTATAGCGGTACTTCATGTAAGTTAAGATAATAATATGAATTTATATTTGAACACGATAAATAATAATGAATACGTATTTTTATTTTTCGAACCCACTTCCATTCATCCCTATCTTTAATTACTTTAGACTATTTTATCTGTATAGGCTGTATTAAACTAAGAAAATTGTGAAGTGTTTCATCAAGTTGACCTAATTGATGAAACACTTTAAACATTGACGTTTTTATATACCTACCACTACGCTGATAATCAACGGCCGACCTGATGGTAAGCGGTTACCGTAGCCTGCATATAGACTTGCAACACCAGGCATATCAATTTTTGCCAACTCTGTACCTAAATCCTTTTTGAAGAACCTCTTGTGTTTTCGATTGTTGAGAGAAAAACCGGAAGACCGTAAATTGTAGCTTGTAACGCATCATTGGGGAGACATACGTTAAGCAGTGGACTGCAATAGGCAGTTAACAAATATTTTTGGAAATATAGATTTTCCAAAAACATGTTTTCAAACCAACTTCACTGTATTTTATTTACGACAAGGGTGATGGTAACCTTTTAACGAAGCGTATAGACGTTTGTAGAAATTGGGCACTACTTAGGCCCTGCCTTCTTACCCTATAAAATCCAAAAGCAAGAATTTTGTTGACAGCTTATGAGATGAGTTCCCACTTAAGCCGGATTTACATTTATCTGACGCCTTCTGACGTGACACGTCAGAACGGAATCGGTTCCATTTCATTACTATGGTTAGATTTACATTAATATGTCGTATCTGACGACACGTCACGATCTGGCTTTACTCAAAGAGCTCTGGTGACTTAGTCACCACAGGAATCCGATTCTACAAAATAGTATTACTTTTCTGCGATTTTCTCCAGAAGGTACCACTTCCTGCTTGGAGTTAGTTCTAGGCTTTTTCCAGAAACAATAGAAAGTGACGGTGACTCCCAAAAATACCTTTATAATTTATACTATACTAATCTTAGTATTACAGAAATTAATTTATAATAATAATAATAATCAACAGGAACATATAAGGCAGTCGTGTGAAGACCGACTGGACAGCCTGGTTGGTAGCAGGCTAACGCTGGACCCTAAGAGGCTACAAAGGGACAGTGAACAGCGAGGAGTTAGCCTGGAGAGAGAAAACCACACCAACGAGATGTTCAAACGGCAAAGAAGCTACTCGAAGCACAAGGTAAGGATAAAAGTAATTTGGTATTTCCCATATGTAATTTTTATTGACTATACCTACAAGATAGTCTAGATAACGGGGTAACAAGCGACCAGCTGGCTGAGTGGTCTGCTATGCGATTCTCTAAAGTCAACAGCCTTGAATTCGTGGCTGTTGGCACCGCTGTCATACCTTTTGGCGTTTGTTTGAATCATTGGGGACGCGAGCACGGCGTGAGCCGGAACTAATAAGTTGTTTGATTTTTATTATCTTTATGTAAATACAATCAAATATTGAATGAAGTCATTGCGATACATTTTAAACGCAAGATCAACAAAGTCAAAAATTATCGATTGTACTTCATGTCGTATATCCAAAACAGAAACATTTATATACACAGCCATGACAACGACGTAGAGATTAGTGAATACGCTTACGCGCAGCGCAGTGCGCAAACATCAAAATCAATGGCAGCTCGTCGTCTAATCAGACGTCAAGCTGGATGTCGAATATTTTTGTTTGTAAATCACACTGCTGTACTCCATAATTATAGGTAGCCCCTGAGCGAGTAGCCTGTAGTTATCAGTAGTGTGTTGGTACGACGAGTACGAACATTTTCCATGATGTTTGTATGTTTTTTAGTGTATTTCTAATATTTATATACACTATATTACTTACTATATATTTCTTTACTAGGTGGTAGGCCTGTATGTAGGGTCGTCTGGATAGGTACCACCGCCTTTCTTATTTCAGCCGTGAAACAGTTCGTTGTGTTTCGGATTGAAGGGAACGGTAGCCAGTGTAATTATTACGGCATTTCATCTTAGGCCTCAGGATGACAACGCACCTGCAATGTCAAGTGATTTTTCCTTGTTATTGCAGGTGTCTATAGGCGGCGGTAACCGCTTATCATCAGGTGGGCCGTCAGCTTGTTTGTCATCTAGTTGTATAAAGATAATCTTAGATAATCTTTCTATAAATAGGATAGTCTATTGGGAAACCTCGTAGATCTGTCACAAGGAACACCTCTTAGCCCAGTACTGGGCTTACCCCAGCTTGCTGAGAAAACTGCAGGGATCTTCGTTGATTCCGCAACTCAGGTTTATTTCTTCATCATTATCACTTCCCAATGCTAATGTTGTAGCATAAGAAAGTTTGTGTGGTTTGTATCTTCTCCATCTACTTCATTTGCAAGAAGTTCATTCAAACATTTTTATTTTGGTATGATGTTGTACAACTTTCATTTTCGTGCATCCATTCAACTGACTGTTGGTTTTTGTTCTGTAACACAATAATGGTGATTTTTATTGATTGATTCACTTCTGATTTTATTGCATAGTATGTGTAATGTTTATGTGGAAGTTTTTGATATTGATTTTGAATCGTGGTTTGAAGTGGAGTTCATATTTGTACAAACTGAATATTCACTGGACATTAAATTTTTCGTCATTCATTCATTCATTCATCACCAGCCTATATACGTCCCATTGCTGGGCACAGGCCTTGCACATGGGAGAAACACATGAGGAGGCTGGGCGATAACACCACCACGCTGGCCCAATGCGGGTTGGTGAGTTAAAGCGGTTGCAGGAACAACCGGGGCCAACGGCTTAACGTGCCTTCCGAAGCACGGAGGAGCTCGAGATAACAAGCTTTGATTGACCCATCCCAGGATCGACCATGGCGAAAGTTGCTTTGTTTTTCGTATCGAAACCAGAGCGCTCAAACCAATACGCCACCGAGCTCCTCGAAATTCGTCCTAGTTTGAATAAATAGGTAAAAGTAACAAATATCCAAGTATTACTTGATAGTATCCATAAAAAATCTGTATTAATATCACAAGATACCAATAATTACCAATTCATTTGTAAATTACGTACGCATAATCAACATTCACCGAATAGTAACATTGGCCCTTAATGTAATAATGATTATAACACCTAAACTTATAAATCTCTCAAAAACACAATGTCCAAATTATTATCTATGCAGCCGGCCAATATTCTCATGTTGGTACTTCACAAGTTGAAGACTGAATAGATTTCGAATACGAATTGGTGTTTCATATTAATATTTGTTGTTCACAGCCAAGCAGTATAGATTCAGATTTCATACCAGAAGCATCTCTCGACCCTGAAGAACCATGGAGATGTGATGTGGACACTGGTCCTGTTGTCACTGAAAATGTTAGAATAGAACACAGCGGGAGACACAGGAGAAGCGACACGAGCAAAAAGGAAGAATCTATTAGGAGTAGAGCTACAAAAGAGAGTGAGGAACATAAAGAAAAGAAAGAGATAAGAGATGTTTCTGTTGGAGCTCCAGATACGAAGGAGTCTGGGTGTCAGACTAGAGAGAGTCTGTTCCAGACAGAGACTGCGCCTAGCTCTGATGGTAAGTTGAGAGTCTAACCTAACGTAAGGGACGTTTCTGCTTCCATAACTAAAGAAACCCTATTGTGTCTTGTTTGTGGAAGGCAGACTTATTACCATAAAACTTCTCGATCGGGATTTCAGCCAATCGAGCTGGGATCTTGGTGAAATCGCGTTTTATTATGATATTTTATACTTTTTCCTTCAGCAAATAATTTTATGCTTATCCCTATGCTTAGGTAAAATTATTTTAAAAGCGAATGCAAATAAGGTTACGCGAATGTAGCCGCCTACAATAACCCCTTATGAATAAAGTAACGCGATATACGTTGAAAGCCAGCTTGAAAGAGGTATTTTCCGATTAAAGTTAGGCCAGGCATTCCTGATGCAGGAAACGTTTTATTCATAAACTGTATGCATGTGTTCAAATTGCTTACTAATATAAGTTCATAGTTGAAACAAACAAAGCCTCCACTAAAGCCACCAGCAAGCAGAGATTTAATTCCAAACTCAGCAAACAATACAGGAATTAAACTTGATTCACCACAACGAGCTCTGATTCTAACCGACTTCAAATAATAAGGATATTCTATTTGAAAAGAAATCAATTGTGTATGGAATTTGTAAGTGGTATCATTAAAAAACCTTTTTGACAAAAACATCCCTGGGGGGTATTTGGTATAAGGGTAAACTACGATTAAGGTTAAATATTACATTATTTTTAAAAAATAAGTAAAAATAAAAACCGAATTCAAAATACTAAAAAAAAACAAATTTAAATAAAGTAACTTTCGCGCTCTATTGTTTCTGACAATATCGTAGCGCCTACTCTTCTAGGGGATAAGTACGGACTTAATTTAATTATTTTATCCTTTTTAGTATTTTGAAGACGATTATAATTTTTGTTTAAAATTTATTTGTTTTCAATTTTTATGTTTGTAGTGATTACTTTCTAAGGTCGAAACTTGATCCGTCTGCATACATGGAGGACTTAATCATTACAATTATTTTGAATTATAAAACCAAACTATCCCATCGATTTTATATATTTTTTTATGGGACTAAATGGCAACTATTCCGCATCGAACAGAAAAAGAATCACGTAAATCAGTTCAGAAATCTCGGCGTAATCGGTGTACATACATAGAAAATAAACCATACCAACCGAATGGAGAAACTTCTCGTTTTTGAAGACTGTTAATAAATATTTCATAACAGATTCATAGAGAGACAGATTAAAAGAAATGTATAATATCTTTATCAAGTGGGCCCCCAAGAAAGTATGCACTTTCGAATCGTCTCAAATCCGTATGTCTAACACCAAAATATAATCAAAACATATATTTTGCATTTAACACAAATTTTAATTGATCTTACTTAACATAATGTCTCTGTATCTGTCATGTCCGAATTCACAACACAATAAAACTTAAACTGAGAATCATTTGGATGGTCTATTCTCTGATGGTGATACGGCGAAGGTGTTACTTATCCCAATATAATGTTTCCCTTTCCCGCAGGATCAGGCAGCAATGGTCCTGTGTTTTCTACTTTCGGCTACTCTGGTGGAACTATCGTTCGACAGTCACCACCACCTCAGACTAACACTTCCGAGATCACGATAGAACTGCTCAGTCAAGTGCCGCAACACCCAGCTGGGACTAAATCTCGTAAGTATAACATCATCGTTCTAGTTACTACAACTAGGTAAAACGCGTTTGAACTAAAAAAAAGTGTCAAGCAAGACACAGACAAGCCTGTAACATGCAAAAATATCGTGTAAGTAATTACAACTTTGTATGAAAGTATGGAGCTTTAAACTCTGCTTCCGCGCAAACGAGCCACGTGGCTGTTGCGCGCCATTTTCTTTATTACCACACAAACGAACGTGGTCTGTGGCCGCCACTCGTGGTCTTTGGCCGCCCAATTGAAAATGTATTTTATTATGTTGTTTAAATTTCGTAATGCATAAAAAATCTAGTACTTTGAAAATTTGACGTCATTAATTTATTGTTTACTTTCGCAGAAAAGAAAATTTCCGACCGTCGTCCAATGAGTTCAGAAACCACTCGGTCTGCGCCTGATGTCATCATAGTTTCCAAGCCGATTCGCTGAGGATGACCTTTGGGGCCCCCGCCGTGGGCCCCAACCCCTCCTGAGTACTGGGCCCACACCCCAAGTGAACCCAGAACTCGTCCGGAGGGGTCAATCCACTCCCATCGCTGTCTCGACAATTTCTCTAAGAGCATGTCATTCAACGACTATGATGGATACTACAGCAATTATTTCGATGAAGGACCAAAGTTAATTTACGATTACTGTTTAAAAAGTGAATTTAGTAAGTCTAAAACACTGCCAAGGAACCTCGGTTCGTCTGTAGAATTTAAGACTAAAGTTTACCCACAAAGGAGTGTGTGCTTTTACGGCTTAGACGATGAATCGCCCTGTAGACATCACACTGTCACGGTGACAGCTGACGTGGAGCCGCACAGATAACATAACCGGTTGATTTTTTAAATATTTAGAAGTGTTGTGATATGAATACTTTTTTCAGTTGAACATTTTTTAGTCTAAGAAACTTTTTAAAGGTGTTATTAAAAAAGTTTAATGACAATTTTAGTGCGATGTGGTACATCGAATTGTAGATTGTTGCTATTAGAGTAACGTGCAATAATATTGTGGTTCTTAGTGAGCATTGTTAACGATATTATATGAATTTCAAAATTTGATTGTTTTATGATGATGTTTTTATTGATGCGCTTGATTTAGTGTTAGTTATTTTAAATTTATGAAATGGCAATGCTGTTTGCACCGACCGACGTATCTTATCTTATCTAATTGTGGGGCCATGACTAAGTCATAGTGCACTTCGACCCATTGGGATCTTTTGTGCGTCCCCTGTTTTTACTCCTCCTGTGTCCAGAATATAGTTGCCATTAGCCTCACTATATCCTTGGGCAGAAAGAGCCTGTAGTCCTCTGGCTTTGGATATGCCACTTCCAGAAGGTTCATTCTGGTTCTATCCGAAGCATCACAATGACACATTAGATGCATCATTGATTCCTGGCATTCACCACATGCTCAACAAGATTGTGTTGTGGAGAATTGCATTTTGAAAAGCATGTAGTTAGTAAAATGCCCTGTGAGCCCCCCGATTAAGAAGTAACGTAACATACAAATTTCAACGACTGGCTTTAAAAACCTCATACAGTGAAAACTATTCAATACACGCTTAAATAGGAATACAGCGAGTCAGTCCCTCATACCTGCCAGCCTCTTTCGAATTCTGGAGAAATCTCTAAATTCCGAAGACGGAGCGTTGGTCTCAAAACAATTTGTAATTACCAGCATGGGGTTCTTCAAAAAGGTCTTGAAAAGATTTTTACAGGGTCGACAAAACGCAAGTGGTACCCCTAGTGCTGCAAGCGTCCATAGGCTATAGTAACCGCTTACCATCAGGCTTGATAGACAACTTGATGGTAGAAACAAAAAATTACTCCTCCGCGGTAGAGGATTGAGTTGTTTATTCTTTTTGCTGTCCATGGTTGACTTTTTGGCGGCAATAAATGCCATCACCATGGTCGGGATTGTTATTTAAATTAATTTGATATAGTGCCAGTGTAGATCCGTGTTTTAAAATGGCGTAGTTTCCTTGATGATGATTCCTTTAGCTTGATTGGTCATTACCTCGAGCGGTCAATACCTCGAACTTTTATAACCTCGATGAATCTTTAAGTTAATAGGTCGATACTTCGAGCGGTCAATAGCTCGAACGCTCATAGCCTTGATGGACCCTTATCTTGATAGGTCATTACCTCGAGCGGTCAACACCTCAAACGCTCATAGCCTCGATGGACCTTATTGGTCTTTACCTCAAGCGGTCAATACCTCGAACGCTCATAGCCTCGATGGACCCTTACCTTGATAGGTCATTACCTCGAGCGGTCAATACCTCGAACGCTCATAGCCTCGATGGAACATTACCTTGATAGGTCATTACCTCGAGCGGTCAATACCTCGAACGCTAATTGCCTCGATGGACCTTTATCTTGATTGGGCGGTAACTCGAACGGTAATTACCTCACAATTTTAAGACCTTATTTGGTAATACCTCGAAATTTTACGACCTGAATGGATCTTTAGTTCGATGGGTCGTTACCTCGAGCGCTATTAGGGTGGTTTATTTTAAAACACTCTAAGGCATGTTGGTGGAATCAGACAGTCATAGATATAATTACATTCATACTTAATTTTATTAAAATTTTATCAATAAAAATACGGCTTGCGTTAGTGACTAAATTAAGGTGATTTTAATGTTATTATAGTTTTAAATATCTATAGATTGTTTATAAATTCAATTTGAAACTACTAAAACTATCATAGTCTTAGGAAATTGAACGCACACACGTTTGAATTGAATACTTATAGCGCCTGACTTATATTGGAATCGATACTCAATCAAACTATTAAATTCCCAAAAATTGTTAACTCAAACACCTGTAGTAATATTGTGGACTATTTGAGCATAAATGTAGGCACAAACAAATTATTGCAAAGTACCTACGCTTAACATGAAATGAAATTTCTTTATCAAAACAGGATAGTATAATAATACCCATTCAAACTTAATGGGTAAAATTTTTCATTGATTAAATTCTATTCAAATTTTAATAGATACTCTATTGAAATGTTATTTTAACAAATATTGTAGAGATATTTATCAAAATGTTACAAACTAGAGAAAAAGACATGTTCTTAGGGTCGGATGCGAACCCATGACTATTCACAGTTCGAAGATCTTCGTTAGCATTTTCATCCTATTGTTTTATAAATGTAAGTAATAAAATTTGTTTTCTATTATTATTTTTTGCATTATTGCATACATATGTCATTTCTATCTAAAGTTACAATTTTTATAATTTGTAAATTGGTTCTCTGCAACTCGCTACGTGAGAGCGGCAAACAAAATGGCGGCAATTACCGCGGCAGCACATTGATTTGATAGAAGTCCTGGATCGACTTACAAGCGCAAATGTCAAATCCCACATATTTTCCATTTAGCGATAGCGATCTTACTAATTGGCATCTATTTTGGGGGCTGTAACCACATTGGGATACCTTGTCGCAGCAATGGATATCCAAGTAGCTCACTGATTACTTTGAATGTCACTGTTTTCACAGCCTAACCTTTATTTTTGGTGACCTAATGGAAATGAAAAAAAAATAACTTAATACCTAGGTAAGAACTGCGACCAGAAATAAAACTTTTATAATTTTTACTGTGTGTTCTGTCGCCGCAACGATTGTTGCCGTTATGTTTGTCTTTCTATGTTACGGAATTGTTTCCTGAAACGCAGATAACTAGAAAAAATTTTCAAATTATTATAAAAGTAACACAGTATGTGTAGTAAAAAGATTTGTCAAAGTTTATTTTCAAACTAATGTCGTGATAATGAAGTAATATTTGAACATATCTATAAATTACACCTAATTTTGATGTATAATTCTGACAATATGAAATAAAGAAAGAAAACGATGAAAAATATATGCTCCGGGGGGGTTCTCGCCTTAAGGCCGACGCATACCTGGACGGCATGGCAAAGTATTTTGCCGTGAGTCAGCGTACACCAGTCGCTTAGATACCGCGGCATTCCAGCGCCTTGCCACGGCATGCCACGCGTGCCGCGGCACGACAAAGCACGCCTGGGCAACTCCTGCTGCCCGATACACTTTTTGTATTCAGTTGCGTTTGATCGAGTGTTCAGTTTTAAAATGGTAGATTGAGATTTGATGTTGGTATCGATAACTGCAGATGAAGAAGATGCACAGGCTAATAATAGGGATAGAAGAAGATTTTCCCCCCTTCTCTACCCCGCCGTCGCACCCCGCGGTATGTTACGACGAGCGCCGGAGTCCGTGGCATGCCGTTGCCTACCGCAGTACGCCACGGCATCCCGCTACGGGAGCCCGTGGCTCGTCTTTTAATGCCGTGCAATGAAATGCCTTTCGATGCCTCGGCATCATTTTAAAGCAAAGCAATTTATGTCGTATTTCTGTGTCGATACGTTTGAATTTCCATTACTAAAAATTTTAATCCTTTGCCATGCCGTCTCGGTCTGCGTAGGCCTTTATCTGGAAGTTTAAAAATGCTTGTAAAAGTATTCTTTCGTATCGTTAGAGGTGTTAACTTCAATGATTGGTGAGATGAGCGTTGCTATAAAAACGTTAAAAAAATAGTAAGCGGTGAAGAAATTAGCAGGTTATACCTACTGCTCCGGTGGCGTAGTGGTAATGGCGTCTGGCCGGACATCAGGAGACGCGGTGCGATTCCCGCAAGGAGCATACATTTTTTCATCGTTTCCTTTCTTTATTAGTAGTTGTTACAATAAAAAAAAAAAAAATGTATTATTATGTTTTCAATAATCTTTATAATTTACTGTAACGACTATGAGATCTTACTCTGCACTGTAACAACATTGAGATATAACAGTGAAGCAATGCACTGTACTCTCCACTGCTACGGAATAAGTTTGATATTTTACATAATATTAACAAAATGTGTCAAGTTCTACACTGAAAAATAAAATTTGGCAGTGGTGTATAACTCTAAAAGTTATAGTTCACTTACACGACACGACTCCCGCACAGCAACCAAAAGAATATTCAAAAAGGGATGTTTCATATCAGGCGTATATGTACAGTATCTCAAAAAATCAGGAAACATCTAATGAATCCGTGAAAAATACTAATAATTTGTTTTCTTGCATAGTTTGTTTGTACAAAAGTTAAAATTTTTTGACGATTTCAACGTTTTACTATGGCAATATGGCGTGCGCGACATTTAAGTCACAGATTAGAAAGAGTATGTCTAAAGATAGAAGTGAACTAAACGTCACCAAAGTGACATACGCGCCATGATAAATATTTGGCTGTGTTGCCGTTTTTTCTATGAAAATTCTTGTTTAGTACCACGCAACAAATAAAATAAAAAGAAAATGGACAATTGAACACTGTTCTGTATATTTTTACCTATTTTTCAGAATAGTGTACTTAGACCTGGCCAGGTTTCCATGCATTTTGAAATATCCCTTTTCAAACGTAGTCATAAAGTCGTGCTATACACCGTGTTCCTGAGGATATGCATTAACTTTGAATAATACTTCTATAGCTCGTGTTAAACATATCGTACAAAGAAAGTAGTAGTTTAAATAGAATAGTTTTGAAGTTATTGGTAATTTAAGTTTAACCAATTTAATTGTGTTGTGCAGTGAGAAAGAGTCTTTATCTGTGAGATATTGCCACTTTGTGCAACCAAAACTATCAAACTTTATGTCATAAATTTTAAAAAACATTGTTAACTCAAAAAAAGTTTCAAAAAGTTTATGTGGACATGTGGACCAAAGTTTCAAATGCGATGTTGCCAGCTCAGGTAAAGAGTAATTCATATTAGATAAATTACATCTAAGCATTTAGTTTGTATGAAAATAAAAAATTTTAAGGAAATCTGAATTCATAAGCCGTACAATTGTAAAAATATTCCATAACCGTTAAACTTGATTTGTTGTTATGGGTAACAGTAGCGTATATTTTCCGAATTTGTTAAAATCAGCGCCATGTTTATTTATTAAGCAGCATCCCTACTGTGAATAGTATTTATAGATTGTGTTATTTTGTCATATATAGTTTTAGACAGTTTGGCAGAATACTAAATTAAGTTTTTTTTGTAACTCCTTGTGAATTAAATAAAAAAAAAAAAGTTTTCATAGTAAAAAATGATCATTTCAATAGTCTGAATAACATGCCGAAGTCAATGTATAACCTCAGGAACACGGTGTATAGATATGTTTTAAAACGACAAGTCCGCTTGCCGCCCACCATTGCCGTTGGCTGTTGTTCTTGTAAAGTGTGTCTACGGAACAGGACTTTAAGCCTACATTTGAATGTCTGTTCGGTTGCTGTACTGCTATGCGATTCTCTAAAGCTGCAGCCATAAATTCGTGGCTGACGGCAGCGCTGTCATAACTTTGGCGTTTGTTTGACAACCATTTGACAACCGTTGGTGACACTAGCGTTCCGACGACAAGCACGGCGTGAGCCGGAAACAAAAAGTTGTTTATTCTATATCGTTTAAAAGTCAATCAAATATTGAAGAAGTTATTTTTATAAACTTTAAATACAAGAAAAACGAAATCGAAAAATTTTGATTGTACTTCATGTCGTATATCTAAAACAGCGACAAACATACACAGCCAAGAGATAGACGTAGAGATTAAAGAAAGAAAAATATTTTTATTTGACATGCACATAACGCTTAAACAATAAAACAAAAAAAAATAGACAAATACAAACAGTTTAGACTTAACAATAAGTGCAGTCAACAGATTAGTGAATACGCTTACGCTAGCGCTGTGGTCAAACGTCATAATCAATGGCGGCTCGTCGTCTTGTCAGTCGTCAAGCTCGATGTCGAATGTTTCTGTTAGTGAATCACACTGCTGGAGTGGTGTCGTATTAAGCTATGACATTTAGAGTCAAAAATGAGTTAGCGAATAAGCTCGCCAGTGGATCATCTGTTTGTTCTACATTTTTTGGCAAAAACAGGTATGCAGAGTACCTCGTAGAGGAACGTTTGTAGCTTACGCATTGTATGATTCGGTCTGATGAGCAGACATATTTACACTGAGGAAATTTGTAATTTTCAATGAAAATGTATTAGCTTGTTTGAGAGCGTTCACGCCGCGCAGCTTTTTTTATAACGTTGCATGTCGAAAATATTGTAAATGAACACACCGATTTTTTTTTGTTCGATTCTTTCTATATAGGGAAGGCAAATGGAACTAATGTCCATACAGCCATGTCTTAAGTACTTCTTTATTTCTTCTTTTATTGCATTGAACTGCTGGTGTCACACATTACAATGCATCTTAGGAGTATTTGACGCGAAATATATGATGACAGTCTCCATAGGATGCTACTTAATGAGGTGGATAACCACAATAAAGTTCTCATCGTCTTTCACGCCATAATCAATTTTATTCTAATAATCTTTTAGTTGTACTTACGTCAACACAAACACTTGTTTTATAAAACTACACCACTTTTATAACACAAAGTTCGCTCCGCTAAAAATTGTGTTTTTTAATTATTGTAATAAAAATCTTGACTGACACCACAAAATCCCGCCAAACACTCCACGGACACACCGATTCTAACAAAACTTGCCCTGCAGGCTAGTCTATAGTACAGACGACAGCACATCAAGTATATCAGTTGCACTACGAAAGCCGCCTCTATTACGAACGGAATAAGAGCGGTCTCAAGGTCAAACTGGTCAACTGTATGTACATCAATGCAGCAGCCAGCAAAAGAGGCATCGATGGACGGACTTGTAAATGTAACGCACACGTAAGTCCATCAATGCCTGGTTGTGGCCAAGGCTTGTATAGTACTTTTCTCAAATAATGCGCGGAAATTAACAGTTTTTATTTGAAAGTACAGCAGAAAATGTACAATTTTTGAGATTTACACTGGATTTTTTTTTCAATAATTAACTTTCTATTTGCAAGCCAGTTCGAAATTTGAATAAAACCTTTAATTAATTACCTCCTTGGTTGCCGTGTTTCGGAGTGAATAATAGTTCTATTTTTAAATTACACGGCAGACATGATACATTATAATTTATTTGGCCGCTAAGTCATCACAGATATGGATTTTCATACATCTTTTGGACCGCTGCACGGAGGGACACGCTCCATACAAGGGCGGTCATAAATAGTTAAAGTCCTGTTACTATCAATACATTGTATTATTTTAGTGACTTATAGTTGTAAAAGTGTTTTAGGAACATTAAAATGAAAGAAGTACATGTATTTACGGAATAAAAAACGTTTACTTCAGTAAAAAACAAATATAAACAATAACATACTTTTACCTAAATTTATCATGAACAAACACTTAAAAATTGGAATGTAAAACATATATTTTAAATAAAATAAGAGTCAAAACATTGATAACATTATTTAATTATAATAAAATAATAGAAATAAATAAATTAAAATTAATTAAATACAAAAAAAACAAAACAACTAACAAAATACAAATAAATTATTCTTATTCTAACAATATTAAACATGTAACAATTCTATTACACTTTGTGACAGAGTATTTTTCTTTTTAGGGGGAAGTTTCCGAAGACTTGTAATATAAGGATCTGAATGTAATAATAGTCGTTGTATTAAATCTTGATTGGTAACTTCACGTGACATTTTTCGAGTGTGACTTCGTCTATAAATTTTGATATACTTATTTGTCGCTTCAGCAGCTTCTTCGGAAAGTTCTCCTATAGATAACAATGCATAACTTATAATATCTGATCCATGTACGAGCACCTTGTGGACAGAAGCAGGAAGACTATACCACGGATATTCCTCGACCAGGCTGTATGCTGTTTGTAATGCATAGTCTTTAAACTTGCATTCATTAATTTTATGTCCAGAAGATAACGTTTGTAATATTACACAACAACGATCTATGAGATCCTTATTCAAACCTGTAATTTCAGCAGATACAGCTGATTCCAAAAAAAACTTCCTGGCCGTGTTTCCGTCGTTAGACGTCCCGCTTCCACCACTACGCGGCTTGTCAACTATTAAACCTAATCGTTCCCTAAACTGGGACTGTACATATTGTTTTTTATTTGATAACAATTGTTTATCACTATCTAGCCTAACTTGCCATTTTTTTATGTCTAATCTATATGAAAGATGAATAAAATATTCGAAGAAACGTATCCAAGAATGTAGTGGTGATAATCCAAATTGGTATCTACTCTCTATTACAGGTTTTTGTAAACATTCGTCTATTTTATTCATCTCTTTAGGGGTAGCATTACATATATAACATCTACTTGTAGATGTTTCACTTAAAGCACTACAAATTTTACCATCTACCATTGAAAGCTGCAACTTATGAGAAACGACCAATTCACGATTGTCGATCTGAATAAAAGTAGGTTGCAAACTTTCAATTTTATCCTTAAAATAAGCTTCCTCTTGCAAAGACACTGCTGTGCTTTCTTTCAAAAATTGAAATCGAATAGGACGGCAGTACCTAGTGGAAGAGGGTCGAGGATTTTTCCATAAAATTTTACAATTATCTTCAGCTAATTTTACAATAATTTGAAGGGGTACATAAGATGTTACAAACAAACTACTATCTTCTAAAGTTGAATCTGAAAAAAATTGTTTGTATTCACTATGTCCAGTGCTGCCATCGAATCCCCATTTCCCAAGTAAAGAGATATTAGACAAACAATCATCAGGAATCTGATCTAAGACCTCTTTTTGAGATTCAAGGATTCGAGAAGCTGTGTGATCAAAAAGACTTTGTAATTCAACTTCAGCTGAAGACTCGGAAACAGTTATATTAGAAGGGTAACATCTCTGTTTCGCTTTAGTAATTTGTTGGTAACATGGTAATACATTAGGAGAAATCTTACTATTAACAAAGTTTTTAATTAATAAATACTGATGTTTTGTCAACTGAGCATCAGTCACAAGTGACAAGACATCATCAGTGCTAACTCTAGATATACACGAATCGAATGAACAGTCTGAAACATCAAGCAATGCACTCACAGTAGAATCATCAGACTTTGACAAATCAGCTACTCTCCGACGTTTAGTCCTTTTACTACATTGCGTAAAAGGTTTTCGAGGACGACCACGTGAATGACACGGCGACGTTTCAGACGGAGTACATTGCTTATTATTTTTCACAAGTTGAATTTTTTCAATAACATTAAACCAATCGGAATTCTTATATAAAAGCTTGGTTTTATCCCTATTACATTTTTTCCAGAATCGAGCAATAGCTTTACATAAATTATTAACAATTTTCTCTAAATAATGAATATCAATGTTCTCAGCATCGTTCAGAGTAGTCAACAAACTTTGTAGGACTTGACGACACTTTTCCGAGTCATTATCGGTATTGACAGTTAGCCATATTTCAAGAATATGCATTCTTGAAAACGAGCATATATATAAATTACCTAAAACAAAAAAAAAACGGTTAAAATTCAGTCACAAAACCTACACAAAGCACTAAGACTAAATAAACTAATTTCGTAGCAAATGCTACGAGATAATCTGGCAACCGTAGCACCCTTGTCATCGCCAAAAGGGCAGATAAGGGCAGCCAAGTTTTAATTTTCCTAAGATAAGAAAGTCTAAAGATTATGGTGCAATATACCTCCATAGTCGGAGCGAGTGGGAACATATTTAAAAGTTTATTCAAACTTTGAATATTAAAATATAATACTCCAAGAAAAGTCGCCTCGTAGCAATGACATACTAAAGAAAATATATACTAAGATACAATTAAAATAAAAATATTAATTATTACATACCCTGTTCTTGGATATCCATTTCAGAAAAAACTCACACAGCACTCACAGGTCCCGCAATGACAACAAATGACGTCACGCTTTTTAATGACTCACTGATAACAGTATTTACGATTGGCGATGCGCTCTCTTTGAATGCACAATAGATAATGAAGGCGCACTCTAATTACTGACCTATTTATAGTTTCAGAAGGTACCGCAACTATCCAATGTAACGACAAGGAATAAAATGTAAAACAAGAAAGCAGGTTTTTAAGATTTATGACCTAGCTGCTCGCATGTATTTGACCAATACAGTAATTTCGATTTACCTCGAAGGTTGTCAAAACAATGCACAAATTTCCAAAAATAAAATAATTATTATTGTAGGTTTGTCGTAAAACTTACTCAACAATAAGATTGTTTTTCGAAAAATTCGCTGATATCTTTTGGACTAGCCCGACTTTCATGCATGTAAAGGTTTGTAAAGTAAAGAATCGGTTTGTTTTCTTATGCTTTCGACGTGAAGGTTTGTATGAAAAGCTGTGCTGCGCAAACACACATTAGCATTGTTCTTAAGTATTAAGAATATTTCGACTTTTATCTCATTAACATTTTAGCATTTTAAAGTTATTTAAACATGTTGTAGGTATTGCAGAAATGTAAACTTACTTAATTTTAAAGTGGCAACATTGAGTTGTGAAATTACACTTAGAAGAGTAATGTGAAATATTTTTAGTATATTTTATGTTTGATTTTGAAATGAATTTAGATGAAATATTTGTAATTTTAATAAACTAAACTATAGTTGTTTCATGGTGTAAATAGAGTGTAAATAGCTTAATGTAATTTATATATTGTTAAATTTGTAAGTATCGAATAAAATTTAAGATGTTTTTTAATGATTTTGTATCATTTGTACCTTTGTACTTTAGTACCTTTTCACAATAACATTTTGGCATACTTTTGACAATTTCTATTAACACTGAATGACGTAGTGTGACATAGTACTAAAGTATTAATCGACTTCCGTTTCTGACCGTACCTGTACAAAAAAAATACCTGATCCTCACTTTCATTTTTTATTTAAAACTTAGTAAAACATGAAGTTACTAATGCAGAATTTTAACGTTAATGTGAAACAGCACTCTACATCTTTTTGGTGTAGTCCGAATTGAAATATGTGTTGGTAGCCGATCCAAGACGGCACTACTCAATAAAAATATTTTCATCCCCCCATCTCGAAAAGAGTATTTTTGCTCTTCGATATCTGAGTGCAAAAGCCGTTTTTATCCGCTAGAGGATAAAGTTAATTTGAATTTAGAACATCGTGTGCACTAAGTTTGTGAATTCTAAACACCATTAAACCTATTTACTTATACCTCCATGGTGCCATATTTATCATACAACCTTTTTTATCTAGTTAAAAACTCAGACTCGGCAGCTTCTTGGTGTACTTACCTTTTTTTAATTTGCTTTGCGCGCGCCATTTTTTTCACGACATATTGTTAAAACCTTTGGTTAAAAGCAAGAAACTTGAAAACAAGTAAATAACCTAAAATGAGTGATTATAGCGACGAAGAAGTTTATTTGACGCCAACGGAATTGACTGAAACTGTTAATAATGCGCAAATGTTTTTTTTGCATTGAGTCATTTCCTCGCTGAGGTGGGATGAAAAGTTACTTGTTGCACTTGAGTGGAAAGGTTTTTCACCTCTTGCTCTTTTGATTCCCTCGCTGACGCTCAGGATTCTAATTTTTGAACCCTTCGCTAGCTCGGCCATCAAATTGAGCACGCGGTTAAATCGCAACTTTGCACTCTTTTATAACAAATAACTATTTCCCTGAGCTTTGGAGATTAATAAAAAAATCCAACACAGAAGAGTAATATGTTTTAGAACCAGTAGCGAGCGACATCGAATATTTATTTTATTTTATTCGTTACTTTATTAGTAATTAAAATAGAATAAAACTAGAAAAATTTTTCACGTCCTGAGGCAGGAATCGAACCCGCGACCTATCGCAATCCGGGCGACTGCTCTGACCACTGAGCCACCCAGGACTTGGGATATCCCTGTGAAATTCTTCTAGTCTATCTGTATTTGTGTTTATGAGCTAACGTCCACCCTACAATGTCGAAATATTCTATTTCAACGTCCGAAACGAGTATTTTTACAAATACCGACGATTCGGTTAAGTTGGGGCAGTGCTTTCAAATATCCTTAATTTTTGATTTTAACATTATTATAAATGTTTGAAAAATTACTTAGTAATTAAAATATAATAAAACTAGAAAAAATTCACGTCCTGAGGCAGAAATCGAACCCGCGACCTTTCGCAATCCGGGCGACTGCTCTGACCACTGAGCCACCCAGGACTTGGGATATCCCATATAGAGTCGGTATTCAGCGGCCATTTTTTCAGTGCTCGACCTTTTCCTGCGCTTTTCAATACCGATAATAACGGTACTGGAAAATTTTGATATCAACTATTCCATTATTCAAAGCATATCATAGTTTTATAGGTATAAATTTTTAGGTAGGATACCGGCTTTAAAAACAGTTTTACAGAGGTCCCGTCACGTAACAAGACCGCTGAGCGGCAGTGGAAATGATGGGAAGAGTCACGCTCGAAAGTAATTGGCATTTAAAAAAATATAACTGTAATGTTTAATGTAACAATAATAGGTAATTACCTGTTAGTTGCCTTAATTCTATTTTTAACATTGAATATTAAGATGTTCGGAAAGTATTTAAACTAGAAATAGAATATTTCGACAACTTATGAGGGTATAAGTTAGGTTCTAACGTAAATACAGATGGAATTAGAATTCATAGGGTCATCCTTAGTCCTTGGTAGCTCAGATGGCTATATCAGTCACCCGGGTTGGGAAGGCTTGCAGGTTGAATTTTTTATACTTAGTTCAAATACTTGACTTATTAGTACCTAAGTTGGAATAGCCTGGCATTAAATAAGTATTTTAGGAGCAAACGTTAAATCCAATAGCGAGCGCGCATAAAGATACCAGCGGAGCGATCCCTTCAAGCCACCAATTTCGCTGATAAACGCACACTGCGCAGGTACTTCTCCAGCGGCCTTTTCACGTGACAGAAACTGCACCCTAATGTTTAGGGTAGGTACCCGTTAGGAGTTTCGATATATTGGTCGCGTGTAACCGCTATAGATATCTTTAAGAGACTGAATTTAGATATACCCGAACTTTGTGTTAGCGGATAATAGCGGATTTCAGTCCATGCTTCCAGAAAAACGCTTCTTCAGTAAGCTGTGTCAACATTACTCACTGCAGTACGCAGTACAGTTACACTAGAAATAAATAAATAAAAAACTTTTTATTGACTTACACACTACAATATCCAGATATAATAGACAAATTAGTTACTAAATACGACAATTAATATAATTATAAATGTAAACATATTAGACAAAGTGCAAAGCCACTCTCTCACCACAAATGCTTCTGCGGCATTCTACGAATGTCTCAGAAGCGCACTACGTAGTTTTATTTGTGGCGGTGTGCCGTCACCAGGTCGGCAGTGGAGCGGCTGGGAAAGATTTAGGGGGACAGGAGGGTTACCAAGAAAACAAAGGTCAGACTGATGAAATGCCTTGGCTTTTCGATCTTTTTCTATGGAGCCGAAACTTGGTCTTTGAGACTGCAGGGCCGCCGTAAAATCGACGCACTGGAGATTTAGTGCTGGAGACACCTCATTAAGATCCCATGGACAGCGATTCGCACTAATGTTTCCATCCTTAAAGAGCTTCGTATTAAAGATCGACTTTCGTCAACTGTGCAATTAAGAATACTGAAGTTCTTTGGTCACATCTCCAGAAATGAGAACTCGATGGAAAGACTTGTGGTTCAGGGCCAGGTGGAAGGCAAGAGAGCACGCGGCCGATCACCCACTCGCTGGACTGACATAATAAAAAAAGCTACTGAGTCCACCATGGTCCAGTGTACTCGCGATGCCTATGACCGGCAGAAATGGAAGCACATCGCTAAGAGAACAGTCCAAGGGAAGGTCTCCGATCCGGCGAACATCTCTTTATGTACCTCATCTGCGCAACCACGACCACTCTGACAAGAGTGTCCGACTGAGAAGAAGAAGTTTTATTTGGCCGCAAAATGTGCTTCCCAAGGCGCTCTACTTATTGTCATTCTTGCGAGTATACTATGCTAATACAGTATGAATGTGTAGGTACTGGCACAGTATACTTAAGAATATATGCCTCCTGCACATGTTGAGGGAGTCAACCATTCATCTTTATTAAGCCTGAGTGTGGGTAGACGCCAATGCCACTGGGTTGAAGCCGAGTTGGTTGGGTCGGTTGTTGAGCATCGCGACGGTCTCCAAACATCACCCGCAGACCTTCCTCGCTGTACCGCTCTGAGCATATGTAAATTGACACATGTTTACCTAAAGTTCAATATTAAACTTCTAGAATTATATTCAATTCTAGATAATAGAAATATCTCGAAGTTAACTCGACAACTTTTGATGAGATAGGTCTTTGAAATAAGCAGAATTGTAATGTTATAATTTTCCTTTTCATTACAAATTGATTTTCCAATATGATTGTGTAAATTTATACTTTTGATTACTTTACTATTATTTTTTCTTTCAGACCATTTGCACCCTTAACACGGGCTGTGGACAAAATTTCTCTTGACTTCTTATGCCTACTCATAAGGAGACAAAATGCGTTTCACCTCTTTCTTTCTATTGAACAAAGTGACCGACAAACTTTAGTGCACTCCCCAGGGAGTTTCCCATACTACGGGAACCGACGGTAAGCGGTTACCGTAGATAAAAAACGCACAAATAGTAGCACGCTCGTAGCACCCAGTAGTAGTACAAATCAATGTATGTTGCGAGGCTTGGCGCCAAATATATTGATGACAGTCATCGTGATGTCACTTTGATAAGATGGATAAACACGATAAAGTTCTCAACGTTTTTCTTTCATAGTGAAATTTCGATTATTACCTACAAGATTTTCCATATTGCATGTTTTCATAAGCACTTGTTTCATATAATTACACCAATTTCTTTACACAATATTCGCTATGACACAATTTAGTAAATTATTGTAATAAAATCTTGACCGAGCGAGGTTTGAATGAGCGAGTGATCGAGACAGGTTGTGTAAATACTGTGGCATACAAGTATCAGGGACTTGTGCCTTAGTATTGCGTAATAAATTTAAGAAAATTCATGACAAGCTTATTCTTGATCTTCAGTTTTAATAAAAAATCTCCTGGTGCTTCTGAGGCACGCTTAGAAGGGCCTTATATGTTATTAATAACATACGCGTATACCTACAGCTCTGACTACATTTCTGTAGCAATAAAATGCTCTTGAAATTGTCTACGGTATATTCCCGTTTAATGCTTGCAGTTTGCCTTCTCTTTCAACCGATTTCAAAGGAAGAGGTTCTCTTTTAGACGATTTAGGTTATCTTAGCTCATATTATCTTAGTCGTAATTGTCTTTAAGTAATTCCTTTTGTATTCATATAAGTATACTTCCAGAATAGTATACATAGAATGTAAGCGTCAGATTGGCTGGTCTGGCGAATGGTTCTAATGAAAATCTTCGGCGACAGAGAGTGAAAGTCCGCAAGAAATAGCAGTCGAGTGAAATCATAATTAAAAACGATAGCTTTGTGTATTTCAGACAGTGAGAAACAGACATGTCGATAATTATGCTGGCGATCGCTTTATGTTTTGACCTTGGAAAATTTATCAGCAAAAATTGTGAAAAAAGGTAAACAACCCAAAACTAAAAACCGACCGGGAGCGGTCCCGATTACCTGGATCTCTTTGGTTATAAGTGATAATACTAGTGCCAATGTAGTTATTTTCAATACGAAGTGTGTAGGATAGCACACCTTTTTTAAATTAATGTTTTTATACTTTTTATTACTGCCCCTGTACCTTCCTTTGTCATGATTATATAGCTCTTTGACTGGTCACCAAAACCTTAGTATTTTTCATTCTCTTTAATTTCCTAATATTTTTTGATCCTACAGTCCTTACTCCGTTACACTTAGGTTCATCGAAATTCTCGACAGTCACGCACCCGTGAGGCACATGAAGGTTAAGCATAGTCCAGCACCCTGGCTCACACAAAACATCAAGGATCTCATATCACTCAAAGATAAAGCTGAAAAAAAATTGAAGCGTTGTCCCTCAGACCGCAATTTGAACAAATGCAAACAGCTACGTAACCTGCATCGTTTGTGTAGACAAGCTGAGCGAGGCCATTTACATGTCTCCCTAGTAAATAAGAATTCTGCCGATGTGTGGCAATTCCTGAAGACAGTCGGTATAGACCAATAGCCTTGACTTGAACAGTCTGAATCAGCATTTTCATCTTCCCCCGTGACTATTATTCTCATACTAAAAGTAGCACTCTGACTGAACTCTCTCTATTGCCTTTACCACTTTGTGCCCCTTATGTCTTCAGGCATTTTTTTTTCATTTATTTGGGTTAAAAAACAGTGTACACAATAAAGTATAACTTATAGATTAGTTAACCAGTTAAGTAATTGTGTCACCCACATCATTAATCACAACAGTAGATATATAAATAAAAATAGGTTAAGAGTTGTCGCCATCGATCAACTACAATTTTTCTTCTACTTCTAGATAATAATACAATTTACACAGTATACTAGTTTTAACCTTATTGGAATGTAACTGCGACACTATTATAATTATTTTATAAACAGTTATTATCTAAGACCAGAAATACTTTTGCTTAGTGTTCACTTAATAATTCTGTTAGTTGTTTTTTAAAATTACTTACTGAGGTGGAGAAAATATCAATTGTATTAAAATTATTATTGTATGAGTCGGTAATTCTATGCAAAGGTGAGCCTTTACCAGCATTAGTCCTACAGGTACTAGTGGCAAATAAACAAGTTACATTTCTGGTATTGGTTCTATAAGGCATGCTACAAAGGACGATGTAAGAAAGTCTCTTTCATCGATCACCTCATCTGCAGTTGGTGATGATGCGGTGGCTTCTAGAATGATTAATATTGCTATTCTTCAAATCTTACTTATATTTTCAATCATTCCTTATCTTCTGATGAATCTCCATTAGTATAGAAATCTGCGCACACTATTTCCTCACCAAAAACTTCATCCCGAGTTTATCTTTACATATCCGTCCCATTTCTATCCTGCCTTTCCTATCTATAAAAAGTAATGTTTACCAATATCGCATTAGGCTCATGTGGCTTCCAATTAGTTTTCGTAGAAACATTCGCATTCTTAGTCTCCTCTACAATGTCCTATATAACCCGACCCATATCTCCCGACTCCGTATCTTCCTGAACGTTTCTCTTGTATCCATTCTTCTAACGATCCTTGCCACTCCCATCTCCGTACAATTCTTGGTTTTCCTTCACATACAACCGACTGCTATTCTTTCTTCTTTTCTGTTCATGCTATCTGCAATTGCCAAACTTTATTTCTATTCAGTACACGAGTCAAAGCATCTTTCTTTAATATAAATTATAACTAGTTTTTTTTTAAATAATTTCTTATTATACTAAGTATTTCATATACCTTTATTATGTTTTGTATTTAAAGTTTAAGTCGAATTGCACACACTGATTCTACTTTTTCATTCTCATTCCTCTGTGGTAAGACTGCCAAATGAGATTTCATTAAGAAAAATGATTTGGAATTAAGCAGTACCTTTGTACATTTTTTTGTCAAATGTCTTTTCCATTATTAAGTATATTGTTATTATAATAATTGTTAAAAAAAAATAAGCTGACTTCCGGGCACTAAAAACGCTTTGTATTTTCAAAAAGATTCGAATCTACAAAGTTATTTGATCGAAAAAAATAAAACGACATTATTATTTTAAGAATTTACACTTCAACTCAACCGTGCGGGACTACACCATGTCTTCATACACTCAACTCTCCACATTCTCATGTAGTGATTATTTATTCAGGTGTTCCCCATTGGCTGAAGTGGTCTGTTAGTAAATTGACAAATTTCTTCCTCGGGATTGCCGGTAATAAACTTATAAGAAGGTTCTGTTTGGATATGAATGCAATTCATTAAACTTCATTTTAGGTTTTTCGCGCACAAGTGATACCCCTGGTCTTGACAGAGTCCTTAAGCTATGTTAACCGCTTACCATCAGGTGGACCGTACGCTTGATTGCCACCTTAGGTGTAAAAAACAAAATCTAAAAAAAATAGGATATTGTTAAAGAGACGACGGCGAGGTGGCAAGGGGGAAAATAACAGTTTTAACTTGGTTTAGAAAAAATACCCACACCAGAAAAACATCTGCTATTTTTTACAGTAACCCTTATAGCGTGTTCACTATTTCATTTATAATTGGCTATTTTTCAGAAAAAGCAGTGTGCTTCATAATATTGTGAAAACCTACCTTCCTTTCACTATAAAATAAACACATGGAGATTAGATTAGTTGCAGAGGAAAATAAAATAAATTTGACTTGAAAGTTGAGCAGTTATTGCACTGGCGGAGTGACCACATATTGTCTTTTTGGTAGACATCAATAAATACTAGTTTTTAGAATTAATTTAAGGAATATATTAAACTGAGCAACTAAAAAATACTAAGTGCGCACCTAAATAATCTGTTTTGCTCGACTATTCAACGATTTGTTGCAAAAAACAGATTATTTAGATGCGCACTTAGTATTTTTGTTGGTTAGGTTAGATTAGTATGATGCTCAGTTAAATACAAGCCTCTATTTAACTACTAACATCTAACTTCAACAACCTATATATATCCTTGAGTCTTGCTAAAGCGCACAGACCTTCATACAATTGGAAGCCACTCAATATTGCAGGCTCTGAAGTATGGCAAACTCCCTAGGGATAAAAGTTATGGACAGTTATGGACAAAAGTTTGTCGAGAAAGAATGAAAATATCTGTATTCAATTAGGCCCCCCAAGAAGCCTTGTCTGGATCTACGTAAGCTAACAATGTTATAATGTTAGTATGTAGATCGGTCTGTCTTTCGATCTGTCGGTCAGTTAGACAGTCTGTGTCAGTCAGTTTGTCTGTCTGTATGTCAGTCTGTCTGAATTTACACCGGTTCCAAAAGTTGAACTACCGAGAAGATTCCGGCAACAAACTCGTGTAGTCACTCTTTTCAATTATTAAGTTACAATGTTTAGTTACATAGTAATAGTATTTAGCAGTGCAGTGTCACACAGAGTATAAAAAATAGGTATATTAACATACCAAGTACCTATAATGACAAAATTATTTACTTTATTTAAAGGCTGTCCGACAATGCACCATCACATTATAGGTATTATAATACACAAAGGTTAATATACAAAGGCCCGATAAACCCAAACATCTTTCATTAATTTTAAACACTTGTCTGATCACGTCATTACAATAATAATTGTATTGTTCTAAATAATTCCTATAATGCCATATACCTACATCCGTCAAAACTGATACTATTGGTGTGTAAGTAAATTATTACAAAATCAAGGCAGCTTAGAGATGACCATTTCCTCTAGTGGCACCTGTTCACAGGTACGACGCATGTGCCAGCCATTGTTCCGCTCAACCATATTATAGGGAACGGAGCGACCCGGCACACGGCAAAGAAATAAAACACATTTTGTCTCCTAATAAGTAGATTGTAGTAGTAGAGAGAGATTTTGTCCACGCCCCGTGCTACAGGGGCAGATAGGATTACCGCCAGTGTGGATGTTGGCTGTTGCACTGAAAGCTGGCTCATGTCAATTCTCAAGAGGTATTCTATCTTCATGACAAATTCCAAAATTGTCTAAATAGGTTCAGCCGAAGACCAATGTGGTTGATATCATCCACAAATGTAGTAAGCTGACGTGGCAGTGGGCCGGTCACAGCTGTCGCAGAACCGATGACTGGTGCAGTAGAAAGGTTCTCGAATGGAGACAACGTCTCGGGAAACGTAATATAGGGCGTCCCTGTGCTAGGTGGACCGACGATATAAAGAAGCTGGCAGGTGCTGGCTGGATGAGAAAAGCTGAAGATCGTGTTTTGTGGCGCAGCCTTGGGGAGGCTTACGTCCAGCAGTGGACTGCAATAGGCTAATATTCAGCCGCTCAGGAGTGAATACGTAGCACATTTTGGTATGGAGTGGAAACCACTTGTTAATATGAAAATGCTACTTATTTAGCTCAAAAATTCTACTGACAAAGTAGGCCGAATACTTTGCCTCAGTTTCATTAATTCGGTCTTCTTTTTTTACATATTATCCTGCCTAAATCCAAAACGATGGTCGTCCTACTTAAAAGTAGCTAACCCCAGAGTTGGCACGCGGCTGACGTGATTTGTAGCACATAATATGTGCGGATTAGTCCCTTCGCTACCTTTGTTCGCGTTTTCCCGACAAACATTGAGTATTTAGACAGCAATAGGGGTAAATTAAATTTACCTCAAGCCTAATTAATTGGCAAATTCATTCGGTATGCAGCTGATTATTATTTATTCATGTCACATGATAAATGCTTGAAAGATTTGTGGAGTACAGTTATTTGGTTTCGGGTAACAATTACAAAAGTCAAAAACTTTGTCCTGTTGTTTGTCTTGAATAAATAAAATAAAATACAAAATAGATTAACTGTTTCGCTATTCTATTCCTGGGTGATCTCAAACTTGGATTAAGACTGCTGACCTTAATAAAGGTTACTTTGCTATTTTCTTAAATCCTTAATAAAAATGTTTGAATTTAAACATTATAGAATTACAAACAATTTCTTGTAGGCAAACTTTACGCGGCACGGCGTTTCATACAAGTTTCAAGTTGAAAATATTGTAAACGAACAGACCGATTATAACAAAACTTGCCATTTATAAGCAAGTCAGGTAAGTCTAACAAGCAATCACAGGATTATTCGAAAGTCTTATAATAACAAAAAATATTGCCGATTTCTAGTTTGTATGAAAATCTAAAAAGTGCTGTAAGAACTCAACTATAAGATTGATTTTAGAAAAATACTCTGATAACTAATAGACAAGCCTGACTTGTTGCATGTAAAGTTTTATATTTTCCACTTAAGGTGTTAAGAATGTTAATAAAAAAGGAAATACAGAAAGAGTTCAAGAACTTGAAGGAATTCATAAAAATAATAATTATATGTTTGTATTTGATGGTCAAACGCCACTAAAATATACTAATTATAAAAAAAAATCCAGCTCGTGAGATAAGCGTAAGAAATGACTTTAGACGCGTAAAAGAATCCAATGTGCGTGCTAAATGACGTCCCAATTACACCTAAAGTAGATGCTCACTCTTCTTTATGAGATGAGGTAATTCTTGGCCCACTTTACAGAAACGTACCGGAAAAAACAACACCTATTTTGCATCGCCATTAGCCGACTGAACCCTAACCCCTCCCTCTCCCCTCCCGCAGCAATTTTCCCCATTATCGAGCAGATAATCGCGTTTGCCAGCCTCTTACCGGCATTTTGCCGTTTTGCCGCAGCCCTGGAAATGCTTTTTGCAAACGTCAAATGTTTACCGACAGATCGATTGGATTATGCTATTGTGATCTTGTGATATATCGAAATAAAGAATTTGTCAATTTGTAGAGAGAAACTCATATGGTTGATGTATAGAAATGCCTAGCGACTTCGTACGCGTGACTACACTTCTCCGGGATGAAAAGTATCATCATCATTACCAGGCTATTACGTCCTAATGTTGAGCACCAGCCTTTCTTCATGGAAGATGGTGGGCTGCAGTAACAACCGGGACCAACGGCTTAACGTGCCTTCTGAAGCACGGAGAAGATCAAGATTTGAAATTTTTGTTGACCCATCACGGATCGACCATCGCGAAAGTTGCTTTGTTTGCTAATTAAAACCAGAATGCTCAAACCACTACGCCACCGAGCTCCTCATAGTATACAATGAAAAGTATAATTCAATGTTCAAATCCAGACTATAATCTTTCGCTGCATTAAATTGTTAAGCGTCATCCAGATACTTCCGCATCTAAATACCTACTAGCTTCCGCCCGCCGTCCCGCTCACGTGTATGTCAGTTATCGCTCAAAAAAGTATCCTATATTCTTTTGAGGGTCTCAAACTATCTCCATACCAAATTTCATCTGAATCGCTTCAGTGGTTAAAGCGCGAAAGCGTAACAAACAAACATAATCACATTAAAGTATAATAATACTTAGTAGGACAGGGATTGTAATAAGATTCCTCCATAGATATTGATAAAGTTAAGGACATAAAGGGAGCTTCAAGATAGGGATGTTGCTTACGCTTGAATATGTCTATTTTTAACATATTCATAAAATATACGGCTAAAGCGGTTGCAGTAACAACCGGGACCAACGGCGTAACGTACAAAACGAGGCATGGAGGAGGTGAACGATTACAAATTGTCTGATGACCAATCTGGGATTGACCATGGAGAAAGCTGCTTTGTTTTCTCATCGATACTAGAGTACTCAGACGACCAACGAGCACCTCGGAATAATATTAGGGTTGTCGTTATTATATAACCTTAATTAAAACCAATACAGCTCATGCTCAGCACCCAGCTTGAATACGAGTCCTTATAACTGCCTATACGCGTTTCCTTCATAATTTCCGTCAACACTGCCCGCACTTGGAAATACTCGTACACACAGTTCAGAGGAACTATACAGGGTGGCACATTTAGATCGGTCAGTATGGGAGAGTCTAAAACTATAAAACATGCGAAAATCTCTTCTTAGGAAGAATGTCATCGATTTTAGTAAAAAGAAAAACTGCATTCAAACATTTAAAAAAAACGTTTAGTCAGCTCGGAAATCGAACCAGGACGTTTTGAAAAATAAAACTAACATTATTTCTATTTACCTATCGATTGCGTAGGTCTTAAGCAGTAAACGTTACTATGAAACATGATGTCTAAAATAAATAAAATGCATTGTTTTCCTAATTGAAAAACCAACTTAGAATGAGAACCTAAGTAGCTACAAACCTCATTTGAAAATACAACCTTAATTTTACGCATCTAAACGAGTTGAATGTTGTATTGAAAAAAATGGTTTCGAACACTCTAAAATAAATTAAAAGATATGAAAAAAAATCATTTTATTCATCATGTTTCTTAATAACGTTTACTGCTTAAGACCTACAACTTTCACGTTTGAGTTCGATTCACGAACCAAGTACACGTTTTTTTTTAAATGTATTAATGCAGTTTTTCTTATTACTAAAATCGATGACATGGCTCTTAAGAAAACATTTTCGCATGTCTTATAGTTTCAGACTTTCCCATACTGACCGATATAAATGTGCCACGCTGTATACCGTGTCTGTCTTTTAGAATCTGTGTTTTCCAAAAGCAACTTTATGCCAAAAGAACTATGTCGCTGATTACGGCACGTTATATGCTAAAGCTTTCGAGGAGCTCGGTGGTGTAGTGGTTTGGGCGCTCTGGTTCCGATAACAAAAACCAAGCAACTTTCGCCATGGTCGATCTCAGGATGGGTCAATCAAAATTTGGCTCTATATCTCACTTCCCCCTGCTTCGGTTGGTCTTGTTGTTACTGCAACCGCTTAAACCCACCAACCCGCATTGCACCGGCGTGGTGGGTTTATGGCCTAAACTTCTCATGTGTTTCTCCCATGTAGGAAATCTTATGCCCAGCAGCGGGAAGTAAATAGGCTTGACAATAACTTAATTGAATCTCATTCATATGTCGGTGAAGCAATTAGCGTCGGCTGACGACACTCGGGCGACGCTCCGCGGGTCGAGAGCGACTCTTCTAATTAGAGAACGCGGAAATAAGGGTGACCACGCGATTTGCATTTTGTACGGTAATTCAGATAAACGGAGGTTAGGCGTTGCTTGTACTGCAAATGAAGTCTTGTCGTGTCATGAAACTTAGTTATTTTACTGAGTTATTAGTTATTTTACTTTATGATCATGATATTTTTTTATCGTCGGATAAAAAAATATCATGATAAAAAAATATCATGATCATACCAGCCTTTTTTTATACCACTAGATGACAAACAAGCTGACGGCCCACCTGATGGTAAGCGGTTACCGCCGCCTATAGACACCTGCAATAACAAGGAAAATCTCTTGATATTGCAGGTGCGTTGTCATCCTGAAGCCTAAGATGAATTAGCCTTCAATCCGAAACACTGCCAACTGTTTCACGACTGAAATAATAAAAGCCTCCAAATGGAACGGTTCTGACCCTGACCAGGTCTTCTGTCCATCCAGTGGGAGGCCGTCCTACTTTGCGCTTTCCAGCACGTGGTCGCAATGCTAGAACTTTAACACCCCATCTTCCGTCACTTCTGCGTGTCATATGCCCACTGCCACTTCAACTGGCTAATCCTATGAGCTATGTCAGTAAATTAAGTTCTTCTACGGATGTCCTCATTTCATTTTATCTCTTAGGGAAACACCTAACATAGCTCGTTCCATAGCTCGTTGGGCGACTGTAAGCTTGCACAGAAGGCTTATAAGTAAGTAATATGTTGAGGATTAGGTTTTGCGCAAGTGGCTAAGAAAGTTTTTTAGATAGATACATAGTAAAAAGATTATTTTCAAAGTTACACAGTAGTACACACGTAATGTAAAATTACATACAATCTATTTACTAGAATTGACAACATAGTGGACAGGTTATGAATTATAATACTTATCATTAAATACTATAATCAAGCCAAATTAAGAAGTATAAGTGGAGAACCATTTTTTGCAAATTTCAAATACATCTTATTCATTTGATAATTTCATGACATTTCGATGAAATAATACAGGATGGTGTTGTCAATACGACAATAAATTGAAACATGGGCTATATTAGTTCATAGAAATGGTTTGACACTTTAAAAAACATCTTATTAAATAATTTCATGACAATTGTATGAAATAACATAACATTGGCTGCATCATTTCATAGAAATGTCATGAAATTATCAAATGAAAAAGATGATTTTGAAAGTGGCAATCCGTTTCTAAGAACTAATATAGCTCATGTTTTAATTTATTTTCGTATTGACAACACCATCCTGTAGTATTGTCGTTACAACGCTGTAGTAGTACAGGCTTTCGTTGAATAAATAATTTGAAATTTGACAAAATCAAAAAGCTTATTACATTTGCCAGGTAGATTCGTTTTAATAGATATTTCTTTTCTTGACTCATTCAATTGTTCCTACTCCCAGACAAGACATCTCCCACGAGTATCAAATTACACGTACGAGTTATCTGTTTACTGATAAAACTACGTGATATATAATATACGTGATATCGCTTTCTGGTATTGCTCAGTCATATCAGATCAAAGACGGCGGTACATCAAAGACTCTCTGTGACATTGCGAAAGTTTTGTTATAGATACTTACGTGTTAGTACTTATTTATTGTATGTACAGTTACTAGAGGAGCTCGGTGGCATATTGGTTTGAACACTCTGGTTTCGATTACCAAAACAAAGCAACTTTCACCTTGGTGATCCCGGGATGGGTCAACCAAAATTTGGGCCAGCATGGGCAAGCTCCTCATGTGTTTCTTGCATGTAGAAAGGCCTGTGCCCAGCAGTGGGACGTTAATAGGCTGGTGATGATGATAATTATGATGATGATGACAGTCAACTGCACAAAAGTGTATATGTTGCAGCCGTCTGGTTAAATTAGCCAGTTAATTGGACGCCTAGGTCGTTCATTGAAGGGCGGCATCCAATCAAAACCCTAATCAATATTTTTTTTTTTATTTCATATTTATATAGTATGATAATAGACAATTAAATATTGCAAAATTAATAGGATATTTCCAATGGGAATCCGTCACTTATCGCAAATACCTTCAACGAATTTTATGTCCCTTAACAGTAATCACAAATGTTTTAATTCAAAATGGAGTCCTCGAGTTTTGTTACATCGTATCTACATTTTCTCCAAAAGTTTCTATCAACAAACTCATCTGATCTAGACAAACCCGACATCCACGAGGGTGGAACCACGTGCGGAAACTAGCCCATTATAATGTTAAAAATAAAACTAAGACGTAATTATATTTTACTTGGATTGAGTGGTACATCGACGACTTCACCCATTTTATTCTTGTCTTTCCTGTCCATCCAAAAATTGTCATGAAGAGATCGTTATTGAGCGATAAGACCGCCCTTGTAGAATTAAATTTAAAAAATATGTTTTATCTGTAATTTATAGTGTAAATAAAGCTTTAAAAGTTACTCTTTTCAAAAATTATGTTACAATATTTGTAGTTACAAAATTATAACTTTTAGCAGTGCAGTGCCGCCCAGCGCAAAAAAAAATATAAGGAGAGAAGGTTTATCAACGTACCAACAAAGTAGGTACCCAATGACAAAAGTGTTATCGTTATTTTTCATATGTCTTACAATGCATAACCACAATAAAGTAATTACGAGTACAGCATGGGGTTCTTCAAAAAAGGCGTGAAAAGGTTTTTACAGGGTCGGCAACGCGTGATACCCCTGGTGTTGCAAGCGTCCATAGGCTGCGGTAACCGCTTACCATCAGGTGGGCCGTATGCGATTGCCAACTTAGTGGTATAAAAAATATATAATACTAGTCAAATTTCAAAACAAAATACACGAGATAAAGTAAAGAAGCGTGCAAGCAACAAAAGCACTAAAGACAACCCTTGGATCCAAGATCCGTGTGATATGTAGTGCAATGACGTAAGCAATCGTGAAAATCTTTCCTCCTCAAAGTTCACCTCTCTCAAGAAACCGTAAAAGATTCAGACAAACACGGGAAGTATTGGAACATTTTGATTTACAAAGAATATCAGAATTTTTATTTACTCACTGCCTCATTGATCTAGTGGTCGAGACCACGTACCTTAGATCTAGAGATCTGGGGAACAATTCCCCGCGAGGTCAGAATTTTTCTGCTGAGTTTGGTTGGTGGTAGGGATTTTGCGAAGTCCGCCTGGCTAATGGAGTAAATATATCTGTACAAACTATAGAACACATGCGCGCTTCCTCACTGGAGCACTCACGGTGGACATTTTGCCACCAACCTCATGCCCCACAAAATGCAAATGTCCCCTGCACAACCTGGTAAATGTTCGTACTCATATATGAACAGAAAACCAAAATTAAATCATTAGATTTTAGAAATTGTCTCTCCTAGTTCGGAACAGAAACCTGTTTAGAAAAAACAGTTTTTCTGTCTCCAATAAGTATCAATAATAATATCAGCAATAGGAAAATAGCTCCGACTGTCTGCCTGTAACGTTTTCACCCCTGAGCAACTGAACCGATTTAGATGGAATTTGACTCGGAGATAGATTATATCCTGAAAAAAAGTTAGGCTCCCTTTTGGTGGTATAACGTCAACATCATCATCATCATGACCAACGTATACAGGGTGGTGCCTTCAATACGACAATAAATTGAATCATGGAATATATTAGTACATAGAAATGGTTTGCCACTTTTAAAATTGCAGTAACGACCGGGACCAACGGCATAAGGCGCCTTCCGGAGCACAGAGGAGCCCAAGATTACAAAACTTTCATTGCCCATCCCGGAATCAACCATGGCGAAAGTTGCTTTGTTTTCGCAATCGAAACCAGAGTACTCAAACCAGTATGCCGCCGAGCTCCTTGTTCTAGTCCTTTAAAAAGGTAAATTGTTAGAAGTGTTATATTTTGCTAGAATTTGTATTCAACTTACATCAAACATGTCTACTGCATAATTGTGTCAGACTGAGTTCATGTACGTTCTACTGGCAGGACTACCCTTGTTTTAAAAAAGAATCCGTAGCTTAAACAGCAAAATTAGGTAAAACTGTCCTTGTAATACAAACTGTAAATCATATTTTTTTTTTAAAAAACTATAAAGATTTTTTAGAAACAAAGTCTTTTGACTTTGACGGCTTTAATTATATTAAGAAATAATTAAATATTTATAGGCATTTAATATTTTTGTTAAGGATAAATGTTTTATTTTTTATCCTTCTGGACCATTTTACATATAGATATTTAAAAAAATTCCTCATTAATCTATCATTCAAGAGCTTTTGAAAACAGTTTTTTTTACAACACCTACTGTATTTATAACCAGAGATTTTCAAACTTAACTATCGCTCACCTAGTCCTTTTAGTAAGACAACCTAATTTAGAGTGGTGCCTCTTTATTCCTGAAGATCGATACTTAGCTTCACAAACTTTTCTCTGTCCATCGCCAGACGAAACAGTTCCTCGACGGACGTGATTCCTGTACGCTCTCGGATGTTCCTCAGCCAAGACTTTTTCTGCGCCCCACGCGATGCTTTCCGTCAACTTTGGGCAAATATCATAATTTTTGAAGCAGTTTGTACAGATTACAGCACATCAAGTGTAACAGTTGTACTACGAAAGCTGCCTCTATTAGGAACGCAGTAAGGGCGATCTCAAGGTCAAACTGTTATGCTTGATGTGCTGTCAACTGTACCTATTGTGTCTTAGAAAGATCCCGAGTTAACATAAAAATTTGAAAAAAAAATCCTAACTGAACAAATAATAGGTTTGCAAGTTGTATTTGTTGCTAGTCTTATAGCGTAGCCCTAGTCTTTTATAGTTTTATACATACTGTTGAGACAAATGTTGAAAAACCGTTATTTAAAAAATGCATACCTATTATTAACATAATTATTATAACTGAAGGTAGGCCAGTATGTAAGGTCGTCTGGGTAGGTACACCACCATTTTTATTTCAGCCGTAAAAAAGTTCGGGAAGGGTAGCCAGTGTAATTACTGAGCGCGGAAGGCATTTTATCTTAGACCTCAGGATGAATACCAAGTGAATATTTCTTTATATTGCAGGGGATGGCCACATACCTACCACTAGGCTAGGCTTGCTTGTCATAAGAGTACAATTGCTTGTAAAAAAAAATAAACTTTTAAATAGCATTTTATACAAAAAATGCTATTTAAAACTTATTTTTTTTTAATAATTTATAGGCAAACATTTGACCACAATCACACCTGATGTTAAGAAGTGACATAGCCTACGATGATACATGCTTACCTAGAAGGTGCCTATTCACTCTAGCCTTAAAGACGTCCAAATTGTAGGTTTTGGGAAACAGATTGACAGGCAGAGAGTTCCACTCCTTGGCAGTTCGTATTAGGAAGGAGTTGGCGAAATGCTTTGTGCGGATGTTAGGAATATCCACAACATAAGGTTGAAAAGCCATCCTACGTCTGATCCCTCGATGGTACAATTAAATAAAATAATTACAAAATTAAAAATTTTAGGTAACCACCGGCGACATTAATCATCTATCTAACACCATCTCATTAAGACTATTCATAAGAGCCCAAACACGCTATATCTGCTGTAAGTTTCTGAAGAATTAAGCATTTCACAGACTTTTGATGGTATAGGATCAGCCCAAAGTTAGTATATCATGGGAATGTCACCGAAGTGACAGTACACCAAATTTGAAATCAATCGGATCTGTAAAAGTTAGTAAAATCCTATTAAAATGTAGAAAATGAGCTGATAGTCATCGAACGCCTGAACTGATCTTCATAAATTATAGCTAAGAACCATCGTAGTCACATCAGCTTTCAAACAAAAAACCCGAATCAAAATCGGTTCATTCACACAGATACACAGACAGGCACGTCAAACTTATAGCATCCCTCTTTTTTCGTCGGGGGTTAAAAACCACAGTGGCCATGCTAGCTAAATGCACATTTCAAGCGCTGCCAATGCTCCTGATTTATCGTCCTAAAACCCGAACGCTGCTCTTACATTTTAGATGTAACGATTTTATGCGTCCGTGGTAATACCTACATGCACTAGTCGAAGTCCGATGCAAGACGTATTGCAAGTAGTTAATAAATACGAGATTTATGATGGTGCCGAGTGAATTGTGAGTTACGTTTATTGTTTTGCTGTATAGAATGTTACATGCATACATGCTCTGGAATCCGAAGCACTATTTGTGCTTCTTCTACATTGTGCTATTTTGGTTTTTACTACAAAATAGTGGGTTTTTTTTCCTCACTGACACTCCAAACAACGAGACGATTGCATCAGTCAGTGTCTTCTGTCAGCTATATCACGGAGAGTGCTTTAAAGACTTTCTTGACCACGCGTGCCGGTCACGAAGCCACTGTCTCTACCTCAACATCACGCACAAAGAAGTATAGTAACTCGTTTCTTTGTTGCACTTCAAAAACATGTAATTATTTGCCGGCACGGTTCCCTCAAAAGAACAAAAAATGCACCGTTTTTTTGGGCCGGCTAGGCGGAGGTGGCTAGAGCAGTGTTTCTAGCTGTGCTGTCTTCGCATATGGACTCTTCTCATCGCTTTACATCAGGTGGTGTTGAGTCATTTGCTGTGCTTTGTATTAAAAAAAACAGTATTTCGCTTATAATCGCGTATGTTCTATGTCTTTCATATAGGAACTCAGCATTAAATGCCTATTATAAATTCAAAATTTATTATTTGTGTCTCTTGTTTCACAGCCGAACCAGTGAACCGATATACAGGGTGTAAGGGGGACGCTCTCGAAAATGAGGGCTGGTGGCAGCTCGTCACATAATGACGTCAAATAATTTTTAACTCGCGAAAAATAAATCGATTTCAAATTTTGGCGTTATAACCAACATATACGCGGGCGGAGTTGCAGGCGGCCAGCAGTATCACCAGCCTATATTATGTACTGAATCACTATTTATCCTTATGGGAAAACTTATCGGGTGATCCTTTACAACCAAAATAAATCACATTTATAAGCTTAGTTTTGTACAGCTTTCGCAGTGAAGTAGATTTGCGCGCTAAGGTTCTAGTGTAGGATGGAAATTTGAAAGGCGTTAAGGTCATTTTTTGGCATTTTACTGTCGCAAAGGAACAGACCGGAAGGGTGAAAACGTAACAGATAGTTACCTACGCATTTATAATATCAGTACGGATTACGGATGTTTAAAAACAGACTTTATTTAGTAGCCGGTAAAATTTATTTTTTATAATTTCGTCATGTTCGTTCATAAAAATTCTAAAACTCCTTTTATCTAAAACATTCTCTCTCAACTGGAAACGTTTTCCGGGAGATCCAAGGGGATTGATCCGAGCATTGGCCGTAATCGCTTTAAGAATTTCCACTCGAATACGTAGCTTTTGTTGTTCAATTTTATCTAGATAGTTGTCAATGGAAGATTTCATTTCAAAAAGTTTCGATTTCTTTGAAGTGACCTATAAAGTCTTAGAATAAGAATTATATACCGGTTATTTATTAAGCAATTTCCTTATGATGAGCTCCTGGATATTTCCGATACTAATTACAAACAAAAGTTTTTGATGGCTGATGATAATGGAATCATGAAACATGGACTATGCCGAAATGTCAGGGAACTTATTACAAATTGATTGTATGATAAATAGCCCTAATAACACCACCCACATACGTACACAAACGCAACTTTTCGCTCATATGCTCAAAATTTGGTAAATTAAACTTTTTTAGTGGCTGACTCGACAGTTATTCTTTATCCAACTAATAATTATGAATTATGAAATTAACAGTCAATTTTTCAAAGTTATTTTTTGGGGAACGTGGCCTGAGTGGTTGAAAAGGGTCACTTATTTATATATTTCCTAATTTTAGTACAAATACCTGGGTGTAGTTTGTTTTGCAAGGAACGGTCCTAGGTATACAACGGCTTACTGAAATAATGGTCTTTGAAGAGGTACAAGGATACTTAGACAATGGAAGGAACAGAGAAAAGATATTAGATATGGACGATGAAAAAGACATATTTTGTCTGCTCATCAAGGGTAATTAAAAGCAGTTTTTTGTAGGCAGGATCAACACAGTACCCATATAAGGATTTTAAAATACTTTCTTGTAATTAAAATAGAATAAAACTAGAAAAATTTCACGTCCTGAGGCAGGAATCGAACCCGCGACCTTTCGCAATCCGGGCGACTGCTCATAAACGCAAATACAAGATAGACTAGAAGAATTTCACAGGGATATCCCAAGTCCTGGGTGGCTCAGTGGTCAGAGCAGTCGCCCGGATTGCGAAAGGTCGCGGGTTCGATTCCTGCCTCAGGACGTGAAATTTTTCTAGTTTTATTCTATTTTAATTACTAAGTAATTTTTCAAACATTTATAATAATGTTAAAATCAAAAATTAAGAATATTTGAAAGCACTGCCCCAACTTAACCGAATCGTCGGTATTTGTAAAAATACTCGTTTCGGATGTTGAAATAGAATATTTCGACATTGTAGAGTGGACGTTAGCTCATAAACGCAAATACAAGATAGACTAGAAGAATTTCACAGGGATATCCCAAGTCCTGGGTGGCTCAGTGGTCAGAGCAGTCGCCCGGATTGCGAAAGGTCGCGGGTTTGATTCCTGCTTCAGGGCGTGAAATTTTTCTAGTTTTATTCTATTTTAATTACTAAGTAATTTTTCAAACATTTATAATAATGTTAAAATCAAAAATTAAGAATACTTTCTTGTAATAAAGAAAACATAATTATCCAGAGCCCAGAGCTAGGCACAGATATTTCTACTCGGGTGAAACACGTGAGTTGTTTTGGATCGTAATACCATCATGCTGGCCCAATTTGAGTTGTTATCAACAATCTGGACCAATATCTTAACGTGCTTTGCGTTGCGAGACATATAGAGTTGGTAATATCAAACTTGTCGTCACCACCTTGTATAGGTTGGTAATGTGTAACACAAAAGTGTAACACAAATCACGTCACCAGCCTCTAAACACCCCACTTCTGGGCTTAGGCCTTGCTATGGAAGAAACACATGAGGAGTTTGGGCTATGACACCACCATCCTGGCCCAAAGCGGCTTGGTCACCTTTGTGTATTTTTTGACATTATGAAACATTTTTTGACACATCTAGTTCCGCAGATCCTTGTCTGTTTATTCAACGCGACGGAAAGAGTGAAGCCTATTGTTTTAACGCCAGGCTAAGAGTAAGCCGTGGGCACTCGAGTGTTGTATACATGTGACAATGGCTCTACCGCACCAGCTCTTTGAGCTACCCTAACGCACAGGTTTTGTATTGAAGGTATTGACTGCAGTTTCTTAAGCAGCTGAGGCTTGCGTTTATTTTGATTTTAGCCTATGAGTTACTCTGTGCTTGTTTTGAATTACTCAGAAGAGATGGGCTGTTTTATATTTAATTGTGACCGCCTGCGGCTTTGCCCTCGTGGATGGCGGCTGTCACGCCAAAAGTTAGTTAATCTACTGACATTTCTCATCATCATTAGCCCATATACGTCCCACTGCTGGGCACAGGCCTTCCTAGACGGGAGAAACACATGAGGAGTTTGGGCCATAACACCACCTCGCTGGCCCAAAGCGGGTTGGTGGGTTAAAGCGGTTGCGGTAACAACCGGGACTGAGCACTCAAACCACTACGCCACCGAGCTCCTTTTCTTATTAAAAAAGAGGAGCTCGGTGGCGTATGGTATGTTCTAATGATTTTTTTTATTTATTGTAGATTATTTATTCTTTAGCTAAAGACAATATAGATGAAGATATTCCCATAAAAACTTTGCTGCCAGGTTTGCCCCAATAAACAAAATAATATTATCAATTTAGGCTAAGCCGCGCTAGTCTCCTGGTAGCAACCCTATAGTGTCAGAAATGTGTAGTTTGTCAGATTTCATTGACAGTTGATCAAGTGAAAGAATGCAGGAATACTTCGTAATTAGTTAAAATCCTATCTAGTGGGAGACCGTCATACTTTGCACTTTCCAGTACGACCACAATCAGACTATAAAATTCACTGATAGAAGAAAAGCACTTTTAAATTTACAACAATAATGGGTTTAGTTTCCATTTGAATAATTCATTGTTTATTCAAATGGAAACTAAAACCAATACAGTGATTGAATTTATCTAAATAAAATATACCAAATGCAAATTACGCTAGTTGTAGTCACCACAGCGCATTGAACTCTATATTTTTCAAATTCCGTAAGTGGTCCCACACTTTCAGGTTTCACGTTTTTTAAACGTAACAAACTATTTTAAAAGTGTGCATAGCAATTTTATTGCTGTCACCAGTTTATGTAGGTCTTCCCATAACCAAGTCAAGGTGAGCTGCATCAAAGTCTTGGAGAGACCGTACCCACCTGGTCCTGTACTTACTACATTTAAATGTGTTTTTTTTTAAAATAGTTATTTTGGAAGAGCTCGGTGGAGTAGTAGTTAGATTATTGTAAAATTTTTGGTTTATCGTAATTTACCTAATTGACTTTATAATGTAATTTTCTGAATATCTTAATTGAAAATTAACATTAATTTTAATATTTGTATTTTAAGCTTGTACGCGACTCGGATTTTAATCTGTAAGCATGCAAGTGTTATGAATAAATAAATAAATAAACATCGTTACTTGTTGCATATGAATCCGCGTCTGAAAAAGCTCCGCACCAATTGATTCGGGTGCGGATGTATATGCCGCATTTGCGGATGGGAATGCGAATATCCGCAACACCCCTGACATAAATGTCCTCGTTCAGAACCACCCACTCTCCCATGACGACTATCTGATGCTTGAAAAGTAATATTAATTTCTAGGCCACACCCGTGTGACGGCTAACTGATGTTTAATCATATTTTATAGTATTTTATGATTTACTTCAAATGTTATTCCTAGCATTTCACCTACATACATGTTCTAGTCAAATTATAACAAAAGTCTTGTCATCATTCGTTTAGATCTCGGTCGATTCTTTCTTTCATAAATATGAAGAAATTCCTACTCAATGTGCTAAAACCAAGAAGGCTGGTTACTACATTACCTAGTACTATAGTAGTATTAAGAAATTTAATTACAAGTCTCATAATTTCTAATAACAGTACTGGTACGGGTATTCTCTAGTAAATACCGGAACAAGCCGCCCACGACCCATATTTTTCGGGCAACCAAAGCATTGTGCATGTTCAGCATATGTTACGTCATAGGAAATGAAAATATTAGTATACGCCCCCAGTCCGGGAATTTCCCATAGGAGCATTGCTAGGGGAGAAGTTACGAGCAAGATTACTAGCTTTCAAAGCACATTTGTTCGAGTATGTTTATAGGCTTAACAGCTTGTTCCAGTTTGTTAAATAAGTAATATGGAGATGCATTATGTTCTGGCACAGATACGGAATGAGAACAAAGATGAGGATGCAGAGGTGGATTTTTTATACAAGGGTGCCAAACAAGCGTACGGTCTCATCATCATCAGCTTATATACGTTCCACTGCTGGGCACAGGCCTTCCTACATGGGAGAAACACATGAGGAGTTTGGGCCATAACAACACCACGCGTGCCCAATGCGGGTTGGTGGGTTAGGCGGTTGCAGGAACAACTGAGACCAACGGCGGAGCGTACGGTCTGCCTGATCGTAAGTCGATTCCCACAGCCTATGGTTTCACTGCGCTACCTACCCTATAAAATAAAAATAAATAGTTATATTGGTAAAGATAAATAATATACTAGGTGGTAGTATGTAGGGTCATCTGGGTAGGTAACACCGCCTTTCTTATTTGAGCCGTGAAACAGTTAGCTGTGTTTCAGATTGAAGGGAAAGGTAGCCAGTGTAATTACAGGGCATCGACAGCATTTCATCTTAGGCCTCAGGATGACAACGCATCTGCAATATCAAGTGATTTTTCCTTGTTATTGCAGGTGTCTATAGGCGGCGGTAACCACTTATATCCCTTGTTCACCCCACCCCACCCTTCCCTTCTTATTTATCAGTACAACTACATTTTAGTTTGAGCAAAAGCTTTACAATATCAGAATAGCAAAATTTCATCTACAAAATGTATCTAGGAAAGATTTACTCTGGCTATTTCCCGTCGAATAAACTAGCTAAGTTGTCCGCCCTATAATTGTGAAGCACTAGACCAAACCTTGCAATAATATCTAGTAAACTATAAAAACTTTTGTAGCAGCGTTTATATTTTAGCGACGAAGATAATATGGCTCATGCTAACAATGAAATTTGAAGGGCTCAGTACATTTTTGTATATATTTTTTAAATAAGTGAGATAATTATAGCACTATATATATTTGTTTTTATAGAAAGCACGACAAATGACTCGACACCACCTGATGTGAAGCGGTAAGAAGAGTCCATTTGTGAAGACAGCTAGTGCAGCTAGACACTGATCTAGCCTCCACCTCGCCGGCCCAAACGGTGATTTTGCACGCCTCATTTATTAACTCGTCAAGTATTAGATTCCAGACACAATTGATTTGTCCATTGTCATAGACCTCCAGAGGTATAACGTCGCTAGACAGATTACCGGCAAATGAGACTACGATGAGGGTTTAAGACTTGCTTGACAGAATTGAGCAGAGCTTTTGAAGGTCAATGGGACTTAACAATTGGAACGTACAGGCAATCCTCTACAATTGCATCGAGACATTGTGTTACTAATATAGGCCTACCATCGGCTACATCACGGAGAGTGCACTGAAAAACTTTTTGATCATATCCCTTCCCCATTCTCACTCAGTAACACGCGTGCCGATCTTTGGAGTCATCAAATCACTGTTTCCAATTGAACATTATGAAGAAAAACGTTTAGTAATTCATCTCTTAGTCCTAAGTCCATCAAAACTTGGTATTCTCTGTGTTTATCTTGTCTTAGTATTGTTCTTAATACTTAGTCCACAATAATCTTATTGAAAAATACGATTCCCTGTAAAAATATCGCAATAAAAAATCTTTATTGCTAAAAGTTGTGAGTGATATTTAAAATGACAACCATACCTGCCTAGGCATCTTACAATCATTTGATATTTCAGGTGCAAAGACATCTTGGAAACAACATAATCTGTAAATATTTATTTCCTTGACATACATACATGTATTTTGAATCAAAACTGTTTGAATGTTGTTAAACTGGCCACTTTGCCCAAGGGACCCTAATTCCTTCATCGCTGAATGCAGACGCGTCGTAAAAAATGCACGCGGCTGGCTCCCAGCCAGCCCGAACTCCGTGCTAGCGCGTTACTAATACGATATACAGGATGCTACTAACACGAGATATAGGGGTTACTAACACCACATAATAATATACAACATAGTCGAAAAATGGCGGGAGAGCGTAGGAGTTTATGGTACGGACAAAAAAATTTTAAATTCACAGTGCCATTATTTTCATCGATGTTTTTATTTTACGCTTTTTTAAACCGCGTAAGACCCCCGGCGGCTTTATGACAATTATGTCAATTGTGTTCTGCGGTTTGACAGGTCGACGTAGAGGTCGCGAACAGCCTAGAGCCTCTTCAGCTCCGTCGTGACATTGCATCGCTAGGCGCCTTCTATCGGCTTTATAATGGAGAGCACGCGAGATACTAAGGAGCACGCGTGCTGGTCTTCGGAGTCATCAATTTACTGTCTCCACCTCAAAATCTCGCACAAAGAAGTTTAGTAACTCGTTTCTTTGTCGGACTTCCAAAACTCAGAATTCTTTGCCAGCACATGTGTTCCCTCCTTTCTATAACATGGGTTCCTTCAAAAGAGGCGTGAAAAGGCACCTTATGGGCCGGCAAGGTGGGGGCGGCTAGAACAGTGTGCTTTAAGCTGCACTAGCTATCTCCGCATATGGACTCTTCTTACTGCTTCACATCAGGTCGATACCTCCTAAGTATAATGAGTCAACTGACATAATAGTAATTTTACAGGAGAGCGATTTGAAGGGAAATCGTTTATATTTGAATGAAATCAAACTGATTCGAAATAAATTAAATGTTTTTTTAATAAAGATTGCGAGCTCTTTCTTTGGTATAAAATGATTTTGGTGTTTTTTGTTTTTAAATGATGTTTTATGTAGATGGCTGGGTATACGCCGGCGGGACTCAATAGTAAAATGGTTTAACTACCAGTTATATTCATATACGTTGTACATCAAAATCCATGGTTTACACCAAAATATTATGAAAATGATTGTCATTTTATTAATATCATCTTAAATTTGGTTGTTTTTGGGATTTCCTTTCTCATTTAATAATAAAATGTTAAAATTACGTCACTTGACTCATTATAAGTACTAGGAAAGTATTTAGCTATCTTATTAGCATTTGATACGTTCACGTATGCTGGACTGATATAATTTGCCGAGGCTTTTTAATCTCTCATTTTATTTCTAATACATTACGAAATGTGGGTTTAGTAAAGGCTAGGAAGATGAATAAGAATCATAAATAAAACAACGCATTTTAAAGAATCACAATGTACTCATATTTTTCGCTATAAGTAGGAACATATTTCTTTTTTGCATTATTTAGTCTTACTAAAAGCTACAACTTGAACTACTCAACGAAAACAAATTACCAATGTTGTATTATTAAAGTTTTATAAAAAAATACAATCAATAAAAATAAAAACTAAAACAGGTACTTACTTCTCCAGTACGTCGATAAAAATAATAAAAACCAACAAAAATGCTATCTTACGATAAACAATATCAATAAAAATTATAGAACTAAATTATATAAATCTAAAAGTCTCGGCCAGAGATATCCAAACTATATTGAGCAAGACACCACTAATTAATAAGAGTGAACACTTTGCAAATTCCTGGTCTGGACAATTCTAATGCTCAAAAAACAGCTATAAGGCTAAACAAAATAAAATATTAAAAGTTTAAAAAATAAAAATCAGTCTAAATCGCTGTCATTAGCTTCATTACACTTTTTTGAGATTAAATTATTAAAAAATAAATGATACTCTTTAGGAATCACTAGCGTCTTACAAAGATCCATTAAGTCTTTGTGCTTATTTTGGTCAATAGGAATGGGTGTCTGATATATTAAAATAAATATTATCTATATCAATATTCAACTCTCTTCGATTTCGTGTAGCTTGAGGTTTTTTCACACAATCTATCCACTTGTAAGCATCATCTTGGTAACTCGTTTTATAAAACACCCCAAATGGATGTTTTGCTTTAACTACTAATGAAAATGAAAATGAAAATATCTTTATTCAATTAGGCCCCCCAAGAAGCACTTTCGAATCGTCAGCAAAAAACCTTTATGTCTATCACATAAAAATAATATTAACTAACTAACAATTACATAATGTTTGTCTCTCTGTCTTATCTGGATCTACGTAAGCTAAGAATGTTATAATGTCTGTCTATCGGTCTGTCTGTCGGTCCGTATGTCCGTCAGTCAGTCTGTCTGTCTGTCTGTCTGTCTGTCATTCTGTCTGAATTTACACTGGTTCCAAAAGTTGAACTACCGAGAAGATTCCGGCAACAAACTCGTGTAGTCACTCTTTTCAATTATTAATTTACAATGTTTAATTACACAGTAATAGTATTTAGCAGTGCAGTGTCGCACAGAGTATAAAAAAAGGTATATTAACGTACCTAATGACAAGAATATTTACTGTATTTAAAGGCTGTCCGACAATGCACCATCACAATATAGGTATTTCAATACACAAAGGTCAACAATTAATATACAAAGACCTAATAAAGCCAAACATCTTTTATTAATTTTAAACACTTGTCTGACCACGTCATTACAATAGTAATTGTATTGTTTTATATATAATATCCTATAATACCATATACCTCAAAAATGATACTATTGATGAATATGTAGGTAAATTATTACAAAATCAAGGAAGCTTAGAGATGACCATTTCCACTAGTGGCACCTGTTCACAAGTATGACGCATGTGCCAGCCATCGGTCGGGAACGGAGCGACCCGGACTACTACTACTACTTCCTGAGCCTAAACACACTTGTATCAATGCGTCCCCCCTCCCGCCCCGCGTACACTGGTACGCTGTTACTTGGATCACTAAACAATGTACGATTTTAACTGATGTTAAACTTGATTTAGTATACGTGGAATTATCTACTTAATTATTGTTCTTTTTTAATATTTTTTAACGCTAACATTAAGATCATGGTTTATTAGGCACGTTTATACAATAATAATAAAATACCTAAATTTGTTAGATGACTCAGTATACTTAGGAGGTATCGAGGTGGTGTTGAGTCATTGATTGAGTTGAGTCATTTGCTGAGCTTTGTATAGAAAAAAAAATTAAGAAAAAGGTCCAAACTTGCCAATATTGATTTTATGTATTTTTAAAATGTAAGCTAGTTTTATTGAAAATTCGGTACAGGTTGTTCAAAAAATAGGATGTACAAACAGCAATAATCTTAACTGCCCGTTCGAGACGCAACAGACAGAAAGGTAGAAAGAGATGAAATATAATTTCTCATAGAAAAAAATAATTTCATCTCTTTCTACCTTTCTGTTGGTTGCGTCTCGAACGAGCAGCTCGAAGCTCGGAGGAGCTCGAGATTTAAAAAAGAAATTGACCCATCCCAGTCGGTTTACTAAGTGGTAGACCCATATGTAGGGTCGCCTGGGTAGGTATACCACCACCTTTCTTATTTCAACCGTGAAACAGTTCGCTGTGTTTCGGATTGAAGAGAAAGGTGGCCAGTGTAATTACTGGGCATGGACGGCACTTCATCTTAGGGCTCAGGATGACAACGCACCTGCAATATCAAGTTTTACTTGTTATTGCAAGTGTCTATAGGCGGCGGTAACCGCTTACCACCAGGTGGGCCGTCAGCTTGTTTGTCATCTAGTTGTATTAAAAATAACAAAAAAAAAAGATATAGCGTGTTTGGGCCCTTATGAATAGTCTTAATGAGATGGTGTTAGATAGATGATTAATGAGGCCGGGGGTTACTTAATTTTTTTTGTTATATGATGTACTCCAATTTTACATGTTTAAAAGCCGAAGTTGGTTAGTAATTCACCACGAGATATAACTCTTGACTGAAAATTGACAGCAATTGATAAGATATTTCCATTCATTAGAATGTACAGTAATAATTATATTCAACTGACAAACATTGAATGACACACCACTAAGTATTTGCGGTGATTTAATATCACGTTGCTGGTGCTCTAATTCACAATTCAACGGAACATTATAGAAAACCAATATTCAACGATATTTGTCCAGCCAAAATATTCCCATCATTTATCACCGTATAAATTATTTATGTTATAATGTACGTATGTATGTTACCATTTAGACGTTTTAGCCACCAACCTACAATGGGCCACGTGGTGATGGACCGAACTCCTCATGTGTTTCGTCCATCTATGAAGGCCTGTGCCCAGCAGTGGGGCGTATATATGCTGGTTCGAGTTCCACCTTCCGCGCTGATTAGTGGAAAATCAAGATGCGTTACGTCGGATCGGATGCCTTCAAACGTTGGGTAGTTCTTGGCCTTCGTCTAGTGTAGGTGATGTTAAAGCCGAAGATGGAAGCAAACTACACTCGGACTTCTCTACCATAGAGGAATTGGCTACCTTACCTTCTAAATGTCGGAACACAACAATACCAACCAAACCGAGCAGAAAATTTCTGCCCACACAAGAACTGAACCCCAGACCTCTTTATCTAAATAAGGTAGTCTTAAGTCTTAACCACGAAACTACACAAGTAGTTAAAATTTTTGCGACATCTTAAATTCTAATTTTATTTTACTTAATCTAGAGTTAATGCATGAATATTTTCAATCACAGAAGTACCAGGCTAACATAACTATGTAGGAGATGTGTGTCACATAGTTATATACAACGGTATCTTTACGGGACTGAAACTGAACATAGACAAATAAATTAAATTTAACTGGTGGATAAACTAAACTTCCTTCAGACGTAGGCATATTCAACAAAATATAAACAACAATTTTACGGGTAAAGTTACTAGATCCAATACTTAGATGGGCTAACTCATTAAATGCCCAATAATATTAACACGCAGACCTCGTAAACTGGTACATTAACCGGATATAAAGTGGGCACTGCACTGTTAGTGAAATCTCTTTTATGGCGGTTAAGAATAGGGGTGGGTTGACATTCGGCATAGAGCAATGCCGAAACTATTTATCTTTATTACTATGACGATAAAAATAAAATAAGGAATTGTGAAATTGGGTTGAGTGCAATCACCGTCCTTGCTCAGTTCATAATAGAGGTGGCTTTTGTAGTGCAACTGTTACTTGATGTGCTGAGCCTTGAATAGTTTCGTATTTACCACTGAGGTGACTAGCATACGACCCACCTGATGGTAAGCGGTTACCGTAGCCTATGGCTTGCAAAACTAGGGTATCACTCACCCAAGAGTTTTTGCTATCAAACAGTTGACAGGTATATCAAAGTTTACACCACACCGAAGGCTGAATCCATCAATTTCCAAACGTATCAGTTCTGTGTGGCGTCAGTCCATCGGTTTTCCCATGTCCGATATATAATGAATTTATTAAAGCGTGTCAATGTACAATAATAATGGTGGTAATAATAATCATGTGGTTGAGCAGTACGCCACCAATATACAATACACCAATTGTCTAATTGGTGATGAGGAAAAAGTGATAAATATTTTATGTACCTATATATTCTTATAAACAACCAGATGATAAGTAAGCTGACAGCCAACCTGCTGATGAGTGGTTACCACCGCCTATAGACACCTGCAATAACAAGGAAAAGTCACTTGGCATTGCAGGCGAGTTGTCATCCTAAGGCATAATATGAAATGCCTTTCATGACCAAAATTACACCAGCTACCTTTCCCTTCAATCCGAAACACAGAAAACTGTTTTACGGCCAAAATAGGAAATGCGGTGGTACCTACCCGGATGACCGTACAAATACCGGCCTACCACTTGGTAAATGCTCTTTCTCTACTCTTTAATATTAAACGGCCGATCGCGGATGCCAGCGTGACGCATAGACAATTAGAAATACTCCAAAATTCAAGAGAATGCGTGAAAACATGAAAGCGAACACTATTTCCATCTTTCAACTTCATCGAAACTGCTAATGAAGTCATAACTCCGAATGATCTATAAAAATCTCGCGATAAAAATCCCATTCGGCTACCGAGCTTAAGTTAGCCGAATTCCAAATTCGGTAAAACATCCCATCCCTAGAATACATGTTTTACGATTATAGAGGAATCACGTTTATATGGTTATGTACGATAAAATGATGAGCTGGATTTTCTGGGACCTTACTATGCATAAATAAATAACGTTTTATCGTAACTAAATACTAGTATATAATAATACAAATGATATCTATTCAGCAAAATGGCTTTGACTTCAAGCTTAAATTGCGTATGTCATAGGTTAAGATACAGGTACTATCAGTATCAATTGTAGACTCAAATAAGGTGTACTCGTATAAATAGTTGGTAATTTGATACCGCACTGAGGAAAAATACGCATGTCCAATGTCATAATCTGTTTTTTTTTTAAAATTTTACATTTAAAGTTAAACAGTAAGGCTTTCGACTGCATTCAAATTAAATTATAATTTTGACGCGAAGTAGTAGTTTTTGTAAAAGAAATCCTAATAACTCAATAGTTTATTGTATTATTACGGAATTTAAGTTATTAATAAGCAAAATACAAATGAATCACTCTCTGGTCACGTGGCAACGAACACCAATCTCAGCGTATGACGTCACTTGTTGTTAGCATCAGACTCTGTCAAGAGGAAAACCACCATTGTTTGGTAACAGGTGACGTCACAGTGGTCACGTGACATGTATTGGCATTTTGGAGCAAAATTTGAAACGGAATTTAAGATGTATAAATGATTTTTCAGACATTAGTCGAATAAAAATAATTATGATATATTATATATTTCGGGCTCCAATAGGTACCTACTTTTATAAGACATGAAATAATACTATCCCAAACATTTTCAACAACCCCATTAACTACAAACAAAGTAAAACGACTTTGTAAGCTTTGTAGCTTAGTTTAAAGATGCGATATGAGAAAAGTCGACGACCCCGAACTCACAAGCAGCTATTGAACCCTTAAGCCTAAGGAGATATTTTGCTACCTTGTGTGTGTTCTACCGTTTGTATACGGGTTGTGTTCTGAGGAATAATTTGACATGATGTCCACGGCTTCTTTCTAACATCGCAACGCTAGCCATGGGCATGGAAATCATCTTCACTCGTTGGAACTAAAATGCGAGACCATTTAGTTCCAACGTGTGAGGATGATTTCCCTGTGCGGTTTTTTTTATACACATCACGACAAATGGCTCAACACCTGATGTGAAGCGGTAAGAAGAGTCCATATGTGAAGACAGCTAGTGGAGTTTAGTTAGTTAGACACTACTCTAGCCGCCTCCACCTTGCCGGCCCAAAAGGTGATTTTTCACGCCTACATTGAAGGAACCCATGTTATAGGAAGGAGGGAACACATGTGCTGGTAAAGAATTCCAAGTTCTGGAAGTAAGACTAAGAAACGAGGTACTTTAATTGGAATGAGCTCTCTGCAGAGGTTTTTTCGAAGCACAGCATTATTTCTTCAAAAAAGCTTGAATAAGTTTTTACAGGGTCGGCAACGCGCATGATATCCCTGGTGTTGCAAGTGTCCATAGGATACGGTAACCGCTTACCATCAGGTGGGCCGTATGATTGATTGCCACTTAGTAGTATAAAAAAACTTTAATATATTTCAACACTAGCGCCAACATGTTTTTCATCAGGGTGTGATCGATCTATCTCCATTGCACATTTCAACTAAATCAGTTCAGGGACTTAGTGTGAAAACGTTTTTGACTAGAAAATGCAGTCCAATAAAACCTTCGAGAAGTCAACATTACACGTGGAAGACTTGATGAAATTGTAGATTCGGATTGTCTTCCCGGCTACGGAATCCTGATACCCTCATAATTTACCGACGCAATTCACCTTGGTAGCTTCAGTGCCACAGTCAAGGGCGTTTTGAAAATTAATAGTGATTATTCCGCCGTCTGGCCATGTCTGCCGGAAAGAGAGAATAGTGCTTCATTTTATGTGAAAGCTCGTATTTATTAGTTTAGATCACGTCTGGAGCTGAGCCAAATACGGTGACTGATGAACTCAGGCTCTTTTGTTTTGTCACTAGAAATGATGGTGGTCAAAGTCGTGAGTACCTCAGTAGCTAAAGAGCCATATGTTGGTTCCGACGGATTCTGTTGAGCATCGACTAAGGCTAAATGAGATTGCCTAAACTTAGGCACCCTTTGGATAATGTGCCTCAATAAAAAAAATCTAATAAAAATGAAATAGTTTTCTTAGTTCCATTACATAAATTGCACTATTTTGGACTTCTTGGATTGAAAATAGTTACTGTTAGTTATGTATGTATAATTTGTAAGGATGATGGCTTCACCTATGTATATTATTTAATTTCTATGCTCGTACTGGAGGGCGCTGAAAGGTCAGTTGTTAGACAATATAACCTCAATTATAACAAAGTTTAAAAGTAGATACTACTCTATCAAGAAAGTACCGGGAAAAGATCAATAATACACAAAATGTTAGTTATTCATCCAAATTTATTTAATCACCTTCAAAGTATGCTCCCTCAGAAACGATACACTTACGCCAAAGAATAATCCAATCATCAAAATATTTTTATACGCTGTTTCCGGAATTGAGTTTAGTTCTCGCCGCGAATTCTCCTTTTAGTCTTCTACGGATTGAAAACGGGTGTCACGAAGTGGTAATTTGAGTTTAGGAAAAAGAAAGAAGTCGGCTGGAGCCATATCTGGTGAATATGGTGGTTGCTCGATGGTATTTGTTGAGTGTTTGGTCAAAAATTCGTTCAAAATGATGGCCTTGTGCGAAGGCGCATTTTCGTGGTGCAAAATCCAAGAATTTTCTTTCCACAAATCTGGTCTTTTTCATCGAATTTGCTCTCTTAAACGCCGCATAACGCTCAAATAATATTCATTATTTACCGTTTGACCTTCCGGCAAGAATTCCGAGTGCTCAACACCGCGAGAGTCAAAGAAGTAGCGTAGCAGTAATCGCGTCTGGCCGGACATCAGGAAACGCGGGTTCGATTTCCGCCTGGAGCATATATTTTTAATCGTTTTTTTCTTTATTTATAATTGTTACAATAAAGTAGGCGCTTGAACGTATCAAAAACATTAAAATAGCTTTTAAGTTTAAAAATGCTTGTAAAAGTATTCTTTCGGATTACTAGAGATATTAACTTCAATGAGTGGTGAGATAAACGTTGCTATAAAAACGTAAGGAAGAAGGATAGAAAGCGGGGAGGAAATTAGCAGGTTATACTTCATACCTAGTACCTATAACAAATGATTAAGATGTATTTGAATGTTGAAAACATTTCGATGAACATAGACCATGTTTTAATTTATTGCTTATTATCGTCACTACTTTGTATAGGATATTAACTTCTTATATTCATATAACTTGATATGATCTTTATTTCTCCGTTATCTCGTACCCATAACACATGCTCTCATCTCATAGACGTATTTTTTTTGTTCATTCTCTCTTTAATGGGAAGGCAACGAAAACTAATGTCCATACAGCCGTGTCTTCAGTATTTATTTATTTCTTCTTTTGTTGCAGTTAAATGCTGGCGTAACACATTTCGATGCTTCTTGGGAGTATTTGACACGAAATATATGATGACAGTCACTTTATGTGCTTGATGAGGTGGATAACCACAAAAAAGTTCTCATCGTATTTCACACCATAATCACTTTTATTCTAATAACCTTTTAAAGGACCCATACAAATTACACTTTTCTTTGCCAATGATGTGTTGTAATGCCCTGTAATCAGAAGGTTTTTATATTAAGATCGATGTGTGTTTGCCCGTTTACGTTGCTCAAACAGTTTAACAAACAGATATTGATTTGTTTTGACAAATAAAGCCACTTCAAGTATGTATAGCGAAGGTAATGTCAAAATCCTTAGGGTTCTAAACAGTGGTACTCAGCTTTCGGTAACTTTAAGCCCACTCATTAATCTGATGCACCGTTTTTGAGCCTTAAATATAGTTTCCCTCTCGCTACAGTTGCCCCAAAATATTATACCAAATCTCAAAACGGAAGCTACAAGGCCGTGATATGCTGTCAAGGTAGTGCTTTGTCCAACTTTTTTTAAAAGTTCATAGAGTAGATATGCGGATTTGCTTAATTTTTTGCACAGTTCTCCTGCATGGGGCTTCCAAGTTAATTGACTGTCGATAAATATTCCTTAAAACTTAGACTTAGCTACTTGGACTACTTCTATTAATTCTCCTTGAAAATTAATATTGAGAGTTGAAAGGTGTTGTCTCTGGTGGAAGTTTACTATTTTAGTTTTTTGTAAATTAATATTTAATTCATTGTTATGAAGCCAACGACTAATTTCTTTTAATGTTCCTTTGATATCATTTTCATCATTGTTTATATTATTACTTGTTACAACTGCTGTACTATCGTCTGCGAATAATATCATTTGCTGTTTAATATGTCTTGGAAAGTCATTTATGTAAAGTAAGAATAATAACGGACCAAGGACGCTTCCCTGTGGGAACCGCTTATAACTAACTTTGGTGCCGAGGAATATGTTATGTCTGCTTTTGTCTCAGTACATATTCTAGTTATTTCTGTGGTTTGCATTCGTCCACTTAAATATGACTCTATGAGATTTAATATATTACCTCTTATCTTATCCCATGTGAATTAAGTTTGTGAATAAGTTTTTTATGGGCCACCAAATCAAAAGCCTTGGGCATATCGGTAAAAATAGCACACACTGGACTCTTTTTGTCAACATTTTGGATTAATTTATAATATAGGTCATAAATAGCCATATTAATTGTTTTGTTCCGTCTAAAGCCCTTTTGCTCGTCACATAATATTTTATATTTTGTCAAAAATAAATAGATTGCGTCATATGTAATATTTTCAACTACTTTTGAGAAAACTGGAATAAGTGCTATGGGTATTTAATTAGATATTTTATCACCCTTCTTAAATATTGGTTTTACTTTATCAGGTTTTTAAACCATCAGGAAAAGTGCCTTCAGTGAGATGACCTGCGATGGTGTCCTTTACGAATTTTACAAGCCTTGTCGAAATACCATCGTATCCTACGCTGGTTTTATTTTTCAGTGATTTTCAGTGAGCTTTAATGACGTCACAAGGTAGAACGGGGGGCATGAACCTTGAATTTTGGGCATCTGTAATTACTGGCCATGGACGGCATTTCATCTTAGGCCTCAGGATGACACCGCACCTGAAATATCAAGTGCTTTTCCTTGTTATTGCAGGTGTCTATAGGCGGCGGTAACCACTTACCACCAGGTGGGCCGGGTCAGCATATTTGTCATCTACTTGTATAAAAAAAAAAATGATTATTAAACATATCTTATCTTATATTATTTAAATAAAAATGTTATGTTGGTTTGTGTACGCTTCAAAAACTCAAAAAGTTCTGCACCGATTGAGTCGAAATTTTAACATGATATAAAATCCGCATCAAGGATTGCTTTTATCTATTTTTTTCATCAGACACATATCTGCGACCGCGAGAAAACAGTTTTTTTAACGATCAGCTGTGTACCAGTGACCGCGCCATCTGCCAGAAGCGAGGAAAACACTCGCTGACAACCGCAATAGTAATGACGCAGTCACATGAGAAACAATTTCGTTCCCGATTACAATGTTTATTTACAAAAAAATTTGCATCTGATTCTGATAATCAGAATACAATCTGAATTAAATATTCACTTAAATCAAGAATTATCACATTCTTTGTTTTGTTTCTCATTTCTCAACCATTCAATCACAATGTGCCACTGCGAAGCGTGGCAGGGTACAGCTAGTTGTTATTATAATTAAAGTTTCTTTTTGATTTTTCTATATCCTTATTAATGTCTACGAAATAGATATTAAATGATTCTGCATTTTTTTAGGACTAATAATAACATGCGTGCGATGACAACGCACCTGCAATATCAAGTGATTTTTCCTTGTTATTGCAGGTGTCTATAGGCGGCGGTAACCGCTTACCATCAGGTGGGCCGTCAGCTTGTTTGTCATCTAGTAGTATAAAAAAAAACATCGTTGCCTCTTTGTATATGAGTAATGGGTTCCTTAAATTTATTGTTTTTATTAATAATCTGCCAAGCAGCTTTAGATTTATTATTTGATACACTAATATGATAATTGTTTTGCGCTTTCGGAGTCATTTTTAAAATGTTTCGAAATGTTTTGGAATAAATTTTAAATTTTTCTCTATTTTGAATAGTAGGTGATAATCGATACTTCCATAGAAGTGATCTTTTTTTCCTGCTGCAAATTCTAATGGCCTTTGAGAACCATTTGTGTTTTTTGTTAATATTAATAGTCACTATTTTAAATGGAAAACAAAGGTTATAAAGAAGACTCAAATATTATATAAAATAGTTATATGCTACATTAGGATCTTTAGTACTATATATGTCTGCAAATGAAAGAGAGCTTAAATGTTTGTTAAAGTTTTCCAAGTTTTCAGATGAGATATCACGTATTTTTGAGCGCCAGTATTATATTTTGCAAAGTTTTTTAACCCTTAATTGTAGTATTTGTGCCGTATGATCAGACAAAGCAAAGTCAAAAATGTCACTCTTACTGTTGCCTCGCAGATTGTGAGCAAAGTTATCGATACCTGTACCACTATGCAATCTTGTAGGCTGTTTAAGTACTAATTTGAGGTTGTAACTTATAAGAAAATTTTCAAATTCAAGAGCTAAACTATTTCCTTTTAAAATATCTATATTGAAGTCCCCACAGATTACAATCTTATTATTAACGTGTTTACATAGCTTTTTATATAAAAAAAACTAAGAAGCTCCATTCGCTTCCAATAAAAAGTACAAACGCCAAACAACTAGTCCAGAACACTCCAGTACCTACGTACTTCAGATAAAATTCACTTTAATACTCGCAAAGTTCCACAGCTAACAAGCTTAGTTCTGTTTATCGCCGGCTAGTTGCTGGTTTAGGGAAAACAAGCAGATTTTTAAGCAAGGTTATGGAAAACCGCTTTCCTATTTATTGTTGGAATGTGTGTTTAATGTCCGAGGCATGCCGGGATCTCTGGTAGCGGCTAATTAGAATTGGGATTTCGCCTCAGTTTGAAAGTAGCGCTATTTTTAACGAATTCGTAAAACGTTACGCAAACGCTACTGTCACCCATAAAAACAATTCTAACTTAAAAGATAAGGAACATTGTTGAAGATGTACTGTTTAGAAAATAAAAAAATGGTAACAATTAGAAATAAAAACAAAAAATTTATCTATTATTTTTCAAAAAAAAACAAGAAATAAATACTAATTATTAGGGCTTGGAGTCAACAAAACCCAAATCTTTGCTTGTGTTAGAAGGTTCCGTTGTTTCATATACGAGCTCTGATAATATTTGTAGACTATCATCACCAGCCTATATACGTCCCACTGCTGGGCACAGGCCTTCCTACATGGGAGAAACACACGAGGAGTTTTGGCCATAACACCACCACGCTGGCTCAATGCGGGTTGGTGGGTTGAAGGGGTTGCAGAAGCAACCGGGACCAACGGCTTAACGTGCCTTATGAACCACGGAGGAGCTCGAGATTATAAATTTGTTTGACCCATCCCGGGACCGACCATGGCGAAAGTTGCTTTGTTTTCGAAACCAGAGCGCTCAAACCACTACGCCACCGAGCTCCTCATTTTGATTCATAAACACGATGTAAATTAACTATGCGATATACCTATATGTTGTCGATAAAATCACCTTTAGTTTGTTCAATAACTCTTTTTAACCGACTTCAAAAACGAGGAGGTTCTCAATTTGGCCGGTATGTTTTTTTTCTATGTATGTACACCGATTACGCCGAGATTACTGATCCGATTTACTTGAATCTTTTTTTGTTCGATGCGGAATAGCTGCCGTTTGGTCCTATAAAAATTTGTTTAAAATCAGTTGGGTAGTTTGGTTTTTATAAATAGAAAAAACTGAAACTAGTAAATCGTCTACGAATTTTTTTTTCTTTGTATGTACACCGATTATGCCGAGATTACTGATCCGATTTACGTGATTCTTTTTTTTTAGATGCGAAATAGTTGCCATGTGGTTGCATAAATTTTTTTTTAAATTAGTTCAGTAGTTTGGTTTTTATAAATAGAAAAAACTGAAATTAGTAAATCGTCTTCGTATTTTTTTCTTTGTATGTACACCGATCACGCCGAGATTACTGATCCGATTTACGTGATTCTTTTTTTTTCGATGCGGAATAGCTGCCATTTGGTCCCATAAATTTTTTTTCAAAATCAGTTACCTAACTGATTTTGATAGTTTGGTTTTTAAATAAAATAATCTGAAATCATTAAGTCGTCTACGTATGCGAAATTGCGGATTTTTGCTTTCCTATGACTTTTTAGTGAAACGATACGATAGTGGAAAGCAATATAAGTTGACGGTCACCCATCTAGCTTCGACCTTAGAACGTTACCACTAAAAATTATGAAAAAAAAAATTTTAACAAAAATTAAAACCGACTTCAAAAAACTGAAATAATTAAATTGAGTAGGAAGGTACTCATCCCCTAGAAACGTTTTTTTTGGAGTTGGTGCTAAGTTGTTTTCAAAAACAATAGAAGGTGAAGCACCGACCCCAAAAAATATGTTTCTAGGGGATGAGTACCTACCTACTCAATTTAATTATTTCAGTTTTTTGAAGTCGGTTTTAATTTTTGTTTAATTTTTTATTTTTCATAATTTTTAGTGTTTATTATAATTTAATGTTTTTTTCTATTAAGTCACACGTCATTGCTCTGACAGTGCTTCTTATCAGTGTCACATATCGTCATGTAATTATTTAAGACTAAAGTTATTATTTTCGTTTAGTAAGATGCTATTTATAACTCCAGCTCCTACATATAAATCAAATAATTACCAACTGCATTAGACTTTATGAAAAACGAGCTGAAAAAGTCATTGACATGACAACCCAACGTTAGCATAGCCTAACCTCAATTTTTTCAAATATCACGCTATAATTGCATCTTCATCATTTTATATCTCATATTATATTTCGAGTACGCGAAGGTTTTCGTAACAGCTTTTCACCAACCGCACAAAACATTACACAAACTCACCCTTAATTTGTACATTTTACATAATTAATAAATAGGTATAACCTTTTCACGGTTTACGCGGTCTGAGCAAGTTTTATACAAATGACGCTTTTATTCAAACACGAAAATCATTTTGTTCTGTCAACCTTTTACAGAATGGAAACTCTTTTTACTGAGTGTAGTGTGGGACAAAGAAATAGGACATCAACACAAGTGAACATTAATTATAATGTTCCGTATTAACGGAACATCACAGAAACCTGTTACACTTAGCAAAGATCTATTTTGTATTTACTGAGTGTTCACGATGAACAAAAGCAGTTTAAATAAAAAATTTAAACTTGGAGATTATGGATGAAATTTAGTAGGTAGTGTTACAATATTGTACCAAAGTTAGATATAGAATGGCCGGTATTAGAAATTTGAATTCGTCCAAAAAACGAACGAATGAATGAATGTATGACTTGATAATCGATGTTGAGTTGCCATAGGTGATAATTATAGTGGCGTAAACATCATCCTCCCGGGGTTGATAGCATCAGCTCTCAAATATCATCATCTTCCTGCGGGTTCGGCAGCAAACACAGCTTGTTGATGGCTCTGCGTATTACGCCGTGGCTTGTAGTGACATCAGCTACTCGTGGTACTCCGTCATCTCCGGGGAATATCTTAGAAACTCGTCCAAGACGCCAACAAAGAGGGGGAAGATTGTCCTCCTTGATGATAACCAAATCGTCGAGCTTAAGATCTCTTGACCTGAGGCGACACTTGGTGCGTTGTTGGAGCTCCGTGACACTGAGTTTATCATTAGAATAAACAAGAGGTTTTATCTAGCCCACGTCCTAGATATCCGGAGACGCGGGTTGAATTCCCGCCTGGAGCACATAATTTTTTCATTTTTTTATTTATTTGTAATTGTGACAATAAAGTAGGCGTTTAAACGCATCAAAAACAGTAAAATGTGATTAAGATGTTTTAACTTACAGTTACACCATTTAGTCAGTTATTTAGCGGAATGAGTCTTTTAAAAGTGGCGAAGCCTATTCTTTCTGCAGATTTTTTCTGCCCAAAAAAAATGTTTATTGTTAGGCTCAAGGCAGATTTATTCTGGACACGGAAAGGGTAAAAGCATAAAAGATTAGAATGGTCAAAGGGCACTGTGACGTTGTCATAGACCTATGTTATAATAAGATAGCGAATTTTAATTGCGGTAGGTGCCTATTTGAAAAAAAAGCTATTTATCGGATTTAACTCGCGCTTAATTCGATTTAATATTATCATTTGATACCGGACTTAACAAAACTTTGCGGTAAGATCAATCCAACTCAATTGTTACCAAGGTACAGTAATTAATAAAGCTTCATCATAATAATATAATGTGCTGGTGTGCACATGTTGATCAAGATAATGATTGTTTGTTTTCTATATGACAATTTTACTTATCTGAATAAGATTAGGGCTATAGAACTAGCGATTAGATATGATTTTATGTAAGCTCATAATTTACGTATGTAAACGTATGTAAAGTATATAATTTACGTATGTAAATTATATACTTCTATAACATCCACTGTAAATATCGACGGGTGCAAAGTAAAAAGAGGCATCTGGAAAATAGCAACTTTACAGGAGAGCGAAAAGATCGAAAAAGTGTGTTATTTTCTTAATGAGTGGACCAATAATTCTGAAAATTTTATCATGATCTATTTATACTCTAATTTATTTGTGCATTAAGTTAGTTAAGCTAATTTCTTCATAACTTACGACATTTTGCAGATAGCCGTTCTTACATCGTACTTTATAAAATGCTAACTGAGCCAACTACCAGTTGGTCGTGTATAATCGGGACTTTAAATTTTATGTATAAATATACAATTTATTTATTCTTTATTTTACTAATCTCAATTGTTATTGGAACACTTAATATTACGATATATGACAACCGTTTCCTTGATGTCCAGTTGTTTTCTTGTTCTTCCTAATTTCACCTACAATTTGCGTCATTCTTTATTCATTTTAAGGATTATAAGGAGTAATGAAGATGGAGATTACAATTACACCTCGAAATTGCTGCCGTTATAGACAAAAACTTTTTTTTTAACAAAGTTACGTAAAAACGGACGCGCGCGCCGGCGCCGGTGACAAGTGAGTCAACTGCCTGATGACATTTTGTGTACGCTCGGAGCCCGCCCCGCGCCCCGCGCTAAAACGACCAACGTTAATTGGTCGCATTGACTTCGTACTATTTGCAAAAACATGCGTAGATGGCTTTTTATACGTTCGAAAATAAATTAAAATAAAGATAAATCTTCAAAAAAATATTTCAGGTTGTGGCGTCTTGTTTGATAAGTACGAAAATGCAATAAAAAGAAAAACGTGAATTTGTAACTGACTTCATTTACTTTGCACCCGTCGATATACTTCTATAGTATCAATAACTCTCCCGGTCACACAGTACATTTGGTGACCCTGGCGTATCTATCATATCCGCATTTAATTACATAACAGCGGAAGACTTCATTAAGTTAATATGTATCAAGGTGTTTTTGTATACCGGGTGAGTCAAACCATTGCCCCCTGAAGGGAAAGTATCCTAAATACTGAAGTTAGCAAATTAGTGTGTAAGAAAACATTCTCTTATTTTTAGAAATAACAATAATTCCATTCAAAGATTTTTAATAGCTACTTACTTGAGCCGGGAATCGAACCCGCCAAACGTAAAAAATAAACAGCCTGTATTGATCTATAGGGTTCATCGTAGTGAACAAATCTCTCTAACAAACTTTTAGAATAATTTGCTGTAAATTAATAAAGTTTAATATTTAGGATACATTCCCTCCGGATGGTATTGGTTTGACTCACTATAAATATGTTTTTGATACAACACAAGATGCAAACAAGCGTACGGTCCGAATGGTGGTAAGCGGTAACCGTGACCTATACACGCTCGTGGCACCCAGGTCACTACTAACTGGTTGCTATCAACAGATAATTATCCTCATTCTGCTCACTGTAGCCGTATTCTGAAAAACGAGCCCTTTAGATATTTCAAAGTAATATACTGGTATTACTTTTACCAATCACTGAAGCAGGAGATAATTTATAGAGCCGAATAAAAGCTCGTCTATTTATTGTTTCTTTGTCCCCCACTGTACATGACACTCGTGTCGAACAAACAGACGAGAAAGGACAAAAAGTGTATTCTCTCATTTCTTTTATATTACAAATGCGTGCGGTCTGTAATGAATTGAATTGTACAATGTCGGAGTCCCGGTGAAAGGACGCGTGATACGACGCGGAGATGCGCGTTTTCGTATTGTTCTATAATGAAAAATAAACAGAAGTTAAAAGGAAAAACACAGGCATTCTTACATGAAAGAAATACACGAGGAGTTTGGGTCAAAACCACCATGCTGACACAATGCGGTATCGAGGGTTCAAGCAGTTGCAGGAACAACCGTGACCATGTCCAATGAAGCACGGAGCTCGACATTACAAATTTCAATTGACCCATCCGGGTCCGACCATGGCGAAATTTGCTTATCCGTAATCGAACCAAAGCCCACAAACCACTACGCGATCTCATATTAAATTGGAAAACACATCTGGGTTATTCCTCGAGTATAACGCGGCCCGCTTCCAAAAAACCTTTTATTTCATTAGATTTTTCCATTAAGTCATCCGTGGAAGTCGACTTCCTTTTTGAGTCAATGGGGTCGAATGTTTTGATGTTATAAGCCTCTTCTACCACTTGATTTATTTTTGGTAAAGCCTATTCATGGCTGGATTACTCCTTTTTAGCGGCAGTCAAGCAAGCCTACTGCCCTTTTGTTGGTAAATAATTACTGTAGTTTATATACGGTAGTCACACCAAGTTTAGCGAGAATTGTCTTATTTTATTTACTTTTTTTAACTATGGAAAAAGCTTTTATAGCTACCCACAAAGTAGAATACGTATTATACAGATATTTAAAACGGTACGCACTTCGCATGCCCGCGGCCCAGTGTTGGGCAGTATTTGAATTAATTTTAATTAAAATATGTAATTTAAATACAAATACCTACGTATTTTGTATTTGTGTTTCAACTATTTGTTAAAAATGAAATTTGTAATTGATATTTCCAATACCTGACGCTGAGGTATTTTGTAGTTTAGATTACAAATAGGTACTTAAAGTTTTTATGTAACTGGTATTTAGGTACAGGATAAAAAAAAATCGTTTTTACATTTATCTGACGCCTTCTGACGTGACGCGTCATAACGGAATGGGTTTTATATCAATACTATGGTTAGATTTACATTAATCTGTCGTATCTGACACGTCAGAAGGCGTCAGATAAATTAATGTAAAGCCGGCTTTACACACCACTCTTATCTAAGTAAGATGACAGTGGTTGATGTGTTAGTCTAAGTACTGATCACCTGACGATTAAGTTCCGACCGACTCCCGATTCCTCTTCGACCAATTACTTTGATCACCCTCTACTCGTACTTTCCGGTACACAATTTTAATGAAATGAACGATCACCTGCAAGTTATAACTGTAATTCTTAATGTTTATTTGTTTATTGTTTGTTTTTTTGTGTGTTTATTTCTTTAATGTAGATTAAAGAAATAAACACTGATATTCACTATCTCCACCAACATCAGACACAAAGATATTCAGTACCTTGTTTCTTTGCCGTACCTCCAGAACTTGGATTTCTTTGCCAGCACTTTTGTTCCCTCCTTTCTAAAACATGGATTCCTTAAAAATAGGCGTGAAAAAGCACCTTCCAGGCGGGCAAGGTGGAGGCGGCTAGAGCAGTGTCTAAACTGCACTAGCTGTCTTCGCATATGGACTCTTCTTACCACTTTACTTCAGGTGGTGTTGAGTTATTTGTCGTGCTTTGTATATAAAAAGAAATAAAGTAAAAACAAATATATATTATTAAACATCAACCAAATACCGTTAAAAAAATCTTACACATAACATCGGATTGAAGTTAATTGTACAAAAGGCGACCTCATCGCCCGCAAGTACTACATTATTTACCATATATATTAGGTAAAGTAAATTTTCTTTATGAATTCATGTGTATCACCCCTCTATTCGGAAGTCGGAACTTTGGGATGGACATGAATTGATTCCTTACACTACTTTCAAGGGTAACGTCCGATGACTATTTATACGAAATCGAAATGAAAACCAGTTTTCCGTCCGAATAAATCTTCACAGAGGGAAATATCTTTTGAATCTGAGGTCGGTCGGCTGTATTCGATTTATGTAGTAATGGAATTAACCCAAATGGAAAACACTGTTTTAATGTTAGTAGGTAATAATGGACATTAGGATCAAACAGTAAATGGTTATTTGAAAACTTATACTTAAATCACAATAATAAACTAGACTAACATATTAAGGTCTTTAATTATGAAATTGCCGTTTTGTATGAAGTATTTTGTGCAAACTGGAAAACCATACTATGTTTTTGAATTTAATTTGAAATTGACTTCACCGATTATTTTGAAATCTTGTGGGTAATCTCTAAATATTCATTGTTACTTCACAATGAATGTTTTAAATAATACACAAGATAATACTAACTTTAGTGCAGTGAAAATAATAATCACCCGTATTCACAAACGATACTTATGTAAGTGAAGAAGCAATACTATGCGAAGTAAGGCATTTCTCAGTGGGTTCACTATGTCTAGCCTTTCAATTCACAAACAATACTCAAACGAATCTTTACTATGCGGACGCATAGCTTTGAATATAGCTCTGTGATTGGTTGATTAGTGTTACGTAGTTCACTTCATTGACTGACATTTCAATTTTATTGTTTATTTTCTTTTTATCGCAAGCTCCGTAGTGATTACATTCTCTTTGGTGAGCTCGACACTATGCGTTGATTAATATAGCTATCAGGCTCCCTTAGCAAAGTGTTCATTATGACAAACGCATAGTGCAGATTGTCACTTAAGTAGAAATTTGGCACCCTGTGCGTCCGCGGGCACTGTCATAGTGTCGTTTGTGAATACGGGCGAATAAGTGATTAGAAAATAATAACAACAAAACTAAACATTGAATTCGGCTACATACGAGTATTCTACAAGCTCTAATTGACCCTCATTTTCAACTTATACTTATTAACAAAAATTAATAATTTCTTTCGTAAAATCCTGCTTGTATACTGCACTACACGCTTTGAAGATATACTGTTATATTTTAGGTAGAAATTAATTTAAAATGATTTGGAAAAAACGGCATTGAAAAAGAACGGCAATTTCATATTTAAAGACTTATTATTTCTCCGCATGTATTTCTCCCATGTCGGAATATATTTCACAAAAGTAGCGTTCCTATCATTTTAATACTACTTGACAGCCGAAAACAATCACAGTTGAAACGTTTCAATTTGATTGAAACTAGGGGTAACTGTAGGATATGAATACCCATTCACATCAAAAGGATCTTCCGCTGAGCTAGGTGTTCGACTCTACATCGCCGGTTTATTTACTTTTTTATTATTAAAATGGGTTCGCTCTTGTTCCCGCTCTTCCTACGAGAGAAGTTAAGAGAAGTAAACGATGTAGCGAGCTGGAAGGTGCCAATTCAATCCAGCTTTGAAGGAATTCAGTATTCTATATATAATTTTATGACATTTGTATGAAATAATGCTGCCAATGTTACACTATTCCATACAAATGTCATGAAATTATCAAATGAATACGATATTTTTGAAAGTGGCAAACCATTTCTATGGACTAATATAGCCCATGTTTAAATTTATTGTCGCATTGACGGCACCACCCTGTATATGCATTATAGAACGCCGAAGCCGGCAGAGAATTCCACTGCCTGGCCGTGCCATCGTCATCACCAGCCAGCAGTGGGATGTATACAGGGTAGTGCCGTCAATACGACAATAAATTAAAATATGGGCTATATTAGTCCATAGAAATGGTTTGCCACTTTCAAAAACATCTTAATCATTTGATAATTTAATGACATTTGTATGAAATAACGCGGCCAATGTTATATTATTTATGAAAATTATGAAATTATCAAATGAATAAGATGTTTTTGATAGTGGCAAACCATTTCTGTGAAGTAATATAGCCCATGTTTTAATTTACTGTCGTATTGACGGCACTACCCTGTATATTGTGACACCAACCCGCATTGGGCCATCGTGATGGTGTCCGAACACAAAAAACACATGAGCCATAGTTCATGTGTTTTTCCCATGTTGAAAGGCCTTTGCCCAGCAGTTGGACGTAAATAGGCTGGTGATGAATGTGACATTTACATGTCATGTTTGGGCTCCGTGTTTATATTGTACTTTTCGCTGAGCAACCGTTTCCCGATTACTCGTCGATACTAAAAGTATACGTAGTGGATGATGGAGCGCCACAATGGAAAACTAAACTCAAAAAACAAGATCAGAAGTTTCATCATAAGTGGAGAAATTCAACAAATTTTCTTCCTCCCCACAAATTGTTCGTTAAAACTAATGTCGTATGAAAATTTTATAACGTTATAAAAAGACATAACAGGGTCGTTTTCTTATAACGTTAAGCAAACTGTAGCAAGGCGCGACTGTTAATTTTTTTTAAAGATAAACACCGTCATTTCCAGCCAGTATACACTAATAGACTCTTAGTAACGAGTTCCAGCAGAAAGTTGAGGTTTGGTCCAAAAAAAAGCGAATGTGTATAGTCTATGCCAATATGCATGGCAATAGCGGTTATTTACCGGTGATTTACCAATGTATTCACGTATTATAATAATAATAATTTATATTTATTGCGGACATAAATTATCCATACAGGTTAGTAACAATTTTTTTTATAGACTAATGCTCGTTTTCACTAAAATTTGCTTAGCGTTAGGTGTCTCTTAGCGATTTTTATCTCAGTCTATCTAAAGGACATAGAAAGAGACAAATGTCGTTAAGAGTCACCTAAGCCTAGGGAATAGTTAGTGAAAACGGACATAAGGTCCGAAAACAAGACAAAAAAAATATTTATTACATTACACAGATAGGTAACCGATCAGGCTCACCGAGGGAGAATTAATCTACTTGACGGCATGAAGCCGTCCAACGCGCCAAAATCGGTGAATCCCATCGGTCAGCTAATACGTCTAAGATTCCATTGGTGCTGGCGCATACTCGGCGCACTGCGGAGGCACATCTTTTGCGCATTAAAGCTTAAAAGCAGTCTGTGCGTTCCTCCGCAAACATGCCAGATACACTGAAGTACCTCGCCAGACCCAATAGTACCCTAAACGCATTATTATATTGGACGCGTAGGTCGCTGTATGCCCTTTGCGTATACCGCACCCACAGACTGCATTATGAAAACCACAGATTTTTATATTACAAACAACGATCGAAACAGTATCGCTAGGGAACGTGGTATAGATGAGGGTCACCTTTTTTTTTCGAGGAGAAATCTGATTGCAGACCTACCCGCCGCTGGCTAGGCGACAGGCTCGCCAGTCGGGGTGGTGGTGGCCAGTGTGTGGGGGTCGCCCAGCGCCAATGACACTGGGAATACCTACTAAAACTCCCCGGTAACTTCATTGTCCTTCGCGGGGGTAGCCTAGGCTCTGCCGAAGCAATTTCACCAGCCCACCCCCAGGCAACCCGGCCTTACGGACAGGTTTTGCGCCATTGGAGATTGCCCAGAGTCACTTGGGCAATCTCAGACTTGGCGGCCTGTTTTCTCAGATGAGTACAGCATGGGGTTGTTTAAAAATGGTGTGGAATGATTTTTACAGGGTCGGCAACCTCTGCTGTTGCAAGCGTCCATAGGCTATGGTAAAAAAAATGTACTCTTTGACGGTAACCGCTTAACCGATAAAAAAAATTAGTTTCACATTTTAATGATTTTTGATGCGTTTAAACGCCTACTTTATTGTAACAATCCTTACTTCCTTATCCTTATCCTTACTAATATTATAAATGCGAAAGTAACTCTGTCTGTCTGTGTGTTACGCAATCACGCCTAAACTACTGAACCCATTTTAATGGAATTTGGTACAAAGATAGTCTAGAGTCGGAAAAAAGACATAGGCTACTTTTTAATGCGAAAAAAGGGCTGTAAGAGGTTAAAATAGGGAATGAAAGTTTGTATGGAAAAAGTCAATATTCCACGCGGACGAAGTCGCGGGCACAGCTAGTAGAAAGAAAATGATGATTTTTTTTATGCTCCAGGCGGGATTTTTTCATCATTTTCTTCCTTTATTTGTAATTAAATTAGATTTATTTATATTTGCTACTTTTCTTAGCTTAAGGAGCTCGGCGGCGTAGTGGTCACCAAAACAAAGCAACTTTCGATGGTCAATCCCGGGATGGGTCAATCAAAATTTGTAATCTCGAGCTCCTCCGTGCTTCAGTAGGCTACGCATCAGCCCTCAATGGACCAGCATGCTGGTGGTATGGCTCAAACGCCTCACGTGTTTCTCCCTATTAGCACCTCCATCTTATAGAAGATTGCAGCTAAATTAGATAGATAGATAGATTACTTTATTTCAAACATACATACACACACAAATAATTAGAAACAAGAAAAAAAAACAATATTGTTTAACAAAAATCTTAAACATAAAACATAAAGAAACTAGATTAGAATGTAGGTATAAGTTTTTACTGCAGTTTGAAAAAGGATATAGCTCAGTGCAAAATCCCAGCACGGACAACACTGATTTTCAGCCATAACCTAGATTTTCTTTTCTTCGCCAAGTAGCTACGGTGCAAATTAGTATCCAGGTATCAGGAGAACGCTCCTATCCAGTGTATATAAATAATAATTATTACAATTGCAAAAAATGGAATAAAATTAATGATAATGTGTATGTTTAAATAAGAAAATAATAATAACAAAACTACTCCCAAATCAAATAGTATTGCTGCTCGTAGAAACCGCTACCAAATAAATTTATATGGACACCTAACTTTTGTAATTACGCTACTTTTAGTATTTTGTTCCTGCTGTGATTCGGGCGATATATTGCGAGCAGGGAGAACTGACTTCTATTCAGTCTACGTAACGCTTTCTCGTCATTATTACAAGATTAGCAATGCGCAACTAGTGCCCAAGGTGCTACGAGCGTCTGTAGGCTACGGAAACCGCTTACCATCAGGTGGGCCGTACACTTGTTTGCCTCTCGTAATAAAAAAAACAGCCAAGAGCGAGTCGGACTCGCGCACGAAGGTTTCCGTACTATTATCAATAAACAAACGTCTACCTGTTGCCGTTACCAATATCTAGCAAAAACAAGCAAAAAAATCACTTCTGTTGTAGGGGGCTCCCCCCTTAAATATTTACTTTATTCTGTTTATTAGTATTTGTTGTTATAGCGGCAACAAAAATACACCATTAGTGAGAATTTTAACTGTTTAACTATCAAGGTACATGAGATACAGCCTGGTGACAGGCGAACAGCGGAGTCTTAGTAATAGGGTCCCGATTAACTCTTAGGGTATGGAACCCTAAAAAATACTGTCGAGCTGGTGATGAAGTAAGGGTAAGGGGATAATTAGTCCAGGGTTCGTCCTGGAATAACGTCATGGAAGAGTACTAAGCATATATTTTATGGATGATGAAACTGACAAATTAGTCAGGCTTACTTATTTGTCTAGTGCTAGTGAACAGTACGAACTGTTGCGGCATTCGCAACAAACCTAAAGATTTCCAAGACGTTCAGTCCCACGCTGCATTCATCCAGCGGCTACCTGCGCTTTTCCTTTAATCATCATATCTGTCACTGCTCAACAAAATCCTCCCCTATCGATTTCCAAACGGAACGATTTACCGCAATCTGCATCTATCAGCACCCCGCGATCCTGACTAGGTCTTCTGTCAATCTCGTCTCGATCACTTAGTAATTTATTAATACAAATTTAAATCCGCTTCCATCCGTGTCTTCGACCAGCTCCCATGTAATACGGTGCTTGTGCCATGTGACACAAATGCGGCTGCAATATACTAAATTCTCATATATATCTACTTAAGATGTGGTATCTGGTTTCATTTCCTTCAGAATTATGAGAAGTCCCAAAGAGTAACAATAATAAAAAGGTGCAAAATAAGTTATGAATAAATAATCTGACACTTGAGTCAAAGTTTTGAGGTTCCATAGCTCTATGTATTTCATTTCATTTAGATTTAATAATTGCATTTACAAATTTTACATTGCAGCTTAGGTCTATAGACTTAGTGTCCAATCAATGTGACCACCGATGCTAAACTAGGTTTGCATATAAACCTGTATTTCAGCAAAAGTGCTCCTCCAGTTCTTATATGTGTACAGTCGACGGCACATCAAGTTTGACCTTGAGACGCCCTTACTGCGTTACTAACGCAGTAGAGATATAGAGGCGGCTTTCGTAGTGCAAATGTTACGTCTGACGTGCTGTTATTTTCTTCGCCATTACTCTCAGAACGAGGCCAGTAGACTTGCGAATAGGTGATCATAAATTGACGTTCACATTATGTGTAATAATTATACCCAAATTAACAAAATAGTTTTTAGTTTTGAAAGCCTATTGCATGTCACAGTGAATTTTATTCGTCGTTAGCTGTCTGATATTCTAACTCCTAACCTTTCAAATTTGAATCTTGGTGTGTAACTTTAAATGCTTATCTAAAAGGCTTTCAGTCTTATTATCTGTGTGGACATTGTCCACGCAAATTTCACCGCATTTCATTTTCCATTTTCATAAAATATTTTGTAAATACTGTATGTTTTCTAATTTGTTTGGAATCGCGCCTTCATGGTGTAGGCATCTATGACACCATTGGCGTTAGCAAGCGTCCTTCCTTGCTGGTTGGTTACCTTTTTATGTCATAATTTTGTAGAATATTTTAATTATTTTGTGGCATTTTACTTATTGTTATTTAGTTAGCTTTTGTCGTTTCGCACTTTTTATATAATTATTATGAAGAAAAAAAAAAATCCTAATTTCATTTGGCATAATATTAGGCAGTCCTAAAATCCCTTAGCATAATATTATTAGCCATAACTATAGAAAAACCAAATTTTATTAGGCATGTTTAGGTAGTCCTAAATCTTATTGATTAAATCGAATTATCACCTAAATTCGAACTAGCACGACCCGACTCCGACCTTGCCCTACACCAGAGTGTAATTTTAACCCGCGTAGGCGCGGAGAGGCGAGGCGGCCCGCGAGTTGAGGAGCAGGTGGTTTGAAAGCACCGCAGCTTCGGCTTGCTTTAGCCGGCCAGCCTCAGTTGCGGCGGCGATCGAAAACCATCTGCGACGATAAGCTCGCGTGGGACCGCCAGAGCCCCGCAGCGCAGGAGCCGTAACAACCATGCATGCTGCATACCTGCTTGCATGCTGCATGTCATTACTCGGAATTTTGATATTCGTGATTCGTATTTATGATATTGCGGATTATTATTAATTCGGATTTTTTATTGTTCGGTATCTTCAATTTCGGCACATTGATTTTCGTAATTATAAATGTTCAGAATTTTGAAGTTTCGGATTTTAAAAATTAGGAATTATTATTATCGGAATTTTGACCATTCGGTGTTATAAAATTCAAAATTTTGAAATTTGTGATTATGACTATCGGAATTAAGTTTTTCGTATTTATGTAGTGTACCCTCTGCATACATCACCATTACCTTTATTTCAGTCGACAGACACCCACTGCTGGACCAAAAGCCTCCCCTAAAGACTTCCACAAAGATCAATCTTGAAATCCAGCGGCCACAAAGCCTCCAATCCCCTAGTTCATAAGTTACATCAAAATTCAGGTTGGCATCAACCATAATATAGAGTTTGATAGTTCAACAGAAACTGTAATCTAGTTGAATAATTTCGGGCATTAATAATGGATCGAGTACCTAAGTTTGAAATTCCCGTTATTGTCACAAACTGTTGGGACTTGGGACGTCTAAACAGTTGCTCGTTTCTTGGAGACTATCAGTCACAGCTAACTTGATCAGCGGTTTCAGTTCCTCCTCCGCGGCAGCCGAAAATCTCCACAATAGAAATGGCTAACAAGATGAATATAAAATAATAGAATGGTAAGTGGTTACCGCCGCCTATAGACACCTGCAATAGCAAGGAAAAATCACTTGATGTTGCATGTGCGTTGTCATCCTGAGGCCTAAGATGAAATGCCGTCCATGCCTAGTAATTACACTGGCTACCTTTCCCTTCAATCCGAAACATAGCGAACTGTTTCACGGCTGAAATAAGAAAGGCGGTGGTACCTACCCAGGCGACCCTACATACGGGCCTACCACCTAGTTTCACTGCTAAAAATCATCATCATCATCATCATCATTTCAGCCGAGAGACGCCCACTGCTGGGCATAGGCCTCCCCCAAAGATCTCCACACCGATCGGTTCTGCGCTGTCCGCATCCATCGGTTTCCCGCGGCCCTCACCAGATCGTCGGTCCACCTTGTAGGAGGCCTACCAACGCTGCGTCTCCCGGTACGCGGTCGCCACTCGAGGACTTTTCCGCCCCAACGGCCGTCAGTCCTCCTTGCAATGTGGCCTGCCCACTGCCACTTGAGGCTCGCAATTCTTCGGGCTATGTCGGCGACCTTAGTTCTCCTGCGGATCTCATCATTTCTGATTCGATCACGCAGAGAAACCCCGAGCATAGCCCTCTCCATTGCCCTTTGGGTGACATTGAGTCTTCTTACGAGGCCCATTGTAAGCGGCCACGTCTCAGTTCCGTAAGTCATCACTGGCAACACACACGAATTAAAGACTTTCGTCTTGAGACACTGCGGGAGTTGGGCCGAGAATATACTGCGAAGCTTCCCGAACGCTGTCCAGCCGAGTTGGATCCGTCGATTGACCTCTTTCTGCTACAAATACTTTGTTATAATTCCCTCGAAAAGAGGAAAAGTTCATAACATGTTTCATTTACTGATTACGGGATACTTAATCACAGTTATTCGTGATAGAGTTAATCATGATAAAGTGTTTCTCGTTTCGTGAAGGAGCCACGCTCAAAACTAACAATCGTTTAAGTAAGCTCAGATGACCGGCTGGTCGAGTGGTCTGTACCCATGACAGGCTGCTCAGTTAGGGGTCCTGGGTTGGAATCCCGGTAAGGGCAGGTGTTTGTATGAGGAGTACGATCATTTTGTTCACGAGCCACGGGTGTTTATGTAGTATATTTCTTATATTTATGCAGATGTGATTATCAATATTTCCAATAAGCATCCATACCACGAGCTCACAGTCATGCTTACTGTTCTGTAGGTTATACAGGCAAGTGAAGACAATACTACGACAATAAATTAAAGCATGGGCTTAATAAACTCCAGTTCATTTAATGTTTTGAAACTTTGAAAAACATCTTATTTATTTGATAATTTTATAGCATTTTAATGAAAAATTCAGCCAGTGTTATATTATTTCACACAAATGTCATGAAATTATCAAATGAATATAATAAGATGTATTTGATAGTTGCCAAACATTTAAATGATCTAATATAGCTCTTGTTAGCTTTTTACTTCTTATAACATAATTAAAACAGCTTAAAGGTAAAAGTAAATCAGTTTAGCTCTTATTAAAATATGAGGCAAACAAAGTGACTTTTCGGGATGGAACACAAAAGTAAGCACGACGAGTAGCACGGTCGGCGGCCAGAACCAAAGTGACGGCCGTTTCAACGCCTCTTGTCAAACTGCTTCATGACGTCACGAGTATTGCCAACACCCATGTTTTAATTTATTGTCGTCACCACTGTATATAATAGGTGTGAGTGTATGACTATTACTATTATTTTAAATAATATAACAGATAACTTAGAGTTTTCCATCACAACGAAATTATAGTGGTCTCTACGAATTTATGTATTTAATCTTAAGCTTCTGTCTCCTTGTTTATTTAAAATTAAATTAAAATTTGCCTCCGGCCGAGTATTTGGCTCCGGTCCAACGTTCCGCACTCTCCTTATAATAATTAACGGACGGGGACACATTGATTAACAGTCTTTACATTCTAGGAAATAAGGGTTAAGTTGCCTCATTAGAATTGGGGCTCGTGTCTTATTGCAGTCGTATATTGGGTTTGTAAGAGAACGTTAAATGGACATTTCATTCAACTGGCTTTTGAAAAAAGATTAATTAGAGTTTTTAAGTAACCGGAACCTTTTAAAGCACGGAAGAGCTCGAGACTAGAAATTTAGGTTGACCCATCCTAGGATCAACCATGGTGAAAATTGCTTTGTTTTCGTAACCGAAACCAGAGCTTTCAAACCGATACAGTCATCTATCTCAGGTGACTTTAGTTCTTTTACAAACATCCATAAGTCGTAAACAAAACTCACCATACGACTACCATTCGGCGTGTTTATTACTGTGACGGAAAAGTGGAATTAAATCGTTAACGAGAATTTATTAGCTTTTATTTATTACTCTTGGCTGCCTGCGGTTCCTCCCGCGTTGATGAGGTAATTATACTAAAAGGTAGCCTGTGTCCTTTCTCCGGAAACAATCTATCTTCATGCTGAAATTTCATTTAAATTGGTTTAATTTATAATATTAGTCAACTGCCAGCAGGAGATTTTGCTGCTTTTAATATTTAAAGTGTAACAAAATATACTATACTTTGTTACTTCTTTATGCTTCCACTATAACCATATCGACAAAATAATTCAAGATATAGGTAGTGAAATAAAATTATTTATTCATATTGTTTTGTCACTAGGGAGTGGGCCTGTATGTAGAGTCATCTGGGTGGGTAGTGTAGGTACCCTGCCTTTCTTATGCTGTGATAACAGTTCGCTCTGTTTCGGATTGAAGGGAAAGTTATCCAGTGTAATTATTGGGCATGGTAAGCATTTCATCTCAGGTCTCAGGATGACAAAGCAACTGCAACATAGGGCTTATTTCAGGACAGTATTAACTTACCACCAGATGAGCCGTCAGATTTTTTGTCATCTAACTTGTATAAAAAATGCAGGGTTTTTTGAAAGGTTATAGGACTATATGAACCGGTTCTGTGTCTATGCAATGTGCTCATGAAATGCAAAGAAACTGTCTCAAGTCTAAAATGCATTTATCAAATTCACCTTCCAATAACTACGAAAAGCTTCCGGTTTGCTTTTCGTAGCAGCGCATCTTATACGCAAAAATGGTTCCGTAGCAAATTCAGGCAGTAACACACTGAAAGGAAACCCTTGCTCGTGGATTCAGTTACTTTATAGGAATTCAGCAGATTATTTCACAATGTTTGTGTAATAAAAAGGGGAAAACCCTTCATGACAAAAAAGGTGCGATAACTAACCATAAAATAATAGCAGCGTAGGACCTATCAGCGTGAAGAACTTTATAGGCCTCCTCCAAGCTTCTCTCGGCTGAAATGATGATGATGATGATGATGATGATGATGATGACGATGATATAATATAAGTAGGTATACGAGTATTATAGGCTGATGATGGATGAATATTAATTGTTATTACTTATCTTACAGACTATTTTTGGTTTTGACTACGGAACTCTAGAAATCCAGTGAGTTCCTCATATATCAGCCGGTATAGAGCCATGCGATGGAAAATTTAGTCGAAATTGATACAACTCGTCTGATAATGTATCTACCTAGTGCGACTACGCCAGTTTCGAATACCTTGAAAAGTGGCGCAGGGGCGGACTTGGGTATTTATGCAGGAGATTAGGTATTTATGCTTCTTCTTCTTCTTTATCTTCTTCTTTCTGGTTGTTGGCGTTGTCATTGATTTCGCCAGAATCCAGTTTTTAGCTCAGATCTAATTCTTGTGATTTATAATCCCATTGTCGATGGCCACTGACTCTGCTTATATTTAATGGCCTGGCGTTATTACGCATTCTGCCAATGTCAAGTAAAATAAATCTGCGAATAACTTGCAGCAACGATGTACGATGATTAGGCAAGACGAATTCTTTTCCGAAGAAAACGTGGTCGCCGGCCCGATAAAACCAAATGGATGCTGTCAAATGGCTGTAGAAGCGCACAACCCGTCGATTTCACAGTCAGCCGACAACAACCATGTTAAAGGTTTTGTCTTGTGATGATGAAGGAGGGTGTCAACCAGCTACCACAGATAATGTAGACACAACTTACTATAGGTAATATTTGACAGTTGTCATTCTCAATAGAAAATAACCACAAAATAGGATTTTGGAAGTTATCGGCTGACTGTGAAATCGACGGGTTGTGCGCTTCTACAGACACCATCCATTTTGTTTTATGGGGCGGCGACCACGTTTTCTTCGGAAAACGAATTTGTCTTGCCCAATCATCGTACAACGTTGCCGCAAAATTTATTTTACTTGACATTGGCAAAATTCGTAATAACAAGAGGCCAATAAAAAAGAAGAAGAATCAAAAAATATGTAAAGTACAGGCGACAGCTCATCAAGTGGGACAGTTGCACAAAGAAAATCTCTATTAATCCGTCAAGCAGCGTTATACCTCTGGAGGTCTATGAGAATTGAAAAATCAATTGTGTCTGGAATCTGTTGCTTGACGGGCTATGAACGGTGTAAATGCTGTCACAAGATCAAACTGTTACACTTGATGTGCTGTCGACTGTACATTATCAAACGCAATAGATTCTATATTGTGTATGAGAGCCTCTGTGGTCTAGTGGTTGAGACCTCCAACTCCAGATCAAGAGGTCCAGGGTTCAATTCCCGTGGGAAAATAAATTTTCTGCTTGAGTTGTGCTACCAGGGTCTATAGGCTACGGTAACCGCTTACCATCAGGCGTGAAATACAATAAATTTTCTTTTGAGTACCGGCAAGCATGAAAGGGTTGACTAATAAGTAACTAAAATGGTGGTGGTGGTTGTGTGGTTTGTCAATTAAATTAATACCGGTAATAACAAAACTTCACCATTCCTTCATTTCAAAGCAAATAAAGCCTGAGATATTTACATCCTTGTTTCAATCAAGAAAATCAATTTGTTGAAAGGGAAACAGTCTGACACGATTGAATAATAATCGTTCAATTCAAATAATTCGCTATCGTCATTCGTTTAAAAGGAAATTGTATTCAAACGTTTATAATAAGCTTGTATGATAATAAAAGACATTAATTATATTTGGAATATGTTTATTTTAGATAGCTGGTACCACTGGATGTTTTTATTCGTTAATAACTGTTTTACTAGGTGGTAGGCCCGTATGTAGGGTCGTCTGGGTAGGTACCACCGCCTTTCTTATATCAGCCGTGAAGCAGTTCGCTGTGTTTCGGATTGAAGGGAAAGGTAGCCAGTGTAATTACTGAGCATGGACGGCATTTACAACGCTACTGCATTATCAAGTGATTTTCCCTTGATATTGCAGGTGTCTATAGGTGGTAACCGCTTACCATCAGGTGGGCCGTCAGCTTGTTTGTCATCTAGTTGTATAAAAAAACTGAGGAACTAAAAATACTAATTGGGCGACAGAAATTATGAAATGAGCGACCAGTCGTTGAATAGTCACCTGCAATGATAGGGATAGGTTAGTATGATGTTCACTTGATTACAACTCTGCTTTTATGAGAACCAAACTACTTACATATAGGTACGGTCGACCACAGAAGTAGCTAAACACTTTAGTACCATGTCACAACGACTCTCGCGTCAATATAGTACGGTAGCAACTATAAAGTACGTGCACAAGATCGGTATGACATGTAACTAAAGTGTTCAGCTACTTCTGTGGTCGACTGTACTCACAGTCTTAATTTCCATATGAGTATGTAAAGTATCTAGACAGAATAAATAAAGATTTACTGTTTGAAGTACAGTTTACAGTTTTATTTCCTCTGGGCGGCACTGCACTGCTAAAAGTTATAATTTTGTAACTGTATACATTGTAAAAGTGACTAGAGGAGTTTGTTGCTGGAACCATCTCTGTAGTTCAACTTTTGGAACCGGTGTGAATTCAGACACAACAGACAGACTGACACTATGACATTGTTAGTTAACGTAAATTCAGACATGACAGAGAGACACACAGACGGACAGACAGACTCTGTGACGTTGTCATTAATATTTTTTTTGTGATAGTCATAAAAATATGATTTTGACGATTTGAAAGTGCTTCTTAGTGGCCTATTTGTAATTTTCATTTTCGTAGTATGATGACAGATGATTTTCAGGGCGATCACATGCTAAGAAAAAATATGATAACTTTTTATCTACCATGTTGTATGCTGTAAGTATTATGCTAGAGCGGAGCAACCTGCGTACTACGAAGCTCCAATAAATGTATGTACTTAAGTTAAAATAAGATTTATTTATTATTATTTATTTAACACTTTATTGTACAACACAAATCACGCAAATAAACAAACAGAGAGAATGATTAAAATAAACTTGTACAATGGGCGGCCTTATCACAAAAAGCGATCTCTTCCAGGCAACCTTAGGATGGACAGGATATAAAATAATATAAAGGGTAAGGAAAGTGGGCGATGTATGACTATGACTACCAAGCAAAAATGTTTTAACTTACTAATTTACATAAAATACACATATAAACATACATATAATATATTAAATAAATACATGTATACATACATACATTTATAAATACATATATACTATATATATTAAGATATCTATTATTAACTACATAAATATGCAGATGTCGAAATACATGGATACCTATAATAGTGTCAAATAAAATTGTTTTACAAGTCTCTTGAAGGCACGTATCGTCTGAGCTCGTCTTATCTCAAAAGGCAATGCATTTCACAAGCGAGCAGCTTGCTCGGTAAACGACTTATAATAATAAAAAGTCTTGATAAAAAAAAGTAATAGTTTAGATTGTAAAGAATCTATTTTGTACTTTCGTATTTCGTCCCCAACTCCGTCCCTGTACGTACTGGCCTCGTGTATCCAATAATAATAGTTTTCAGCCCAGCAAAGAGCAGTTGCATGCAGTTTGAGAGGAGAACTTTGAAGGTTTCTACTCACGTGCGATGAATTTCAGAAACAAAATAATAGTTTCATGTTACACATTGCGAATATCATCCTTCGAACGACGGAATACGGCTAGATCAAACTTCAAAGGTGATTTCGCTTGGACTATGCCATACCGCTTTAGTCTGTTCACGGTCTATGCGTTGTAATATCAGTATTTTTAAGTAGGTACAACTACTGGATTTTAAGACCAGATAGATTCAGTAAGGTTTAATAAGACAGTATTTCGGTTTGTAAGCTCAAAAATCAAATATGATATAAGTACTTAATTGATATCCTCCGTGCTTCGAAAGGCACGTCGAGCCGAAGATCCCGGTTATTCCTGCAACTGCTATAGCCCACCAACCTTGGGTCCACACGGTAGTGCTATGGCCCAAACTCCTCATGTATTTTTCTCTTGTAGGAAGGCACAGCAGCGGGACGTATAGGCTAGCTATGATTATAAAAATTGATAGCAAATGCTGCTCACATTTTCCATAGCACTACTGCACAAGCACAATGTCTTACGGCGCAGACATCCAAGCGTAATGTAAAAGGGATCGGTTAAGATTCGCAGACACTTTATGCGTCAATTTTGGCGTTTGATCGCCCATTTTCTTGTCCTCTTTATGCTAGAGAGGGATAGACGTTCTATCTATCGGAGCGAACGTATTTACTGAAAGGGGATCGAAATCGTTGCTTCTGGAATGATGGCACGTCGTATCGTCAGAATCTAGGAATTTGTGTTTTGACGTGAGGGTTCTCAGAATTCCTCCATTCAAATATGATATATTATTACTGCTTTCTTTGGCTCTCTGGTCCTTTTTCAGAATTAATCTCTCTCCATGCTATATTTCACCCAACTCGTGGATCAAGAGTAAAAACGTAACAGACCGACATCGACAGACAAAGCTACTATCACATTTATAATTTTAGTATGGATTGTGCACAGATGTGTAGAGGCCCAAGGTTGATGGTTTAGAGCGACTGCTGTGATAACCGGGGCCAATGGCTTATCGTGCCTTCCATAGCACGGAGAAACTCGAGATTACAAGTTTTGATTGACCCATCCCAGGATCGACCATGGCGAAAGTTGCTTTGTTTTCGTAATCGAAATCAAACCGCTCAAACCACTACGCCACCAAGCTCCTCCGCAGAGTAAGTAATGTTTTGTGATTTTCATAATTAAGTTCTTATTTGTGCAATAAAGGCATATTGTAAAGCTTTTACAGCCATAAAATATCAAAAATACGCAAAACAAAATTTCCATAATGACCCGTAAATATATAAGTGTCCATCATATGTCACCAACCATCGGCACATTTTATTGAACACGAAATATAATTTAAAAGTGATTCGCGAATGATTGATTGCCCTCCTAACGTAATGTTGCTTTTATTTTCGTTATAATGTGGCCTTTTTGTGTTGAGCTCAGTTCTGCTCAATTTTAACGTATTGTTTGCGGGTTTTAAAAGGCGATTCTGATGGCGAATAAAGGGTTGAAAGTCTGAGTGGGGCGAGGATATAATTTGTTTTAATTTGAGGCATATTGTCTGTCAGCCATTAATGTTTATAATGTTGTAAAGTCATTTTGAGGGGATTGTTATATGTTTTCAGGTGGCGAATAAAGGTGGCAGACCGTAGACTCGTATCTATCAGAAGTCTAGGTAGCTGTTGCTAGTTTGTGTATCCAAACTAGTTATGTCATAACTTATTATTTCATTGGCAATTAAAATAAAATTAGCCTACTTTGAAAGAGAAAGCCTTGTTTGTAGCTATTACATCATACCAAACTGTTATCGAGAGAGTAGATAAGTATGTTTACTTGGGTCAGGAAATAAGGATGGAAAAGGAGAACCAGCTCAATGAAATCGCTAGACGTATACGATTGATGTGGGCCGCTTACTCGAGACTGGATTTTGCTTTTCGAATGAGGATTTCAGCAGAACAAAAGGCCAGAATATTCAACCAGTGTATCCTGCCAGTGTTTACTTACGGAGCTGAAGCCTGGGTTCTAACAAGAGGATGTATTAATAAAATACAAGTGCCCAGAGGACATTACAAAGGAAATTGGTGGGGGTTACACTTAGGAACCTTAAAACAAACGCATGGCTTAGAGAGGCAAGCGGTGTTGCAGATGCCATCAAGCGTGTGGCAGGTCTGAAGTGGCGTTGGGCAGGCCATGTTGCTCAGAAACATGGTTCCTGGTGCAAGACGGTCTTGGAGTGGCAGCCTTGTGGGAAGAAGCGAGCTAGAGGTAGACCGCAGATGCGCTGGAAGGATGACGTGAGGAGGGCGGCAGGAGATAATTGGATGCAGACTGCACAAAACGGCGACAAGTGGTGGTAGCTGAAGGAGGGCTACACCGTAATGGTTGAAAACGGCTAAAAAAGAAAGAAAGAAAAAAGAAAAGCCTACTTGTCAGAAAGAGTTCACCACCAGGCTTGCTTAAAATAATGGAGAAGTATATTTCGCTGTATAGGTTTTTGTCTGTACATAAAGGTGGTAGAATGACGAAGTGGTAGTTTCTCGCATGGAGCGACTGCGTTGGTACGAACGGCCAGTATCAGAATTCAATTAACGCAGTACTATGTCACACTACGTTATTCACTGTATTCATTCAAATTGTCAAAAAATGACAATATGTTATTATGAAAAGGGACTACAGTGCTAACTGACTTCTGAATAGGAACGGTTGTGCTACGATCAGTCGTAGCACAACCGTTCCTATTTAGGTAGTAAAGCAGTTGACTCTATTTCCGACATGGGAAGCATGCATATTTTTCTCGGATTGTTCTGAGATATTTTGTTTCCAAAATGTCAACACATCTGACATATGACTGACATCATCGGATTTCAAATTATCACAATATGACGTCACAGTAAAGCTGCAGTGGTGTCAATGATTAGCAATTTAGACTGTCGAATAAGCCCACTGCAGAACTATGTTTGTATGCCATTTAAAAAAATATTCATTTTATGACTGAAATGAACATTAGCTGTCCAGCGACAGATGCCAAAAACAGTAGGTTTTTAACTATCATATGACTCCCAGGAGTCTTACGCGGCCGGAAAAAATTATCCATCTGATAGTATGTACCTAAGACCGGGCGAAACATTTTTCGAGCTCAATGCATTTCAGAATGAGGAAAAAAGGGTAAACTATATTTTCTTAGACTCAAAAGCTACAAGCAACATCTTATAGTAGAATGTTTGATAAAATAACAATATTATCCACCAATTTTACGATATGCCAACAAGGACAATAATATTGATTCTACATCGAATTTCACGCAAACCACTTTTTGTCTTATTAATGACAGCCTTCGACAGGTTATTACAATGATTTTATAATAAACAGTGAAATGAGATCAAATAGCATTCGAGATACCGTGAGTTAATGAAATCTCAGAGGAATTTAATACCGTACCATCAAGATCTCAAGTCTCATATTTCCAAACATAAACACGCACGGTAAACTGTTTATTTATCCTTCAGAAAAGGAATCAGATTGTTCTCGCAATTTTATTGATTAAAACATGCCACTACAATTACCTGAAGAGTGGTTCGAGAACACACATTTAATTAACTACGAGGATAATATAGTAAAGTAACCTGGCTATGACGTGAGATTTCGATATGCGGTTTTTCATTCAATATTAATTACAAAGTTATGTTTTGTCCGAACAAATTCGTATTCGATCACAAAACCACCAGAAAAGTCTGTAGAGCTTCAATCAAACGTTGTTACTGGCGTAGGGGGACTTGTCGTCAATGCTACCTCAAAAACAAAACCTGGATGAAACACCCATATATGGGAACCAGTAAGTTATTAATTGTGTGCGAGAACACCGGTGGACCATTATGGATTGAAAGGATCGCCAAGCCTTTAAAAAGTTTGTCATCTTATAGAAACTAACTTGATATTGAAACCGTTTAAATTGAACAATTCCCCACCCTACTAGCCCTGGAAAACTGTTCTAAATAAGGTGATGGTATAAAGAAAACAACCTGATGGTAAGTCGACAAGAATTTATTGTAATTCTTCAGGAAAGTCATTAATATGGAGAAATTCTCAACACCGCCAATTAGAAAATCAAACCAAAAGTACAACGACATCTAGTAGTTAATTTTGTAACTAACTTATTATACTTAATATAGCATACTAAACTTCTATGTACAATATTTGACATTGGCGATTAAACATTCCGCCCACCATGGACAAAATGTCCATCCCATATTATCATTTAAACTAATATATTTTTTTAAGGTCACTACAATATACATTACAATATAGGATGTATCCTATCATAACTAAGAACAAAAACTAATATTAATAATAATATGAATTAATTCTCCAAGAACAAGAATAACAATTAAATAGGTAATTATTTCTATAACTGTAGTTGAATAAATGGAAAATATTCAGTTTTTATACAGGTTTTTTGATAACAGAGTCTTTACGTTAAAGAAAATACTCGAGTAAGAGTGTAAGACCCCATAAAGTTTCTTAAAGATTATGCCGTGCAACCAATCAACATGCCGGAGGAAGAACATCTTCTTTGACCAAAACCACATCTCCTACCTTGGGCTCAGAAGAGTGTTGTGACCAGACACAATGCTGGTAATCGACCCATTATTTGCTGGTTGGTTCGTGCAGAATTCTGTCGATATAAAATACACTTCCGATAACGTTGCCGAACGAGATTTTTGCGTCAAGAATCATCCAATACTAAGGCCTTACAGAGTTGAGCATCAAAGAAGACCACCGTGCAAAGTACACCGGTGATAACCTTCTACGATCAGATTCGTTAGATGTGACCTTAAAGGAATAAGTATTGGATGTATCAAACTTTCAACAACACCGGCCTTCTGCAAGCGTCCGCCCACCCTGAGGGCACCGTTGGCATCAAAGAAGGGACTAAGCGGGGTAAGTTTATTATTTTTATTTACATATTGTGACTTGACTAATGAGTTTATCTCTTTCAGAAAGCAAGCTCCTTGGTACCACTGGATGCAGGTAAGTAAAGAATTTTTTATTTCTATATTTAGGTAGTAGTGTTTCTTTCTCTACTAAGAAGTCTACGGCAATGTGCAATAACCCTTAATGATAAATTAAATAAAAAAATCTAGCTAAAATATCGTCATTTGCCATAGTTGTCATATCTATTTGAAGTAAATGGCATGAAATAATTTCTTTTTTGTTCACTAAATCTTTCATCTTAACAGTGCCTTTAGTATAATTCATCTGATTTTTATGCAGCCATTTAAATCTAACTTTCCAAATCTCAATTTCATGCAGTTTACTAGGACTGATTCCCCATGATGCACAGTCAACGGGGTTGGTTTCAGATGTTACATAATAATATGATGCCTTACAAGCATCGCTAAATCCCTGGAGCTCTACAACCCCATTAGTTTTGCGAGTTCCAGTCCATCTTGGAAGACTAAAATCAGTAAGATGAGGAATATCACCTCTAAACTCAAACCGATCATTTGAAATGTATGAAGGCCACTCTTCATCCCGCTGACTACCTGATGACCATACTCTTTGGATAAATGACTTTGCCATAGTTCTCACCGGAGCGAGCCAGCCGAGAGGGTCAGACCACCTTGCTATGTCATACAGCATTTTACGTTTTGTAACGGCCGTTTCCAGTGAAGGAAGTTGGACAGTGTACTGAAACTCACCTTCCAGTCTATTCCATGATAAACCTAAAATTTTGATCAAAGAGTCTAATTTAAATTCCAAATTATCCTTTGAACCACCCTTATCATTGTCCAACTTCAGCAATAGCTCATTACTGCTACAACTCCATTTCTGAAGCTGGAAACCTCCGAGACTAAGCAATTCATAAATACCCTGGTATATCTGAAGACCCTTGTCTTTAACTTGACAGCCGCTCACGAAATCCTTGACATAGAACTCGTTGACGTGTGTTGCCCTGTGGGCAGCAATATGAAGGTTTGCCCTTTCATCGTAAGCTAGATGCTGTAGAGATCTTACGGCCAAGTAAGAAGCCGATGATGTACTAAAAGCTATGCGTAAGTGAGGAAGATGTTGAATTTCCGAGTTGACATTACCAAGCCACAAAATTCGTTGAACATCAACATCGTCTCGAGCTACCTTAACTCGCCTGTACATTATGGAAATGTATGCGACTAAGCTTACTGAATGGCAGCGCCAGCGCAGAATAATATGCCTTAAGTCGGGCTGAGGAGTTGGACCTACCATAAGGTCATTATTCAAAGATGTTCCGTTGTTAAGTGAACATGACGCATCATACACTCTCAGTTTTGTGGTGCTTCTCTCATTCCGAACAACTGCGCGATGAGGAAGATGAACTGCAGTAGGCTTATTTAATCTAAACTCTGGCACATACTCCATATGACCTAGTTTTAGGTACTCTTCAATTACTTCGGAGTATTGAATTTTCAGATCCTGGTTAGACATTAAACGTTTTTCTAGTAAAAGTAAACGTTTCTGAGCAACTTCATTCGAATTGCCATATTTACACATGGGATCATTAGTTTTACAATGCAACTTGACTACATAGCGACCCGAATCATATCTAGTCGTGGTTCTAGGAAAAATAACCTTACACTTATGCTCCTCCTTTGTAAGAAGTCTATTATAGACAGAAGAAGTTTCTTCTATCTCCCAATACCCTTTCAAGAGATCATTGGTGGATATTTCAGTGTGCATACTAACAATTTTATTCCGTATAGAAATGAGGTTGAGCGGTGAACGTATATGGCCTGAAAGGATCCAACCAAACTTGGTTTTTTGTGCAATAGGATAGCCTGGTGGACCTTTGAAAATACCATCCATCAAAATCTGACCATACACCTCCGCGCCAAGTAGCAGATCTACCGAACTTGGGATGTTAAACATTGGATCTGCTAGTTCCATAGATGAAATTTGAGATGGCAGCGTCTCAATGACTATTTTCTTCTCAGGAAGAAGAGAAGTGAGTTTTTTAAGAACATGAGCTTTAACTTCAACTGTAAAGTTGAGATTATGGCGTGATTGAAGCTTGATCATGACGATCCATTTAGACTGCAAACTAGAAGTCTGATCACTACCTAACCCTGAAGCATAGCTCATGTTTGAAATCTTTTTAAGACCTAACATCTGGACAACAGACTCAGTTACGAAAGAGGCCTGCGACCCTTGATCCAGAAGAGATCTTAAAACAAAGGTGCCCGTTCTCGTTTCTACTTTAACTAAAGCAGTGGCCAGTAAAACTTGGCTGTTCATATTCGAGAAACAAGACATGATATTTGGTACCTCGACTTGGGAGGATGGCCCCGCGCCATCTCCTGACGGATCACTAACATGATCGTCACCTTTAGGGACTGGTTTTGGGTGAAGCAAAGAATGATGTCTCCTTCTACAAATGCGGCAGGCGGTTGATTGGCGACAGGAATAAACAGAGTGATTTGAGCTAAGACAATTAAAGCAAAGTCTGTTGGTTCGAACAAACGTACGACGAACATCAACATCTTCTTTAGCAAATTTCTTACAGTAACATAATTTGTGAGCTTCGGAACAAAATACACAAGACCTGGTAGCAATTGCATGCATAGCTTTAGGAATATAATGAGTAGAATTTTTCTGTTTACTAATTTTACAATCCAAGAACTCTAATGATTTAAAACGTTGATCCAAAAAGACTTTAAAATCATTTAATTTAGGTAACTCATGAGAAGACCTACTAACTTCAACCTCCCATAATTTTCTAGACTCTGTATCAAGTTTTAAGCTAACAATATAAATTACAATAAGATCCCAGGAATCGATACTAATGCCTAAATTCGAAAGAGCACTTAAGCACTCGTTCGTTGTGTCTAGCACTTCCTTAATAGCACTAGATGATTCTGACATTATATTCCTTTGGCTCATACAGCGCTGTAAAACACAATTAGCCAAGTACCGTTTGTTATTATAGCGATGCTCCAATTGATCCCAACATATTTTATAATTACATGCAGTGATAGAAATATGCCTTAGCAATTGCTCAGCTTCTCCAACTAAATGGCTTTTTAAATAATGCAGTCTTTGAACATCGTCCAATCCTTCATTGTTGTGAATTAATGAAAGAAATAGATCGCGAAAACTTATCCATTCCGAGTATTTACCACTAAAATTAGGAATAGATATTTTCGGCAACTGAATATTAAAGGATTGGTCGGTATTCGGTACACATGCAGTATTAACCTCATTGGACTTAGAATCTCTAGTGAACTTCAAAATAGCTTCTTTTAATTCCGCTTTGTAAAATATATAAATTTCTTCAGTTTGATCATGGGCGTCACAAGTGCAGTACGTGGATCTTTCCAACTCTGTCGTACTAATTTCGGAAATAAGTTTCTGGTGTGTATCATAAAATGTTGACCATTGCTTTTCCAAAGCTTCCAGACGAGTTTCCAAGTAAGAAATGGTTATCCGCTCTTTAGGTGTCTTTTTGAAATTGATACGAGCTTTCTGAATCTTAACCTTATTATTTTCTTGTACTTTTGTGTAAGAATCCATGTTTAGTAGTACCAAATATTTCTCAAAATAATTTTATGTTGTAAATTTTTCTAAGTCAATGGTCGAAATCGTGAAAATTTTCTAAGTGTTTTCACATACAGCTGGCTTAGAAAACGGGCATGGATTCCCCATATGAACACTTTTTCCGAAACTATTCTAAGTCCCTAGCACTTGTGAAAATTCTACTGCTTACTATATCAAACTATTCTTGATCGAAATTTTTTAAGTCCATTTGACAGTTAACTACGTAATTCAAAGAGTACTCACAATTTCACTGCACAACTCACTTTTCCTGGCTCAACACTGAATCCGCTTCCGCCTTAGAAATCGCTCTTTTAGCGACCACGCTGCTCCAATGACGTCACTCTGATAGATACTTAAGGTATCCGGCTCGAAGGACCATGAACAATTCCCCACCCTACTAGCCCTGGAAAACTGTTCTAAAAAAGGTGATGGTATAAAGAAAACAACCTGATGGTAAGTCGACAAGAATTTATTGTAATTCCTCAGGAAAGTCATTAATATGGAGAAATTCTCAACACCGCCAATTAGAAAATCAAACCAAAAGTACAACGACATCTAGTAGTTAATTTTGTAACTAACTTATTATACTTAATATAGCATACTAAACTTCTATGTACAATATTTGACATTGGCGATTAAACAAAATTGTTATCTTAACAGAAATGAGAGTCACTTGGTTACATTACAAGTATCATTAATCATTTAATGAAGCCCTTTTAAGTACCAAACTTGGCAGAAGCTCAAGTGATTCTGTTTATAGCAATTTTCTACTACCATAGACAATAATCAGCTTAACATGGACTTCCACAATTTGTGTTGAATTAATTCAAAGAACACTTTAAAGTATTTTGGACGTTAAAAACCGATTATTTAGGATCAGAGGACAAAAATACCGTCGGCCTTCTAAGCAGAGATTAATTTCTTGTTTGTTTAAGGTAAAGTTTTAACAAAAGGTTGACAACATCTGGTCGAATACTCCCTAAATTTTATGTTGGAATTTGTTTGTAATTTGCGAAGTCAACAGTTTTCTAATAACTTCGTCGTTCTTATGACAAAGGCTTAAGTATCATTTCGGCTACGTTTATTTATTAAACATCACTTATTTAATATCAAGTAATTGTGCAGAAAATAGCGGATCCAAAACCACTTTTCATTTCGCTGACGTTCATATCTTTTGATGTTTTCTTATTATTTTGGAAATTCCATTTTGTCTTCAAAGCGATTGTTGAGATTGTAAAAGCAATTCGCGGTTAATAAATACTATTGCCTATTCAGATTCGCTCCCTTTCTCTTTGTGTAATGCTCGGCGACTTACAGTAGGTATTCACAAATTTTTTTTCATCATCATAATCATCATCCCGTACGTCCCACTGCTGGGCACAGGCCTTCCTACATGGAAGAAACACATGAGGAGATTGGGCCATAACATCACCACACTGGCCCAATGCGGGTTGGTGGGTTAAAACGGTTGCAGTAACAACCGGAACCAACGGCTTAACGTGCCTTCCGAAGCACGGAGGAGCTCGAGATTATAAATTTAATAGACCCATCCCGGGACCAACCATGGCGAAAGTTGCTTTGTTTTCGTGATTTAAACCAGAACGCTCAAACCACTACGCCACCGAGCTCCTCTGCACGGTACTCAGAACGAGCATAGAAATTAAATAATATAGGTGGAGCCATTCTCCTTACAAATTGTGATATGTTGCTAGTTGAGGGTGTTGTAGGGGATATAATTAAACCATCTTGATGTAGTTCATGAGTGTATTGTCTGAACTGTAGTTACAGAGAGAGTAGACACAACGCATGCTTAATACCTAAGTTTTATTATACTAATTTGGGTCAACCAATACACGTCACTATGTTGCAGCGCGTAACGCTAAGTTGCGGTGTAAGTTAGAGTTTATGCATATACTACAAAATTATACATACATAACTAACTAAAACTATTTTCAATCCTAGGATTTCGAATAATAGTGCAATTTATGTAATGGAACTAAGAAAAATATCAATTTTATAGGATTTTTTTAATTGAGGCACATTGTCCAAAAGGTGCATAAGTTTGGGCAATCTCATTTAGCCTTAGTCGGTGCTCAACAGAATCCGTCAGAATCAACTTACGGCTCTATATCTACTGCGGTACTCACCACTTTGACCGCCATCATTTCTAGTGACAAAACAAAAGAGCCTGAGTATATTTTTTTATTTAGGAAATTGTTTTTTTTGTCTTAAATTGCTTGTTATTATGTCCCGCTGCTGGGCACAGTCTAAATAAATCTTAATCGGTAGGAAATCTTAATCGGTGAGTAGTTCCCATGGTAATACGAGCGCCTACTTCTAGACTATAATACCCATCAAAAACATAAAAAATTAGGGCCAAGTTCAATATCGAATAATGCGTCGTTCTCCGCGTTCTCGACTTCATGGACAAAAGAATCGAGTTCAGTATGTGTCGCTTTGTAATATGACAGTTCTACTACAGCAATACTTAATTATTAAAAATCAACAGTCGCTCCTATAGAGTAACATGACAATAAACGATAGCGCGGTTCAGCGTATGAGTGGCACCACTCTAGACAATAGTTAGATATAAGTAACAAAGAACGAACTATATAAAGGAGCATATTAGATATACTTATTTTTATCACATTATGATTATTATACTGTATTAATGGATAGCAGGAAACTTGAAACTAATTAAATAAACAAACTCGACTATTTAGACAGTATTGATGTTAAGTTCTGTGTTTACTCGGAAATCTCAGGACTAAATTATCTAAATATTTCTCTAAATTATCAAATGAATAAAATGTTTTTGAAAGTGGCAAACCATTTCTATGAACTAATAATATAGCCCATGTTTCAATTTATTGTCGCATTGACAGCACCATCCTGTATAGCTGTACCTTCGACATATTTTTTTATACTAGAATGATAAAAACAACAGGACCCTCAACAGACACACCATGGACAGGATCCAAGAACAGGACCCTCTTTAAGAAGGAATTGCGTGAATATTTTTTTAATTCTCTTAAGTAGTTACTTGTATGTTATTCTATCTTCTTTTTCTTATGTATTTTTTATTTGCATGTAGTTATATTATTGATGTGTTTATATTTAGTTTATTTTATATGTATGTATTGCTATTTAAACTTTGTTTAGTCAAGTTTGTTAAAAATTTTCTTTATTATTGTTGTGCACCGCTTTTTGAGTTTTCTGCTTAGCCCCTGGTTGACTGGTAGAGAATGCCATCAGGCGTTAAGTCCGCCATTTGTACATTTTGTTTTATTGTGAAATAAAGTTTAAATAAATAAATAAAAAACTATAAGTTAAAAATATATCTATTTTCACATAACACGTAGTAACTATTATCTAATCTGTAGCCTAACTATCGCACTTGACGTTATTATTACTTTGTTGATATTAATTATAAGTTTTGAGTTTACAGATTTTTTCTTTGTACCAAAAATCAAGTTTCTAGGTCATCTTGAAGTGGGTTAGGTTTTTTGATGAGTCAGCCAGTCTGTGACAAAAATGCCGCTTTTTAAAAGTTAATATATTAATAACCATTTGAGCTAAACTAATGAAATTTAAAAAATTTTACAACCTCTAATATAATGTACCTTTTATGTATGTATGTATACTAAATAGTTTATAAGTTGTTGAAGGGTCAAAAATAGCTCAAAATGCCTCAATGTACACACGGCGTGTTGCCAGTTCCTTTCTTTAACTTGGCTGGACACGCTACCGCGTGTCTAGATAGCCGCTTGCCGTGCGCTTGCTTGAATTATATTACCACTGTAATATAAAAAGCGCTCATTTCTGAATACGGCCTGCGGCAGTAAGACTGTTTTCGAAATATTTTCGGTTACGGTAGCCTAAAAGCCTATTTGTATTTGTACATGGATCCTTATGTAAACACTACGAGTGTTGCACTTTGGGTTGTACTCACGCGTTGTGACCGTAGCCTATAGACGCTCGTAGCACCTTGGGCACTACTCACGCGTTGTGACCGTAGCCTATAGACGCTCGTAGCACCTTGGACACTACTCACGAGTTGTGACCGTAGCCTATAGACGCTCGTAGCACCTTGGGCACTACTTACGCGTTGTGACCGTAGCCTATAGACGCTCGTAGCACCTTGGACACTACTTACGCGTTGTGACCGTAGCCTATAGACGCTCGTAACACCTTGGGCACTACTCACGCGTTGTGACCGTAGCCTATAGACGCTCGTAGCACCTTGGATACTACTTACGCGTTGTGACCGTAGCCTATAGACGCTCGTAGCACCTTGGACACTATTTACGCGTTGTGACCGTAGCCTATAGACGCTCGTAGCACCTTGGACACTACTTACGCGTTGTGACCGTAGCCTATAGACGCTCGTAGCACCTTGGACACTACTTACGCGTTGTGACCGTAGCCTATAGACGCTCGTAGCACCTTGGGCACTACTCACGCGTTGTCACCGTAGCCTATAGACGCTCGTAGCACCTTGGACACTACTTACGCGTTGTGACCGTAGCCTATAGACGCTCGTAGCACCTTGGACACTACTCACGAGTTGTGACCGTAGCCTATAGACGCTCGTAGCACCTTGGGCACTACTTACGCGTTGTGACCGTAGCCTATAGACGCTCGTAGCACCTTGGACACTACTTACGCGTTGTGACCGTAGCCTATAGACGCTCGTAGCACCTTGGACACTACTTACGCGTTGTGACCGTAGCCTATAGACGCTCGTAGTACCTTGGACACTACTCACGCGTTGTGACCGTAGCCTATAGACGCTCGTAGCACCTTGGACACTACTCAGGAGTTGTGACCGTAGCCTATAGACGCTCGTAGCACCTTGGGCACTACTTACGCGTTGTGACCGTAGCCTATAGACGCTGGTAGCACCTTGGACACTACTTACGCGTTGTGACCGTAGCCTATAGCCGCTCGTAGCACCTTGGATACTACTTACGCGTTGTGACCGTAGCCTATAGACGCTCGTAGCACCTTGGACACTACTTACGCGTTGTGACCGTAGCCTATAGACGATCGTAGCACCTTGGACACTACTTACACGTTGTGACCGTATCCTATAGACGCTCGTAGCACCTTGGACACTACTTACGCGTTGTGACCGTAGCCTATAGACGCTCGTAGCACCTTGGCCACTACTCACGAGTTGTGACCGTAGCCTATAGACGCTCGTAGCACCTTGGACACTACTTACGCGTTGTGACCGTAGCCTATAGACGCTCGTAGCACCTTGGACACTACTTACGCGTTGTGACCGTAGCCTATAGACGCTCGTAGCACCTTGGACACTACTTACGCGTTGTGACCGTAGCCTATAGACGCTCGTAGCACCTTGGACACTACTTACGCGCAGTGACCGTAGCCTATAGACGCTCGTAGCACCTTGGGCACTACTTACGCGTTGTGACCGTAGCCTATAGACGCTCGTAGCACCTTGGACACTACTTACGCGTTGTGACCGTAGCCTATAGACGCTCGTAACACCTTGGGCACTACTCACGCGTTGTGACCGTAGCCTATAGACGCTCGTAGCACCTTGGCCACTACTCACGAGTTGTGACCGTAGCCTATAGACGCTCGTAGCACCTTGGACACTACTCACGAGTTGTGACCGTAGCCTATAGACGCTCGTAGCACCTTGGGCACTACTTACGCGTTGTGACCGTAGCCTATAGACGCTCGTAGCACCTTGGACACTACTTACGCGTTGTGACCGTAGCCTATAGACGCTCGTAGCACCTTGGACACTACTTACGCGTTGTAACCGTAGCCTATAGACGCTCGTAGCACCTTGGACACTACTTACGCGCTGTGACCGTAGCCTATAGACGCTCGTAGCACCGTGGACACTACTTACGCGTTGTGACCGTAGCCTATAGACGCTCGTAGCACCTTGGACACTACTTACGCGTTGTGACCGTAGCCTATAGACGCTCGTAGCACCTTGGATACTACTTACGCGTTGTGACCGTACCCTATAAATGCTCGTACCACCTTGGACACTACTCACGCGTTGCCTACCCTGTAAGAATCAATATAAAGTGTTTTGTTGACAATATAGGTGACCTGTCCCCGTGCCATTAACAAAGAGCTTTTTATACTGTTTATGGTAAAGTTAATTTGTGAATTTTTCAAGTGGGCGTGGATAACCAAATCCGAAACTATGAGGAATAGAGAAAAGTACTCTAAGGAGTCTCGGGTCCGATTCTGAAGAAAACTAAAACTGCATATTTGTATTTTTGCAAAAACAATATTTTTTGCCAGAAATCATTGAATTGCCGTGGAATATACATTCATACCTAAATACATATGCTCGTTTTCACTTACATTTCCTTCGAGTTTCTTAGAAATTATCGGCTCTGTCTATATAAAAGAGATAGAATGAGACAGATGTCGTTAAAAGTCACCTAAGCCTAGGAGTTGTTAGCTAAAATCCTTTTCCTCGTGGCTTCACCGTAATCGGGTATTAAAGTAATTTAGATTCTATATTCTATAGAATAACTAAGTGAAAAGTTATGTTGTATTGTCCATTTGAACTATAATATTCTGGATTATTTATATAACCGGTAATAACAGGTAACTTTCTTCGCCTCGGGTTACCTTTTTTTTTTTTTTATTTTTTTTTTTTTTAACGGGGAGAAATCTGTTTACAGACCTACCCGTCGCTAGCGAGGCGACGGGCGTGTGTGGGGGTCGCCCAGCGCCAAATGACACTGGGAATACCCACTAAAACTCCCCGGTAACTCCACTGCCCTTCGCGGGGGCGGCCCAGGCTCTGCCGAAGCAATTTCACTAGTCCACCCCCAGGCAACCCGGCCTTGCGGCCAGGTTTCGCGCCGATGGAGATTACCCAGAGTCACTTGGGTAATCCCAGACGTGGCGGCCTATTCAATGCATGCGTGGGGGCCACCCACGCACGCGGCCGCGCCTAGGGCCCAGGAAGACGGGCGATCACCGCCCGTCTCCTCACGCCCACCCGCCTACGCCGGATTGGGGCAGCAAGAGGATCCCCTTCCCGCTCCCTCTCCGCTACCTCCTTCTGCGTCAGCACAGTCTCGCAGAAGGAGGCGAACGCCTCCCATACCCTCTCGCTACCAACCATGGCCCTTACCATGGTTGGCAACGAGAGTTGACCGCCACCGAGCGCTGCTCGAAGTTCTCGGCGCTCGAGTCGCCAGGCCGGGCACTCCACGAGGGTGTGCTCAGCCGTATCGTCGGGGGAGTCGCAGTGATGACACCGCGGCGTCTCCTCCCGACGGGCGATACGGTACAGGTAGTGACCGAAGCAACCATGTCCGGTCAGCACCTGTACCATTCGGTAGGTGAGGCTGCCCAGCCGGCGCCCAACCCACTCCTCCAACACCGGACGAATTGCTTCAATCGTCCAGTGGCCGGCTGTTGGAGTGACGAGTGCCTCCCCCCACTGGCGTAGAGCCTCCCTCTGCGCCAGGGTGCGGACCCGCCTCACTTCGTCGAGGACGGGACGCTCCCCCCGCTCTCTTGTCGCCACCCGGTGTTGATGCACTCTGGCCAAAACCAGGGCATCAATCTCCCACGGGAGCGTACCTGCTAAAACGCAGGCAGCCCCATGACTGACCGTGCGGTAAGCCCGCACGGCCCGGTTTGCGATGACCCTCTGTGGCTGTCGTAAGAGGGCCCGTGTACGGAGGGAGAGGCACTCTGCCCACACCGGCGCTCCATACAGTGCCATGGACTTTACCACCCCGTGGTAAAGTCTACGGCACGACGAGCTGGGCCCTCCCACATTTGGGAGGACCCGTCCAAGCGCGGCTGCGGCGGCGCACAGCCGAGGAGCGAGGAGCTTAAAGTGCTCCTCGAAGCTCCACCGAGGGTCCAGAACCAGGCCGAGGTATTTAAGGTGCACCTCGACGGGGATCCGTACCCTCTCCACTCGGACTTCGAGCCCCGGTGGGGTTCTGCGTCTTGGGGCGTGAAAAGACATGGCTCTCGTTTTACTGAGAGCCACTTCCAGCCCCAGTAGTCGGATGCGCCGGACGACCATGGTTGTGCCGACCGACGCTAGTTGGACCGCCTCCTCCCATTCACTCGCCCTTGCTGCGACTAGTGTATCGTCCGCGAAGCAGACGACATCCATCCGCGGCAAGAGCGCGCCACGCAGAACCCAGTTGTACCCCAGGTTCCATAGTAAGGGGCCTAGTACGGAACCCTGGGGTACACCTGCCACCATCGACCACGACTGGACGCGCCCCTCCGCGTCCTCGTAGAGGATCTGTCTCCCGCGGAGGTAGTCCCCCACGAGAACGCGGAGGTACAGAGGCACTCGATGGAACTTGAGTGCCTCCTCTATACACTCGTGGGGGAGGCTATTGAACGCGTTTGCGATGTCAAGAGACACCGCGATCACAGCCTCCCCACGTGCTGTAGCTGCTTTAGTCCACCTTTTAAGGTGGGCCACTGCGTCCATTGTAGACCGACCAGTGCGAAAGCCAAACTGGCAGTCTGCAAGGTCCGGCCCCCTGCTTTCAAGATGCTCGGTGATCCGGGAAGCGAGAACTTTCTCAAAAAACTTCCCAGATTCATCAAGTAGTACGACCGGCCTGTAGCCTGACGGCGAGTCGGCGGGACGGCCCTCCTTCCTAAGGAGACAAAGTCTCCCCACCTTCCATCTTCTGGGGAAGCGACCCGACGCGATGCACTTGTCGAGCAAAGCGCGGAACCGCTCCTCCAGGGGACCGAGAGCTATCGCCACTAGCTTTGATGGGGCGCCGTCCGGCCCCGGTGCTTTATTTTTGCCCCGGAGCCTGTCCCTCCCCATGTCAAACTCCATGTCTGACACGGAGGGACCGTCAGCCCACACCTCCAAAGTAGAGTTGAAGGGGGCCATCCTGGGGGGCGTGAACGGTCCGGGATTGGGGAACAAAGACCCCAACACCCTTCGCATGAGCCCCGGCTCCATGGAGGATGTGGAGGGGGCGGCGTTGGTAAATTTCCCCCGCACCACCCTGTATGGCCTCCCCCAGGGGTCGGCGTCCAGGAGCGCGATGAACCGCTCCTGTGCGTCAGCCTTGGCCCTGCAGATCGCCGTCCGCAGAGCTTTATGAGCCTCACGATATGCCCGGTGACGTTCCTCCTCTTCACCGGGCGCAACTGAGGCGCGCCTTCTACACCTATAAAAGGCGCGCCTGGCTGTCATACTGGCGGTACGCAGGACCGATATTTCCGGCGTCCACCAGTACACCTGCCCCCGGCGGGGGCGGCCCCGTGTCCTCGGCATGGCGGCATTGCAGATGGCTTTTATGTCCCTTGCAAAATTATCCGCCATGTCGTCGGCGTCCCCGGCACTGGTGTCGGGCCCATCATGCCAGGCCCTCACCATCGCCGTCTCCTCCGCCAGCTCCCTATCGAGCTTGGCAAGGGTCCACCGTGGAAAGTTCGTGGGCCTTAGTGAGGGAGCCAGATGGATTGGGGCCCCTGGGGATGCTGTGGAGACCTCGTATCGGATATAAAGATGGTCCGATAGTGTCTCCACGTCCTCCATCACCCGCCAATCCCTTATTCGGGCAGCAAGCGATGGGGTGGCAAAAGACACGTCGACCCTCGACGTGCCCTGCCACCGGACACAGGTCGGGGTGGTGCCCTGATTGAGAATTTGGAGCCCCAGGGACAAAACCCAGAGCTCCAGGACGCCACCACGAGCGGTGGTGTTTGGGGACCCCCACGCTTGAGATTTTGCGTTCAGGTCCCCTGCCACCAGTACCGGAAAGGGAGCGGCTCGCCGCACCACTGCCTCAATTGCAGCCAGGAACCACTCAAACTCGGCCAAGCTGCGATTTGGAGAGAAGTATGTGGACACAACTACCACTCCTCCCCATCGCACCGCCACATATCCCGGCCCTCTATCCACAGGGACCAGAGGGGTAGCATCGCCAGATGCCGACCCCACTATAGCAGCGGAGCCGTCTGTCGCTCCAACCCACTTAGGGGAAGGAGGGATGTAATACGGCTCCGATATGACCGCCAGATCTATCTCCCACTCCGCCATCGCCTGGCACAGAAGATCCTGTGCCGCGGCGCAGTGGTTTAGATTTCCCTGTAGTATGTTGCCGATGGGCCTACTAGGCATTGATTGTTTCCATCGGCACTACAGGGGCGGCACGAGGCACTACTCGGGAGGGGGTCGCCTCTGGAGTGACAGGGCGGCCTTTGACTGGGGGTGGATTGCATCTTACTCCCGTCATCCGGTGCGCCGAAGGGAGCCCACGGTCAGCGCAGAGGGAGCACCTGGCTACGACAGACTGGCAGTCTACCAACTTATGTCCCTCCGCACCGCAGCGGAAGCACAAGCCACTGCGGTCCTTTTTGGACGGGCACCGCTGCGACGTGTGGCCGACTTCATAGCAGCGGTGACACCGCATGGGGCGCTGCTCGAGCACCTTGACTGAGGCCGAGCTCCATCCTACAAAGAGGCGCCCAGCCTCCACCAACCGGCCCACCACCTCAACGGGGAGGGAGGCCACAGCTGATCCCACGCCCCTGGCGCCATTCGAGACAGCGCCAAGCCTGATGTCATCCGGAGCGCAGCCCGTCCTTTCTGCTAGGGCGGCCCGAAGCTCATCAGTTGATACTGAGTCGTCTAGACCTGTGATGCGGATGTCAGCAAGTTTCATGGGGCGTACTACCCTCGCTGCATCACCCAGTGCCTCCCCAACCTTGGTGGCGAAGGCGTCAGCTTGGGCCGCAGTGGTTGCTTTAGGGAGCTCAAACAGTCGAGCCCCCGTCATAGTCCTCCTGAATTTTGGGGGGCCCACGATGCCCAGGGCTTCCAAGCTGACTGCTGCTTTAGCCTTAGAAATGGCCTCCTTGTAAGTGGCCCCCTCAGCCACAGCCTCAGGCTTGAGGGTGACCACCACCGCCATAGATTTTGGCGCCTTAAGAGGCTTGGCCACCTTCTTTGCCGACTTGGTCTGGCTCTTATTTGGGGTCCCCTGCACTGACTTTGCCGGGGCTGATACCTTCCGAGGCTTCTTGCCTACAGTTTTCCAGCCTTCCTCCTCCACCAGCACCACTGGCTGCTCCTGACACGAAGACCCCGCGATCTGCTCCGCCGCTCGAGCAGCCGAGGCCTTAGGAGGCACAGCCTTAGACTTTTTCACCCTCGCTTCTTTCGGCATGTTTGCCGGGGGGGCGAGGGTGGTTGGCGCCAATAGGGTATCACGGGGAGCCTCAGAGTCACGAGTCCGATATTTGTCCGCGGCTAGTGGCAGGCGGTGAGATTGGCTGGGCAGCAGTCTACCGTCCACCTCCAGGCCCTCCAGTCGGGCTCCAACCACTGCCCCAACATGGGACATTAATTCTTTTTGGAGCTGGCGGAAAGCATCCACAAACTCGGCCCTTGTCAACGCACCGTCTTTGTCAGGCACCTGACCGATCGAGCTTACTGGCTCAGCCCGCACCGACTCCGGCTTGGGACTCACCTCCAGAGCCACGGGGCTCCTCTTCTCGCCTCGAGGGCTTGGGCGCTCGGAGAACGCCCGCCTCAAGGCTGCCACCTCTTCCATCACGGCGGACAACTGACCTTTCAGGCGCTTGTTGTCCGCCTGCAACTTCCGCATCTCCTCAGAGGAGCCCCGATTGGCCAGTGACCGTACGGCTGTCAGCATCAACTGCGAGGCCTCATCTATTTCCCTGATTAAGGTGCCCTTGAAATTTTTTGATTTTCGGGTAGCCTGGTAGATGATGCCTGCCCCGTCTTCAGCCTTTTTAAGGAGCTCGTCTACTGACAGCTCCGAGGACCCTTTTAGTGCCTTCCTTGTCCCGGACTTCGGCTCTGCCTCAGTAAGAGTCGACTCAGAGTCCGAGTCCAGACCTCCCTCCTCCAACTCTTTGCGAGCTTCGGAGAGGCCCGTAGGGTGGTAGGCCCCCCTTCCGCCCCGTGAACGTGCGATTTTTGGCGCTAAACGCCCTGGTCGTCGCTCCTGTACATCGGAGTCGTCATCCGACGACACTCCCGCGAAAAACTTTCCTCCAAGAGGTCGTTTCCTCGACGACGGCCTCGACTCCTCCCTGAGGGACTCGTCATCAGAGTCCCGGCCAGAACGGCTTTTCCTTCTTCCTTCCGCCTGACCAACAACTCCAGCGTACGTCAATTCGGGGGAAGCTCCCTTTGCCGCCCCATCAACAGCCTAGACATCCGACTGTCCCTCCGATTCCATGGACCAGTCACATGCCCTGGCTACCTCAGAGTACGACGGAGAGACCGCCCCTGCACAGGACGGGACTAAGACCGGCCCGTCCGGCTGGCCCTGAGAAGGGCCTTTTGGTTGGCCCTGAGAAGGGCCTTTTGGTTGGCCCTGAGAAGGGCCTTTTGATAGTCGCGTTGAGCGCCGTACGGTAGACATATTGAGCAGTTTGAGTACAATATAAACAATCCAAGCAGAGGATCAGCCTGACTAGACACCTGCGTTACCGGGTCTAGTTCAGTTTCCAGGGGGTACCACGGGGAGGTTCTCTGCATCCACCCCCCCCTCGGGTTACCTGAGAACAAAGCAGTTAAAATACATAGTTTTGTTAGTTCGGGTAGTGTGAAATGTAAAGAACTTAGGAATTGTAATGCAATAGCTATAAGTGGAAACTTTGTTGGCATTTTGTTTAGTTTAAATGCGTAATTTTTTGGGTGTTATGGTATTGCTGGATGTTTCCCTTAAATAAATTAATAAAATAAATGAATAAATACATTAGGATTTCAATGTAAAATAGGTATACAGGGTGGTGCCGTCAATACGAAAATGAATTACAACAGGTTTTCAGCTTTCATACATCTTACAGATTAATAACCTTATCAAATTAAAACGCGTAAATACTGCAACAGCCTCGTTGAAATTCCGTTTCACTTATCTCTTGTAAATATAAAAACAACATTTTCCGTAGTGAGATTATGAAAAAATTTGCAAATAAAAACTTTTTCATGTCACATGAAACTGCGATCGTTTCGGTTTTCAACTTGCGCTTCGCAATCTGCACACATTGCGGAAGCTACCTGCTTCCGCAATGTGTGCAGATTTTTTTGTTGCACCCACACAGTATGACGAATGCAGTGTATCAAACAAAACCCTTCCATTAATAATTTTGTTTTTTAAATATTTATTTGCAAGAATGCATGAAAAGTTTTTATGTGTATATCTTTTATAAAATACAACATACGTAGAAAATTTTGAGCGGTTTGAAATTTAAAAATATTCGAGCCAATTCAAGGTCTGTTTTTTGCAACGAAATGAGCTCTATCACTGTACAAATAGAGTTCTATGAACTCAACAGTTCATAAGTTACTCTGCCTTTTTAATTTTGAAGTAGGTACGAAAATTCAAAATTTTCATATCTAACGTACAGACGGCAGCACATCGAGGTTCACTACGAAAGCCGCCTCTATTACGAACGCAGTGGAGGTCTCAATGCCAAACTGTTACGCTTGCCGCACTGTATAAGCGTCAAACTTCTATTTCGCTCAGAACTCAAGTCGATTCAATGCGCACTTTTAAAATATGGAACGGCGGAACAAAGCGGTATGGACGGTAGCTGCGGAAAGCTGTGCAATACAGCGCGATGCAACTTCAGAGCGGATTTGCCGGCGTGAGCTCTAGCTAGCGTACGTACTTTAGTTATTGTGTGTACTCTCGAGTTACCTATAAGGCGACGTTTTATCCAAATATTTCGTTATCATCATCATCATCACCAGCCTATATAAGTCCCACTGCTGGGCACATACCTTCCTACATGGGAGAAACACATGAGGAGTTTGGGCCATAACACCACCACGCTGGCTCAAAGCTGGTTGATGGGTTAAACCGGTTGCAGGACAGAAAAACAGAAAAACCTGGCAAGCTTTGCAATGCCCGTAAAGAGAAAACTATAAGGTTTTATAATTAAAAAAAATAAAAGTTTTCATAATCCAGGAACCTTCGCGGAGAGGAGCTTGGTGGCTTAGTGGTTTGAGCGCTCTGATTTTTATTACGGAAACTAAGCAACATTCGCCATGGTCGATCCCGTAATGAGGAAATCAAAATTAATTATCTCGAGCTCCTCCGTGCTTCGGAAGGCACGTCAAGCCATTGGTCCCGGTTGTTACTGCTCCAATGACACCTTACTTTTGAAAACTCGGTAAAGCCTTCTAGGGTAACTGGAGGACACAATGAAGCAGAGACTTATAAACCCCCATATACAGGGTGGTGCCGTCAATGCGACAATAAATTGAAACATGGGTTATATTAGTTAATGGAAAAGGTTTGCCACTTTAAAACTATCTTATTCGTCTGATTATTTTATGACATTCGTATGAAATAACATAACATTGGCTGCATTATTTCAAAGAAATGTCAATAAATTATCAATTAAATAAAAGTTTTTGAAAGTGGCAAACCATTTCTATGAACTAATCTAATGTATACTAAATTTATGTCGTATTGACGGCACCAACCTGTAGATACAAACACACGAAAAACGCAGCCCTCCTTCTCGCGCAGTTGGGTATAAATTACTCTATGTAATGGTAACACTGCTGTGCTGTATCGGTATACTGTGACAACGGACATCCTGTGCGATATATTTATATGAATATCTTTGCTGAAAAGTTCGTATCGTCATAAATGGTACCAACAATTTTTTTTAAAAATTTACATTCCACGTGAACCCTCTGAGTAAAGTACTTTTCAAATTGTGAAAAAAGATTACCTGTAATAACTACGAAGGATTGAATATAAATCTGAATGACTGTCTAAAGAGACAAAGAGTAAAGAAGAGATTAAAAGACTCTATGAATGGCTCAGAAAGGAGTTTCTTCGTACACTTACACCTATAAATCCAGTCCAACTTAATCTATCAAGCGGCGTTATACCTCTGGAGGTCTATGACAATTGTAAAATCAATTGTGTCTAGAATCTGATGCTTAAAAGGTTAAGCACTGTAAGTGGTAGGTCCGTAAGTAGGGTAATATGTAAGGTCATCTGGGTAGGTACCACAACCATTTTGATTTAAGCCACAGTTTGCTGTGTTTCTTAATGACGGGAGAGATAGCCAATGTTAAGGCACTTCATCATAGGCCTCAGGATAACTAAGGAAAAATCCACTTGGTTCTGCAGGTGCGTACCTGCAGAACCAAGTGGATTTTTCCTTGTTGTTGCTGTCAGCTTGTTTGTCATCTAGTTGTAATAAAAATACGTCTGATGTTTTTGGCGGGTTTTAATGGCGTCGGTGAAAATTTTTATTTTAGTTATTGAAATTGTGTCGGAGCGAACTTTGGGTGTTTTCGTGTTGACGTACAATTAATATATAATAAATTGCCTAATAGTTTTAAGGAGCTGAAATTGGAATTATCTATGACTAAATTGACATCATTCTTAATTAATAAATGCTATTATTCATTGACGGAATACTTAAATGACAAATTTTAAAATTAATTTAAATTATGCTGGACTTATGTAATATATAACTTGGATGGACTTTACTTTTTATAGCGAATATTACAAATACATATAATATGTATTGACAATTTTTGATTAGGTATTTTTAATTTTGTGACATGCATGCAGTAACAAAGCCGACAATTTATGTTTGCATACCGATAATTGGTAGAATGTACTACACGGAACTACACCAAAATGTAAAAACTATAAATATGTACCTACATTCTATGCAAATAGATATATTTGAATTTGAAAGCCCGGCAAATGACGTCACACCACCTGATGTGAGCAAGAAGAGTCCATATGCGGAGACAGCTAGTGCAGCTTGAAACACATTGTTCTAGCCGCCTCCACCTTGCCCAACCATAAATAAGGTGCCTTTTCAAGCCACTTTTGAAGGAACCCATATTATAGAAAGGAGGGGATCACATGTGCTGGCAAATAATTACAAGTTTGGGAAGTACAACAAAGAAACGAAAAGAATTTTCTTGTGTTCGACATAAAAGACTGTAAAAAATTCAAGTAGACTGTAAAACTTTTTTAGTTAGCTCTTGGATGCTCTAGGGACGATAGAAGAACTAAAGCTGCCGAAGTTCCTTCTATCGCGTGTTGAATATCTCTTTCAGCAAGCGTACATAAGAGGATCCTTCAAATAATAACTCACTATAGTAACAATACTCGTTAATTCGGTTCTTACAACCACAGTACAAAACCCAACCGTCACCAAGTGTTATATCGCAGCCATCTGGTTGGCCAACTAATTGGGCGTTTATCAGAAGATCTGATTAAATGCTCAATATCTAAATCAACTATTCAAGTCATTGAGCGCAATGTTTAATCACATGGCTAAACGTAGTCCAACCATCTGGTTAAATTAGCATACTAATTTGCAGATGGTCTAGTACGTAAGGTTTTTGTTTGTCTGTTTGTGTCATTGGTGAGTTAAAGATTTTTTTAATAAGAACTCTAAAACCAAATAATTTTGGTCATAAGAACCTACTTATCGCACAAAAACTTTTCAGTACAAGACTATCCTCGAGGTGTCCAATTGTACTAACTTTTAATATGTCAAGTTGTTAAGCGTGAAGTGATTCAAGTTCAATTAACTATTCGCCCAGTCACATAATTGCATCATCATCATCATCATCATCAGCCTATACACGTCCCACTGCTGGGCACAGGCCTTCCTACATGGGAGAAACACATGAGGAGATTGGGCCATAACACCACCACGCTGGCCCAATGTGGGTTGGTGGGCTAAAGCGGTTTCAGTAACAACCGGGACCAACGGCTCAACATGCCTTCCGAAGCACGGAGGAGCTCGAGATTAGAAATTTTGGTTGTTTGCTTTGTTGGCGAAAGCTGCTTTGTGAGCCAGCCTTTGTGACCAGAGCGCTCAAACCTCTACGTCACCGAGCTCCTCTAATTAGATGCCCACGTTTAATAAGCGGCCTAGGTAACCAATCAACTGGCTTATTTAACCTGTGGGCAGATAATAATATATTCTTTGCCTCCACTTTTCACAGTTGCAAACGCTAATGCCATGACGCAATACCCACTTAATTCAAGTTAAGTTCAATGCTCAGTATATTGCACGTATCTTCCAATCCCAGTTATAGACTTAACTCAGCTCGTCACTTCATCGGTCAAAGTAATAGAAACCGTTTGTTATAGTTAGACAGTAATTTACAGGCTTGCTCGGGCCATCCCTCACGATTGGCCACGTCTCAGACTGCCGTGAACAAGCGATTTAGTTGCAAGTACTTTTATTTATTTTAGTTATTGATTCACAAAACTTCATGTATCATTACAGGATATTTCCTAATGCAGTAGTGTATCCTTAATCTATACAAAATTAAATACTTAAGAGTAGCGTATTACACATAGTGACTTATTTGTGAATTCACACAGGGAACACCAGAATATTATTATGTCTATACGTTTCAGCTGTTCTATTGAAAGTTCGCAACGCTCGCTTTATTGGCGCTTGGTTCAGTAGGTTGGTTCTCCTGTGAGGTACCTTGAGCAATGGTGGGAATCGTCGGCGTTCTACGTACCTATCCGGGACACAGAAATCAACTTTCCGTAATACTTCCGCATTATAAATTTTGCCTCGTTACAGCTTAAATATGTATTTACCAAATGCTAACTCCCTCCGTACCTTCAGCTCATTATAACCCACCATGCCTAGTTTAAACAGAGTGGGATACATTAGTGGATATAGGTACGCCGTACTGTAAGATGTATAGATATCTTACAAATTTATTTTGAATACGCTCCACCATCTTTCTATGATACTTCCTCGCGAATGTTAAGCATCTATATAAATAAAATCAAAGTCTGTGTGTTGACTTACCTGTCACTGTCCTTCTTTTAACAAATATAAGTGACAGCATCAGTTTAAGACCAGGACTAACTTTAGCCCGTAGTTATATTATGGGGATAATGTTTATTTGCTTGTATTTAAAACTTGTACGTTATTTAGGTTAAAATTTAAATTTACAAATCATAAATTTTATCTTAGTGACTCCTATATAGACAGCAAAATCGTACTTTTAAATGACGCTGTTTTGTGTGTAACAAATATTTCTTAACAGCTTGTTTTACACAAATCGTAAAGTATTCTCATACCATCTGCTTGCACCCCTGAGACCACATTGTATGCTCGCTAGCTGCGCTCGGGATACATTTGTAGATGTGCACAATCCATCAGAAAGATCGACGGAGCTTGCCCGTTACAAATAGGCCACATTCACCTCAATAGTCCTCGTCGTAGCTTAGTAATAGCCAGTATTTGTCAAGTCACTGGGAGTACCGCATTGTGGAGCTACACTAAAATGATTCTCGTGTGTATAAATAAAAAAGGGTTTGAGAAATAGGCTACACTTAGCGTTTATGACACAAAAGCTTCGTACCATACCATAGATTAGTTTCTCTTTTTTGAAGCATTGAAATATAAATAAGTAAGTATAGAAGACACTACCTATTAGTATTATGTTCTTTTCACTTGCCACCAACCACATACTTTACAAAATGCAACTCTCTCCAACACAACTTTGTCGGGCATGTGGCGAAGGACAAGAATCAATGGAACATCTTTTATGTCAATGTGATAACTTGGCTAGGATCAGAGTGGGTCTTCTGGAAGTGGCATATCCAAAACCAGAAGACTATAGGCTCTTTCACACCAGCAGTATAGTACAGCTTATGGTAGCCATATTCGGGACACGGGAAGAGTAAAAGCAGGGGAAACGCAAAAGATCCCGGAGGGTGGAAGTGCATCGTGGCGTGATCACGGCCCCATTATAACATAAGATAAGATGTTTCTTTCAAGTGCGGCTGGCGATCGCCGCTTGCTAGCGTTGCCAAAACTAAAAGCGCTATGAATATTATGGCCCTTACAACCGTTTGGTACCGAAAAAACTACATCCTACTAGTGATTTAGCGCTGAGTTTACTCATGCTTTTTTTAAAAATACAACTAGATGACAAACAAGCTGACGGCCCACCTGATGGTAAGCGGTTACCGCCGCCTATAGACACCTGCAATAACAAGGAAAAATCACTTGATATTGCAGGTGCGTTGTCATCCTGAGGCCTAAGATGAAATGCCGTCCATGCCCAGTAGTTACACTGGCTACCTTTTCCTTCAATCCGAAACACAGCTAACTGTGTCACGACTGAAATAAGAAAGGCGGTGGTACATACCCAGACGACCCTACATACGGGCCTACCACCTAGTAGGTACCTAAGTATGCTATGCGATTCTCTAAAATCAGCCGCCTTAATTTGCGGCTGTTATCAGCGCTGTCATATTAGCCAGATAATTGGACGCTTAGGAAAATAGTTAAGTTCGAAGAGGTTATGTGTGACTGTTTGTGTGATTGGGATTCAAGGTTATTTTGTATGAACACTTATAACCGGAATCGTTTTGGTTATAAGTGTTCATAAAAAAAAACCTTCAACCTACCAATCAAACCAAAACTGTTTGGTAAAAGACAATTCACCCAGGCGCTAAATTAAGCCGCCTTTCAATACGCCATGTTGCTAACTTTGATATAAACAAAAAAGGGTTTCCTTATTTGTTTATATCAATGGTTAGTGATTGTAATCATTTAAGTAAACAAAATCCAGTTACAGAGTTGCACTTCTACAACGCACACAATTTACTTTATGTTTATTATTATACCTAAAAATGCAAGATATATTTGATTATCAATTTTTTAGCTATTTTTGTATGTGATATAGATATAAAATCGGTCTAGGCATTTGCTTGGATGCCGGCGTTTAATCAACGGCTTAGGCATCTAATTAATTGGTTAATTTAACCACATGACTCTGCTATAATTTCTAGTATTACCGAAGTAACTCTTGGAATCATCTCTCCTGATGGTAAGTTAGGATAAAGCCATAAATGAAGCGAGGATTCCTTAACCACAGAGGAACTGACTATCTCATCTCCCACTGCCGGAACACAAGAATGCTGTTAACATTATTGTTATGGCGACAGACTTATTTAATATAGTTGTTGGCGACAGTCTGGCATGATAAATACCTTTTTTATAACTAAACAGTTTTTGAAGGTATTTTGATTAATGTCATAAAATTTGGTTTGTTTGTTGTCATTGTCTAATGTATAGATTCCTTTGGTGGTAATATTTTCTGTTTTCTTGTGCTTTTTCAATTATATTGTTATTGTGATCAATTACCTTTAACTTTACTATTTATTATACAGTCCACACCTTAATTCCTCTCGTTTAATTTATCGTCCACATTTTTGGTCCATCGATCCTCCTAAATTTGAATTCACGCGAACAAAATGGTAATTACACGATCACATAACAATATTCCGAAGCCAACAAAATCAGACAATCCCGCGATTTCGGGAGCCGACGCACAGCTTGCGGCTGCCGCGCCGCACGATGAGTTTAAGGTTACCGCGCTGGTATTTCGGTATTAAAGATATCACAGATACGCAATTGCATATTTTTGCTGACGCTAGTGAACAAGCTTACGCCTGCGTAGCGTACTGGCGTAATTTTTATTCAGACAATTCCATTAAATGTTCTTTAATTGCCAGTAAAGCTCGGGTAACCCCTCTAAAGGGTACTACTATTCCCAGGTTGGAGTTACAAGCTGCTTTAATAGCGTCACGTCTCGCCGAAACCATTCGTGAAAGTCACCGGTGCGAACCTTCCGCTATCTACTTCTGGATCGATTCAACGATAGTACTGTCTTGGATCAGAAGTGACACTCAACGTTTTAAGCCATTTGTAGCACACAGAATAAGTGAAATACGCGACAGTACTAAGGTTTCAGATTGGAACTATGTTCCTACCGCGCTCAACGTCGCAGACGATGCCACTCGCTCTAGGCCTATTAAAGTGAACGGTTCGCATAGGTGGTTTTCTGGACCATCATTCTTACTACTCCCTTCGGAACAATGGCCCCAGGAGGCAATGCAATCCCCGGAAGAGATTACATTGACTCCCGAACTCGAATTTGCTGTGGTTCAGGAGGTAGTAGGTCTACTTACGCAGGAATCGGTAATGGTGCCTCCAGTCCCCGACGCTTCGCGTTTCAGCGTCTGGGTTCGCCTCGTGAGGACCACCGCGCGTGTCATTAAAGCAGTCGCATTTTTTCGGATAGACTCTCGCACCAAAGGACTGCACGGGTCCAATGACGAATGTACAGCACCATTGATCCTGGACGGTCGCCACCCGACAGTGCGTCTGCTCGTTCGACACCACCACGTCAAGGCAGCCCATGGATTTAACGAGCTCGTACTTAATGAGTTGAGACAACGCTACTGGATCTTACGATGCCGCAACGTGATCAGAGGCATAGCCAGAGAGTGCTTGACATGCCGACGTCTGAAGGCAAAATCACAGATTCCTCCCACGGGCGACTTACCTCCAGAACGCATTGAGCATCATGCACGTCCATTTACCAATACTGGGATTGACTACTTCGGTCCAGTTACTATCACCGTCGGTCGACGACATGAAAAGCGTTGGGTCGCCCTGTTTACATGCCTTGTCACAAGAGCATTACACCTGGAAATGGTGGTAAAGTTATCGACAGATTCGGCTCTTATGTGCCTTAGACGGTTTATCGCACGTCGCGGCTGTCCAAGCAAGATTTTTTCTGACAACGGTACAGCCTTCGTAGGTGCCAACAGCGAACTTAAGGCTCTGTATGGAGAACCGATACGTGACTTTGCAACCCACCATCAAATAAAGTGGATATTTATTCCACCTTCCGCACCCTTTATGGGTGGCGCTTGGGAGCGCATGGTGCGCACCGTCAAAACTGCGCTGAAAGCAACTTTAAAAGAACGGGCGCCTCGAGAAGAAGTTCTATACACGTTGCTCCTAGAAATAGAAAGTATAGTGAACTCGCGCCCGCTCACATACGTCTCAGTGAACCCCGACGATAACGAGGCAATAACACCATTCCATTACATCCTCGGTTCATCTTCCACAACAGCTCCGGACGCTATTCTAAGCGACGACGACCTTATTAGCAGATCGGATTGGAGACTCGCTGCAAGACTGGCTGACCACTTTTGGACTCGTTGGATGAAAGAGTACCTGCCTTTACTTTCGCCACGCCGACCCGTTGCACAAGGCCACAAGTACCAAGAAGGTGACGTAGTGTTGATTGCCGATCCGGCATTTCCAAGAGGGACATGGCCTCTTGGCCGGGTTGTCAAATGCTATGAGTCAGCAAACGGCGTTACCCGAATCGTAGACGTGCAGACTAAGGCGGGAATAATAAGGCGCCCTACTCGAAGACTGGTGTTTGTCAGCCCTCAATAGCGTTATCATGCAGTCTGTCGCCACCCCCTCACATGACTCGTGTTCCACACTGGGGGCCCAGAGTGTTGGCGACAGTCTGGCATGATAAATACCTTTTTTATAACTAAACAGTTTTTGAAGGTATTTTGATTAATGTCATAAAATTTGGTTTGTTTGTTGTCATTGTCTAATGTATAGATTCCTTTGGTGGTAATATTTTCTGTTTTCTTGTGCTTTTTAAATTATATTGTTATTGTGATCAATTACCTTTAACTTTACTATTTATTATACAGTCCACACCTTAATTCCTCTCGTTTAATTTATCGTCCACAATAGTGGTAGCTATCAAGGCCAACTTAGAATCAACCAAATCCAGCAGAAAATTTCTACCCCCACGGGAATTGAACCCCCGGACCTCTAGATCTGAAGGTGATTTTTTTCATTTTATTTTACTGAGGCTCAACCTCTAGACCACGGAGTCAGTAAAATGTAAAAAAAAATTAAAATATCTTTATTCAATTAGACCACCCAATAAGTGATGCAATAAACGAATATGAATATGAATCGTCAAAAATCCCTTATGTCTTGATAATAAGATATTAGGGGTTTTATCTCATTTTTTATATTATCTTTTGTGATCAAAAATAATAGAAAAAAAAATTTCATCAATGTTTTGAACACATAGAGCATACTGTTATCATCCATTCCAATTTGTAGTGCCCAAGGTGTTACGAGCGTCTATAGACTATGGTCCCAATGCATGAGTAGTGCACAAGGTGCTACTAGCATCTATCAGCTACGGCAACATCGCGTGAGTAGTGCCCAAAGTGCTACAAGCGTCTATAAGCTACGGCAACAACACGTGTAACGTGAGTAATGCGTAAGCTGCAACGAGCGTCTATAGGCTACGGCAACAACGGCTGAGTAGTTTGCAAGGTGCTACGAGCGTTCATAAGCTACGGCAACAACACGTGAGTAATGCGTAAGCTGCTACGAGCATCTATAGGCTACGTCAACAACGGGTGAGTAGTTTGCAAGGTGCTACGAGCGTCCATAAACTACGGCGACAACGCGTGAGTAATGCGTAAGCTGCTACGAGCATCTATAGGCTACGGCAACAACGGGTGAGTAGTTTGCAAGGTGCTACGAGCGTCCATAAGCTACGGCAACAACGCGCGAGTAGTGCGTAAGCTGCTACGAGCGGTTATAGGCTGCGGCAACAACGCGTGAGGTATTTTCAAGGTGCTACGAGCATTTATAAGCTACGGTAACCGCTTACCATCAGGCGAGGCGTACACTTGTTTGCCAGCTTTGTCGTATATAAAACCAACATATTGTAAATTAGTAACCTAACTTTATCTGTTGCAAATTACTGATTACACGATATACGTTTCTTTCTCTACTCCTAAATGCAGCCGCTATTTTATCAAGCATTAATAGCCTGTCAGTATAACCTACGTAAAAATTCTGGAACCAATTTAAATTTTTCGCTTGACTAAGTGCATAGGTAAGTTCGTTGGACACAGTACAATCTAATGAAAAGTATAAAAAGAAATATGGTCTTATTTATTGCTACAAATTAAAAGCGAATATTATTACGAGTGACTACAATAATGGTCAGAGAACGCAGGGTGACCGTCTAAAGGGTTAAACCACGACATCATCGAGCGCGCGTCTTTTGTGTTGCACCTCAGCAACCACTGCGCGTTCACGATGAAAAGCTGAGAGGCGGACACCGAGACAGCACGCAGTGGCTGCCGAGACGAGAAACGCAGGACGCGCGCGCGGTGATGTCGTACCCAAGGAGTAACTTAAAGCCATATCAATAGTACCTATTACTTTGAAAGCCTCTGGTCTTGTGACGTTTTTAGGTAGGGGTCCGATAAATGAAACACCAGAATACGTCACTTCATGTATATTTATGTAGTAAAATAAAGGCACACTGTAACAAACACACAAGATAAATAAACTTAAACCCTGAAATAACACTAAAATACTAAAATAGGCTTCTAAAAATAAGGTACGTACACACAAAAGGGCCTTGATTACAAATATTAATTTTAATATGATGTGCAATCTAGAATATTAACAATAAGTTAGTGTTATTAATAATATAATAACGCCCAAGCTAACAGTAGGCGTCGAGAGCGAGACACTGGTAACAATGGAGGTACGTTTCCTCTCAGAGTCAGCGAAATAATGATTTCAAAGATATAACCGAATCAAACGGATGACAACGCACCTGCAATATCAAGTGATTTTTCCTTGTTATTGCAGGTGTCTATAGGCGGCGGTAACCACTTACCATCAGGAGTGCCGTCAGCTTGTTTGTCATCTAGTTGTATAAAAAAATTAAAAGGCCAAATTATAATTTTGAATTTATGTTTATTTAAATATTGCCAGGAAATTTAGAAGGAGGAACGAGGTGCTATAACATCGCAATGATATAGTACCACGTTACTATCTTTCAGTGCTCTATGGCAATATAAAAGGGCAATTTATTTCGGAGTAGTGCCTTAACATACGTCTTTGGCCTTGTACTATGTCAGCTGAGGTGAAAGCCGAGACGATCCCGCGGGAACAACAGCCGTTGAACTCGCAAAGAAATTAATTCCAGGCAGTGGCGCAAGATAAAAACGAAAGCGATATGCTAAATTTATAGCTTTAAAAGGCCGACTAAATCAAGAAATAAAGGCCTTACTGATTTTAAAATTGAAATTGATTTATTTTCCAACTTCATAATTCGTTATATTTTTAATTACAATTTCTAAGAATATAATAATGCACTAAAAAAATACTGAGTTTATTAGAAATGCTCTCGATAGCAAAGACATATTGCATCGCTGGTAATCCTAAAGACAATTTGTTGAAAAAAATTTTTAAAACACAATCTGCTGTGTTTATATGGAGCAACTGATAACCATTTTTTAAAGTTACTTGATATAATTGTATTAGATAAATTATTGACCTCTGTTTCGTAATTTTCCGCACAATTACTAGGTTTTAGGCCCGTATGTAGGGTCCTCTGGGTAGGTACCACCGCCTTTCTTATTTCAGCCGTGATACAGTTCGCCGTGAATTCGTTTTCGGATTGAAGGGAAAGGTTGCCAGTGTAATTACACTTCGTCCATGCCCAGTAATTACTGGGCATGGACGGAATTTCATCTTAGGTGTCAGGATGACAACGCACCTGCAATATCAAGTGATTCTTCCTTGTTATTACAGGTGTCTATAGGCAGCGATAACCGCTTACCACCAGGTGGGCCGGCAGCTTATTTGCTATCTAGTGGTATAAAAAAATACAGTGACATTCTTACTGTTTCTCTGTCTGTTGCTTGCTGGCAATTCTTAGCGCCTAATTATGCGTTTTGAGCAAAAGGGTAAGTAATTCACTATGCCTGAAGTGGCGTATCCAAAGCCAGAAGACTATAGACTCTATCACCCCCGAGATATAGTGAAGCTTATCGGAGCTATATTCAGGACGTGGGAGGAGTGAAGGAAAGGGGTGGCACAAAAGATCCCAAAGGGTCGAAGTGCATCGTGGGATAGTAACGGCCCCATAATAAGACAAGATAATTTACTATGCCCGGTCTTGGCTTCCGCTTATACCTTAAGACGCTCACCCGCTAGTTTAAGGACGTTACCACGGGTGTACCAAATTAGACATCTTGTTGTGTTTCACGTGATACATTAATTAATACATTCACTATTGCACATGGATGTCGTTAGCATGCCGCAACGGAGCGGTGAGGGGAGTGATACCACTTTACTTACTTTAAAAAACGCTCAGGATATTAGATATTCAGGGTGTAAAGGGAATGCTCTCGAAAGTGAAAGCAGATATGGTAGTGCTATACAAAGCATGGCAAATGACTCAATACCACCTGATGTGAAGCGGTAAGAAGAATCCTTAATCGAAGACAGCTATTGCAGCTGCACTAGCCAGGGTTTTATCACTTCATCATCATCACCAGCCTATATACGTCCCACTGCTGGGCACAGGCCTTCCTACATGGGAGAAACACACGCGGAGCTTGGGCCATAGCACCACCACGCTAGCCCAATGCGGGTTGGTGGGCTTAAGCAGTTGCAGGAACAACCGGTACCAACGGCTTAACGTGCCTTCCGAAGCACGGAGGAGCTCGAGATAACAAACTTTGATTATCGACCATCGCGGAAGTTACTTTGTTTTTCGTATCGAAACCAGAGCGCTCAAACCAATACGCCACCGAGCTCCTCCACTCCTCCTATCACTTCATACTAAATAACAATATCATCTACGACCAAATGCAGGTAACATTAAAGTATCCACTAAGACCATTCGCTTAACTGATATTTCATTTGGTCGGCTTGTAATGTGTTAAAAATTCAGATTCAGATCGATAGATAATGCTGTAACCTAGCTGAAACACACTGAATAGCTACCCATAGAAAAAATGTATTCTTTGGTTCTAGTCGCATTCACTTTGCCCATGTTATAGGAAGGAGGGAACACAAGTGCTGGCAAAGAATTCCAAGTTTTGGAAGTCCGACAAAGAAACGAGTTACTAAATTTCTTAATCTGTGATGTTGAGGTGGAGACAGTAAATTGATGACTACAAATTGATGTTCATTCTTTTCATTTCATTCTTTCATTCCTTCATCTACCTCAGATCTAGAGGTCCGGAGTTTATTTCCCCGTTTCTAAGTTCGCCTGGCTAGCTGCCACCATCTTACATAAGTCTGCAGCCATAACAATAATGTTAACAGCATTATTATGCTCCGGCAGTTGGAGGTACGGTGGCCATTCACACTGTGTTTAAAGATTTTCGCTTCCATCGGCTATTACATAACAACTTACCATTGTGTGAGTTAATATCCAAGAGCTACCCTACTAAGTTTTTTTAAATTGTCAAGTACGTGCCATAAGGGGCCTTGGAGGACCGGCGTCGCTTGAACTGGATATTGATGTGCTGCCCTACGTTAGTACCCTTGGTTAGGGAACTTGCAAGGTCACTGCTGACTTTTTGTGCGGTTTTAGTTAGTGAAAGTCCGAAACTACACGAATTCCTTTTTGAGGATGTATCTATCTCTAACCGTTTAGGAATAACATATCAGACAGACAGAGTTACTTTACTTTGCACACTTTAATACTTTTATCAAATACTTTTATATCAGCGGTGAATACAGTCGTCATAGAATTATAAATTCTCTTTATCGTTGCCATGAAAATAAACTCAAAATATAGTTAAATCAATTAAGCAGTAAGCTCAAGCTCTGCTATTACAAAAACAACTTTGGGGCGTATGTACAGAAGCTAGTGTTGTTTAAACACTTCTTTGTTAAGCTTGTTTACCGGGAAAGGGACAATTTATTCGGGAATCAATGGCCATTCAGTTTGAATGAACTAACTGCGAAATGGTTTGAAGATGCTTTGAAATCACAAACTAATGGCTACGAACAGTTTCCATATCCCAGTTTTATTTTTGCTATAGGCTAAAACATTTACCCCATTTTCGTTGTTTTTAAATGTGTTAAAACTATAAAAAATACATACCCGGTGATGATGACAATACGATAGTAATCTTAACATCGAATCTAAACTAACGGTAATAACAACCAAACAAAAAATCATTCAATGAAAAAACTACATTTTCTAGACGCTGTACTTGGTAATACATTATCACTGCCGGGACCTCTTCTTAAAGACCTCTTTTTTAAAAAATTCAAGCAAATCAAAGCTAGGTATACCTTACGCGTAAGTTATCAAAATCAACGTCATCAAAAATAACCAGGAACACACTAGTAATGCCATTTCTATTGCATTATTTCAAGTGGTATTTGTGGAATGGTTTTGTGTCGCCATCGAAACGTTCGTCGACGAAAAACTCACGAAGCGTTGCACACTTGTCGCCACCACCTTGTATATAATAATCCCCTTTCCCTTTCCCTTCCCCTTCTCCTTCTCCTTCTCCTTCTTATTTACTTCGCGTTTAATTAGATGTTACATTATTATTATACACCAGACATTTTGATTACCTACCTTACAGCGATCGTGGTCACGGGAAGACTGAAGATATCAATTTGTCTTTGACACTTTGTGTAATATTTTGAGCGGTCCCGATTCACGCATACGGAGCTCACGGTGTCAGTTTAACGGACAGTGTGTGAGGACGGGCTTGGGATTTTATTATTCGCATGATGGGATTCCAAGCTGGTGGTACACTCCAACCATCTTGCCTATTAAAATTAGGATTGGGAGGTCTGAAGATCATACTGTTACGCTTGATGTGCTGTCGTCTGTACATAAAATACATCGAATTCATAAAAATAAGAGAACAACCAAAATAATTTGTACGGTCGACCACAGAAGTAGCTGAACACTTTAGTACCATCTCACGACGACTCTAGCGGCAATATAGTACGGTAGCAACTATAAACTACGTGCACAAGATCAGTGTGACATGATACTAAAGTGTTCAGCTACTTCTGTGGTCGACTGTTCCCAATGATAAATCACTCGAGCATTTCTAAACTCATCAGAGAACTTTGCGTTCTATAACTTACAAAATAGAGGCGATAAACAAACACAGTCGTATGTTCAAATTATTCCATTAACTCTGAATACAGATTTCAACAGTGCAATATGCACCTGCACTTGTTACCAACAGTCGAGTAATAAAGTTCGTTGCACTGATGTAGTTGAATCAGGTTCAGTATGTGGTCTTTTAATTTTTATATAAGACAATGGGCGCTTTATAATTGAAGGGTTGTAAGTCTAAACGGTCTAAGTGCCAAAAAATCAAATTGCCAATATTTTTACAAAAATACGGTCGAAGTGATGGCACTTAGACCGTATTTTCGTAAAAATATTGACATTAAATTTGATTTTTGGCACTTAGACCCTTTAGGCTTACAACCCTTCAATTTGTAACGCGACGATATTATCGTGGACGTCCACGGTACAACGATAACACAGGGAAGTAAATTGTATGGAAATATATGAAGACGCTTTTAAATTTCCGTGGACGGACGTTATAACGTGCACGCTTTACTTCCATGTGCTATCGTTGTAACGTGGATGTCCACGATAATATTGTCGCGTTACGAATTATAAAAGCACACAATGGAAGCTCACAAGCGTACGACCCGCCTGATGGTAAGGTTACCGCAGCCTATAAGCCCTCGTAGCGTCTTAGGCACAACTCACGCATCGCTCGGCAACCACAAAAATGTACGTGGTCACCACAACGACTGAGGGGCCGGCGTCGAGACAGCGCACAATAGTTGGCGAGAAGCATGAGATTTGTACGATATAAAAATCTGTCATATCAGACCGGAATCTTGACCTCACCGTATAAATACAATTATTGTTATTGAACTGCGATCTTGAGGAGCTCCGTGGCGTATTGGTTTGAGTGCTCTGGTTTCGATACGAAAAACAAAGCAACTTTCGCCATGGTCTATCCTGGGATGGGTCAATCAAAAGTTTGTCATCTTGAGCTCCTCCGTGCTTCGGAAGGCACGTTAAGCCGTTGGTCCCGGTTGTTCCTGCAACCGCTATAACCCACCAACCCGCATTGGGCCAGCGTGGTGGTGTTATGGCCCAAACTCCTCACGTGTTTCTCCCATGCAGGAAGGCCTGTGCCCAACAGTGGGACGTATATAGGCTGGTGATGATGATGAACTGCGATCTTCTGTAAGGTGGAGGTAGGGAAGAGTGGGGTAATTCCGGACGCGGGGTAACTCAAGTCAAAATATAAAAACGTGGTGGTGGTTTTAAAAAATGTACTGGTTTATAACATTTACAAAAATAAATGTAGGTACATTTATTTATAGAAATAAATGTTCTAAGCCCGTGTTGCCGTGTGTGTGTTTTTATGCATATTCCCTATTCTGTCTGGAATGTATGGCTTTATCACCTACTGTCCATATCGTACACTGTGCCACTTATGCTTATAAACCGCCCTCCATGAGTGCAGCAATACATTTTAATTTAAGTTTTAAAGTAAGCCATGTATAAAATTACAGTGTATCTGATTACACGACTATGTTGTCTGGGATTTTATATTTATATCAAAGGTTAGTTACAATGAAGAAAAATAAAAGCATGAAAGAATTTATTTCGAGTCCCGCCTGAAACATATATTTTTTCATCGTTTTCTTTCTTTATTTGTAATTTTTAGAATAAAGTAGACGTTTAAACGCATCAAAAACATTAAAATGTGATTAAAATAGCTTTTCTCACTTAACTGGAAGTTTCAAAATATTTGTAAAAAAATTAAAACCGACTCCAAAAAACTGAAAAGGATAAAATAATTAAATTTTAGTAGGTACTCATCCCCTAGGAACATATTTTTGGAGTCGGTGCTTCACTATCTATGATTTCTGGAAACAACTTAGCACCAACTCCAAAAATATGTTCCTAGGGGATGAGTACCTACTAAAATTTAATTATTTTATCCTTTTTTAGTTTTTTGGAGTCGGTTTTAATTTTTGTTTATTTTTTTTTTCCACAATTTTTAGTGATAACTTTTGAAGGTCAAAGCTAGATGGGTGACTGTGAGCTTAAATTGATTTCTACTATCGTATCATTTCACTAAAAATTCATAGAAAAGCAAAAATCCGCAATTTCGCATATGTAGACGACTTAATTTTTCCAGTTTTTTTTGACTTAAAAACCAAACTACCCAATGGATTTTCAAAAAATTTTTATGGGACCAAATGGGAACTATTCCGCATCGAACAAAAAAAAGAATCATCAATATCGATTCACCCAGTCAAAAGTTCTGAGGTAACAAACATAAAAAAAAAACATACAGACGTATTGATAACCTCCTCCTTTTTTGAGGTCGGTTAAAAATATTCTTTCGGGTCATTAGAGGTGTTAACTTCAATGAGTGTTGAGATAAACGTTGCTATACAAACGTTGGAAAAGGAAAGAAAGCGGTGAAGAAATTAGTAGGCTATACCTAGTGCTCCGGTGGCGTAGTGGTAATCGCGTCTGGTCGGAAATCAGGAGACGCGGGTTCGAGTCCCGCCTGGAGCATATTTTTTTTTCCATCGTTTTCTTTCTTTATTTGTAATTGTAACAATAAAGTAGGCGTTTAAACGCATCAAAAACATTAAAATGTTATAAAAGAACCTGTCTCTACTATGAAGAACACCAACTATTTTGTACAAAATAGATGCAGACACAGCACATCAAGGGTAACAGTTGGACACGAAAGCCGCCTCTATTCCAAACGGAGTAAGGGCGGTCTCAAGGTCAGACTATACATAATTTCACATCGCATCACATCTCCAGTATATTTAATACAAAAAAATAAGAAATATTTTGAATGCCCCATCCTGAGATCGTGGCGAAAGTTGTTTTTTTCTGTATCAAAATCAGCCTTCGAATGTATTTTGGTCTGAAACGAATCAGAAACGCTTTAGTTACAACGTTATTGTACTCTGCTAACTCAGCGCAATCGTAAAAATCAAAATCAAAAAATATATTTATTCATACAGGCTTCTGAGAAGCTCTTTCGAATCGTCAAAAATCACAAATTATGTATATCTATTTAAGAAATGATCTCACAGTGTCATATTGTATACTTATCTGTCTTCAAAAGTTAAACTACCGAGAAGACTCCGGCAACAAACTCGTGTAGTCACTCTTTTCATAATATGAATTATGAAGTGTAGCCTAAAGGCATCAATTTGGTATTCTACTGACAAACACGTAACCACAGACTAGTTAGAGATACTACGTATCACGTAACGCAAACCGCTCGGTTTGATTATTGTTTCGTATTCTGCAAAATATTTGACATTTGGGGCAGCCAAAACACATCGATACTTCTTTGGTTGAACTGTCAAAAGTTTACAACTGTCAAATCACTAAGCACTAAATAATGGTCACTAATTTGTTTCTTGCAACATTGTTAACGATTATCGAGTTGAAGTTGAACCAACCGAGAGCGTTCCGTTAGTGTAAAACCTTTTTGTATTACAACCTAATTGGTAAAGATACTGAACCGCAGCCGATCAGTTTAGGAAAATAAATAGCAGAATTGACCCACAGAGCGCTCACAGACACACACCATTACGCCACCGAGCTTCCCAATAATACTAATCTGTTTTATTTTGTAAGTATAGGTTACTTACGTTATATGGTAATTACACCGGCTGTCCAAATAAATAAATAATGTAAGTAATAATAGAAACTATTTAGATATTCAATGCCAAATATCGTCGATCGATAAATCGGTAAGGTGTCTTTCTACAATGCGAGGTTGAAACCATAAAATTCTCCACACAACAGACCTCCGGAGTGCAGGATTTATCTATCATCGAAGCCGCCGTTAGAATCAATATGATAGCCTCGTGAGCACGTCCGTCCGTTCGTCTTATATTAGAGATGTTCCTTGGATATTAATACTTGAGCTGCAGCTCAATTTTATTTTTATTTCAATTTTTCAAATACTCTAGAGCGAAATGGCCTTAACACGAGTAAATCTCTTTATACATAAGCTTCAAATAAGTTTCACAGACAAATTATTATGTATATACTCGAAAGATATGGCTACACCCAAGACCTATCAGCGATTAGAGCGTATTGACACCCAGACATGTCTTTTTTCGAGGATCATAATAAGAAAATTTACTAGGTGGTAGGCCCGTATGTAGAGTCATCTGGGTAGGTAATAGGTACTACCGCCTTTCTTATTTCAACCGTGAAATAGTTCGCTGTGTTTCGGATTGAAAGGAAAGGTAGCCAGTGAAATAACTGGGCATAGAAGGCATTTCATCTTAGACCACATGATTACAAAGCACCTGCAATACCAAGTGATTTTTCCTTGTTATTGCAGGTGTCTATAGGTAGCTGTTACCAGTTATTAGTAGGTGTCAGCTTGATTGTCATCTAGATGTATAAAAAAAGAATAACGCTCGAAATGACAGTTTTATATTAAACATATTGTCGAAACTGAGGCCATAGCCGATTCATGCGCGCAAACCTATAGTATAGATCTTGTATTCATGCAGCTAATTGCTACAGGAGTGGTTATCCATTTTTACTCAAAACCATTATTTAACAGCAAATTCATCAAGAGACGTAGCGCTTATTAGTGGTGTTAACTATTTACCACTAAAAATTTGAGCACCCGATTAGGTTCATCATCACCAGCCTATATACGTCCCACTGCTGGGCACAGGCCTTCCTACATGGGAGAAACGCATGAGGAGTTTGGGCGATAACACCACCACTCTGGGCCAATGCGGGTTGATGGGTTAAAGCGGTTGCAGGAACAACCGGCACTAACGGCTTAACGTGTTTTCCGAAGCACGGAGGAGCTCGAGATAACAAACTATGATTGACCTAACTCAGAATCGACCATGGCGAAAGTTTCTTTGTTTTTCGCATTGAAACCAGAGCGCTCAAACCAATATGCCACCGAGCTCGTCCCGATTAGGTTAGCACTATAAAAAACGCTAAAAACTTTCGTCAATTTTCATAGTAAGGTACTGACAATACATAATAATTTATAATTTGTCTAAAGAAAGAGAGAAAGAAATTTTCATTGTTCAGTAGTACTACTCTACTAGTTATACAATATACATCTAATACTTATAAGTAACTACATACATTCGAATAAAAGATATTGGTAAGAAACACGAATTGTTTACGTGTATATTATGCAATATTCTATCTACAGTAATTTTTATGTTGGGAGCTGAGCTGCAGCTCAACTTCCCTCGACACTGCTGTACATCACTACAACCCTTATAAATCTAAATGCCGCAGTTCTGGCCATAAACCGAGACACATAAAATAAACCATTACACAAACCGTGCGTGCCGAAGGGTTGCATTGCAGACCATTTTTATATGTACCACCTGCGCGATATTTATGATCAGCCTTTATATCGATACAGTGGACTAATACGATACGTGATACATTCAAGACAGCTGGGCTGTGGTGACAGGATTCTTTTCTTGCTGATCACTGTATTTGGCTGTCCCAGAGATCCCATCTTCAAATCCCGGTAGGGGCAGATATTTGTATGATTAATGATAGTATAACATATATTACCATTATTTATAGTATTTAACTCTTATACCCTTGGCTTGGGATTTTATTATTCGCATGATGGGATTCCAAGCTGGTGGTACACTCCAACCATCTTGCCTATTAAAATTAGGATTGGGAGGTCTGAAGATCATACTGTTACGCTTGATGTGCTGTCGTCTGTACATAAAATACATCGAATTCATAAAAATAAGAGAACAACCAAAATAATTTGTACGGTCGACCACAGAAGTAGCTGAACACTTTAGTACCATCTCACGACGACTCTAGCGGCAATATAGTACGGTAGCAACTATAAACTACGTGCACAAGATCAGTGTGACATGATACTAAAGTGTTCAGCTACTTCTGTGGTCGACTGTTCCCAATGATAAATCACTCGAGCATTTCTAAACTCATCAGAGAACTTTGCGTTCTATAACTTACAAAATAGAGGCGATAAACAAACACAGTCGTATGTTCAAATTATTCCATTAACTCTGAATACAGATTTCAACAGTGCAATATGCACCTGCACTTGTTACCAACAGTCGAGTAATAAAGTTCGTTGCACTGATGTAGTTGAATCAGGTTCAGTATGTGGTCTTTTAATTTTTATATAAGACAATGGGCGCTTTATAATTGAAGGGTTGTAAGTCTAAACGGTCTAAGTGCCAAAAAATCAAATTGCCAATATTTTTACAAAAATACGGTCGAAGTGATGGCACTTAGACCGTATTTTCGTAAAAATATTGACATTAAATTTGATTTTTGGCACTTAGACCCTTTAGGCTTCTCAAAACCAATATGCCACCGAGCTCGTCCCGATTAGGTTAGCACTATAAAAAACGCTAAAAACTTTCGTCAATTTTCATAGTAAGGTACTGACAATACATAATAATTTATAATTTGTCTAAAGAAAGAGAGAAAGAAATTTTCATTGTTCAGTAGTACTACTCTACTAGTTATACAATATACATCTAATACTTATAAGTAACTACATACATTCGAATAAAAGATATTGGTAAGAAACACGAATTGTTTACGTGTATATTATGCAATATTCTATCTACAGTAATTTTTATGTTGGGAGCTGAGCTGCAGCTCAACTTCCCTCGACACTGCTGTACATCACTACAACCCTTATAAATCTAAATGCCGCAGTTCTGGCCATAAACCGAGACACATAAAATAAACCATTACACAAACCGTGCGTGCCGAAGGGTTGCATTGCAGACCATTTTTATATGTACCACCTGCGCGATATTTATGATCAGCCTTTATATCGATACAGTGGACTAATACGATACGTGATACATTCAAGACAGCTGGGCTGTGGTGACAGGATTCTTTTCTTGCTGATCACTGTATTTGGCTGTCCCAGAGATCCCATCTTCAAATCCCGGTAGGGGCAGATATTTGTATGATTAATGATAGTATAACATATATTACCATTATTTATAGTATTTAACTCTTATACCCTTGTCTCTCTTAATACAAAAAGTGGGCTAAAGTTATCCTTGCTTTAAAATTTATGCTGTCACTGCCTTTCTTCTGGCAAATAAAGGGGACGGCATCAGTTGCAAGCCAGACCCCTTATTCTCAACTGTCGGAAAGGAAAAGAAATATCGGAAACTCTATATTTGTGACTTATTATCGCGGTGCGTCAAAACGAGACAGTTGATAATAAGGGGGCAGAGGTAACTTTAGTCGATCCCCGACGACACCACCGACCACACTCTGTTGGAGGCCAGGCGACACGAGCGATGCGAGCTGCATGCGTAAAGCCATGGTTGACAATGGGAAGGTATGGGATGCTGTCGCCTCCTTCTGCGAGGGGTTTTCACGCAAAAGGGGGCATCGGAAAGGGAACGGGAAGAGGATCCTCTAGCCGCCCCTCTCCGGCGTAGATGAGTGGGCGCGAGAAGGCAGGCGGCGATCGCCCTCTGTCTATCTGCAGCTTATGTGCAGCCACGCGCGTCGGGTGGTTGCCACGCGCGCATACAAACGCCGCCATGTCTGAGATAACTCATGGTAACTCTGGGCAATCTCCATCTGGCTAGTGACAGCTTTTGACAGTTTTAGTTCCAAGTGTACCGTTTTGGCGCTGCAGTCGCTAAGTGGGGCCGCCATCTTAAGACGCCATTTTGATGGCTGCCATGTTTGTTTGTTTTGTAATTCTTGTCATTCTTCCGAATGTAGTTTAAAATTTAAATTTCTATTTTCTCAAGTGTATTTCGGCCATCAAATCCTTATAATATGATATTTTCGCGCATTTCAGTGAATTTCTCCTCTCTGGTTTGTGACAATATTGACTGTACATGTGATATTCGGTATTATTCTCATGAGTAAAATGTGGTTGGTGGTCGGTCACATTTACAATTGCAATGCAACAAGTGAGTTCCACCGAGTATTTAGTTTCACAAGAACGATGAACATAGAAATTTGTGGATGTCATACGTAGTACCATCGAATTCCCTCATCATTTGATTCACCGAAGAACAACTAACTACTTATGAGAAATATTTTGGTCAAACATAGTTTGACCAAAACTAAGTTACCTACAAGAAGAAATAACTCACGGTGTGCCTCTTAAAATACAGCAGGTAAGTCATTATTGTACAATCATTTTTCTTGTGCTTCTATGTTGTAGTAAAATTGAAAAAAAAATCTATGTACATTTAGTAAAAATAAAATACTTTTGGAGTAAATAAAACTTAAATACACAAATTTTCAGATGTTCAATTAAAGGATTTCATGGACAAGCCTTATTTCTTCTCCGAATATTGCATCAGCAGTTACAGAAAGCAAAGGTATGTATTATAAGTATAATTAAAATATTGTTATTCTTCATTTCATTTTATATACATTATTCATTGTTTATTATCATACGGCTGGACATCAGCTTTGCGGAGACTAGAGAACACTTATGTACTTACTTACAATTTGACATGTTTTTATTCTTTATTTTTTTCAGATTTAAGATTAGATCAGCCATCACGCTCCATATCTGGTCCTAAGTCTGATGTGATGACCAATGATATTACAAATTATACAAATTTTTGAAGAATGTTATGCAGAAGCTAAGAGGTATGTGTATACTTGTGATATTTTTATAATTTTATACAAATATAATATATCTTTATGGAGCGATTACTAACATCTGTTAGTTATCACTTCATAAAGTATCCTATATCAATTATCTCCATACCAGATTTCATCTAAATGAGTTTATTGGTTTAGGTGTGAAAACGTAACAAAAAAAGAATCACAGTTTCTCATTTTTATTTTTTTCTAAAATGTATAAAATATAAGAGGAGGTAACTTTAGTCGATCCCCGACGACACCACCGACCACACTCTGTTGGAGGCCAGGCGACACGAGCGATGCGAGCTGCATGCGTAAAGCCATGGTTGACAATGGGAAGGTATGGGATGCTGTCGCCTCCTTCTGCGAGGGGTTTTCACGCAAAAGGGGGCATCGGAAAGGGAACGGGAAGAGGATCCTCTAGCCGCCCCTCTCCGGCGTAGATGAGTGGGCGCGAGAAGGCAGGCGGCGATCGCCCTCTGTCTATCTGCAGCTTATGTGCAGCCACGCGCGTCGGGTGGTTGCCACGCGCGCATACAAACGCCGCCATGTCTGAGATAACTCATGGTAACTCTGGGCAATCTCCATCTGGCTAGTGACAGCTTTTGACAGTTTTAGTTCCAAGTGTACCGTTTTGGCGCTGCAGTCGCTAAGTGGGGCCGCCATCTTAAGACGCCATTTTGATGGCTGCCATGTTTGTTTGTTTTGTAATTCTTGTCATTCTTCCGAATGTAGTTTAAAATTTAAATTTCTATTTTCTCAAGTGTATTTCGGCCATCAAATCCTTATAATATGATATTTTCGCGCATTTCAGTGAATTTCTCCTCTCTGGTTTGTGACAATATTGACTGTACATGTGATATTCGGTATTATTCTCATGAGTAAAATGTGGTTGGTGGTCGGTCACATTTACAATTGCAATGCAACAAGTGAGTTCCACCGAGTATTTAGTTTCACAAGAACGATGAACATAGAAATTTGTGGATGTCATACGTAGTACCATCGAATTCCCTCATCATTTGATTCACCGAAGAACAACTAACTACTTATGAGAAATATTTTGGTCAAACATAGTTTGACCAAAACTAAGTTACCTACAAGAAGAAATAACTCACGGTGTGCCTCTTAAAATACAGCAGGTAAGTCATTATTGTACAATCATTTTTCTTGTGCTTCTATGTTGTAGTAAAATTGAAAAAAAAATCTATGTACATTTAGTAAAAATAAAATACTTTTGGAGTAAATAAAACTTAAATACACAAATTTTCAGATGTTCAATTAAAGGATTTCATGGACAAGCCTTATTTCTTCTCCGAATATTGCATCAGCAGTTACAGAAAGCAAAGGTATGTATTATAAGTATAATTAAAATATTGTTATTCTTCATTTCATTTTATATACATTATTCATTGTTTATTATCATACGGCTGGACATCAGCTTTGCGGAGACTAGAGAACACTTATGTACTTACTTACAATTTGACATGTTTTTATTCTTTATTTTTTTCAGATTTAAGATTAGATCAGCCATCACGCTCCATATCTGGTCCTAAGTCTGATGTGATGACCAATGATATTACAAATTATACAAATTTTTGAAGAATGTTATGCAGAAGCTAAGAGGTATGTGTATACTTGTGATATTTTTATAATTTTATACAAATATAATATATCTTTATGGAGCGATTACTAACATCTGTTAGTTATCACTTCATAAAGTATCCTATATCAATTATCTCCATACCAGATTTCATCTAAATGAGTTTATTGGTTTAGGTGTGAAAACGTAACAAAAAAAGAATCACAGTTTCTCATTTTTATTTTTTTCTAAAATGTATAAAATATAACTACATATATAATATTTATACACTTACACACATTATCTACTCTAAAATAAGAATAAAGAGCTTCTGTTATGGATTCTAGATACCAGAGAAATATTAATATTATTATGTATTAAGTATCAGAAATATATAGTAAATAAACATCCATGACTTGTGAACTAATGTTCATTCTTCATACCCATACAAACATCTGCCCCTATCTAGATTCCAACCCGGGACCCCTAAATGAATAGCCTCTATGGTAACGGGTAAAGACCACTCAAGCAGCCGGTCATCACATGTATTTGACCAATATATTATTTGATAAAAGTGACGAATCTTTGCATATTCAGTAGTTACTTGAAAAAAAATCCTCTTTTTGTTTTTTTAATGTACCAGACATATTATTTCTTTACAGATTTCACAAGGAAGAAAAAGTTGGGATCAAAGAAACAGACTTTTATCAAATATGCCACACAAATTGAAGCAAAAAGTGCTGATGATTCAGCCTCATAAGCCCTACAAAAGCACGTAAACTCTTGCAAATAACAGAAGAAAACTGCTTGAAAAATTATATTTATTTAATAAACAATCAAATATTTATGCAAATATGAGAAAAAGTAACATGGCAGGAAGATTTATTTTTAAAGAACAAATAATGATATTACTAAATAAAGTCTCAAATTATGTGAATTTGTTTCATTATTTGTAATCCTGTAAATAAAATACTTTTCCATTAATGAATACCTCCCCATACTATTTATCGATAAGAAAAAGGACATCACTAGTAATTAATAGAAAGGAACATCACTAGTCTTATATAGATATATAACTACACATATATTTCCATCAACCTACTATAATCTGTGCTCTAACCGCCGACTGCAGCGCCAAAACGGAACACTTGGAACTAAGTCGAAAAGTCACTATCGGTGACTGTCGCATCTGTAGCTTGCTACTATTATCTGATCTGTGATCTCCATCAGCGCAAAGCCGGGCCATAAGACCGAGTCGCTTGGGGATGGTCTGGTGAATTTGCTTCGCAGAGCCCAGACCACCTCCGCGAAAAGCACGGGAGTTGTCCAGGAGTTTTAGCGTGTATTCTCAGGGTCAATTTAGACACTAGGCGAGCCCCGAATCGCCCGCTACTACACCAGCGACGGGTAGGTCCGTCAATGGATTTCTCCTGGTAACAAAAGGTGTAACTTTAGTTTACATTAAGTATATAATACGGAGATTAATGATGCTTAATATGGTTGGGGGAAAAGTCTTTTTGCATTATACTATGTATGAACTTGTAATAAAATCTCTTTGGCTGTACTACTTGTATCTGGCTGGTTTTGGTATTATTAAAAGTTTACATTTTGAAAAAGATAATTGTGTGTGTTTTTCATTTGTTTTTCGTACTGTCAAGATGAGTAAATCTAATGAAGAAATTCGATGCATTTTAAAATTTTACTCCAAAAAAGGTAAAAATGCAACGCAATCCGCAAAAAAATTTGCGAAATTTTATGGACCTAGTGCAGTGTCTGTGAGAGTAGCACAAATTTGGTTTAAGCGTTTTCAATCCGGATATTTTGATGTCAAAGATGCACGTCGCTCTGGTCGCCCTATTACGGATAAAATTAATGCCATTTTTGAAAAACTGGAGCAAGATCGGCATATTAGTAGTTACGACGTAGCTGAAGAACTGGGAATTGACCGCAAAACAGTTTTGGTGCATTAAAAAATATGGGTACACAAGAAAGCTCGATATTTGGGTACCCCACGAAGCTCACTGAAAGAAACCTAATGAACCGTGTACTCATTTGTGATTCTTTATGACGCCGTAATGAAACCGGACCATTTTTGAAGAAGCTGATAACTGGTGATGAAAAGTGGATCACGTACGACAAGAACGTGCGAAAAAAGTCGTGGTCAAAGGCCGGTCAGGCTTCACAGACTGTGGCGAAACCCGGGTTAACTCGCAACAAGGTGATGCTGTGTATGTGGTAGGATTGGAATTGCACCATCGATTCTGAACTCTACTGCGAACAACTGATGAGATTAAAGCAAGAAGTTGAGAGAAAGCGGCTGGAATTAATCAACATAATTGGTGTGGTTTTTCATCATGATAACGCTAGACCTCACACATCATTAGCCACCCAGCAAAAATTGAGAGAGTTTGGCTGGGAGGTGTTTATGACCTTGCACCTTCAGATTTCCACCTGTTTCGCTCTCTTCAGAGTTCTCTAGGCAGTGTCAGGTTAACATCACGAGAGGACTGCCAAAACCACTTGTCGCGGTATTTTGATCAGAAGCCCCAAAATTTCAGCAATGGGATCATGCCCCTACCTACAAGATGGCAAAAAGTTATCGAACAAAATGGTACCTACATACTTTAGTTAAATGTAAATAAACTATATTAAAAAATGTTTTGAATTTTCTTAAAAAATGCAAAGAAACTTTTTTCGCAACCTATTATGAATTAGATAATAAACGTGAGTGATCTATCGTTCGCACTAAATGGTGGCAATAAAAATCTGAAGCCATCATTTTCCGCCACCAAAACTCCCAGTCTTCTTTTCTTCAAAATTGTTTTCACCAACTTCTTATTACGAAAAAGATTTTACTTCAACGTTCAAGCTACTTTAACTGCTCTATGCAAATTGGTTGTGCTTTAGAATTACATATCAGTCACAGTTAATATAATTCCAGTGTGCTATCTGCATTCACAACAACCTATACTTCAGCTAACTTAGATAGAGAAAAAAATGTAGGCAAAATCATTGTCATATTTGTACGAGTGATGAGCAAGAAAGTAGCAAGTGAAAGGGACGAGCCTATACAAAGTGACATTTGGTTTGTTTACATTATTATTTGTAAGTAGCGTTTGATTTATTTGGAATCAGAATTTCTATAATTATTTGGATAGATAAAAATAAATATGTTAGTTTGCCCAACATATTTCAAATACAAACTTTATACAGGGGGTACCCTCAATACAATAATAAATTGAAACATTAGGTTTATATTAGTTCATAATAGAAATGGTTTGGAAATTTCAAAAACGTCATAAACATTAATTGTATGAAATAATATAACATTGGCTGCATTACGAACTTATTTAGTTCATTTTTCACCTGGAACACTTGGGTCTATAGCATAAAGTCAATAAGCTACGGTAAACGCGCGCCATCAGGTGTGCCCTACGCTTTTTTAACCGACTTCAAAAAAAGGAGGAGGTTATCAATTTGTCTGTGTGTTTTTTTTATGTTTGTTACCTCAGAACTTTTGACTGGGTGAACCTAAATTAATGTTTCTTTTTTATTCGATGCGAAATAGTTCCCATTTTGTCCCATAAAAAATTTTTGGAAATCCATTGGGTAGTTTGGTTTTTAAATCAAAAAAACTGGAAAAATTAAGTCGTCGACATATGCGAAGTTGCGGATATTTGCTTTCCTATGAATTTTTAGTAAAATGATACGATAGTAGAAAACAATATAAGCTCACGGTCACCCATCTAGCTTTGACCTTCAAAAGCTATTACTAAAAAATGTGAAAAAAAAATTTAAACAAAAAATAAAACCGACTCCAAAAAACTGAAAAGGATAAAATAATTAAATTTTAGTAAGTAGGCACTCATCCCCTAGGAACATATTTTTGGAGTTGGTGCTAAGTTGTTTCCAGAAACCATAGATAGTGAAGCACCCACTCCAAAAACATGTTCCTAGGGGATGAGTGCCTACTTACTAAAATTTTATTATTTTATCCTTTTCAGTTTTTTGGAGATATTTTATCATGGTGATGTGGTATTTATTATACACTGTACGGTCAACAACAAAAGTCGATTAACATTTTCATACTTATTATGTCACATTACATCATTTACAGTGTTCATACAAATAGTGAAGTTTGTTATTATGAAAAGGCACTAAAGTTAGTCGACTTCTGTTGCTGACGGTATTTATATAGAAAAAACCTACGTAGCTATATGTTTTATTACAACGATATTTATTTTTCCAATTATTTGCTATCTTTCCTACTATCTAGGACTTTACTTAACCTGTATACGAACAAACGAAAAGTTGTATTTCGTTGCATTCTTGTACTTATCTCTTAGTCAGCTAAGTACATTTTCTTTTGTTGTACAAAGCGAGTTTCTGCCACAGTATTTTATCTAGTAAATGAAATGTCATTGTGACAAGTACAGATTGCTTGCGTATCGCCGAGGAGTGTGTATATCCGCGGGCAAGAGTAAGTGATCACTTTGGACATCAGATAACTCATATTTCCTTCGTAATAAGGTTTATTATCGGCTGTAAAAAAATAACACTTGTTTTTTCTGATGACCGCACTGAATCGATTCTTTGAAGTATAAAAACGATGGTACCTTTTTCACTTTTGGCTTAAATTAAATAAAGGAGAAATCTTATAAGAATATCGAAATCCAATAATTCGAATTATACTATACCAGATCGTTTGCCAACAACGTCACAGAAGAAAGAATATCTTAGGTCTGTGCCCGTACGTAGGGTCTTCTGGGTAAGTACCACCGCCAATTTTTATTTCGGCCGAAAAGCAGTTTATTGTTTCCAAGAAAAAACCAAGTGATTTTTCCTTGGAACAACTTACCACCAAGTAGGCCGTCAGCTTGCTTGTCTTCTAGCTGTTTAGAAAGAGGATTTGCTGGAAGCGAAATATTTTACCGAAATCTTCCCCAAATGATATCCCGAGCGTTTAATCACAAACCGAGATTTAATTACAATGAATTATTAACATAATTTAATGTTACAATAACAGTCATATTCAGTTGTAATAAAGGCGATTTCATTATTCACCCTTTCATTACGTAGGATAGCAATTTTTCGCGCCCCACTTGCCAAATGTTTTACGACTTTGGGAACGGCCCAGGGTGAAGTAAACATTTTATGGCGGAGCCCGTGGTTTAATTACGTGTCTTATCGGAAAGATTGTTTTAAATCAATTAAGTACAACGTACTTTTACAAAAATATTTGCATGTATTTACCGAAAATTTATTTATGCATATAACAGTAATTAAAATGTATCTAAACTAGAAAAAAGAGCAGCCGCCCGGATTGCGAAAGGTCGCGGGTTCGATCCCCTGCCTCAGGACGTGAATTTTTTTCTAGTTTAGATACAATTTTTCAAACATTTATAATAAAGTTAAAATCAAAATTAAGAATATGCATATAACTTTCGGCATTTAGCTTAACTCCATGTCAACTTTCATATAAAGAAGTTAAATGATTCAGGAGTGGCTCACGTCACCTAGGACGAGGGATCCGTATAGTTCAGCATGAATATACATGTTTTTTTATAAAGTGCCTTTTGACTGTTAACCATGTATAGTCTAATAAGTATGCTGTGCCTATAAGTAATGCTTGGTGATGTCCGACAAATAAATGACTTACTCCAGATATGGTCATCTCTGCGTATGTTCAATGAGAAATAAATTATATCTTATCTTATCTTATCTTATAGTTAAGCAATGAAACACCGCTGACAGTGAAATATTATAAGTCGATTTTTACTGAGCGTAACTGAAATCCCTGTCCTGATAATGGCAAAACAATTAACTTAATAACTGGTAATGTGGCTTGTGAACTTTTTTGCTGATACATAAAATGACTGTGAAATTTTAGTTTTATCATTTAAGCGTCAGAAAATATTTTGCTTTATTCGTTAAATTTGATTTGGCTTATCAACCATTTCTCGTTATTAATTTACAAAAACAAATGGCGCATCAGTTAATTTAGCTTACCGTATTTTTCCTAAATGGCGTTTAAGGTGTTTTCCCCTCCTTCTTTTAAATTTAAATTAAATAAAACACACTTATTTATAAATAGGAGAGGAGCTCGGTGGCGTATTGGTTTGAGCGCTCTGGTTTCGAATACGAAAACAAAGCAAGTAAGTTCGCAAGTAAATAATACAATGTGCTTACACCCATTTACCACTCTAGAAGTTTTGCAAATAATAAATAAGCTCAAAAATAAAACTAGTCATGGTTTTGATGAGTTCCCACCAACCCTTATTAAACACTGTAAGGAAGAGCTTGTGGTGCCTCTAACGTACTTAATAAACCAATCCTTTTTGGAAGCTACTTTCCCTTCTCTCCTAAAACTTTCTATTATTAAACCAGCACCGAAAATAAAAAATTCTTGTGATGTAAACGACTATCGTCCTATAGCATTACTATCCACTTTTTCAAAAATATTAGAGTCAGCAATGTGCAAAAGATTAAACAGTTTTTGTGAAAAATTCAATATTTATGATGACAGCCAACACGGTTTCAGAAAGAAGCGGTCTACGACATCAGCATTATTTGAATATACTCGAGAAATATATAATATTTTAGATAGCCGCAAGTACGCAATCGCACTAATGTTAGATATGAGTAAAGCATACGATAGGGTGTCACATAAAATACTTTTGGATAAACTATACGGCATAGGAGTAAGAGGCCTAGCTCATGAGTAGTTTAAATCTTATCTTGAAAATCGCGTCCAGTGTGTGGAAGTTCAATATTTGGATGGATATAAAAATACTTGTTATACAGTTCGACAGAAATATCACTTGGAAACAACATATAGAGAAGGTGTCTGTGAAGTTGTCTAGATTTACCTATGCTTTGTTTGAACTTAAGAAGTCAACAGATTTGAGGACCGCGATCAGTGCTTACTACGCGTATGCTCATGCATGGCTGAACTATGGTTTGATGCTGTGGGGAAATGGCACAGATGTTCGCCAACTGTTCGTATTACAAAAAAAGTGTATCAGAATCCTAGTTAATATTACTGATCGAGAGAGCTGCAGGTCTCATTTTAGGAGTCTGAACATCCTTACCTTAATATCTATGTATATTCTGGAAATCTGTAATTTTGTACAAAGGCATAAAAATCTTTATACTCAAACTAGGGGCTTTTCAACATCCAGATTAAATAATTTGCGAGATAAGGATATGTTGGCCCTACCATCTACAAAATTGGCTTTGGTGCGATCAGGGGTATATTGCATGTCAATAAGAATTTACAACAAACTGCCTAAGAATATAAAAAATTTAGAAAATTCTTGTAAATTTTATAAGACCTTAAAAGGAATCCTTATACAAAAATCTTTTTATACCTTGCAGGAATTCCTGGAATGTAATAATTGGTAGGTTAATAGTTTTATCTTAGATTTTGTATACATAATGATTTTTTATATAATAAGTAAAATAATTTTGCTGTGCCCTTACAGGGTTTATGTGAGAACGTGAAATTTAATTTAAGACCTTTTTGTAACTACATAATTGCAATAAATGATTATGATTATGATTATGAAAGCAACTTTCGCCATGGTCGACCCTGGGATGGGTCAACCAAAATTTATAATCTCGAGCTCCTCCGTGCTTCGGAAGGCACGTTAAGCCGTTGGTCCCGGTTGTTACTACAACCGCTTTAACCCACCAACCCGCATTGGGCCAGCGTGGTGGTGTTACGGCCCAAACTCCTCATGTGTTTCTTCCATGTAGGAAGGCCTGTGCCCAGCAGTGGGACGTTTATAGGCTGGTGATGATGATGATTTATAAATATATGAAAAAAAAAGATTTTAAGCAAATACAAAACAAAGTAAATAAAGTCTGCATGCAAAGTATGAAAAAATCTTTCGGTTTAGTTTAAAAATATGATTTTTTCTTTCTGTTTAAACTTTTGAATAGCTCTGCTGAACAATTGATGGAATGTCTCGTCATTTGTTTTGCCTGTCCAGCGCCGATAATTATGTAGAAAAAACATGAATGAATAAAACGAAAGACAAAATAATCAGAAAATAAAAACACCTCCGCTACGGTATTGCCTATCAATGTCGATCAAAACACGGAACAGGCACGCACAAACCGGCTTTACAGATTTAAACAATAAAACTGTTTTTACTACAACTGAATAATAAACTTTAATAACACCCGAAAAATGTCTTTTAATTTTATATAAAGGTGGTGGTCATAAAGCGTGAAATTTACGATTTCAATTTGACCCTCGTCTAACAGCTAACAATGTAGATATATAAAGTTCAAACAGATTCTTGGCATAGTAAAAACATATTTAGCAATGTTGCTCTGTATATACAGTCACGTGGGGGTAATATAGGGGGTGCAGTACCGATACTATCGCAAGAACCGTGACTAGTTTTCTTCTTTCTGCGTGATATTGAGGTGATGGTGATTGTACTTGATAAACAAAAGATTCGCAGATTTATCTCCATCCAATCTATTTTTAAACGGGTTTTAGATAAGGCCAGCGCCACCAAAAAGTTGTTCGTTTGTTACTGAGCTTGGTGGAGAAAACAAATTGGCAGGCAATCATGTTAAGATATTGAAATTTCTCGTTCACGCTTTCCATGATAGCAAAGGATTGTCATTGACAGGAGTACCTACGTTTTTCTCTGAAAGAGTAATCGATAGAAAGAAGAGGGAGAGTGAAGTTCCCCGTACGACAAGTATTCTTTTTTGTATGCGCTGAATCCGGCCACTATACTTCGACCTCTGATTATAACTTCCGATTCAAATTTATAGGAACCGGAAGCTCCGTAAATCCCTGCTGTCAACACTTACACTATGTGATTACTTGTTTATGTAGGGATATGCCTTGTCCTTCTTACAAGTGACATTTTAACTAACTAATACTTGACATTCGATTATTGGATACCCTCTTTACTTTATTTCCAATAAACAAACGACGCGACGCTTAATAAGCTAGCCTGCAAAGAGTATTGGAAAACGAATCGCTTACGTTTTGTTTATGAGGCAATATTGTTAATACTGATCTTTGCCGTAATGAAAAATCAGGCATAACTTTTGTGGGTCTTTTTCATCAAAATTGTCTTACATTTCCAATTATTAACCGACTTCAAAAAAGAGCAGGTTATCCATTCGATAAGTTTTTAAGTTTATGGCGTGGTTTCCAATCTCAATGTTGTAGCGAAGTTCTTTTAACATTTAGGTTTTTCGCTCACAAAATGTTGTTTCTTTCATTAGTAAGCAGGTACTTGCTAATGCTTGACTTATGTTCGATCCTTACGTTTGAATTAACGTATTCTTGTCAAGTGTGAACATTGTCATCCTGGGGCCTAAGATAAAATGCCCGGTAATTACACTGGCTACCTTTTCCTTCAATCCGAAACACAGCGAACTGTTTCACGGCTGAAATAAGAAAGGCGGTGGTACCTACCCAGACGACCCTACATACGGGCCTACCATCTAGTAGAAATAAAAGTCAAAGTTCATATACTGGAGAAATATATACAAAGTCTGTCTGAACTGTCTTACTTTCCACACAGTACCTACACAAGCAGCACTCACACCTCCCGATCATATCCGATTGTCCCACAAAATTAGAATCGATGTCCTCAATAATTGGAATATAACTGTGTTAAATCTTTAGTATGGATGTTGCTTTATGACAATATATGGTTGTATTACTCTTTAGACAAGCTCAAAAAAATAGATAATTATTCCTCGGCGCTGAATTCGGGGTTGTGCTGCAAATTAAAATGTCATGTAAAAATTTCGTATTCATTACGGTTCGTGTTTTAATTTAAACAAGCAGTGTCGGGGGATGGAGACGAGTTTTCTCGTGGATTAACCATAAATGGATGGCATTGTTGTCAAAATTGGACAAGTACGAACTTATGTGAGGTAGGGCTGCCTAACAGTGCTTAGCACATTTTTCTTATATTTATTTTGTTGATTTTCATCTTGTCTGAGTACCTAGCTCGTTAATTGAACGTAAGCGCGTCCAATGAAATGGCTGAAAGACAACTAGTCAAGGCCAAGTCAAGTTTTGAATGTAGGTACATTCAAAACTTGGCTGGGTTTTTAGCACGTGTTTTCTTCTTCCCATAGCTTGGGTTCCTTCAAAAGCGGCGTAGAAAGGCTTCATCATAAGGTGGAAGCAGATTGGGTTCATGCTGCTTTATCTGTCTTCGCATTATGAACTCTTCTTTCCGCTTAAGTGGTGAGAAACGTCCACTCATTAGGTGGTGTTGAGTCATTTGCCATGTTTCATATAAACAGGTTTAAACGCAGTACCTACTAAAATTTAATAAATGTCTGGAGAAAATAAAATTGTTACATGGTTGCGGGGTTGGGTGGGGATTGTTTCTGTAGCTTTACGTCGAAATCCTTACAAGTAATGAGGGAAATTTATTAATTAAACCATCTCTGTGGTTTAGTGGTAGAACACCTACTTCGGATCTAGAAGTCTAGGGTTCAATCCCGTCTGGGAGTGGTCTGGTGAATTTGCTTCACCGATCCTGGACCTCCTCTGCGAAAGGCACGGGAGTTATCTAGGAGTTTTAGCGGGTATTGCCACATGCCTGATGCTCCGCCAGCGGCGGGTAGATAGGTCCGTCAATGGATTTCACCTGGTAAAAATCTTTTGCTCGGTTTTGTTGATGGTAGTTTCTTTCTATGCCCGCCTGGCTAGCTACCACCGTCTTACCTGAGTCTGCCGCCATAACAATGTTGCCGGCATTGTTGTGTTCCGGCAGTTAGAGGTAAGATAGCCAGTTCCTCTGTGGTTGAGGAATCTGGGAGTTGATCGCTTCCATCTAAGGTCTTGTCAGTTACCATCATCGTGAGATCAAACAAACAAACAAAAATATTTATTTCGGTAACTCAGTCTAATACAATAACAAGTATTTCGAGCTGCCTATAAAGCAAAATTTTATTTGTGCAGACCCACTTTTCCATAGCATAGTTACAATAGACTGATCAGTCGCTAAAAATACAATTTACCTAGGTACCTACTTTCGCCATTCTAGAACTTTAACGCCCCACCGGCCGTCTGCTCTGCGTGCTATGTGCCCTGCCCACTGCCACTTCAACTTACCAATCCTATGAGCTATGTCAGTGACTTTGGTTCTCTTACGGATGTTCTCATTTCTAAATCTATCTCGCAGAGAAACACCTAACATAGCTCGTTCCATAGCTCGCTGTGCGACTGCGAACTTGCACAGAAGGCCCTTAGTAAGGCCCGTAGTATGAATAATAATAAAAGCATTTCCTTCCATCATGCGGTACCCCAAAACTGGCACTGCCTAAATGAATTGAATTACGCTAAGTTGTTTTACAGCGTGTCTCTCGGCTGAAAATTTCCAATTTTTCACCACTCGCTCCGCCAGAGCAGCTGAATAATTCATACCTTTTGTTTGCACAACCCGATTATTTATTTCAATTCGCCGATATGTTATACAGCTTTATTGTTTAATAAACTTAGTTTTGGAAAACTATGCGTTTTTGAGTTTATCGGATTGTGCGATTCGAGAAGAAACGAGATTTTATTACACGGATGTCATATACAAGGAACCAATCGGTTTGGAGATCCTTGGGGGAGGCCTTTGCCCAGCAGTGGACGTCTCTCGGCTGAATTGATGATGATGATGTCTTTATACATGACATCATCAAATTGGTGACGACAATACGACATTAAATTAAAACATGAGCTATTTTACTTCATAGACATCTGTTGCAACTTTTAATTACACCTTATTCATTAAATTATTTGATATGAAACTATCAAAGGAATAAAATGTTTTTGTAAGTTACAAAACATTTCTATGAACTAATATTGTCTATGTTTCAATTTAATTTTGTTATCGTCACTATCCTGCATATCTAAAGGCCTTATTGAAGCGTACAATAAACAGAATTATTGTAAGATATTTATATATTCGACACAGCCTATTTCAATCAATCAAAGAAGTATAAGATTGATGTTGTTTCTCGGAAACAATAGAATGATTATGTACACACGCACAATACACGCTCGGGAATAAAATAAAACTGATTGATGAATTGGAAAAGTATTTATTCAGGTAATAATGAATTCTGTACAAGAATACCTACATCCAAATTATTACAGTACATCACAACTTCACAACGCAGATTATGTGTAAACCCGTCAAGCAAGGCACAAATTGATTTCAATTGTCATAGACCTCCGGAGGGATGACGCACCATAGATGAATCATATTTTTAACCTTTTTTATGGTAAACTTAACTAGTACTACATACCCACTAAGTTTATAAATGTGAAATATTAGATTTATATTACACCATCACGCCAGAACGACTGAACGGGATTGGCGTACAGATAGTTTATAGTTTGGATATAAGATTTTTTCCCCGGGAATGCGCACCCCGACGAAGTCGCGGGCGGGAGATAGTAGGTAATAGATATATTAATTACTAGCGGTAGTCTATCTCCTTTCTTCAGCAGCTTAAGATTGGAAACATAACAGCCAGAGTTACTATTGCATTTTCCATACTAGTTGCTATTTGATGATTCTTCAATGGGATAAATTAAAGGGGAACCAGTCTCCCTATACTTAAAGGAAGGAGCAAAACCTATATCTGTAGAGCTAGACCGGTGAACCAAAGTAGAAAAAGAGTTGGATAGACTAGAAAGTTTAGGAGTTTTGAGAAAAGTTGACTACATGAATATGCAACACCAATAGTCCCAGTGTTAAAACCAAATGGTGAGGTCCGCATATGTGGTGACTTCAAAGTAAGTTTAAATTCACAAATTATCATTGATGAACACCCGTTACCTAACCTAGAAAAGTTGTTTTCTGGACTGGCTGGGGGGGGATAAATTTACAAAAATTTCATTTAAAATGTGCTTATCTACAGTGGAAAGTTAAGTCAAGACATAACCACTAAACAGTGGTGATGACATAGATAATGTTTAACCATAGATAACATAAGATATAACACTACTATGGACTTATACGTAAGGAAGCGTGAACACAGGAGTAAAGATAAAGAAGCGTACAGAGTATCGGCATGTAAGGAGCGGCCAAAATGTTAACCCATTCTCGTACCATGGCACAGGAGTATATGTTGTGACCCTTCAGGGTCGAGGGATGGTGGGCCTTTAAGGCTAGCGGCATAATATAGTGGCCAGGCGGCCCTACAGTATTGCTACCTCGGCACTTTTGAGTTTGCACGCGGCACGCGGATCGGGGGTCTAACCCGAGTCTAACATGTCCAAATTATATTACCGTGTTAAAGTGTATTGTTGTAACCAAAGTATTAAATGTTTTTATCGTTAACCTGAGTTTACCCTCGACCCCAAGTCACCTACAATAGTGATGCTGTAGGAGCGCTAGGGATAGAGGCAAACTGTCCTGAGTCCTCCCAAGCTTTTTCTCCTGCAGTGTCAAAATGCACAAGGACCCTTTTCAATCACATAATCAAAAACTAAAAAATTCTTCCACGCCGTTAACGCCGCCGCCGGCCTTTTTGACCGCGGCGCGGACCTTCAACGCAGATAGCGAATTAGTTGGCACTGTATCTAACAGTTTGACCTTGAAACCGTCCTTACTGTGTACGTAATAGAGGCGGATTTCGTAGTGCAACTGTTATACTTGATGTGCTGTCGTCTGTACTCATTTCAATAGAGTAAATTTTGGTTGTTGAGGGCTGGTTTAGACTCAACTAATTGTAAATCACTTTTGTAATTCAACGTATTCAAATTCTCGCTCGGTTTTGGACAATTAGAAATTACAATCATTCAACAAAATTGAAAATTGAGCTTTAGAATAATTAATGAATGAATAAGAACTATGACAAATTTCTCTAATAAACAAAAATTCTCATTAGATCTAGTTTTAGAATCATGAGCCACTCGCAATTTCGGTAAAAGAGATATTCCAAAAATGTATGGAGACCCGGCCAGGTCTATGTACACTATTCTGAAAAATAGTTAAAAATATGTAGAACAGTGTTCAATTGTCCGTTTTCTTTTTATTTGCTTTGTTGCGTGGTGCAAAACAATATTTTTTATAGAAAAAACTGCTACACAGCCAAATACTTATTCATCATGGCGCGCATGTCATTTTGGTGACGTTTAGTTGATTTCTATGTCGCCCGCCATATTGCCAGGTGTTACTGCGACCTATTGGAGTGGGTCAGCGTGGTGATAATATGCCCCAAAACTCCTCGTGTTCCTCACATGTAAGAAGACCTGTGCCCAGCAGTGAGATCTATTTTTTTCATTTAACAATTTATGTACTATAAAAAACACTATAAAACCAACAATGAGAACATAAACAAGGACAACAGACTACAAGGGAACTGCTTATTCCAAAAAGAAATTTCTTCAAGCAGCCTTACGACTAGGAGAATGAATAAATAATGGTAGAAATGGTGTGTACTAAAATGTAATCAACATGATAATTATATAAATAATATGTTTAAAAATATAAATTTCCATAAATACATACAAATATAACTTAAATCACAAAATAATAATAAAAATAAAACAAGTAAAAAGAGGATTACAGACTGGAAAGATAATGTGCTTTCACTCACGATTTGAAAATGATACAGTTTCGCAATCACGGATAGCGGCCGGAAGTGAGTTCCACAGTGTAACGGCGTGAACAGAGAAGGAATAGGAAAAGAAATCAGATGTATGGGAAGGAAAATCAAGAATGGATCGGAGGTGAGGTGATCTATATGAGTAATTTAACTATGCATAGATAGAAACCAGCCAAACCTGCATAAACATCTTTTCACTCTTCCAAAGTTTCTAATAGAAATCTTAATTTGTAGTTACGAGTAACGATAATTAAGATAACTCAGTCGTTTTTATTAGGGTTCCGTGCCCAAAGGGTAAAACGCGACCCTATTACTAAGACATCCGTCCGTCTGTCACCAGGCTGTATCTCATGATCCGTGATAGTTGGACAGTTGAAATTTTCACAGATGATGTATTTCTGTTCCCGCTATAACAACTAATACCTACTAATAAACAGAATAAAATATTTAACGGGGCTCCAATGCAACACATGTTTTTTGCTTGGTTTTGCTCGATATTGATAACGGCAACACGTAGACGCGTGTTTATTTATAGATAATGGTACGGAACCCTTCATGCGCGAGTCGGACTCGTACTTGGCCAGGTTTTTTTTTTAACAGTAACATGCATTCCTTATAAGTAAGTATAATTAAAACTTAGTAATACTATTTTAATGGCATATAAGTACATATTTGTACAGTAAATTGTCTAGAACTAAATTTTAGTTCAGTTTTCTTAGAATTTTTGTAACATGCTCTTCATGTTGCACTTAAAACTAAGACTAATTAATGGCAAAAATTGGTACAGTACACTGAGAATCAGAATTATCTGAGTTTTAGATTTTCAGAGTGTGAAAAATATCTACAATGTGCTAGAATTAATTTAAAAACTAATATAGCCCATTCGTTTAACGATACCAGTGATTTGAAAGTTTTTATTATTATTATTGTTATTATACTATTCAGTAGCACCCAAATGTCTAAGTAGTGCTATGACATAGTATTTACAATATCAGGAAACTATATACAGGGTGTTTGGTACATGGTATAACAAGCGGGCACCTACCCATGTTAACATAGTCATATAAATACTATGGCGTTACCAAAAATTCAAAATAATACAATTAAATTCAAATTTCTTCATACAAAAAGTTCGGTCAGGAAAACAAAATGTATGGGAAATTTAAAATTAATTTAATAATTTTGATTTTTTGATAACGCCATAGTATTTATATGACTATGTTAACATGGGTAGGTGTACGCTTGTTATATCATGTACCAAACACCTTATACGCTCGTATATATTTATCTGCATCAGGCGATACGTATGTTAGTTGTTCATCAAAGTAGTTTTTTTAGAGATGCTAGTACTTATTATAAAAGTTTAACATACTCTTTATTGCACTTGTCACATAGATTCAACAATGCTTAGGTAATTATAATTCAGCTCTCATCCAGCCAACCCAATGGTGTGTTGGATATGTTTGTCATTTTTAAGACTTACTTTTGTTATTTTGATTAATCAAAAAATGTCAAACATTGGTCAGTTTGGGATTTCAGTATATAGATACCGTTAAATAAAATTAAACCAATAAATTGAAATAAGTATTCTATAAAAAAAACACTTGTCTATTCTCTTATTATTGCTAAACAAGCTCTTCATCAGCCAGTACCTCTAGCAAGACATGATTCAAGAACCCAAGGTTCGTTATCTAGAAACTGACCATGTAGTCCAGTCAAATAAACTTGTTACTTGCTTATTGTTTGACTAATAAAGGCTGCGTTTAATCCTCTGTTAACATTCATGTACTCAAAGAATACTTTGAGATTTGATAAATTTTCGAAGTTATTCTCTGTGTAAATTTTATTTGAGGATTAAAAATACGGCCCTTCACACTTATATGCTAGCTTACAAATAACTATTTATTAGATTGATAACACTAAGTATCTCTAATTGCAATTCAGTTCTGTTAGCTTTTCGCTATCGTAAATTATCAAAACATAATTATGAGTCTCAAGCTTAATTAGAAAACTATGCATCGAATACCCACTATGCAATTGGCAATTAAGTTTATTCTTAAAATAAACCTAATTACTAATTAGTTATTACTTAAAAAAAACAATTTATCAAACGACAAAATCATCATCATCATTAATTTGTCTACTAACTGAGGTGTATATTTCATTTTCAGGTTTCAGGCCATTTCTCCCTCTGAAATAGGGAAACTGATTATGGGTAGCCAAATAAAAAATACCCTCTTTCTTGAAATCAGTCCGTAATCCCATATAATTGGTTTCAGTGTTATTGTAGCAGTTCGCAAACCTCGCATCTTGAACAGAATCACATTTCACCCCGATGAACTTCTGCTGATGCTCCAAAGCTTGCCACCAATATATCACAGCTCTAACATGACTGCAGATCACCAAGCAAGGAAAAAAGGGAATGTCACTTGGTTGGAACTCTCCGCCGTTCACATAGAAGTCAATATGCCCTAACCGTTCAGCAATTCCAAAACCATCTATATTTGTATGTATCACATCAACTTTTTCGGCGTCTGAGGAGTTTAGCCTATATTCTGGAGGTAGGGACCTAAAGCAAGGCCCTGCTGGATCTAAGCCAGTGAGCCTTGAAGGTTTCTTGCCAGTGACTGAGTAAAAGTGCTTCGCAGCATACGCGATGATGTGGGAACCGAGGCTGATACCAACCAGTTCAAGATTCTCCGGAGAAAGTCCTTGCTCTGTGAGTTTGACTAGGAACTGGCCTATCTTCTTGCCTATTGCTCTGGTGAGGCGGACAGACCTGAAAATGAAATTTATAATTTAAGGATTTGATATATTTATTAGATTTATTGAGTGCCTCTCCGCCTAGTCGATCGTCCTCGATCGACTAAAAATAAAAATATATAAACTTGTTTGCTCATTCGCGAAGTATTGCATAAAACTATGTAAACACTACATACGGGCCTACTGGGTGGTAGGCCGGTAGGCCCGTATGTAGGGTCGTCTGGGTAAGTAACACCGCCTTTCTTATTTCAGCCGTGAAACAGTTCGCTGTGTTTCGGATTGAAGGGATAGGTAGCCAGTGTAATTACTGGGCATGGACGGCATTTCATCTTAGGCCTTAGGATGACAACGCACCTGCAATATCGAGTGATTTTCCCTTGTTATTGCAGGTGTCTATAGGCGGCGGTAACCGCTTATCATCAGGAGGACCGTCAGCTTGTTTTTCATTTAGTTGTATAAAAAAACATCGATCTCGCTAACCCAAGTGTCTAAAGAAAAGCACAACATGTCGAACAAGTACACTTAGTGAAGGTTTCAATCAAATCGAATTGTCTACCACGTTTGCGTCCAGATGTGAATTACAAATTCACAATATGATATGAAATAGACATAAGTCAATTTGGTTACTGACAACACATCCATACTAAGCATAACTGCAAAGAAACTCTGTCTGTCTGCTACGGTTTTCATACCTAAGCCGCTAAATCCATGTCGATGAAATTTGGCAAAGGCTTAAGGATTAAGGACAATAGATTACCGATATCCATGAGCGACCATTAGTATTTTGTTATAAATTGAGATACAAATGAAATTGAAAGGGCAAAAATTCGTGGAAAATCATTTTGTATGGCATTTAGAGTCGTTTGAATATAAGTCCAACAACGGACCGACAATCTGGGGAAGATCGCAGGCAGGCAGCCGCTGGACGCGTGTAGCGCAGCACAGATCCTCGTGGACGTCTTTTGGCAGAAATTATTATGATGATGATGAAGTATCTAAATTGATAATTGTATTTTTTTTTATACAACTAGATGACAAACAAACTGACAGCCCACCTGATGGTAAGCGGTTACCGCCGCCTATAGACTCCTGCAATAACAAGGGAAAATCGCTTGTATTGTTTTATTTCTTATTTTTATTGTTTATTATGTGTGTGTCCTGTCGTGCAATAAAGATTGATTGAAGTATTAAGTCCTTAATAATTAATTGCAATACTTACACTTTACCATTGTAAGTATTGCAACTTTAAAGCCATATGAAATGTTAATCAACTCATTCAACTGAAAAGTGTGATCTGTATTTTCTAAAACTTTTTATCTTTTACGCCACTCCCTATAACTGCCCAAGTTTTTAGTTTTACTGTAGAAAATTTCACTTCTGTTATCTTCTAAGAAGTTACTTGTCTGCTGAGTCGGAAATTCAGAGCAATAATAGTACGGTTCAACGCATGTAGACACTCTTAAATTGCGATTTAACAGTCGAGTTATTTTTTAATAACCTTTTCAATAGAAACTTGATAAGATTTTTTATAGCAGTCTTAAAAAAGCACTACTTACACATTTGAAATAAAACCAATTTACAGGATTTAGGTCGCGGTTAATTAGATGTTACATTATTATTATACACCCGACGTTTCGACTACTATACAGCGATCGTGTTCACGGGAAGACTAACTAATTATATTAATAATAATAATAATATTCATACACTCACACCTAATTATCTAGCCCAAAGTAAGCATCATTAAGAGCTTGTGTTATGGATACTAGATAACGGATAAATATTGATAATATGTCTATAAATATTAGAAATATACTAAATAAACATATAAACATCCATGACTCGTAAACAAATGCTAGTACTCATCATACAAACATTTGCTCCTACCGGGGTTTGAACCCGGTACCTCTTGATCGAGTAGCCTGCATAGCAAGGGGTACAGACCGCTCGACCAGCCGGTCGTCAAATTAAACGCGAGTTAAATTTTTAGATTTTGGTTTTATTTTTTTTATTTATTTACATAATTGTCAATCAATCCAAAACTATCAGTCCCTATGCACTCAAAAGGTCCAATGAGTTATTGGTGAAAGAATTTTTGAATTCAGGTTTTGGACAATTTTGGAGATAATGATAACTTTTATATTCGTATTAAAATAAGGTTAATCCCGCTCCCTTACATTATTTCTTAGAGTTTCCGCTAGAAATCGCGTTATGTTGCGAGTGAATGAGAAGAGCTCGTCTCATATTATGTAATTCACAATGGCTTGGTTTGATACAGAATGGGCAGCGCGTGCTTAGTATGTAGTGCCCAAGGTGCTACGAGCGTCTAAAGATCAGGGAAACTGTAAACTGTAATTGGCCAAAATTGACTCTGCTTTGTTAATAATCACAATCATCATCATCATCAGCCTATATATGTCCCCCTGCTGGGCACAGGCCTTCCTACATGGGAGAAACACATGAGGAGTTTGGGCCATAACACCACCATGCTGGCCCAATGCGGGTTGGTGGGTTAAGGCGTTGCAGGAACATCCAGGACTAAGCTTCTCGTGCCTTCCGAAGCACGGAGGAGCTCGAGATAACAAACTTTGATTGACCCATGCGAGGATCGACCATGGCGAAAGTTGCTTGGTTTTTCGTATCGAAACCAGAGCGCTTAAACCCATACGCCACCGAGCTCCTCTCAATAATCACAATGATCGTCCTAAACTAACTGATAATATAAATACATAAGTGCCTTTGTTTGTTCGTTCGTTTGTTACGCTTTCCCGCCTAAATCACCAAACCGATTTAGATGAAATTTGGTATGGAGATAGTTTGTGGATTAAAGCCCACAGACAGCTGCCGACCATACTTTCAATCTTTAAAACTTTTAACATTGCCATGTCTTTATATCTTGGAAACATGTGTTTTTATTAAGTCCAATCCTGATTTATTTGTTGCAAAGCTCCCACGACATGTCAGTCTTCGCCCAAGGAACTTCGAACTTAGCAATAACTTATGCAAAACTGCTCTTAAGAGCAAAAGTGGAATTGAAATGGGCCCTAGAATTTATAATAAGTTACCTGACCAGTTGAAGAACTGTGATTTATATCATTTAAAAATTAATTTGTCAAAATTGTTAATAGATAAATGTTATTACCACATAAACGAATATTTTACGGATAATAATGCATAGAACTGGTGCTTGCTCATACTAAATATTTAATTGTAAATTAATCTAAATTTTGTGTTTATTTAATTTTGATCTGATTTTAATTTGTAGTTAAACAAAATAAAGTATTTTTTTAACCATTTTTGCGTATAAACAGTACACTGGACAATCAAAAAAAAATATAATAAAATAAAATAGAAAATTAAATATATAGGTACACAATGACACATATTCATGTCATATTCATTTCATGAAATCTTTAATGCAACTTAATATACACAAAAAAAACTTATAATCATATTTAATTATTTATTTCGTATAGTGTAGATAGAATATGTATATGATATACTATGTTAAATGTATTGTTATATGTATTAAGTATATGTCCACAAGTAATAATAGTAGTAGTAGTGTTAAGTATATGTATACAAATATGTTTATGAATATGTATTTATATATGTCTATGTGTATATATGTCTATCTTGTGAAAGAGCGTGCCTTCCCTTTTTTTTTTTTTTTTTTTTTGACGCTGAGGTGAAGCTCTACCAGCCGATCCCCCAACCCCGGGGGGGAGAAGGGGGGGTGTGTGGGCCTCTCACCCACCAAACTCCTCAGCGACGCACCTTCTTAACCGCTTATTGACGACATCACGGGATGGCCCGAAGACATTTCACCGTTGTGTCGTCAAGGCGGTTCGACCGCAGTCGGGTCCCTGCTCAAAATTTCGTTGGGGGGAGGAAGAGGGGATATAAGGGCCTGTAAAAAGGACCCTTGCATCCCCCCCCCCCCATCCTATCAACTTACTTGCGTTTAAAGTCTACGCGCCGTGCGTAGACGCGCCGACTGGGCTGTGCAAGCCGGGATACGGCCCCCCACCGTTCCCGGAGCCCAAAGATGTTACGGCGGCAGGAGCCGCCCGAAGGCTGTTCTCCTCCGCCCTGTCCTTCGGCGGCGAATGCCAGAGGTGGCGGCAGCTTCCCGCACACGCTCCGCATCCTCCTTCCTCGTCATCACGTCGTCGCAGTAAGCGAGGACTGCCTGCCACGACCTGTCGCTCTCGACCATCTTCGTGATGATGGTCGGAAGGGAGAGGTCGTCCCCCACGATGGCATTCAACGCCCGCCGTTGCTCCGCCCACGCAGGGCACCACTCCAGCGCGTGTTGCGCGTCTTCGTCGGGGCAGCCGTCGCAGTGGTGACAAGTGGCAGTCGGTTCCCTTCCGGCGATCCGACACAGGTATCCGCCGAAGCATCCGTGCCCCGTAAGGACCTGTGTCAAGCGGAATGTCAGGACCCCGTGCTGCCTCTCCACCCACTGCTTCAATATTGGACTGACTGCCCCGATTGTGCGGACTCCAACGCTGACCTGCGTGAGTCTCTGCACCCATACCTCAAGCTCCTCCTGACGCAGATCAGCCCGTCGGCTCTCAAACTCTCGTGGAGCCGGGATCTGTCCCCGGGAACGCGCTTCTTCGCGCCAGAAATATACCGACGCAAGAGCCCTCGCCTCTAAATCCCAGGGGATAGAACCCGCCAGAACCGAAGCAGCTTCGCCCGAGACCGTTCGATACCCCCGTATCACCCTCGTCGCCATCGCCCTTTGAGGTTTTCGCAAAAGGGCGATTTCGCGTCTCTTAGCGTCGGCGATCTCTACCTTGAACGCCTTTCGTGCGGCGTTGTAGGCATCGTGGAGCTCGGCCTCTCTGGCCGCGTCCCTGTGGTGCCTTCCATAACACAGGTAGTTTATACTTAAATAAAAGGGGAGTCCCAAAATATTGTAAAAGTTTACTTGTAAGCAATAAAGACAGTTTGTTTGTTTGTACTTATTTATTTATTTATGCAAAAGGTACACCAACAGTATACATATAATTATAATTAATTATTAATTGTATAATTTAATGCTGATTAATTTTAATTCTGATTAGAATTTAGTTTTGATTTTGATTTGATTTGAACTTGGCTAACATTGTGTAAATTTTGCTTGACATTTAATTCTAAATTAGAAATTTTAATTTATTTAATACACTTTAAATTTGCATGAAAAAAGAAAATACCTAATATATCGTATGTCTTAAAGGCATACGATATATTCATGGGGTTCTCATAAATTCTAAACAATCACAGCTTGTATACCTATGATAATGATTAAATGAATTGAATTGAATTGAATTGAATTTGAGATCCTGGGAAGAACGTAAGACTTTTTGGAGTGACAACCGATATCCACGTAGGCGGAGTCGCTAAAAGTAAAAGCTAGTATTCCAACGGGATATTTCGACGTATTTCAACTCATAATTCCCATTGTTTGCTTTAAATATCTGATTCAGAATGATAAATTGTAACCGCATGATATTCGGTAATGGAATATTACTTGCTTTTTCAAGTCCCACGATGATATACCTTGGGATTGTACTAATAATATATGACATCATTTTATCTTCTTACCCGATTAATAAATAAAAAATGGTTATCATAAACCGAACATAATAGAATAAACAGACAAGATAAACTTAAAGAAATTTAAGAATGGTCTATGACTCAGTGGCTACAGGAGGGGTCCAGCTGCCTCAGCTATTCTACTATAGTTGATAAAGTATCATAACTAATGTAATAAATGCAAAAGTGAGTTCGTTTGTTACGCTTTAACGGCTAAAGCACTGAACTGACATAGATAACATTTCGTATGGAGATATTTGTAGACCCTGGGAATAACATAGAATAGTTTTTGGAGTGATAGCCGATATTGTAATAATTAATAGTTTAATTATTACGTTCGCCAAACATATGCCAGCTACGTTTCCCATAACTATAACAAAGGATATTATTGATGATTGCTTATTAATATTATGACTAGTTAAATAAACAAACAGGCAATAAAATTACAAAAGAATTACTACTTAGCGTATTAAGTAGAATAATAATGCACATTTACACATAAACACTCACTATATTATTACGTTATCGGTAGCCATAATCATTCTTAAACAATGGGTGTTTACTTAAAATGAATATTTCAATAGGAAATTGTTTGAATCATAAACTACTGCTATGGTAATATGTGGTTATATAATGTATTTCTTGATGTGATGTTTATTCTTCTAAACTTTATTGCACAGAAAATGATCACCTGTCTAATGAACCTGACAATTTAAACAGGAGACTAAAGCAAAGAAAATAAGGTGTGAAGTAGTTTGATATAGAACTTTGGGGTCGATTGAGTATTCTATCAATTAGCTCCGCAAAAAGGGTGGTAAATATAATGGGACAACCTGTCATGCAATTCCAGACAAATTTGGGTTTTAATTGTCATTAAACATCTCCATATATAAAAAATCTGTAACTTTCTGTTTTTCGTTCAAATAAGTAAGTATGTATTATTGACAATATGTTTGAGTTTTGGATGTTCTGAAATGCGCTCGCACAAAATATTATCGTAAAAAGGAGAAGTAATGTTTTTAAATTATGTATTTCGACTAGATTAACTTTTTTCTCATCTTAACGGGGTAACTCTTGGCCTTCATCTCATCTGATGGTAAGTGAAGATAAGGCCGACGATGGAAGCGAGATACACTGTTACACCCGGATTCCTTGCAAAGCACCTTATTTTTAAACTTTTTTTGATACAGAGCATGGTCAATTTCTAAACACTACTCAATATGGAGCGATAAGAATAGTTCATATGCAGAGACAGACAGCGCAACTTACTTAGGATAGATGTAACTAAGGAAGTGGAAAGTCTCGCTGATGAAGACGTTGTACCCCAGCTTGGAGTACGAGGTGCCGACAGCTTGAGACTGAAGAAACACGGAACTGTCCATGAAGCCCACGGCGTAGAATACTGTCTTCTTGTTCTTCAAGTCTGAAATGAGAAATATGAGACATTATTATGGGCCGCTTTCAGCGTATTTTTTCATGATGGACACCTTGTTTTTCGGAAAACCTTTTTGTAGCCATCGCAAGTTGGGGCTGGTCGATGTAGAACTCACCAGGGAGAAGCTGATCCACAAGGAAGACGCTGACTCCATTCGCTTTAGTTGAGGCTTTGGAATATAATCATCATATCAGCCTACGATATGCTGTGCTGAATAAAGACCTCCCCAACCATTTGCGAACAGAACGGTTCTACGCATAATACCTCCAGCGGCTCCACGTGATCCAGACCGGGTTCCAAGGGTCCATCTTGTAGGAGGCCGCCATTGTGCTTGCTGGTACGTAGTCAGTATGCACTTTAGTGCCGTATCGGACTACCGTTCTGCATGCTATGTGCACTGCCAAATGTCACTCTAACTTTGCTAATCCTAACATAGATCGTTCCATAGCTCATCCCCTGACCGTTAAATTTGTTCAGAAGGCCCTGGGCACATTCACAGACGCTTAGCAGGGACTTAATATCATAGTCGCGGTAAAAGGAAATGTTATCAGGAAATACGTAAGGCGTAACGATGGGCATTCCTCCACGTACAAAAATTGTGGTGCGAGTGGTAAAACCAGTCACTTTAATGGGCAGAGGCCCACATTACTCTTTGGACAACTCTGCGACTGTTTTTTACACTAAACACGGCAAATAACTCAACACCACCTGATGAGAAGCAATAAGAAGAACAACTCATATGCGCGCGAAAACAATGTTCTAGCCGCCTCCACCTTACCGGCCCTTGAGGTGATTTTTCACGCATCTTCAGGGAACCCATAAAGAAGGGAACACTATGCTGGCAAAGAATGTTAGTTTTGAAAGTACGACAAAAAAAACTAGTTACCTAAGTACTAAATTTATTATAGTGTTAGTTAGTAATTTTATATTTGCTTGTATAGGCCAGCTATACGTAACTACTTAGATACACAGGCCAACACCATGTTTCAATTCAAAATAGAGGAAGAATATCTTCCTTAAACGTATCTTTAACTTAGGACCTCGTAAGAGAAGTAGAAAACACTGGGCATGGACGGCATTTCATCTTAGGCCTCAGGATGACAACACACCTGCAATATCAAGTGATTTTTTCTTGTTATTGCAGGTGTCTATAGGCGGCGGTAACCACTTACCTTCAGGTGGGCCGTCAGCTTGTTGTCATCTAGTAGTATAAAAAAATAAAACTAAGTTATTATCATTAGGCTTTTAATTCACAGCAGAGACACAAGAAGCGTAATTTAGGCAAATATTCTCGCGAGAACCTAGGCAGCAATTTAATTTTTTAACACTTACCTACATTGCATGAAACTTCAATGATCATAATAATATACGTAAATTACACCATAACCCCGCCACGTGGGACAAACGCTTGATAATTTAGGGGAAAACTGTTAGGGTTGAGTCTAAATCACACCGAGTGTTCCGTATATTCGGTGATATTTCGTTAGTATTAGTAAAAGTATTTTTTAAAGTCGATAGTAGAACTCATTCAGCTTATAATATAGTAAATTATGAGAACAAAACCAATTGATTAAAAAATCTACTAAAAAAGTCACAACACGCAGTGTTATATTTTGTGTGTTTCGGTTCACGCATATAGAAGATGGTTGGAGTGTTACCTACACTGGCTTTGGATCCCATCATGCAATGTGTGTCATAAAAGTCACAAGCCCTTGTACACACAGCCCGTAGGTATGCGTGAGACGAAACATCAAAATATACCGCAAAGTGACGGTAGTTTACATATAAACTATGCAAAGACAATTTCCTGACATCTGCAGTCTTCCCATGAACTTGCTGTAAAGTAATCGCAATTTCGTCGGATAGATAATAATCAAGGAGTAATGTAAGTCTAAGGGAAATAATAATATAGCAACATCTAATTAAATATAAGTTAAATTCGCTATTGTCTTAGAAAAAAGGTAATGTGGTTTAAAAATAAGATATTAAAACCTACACACCCACATGCGTCTTTGTGGTGTATGCTACGGTAACCACTTACCATCAGGTGGGCCGTATGCTTGATTGCCACCTTAGTGGTATAACCTTAACCTTAGCCTAACCCTAACCCTTACCTTAACCTTAGTGGTATTTACTAGGTGGTAGGCCCGTATGTAGTCGTCTGGGTAGGTACCACCGCCTTTCTTATTTCAGCCGTGAAACAGTTCGCTGTGTTTCGGATTGAAGGGAAAGGTAGCCAGTGTAATTACTGGGCATGACGGCATTTCATCTTAGGCCTCAGGATGACAACGCACCTGCAATATCAAGTGACTTTTCCTTGTTATTGCAGGTGTCTATAGGCGGCGGTAACCACATACCATCAGGTGGGCCGTCAGCTTGTTTGTCATCTAGCAGTATAAAAAAAAACAAAAACATTACGGGCTGACTTGAAGACATAAGTCCTCCCTTGCATAAATAATAAAGAGTTTGATTGGTGCCATAAGGTTAGGTAAACAAGACTATTTTTTATACCACTAAGGTGGCAATCAAGCATACGGCCCACCTGATGGTAAGTTACCGTCGCCTATGGACACTTGCAACACCAGGGGTATCGCTTGCGCGTTGCCGACCCTTTAAAAACCTATTTGACAGATCCATCCATCTGTTTGAAAGGAATGTACAATATTAGAGTTTAATTGGTGCAAGATGGTTGACTATGACTTTGTAAAAGATCAAATCATCCGTTTTAAAAGAATCCATATGAAATCAAAGCGCAATTTGTTTTTTTTTCCTTAATGGATGGCGCTATTTCATTTTTAGACATCTTGTGAACTCTACTATCTATAAGGCCTTTCTACACAAACCACCTATGCACAATAACCGCGAAAAGGTTCAACCACACATTTTTTTTTATACTACTAGATGACAAACAAGCTGGCGGCCCACTTGATGGTAAGCGGTTACCGCCGCCTATAGACACCTGCAGTAACAAGGGAAAATCACTTTTTTCCAAATCACATTTTTTTTCTTTTACGCAATGAACCCCAAAATATTTCGCACAGCTATTTCAGCGGCTGAATTTGAGTGAAATATCGCGCGAAATTTACAAGTCCCACCTATTCTATGAATAAAACATTGGGTCGTTATTGAAACTCTACGTATGTACAAAGGTTCTACTCATTTAGTTATACTTCACGGGTACTTAGATGCTTATGGTATATTTTTTTTTGTACAGAGTTCTAAAGGGAGTTTGAAACTATGAAAATAAACAACTACCTTCGTAAGTGTGTATAGAAATGAAAAAATGAAAATTAAAAAGTTTAAGTAACCCCCGGCGTCGTTAATCTTCTATCTCATCATTGAGACTATTCATATGAGTGCTTAACATGCCTTCCGAAGCACGAAGGAGCTCGTGATTACAAATTTAGATTATAGTCCGGTACGGCTAGGCGATTTTGAGGTGCTAAGTTACAAAAATTCTAAAGTTTCTGAATTTTTGCAAGGGGATACAGTTCCACCTAAAAAGCTTATATTTAATTTTTGTGTCAAATATTGCTGTTGCATTATCAGTAATTCAATATTTTGTGACTTAAATGTTAAAATATAAATAAAACTGCCAAAAATAATTTAATGTGCCAAATGATACTAATATTGTGTGTAAAATAGTCTAGGCTGTGTGTAAACTAAGTGTGTGTCGTTTTCGTCCAGTGCGAATTGACAGGGGGCCCAATATATGTTAAAAGTTTCAAAAAAATATTATAGTTTATAAAACAAATACAACCTAACTCAGGGCACCTAAATATGACCCTGACATGATTTTGTGCCAAACTAAGCCATGGGTTATTAAGATATTTAATGATTTAACTTTTCCAAGCCATAGCGGCTGTAAAAAAATATTAAAGTTATTAGAGTTTGCACATTTAATATCATCAAAGCATCAAATATCTGCTATAAAAATTTGTGTCACTTTAATTCATGATACACTTAAAAAACATAATTTCATTTCCTATATAAAAATTAGTTCGCTCGCGCGTTGTGTACCGCACGGAGCATTTACACACGTTCGCAAAGAGTAGCAAGTAGGAACAGTCGACCGAAGGTCACGTTAATACAAACGCCCGAATTAAGCTAAACGTTTTTGTACTTTAATCGGATTGCGTTTAGGTTGAAAATTGGTTGGATTTTTTTCTCATATTACGGTTACCTGACCTGCTGTTGTTTTGTATATTTGACAGCACATCAAGCGTAACAGTATGACCTTGAGCTGGCCCTTACTGCGTTCGTAATAGAGGTGGATTTCGTATTCCAACTGTTACACATCATGTGCTGTCGTGTGTACATATAAGTATAAATTTATCAATCTTTGTGACAGAACATAACAAAGTCGTATTATAAGTAGATATATTTTTTATGTAAAAACATTTGAACATTAATAATGGTTAGATCGGATAATCCGAAATAGATTATTATTATGTTCCGGGATCAGTGGGCATACAACCAGAGCTTGGGGAGACGATGCCGCGATGGATGCGGTCAATGATGGCTTCCGTCTAACTAGTGCCAGGTGGACTAATAATAATAAATTAACTTTAATTAACTTGCTACAAAACACACCACACACACACACACACACACACAAACACACACACACACACACGTACACACACACACAAACTATTACACCACTCTGACACACAGCATTATTCTACTCACGCTTGGTATCAACCCGCGTGGAATTAGAAAATACCTCAGAAATGAGAGATAATAAAAATAGAAGTAAACATAATAATAATAATATTTATACACTCACACCCTAGCCCAAAGTAAGCATCATTAAGAGCTTGTGTTATCGATACTAGATAACGGATAAATAATGATAATAATATGACATAAATATTAGAAATATACTAAATAAACATATAAACATCCATGACTCGTAAACAAATGCTCGTACTCATCATACAAACATTTGCTCCTACCGGGATTCGAACCCGGGACCTCTTGACCGAGTAGCCTGGGGTACAGACCACTTGGCCAGCCGGTCGCCGACTGCGTTGACCCGCCGGCCAGGGAGACCTGAAGTAACGGCTGTTCCGCTGGCCGCCCGTGGCACAGTACAGGGGCACTATCCTAACCAGATCATGAGGCTGCCCCATCATGCCTCGCATAATCTCGGGGTGGTCCGTCGTGCCGGTTGGTGACCGGATGGTGGGGTTCAGCGGCCATACCCGGGAGGGTTCGGGGGCCCTTCCGTCCGGCGGGTCAACACTTTTCTGCTGTCGGCTGTTACCTGGCGAAACAGGCCTCACGATTTGACTGCCTATATCCATCCATGGCAGCGACAAGTAATGTGTATGGTCGTACAGCGGTGCACATCCCCACTACAGCCACGCTGTTTGAGGTAGGGCTCACTAACTTCCGTGGGCTTCATGCTAACCTCAATGTCGTCTACCAACATCTTGAGACGGCTCGGCCAGCGCTTTTTTTTTTGACGGAGACCCTTTTCTTTTCCATCCTCGGGGTGCACGTGGACCTGGGCATTCATTGCCGTGTCTACGTTTGCCTCTACAGATCCCACAGAGGTGACATGGAGACAACTCGACTTTTTGAACACCTTAGTTCGGTGGCAGATGTTGCGCAGGAGCAGTTTCCAACCGCGGATTTGGTGTTTTTAGGAGACTTCAATGCTCACCACGAGATGTGGTTATGTTTCCCCAAAACTGACCATGCTGGTAGAACTGCCCCATCGGTTAGAGGTTCGAGCTCCCTTGGGATCATCGGGTCACTGCCTGATTTCTGCCAAGGGCGTACCGGTATCTGTGGTGGCCAAACGCCGCATCTGGCACTATGCGTCGGCAGATTGGGGCGGGATTACTTTGCATCTGTTCCTTGGAGGCAGCGCTGTTTCAGTGAGTCGGAGCCAAATGCTAGCGCTACTGCTAAGTGAGCTGGTGAGATAATGTTAAGGATGGAGTACTATATTCCTCACTCCGATCTGGTCAGTAAGGGCAGGCGTAACCACTAGTCCAATCGTGAGTGTGCCTTAGCTGTTGAGAACAAACAGTCGGCATACCGCGCTTGGATCAGAGGTCGAGTCAATGGGGATCCAAATATTGACTCACTGAAAGCAGCCTATAACAATGCCACCAAGTCCTGCAAAAGGGCCCTCATCAGAGCGAATGCTCAGCGCGTTGCACGAGTTGGAAAAGAATTACTAACGCACCCTACGGGAAGCCGTAGGCTACTGGCGTCTGGCCAAAGCCGTGCTGTCACCCTTCTTCGGAACACTTGCTCATAAGCCGCAAGAGATAGCCGATCTCCAGGTAAAACTCTTTGCTGCTCATTCCCGAATCGATGACTGCAATTCTCAGCCACCAACACTCACCCATTGTGGCCACACAATGCCTGATATCCGTATCAGGCAATGTGATGTACGTGCGGAGCTTCAGTCAATCGACGTCCGAAAAGCTCGTGGACCTGATTGCATCCCAGCGATAGTACTGAAAAACTGCGCAGTGGAGTTGTCTCCCGTCGTAACGCGGCTATACCCCTTCCTCTCTCTTCTGGGTGTGTGCCGTTGGAGCGACGCTAATGTGCAACCGGTCCCCAAAAAGGGAGACCGATCAGACCCAGCTAACTACCGCCCAATAGCTGTCACCTCTATTCTTTGCAAGGTTATGGAACGGATCTTAAATTACCAGCTGGTCCGATACCTAGAAGATCACTCATTAATTAATGATCGTCAGTGTGGGTTTCGGTCGACACGGTCAACGGGTGATCTTCTAGCGTATTTAATGCATGTCTGGGGTGAAGCTATTGACAATCGTGGTGTGTGAGTGGCTGTTAGCCTTGACATTGCCAAAGCTTTTTGATCGGGTCTGGCTCAGTGCTCTTCTCTCCAAGCTCCCGGCATACGGTCTGCCCACTCAGCTCTGCAATTGGATCGCCAGCTTCCTGCATGAGCGGAGAATCCGTATCCTCGTTGATGGATGCGCTTCGTGGTTCATGTCAGTGAACGCTGGTGTACCAGAAGGCTCTGTTCTATCCCCCACTCTCTTTCTTCTTCATATCAATCATATGCTTACATTAGGAAACAATCATTGCAATGCGGATGACAGTACAGTGCATGGTGGATATAACGGTCACCCAGGGGCTGGGCGCATTGAAACCGAGAGGGAGAGAATCAATCTTACTATTGAGCTCAACAGGGTGTTAAACATCATATCTGAATGGGGATTTAACAATGCTAAGAAAACACAGGTGTGCGCGCTTACAGCGAAAATGTCGCCGTTCCTTCCCCTTCCCTCTCTTCAGGGCACTACTCTTTCGGCACAGGGCTACATCAACTTGCTCGGTATGAAGATATGCTGCGATCTTAATCAGAGGAATTATATCGAAACCGTGGTCAAAACAGCCTCACGGAAGCTAGGTGTCCTGAACAAGGTGCGTCGATTTTTCACGCCTGACCAATTATGCCCGCTGTACAAAACTCTGGTCCGGTCTTGCGTTGAATATTGCTCGCACCTGTGGGAAAGCTCCGCCAAGTACCTCCTCGATGCGCTGGACAGATTGCAGCGTCGTGCCGTCCGTATTATTGACGACGTATAGGTTACGAACAGCCTAGAACCTCTACAACTCCGTCGTGACATTGCATCACTAAGCGCCTTTTAGCGGCTTCATCATGGAGAGTGTTCTGAGGAGCTTTTCGACCTTATCCCACCTTCCCCTTTCCTACTCAGGAGCCACACGTGCCGGTATTCGGAGTCATCAATTTACTGTCTCCACCTAAACATCACGCACAAAGAAGTATAGTTACTCGTTTCTTTGTCGGACTTCCAAAACTTGGAATTTTTTGCCAGCACATGTGTTCCCTCCTTCCTATAACATGGGTTTCTTCAAAATAGGTGTTAAAAAAACCGGCAAATTGGGGGCGGCTAGAACAGTGTGTTTTTAAACTGCTCTAGCTGTCTCCGCACATGGACTTTTCTTACCGCTTCACATCAGATGGTGATGACTCATTTACTGAGCTTTGTATATAAAAAACGGTTCGGTGAGTTATAGCAGTTGTGGTAACGACTGAGACCAACGGCTTAGCGTGCCTTCCAAAGCATGGAGAAGCTCGAGATTACCTCGAGACCCATCTCGGTGGTAGACCCGTATGTAGGGTCGTCTGGGTAGGTACCACCGCCTTTCTTATTTCAGCCGTGAAACAGTTCGCTGTGTTTCGGATTGAAGGGAAAGGTAGCCAGTGTAATTACTGGGCATGGACGGCATTTCAGCTTAGGCCTCAGGATGACAACGCACCTGCAATATCAAGTGATTTTTCCTTGTTATTGCAGGTGTCTATAGGCGGCGGTAACCGCTTACCATCAGGTGGGCCGCCAGCTTGTTTGTCATCTAGTTGTATAAAATAAAAAAAAATCGGGCTTGGCGAAAGTTGCTTTGTTTTTGTAATCGAAACTATGGCGTTCAAATCACTACGCTATCGCTACCGAGATACTCAAATCACTGTATTATTTAATTAAATTAAAATGAATACATTATGATTTTGGTTTTTTGGAAAAATTAACATAAATAATTTGTATTTACGGGGAAATTTTACCATGCATATAAATGTTATTTGGAAAATATTTATTTAATACAAGGACACAATTTTGCACTACTATAAATTAATTCGGAAGTCACTTTCACCCTCCATCGCTATGACGGTAATACACCAAAGAAAATGTATTTTTTGTAATAATTAACTCAAAATATGAATGCGCTCTTCAATCGAACAAATCACTTTGCTCGTAAAACATATAAAAAATAGTGAATGTCGAAATGCCGAGGTAACCCATGGGCGGCTGTGTTCTTTATCGAGATGTCGCCGACGCCGATGGGCGGCGCGCTTCCAATTTATAACGGCATTGGGGTAATGGTAATGTGGGTATATTTACGGGAGGCAATTAATGCGTTAATAAAATTCTTTCTTTTAATTTTACAGCTTTACCACCCAACATTAGCCCACAAATAAGACATGTTGTATTAGTTTCCATTTTCTATGCAATTATCACAAGTTACTACTCGTACAACAACAAACAAATTATAGCGCCTCGCTCCCGGCCGGCAGCCGGTCGCCGGAGCCCGTGAATGCCTACGCGGCTACGCGCTCCTTTGCCGCGCTGTGGCCGCGCTAGTGTTCTTCGCACAAAAACGTTGAAAATAATATAAATCAAAATCCCATGGATAAAAACGACACAAATTAAGCATATAGCTTCCTTTTACCATAACATTAATAAAGACATAAACTCTAATAACTTGAATTTTCTTTTATGGCTATTACAGGGGGTTAAATAGGAAAAAAATTATAGTTCCGAATACCATGGATGAATATGACACAAAATGATTTAAACAATAGATACTAGAGTTAGAGAACCGGTAACACTTATTTCACCAACTTTAATATTTTTCTATAGCTATTACAGCGATAGGTAAGTATTTGGGTAAATCCAGTATTCCCATGGAGTGAGATGGCACAAAAAGCTTATGTATATCAGTAATGACTTTGTTATCATCATGGAAGTTAAATTTTCAACTCTAATTTTCTTTTCAACGAAATAATGCATAAAAAGACAAATACCTAAATTGTGACCTTAGCAACCATCAAAAATGACACAAAATCATGATTTGGGTTGGTCAAATGGTATACTAACTGTATGCAAAAAATCATAAACTTTAATATTTTTGGAACCTTAAAACCTAGCGGTACCGGACTAAAGAGTAGCAAGTAGGAACAGTCAACCGAAGGTCACGTTAACACAAACGCCCGAATTAAGCTAAACGTTTTGTACTTTAATTCGATTTCGTTTAGGTTGAAAATTGATTGGATTTTTTTTCTCATATTACGGTTACCTGACCTGCTGTTGTTTGTACAGTCGACAGCACATCAAGCGTAACAGTATGACCTCGAGTTTGCCCTTACTGCGTTCGTAATAGAGGTGGCTTTTGTATTGCAACTGTTCCACTTGATGTGCTGTAGTCTGTAGTGTTACATATAAGTATAAATTTATCAATTCTTGTGACAATAGTGTACAGAACATAACAATTTCGTATTATAAGTAGGTATATTTTTTATTTATAAACATTTGCACATTATTAATGAATTAATGATCAGATAATCTGAATTAATTTCATATCCGTTATACAGCCCTACATAATAAAAAAATTAAGAGCATACTTTATTTGATAAATAAAACAAGTGCAGGTACCGCGCGTTGTGAGCGAAATTATATAATAATAATTTTATACAGGGTGGCGCGGTCAATGCGATAATAAATTAAAACTTGGGCTATATTAGTTCATAGAAATGGTTTAAGATTGGCTGCATTACTTCATAGAAATGTCATAAAATTATTAAATCAATACGATGTTTTTGAAAGTGGCAAACCATATCTATTAACTAATATAGCCCATGTTTTAATTTATTGTCGTATTAAAGGCACCACCCTGTATAAGCTTTTTTTTTCTTTTCTTTTTGCGGGAGGCAAAGACTAGTGCTCAGAAATATGGACAACCCATTTCTCTCTGAAGCCGATTGAACAATTCTAGAGATAGTAAACTTATTAATAGTAGTAATAAAACAGTTAGGTATATCTCTAAAATCTTATTTAAAAAATTGTACCGTGCGGCGCCCCATTTCCTCCCGTGGGTGTCGTAAGAGGCGACTAAGGGATCTCTGAGCTATCAACTGCTCCACTGGGGGTAGGGTGTGAAAACCCTGGTTAGTGACCACCGTACGCAAGGCGCAAAAACCCGCCAAGTGACCACTTGTGGCCGCGTTCCGGGATCAGTCGGCGTACAACCAGAGCTTGAGGCGACGATGCCGCGATGGATGCGGTGCCAAGTGGACTACGTTGACCCGCTGGCCGCCCGTGGCACAGTACAGGGGCCCAAGCTTTCCTATCCAGATCGTGAGGCTGCCCCATCATGCCTCGGATAATCTCGGGGTTGTCCGTCGTGCCGGTTGGGGACGGGATGGTGGGGTTCCAGCGGCCATACCCGGGAGGGTTCGGGGGCCCTTCCGTCCGGCGGGTCAGCGTTTCTCTGCTGTCGGCTGTTTGACTTGACTTTGCTGACCTGGCGAAACAGGCCTCACGATTTGACTGCCTATATCCATCCATGGTAGCGACAAGTAATGTGTATGGTCGTACAGCGGTGCACATCCCCACTACAGCCACGCTGTTTGAGGTCGGGCTCACTAACTTCCGTGGGCTCCATGCTAACCTCAATGTCGTACCAACATCTTGAGACGGCTAGGGCAGCGCTGCTTTTTTTGACGGAGATGCAAATACTCCGCCCGGCTGACACAAGGTATCTGGACTATCCCGGCTATGCTCTTGAAGAGGCCTTCAAAGCGAAGTCCGGGGTATGCTTGTTTGTCCGGGCGGATGATTGCTGTCGCCATCTACGCCGCTTGGAAGACCCTTTCTTTTCCATCCTCGAGGTGCACGTGGACCTGGGCACTCATCACCTGTCTACGTTTGCCTCTACAGATCCCACAGCGGTGACACGGAGACAAGTTTCGAGTCGAGTCGAGTTTTTGAACACCTTAGTCGGGTGGCAGATGTTGCGCAGGAGCAGTTTCCAACCGCGGAATTGTTGTTCTTGGGAGATTTCAATGTTCACCACGAGACGTGGTTATGTTTCCCCAAAACTGACCATGCTGGTAGAACTGCCCATGGGTTCGCACTCACGCACGTTACCTGACTTAACTGGTTAACCAGCCCACCAGGCTTCCAGATATTGTCGGTCACGCACCCTCTTTGTTGGACCTTCTGCTGACGACTCGCCCGGAGGGATATCAGTTAGAGGTTCGAGCTTCCTTGGGATCATCGTGCCACTGCCTGATTTCCGCTGTGGTGCCACGGGCGTCGCCACCGGCTGTGATAGCCAAACTCCGCATCTGGCACTATGCGTCGGTAGATTGGGGCGGTATGCGGAATTACTTTGCATCTGTTCCTTGGAGCCAGCGCTGTTTCAGTGAGTCGGAGCCGAATGCTAGCGCTACTGCTGAGTGAGCTGGTGAGATAATGTTAGGGATGGAGTACTATATCCCTCACTCCGATCTCGTCAGTAAGGGTAGGCGTAACCACTAGTTAAATCGCGAGTGTGTTTAGCTTTTGAGAACAAACAGTCGGCATACCGCGCTTGGATCAGAGGTCGAGTCAATGGGGATCCCAATAATGACTCACTGAAAGCAGCCTATAACAATGCCACCAAGTCCTGCAAAAGGGCCCTCATCAGAGCGGATGCTCAGCGCGTTGCACGAGTTGGCCAAGAATTACTAACGCACCCTACGGAATGCCGTAGCTACTGGCGTCTGGCCAGAGCCGTGCTATCCAACTTCTGCCAACCCTCGCTGCCCCCGTTGAGATGCTCTGACAGAACACTTGCTCATAAGCCGCAAGAGATAGCCGATCTCATGGTAAAACCCTTTGCTGCTCACTCCTAAATCGATGACTGAAATTCTCAGCCACCGATCAGACCCAGCTAACTACCGCCAATAGCTGTTACCTCTGTTCTTTGCAAGATTATGGAACGGATCTTAAAAAACCAGCTGGTCCGATACCTAGAAGATCACTAATTAATTAATGATCGTCAGTGTGGGTTTCGGTCGACGGGTGATCTTCTAGCGTATTTAATGCATGTCTTGGGTGAAGCTATTGACAAACGTGGTGAGTCAGTGGCTGTTAGCCTTGACATTGCCAAAGCTTTTGATCGGGTCTGGCACAGGGCTCTTCTCTCCAAGCTCCCGGCATACGGTCTGCCCACTCAGCTCTGCAACTGGATCGCCAGCTCCTTGCATGAGCGGAGAATCCGTGTCCTCGTTGATGGATGCGCTTCGTGGTTTGTGTCAGTGAACGCTGGTGTACCACAAAACCACAATGCTCTGTTCTATCCCCCACTCTCTTTCTTCTTCATATCAATGATATGCTTCCATTAGGAAACATTCATTGCTATGCGGATGACAGTACAGTGCATGGTGGATATTACGGTCGCCGAGGGGCTGGGGGCATTGAAACCGAGAGGGAGAGAATCAATCTTACCATTGAGCTCAACAGGGTGTTAAACCTCATATCTGAATAGGGATTTAACAATCTTGTTGAGTTCAATGCTAAGAAAACACAGGTGAGCGCGTTTACAGCCAAAATGTCGCCGTTCCTTCCCCTTCCCTCTCTTCAGGGCACTACTCTTTCGGCACAGTACAGCACAGTATGGAGATATGCTGCGATCTAAATCAGAGGAATTATATCGAAACCGTGGTCATAACAGCCTCACGGAAGCTAGGTGTCCTGAACAAGGTGCGTCGATTTTTCACGCCTGACCTGGTCCGGTTTTGCGTTGAATATTGCTCGCATCTGTAGGATAGCTCCGCCAAGTACTTACTCGATGGGCTGGATAGATTGCAGCGTCGTGCCGTCCGTATTTTTGACGACGTAGAGGTCACGAACAGCCTAGAACCTCTACAACTCCGTCGTGAGATTGCATCGCTAAGCGACATCTATCGGCTTTATCATGCAGAGTGTTCTGAGGAACTTTTCGACCTTATCCCACCTTTCCCTTTCCTACTTAGGAGCACGCGTGCCGGTCCTCGGAGTCATCAATTTACTGTCTCCACCTAAACATCACTCACAAAGAAGTATAGTAACTCGTTTCTTTGTCGGACTTCCAAAACTTGGAATTCTTTGGCAGCACATGTGTTCCCTCCTTCCTATAACATGGGTTTCTTCAAAAAAGGTGTTAAAAGGGCTGGCAAGGTGGGGGCGGCTAGAACAGTGTGTTTTTAAACTGCACTAGCTGTCTCCGCACATGTATAAAAAGCGGTTTGGTGAGTTAAAGCAGTTGTGGTAACGACTAAGACCAACGGCTTAGCGTGCCTTCCAAAGCACGGAGGAGCTGGATATTATAAATTATGATTGACCCATCTCGGGGCATGGCGAAAGTTGCTGTGTTATTGCAATCGAAACTATAGCGTTCAAATCATTACGCTATCGCCACCGAGATACTCAAATCACTGTATAAATTAATTAAATTAAAAACAACTTAGCACCAACTCCAAAAATTTTGTTTCTAGGGGATGAGTGTACCTACCTACTCAATTTAATTATTTTATCCTTTTCAGTTTTTTAAAGTCGGTTTTAATTATTGTTTAAAATTTTTTTTTCACAATTTTTAGTGTTAACTTTCTAAGGTCAAAGCTAGATGGGTGACCTTCAACTTATATTGTGTCCCACTATCGTATCGTTTCACTAAAAAGTCATAGGAAAGCAAAAATCCGCAATTTCGCATACGTAGACGACTTACTGATTACAGTTTTTTTTATTTAAAACCCAAACTACCCAACTGATTTTGAAAAAAAAATTATGGGACTAAATGGCAACTATTCCGCATCAAACAAAAAGAGAATTACATAAATCGGATCAGTAATCTCGGCGTAATCGGTGTACATACAAAGAAAAAAAATACGTAGACGACTTACTAATTTCATTTTATTTTATTAATAAAAACCAAACTACCGAACTGATTTTGAAAAAAAATATATGGGACTAAATGGCAGCTATTCCGCATCGAACAAAAAAAGAATCACGTAAACCGGATCAGTAATCTCGGCGTAATCGGTGTACATACATAGAAAAAAAACACAGCTTTACCACCCAACATTAGCCCACAAATATGGCATGTTTTATTAGTTTCCATTTTCAACGCAATTATCACAAGTCACTACTCGTGCAACAGCAAACAAATCGCGCCTCGCTCCCGGCCGGCAGCCGGTCGCCGGAGCCAGTGACTGCCTACGCGCTCCTTTGCTCCTTTTTTCCGCGTTCTTCGCACCAAAACGTTGAAAATAATATAAATCATAATCCCATGGATAAAAACGACACAAATTAAGCATAAAACTTCGTTTTACCTTAATATTAATAAAGACATAAACTCTAATAACTTGAATTTTCTTTTATGGCTATTACAGGGGGTTAAATAGGAAAAAAATTATAGTTCCGAACACCATCGATGAATATGACACAAAATGATTTAAACAATAGATACTAGAGTTAGAGAACCGTGAACACTTATTTCACCAACTTTAATATTTTTCTATAGTTATTACAGCGATGGGTAAGGTATTTGGGTGAAACCACTATTCCCATGGAGTGAAATGGCACAAAAAGCTTATGTATATCAGTTATGACTTTTTTATCATCATGGAAGTTAAATTTTCAACTCTAATTTTCTTTTCAACGAAATAATGCATAAAAAGACAAATACCTAAATTGTGACCTTAGCAACTACCAAAAATGACACAAAATCATGATTTGGGTTGGTCTAATAGTATACTAACTGTATGCAAAAAATCATAAACTTTAATATTTTTGGAACCTCAAAACCTAGCGGTACCGGACTATAGCCCATTCGAAAAGATTTTTGGTTGGTTTGTTTTCATAATCGAAACCAGAGAACTTAAACCACTACGCCGCCGAGCTCCTCAAATGTAGTATAACTATAGTAAGGTTTATGTCATTTTATATTCTGGACACAGGACGAGTTATTGTGCACCCTTAATTGTTTTTTTTTATACAACTACATGGCAAACAAGCTGACGGCCCACCTGATGGTAAGCGGTTACCGCCGCCTATAGGCACCTGCAATAACAAGGAAAAATCACTTGATATTCCAGGTGTGTTGTCATCCTGAGGCCTAAGATGAAATGCCGTCGATGCCCAATTACACTGAATTTCGCGGCTGAAATAGGAAAAGCGGTGGTATTTACCCACCTACATACGGGCCTACCACCTAGTGAATTTTGCCTCCCCTAGGTACAAGAAAGGGTCCCAATGGGTCGAGGTGTACTGTGACTTGGTCAATTTGATCATGGGCCCAGGACAAGATAAAATAAGAAGATACCTACAAAAAAGGTTTACTGAGCATAACTATAAAAAAGGTCAATAATAAATAAAATAATCGTGTACCGCTTACCGATATCTTTATTCCTAGACACCATTTTCGCAGCAGACATGATGGGCATGGCCTTCCTCACTACGTTGCCTTTCACAAACCTATGGTGGATTACCTGCAGAAGCGGCATCATCTTTGAGCTGATGCTAGCATTCTTCATGACGCCAGGACCTGAAAAAGGGTAGCCAATTTAAATTATACTAAGAACACAACTAATATACGACAATACGACACTGAATCAAAACATTAAAATAAAAAACTATTAAAATGAAAACAATGCGCGCATTCGGTCGTTAGTCAATTTACTATGAATATTTAAAAAACCCAACCAGTTATCTGTTTTCCTCCTTAAATTTGCAACAATTTAAATGTCAAGCCTTTGGATATAATTACCTTGTCATTTTTTAGTGTTTTATTGTTCAATGCGGAAATATGTGATTTTAAAATAATTACATTTTATATTTTAACATACGTAAACATTTGAGCATAAAGTTTAAAACTATTTTAGACAAATTTTAATATCTTCATTTTTTTATTTACAAAGCACGGCAAATGAGTCAACACCACCTAACGTGAAACGGTAAGAAGAGTCCATACTTATGCGAAGACAGCTAGTGCAGCTTGAAACACTCTATCTAGAGGCCTTTTCGCGCCTCTTTTTAAGGAACTCATGTTATAGGAAGGAGGGAACACATGTGCTGGTAAAGAATTCCAAGTTTTATAATTGCGACAAAGAAACGAGTTACTAATTTTCATTGTGCGAGATGTTGAGGAAGTGACAGTGAATTGATGCCTCCGAAGACCGGCGTGTGTGCTCCTGATTGGGAAGGGAGAAGGCGGAATAAGGTCGAAAACTCTTTAGAGCAATCTCCGTGGTATAGACGTTAAAAGGCGCTAAGCGAGGCAATGCCTCAACGCCATTGCAGAGGCTCAAGGTTGTTCATGACCTCTACATCTTCAATAATACGGACAGCACGACGCCGCAATCAGTCAAGTGCATCGAGAAGATACTTGGTGGAGTCATGCCTCAAATGCTAGCAATTAGCCACGTATCACTGGACCTGAGTTTTTTAGTTTTAGGAAAGTCCGCACAACTATGACACTCCACAGAATGCACCACCCGAGATGAGATTGTATATTCCGCGCAAGAATGGTGGTCGTGAAATGCTCAGAAGACCATGCACAACCTTGCGATATGCAATCTCCGTAATTATTTCCTGACAAAATCGGTGAGCAGTGAAGTGCATAGAGAGAACTGTTAAAGAAAAACAGAGGGCTAACCAGTGGGGTTACTGAGCAATGGCGGGGATCAGCAATGCTCTGTATCGCAGAGCAGGGAGGCTGTCTGGACGGCGAAGGAGTTGCATAGAAGTTTTTTTGCGGTGCTTCACTAGCGTTACGTGAGTTGGAAGGAGTCTGTGCAATGGCTGCGCATGGGAAACCTCTTTAGGAAACCGGACGTTTAATCTGTGCAATACAGGAACATGTCATTATGACTCATAACTACCGGAAGTATATCCCGAAGGACGCGACGGAGGACTTATATAGAGCCTGTCTCCACCCCGGAGAGTCACTTAGGCATATACTTGTCCTGTACTGGCCAATACTGTATATTTGCACAGGCATAACTATGCAGCTAAAATACTCCAGATCCAAAAATCTTCGAAAGGAAAAGTTTTTATTTTTGTTTCAATTTTTTTTTTTAACAATTTTTAGTGATAACTTTCTAAGGTCAAATTTAGATGGGTGACAGTTAGCATTGTTTTCTACTAACGTATCGTTTCACTAAAAAGTCATAGCAAAGCAAAAACCCGCAATTTCGCATACAAAGACGACTTAATGATTCCAGTTATTCTGATTTTAAAACCAAACAAACCAATGGATTTTAAATAAATTGTTAAGGCACCAAATGGCAAAGTCCGCATCGAATAAAATAATTATCACGTAAATCGGATCAGAAATCTGGGCGCAATCAGTGTATATACATAGAAAAAAACATACCAACCGAGTTGAGAACCTCCTCGTTTTTGAAGTCGATTAACAAGGGGACTCGTTATCTTCTGTGATTTTGCAACAGTACGGATATAAGATTAGGTATGCTACTTACGACAATAAGTCAAAGATAAGTATAAATACTTTTTTGAGTTATTCTTACTTTATTGCACCTTCTTGTTGTTACCACCTCTGATTATTCATTTCATATGTTTATTTTATCAATGTTGCAGGAAGTAGCATACCAGTCCGGTTAGTGGTTTTTTTTTCAAAACTGGATCCTTTGTGCAAAATAACTGAGTGAGTAGAATGATTGTTAACTGGCATTTGATTTCTTTTATTATTTATTAATGCAAGCTGCATGAGAACCTGATATTTCTAAAAATAGGTACGATAATATTTGCACTGGTTTTTTCCCCGCTCGGTAAATGAGTAACAATGATGGTAAGAACTTTCAATCATTGATTAAAGTTGAAAATAATTTAAAAAATACTAGGTGTTATCCCGTGTATAGGGGAGATACCACCGCCTCTTATAATTCGTCCGTAAAACAGTTCGCTGTGTTCCGGATGTTCCCATCCAAAGTTAAGTAGTGTAATTATTGGACATGGAAGGCTTCTTAGGCCCCAGGATGACAACGCACTAGCAAAACCAAGTGAAATTGTTACATTACGGTGCAATCAATTATTGCAGGTGCCTATAGGCGATGGCTATGGTAGCCCTTATCACCACGTGGGCCTTCAGATTTGCTTGTCATCGAGTTGAATAAATTATTTCTTAGTTTAGTCAGACGGCCTATTCCGGAAAACGAAATACGACAACGATAGTTTTTTGATAGTAACTGTTTTTGACATAAATTAGTGCCTGGAGTGCTCGGTTTGACGTTTGCCAGTACCAATTGTTGACTTCCATAATACGTGAAATAAAACATGGGTTCCTTCAAAAGAGGTGTGAAAAGGCGCAGCTTTTCTACTGGCAAGGTGGAGGTGGCTAGAGCAGTGTCTTAAGCTGCACTCGCTGTCTTCGCATATGGACTCTTTATAACGCTTCAGGTGGAGTCGAGTTTTATAATAATGTTTTTTCCTGTACTTTGTCCATCATCAGAAAAATAAAGCATCAGATTCAAGACGATTTTTCAATTGTCATAACCCTCCGGAGTGATAACGCCGCTTGACAGATTAAATACAACATGAGAAGCCTTAAATATTCGGCCGTTATAGTCCAATAAATCGTATCAGGTTTCAATTTCAAACTATTCACTGTTACTTTACAACATGATCTTAAATACTGGTCAAGGACCTTACCCAAACACTGGGTCACTGACCAGTCTCAAAAATAGCCTGGACAATTATTAACGCGCTAAAAATAACTTACACCATTTATTTTTGTAACCAAATAGCTCGTAAATGTTTTATGTGCGAATTCGTTTTATGTAATACCTCTCTGCGTCCGCGATATTGACTTTAAATTAGCATGTCTTTATGTTAATTTGTCATTTAATAAAGGTCTTTGGTTTTATCGGCTACCCGACGGGACAATATTATTTTGGCTGCAATTTAAATTGACAAGACCTAACAATTATTTTAACCTTTTTTTTTAAATATTAAATTGCTTACTTTTTAAGTACAATTAGACATTTAACACATACAATTAGATATTTAAAAAAAAAGTTTAAAATTAAATTACAGAGTAACTTACAAATCTACATTCTTATCTTCGTACAGCTTGAAGTGTGGAAATCTTAGGATTCGTCAGCACTAGTAAGTCTTTTAGAGTAACTTCTTCACATTAGGACGCATAGTAAACGAACGGAAGATATTTAGTTCTACCCTCTCGTATGTTTTTTTTTTGTTTTTTTATTTTATTTTACTTTATATTGTGTATTGTGTTTGTGTTCTGTAATATGGCAAAATTACCTAAGACGCATAGGGAAAGTGTTAACAATCTGGGTTTTAGTCCAACAAATGTATTTGCATAATAATATGTGTGTTTCTCAAGTAAGTGATTTTTTCAATCTTTTGAGAAATTAAGAAAGATCATTAAACATAACATTATGATACTTAAATGTTTGAAGAATGCTGTTTCTTTTTTTCTTTCTGTAAACAATAGAAAGTGAAGCACCGACGCCAAATAAAACATATTTTAATTATTTTTTCATTTTTAGTGTTTTGAAGTCGGTTTTATTAAATAACCACGACTCGGTTAGGCGTTGCTTTAAAATGTTTTTAATTTTTTTTTAACATTATTTATTATAAATGTTTAAAAAATAAAATATCTGACGAATGGACCAGGTCGCGTGAAGTTTTTCTAATTTAGATGTTTTTCTAAGATTGATTCTTTCATACAATTTTTACATGTAACCTTATTAAGTTGTTGTTTTAGTGTAGAAAAACCGGACCTTATTTCACATAAGACTTGCAATTGCAGCAACGCTAGGACTCAATAAGCTTTTCTGGTATTCTTAATTTTCATTAACCCCCGACGAAAAAGAGGGGTGTTATAAGTTTGATGTATCTGTCAGTGTATCTGTGTGTCTGTCTGTGGCATCGTAGCGCCTAAACGAATGGACCGATTTTGATTCGGGTTTTTTTGTTTGAAAGCTGATGTGCCTACGATGGTACTTAGCTATAATTTATAAAGATCAGTTCAGGCGTTTGATGACTATCAGCTCATTTTGTACATGATAATAGGGTTTTACTAACTTTTACACATCCGATTGATTTGAAATTTGGTGTACTGTCACTTCGGTGACATTCCCATGACATACTATCCTTGAGCTGATCCTATACCATCAAAAAGTCTGCGAAATGGTTAATTCTTCAGAAACTTACAGCAGATATAGCGTGTTTGGGCTCTTATGAATAGTCTCAATGAGATGGTGTTAGATAGATGATTATTGACGCCGGGGGTTACTTAAAATTTTTAATTTTGTATTTTGTTTTAACATTATTATAAATGTTTGAAGCTTTGCTGACCTTACTAACTGACGACACAACACAACAAACGGGATCATCGGCTTTCAAACCAAATCCCATTGATCTATTATATTTCTAATAGCAGATGTCAATGTAGGCAATGACTAAACAGTAAGAAAAAACCTTACCACGTCAAAGAACATTTCGTGACTGGACTTTAAAAAGTCATTTTTTCAATGCTAATTCCACTTAGAAATTCTCACAGCGTTTCTCACTTAACAATGTTAGATCAATTACATATACGTCAGTTAGTTTATTATGTTCATCACATACCTTTTAAATAACATTTACGTCTCAAGATAAATCTATAGTCCTTATACAAACATGACTGCAGGGAATGAAAATTTAAAATTTTATATGCAGGCACCATTTACCTTCTGCTAGACGGGGCGCTTACACAGGTCAATTTTTATTGTGCTTATCATTTTTTTATTATTATTATTTATTATGGCATCAAACAGTCATGCGTTGACAACAATGGTTTTGAGATACATTATTTTTAAGTATAAAGACCAAAACAGTGCCTAAAAGTTAACAGACAAATTGAAATATTACAGAGTTAAGTTAGCATGATTGTACGCAAACACATAATAATGTGAGGAGTACATAATAATAATGCACTCACACCTATTAGTTATCTAGCCAAAATTAAAAATCATTAGGAACTTGTGTTATGAATACTACATAAGTAGATAAAGAAGAAATAATGATAATAATAGGTGAAGGTATATAAATATTATAAACATACTAAATAAACGTCATACAAAGATTTGCTAGGTTCCCTCTAACTGGCAGAATTTTGTTGTTCCGAATTTTATTTGGCATAACACACTTGGCATAGTTTTCTTTACACGAATATGTTGAATGCATAAAAATCATTTAGTATGATTATCATTTGGTCGAATGTTTATATGTCCGAATTCCCAATGACATACTTTTAAGATTGCAGATTTTCACTAGGCATAATTTCATTTAGCAAAATTTCATTACGCATAATTTCGTTAAGCATAACACTTATTTAGTGCGACGATTACTCGGTATAATTTTACTTGGCATACTACGATGGTGGCAGATTGTGCTACATTAGTGACAGAAACGAATCGCTGCAAAACCGACTCCACGTAGTCTTGTCTGCCCTACCCCTAGAGTGTAATTTAAGCCCGCGAAGGCGCGGAGGGGCGAGGCGGTCCGCGAGCTGAGGAGCAGGTGGTTTTGACGACCACCGCCGAGGCTGAGGCTGTTAGCTGTTAGCACATAGGTATAATATTTCAAGACGGAACAAACTATAGCAATTTATGATCAATAAAGTGACATTTTAATTAAGGTAATCAAAGATTGTTATAGTAATTATTAGCAAGCATGATTTAAGTATTATTTGGTCCATGGTATTAGGTACTATTATTATCTTTGATTACCTAATAATGCTTTTTTAGGTCAAGTTAGTTTATTTGATTGCTGGAATTGAGATAAAAGAGGGAATGCCATTGGTAGATATGTAATTCGAAAAGATGTGTCAATTTTTCAATTGGTCTATTTCTCTGTGGTGCAGTTACCATTGTTGTTTTTATTTTGTAGTTGGTTCTAGGATTCGCGAACAGATGGCAGTGATTGTTAATTAACTATCCGGTTTTTGCTTTGATGTAATAATTATGCTCCTATTTTGATATGAAGTCGGCCATCATGGTGAACTGGCGACCTTTTCACACCTAACTACAGAAAACTTCGTCACGACCGAGAAAGGAAAGGCGGTGATTAACATCCAGACGAACCAGCCACAATTATTTTCTAGTCTCAAAAAAACAGGTTTTAACACAACCCTGAAATAAATGTTTAAAAATGAAATAAGGTTTGTGCTTTGAGATATCTTCATCTTAATCACAATTTTATTCAAACAGTTGAGAAGAAATATTAGCGCACTACAATCCAGAAAGGACGAAAACACGTACGCTCCCGGATGTAGATATTAAAAGCCGCTCCAGATTGCATCAGTGGAAAAACTTGTCTGGGCCCAGGAGAATAAAACTAAGTGGTTAATCTAACTGTCAGATTAATGAAAAATGGACAAATAAATAAATTTAAATTCACCATTACCTATTTCTGGGTTTAGAGGCAAACCGGAAAAGGAAAAAGGGACACAGCCTAGAGTAACGAATTTCGTATTAGAAAGTTAGCGAATCGAATCAAAACCCAAAGACCCTATACAAGATGACAAATCGACAATCGCTACCGCTACACGAAAGTTATGATATTGTTATACGGAAAATCACAAATAAAGATAAAGACTTTTGAAAAAATCCGGCCGCGGCGGACCGGGGTCTGGCCGGACATCAGGACGCGGGTTCGATTCCCGCCTGGAGCACATTCTTTTTTCATCGGTTCCTTTCTTTTTTGTAATTGTTGCAATAAAATAGGCGTTTAAGCGCATCAAAAACATGAAAATGTGATTGATATACGACCTTTATAGGGAGAAAAAATTAGAGTTTGGGCCATAACACCACCACGCGGGCCCAATGCGGGTTGGTGGGTTAAAGCGGTTGCAGGAACAACCGGGACCAACAGCGAAACGTGCCTTCCGAAGCACGGAGGAGCTCGAGATAACAAACTTTGATTTACCCATCCCAGGGTCGACCATCGCGAAAGTTGCTTTGTTTTTCGTATCGAAACTAAAGTGCTCAAACCAATACGCCGACGAGCTCTTCGACGTACATTTAAATTTTTTATATAAATTTATAAAATGTACACAAATATTAGTTAAGACACTATACGTAATAACCATCAGTTGCCTGCTCCTTTATTAGTATTTGACGGCCAGTGACAGAGCTATGTCAATGTCGACAAGTGACTGATACATCTGGTTCACTCTTGTTATTCCTATAATAATGTAGCTAAGTTGATCTGTTTCAAGGTGCTCTAAACTCATTACAAAGTAATTAACGTGATTATGTAATGGTTGAGTTTATTTAACTCAGCGGCTTTGGTTGCATAGAGATGGTGTGGCAGTTAAAATATTTGCGACCGATTAGAAAATTGTGTGTTGAACTAATTACCTCTACGCAAAGAAACGTCATTGCCTCTACGTATGATTCCTAGAAGTTCTTTAGTAGTTTAATTTTATTAATATGAATTAATGCATGACAAGAAACGGGCCTTATGTTTACATACAAGGGTAAACAAACAAACGGGGTCGTAGGTTTGTTTGTTTACCCATCTATGAACCTAAACATATACTGTTATGTAAACATATCCGTAGCCTGATTGTAAGTGTTTCCGCGTTTCATAAGCCGGTAAAAGTAAATAAAATTAAAACTTTTTTTCGACATTTCTTAGTGATAACTATCTAAGGTCAACGCTAGAATGGTGACCATCAGTATACATTGTTTCCTGCTATCGTATCGTTTAATAAAAAGCCATAGGAAAGCAAAAATCGTAAATTTCGCATACATAGACGACACAATTATTTCAGCTATTTTGATTTTAAAACCAAACTACCCAAGCGATTTTAAATATTTGTTTTTGGGACCAAACGGCAAAAAAATATACAATACAAAATCAGTTCCACTTTGAAATGAAACAGAACCCAAGCTACAGAACTTAACTTCTGTTCCATATCAAATTTTTATCAATAACAACTTAAATCTAATTAATAACCAAAGGTGTTATTAAATCAATAACACTAACTTTACGCGAATACAAAATATTCAAATTGTTTTTTTTTTTATACAATTTGCAACAGAACAGTCAAGTCAATGGTGAGTATTTTATCGATCAGGAAATATTAAATGTCACAACAAAATTAAATAACGGTCAGTAACTTCTTGGTGTAATGGGATATGGCATTGTCAATACTGTATATGGCAGATCCGATAAATATAGGGATTTGCTAATCTTTGGCATTATTAATCTGTGTCCTTGGTGAGGACTATAAACAATGCCGCTTTTTAAAAAAACGTTTTAGTAATAATAATAATAAATATTCATACACTCATACCTATTATCTAGCCCAAAGTAAGCATCAATAAGAGCTTGTGTTAAGGACACCAGATAGCGGAGATATAAGATAATAATATGTTTATTATAAATATTAGAAATATACCAAATAAACATATAACCATCCATGACTCGTAATAAAATGCTCGTACTCATCATACAATCATTTGCTCCTACCGGAATTCGAGCCCGGGACCTCTTGACCGAGTAGCCTGTAAAGCAAGGGGTACAGACACCCGATTTTTTTGAATTTAGCTTAATTTAAAAACTTTTTTTTGCTGTATAAATAATAAAAAAATGCAGTTAAACGTTTGTCTGCTATTAAAATAATTTATTCGTATACGTGAATGCACTTTTGTACTGTTTTTGTGTCGCCTGCCTACAGACGTAATTTTTTACATGACTGTGAATTTTAATAAAGAAAAGTTTACCTTTGCAATTGCAAACCTACTACTCATTATGATGTGATTAATTTATATACGTTTTTTTGGTAAAATAAAGGGGTTTGGCATGTATTTTATAGAGAGTTACGTTAGTCGTCACGGGTTAGATAGCTAGTACCTCTGTGGTTGAGGAATCCCAGTGTAGCTCGCTTCCATATTTGGCCTTATTATCACTAACCTTATGGTGAGATGAAGATAGAGATCATCATCATCAGCCATCATACGTCCCACTGCTGGGCACAGGCCTTCCTACATGGGGAAAACACATGAGGAGATTGGGCCATAACACCACCACGCTGGCCCAATGCGGATTGGTGGGTTAAAGCGGTTGCAGTAACAACCGGGACCCACGGCTTAACGTGCCTTCCGAAGCACGGAGGTGCTCGAGATTATAAATTTGATTGACCCATCCCGGGACCGACCATAACGAAAGTTGCTTCGTTTTCGTAATCGAAACCAGAGCGCTCAAACCACTACGCCACCGAGCTCCTCAAGAAGATAGAGATATAATAAGTAAATGTGATAGCTTCTCCTCTATTTAAAACAGATTTAACATGAGATAAGCTATGACGAGCTATGATACAAGCTATATTAGGTGTTTCCCTATTTGGCCGCGACCGGCCCGGGGTGAGGCCTGGTGCCCCGCCCTAGGACTGGCTCTGGTCGCTTCTAGGGTCGGGCTGCCCGGAGGCGGCTCGGTGAAATGCTTCGGCAAACCCCGGGTCGTCTCCATTATGGGCATGGGGAAACCGGAGTGGTTTAGCAGGTATTCCCAGTGCCACCATGATCAGGCGCTGGGCGACCCCTGCACAGGCCCACGTCTAGCCGACGGTCCAGTGGTTTAGGGTATCGTCCGTAAGCGGATTCCACTCCGAAAAAAAAAAGGTGTTTCCCTATCAGAAAGAAAGGATTAGCAATTTGAAGTGGTAAGCCCAATGTAGGACGGCCTCCCACTGGATATAGACGACCTGGTCAGGGTGGCAGGGAGTCGCTGGATGCAGGCTGCGCAAAACTGTTCCGTTTGGAAATCGAATGGGGGAGGGCTTTGTTTAGCAGTAGACATCACAGGCGTATGTAAAGAAATACTCGAATAACATTCAAATATTATTTTTGTAATCTTACACGTGTTATATTGTATTGTTTAATTAAAATACACTTTACACAAACTCGTTTAGTTACAAAGACCATCAACATCGAATGCAAATCACACTCTGAGGAGTTCCGTATCATTCATCAATAAATAACGCACGTGTTTGAACGTAGATAGAAGAAAAATCTTGGTAAACAAATATTTTTATGCATTTTGTCACAATAATGTCATGACAGTCCATTTAGACTCTAATGTCAGCCTCCGCAGAATATGTTTTTAATTCATAAATTCTTTAATACATCATCATCACTAGCCTATATACGGCCCACTGCTGGGCAAAGACCTTTAGACCAAAAGAAAGGAGTTTGAACCATAACACTACCACGCTGACTCAATGTGGGGGGTTGGTGGGTTAAGCGGTTGCAGGAACAGCCGGGAACAACGGCTTAACGTGCCTTCCAAAGCATGGAATACATTAATCAATAATTTAATACATAAATCAGCTTAAATATTGACCCCTCGTATACCTTACATCAATCGTTTGCGCATATAAAAATAAATCGATAACATTCTAAGATAAACTGGACAGATTCATTATTTCTTTAGTCTTCCAAACCTAGGTAAGTATGGTGTTAACCTCAATACTCAATATTTATTGTTTCCAAAATTACAGAGGTGGTGGTAGTTACAATTTTGGACCCTGTTGGCCAAATCAGTGGTCAATACATTAAATAATAATTGTGTAGGTCAAATGCTATGTCGCCAAATTTAAAAAAGTCAAATCAAAGGTCAAGTACATATAATAATATTAATTTCGTAGTACGACCCAACGTTTTAATTTTGATTTTTTTGTCATAGAAACTTAAATAAAACCAATAGATAAAGATACTAATCAGGTAAAGGTGTGAGACCAATTTAAAATGTATCTATCATTAAAATACTCATTTATTTCTTAATATGCTTTGTCAATTTATAAACTTTTTTAAATTTTAATAAATTTTCTGTCGTTTGTCTCGCTTAATAGATTAAAAGGCAACTTGTTAAACACTTGTATTGCCATTGCATATGGACTTGTACTATGCAATGTTAGTTTAGACTTAGGTAATACTAATTTTTTCGCATGTCTAGAGGGATAGCGTTAAGTTAGCAAAGATGGACTTATCTCGGTAGCTAACGAGATAAGTCCATCTTTGCTAACTTATGCTATATTTTTGTAAAGTTTAGGTATAATTTATTGTATTATTTCGGTAATAGGTGATCATTAAAATTTTTTTTTTCACGATATTTAGTGATAACTTTTGAAGGTCAAAGCTAGATGGGCGACCTTCAACTTATATTGTTTTCTACTATCGTATCATTTTACTAAAAATTCGTAGGAAAGCAGATATCCGCAACTTCGCATACGTAGACGACTTAATTTTTACAGTTTTTTTTTATTTAAAACCAAACTACCCAATGAATTTTCAAAAAATTTTTATGGGATCAAATGAGAACTATTCCGCATCGAACAAAAAATAATCATCAATATCGGTTCACCCAGTCAAAAGTTCTGAGGTAAAACATAAAAAAAACATACAGACGTATTGATAACCTCCTCCTTTTTTTGAAGTTGGTTAAAAAACCGTAAACCAACCAATCTCACCCTAAACTCTTCAGTAAAAGACGATCCGCCTAGGCGCTGACTTTCAATTCGCTATTATGTTGTTAAACGTTGAGTGACTTTAGTTCAAATAACTATCGGCCTAGGCATTTAATTGAATGCCGGCGTTTAATCAACGGCCTAGGTATCCAATCAACTGGCTATTTTAACCATATATCTGCAACATATACTTACATTGCTGATTCACGCCATAATGAAACGAATTTTTTCATTATGAAACATCAATGTACAGTTGGATATATGGGTAAGTAGTATAAAGATAAATGAGATATTAAACTGTGAATTAGATTGTATTAAAAAAACAAAATAAAACTTAGAACATTGTATAAAATTTGAAATTATTAAAGAACTAAATTCAAAATACACTGGTTGGACAAAGATCTTTACTGATGGCGCCAAAAATAACGACGGACTAGGGGCGGCTTATGTTGATCCGTCAAGAAACATATCAGCTTTATATAAAATTAATACAACTGTATCAATCATGACGGTGGAACTCATTGCAATATTAGAAGCATTATATTATATTGAAAGGCAGAACCTAACCAGCTGTGTCATTCTTACAGATAGCAAGAGTGCTCTTCAGCATTTGGCTCGGTGCGTCTCTGGTTATAGCAGAGGTGTTCCGGTAGCCTATGACGTTTTACGAGCGATACAGAGGTTAGACAACAACACGGATCTAAATCTAAGGTTGCAATGGATTCCATCCCACATGGGCTTGAGTGGCAACGAGGAAGCTGACAGACAAGCCAAAACAGCTTGCTGTTTTGGTATTGACTATGTGATTTTACCATTTTACACAGAAATATTAGGAAAATTCAAAAGAATATGTTATAAAAAGTTTAAAGAATATTTTGACAAAAGGAGTACTGAAAAAGGAATCTGGTTTAAAACTATACAGTGTCAGCTTCCTCGAACCCAGTGGTTCCTTAGTAGTAAATTAAGTAGGAAACATATTGTCGTACTTCACAGACTGCGGTCCGGACATTACCCTTCCAATAAATTTGCTCACCTCATGAAAAAGGTTTCTTCCCCAAACTGTGAAGTCTGTGGCATCATAGATGATGTTCAACATGTCCTTATGGAATGTGAAAAATATCGGAGCGGGAGGGACTCAATTATTCATAAGTTTAATATGAATATGCAAAATGTGGGTGCATTTATAAGCATTTTGGCTGATCCTACATCTGGAGCTGCAAAATTGTTATCAGAAGTCTTTTTTCTGGATACTGGAATCCCTTCCGCTCGCGCAACATCATAAAAGTATGTACATATACAGAATAGGGTACGATGGGGCTGACATGTTTTGTTACAAAAGCCCCTAAATAAATAAAGAAAAAAAAAAACAATGTACAGCTACCAGCACATCAAGTGTAACATTTGCACTGCGAAAGCCGCCTCTATGACAAACGCAATAACGGCAGTCTCAAGGTCATACTGTTTAATGTGTTATCGACTGTACGTAAAAGCACCGAAGATTTTATCCATCGGTACTTATCATTTGAGTTAGCGGATAAGGGGGCTGATGGCCAAAGGTTTATTGGTACTCCGTAATACACCTAACCTTGAACCTTTTAAAGTTTCACTAACCTATGAAGTACTCTGTTTAGGTAAAAACATCTCTTAGTCAGATAAATCAATTACATCACCCGAACTCCAATTAAAAAGAATGATCCGTGAATAATACTTAAAAGTCTTACAATAAATGTGTGATGTGCGTTATATAATCAGATATGTCTATACATTTGTATCGTAAAGGTATGTAGGTTTCATCGTCATCATTATCACTCTATATACGTCCCACTGCTGGGCACAGACCTTCCTACATGGGAGAAACACATGAGGAGCTTGGGCCATAACACCACCACGCTGGCGCAATGCGGGTTGGTTTGGGCGTTTGGGCAGAAACAACCGGGACCAACGGCTTAACGTGCCTTCCGAAGCGCGGAGGAGCTCGAGATTATAAATTTGATTGACCCCTCCCAGAACCGACCATGGCGAAAGTTGCTTTGTTTCGTAATCGAAAACAAAGCGCTGTATTGCGTTATTATAGGCAGTAGCGCTATTTTATTAACGCATTTCCTATTTCGGCCTTGAAACAGTTTGCTGTGCTTCGAGTAAAGGGAAAAGTAGGCAGTGTAATTACTGGGCATGGACGGCATTTCATCTTAGGCCTCAGGATGACAATGCACCTGCAATATCAAGTGATTTTCCCCTGTTATGCTGCGGAAACACTAGGTACCGTGATATGACAATAGTTGTGGCCATAATTGAAACAAAAACTATGTATGTGTAGCCATTATTTTAGGTAGGCAAAGTAGTATTAAACAAATGTGGCTACACTACCATTTGTCCAGTGTGCAACAGGAGTTTATCCGAAACTCACGTGTCGTCTTATATGGATTGGTTGAATGAAAGGGTGCTTGAGTTTTGAATTATTCTAATCTAAACCATGTCTATGGTATACCAGTCTGAAGAATCATAGACATCGTTCACCATCTTTTAAATCTTGGTTTAGTTTTATTGAAATGTAAAAGATGTTTCTTGAAAAAATATTTTTTTACCACATAGTTCATTGGCATATCTAGGTGAACTGTAGTGTCTCTATAGACGACGGTAACTACTTACCACCACGTGGCCGGTCCGCTTGTCTGTCATTTAGTTGCATAAAAAAATGTTAATGTTAATACCTTTCAATCTTATTTGTAAAATGTTTATTAATTTGGTTGATTTGCGAGTTTTCTGTTGTATCGCATCGCCAAACTTCTTTTTTGCGTCTTCTACATGTTAACTATACTTAAAATACCTCAGGCATTAAGTCAATCCTTTATACTGTTTCGTATAGTTAAGATCAAATAAAAAAATGATGATCGCATTAAGTGATCATCTAAGAACGCGCAAAAAAACTATGAATGAAATTACTATGTAAATGTTATGATTGCTCCAACTCTATTCAAGTGTTAAAAATGAACAATCCTACTCGACTATCATCGCGTCGTATGTACAGAGGATAGCACATCAAGTGTAACAGTTGCGCTACGAAAGCCGCCTCTATTACGAACGCAGTAAGGGCGGTCTCAAGGTCAAACTGTTACAAAAGTTACGCTGTATGATGATTTTAATAACACCTCCCGATGCACGCGTAATTAAGAGAGAAATAATTTGAATGGAGAGGAGCTAGGTGGCGTAGTGGTTTAAGCGCTCTGGTTTCGATTACGAAAACAAAGCAACTTTAGCCATGGTCGATCCCGGGATGGGTCAGCCAAATTTCTGATCTTGAGCTCCTCCGTACTTCGGAAAGTACGTTAAGTTGTTGGTCCCGGCTGTTACTGCTACCGATTTAACCCACCAACCCGCATTGGGCAGCATGGTGGTGCTATGGCCCAATTTCTCATGCAATTCTCCCATGTTGGAAGGCTCCATCCGTGGGTCCCATCAGTGGGACGTTTATAGGTGATGATAATGATAAATTTGAATGGAATTGAAATGCTGGTGATACATTTAAATGCATCATGGGATAGTTTGGCGCGAAATATATGATGACACGCTTCATGATACATTGATGAAATGGATCATCATCATCATCATCACCAGCCTATATACGTCCCACTGCTGGGCACAGGCCTTCCTACATGGGAGAAACACATGAGGAGTTTGGGCCATGACACCACCACGCTGGCCCAATGCGGGTTGGTGGGTTAAAGCGGTTGTAGTAACAACCGGGACCAACGGCTTTACGTGCCTTCTGAAGCACGGAGGAGCTCGAGATTTTAAATTTGGTTGACCCATCCCAGGGTCGACCATGGCGAAAGTTGCTTTGTTTTCGTATTCGAAACCAGAGCGCTCAAACCAATACGCCACCGAACTCCTCAACGAAATGATGAAATGGATAACCACGATAAAACCCTCAACGTCTTTGACATGAAATTCACCATTATTAGAATGATCTTCTTGCACGTCAACACAAACACTTGGTTCGCAAAACTATACCAATTTTATAACACAACGTTCGCTCAGACACAATTTTGTAATTATTATAAAAAAATCTTGACTGACACCATGAAATCCCGCCAAAAACTCCATAAATACACAATCTTTTTATATTTTTTGGTTTCAAGACTTATGCTCGTTTACACTTACATTTGCTTAGCGCTACTTAGCGATTTTTATCTCAGTCTATCTAAAGGAGATAGAAAGAGACAAATGTCGTTAGAATTACCTAAGCCTAGACAATGGTTAAAGAAAACGGACATTATTCAGCCACGCATAAAATGTGTAACTAACGTTATTTCTTCAGTTATTGCATTGAAGACACAACTTTGTAATTATTGTAATAAAAGACTTCTTTCAAAGCTATTCTATTTTTAACCGACTTAAAAAAAGGAGAAGGTTATCAATTCGTCTGTATGTTTTTTTTATTTATTTATTTATTTTATGTTTGTTACCTCAGAACTTTTGACTGGATGAACCCATATTGATGATTCTTTTTTTGTTCGATGCGGAATAGTTCCCATTAAGTCCCATAAAAATTATTTGAAAATCCATTGGGTAGTTTGGTTTTTAAATAAAAAAATACTGGAAAAATTAAGTCGTCTACATATATATGCGAAATTGTGGATTTTTGCTTTCCTATGATTTTTTTAGTGAAATGATACGATAGTAGAAATCAATTTAAGCTCACAGTCACCCATCTAGCTTTGCCCTTCAAAAGTTATCACTAAAAGGTTGGTGCTAAGTTGTTTCCAGAAACCATAGATAGTGAAGCACCGACTCCAAAAATATGTCCCTAGCGGATGAGTACCTACTAAAATTTAATTATTTTATCCTTTTCAGTTTTGAAGTCGGTTTTAATTTTTGTTTTTTAAATATTTTTTAGTCTTTCAGTATAAATACTTACATTCTGGTATCAGGCCAGCCGGGTATCCTATGTCAGAACGGGGTGAGAAGCTCATGGGTGATGCAGACTTCACTGTCTCCACGGCCACCATCATCACAATCAGGAGTGCTCTACTTAATATTGTCTTTGTAAATCTGCAAGTAATAAAGATAAAGTTAAAAAATATCAGCAGTTGACTAGCTGGTAGGCCCGTATGTAGGGTCCTCTGGGTAGGTACGCTTTTCTTATTTCAGCCGTGAAACAGTTCGCTGTGTTCCAGATAGAAGGGAAAGGTAGGCAGTGTAATTACTGGACATGGAAGGCATTACATCTTAGACCTCAGGATGACAACGTACCTGCAATACCAAGTGATTGTTTCCTTGTTATTGCAGGTGTCTTTAGGCGGACGTCAGTTCTTTGATTATATAAATTTGATTATATAAAAAAGATGACAAATATGTCATCTAGTTGTATATAAAAAAAAAACATTTTTCAGCAATATGAATCAGATGGATTTGCAGTCAATTAACTATCTAAAACTAGTTCGAATTATTAATGAAATTTTGAAACTAACAAGATGCGGCTGTATACACATAAAAGTTGCTTAGTACTTTGAACTCACAAAAATAGCTGAAAGTCTATACAAGTTCTCGGGACATCATTTTTCACATTTATGCTTGTAACTCAAAATTAGGTTTAATCACTGAGCGGTCTTTTAGTCATCGAACGGCAGAATTCTGCTATTGTATTTTGATCTGAGACGAATCAGAAACGCTTTAGTTACAACATTTTGATATTCTGCTAACTCAGCGCAATCAAAACGTAGCCGAAATGCATCATAATATGAATACATATTTTTTTATATAAAATTTTAACCCAGAACCCCTGACAGAGTAACCTGTATAGCAAGAGGCACTGACCACTCTTGCAGCCAGTCTAATAAATAAGTAAGTAAATTATTTGCTAGAATATGGTACAAATGATGTTGGCTACATTATACAATCAGGTCCTTTCATATTCTACTGATAACATCAGTGTACAAATGTGGTCGGATTAAGAATCTAAAAAAAATATTATAAGTCCATTAAAAATATTATTTTACAAAATTATGAATCCAAAACAATAATGAAAATTTTAAAAAATAATAATTATATAGTAATTAAAATATAATAAAACTAGAAAAATTTCACGTCCTGAGGCAGGAATCGAACCCGCGATCTTTCGCAATCCGGGCGACTGCTCTGACCACTGAGCCACCCAGGACTTGGGATTTCCCTGTGAAATTCTTCTAGTCTATCTGTATTTGCGTTTATGAGCTAACGTCCACCCTACAATGTCGAAATATTCTATTTCAACATCCGTAACGAGTATTTTTACAAATACCGACGATTCGGTTAAGTTGGGGCAGTGCTTTCAAATATTCTTAATTTTTGATTTTAACATTATTATAAATGTTTGAAAAATTACTTAGTAATTAAAATATAATAAAACTAGAAAAATTTCACGTCCTGAGGCAGGAATCGAACCCGCGATCTTTCGCAATCCGGGCGACTGCTCTGACCACTGAGCCACCCAGGACTTGGGATATCCCTGTGAAATTCTTCTAGTCTATCTGTATTTGCGTTTATGAGCTAACGTCCACCCTACAATGTCGAAATATTCTATTTCAACATCCGAAACGAGTATTACTAAGTAATTTTTCAAACATTTATAATAATGTTAAAATCAAAAATTAAGAATATTTGAAAGCACTGCCCCAACTTAACCGAATCGTAGGTATTGGTAAAAATACTCGTTTCGGATGTTGAAATAGAATATTTCGACATTGTAGGGTGGACGTTAGCTCATAAACGCAAATACAGATAGACTAGAAGAATTTCACAGGGATATCCCAAGTCCTGGGTGGCTCAGTGGTCAGAGCAGTCGCCCGGATTGCGAAAGGTCGCGGGTTCGATTCCTGCCTCAGGACGTGAAATTTTTCTAGTTTTATTATATTTTAATTACTAAGTAATTTTTCAAACATTTATAATAATGTTAAAATCAAAAATTAAGAATATATATTATATTTTTTTTTTATTACAAAATTAAAACCATTGTCAAAATTAATATCGCCATTTTGCTACTACATATACGAGCTACATACGGGCCTACGGATACTACCATATCTGGACGGACAGGACTGATCAACACCTCATCAAGAAGCGTGGCTAGTTTAAAATACAATTACGTATGTAAAACCGGATATACTTACTGTAATTAATAAGTGCGGATATAATAAATATTGTTTTGTTATTCTACATTTACAATAATGAATACTTTAAAAATTATGTAAGTAGCTATTATTCTGAATTTTATTATCAACATCATATTTTTTTGTAAATTAAACCGACTTCGAAACTCTACAAAAAATAAATAATTAAATTGAAGTAGCTAGGTATAGTGCTACATTTTTTCCAGAAACAATAGAAATTGAAGGATCGACTCCAAAAATATATTTTTATGAAATAAGTACCAGCTTTTTCATTTTATTTATTTGTTCCTTTTAGTGTTTTGATTTGAAGTCGGTTTAATTTTATTAACTTATTTTATTTCTGTTATTTATACACACTTAGCTCTGTCTCAAAAAATACTGAACCGATTTTGATGAAACTTGCACAATTTCCTAAGTAGAACTATATCGAATCCAATGAAAAAAGAATTGTTGGAATGGTACTAATAGTTTTAAATTTGGCGCCATATTCAGAAGCTGTGCAATTCTGGCAATACTACATACATACGGGTCGAATTGATAACCTCCTTTATTAAATTCGGTTAAAAATATGTAAGGACTTAGAAAATATCTAAAATAGAAATAATTCATGCCCTGCGGGGCGGGACCGAACGCGGGATCTTTCACAATCCGGGCGACTGCCTTCCCCATCCGAGCTACCAAGGACTATTTCGTCTTTAAATTTTCTAGTTATTTTTTTTTATAAATTTTATCTATATACTACTTGCAACTTTAAAATGCTGCAAGCCGAAATATTCTATAGCAATTGTTTGATTTCATACATTGTCTTTCTTTATTATTGTTAGGGTTCCGTACCCAAAGGGTCATACGGAACTCTATTACTAAGACTCCGCTGTCCGTCCGTCCGCCAGTCACCAGACTGTATCTCATGAACCGTAATAGTTAGACAGTTGAAATTTTCACAGATGATGTATTTCTGTTGCCGCTATAACAACAAATACTAAGAAAGAGAATAAAACAAATATTTAAGGGGGCTCCCATACATGAAACGTGATTTTTTTGTTTTTTTTTTGCTCGATTGATAACGGCAACAAGTAGACGTTTGTTTATAGTGATAATCCCTCGTGCGCGAGTCCGACTCGCGCTTGGCCGGTTTAATAATTATATAATATCAAAGAATACGGTATGAATTTGCATTTTTTTAACCGTTCGGAGATAATAATATGATGCCAGTATTCATGATAGGTATTTACTAATTCGTTGAGGCAGATAACCACGATAAAATTCTCATCGTCTTTCACACTATATTCAATTGAATAACGCTAATAACTCTCCAAATATCTAATGTAGAAATGTTATTATACCGACTAGCATGCCATACGCTTTTTTATTACTATTATGCTGTTAAAATTACTGTAGGTACTTATAATTTTGGTCTTTTGTCTGCCTTTAAATTTTGGTCGATCCTAAAAATGTTAAATCCTATTACAGATATTTTTTTCTCTAAAAATACTGTCAATCAGCATATCAATGCAATAAATAAAGAAATACTGAACACATGGCTGTATGGGTATTAGTTTCCTTTGCCTTCCCTTTATAGGGAGAATAGGAAAAAAACCCCGAATCCAAATCGGTCCATTCCATTCGTATAAAAGCTACAATGCCACAGATTACATTACATTCTCTATGCAGACAAAGTAGACAAACACATAGACACATAGAATACAACAGACACGTGAAACTTATAACACCCCTCTTTTTGCGTCGGGAATTGTAAATAAGATTTTTTCTTTATAAGATTTTTTCTTTGTTTACGTAAAACAAAACTCGACGGAGAAAGGTTTTCGGCGAGTTTTAACGTGATTTTAAATTAACTTCTAAAGTGTTTTGCATTCGTCGTTGTATTTTTGGTAGAAGAAAACAGAAGCCGACTGTTTTTGTCTACTAGCGACCTCAGACTAAATAATATTCTAAGCATTTTACAGGTAGATACAAGTACCTACACTGTAGTAAATTGAAACAATATACAATTTAGTATTGGATAAACTATCTTTTGTAATCCTGAATCCTAAAAAAAATCTACTTGAAATTTAAAACAATGAAATTTATTATGAATATTACGAATACTTATTCCGATAATTATGAATAATTTATGAAAATAAATTATTCGACATTAATTGTATTGACTAAATTTAGTTCTTTGATTTCTTTTTCAGTTTTAATAGAAATACTATTGCATTTATTTTTACAAGCCTTTATTCAGGTACTGTCAAATATTACAAGTCCTTTATTAATCTTAGGGTGTCAACCAAGCGTACGGCCCTCGTTATAGTAAGCAGTTACCGTAGCCTGTAGACGCTCGTAGCGTCTGGTATATTGTATAACACACGTCATCTTGTAAATTGTGTGAAAGAAGTGTAAAAGTATACAGGGTGGTGCTGTCAATACGACAATAAATTAAAACCTGCCCCCTTATTCTCAACTATCGGAAAGAATTCGAATTTCGGAAACTCTATACCTGTCACTTTTTATCGCGCTGCGTCAAAGCGAGACGGCATGTGACTTTTCGAATCGAATCCGTGATCCGACAGTTGAGAATAAGGGGGCTGGACTGTATTAGTTTTTTTTAATTAAAATTACATTGCCTGGATGCAAGTCCTTTGGCCGACTGTATTAGTTAATAGAAATGGTTTGCCACTTTCAGAAACATCGTATTCATTTGATAATTTCACGACATTTCTATGAAATAGTGCAGCCAATGTTTTATTATTTCATACAAATGTCATGAAATTATCAAATGAATACGATGTTTTTGAAAGTGGCAAACCATTTCTATGAACTAATGCAGCCAATGTTTTAATTTATTGTCGTATTGACGGCACCATCTTGTATATTTTACCTATAACTGATTTTATACTTGCATCCAACATTCATTCGGCTGCACCATTATGTTCCAATTCTATTTTTGTGCTGTAGTGTTGCAATCATCAGGAATAAATAAATAGAATGATACGAATTTTAAATGCGGATGTAATTTTACGTAAACGAGAGTTGCATTCCGCAAAGGGGTTTTATTCAAATGTGTTTCGCGAGCATAATAATAATACTATGAATTGAGTCTATTCACATTAGGGTAAAATCATAGTATTATTGTATCTAGAACAATAACACCCCGAAGCCCCATGGGGATGAACAGATGGACAGGTTTCGCGTTGTATTCAATAGTATTTGTATTCAGAATATAGATGGTTAAGTAGTGAATGTTAATTAATGTATGATATACAAATGAAATTTATAATATTTGCTCTCATAGTGTTATGTTAAGTTTTGATTTTAAGTACTTCGCATTACTGCAGCAGACACGAGCAAAATATTTTAATCCATTTGTGATCTATTTACCTTAAATTCATAACCTTTCTACTAAGTATGTCGTGTTTGTACAGGTTGTATGATTTGATATGTGTATGACTTTTATGCAAATAAGCTTTCTTACGAGTATCTATCTGTCTACTTTAAAGTTTCTGAATCAAGAATTGAAGCTAAGCAAGTCTCAATCTATACGTAGGATATATCATCACCAGCCTATTCCCACTGCTGGGCACAGGCTTCCCTACATGGGAGAAACATATGAGGAGTTTGGGCCATAACACAACCACGCTGGGCCAATGCAGTTTGGTATTTATTACTGCGCAAAAAAATATTTTTTCTACACCACCTACTATCCAGACCGAAGGGCTTATGTTATGGATAATGAATAATAGAGAATAAAAATAGCAATAAGTATAAAAATTAGAAACATACTAAATTAACATACAAACATCTATGATTTGTGAACAAATGTTCGTACTTATCATACAACACCTGCCCTACCGGGCTACGAACCCGGGACCTTTATGACCAAGATGGTCGTAATAATGGGCTAGCATTTCAAGCCACAGATTTCAGACACAATTGGTTTTTTATTGTCATAAACCTGTCGAGGTTATACTGCGGCTTAACAGATTGCCTAAGGCATTTTCAATCAAATTATATTCACAGCATGGGAGATGAGTCCCCCTGATCTAACATATCGGTTTCTCAATGAGTTCTGGCGACCTTACTCACCACGGGAATACAAAACTAAATATTATTATTTAGAAGCGATCTTCTGTAAGGTACTATGGCAGGTGCTCATAAATCGCGTAGAAAAACACGGAATAGATAAACAAGGTAAATAAACAACTATGCCATCTCCCTCTCTTACTCTTAACCCGTCAAGCATGAAATTCCAGACACAATTGATTTTTTATTGTCATCGCCCACCGGTGGTATATTGCCGCTTTACAGATTAATGTAATTTTAAAACTATAAGTAAACCAGTCATTCTGACGCTAACAGGAAATGTAATAAACCCATAATCCGAAAACTGAACGACAGTTCCAATCATAAACTAGATTATATATACTGCTAGTGTCAATTCTTACAAAGGTTGTTTTGTTTATGAGACAATTATTTTTTTAAATAGTTAAATAAGTATTTAATTAGTTTGGCTCCGATGTTTATTTATTGAGTATAAAAATACCTGCGTATTTAAAAGTATTTATTACAAGCTAAACATTTTTTTTCACTTACCCTTCCATTTTAATCCCTCAAATAAAACAAAAACAATTTATTTTCAACAAATCACAGCCGTTTTTGAACAAAGACAAAATGTTAATACAATTAATTGAAATTGAAATAAAAGGATTTAAAAACTAAGTCAGTCACCGACGTGTGACAGATGCGGCACGCATGCGCGACTATAGTCCAAGTTTAAGGCCGCATAGGGTCGACCGGCCGGCGCGTGCGCATGAAGGCTTTATGTTGAATATAACCAAGCTCTCTAAACAGAACCTTTTCAATAAACTTTTACAAATTTGTTTAGATGTGTTAGTTTACAATAAATTGTCCAATACAATAAAAAATACGTAAGCGTCGAATTAACACATTCTTTCGTATTTAATCTAGCTTAATCTTATTAACTTAATCTCACTCTTATATTTTTTTCTATCATTGTATTTTTCAAAATTTATGTAGTAACCCACCACAAACCATACAAAAAGATAGGTATTTTATCATTGAGAAGACGTTGGCTTTAATATGTCATTAACCCGCCAGGCAAACGCCTAACTTTATTGGTATTAACATTGGTATGTTTATGACGTCACATTGTCATATTGAATTCAATCATGACACTCACTGACGTGTGAAGCTGGTCTACCGCCTAAATGGATAAGGTACCTACGTTTAAAATTGCTATAGCTTTTTGACATCATATTGTCATTTCGTACCGTCTACGAAAGAAATATCGCATTCAGTCATTGCAGTTCAAATTGTCTTCTTTCAGTGCCTACGTGCGAAACCAATAGTGCTTTCGTAGCTGTTTGCCAATAATAATAATTCTGTAGTTGTCGCTACCATTTTGTGGGTAGTTGTGTAATTAATGTAACCATTCGCCTCAACATACAGACATCTTCATAATAATATTATAATAAAATTAAAGTATTTAATGGACTATGCTCGGGGTATCTCCGCGTATTGAATCAGAATTGATCAGATCCGCTGGAGAACTAAAGTCACCGATATAGCCCCAAGATGTGCGAGCCTCAAGTGGCAGTGGGCAACGATTAAGCCGATGAATGCGGGCATCGCAGGACTGATTAGTTTCAAGATCCTTGAGGAGGCCTATGCCCAGCAGCGGGCGTCTCCCGTCCACTGAAATAATAATGATGGTGATAATATTTGAATTTATAATTGAATAGTATTTAATGCAGTTTAAAATTTGTTAAATGCATTTTTCACTCTCGCATGGCAAGTTCATAATAAATTACGTTATCTAAGGTAACCTCCATTCCATTGACTGCGTGAGAATAGGTACTACTTGCATTTGCGACTTCGTTCACTGAAAAATTAATAAATTAAGCTATATTGTGAGCAAGAGGACTTTTCTCCTATACTGTCTGATAATTATACAGGGTAGGCAATGCGTGAGTAGTGCCCAAGGTGCTATGAGCGTCTATGGGCTACGGTGACAACGCGTGAGTAGTTCCCAAGGTGCTACAAGCGCCTACAGGCTACAGTGACAACGCGTCAGTAGCGTCCATGGTGCTACGAGCGTCTATAGGTTACGGTGACAACGCATCAGTAGTACCCAAGGGGCCACGGGCGTCTATGACAACGCGTCAATAGTGCCCAATGTGCTACGAACGTCTATAGGCTACGGTGACAACGCGTGAGTGGTGCCCAAGGTGCTATAACCGTCTATAGGCTACAGAGACAACGAGTGAGTGGTGCCGAAGGTGGTACGAGCATCTATAGGCTACAGTGACAACGCGTGAGTATTGCACAAGGTAGTACAAGCATCTGCAGGCTACAGTGACACCGATCCGTAGCGCCCAAGGTGCCACGGGCGTCTATAGCCTACGGTGACAAATCGTGAATAGTGCCCAAGGTGCTACTAACGTCTATAGGGTACGGTACAAAGCGTGAGTAGTGCCCAAGGTGGTACGAGCATCTATAAGCTACAGTGGCAACGCGTTAGTAAAGCCCAAGATGCTACGAGCGTCTATAGGCTACGGTGTAACGCGTGAGTAGTGCCCAAGATGCTACGAGAGTGACAACGAGTGAGTAGTACTCAAAGTGCTACGAGCGTCCGTCGTTAGGCTACGGTGATAACGCGTGACTAGTGCCCAAGGTGCTACAAGCGTCTATAGGCTACAGTGACAACGCGTGCGTAGTACTCAAGGTGCTACGAGCGGCTAATAGGCTGCGGTCATAAGGCGTGAGTAGTGCCCAAAGTGCTATGACTGCTACGAGCGTCTATAGGCTACGATGATAAAAGAGATACTAGATAAGTTTTAAGGCGATACCGCGTCGGAACTAGCGACACCACTTGATTTATATTAATTGTGGTGAATATAGAACATAATAAACAAAAACGCTTTAGTGAATGACTAAAGAATGGTATTTGTAATTTTTTGAGATGTGTTCGGTATAAGATATTCCTCTACATGTAACCTATTTTTTCATTATTGCCGAAAGTGGCCACTTTTAACAATAATAAAAAAATTAGTTACTTGTAGGTAGACACTTTATACAAGATACATCTTTAAAAATTAAAAATACCGTTCTTTAGCAATTCTCTAAAGCGTTTCTGTTTATTATGTTCTAAATTCACAATAATTAATAACAATCAATTGGTGTCGCTAGTGTGCACGAGGTAGCCCCTTAATGCCTTGGCCAAAATGTAAGGATTTGTGATTACACTCATAACCTCACAGCTCGGGCGTACCTAATAGTTCGAGCGCTCGAGTTTCTATTACGGAAACAAAGCATTTTTTTCCACGGTCAATGCGGGAAGGGTCAATCAAAATTTGTAACCTTGAGCTCCTCAGTGCTTGGCTATGGTTACGGTAACCCCTTACCGTCAGGCGCCGGCGCCGTATAACTGTGCACCCTGGTTAAATTTTATAGTTTATTTCATTCAATGAATTCAAGTCACACAATAGAACAACAAAAGCAAGATAGGTTATTTTTTTATGTAATGCTGTTATACTTATTTTTTTTTACGCATAATAATAACGACTGCGTCAGCGGGCGGGCGAAATCAGTTGTAACATATTATTATTTTATAGTTGAACCGTGATCTCAACATTTTAGGTAATAGGTTTATTTCCTAATCATCATCATTGTCATATCATATTATTATTTAGTAATTAAAACATATCTAACCTAGAAAAATATCACGTCCTGAGGCGGGGATCGAATCCATGACCTTCCGCAATCCTGGTGACAGCTCTAACCATCTGAACTACCCAGGACTTGGGATATCCCTGTGAAATTCTTCTAGTCTATCTGTATTTGCATTATGAGCTAACGCCCACCCTACAATGTCGAAATGTTCTATTTCAACATCCGAAACGAGTATTTTTACAAATACCTACGATTCGGTTAAGTTGGGGCATTGCTTTCAAATATTCTTAGTATTGATTATAACATTATAACATTTATAATAATGTTAAAATCAAAATTAAGCATATTATTATAACAATTACAAGTAAAGAAATAAAATGATGAAAAAATTCCCGCCTAGAGCAAATATTTTTTTCATATTTTTCTTTCTTTACTTATTATTATGTTTCGTTATCAGAATCTGTATCCATATGTAACACATGCACATAAGATGCCTTCTTTAGGCTAGATGGGTCAGAGTGTATGAATTTATTATTATCATATAAAAACACAAATGGAAGAGCGAGGTCTCCTGGCAGTTCTGACACAAGCACTCATGCCCGACCACTAGTGATGTAATGTATTATTTTTATTAAAATGATCTTTGAATACATTTTTATGGTAAGGTAAATTATTCCGCTGTGTGGTTTTTGAACAAAGGGCATAATGTATCTGAAATAAAAAAAGTTTTAATGTTAGAATTTATTATAAGTGCCCAAAAATTCAAGCAAATATAAGTAACGTATAAGGATCATGTTATTTTTGATTTTTTTAAATGAATAATAACACGGAAAACATTTCCATTCTTCGTAAAATATAGGTATAAATCTGTGGGACTGAGGTAATATCCGATAATTTTTCCTCAAACAAAGCCGAAATTAATAATTTTGCTAGTAATAATACGAACATACATATATTATATTTAATTTATCTATATGTAAAATAAACACGTTTAAATAAATGTATAAACTTCTATGACGCATAAAAAAATTGTAAACATAAAGTATCTTTCGCAAACCCAGGACATAATCATTAGAAGTCGTTGACCATCATAATATTCAACCTTCAAGGATAAGTTACGTAGGTTTTAAAACGATAATTTACTATTTTTAACCGACTTCAAAAACGGGGAGGTTCTCAATTCCGTTGCTATGATTTTTGTTTATATTCCTTTGTATCTACACCGATTACGCCGAGATTTCTGAGCCGATTTACGTTACAAATTAAATTATCTATTTATGCGAAATTGCGGATTCTTGCTTTCCTATGTCTTTTTAACCGACTTCAAAAAAGGAGGAGGTTAGCAATTGGACTGTATGTTTTTTTGATATGGTGAACCGATATTGATGATTCTTCTTTTGTTCGATGCAGGATAGTTCCCATTTTGTCCAATTTTTTTTTTTTTTAAATCCATTGTGTAGTTTGGCTTTTAAATCAAAAAAACTGGAAAAATTAAGTCATCTACGTATACGTAGATGACTTAATTTTTGCTTTCCTGTGCATTTTTAGTGAAATGATACGATAGTAGAAAACAATATAAGCTCACGGTCACCCATCTAGATTTGACCTTAAAAAGTTATCACTTTTTTAGTGATAACTTTTTAAGGTCAAATTCAAACTTAGGTAACATCACAATATCAGTTATGTACTTATACTAAAACGGTGTAACTAAGGTGGCACAGGTGGGGGCTAAAAAATATTTAAACAAAAATTAAAACCGACTCCAAAAAACTGAAAAGGATAAAATAATTAAATTTTAGTTGGTACTCATCCCCTAGGAACATATTTTTGGAGTTGGTGCTAAGTTGTTTCCAGAAACCATAGATAGTGAAGCGATGAGTACCTACTAAAATTTAATTATTTTATCCTTTTTAATATTTTTAAGTCTGTTATAATTTCTGTTAAAAAAGTTTATGCGTACACAATATCATCATCATTACCCTATTCCAGCACTGCACTTGCATTTCCCCTGCTGGGCGTAAGCCTCCCCAAGGCTACGCCACACCTAGACCATGGGCCATGGTTTAACGGCCTACGTATGCGAAATTGCGACTTTTTGCTTTCCTATGAATTGCCTTTGACCTTAAAAAGTTATCACTAAAAATTGTGAAAAAAATAATTAAAACCGACTCCAAAGAAAAAGCATTTTTGGAGTTGGTGCTAGGTTGTTTCCAAAATCAATAGATAGTGAAGCACCGACTCCAAAAATTTGTTCCTAGGGGATGAGTACCTACTAAAATTTAATTATTTTATTCTTTTTAGTTTTTTGGAGTCGGTTTTAATTTTTGTTTAAATTTTTTTTAGCCCCACCTGTGCCACCTTAGTTACACCTTTTTAGTATAAGTACATAACTGATATTGGGATGTTACCTAAGTTTGAATATGGCGCTATTTTTCACAAATTCGGAAAATTTCAGCTACTGTTACCCATAGAAATAATTCAATCTTAAAAATTAAGGATTATTGTTAAAGGTGCACTGTTTATAAAATTTATTTATTTATATTTACCCTCTGCTACAGTTCGCAACTTAGGCATGTCAATAATCTCTCAATTCACAATACTTAAATATTTCATACATAAAACTTATTCCAAAATAACATGCAAACATAAAGACAACATTAAAGTGGACAAACTTAACCATCAAAAGCACCAAAACAATAGTCAATAATCAGTTTATATGTCATTAAATTTACTCTCCATGAACTCTGATAGGTTGTAAAATGGATGTCTTTCTAAAAAAAATTTTATTTTATTTTTGAATTCTGAAAACGGTAAATATGTTACTTTGATAGGTAGTTTATTGTACATGCAGATTTTTAAATTAATTCCTAGTTTTTAAATTTATAAAGGAGGTCAATTTTATTCTAAAATTTATCAAGAAATTCAATTGATTAAAATACACACACATATAGGTACACTTCCTGTTTCGCAAGATTTAGGTGGTGTTTATTATTTGTAAGTTTGTTTTTTTATATCACTTCTTAAGGTTTGTGAATACTAGGTTAGTGTTTTAATAATAAGTTTTTTTTTATATTTAATTATGCTAATGTTATTGCCAGTGGTCGGAATTGGGTGAGCTTATTTACCTACAGTTTGTAGAACAGAGATAAAAATCGGAGGCTTCCTGAAAATATTTTTTTTACCTTACCGATAATTTACCGGAATTTTAACTACGTAAATTCAAACATCAAATTAATTAATCAAAAAGTTCTCTTGCGTAAATATTCTTCCTTATAAAATTTTTCACATGGCACTTACTTTTTAATAACTTAAAAAAAAGGTTTTCATTCGACTATTTTTGATCATTTTTTTGTATGTTTGTTACGCGATAAATATTAATAATAAAATGTTTAAATTCACGTTATTAAAGACCCGGTAAATTTGCCGGTAAAAAAAATATTGCAGGGAAGTCTCCAATTTTTATCTCTGTTTTACAAACTGTAGGTAAATATACTCAGCCTATTCCAATCACTGGTTATTACTTTTCCTCTGTTTTGATTAAAACAACTATAAATAAGACAACTACGAATAAAAACATACATATCACATAGTTATTATTATTTTAAAACGCCTCTGTAGTCTAGTGGTTGAAACCACTTACCTCAGATTCAGAGGTCCGGGGTTCGATTCCTGTGGGATCAGAAATTTTCTGCTCGGTTTGGTAGGTGGTAGGGCTTTTCTAAGTCCGCCTGGCTAGCTACCACCATCTTACCTAAGTCTGCGGCCATAACAATAATGTGAACAGCATTGTTGTTTCGGCAGTTAAAGTGGTTAAAAATTAAAACCGACTTCAAAAAACTGAAAAGGGTAAAATAATTAAATTTAAGTAAGTATTCATCCCCTAGAAACATATTTTTGGAATCGGTGCTTCACTTTCTATTGTTTTTGGAAACCACTTAGCACCAACTCCAAAAATATGTTTCTAGGGGATGAATACCTACTTAAATTTAATTATTTTATCCTTTTCAATTTTTTTGAAGTCGGTTTTAATTTTTGTTTAAATTTTTTTTTTCACAATTTTTAGTGATAACTTTCTACGGTCAAAGCTAGATGGGTGACCGTTAACTTATATTGTTTGCTACTATCGTATCGTTTCACTAAAAAGTCATTGGAAAAGCAAAAATTCGCAATTACGCATATGTAGACGACTTCATAATTTCAGTTTTTTAACCGACTTCAAAAACGAGGAGGTTCTCAATTCGGCCGGTATGTTTTTTTTTTTCTATGTATGTACACCGATTACGCCGAGATTACTGATCCGATTTACGTGATTCTTTTTTTGTTCGATGCGGAATAGCTGCCATTTGGTCCCATAAAATTTTTTTCAAAAACAGTTGGGTACTTTGGTTTTAAATATAAAAAAACTGAAATTATTTATATTTAAAACCAAAGTACCCAATTGTTTTTGAAAAAAATTTTATGGGACCAAATGGCAGCTATTCCGCATCGAACAAAAAAAGAATCACGTAAATCGGATCAGTAATCTCGGCGTAATCAGCGTACATACATAGAAAAAAAAAACATACCGGCCGAATTGAGAACCTCCTCGTTTTTGAAGTCGGTTAAAAATACTCGTAGCTAGTTCCTCTGTGGTTCAGGAATTCGGGTGTAACTCGCTTCCATCGTCGGCCTTATCTTCATTTACCATCAGGTGAGATGAAGGCCAAGAATTACCTCGTTAAGATAAAAAAAAAATTGTCAGTACGCCCATACATTTCTTAGTTATACTAGTACCTATATGAACATGTGAAGTCACCTGTTCCGTAGATTTTTATTAAGCGTTTTTCATCACTACCCTATTTTTAATAGATTTAAGATAAAGCACATATGAATGAATGTAGATATTTTGCAATATGACTTTTATTATTCTGTCTTTTTGTCATTCAATTTACGGAATATGTGTCAAAAGCATGTAAACCGTAGACTAGAGATCTAAGTTAACCACAAGAAATAACGCGATGGTCTTTTAATCTGACACTTATCATAAGTCGATGATTTTTCTATATAATGGGTATGCTTAATACCTATGTATTTTGAAATATTTAATTGCAATTTTCTTATGAATCTGATACAATGGATTGCGTAATACATGGATTCAGTTTTTTTGTGATAAAACATCTTAACCTTCTTATTTTTATTTACTTTTACATCGGATATCAATTAATAATGTAGGTAAAACACTTTACCTACATTATTAATACGCTAATTATAATTTAAATCGCGTTAGATATCTCTAAATGCGATTTAAATCAGGTAATTTATGATGATAGTGCGGTAGGTTTTTGCAAACCAGTTGACGGATGTTATTATAGTCACGAGTATGTAAATACTAATTTCGGCACGTGTAGGTATCATAATTTTTAACCGCCTTCAAAAAGGTTCTCAATTGGGTTGTTTTTTATGTATGTACACCAATGATGCAGAGTCCCGTACATCTTACTTAAAGTCATTTTCCCGTTATACAAAATGTTATACAATAAAGTATATAAATATATACAACTAGATGGCAAACAAGCTGACGGCCCACCTGGTGGTAAGTGATAACCGCCGCCTAAAGACACCTGTAAAAAACAAGGTAAAATCACTTGATATTGAAGGTGCGTTGTCATCCTGGGGCCTAAGATAAAATGCTGTCCATGCCCAGTAATTACACTGGCTACCTTTCTCTTCAATCCGAAACACCACGACAGTACCTAACTGTTTCACGGCTTAAATAGTAAAGCTGTAGTACCTACTCAGACGACCCTATATACGGGCCTACCACCTAGTGATTTCCTGTACAAAATATTTTTTCATGACAAGTGACAGTTTTACAATTATCAATATAATGGCAACACTATAACGTCAAAGGAGATGTTCGATATTGGTACTCGAAAGCCCCCCACGATAAATTATATATTATGCGAAAGCTTATGCTCAGAGGATCTTGAATATACCCTTTTTTCATTTTAATACCCCTGCATTTTTGAGTAATTTTGAAAAGTGTATGCAAGAATTCTAAGCTTCTTATCCAAGTTTCTCTGACAAAATACAGTAAAAAATAATTTGAAATCATTATTATTAGTCAGAAACAAGTGCAGAAACTAATTTGCCATGTTCTTCTAGCATTTACAATAAAATATAATTGCAAAATAGTCGTAGGCTGAACCAAATCAACCCCATGCCTAGTTATTAAAAAAATATTTGACTAGACAATAGACGACATTGACGTTTTAAACTATGTCTGGGATGAGTCACATTTTTTAAAATGGAATTTTACATCTCTGGATAACAGTTTTTTGACCAGAATATAATGTTATTTTTTATTTATATGCAGGCATTTAAAATTATAGTTTTGATATCATAATATTCTTTAATATATACTCTTTCTTCCCATATAACTTTTGTCTTGGGGGGTAGCTGAGTACCAGCCCCCATACATTTTCAGAACATGTCCTTTTTATACATGGCCAAAGGACTTGCATCCAGGCTATGTAAGATTAATAAAAAAAAAAATTTATAATTATATCACTCAATATATACAAAAGAAAGGAAATAACTTTATTGATCTGTCTGTCAGACTTCTGAGTCCATAATTCCTAGACCAAAAACGCACGTTTTTCCGAACGTTTTAAAAATATGGCTACAGATTATAGAGATTGTCTTAATATGGCCTCCTATATTGCCATATTTGTTTTTTTTAATGGATGCTCTAAAATATTTTTGTACGTAGTTTTAACCATTTTTTGTCATTTTGTAATGTACTGTACGTGTTCATAGCTGAAAATGAAACATCTCCTTTACTTCAAGGCAAGAAGAATCTGTTTCCCTCTCACAAAAGTCCCCATGCTGGGAAGAAGGCCCTTGGATCTGTACTTAACCCCTCCGGGGAATGATGGGCATTATCCGTATCATTGACGATCTAGAAGTTACGAACAGCCTGAAGCCTCTACAATTGCGTCAAGACGTCACATCGCCTTCTATCGGGTTGGTAATTTGGTTTACAATGGGGAGTGCTCTGAAGAGCTTTTAATATCATTCCACCTTACCCACTACTCAAGAGCGTGCCGGTCTATCAGTTGAAATCATTAATTTACTGTTTCCACCTGAATACCACTCACAAAAAAGGAGATGTTAAAGTTTTGGGCCAGCATGAGCAACATTTTAGATTGTAGACAATAATGTACTAAATAACATGGTCTCCAATAAATAATCATCATCATCATCATCATCATCACCAGCCTATAAACGTCCTACTGCTGGGCACAGGCCTTCCTACATGGAAGGAACACAGGAGAAGTCTGGGCCATAGCACCACCACGCTGGCCCAATGCGGGTTGGTGGGTTAAAGCGGTTGTAGTAACAACCGGGACCAACGGAGGAGCTCGAGATTATAAATTTTGGTTGACCCATCCCAGGGTTGACCATGGCGAAAGTTGCTTTGTTTTCGTATTCGAAACCATAGCGCTCAAACCAATACGCCACCGAGCTCCTCCTCAAACCAATACGCCACCGAGCTCCTCCCAATAAATAATACAAAACCCTTTTATTTTAATGCAAAAAAATACGAAATAAAATAAGTATTGTTTATAATAGCAATATAGAAGTCATATAAGTGCCCAAAAGTGCATAGTCCAAAGCCACAATAACGTTGTTAAAAGTTTACTTTATTGTCATATTGACATTTATTAAAATTATCATTCCGTAATTACAACCGTGAATGTGGTTGGGGAAAAAGAATCTTCGCATTTTTTTTAAAAATTCAAAAATTTTTTATATAGTTTCTTTACATTTAACTAAAGTATGTAGGTACCATTTTGTTTGATAACTTTTTGCCATCTTGTAGGTAGGGACATGATCCCATTGCTATAGAAATTTTGGGGCTTCTGATCAAAATACCGCGACAAGTGGTTTTGGCAGTCCTCTCGTGATGTTAACCTGACACTGCCTAGAGAATTCTGAAGAGAGCGAAACAGGTCGAAATCTGAAGGTGCAAGGTCAGGACTATACGGCGGATGCATTAACACCTCCCAGCCAAACTCTCTTATTTTTTGCTGAGTGGCTAAAGATGTGTGAGGTCCAGTGTTATCATGATGAAAAACCACACCCCTTCTGTTAATTAATCCCGGCCGCTTTCTCTCATCTTCTTGCTTTAATCTCATCAGTTGTTCGCAGTAGAGATCAGAATCGATGGTCCTGCTTGGTGGTAACAGCTCATAATGAATAATGCCCTTCCAATCCCACCACACACACAGCATCACCTTGTTGCGAGTTAACCCGGGTTTCGTCACAGTCTGTAAAGCCTGACCGGCCTTTGACCACGACTTTTTTCGCACGTTCTTGTCGTACGTGATCCACTTTTCATCACAAGTTATCAGCTTCTTCAAAAATGGTTCGGTTTCATTACGTCGTAATAAAGAATCAAAAATGAGTACACGGTTCATACGATTTCTTTCAGGGAGCTCGTGGGGTACCCAAATATCGAGCTTTTTTGTGTACCCATTTTTTTTTAAATGCGCCAAAACTGTTTTGTGGTCAATTCCTAGTTCTTCAGCGACGTTGTAACTACTGATGTGCCGATCTTGCTCCAGTTTTTCAAAAATGGCATCAATTTTATCCGTTACAGGGCGACCAGACGTGCATCTTTGACATCAAAATTTCCGGATTGAAAACGCGTAAACCAAATTTGTGCTACTCTCACAGACACTGCACTAGGTCCATAAACATCGCAAATTTTTTTCGCGACTTGCGTTGCATTTTTACCTTTTTTGTAGTAAAATTATAAAATGTATCGAATTTCTTCATTAGATTCACTCATCTTGACAGTACGAAAAACAAATGAACACACATTTTCCTAATTTGAATTTGGAATTATCTTCTCTAAAATCTAAACTTTTAATGATACCAAAACCAGCCAGATACAAATAGTACAGCCAAAGAGATTTTATTACAACTTCATACATACCATAATGCGAAAAGACTTTTTCCCCAGCCTATTATTGAGTGCGCTGGAAGTGTTTTTATTGTATTTCAAATTTGTTTGACCCTGGCTATGAAGAAATAAAACAGCAAAATTTAACGTTAAGTCGTAAAAAAAACTGAATTGTATTATGATATTGACATTTTATTTTCTAAAAATGGCGACCTCTGTGATATTTTTCAATAAATAAAATATGTTTGCCGCTGCAAGTCAAGATTTATGGAAACGATAAGGTAGGATGGATTTTTACAAAAATAACTGTACGAAAAATGGTGCTTATAAACTGGCCCAAATCTCATAGGAACTTTTGCTATCTCCTTTCGTAGGTCGTTTTTTGATAGTGCCAGCCTTCATGGTATAATTTCACGACATTTTGATTCCTTAAAAAAGGCGTGATATGATACCTTAATCTGTCAAGCGGCGTTATACCTCTGGAGGTCTATGACAGTTGAACAATCTCTGTTCAACTGTCATAGACCTTGAAGTCTGGAATCTGATGTTCGACGGGTTAAAAAACTGGCACGGTGAAGATGGCTAGGACAGTAAGGTCAACCTGCACTAGCTGTCTTCGGATATGGACTCTTCTTGCCGCTTCACATGTGGTGTTGTAGCCTTTGGTGTAGTCGCATTTAACCTCTGAGCCTTTATGCATATTTATATTTTTGACGACCGGCTGGTCGAGCGGTCTGTAGCCCTTGCTATGCAGACTACTCGGTCAAGAGATCCCGGGTTCGTATCCCGGTAGGAGCAAATGTTTGTTTGATGAGTACGAGCATTTACGAGTCATGGATGTTTATAACTATTTTTATTTAGTATATTTCTAATATTTATATACATATACATATTATCAGCGGCGGGAAGGGATGGAATACCAAGGATTTTTATAAAAATGGCCAGAAATGAATTATCACCTATTATCACACATCTTTGTTGTTTGTGTTTTCAACAAGGAATTTTTCCACTCTAAAACAATAAATTATCCATCCGATATATAAGAATGGGGACAGAGGCGATATAAATAATTATAGACCGATTTCAGTACTGCCAGTAATTTCAAAAATTATAGAGAAAGTTATTAAACAGAACACAATGTGTCAAACTTAATAGTGGCCTCCTTAGTTCTGATAAAACAACTTCTAATTTCGGTGTTCCTCAAGTAAGTGTCCTAGGACCTACACTATTTCTTGCCTACATAAATGACCTGACCGAACTCAACATAGCGAATGGAAAAGTTTTTTCCTATGCAGACGACACAGCCATTCTTTTCCACGGTGCGAACTGGTTGGATGCATACAAACTGTCTGAAGCGGGACTCCGTGAAGTAATCAGATGGCTAAACATTAATTTACTTTCTTTCAATACCTCCAAAACAAATTATATTGCTTTCTCAATAAGAGATTTAACACAACCCGACCCTCAACTAACAATTTCTGCACATTACTGTGACGATAATGTTATTATTTGCCCAGCCGCTTACTCGAACAAAATTTGCCTCAACACAATTTAGTACCCAATCTGTAAGAATATACAATAGAATTAATCGCTAAGTAAAAATATACACAAAATCATCCAGAGAATGCAAAAAAGCAGTCACATCATATCTCAAGTGTTTATCATATGATGACACAGAAAACTTGCTATCTTTTGAAAGCTAGAATTTATAAAAAATATTTTTCACCACACACCACACACACATACACTCACTGGCTCACTCCAAAATACGCGTATTACACAAAACTACTGAATTTTATTTCTTATTTAAATACCAGCCTTGAGACACGCATTTTGTTACAAATACAATGTTATTGTTTAATATTAATTTCAAGTGTTAAACGCCACAGAGAAGAGGGTACTCTTCTAATACAGGTTCTACAAACTTAAAAAAAGATGTACTAACCCATATAATGTAATGTACTTGAAAGTTTAAATAAAGATTATTATTATCTATTATATTATTATTATCAATATTTCTCCGTTACCACTAGGTAACGGATCTATAACACAAGCTCTTATGATGAAGCTCTAATAATAATTATTATTATTATTATATCTGGCTCCGGTACCTGTATCTAGTCCTAAAAAATTAGGTAAGTAGGTTCTTGTGCCTTTTCCATCAAACAAAAGTGCCATTCAAATCCTCTGATAGTAAGTGGTTACCGTAGCCTATAGTGCTTATAAACCCAAAGGCAAAACTCACAGTTGTCTACATATTGTTCATATCCGAGACATCAAGGACAGATCGTGATGTCGATGATCATCATAAATCAACCAGTATTATAATCTAAGTGGAATCATGAATACTTAATTTAATTACTGTTCTTATAGTAATATTGCTAGTTTGAAATGAACACATTAAGCCTAGTTAGATTAGGTAGGTTAGAATATAACTGCTGCATAAATAATACGGAATAAAATCGGTAAACATGAGTATGACCTATATAATGGTAGCATATAACACTTGAAGCACCTTAGGCACTCACGATCACGAGTTGCCTACCCTGTAGAAATCAAAAGAAAGAATCATGCTACCAGGACCAGGGGTACTCTTTACAGTCGAACATAGGAGTCAAGTCCCGCTGGTCACCAATAATGTATTATAATCACGGAATAGATAAAGGTGGCGACCTACCAAGGAGATGGGTCGCCTATCCGGCCATCGACAACTTTTGATTGGCACGATTTTGTTTTCCATTGTTCTTTTGTGTTTCATCCGTCATTCTTGTCTTCTATATTCTTGTTGGATAAACGTTTATTCTTATACTGAATAATAAATTGTTTCCTTAAATAAGCTTGGAGACGCCTCAATTCTGCGAATATAATAAATCTTATTCCGGGTCGATTCCCGGCAAAACCAGTATGGTTATATATTATTGCGGCGCCCACAGTTATAATGTATTTAGGTTTATGTTGTACCTGTTTTCGCCGCAGGGCAAGGGCTGGATCATACCAGTCATTACAGCACCCCCAGGATGTCGCTCACCGCCTTGATGTCCCCGAAAACTTTCTGGAGCCGGCTATTCTATGTAGGTAGCCCGGTATTAAATAAACCATTCCTTTGTATTGTAGCGCACGGCTCTTTCCTCTGCTACCATGCAAGCTCTGCACAGTCAACTGGCCGTTATTAGAATGTTAGCTATTCTCTGCCGTTACACCTATATTAAAAAGTTTCCTTTTTAGGGTACAAATTAACACGAGCCATAAACGTTAGGCGTTACAAGCCAGTACGTATCTCTAGTCTATGGTTATGAGTGTTGTTCTTTGTGAAGCCTGTCTGTACATGACGGCTGATTCCTTTGCACAGAACTAAACGAATCAACCCAAACCTATAAAATTCAATATTCGGGTGATTATTTGAAATTTGGTTAACTTGGTGTTAGCATCAATTTTCACAATATTATAATTTATTTATCCAATATTTGAAACTACTAAGCGATGTTATAAAGTCCATTTCATTCGGTCACTCATTTTGATATATATAATAATATTCTTTATTTCCAAAAATTGACATTTCTTACTCCAAATATTAGGCCCTAGCCATGTAAGATCTCCCGAATTTAGGATTCATTTCACTGTAATTATAATTCTATAAGAATAATTTGATCAAACTCTATTTAAATTCGTTTACTATTACAATACTAACATTGTGATTACGATTTAATTTATAATAACAATATGTTTCATCACATTATTTTAAGTCAAAAAGTGTAAGCGATAAAAAATATCAGGCCCTAGTCATTTACGAAATTCAAAAATACGCGGCATCCAAGCATATACCTTTTTCATAACTCACTCAATACGATAGCATCGGTGGCAAGTTAGTTGCAAACACGACCCAAGCCGCGGCACCCCTTTTGTTATTAGTGCGGTCGCCGACTTTGCTGCGCAAACACGTGCTGTGTCAGTCAAACTCTCAGGCCCTAGGTAAGTCGTTTTAAAGATAGCTAATTACTAATTAATCTCATTACTTATTGTAAATATGAGTTTTGTCTGCCTTGTTTTTTTGACCGCCTATTGGTTCTGATATTGATTTTAAATAATAGGTTTCATTTGATTTTGTTTCATTTCGTCAGTCCCTAAACGGTCAGCCCTAGTCGTAATAGTGACTAGGGCCTGACGCCACATCAAGGGACTGATGGTCATACTGTGTGATGCATGGTTTTAAACATAATACCAATGTATTTGTTGTAGAATATGGCGCCTAGAAAGAAAAAACATTGTCTAAAGAGGAAATTGCAAAAAAAAAGGCTGAAGAGGCAAAGACGCAGATTTTTTTTATATACAAAGCACGACAAATGACGCAACACCACCTGATGTGAAGCAGTAAGAAGACTCCATATGCTAAGACAGCTAGTGCAGTTCAGACACTGCTCTAGCTGCCTCCACCTTGCCGACCCGAAAGGTGCTTTTTCACGCCTCTTTCGAAGGAACCCGTGTTATAGGAAGAAGGGAATACATGTGCTAGCAAAGAATTCCAAGTTCTGGAAGTACGACAAAGAAACGAGGTACTCAATTTCTTTGTTCATGATGTTGAGGTGGAGACGGTAAATTGATGAGTACCAGCACGCGTGGTCCTGAGTAGTAAGGGAGAAGGTGGCATAAAGTCAAAAAGCTCTTCAGAGCACTGTCCGTGATATAGCCGATAGAAGGCGCTAAGCGACGCAATGTCTCGACGCAATTGCAGAGGCTCGAGTTTGTTGGTGACCCCTACATCGCCAACGATACGGACAGCACGACGCTGCAATCTGTCCAGGGCATCGAGGAGGTACTTGGCGGAGCCATCCCACAAGTGCGAGCAATATTCCACGCAAGACCGGACCTGGGTTTTGTAAAGCAGGCATAATTGGCCAGGTGTGAAAAATCGACGCACCTTGTTCAAGACACCGAGCTTCCATGAGGCTGTTTTGATCACGGTTTCGATGTAGTTCCTGGAATTCAGATCGCAACATATCTCCATGCCGAGCAAGTGTAACGAGCATTGTGCCGAAAGAGTGGTGCCCTGACGAAAAGGCGACATTTTGGCTGTGAACGCGCATACCTGTGTCTTCTTAATATTGAACTCAACAAGATTGTTAGATCCCTATTCCGATATTCAACACCCTGTTGAGCTCAATGGTAAGATTCTCTCTCTCTCTCTCTCGGTTTTAGCGCGCCCAGGACCATAATTTCCCCTATGCACTGTACTGTCATCCGCATAGAAATGAATGTTTCCTAACGGAAGCATATCATTGATATTAAGAAGAAAGAGTGTGGGGGATAGAAAAGAGCCTTGTGGTACACCAGCATTCACTGACATGAACCGCGAAGCGCATCCATCTGCAAGGACACGGATTTTTCGCTCATGCAGGAAGCCGGCAATCCAGTTACAGAGCTGAGCGGGCAGACCGTATGCCGGGAGCTTGGAGAGAAGATCCCTGTGCCAGACCCGATCAAATGCTTTGGCAATGTCAAGGCTAACAGCCACTGACTCACCACGTTTGTCAATAGCTTCACCCCAGACATGCATTAAATACGCTAGAAGATCACTCGTTGACCGTTTCGGCCGAAACCTGTGCTGTCGATAATTAATTAATGACCGACCTTCTAGGTTTCGGATCAGCTGTTTATTTATGATCCGTTCCATGATCTTGCAAAGAACTGAGTTGACAGCTATTGGGCGGTAGTTAGCTGGGTCTGAACGGTCTCCCTTTTTGGAACTTTAGAAGGCTGACTATTTAAAATAATTGTTAATTACTTAAAAGACTATTAGTTTGTAAGTATTGAACTAAAAGTACAATTTGATTGTTAAGAAATATTGCTACATTATTTTCATGTGCATAATTAAACAAATAATTTCTATGATTATGGTTCATATAATTTCTGAACTTAAGATATAATTTGTTGTTTAAGTTGATTTTGCAATAAAAAGGCGATTTGACATATTAACCGTGTTTGGCGTCAGTCCCTATTACGTCTCGTCAGTCCCTAGAACACTGATTTAAAAAAATCATAAATTTCTCTAAAAATATCAAGTAAAGAGACTGGGCCTTTTAGATGCAGCAAAGTAGATGTTATACCCACAGCAAAGAATATAAACTTTTCTGATTTATAACTAAAAACACCACCTTCAAAATTACGTCAGAAGTTAACCAAATTTCAAATAATCACCCATTCATTCATTACATTTTTAGATCTCACTTCCATAAGAGGAAACTAAAGACAAAGTTAAGTAGTAAAAGGAAATCTTAAGATTTTTCCTATTGTTTCTACCGAGTTCGGCCGTATCGAGTGTGTTAAAGCTATATACAGCCAAGTTCCTCCGTTACTATGGTTACCTTGTTTTGTTACTCCGTTTTACTGTCAATAAAAGTTTTCCTATTAAAAATCTGCTCTCACAGTTTTATTTACTCTAACATGGTAGCAGAGCGTTAGGATTATTATAGTGATTATAAAGCGCTATAAAAAACGTTACTACATTAAGTTGCTGAAGAATAGTCAACCGTAAGTCATGCAAAATTTAAAAATTGATATCGGTCGCCTAGAAGGCAAAAGCAACTGGGCAACCTGGAAGTATAAGATGATGATACTTTTAAAAACTCACCAGAAAGGAGCCCTAGACATAGTAAATGGAACCTTGAGAGAGCCTGAACGTCCAAATCAGGGTGCACAGACAGAGGCTATCAAAAGCTATGAAGTCGAGTACCAGAATTATTGTCACACAGATGGTACAGCTTTGCTTTTACTCACGGCTTATATGTCGGAAGAGACGCTACACAAAAGTTATGAGATTTTCTACATCCAAAGAAGTCTGGGATGAGCTACACAGATTGTTTGATGGTGTTTCAGAAGATCGGAGTTATGATCTTTGCATGCAATTCTTTGGATACAAAAAAGATCCCAGTCATGACATCGCGACACACATGTCCAAGATGAAAAACCTATGGTATGATATGAAGAGTGAGTTACTGAAAGTAGAAAAGTCAGAGTTACCAGACATACTTTTGATCTGCAAAATTCTAGACACCTTACCCGAAGAATACTTCTCTTTCAAATCAAGCTGGTTACTCATGTCAAAAAAGGATCGAACTGTCGAAAATCTTACGAGCCAACTTTGCTCTCATGAAAAAGCACTGTCCTGCAAGTCTGAAGGTACTAGCAGCATGGAAGCCCTTGAGCTTAGAGTCGCAAGGAATAAAGAAAACTTACCCAAGAAAAATGCAAACCGTAAATGTAATTACTGTGGGAAATTGGGACATGGTGTGAAGAAGTGTCATGTTTGGAAATCAGATGGGCGGCCACCCAAGAATTCAACTAATACTAGGAATACTACTAACATGATGTTACTGGCGATAGATTCAAGTCAAAATAAAACAGAAAATGAGATTTGGTATATAGATAACGGTGCGACTAATCATTGTACATTTAGACCAGATATATTTCAAAGTTTTAAATATTTTGATCAATCTCATACAGTAACTACTGCAAGTGGTCAGTGTATAGAGGCAGTTGGGAAGGGCACGGTTCAAATTAAGTCCAAAGTAGATAATGATTGGTATGATATTATTTTAAACGAGGTTTGGTATGTGCCTTCAGTGCATAAAAATTTATTCTCTGTCTTAGATGCTCAGGATAGGCTTGAAAATAGTATTTTTGAGTCATCAAGAGAAAGGTGTTGCTTAAAAGTCAATAACAAGACATTATTGGTTGGCAGAAGAAATAAACATGGAGGTCTGTATAAATTAGATGACACTACTATGAAAAATGTAGAAGTCAATCAATTGTCAAAGTCAGATCTATTGCAGTTATACCATGAAAGAATGGGTCATCAAAACAAAAGGCACATAAAACAAATTATGGAAAGAGAGTTTAATATCAAAGTGAGTCTAAATACGGAGCTATGTGAAGGCTGCGTCTATGGAAAAGCTCATCGTTTAAAATTTGGTACAAGAGACAGAGCTGTCAGGCCTGGTCAGCTAATACACGCTGATGTGTGTGGACCTTTTAACTTTTCACTATTGAGTTGTAAATATTTCGTTCTGTTCAAAGATGACTTCAGTAAATATCGTTTTGTTTACTTTCTTAAAAGAAAGTCAGAAGTACAAATAAAGCTTAAAAATGTAATTGCTGAATGTACATCGGCTGGTCATCCAATTCAAGAATTCCTGAGCGATAATGGAGGTGAGTTTGATAATGAACAAGTTCGAAATATATTACTTGAAAGTGGCATTAAGCAACGTCTCACCATGCCTTACACGCCGCAACAAAATGGTTGTTGCGAACGAGAGAATCGTACTATTGTGGAAGTAGCACGTGCTATGATGCATGCACATTACAAGTTCCCTCAAGGTTTCTGGACTGAATTAATAAATACAGCTACCTACATATTAAATAGAACGGGACCAACACAAGCAGAAGGTAAATCCCCTTACGAATTGTGGTACGATAAAAAGCCATCAATTAAACATTTGAGAATTATTGGTAGTAAGTGTTTTGCTCATGTGCCCAAGCAAAAGAGACATAAGCTGGACAAAAAGGCTCAAGAATGCATTTTGATTGGCTATGACGGAGATGAAGGATACAGATTTTGGGACGTTGCGAAGAATATCTTGGTAAGGTCAAGGGATGTCCTATTTAATAAAATACCTATATCAAATGTCTCTAATGAATTTTAAATTGATCCTAATCCTAAAGATATACATGAAGAAAACAATGAAACTTCTGATGATGTTGAAACTTTAAATGATGACTTTAAGGATGCTAATGAAGATATTGACGATGAAGAAGAAGAAGCGGATGAAAGCCGGCGAGTATTGAGAGATCGAACAAAACTTCAAGCTCCTATGAAACTGATGGATTATGTATTGCTAGCAGAAAATGAGATGCTTAACGAACCATCCTCATATAAAGAAGCCATTGAAAGTGATAATTTAAATAAATGGAAAAGCGCAATGGAAAGTGAGATGAAATCTCTAGCAGAAAACGATACTTGGGAGTTAGTTAACCAACCTGAGAACCGCAAAGCACTGCCATGTAAATGGGTGTTCAAATTAAAGACTAATCCAGATGGCACTATCGAAAGATTTAAGGCTCGTTTAGTCATAAAAGGATTCTCTCAAAAGAAAGGTCTGGACTACGACAAGACTTTTAGTCCGGTTGCAAAATTAACTACCATAAGAACTTTACTCAGTGTAGCTGCTAATGAGAAAATTTCACTAGTACAATTTGATGTGTCTACTGCTTTCCTCAACGGGGATCTAAAAGAAGACATTTATATGAAACAGCCAGAAGGTTTCAGTGATGGCACAAAGAAAGTGTGTAAGCTAAAACGTAGTCTGTATGGGCTAAAGCAAGCACCAAGATGCTGGAATGAATGCATCGACCACTTTCTCAGTACATCGAAATTTGTTCAAAGTGAAGCTGATCCCTGTCTGTATATACGAAACAGCAACGGTAAAAAGTCGATGTTGGCACTGTATGTCGACGATGGACTTGTAGCGGCTTCGGACTCCAATGATGCCAGTATATTTATTGAAGAGCTGAAATCAAGATTTAAGATCACTACAAAACCTGCTTCATACTTTTTGGGCCTAGAATTAAATATAACATCAAATGGTAGTATACAAATCAACCAGGCTGCTTACACAAAGAAAATTCTAGAGAGATTCGGAATGAGTGGTTGTAAACTAGTCAAAACACCCATATTGAAAGATGTTGACTCTAAAGCTGAAAAAGAAGATGGGGTTCGGTTTCCTTACAGACAAGCTGTAGGTGCACTAACATATTTAATGGTTGGCACACGACCAGACATTGCATATGCAGTAGGTATCGTGTCCAGAAATCTAGAAAACCCGTTAACACAAGATGTTATCAGGGTAAAAAGAGTCTTAAGATACCTTAGTGGAACCATAAACTATGGAATCATGTACAAAATGGGTACAAATAAAACTATACAATGTTATAGTGACGCGGATCATGCTGGGGATTTAAACACAGCACGCTCAACAACAGGAGTGGTCTGTATGTTCTCTGGTGGAGCCATTGCATGGAAGAGTCAAAGACAAAAGACAGTTGCGATCTCTACAACAGAAGCTGAGTTAGTGGTAATGAATAATAGACGTGTATTCGTAACACCGTTTATTGCGAGACTGTCTTACCCTACTTTACATGATATTTCTTATAGCTAACTTAATTACCGATACCTACCAAATACAATATTAATATATAACACCTCCACCCTTATTACTAACTTACATACTGAACTTAACACTACGTACATAGATTATTTATTTATTGACTTAACTAATTTTATAATCTTTCATCTGCCCATATCTTGCCGGGCGGGTACGCAGTCTTTTAGGTCTCATACTAACTGTATTACTATTATTGTCCAAGTCATCTTTTGATCGGGGCACGGGCGCTGTGTCGTCGGGCCTTAGTGCACTAACCGTACCATCCTCCCCCTCCGCGCTCTCGGCAGATGAAGCCGTCACGCTTGGAGTTTCTGGATCATTCCCCAATACCAACTCCTCTGATGATAACGGCAACACTAATGAGCTCCTAGATTTCCTAGTCGTTGTTATTTCCGAAGTTATGACCGAACTACCGGTAACACCCGACACCCTGCGCTTTAATTGATCAATATGTCGATGTACCTCAGTTCCAACACTCGACCTGATCCTATAGTCTACGTTGCCTACTCTCTCCCCTACTGTCCCCGGTAACCAACGATCCTGTCCTCTGTAGTCGCGATACCACACGTGTTCCCCCGCCTCCAGTAGTCGACTAGCCCCGCCTGCACTCGCTATACTTAGCGCTTGTCGCTGACCTACTCTGGTTGTTCGCTCTGGTCTCAATCTGTCTAAGCGCATTCGTAATTTACGACCTTGTAATATTTTTGATGGACTCTCACCTGTCGTGTAGTGTTCCACATTTCGATATGCTAATAGAAACCTACACAGAGCCGTGTCAACGTCTACCCTTTCTTTGAGCGCCTTTTTAATCGTGCGCTTACAAATTTTTACTGCGTTTTCTGCCGCCCCGTTTGAAGCTGGGTGGTACGGTGCCGTAAAAATTTGTTCTATTCCATTTTTTTCCAAAAATGCCTTAAAATCTGCGCTCGTGAAAGGGGGCCCGTTGTCACTAACAAGCTGCCTCGGTAGGCCGAACCGTGACCATAACTGTCTTAGTGTCGAGACCACCGCTTGTGTAGTTCGTTGCATCCTAATGCACTCAATCCATTTGGAACACGCATCGACTACTACTAAAAAGTGTTACCCGCGATAGGCCCTAAGAAGTCGACGTGTAGGCGGCTCCAGGGGCGCTCCGGCCAGGGCCAGGCGCCCGGCGCGCTGGCGGGCGGCGCCGTGGCCACGCTCGCGCACACGGCGCACCCGCGGCACGTTGCCTCCACGGCCTCGTCGACCCCCGGCCACCACACATAGCTCCGAGCCAATGACTTCGTTTTCACGATCCCCATGTGAGAATCATGCAATTCTGCCAATACTCTGCTTCTACACGAGTGTGGTATCACTACCCGATGTCCCCACTTAATACAACCTAATTCAGTATAAAACTCATTTTTCCTGTTATAATACGGTTTTAACTGTTCCATTTCTATACTAGCCGGCCAACCATCATCGATATAACTTCTAACTCGACTTAGCACAGGATCCGACGACGTCTCTTTTTTTAGAAAATTATAATCTAAGAGTATAGCCTCCGTTGCAAAGTGTAAATATGTTTGTTCCGGCAAGTCTTGTTCGCTCGCCGCGGTCACCTCTTTATGTGTTTTGATTAAGCGTGAAAGGGCATCTGCCATGTTTTTATCTGTATTTACGTACTCTATGGCGAAGTCATAAGCCGATAGCTTAATCGCCCAACGCTGGAGTCGACTAGCCGCAGTAACCGGCACCCCACTATTAGGTCCAAATATGCTAACTAATGGTTTATGGTCGGTGCGAAGTGTAAACTTCATACCATATATGTATTGATGAAATTTATCGACCGCGAAAATGATCGCTAGTGCCTCCTTATGAATTTGGCTGTAATGTGTCTCCGGCGGCGTGAGCGCCCGTGACGCGTACGCGACTACCCGCTCGGAGCCGTCGGGCGCGCGCTGTGCCAGGACGGCGCCGAGCCCGTGCGCGCTTGCATCACACGTCAATACTATAGGCAACGTTATATCATAATGTACTAGCACTTTTGCACTACATAATAATTGTTTAACTTCATGGAATGCTTTGATTTGCTTTCTTCCCCAATAAAAGTGTTTACCCTTTTTCACCGTTTGTGTTTTTGTGTTTTTTTTTTTTTTGTTTTTTTGTTTACTCATAAAGAGGGACCAAGTACGTGGATAGGTTTTTAATAAATTTAGCATAAAAGTTTACCATTCCGAGGAAAGATTTCAACTCTGTAGTGTTAGTGGGATGAGTCATATCTACTATTGGTTTAATCTTTTCGGGATTAACCCTAACTCCATCCTTATCTATGAGAAATCCTAAATATTCTACCTGCTTAACCAAAAATTCACATTTGTTCTTTTTAATTTTGAGGCCGTTTCTTTCTAATATGTTTAATACTAGTTCTATAGTTTTTAAATGATCCTCCCTATCTTTATTACTAATTAAAATGTCATCATAAAATATTTTCACATTGGGTACATTTTTAAACAAATTAACCATAAATTTTTGGAAAATACCTGGACTGGAGGCTAAGCCGTACACCAATCGCTTGTATCTAAATAACCCACGGTGTGTATTGATAACCGTATAAGATGTTGAATTTTCATCCAATTCTAATTGGTTATAGGCTTGCGACAGGTCTAACTTCGTAAAAAAAACGTTTCCACTCAAATCACTGAATAAGTCTTCTACTTTTGGAACTGGGTACTTATCGACTAATAAGACACGATTAAGTGTTACCTTATAATCCGCGCATAACCGTAAACTCCCATCCGCCTTTCGCGCTATCACCAGAGGAGTGGCCCAGTCGGAGCGGTCAACGGGCTCAATGACGCCCGCGCTAAGCATTGAGTCTAGCTCAGCGTCAACGCGCGCCCGCAGCGCATACGGCAGGGGCCTCGCGCGGCAGAACACGGGCTGCGCTCCCGTCCGCACGCACAGCTGCACCCGAGCGCCCGTGTACCGACCCAGCGACCCGTCAAATAACGCCTTATGCCTGGAAAGTATTTCATTCAATTGCTCAGCTTTATTGATTTTTCCTTTGTCACCACTAGAGATAGTGAGTAACTTAACTTTTGGGACATCGATATTTAATTCTGACAACCACTGGCGACCTAGTAGTGAGGTAGTTCCGTTGTCTATGACATATAAGTCCAAAACCTTTTTAATGTTCTGGTATCGTACCTCAGCATCTAAGTAACCTAGTGGTCGTATTATTGAGCCATCATAAAAAGTTAATTTCAAATTACAAGAATTTAAGCGAAAATCTGAAAAATGATTTTCATATGTGTTTTTACTAATACAAGACAATGCTGAGCCCGTATCTACTTCCATTTTCATTACCCTATTATTTACCCAGAGAGACATACACACCGGTCTGTATTTTGTTAGGGACATTTGGTACATCGGCTCCTCGGCGCCGCTGTCACCAGAGTGGTCATCACTCGCTGTCCTGTCTATCTCACTGTTACCGGGCGCCGGCTCCGACACCCAATAAGCACTGGTGGATGCGCGTGCGCCGCGCGAGCGCTCGCCACGACCGCGCCCGCGCCCCTCGCGCTGCCTCTCTCTGTCGCCCGCTGACGCTGCCGCTGGCCGTCTCGCACCATCTGACCGTCTCGAATGTTCCACTGCACTCCCGAATTTATTCGGACACATTCTTTTTAAGTGACCTATCTTTTTACACCAGTCGCACACAAACTGTTTATACCGACAATCCACTGCACGATGCCTATTGTCGCCACACACTATGCATTTATACGATGCATTAATCCTGTGCACCTCCACTAGCTTGCCCATGGCTCCCGTCTCCACCGCTTCCGCGTCCTTCTCCGCCGCTTCTAGTGACATCGCTAATTTCACAGCTTTGTTGTAGTTCAAGGTCTCCTCCGCGAACAACCTTTGTCGTGTGGTATCGTTCCTAACACCACACACAAACTGGTCCCTTAAATTTTCTTCGAGTCCCGCGCCGAATTCGCAAAATCTGGACAGCTTCTTTAAGTCCGCCACATAGTCTGCAACTGATTCGCCGTCAAGCTGCCGCCTCTGCCTAAACCGATATCTTTCTGCCAAAATCGACGGTTTTGGTTGTAGATGAGCCCGTAACATGTCCACTGCATCCCTGTAGCTCAATGACGATGGTTTTTTTGGACTCGCCAACGTCGACAGTAGCTCGTAAGATTCTTCGCCCATCACCGATATCAACGTGGCCAGCTTGATGTTGTCTTGTATATTGTTTGCGACAAAATACATGTCAAGTCGCTCACAATATGCTGCCCAGTTCCCGGTTTTCACGTCAAACTCCCTAATCTGTCCAACAGACATGTTTTTCCCTTTCCGTTAATCCTCGTCGCCAGTAATGAATAATAGACGTGTATTCGTAACACCGTTTATTGCGAGACTGACTTACCCTACTTTACATGATATTTCTTATAGCTAACTTAATTACCGATACCTACCAAATACAATATTAATATATAACAAGTGGCAGCCAGTGAGGCGTCGCGTGAGCTAGTATGGATCGTACGGTTAGTGAGTGAGATGACAGAACTACAGGAGATACCCACGCTTTATGTGGATAATGAATCTGCAATTAAGTCAGCTCATAACCCGCCATATGAATACCACCAAAGAACTAAGCATATCCGTGTTAGATTTTTCTTTATACGCGAACTAGTAACAGATGGTGTATTGAGAGTGGAGAAGATTGCGTCAGAGTTACAGGTTGCAGACCTTATGACAAAACCTATCCACTAACCAAGGTTAACTGCCTTAGCGAGCAGTATGGGCTTAACCATGTAACTGAGAAGGGGAGATGTTAAAGCTATATACAGCCAAGTTCCTCCGTTACTATGGTTACCTTGTTTTGTTACTCCGTTTTACTGTCAATAAAAGTTTTCCTATTAAAAATCTGCTCTCACAGTTTTATTTACTCTAACAGAGTGGTGTGTCATTATTGAGGATAACTTTTTTTTAAAAATGTGGTGTCTGTTTTGATAAGAACGACCGATTGCCATAATTTAAAAAAGTGAAGTGAAATGTGGTGTCAATTACCTTTTTTCTATTTTGGAACAGCGTTTGAGACATGTATTACCAAGTACTACTGCTTGGTACTACCAGTAGTGTCAAGGGAAATTTTGTTTTCCCATGACGTTTTTTCTAATTGGCTCATTGGACGCATACAACAAAATTTCCCGTGATCTACCATCCAGTGGATTTTGGGATATTCTGAGTAAAATAATTGTAATTTAGGAATAAAAACATATGATATTAAGAAAATTTACTATTTACAGTAATGTTTCGTTTCTATTGGGGTCAAAATAAGTATATCCATCGTAGTCATTTTTACGTATTTTTTTCAATATTTTATTTTTTACATTTTCATGTTTGATTTTGTGCGTTTATAACGCTTACTTTATTGTAATAAATACAAATAAAGAAAGAAAACGATGAAAAAAAATTTTATGCTCCAGGCGGGAATCGAACCCGCGTGTCTTGGGGTCCGGCCAGACGCAAAAGCCGCTACGCCACCGGAACACTAGGTGTATGCTACCACTTCTTCGCCGCTTTCTACTTTTTTAACGATTTTATAGCAACGTTTATCTCACCACTCATGGGCAAGGCCCAACGGTGTGTGAAGTACATTAGAAGATCACCTAGAGAGTGACTGTTGCGAACGCCTCGCCGTATTGTTGATGTTCGCTGAGGTCATATTTTTCTCATTCTCATTTGTTCTTTCTTTATCTCATTTTTTTTCTTTTGGTGCAGGTGTCTATTGTCGACGGATAAGATATTCAGCACCCGTTTTTTCACTCTGTGCGAGAACGGCTGGCTACCATTTAACAATGATTGTAAATGAAAGGACGGTTTTTTTTACATACAACATACGGCCATTGTACTTTAAGAATACCATACAGGAGGCCTTTACTCGCACATTCAAAATTATCTAGTTACGGTAAATTGTAGAACCAGTAAGAAACCAGTTAGAAAATCATTCACCATTACAGATAAACAGTTATCGTTTTGACAAAGTCTTCAGGCTATAAGGGGGCTATCAAAGTTTATTTTGGGATTTCTTTTCATCGTGAAAATCCCGAATCGTCATAGTCGATTTGCCGTTACGTAAATGAGGTGCTGTTTATTTTAAATTGGACATTATGTTGATGTTGTCGCTTCACTAATTGTTTCACAGCCTGAAAATAAATGTAAACATGCAGGCGTAAAGTTACGCCCATTAACTGCTCAAAAATTCGCGCTTTTATAATGTAATGTCTGCTAGCAGGCTGGATACAATCTCTAGTTGTAGTATTTAAGACCATTTAAGACTTCCATGTATTCATGGTCAAATAAACTATGATTATGATGATTATTATTATATAATGCCATAGGTCGCTAAAAGAACATACGGATCTGAAAATCAGTTAGAACCTTAGAACATTTCTTCATATTTACCTACCTGGACACCAAACCTCGAACCAGAAACAGGACTTAAAGATTTTATTTGCAAAAAGTCCGCTAAACAATATCAGGCATACCTACAATAGGAAATTACATTATAATCATTATCAAATTAGTAGGTATTCATAAGCATGTCGAAGCATTTTTCTTTAATGCACAAGCTCTTAATGATGCTTACATTGGGCTAGATAATAGGTGTGAAAAAAAATCCTCATAAGTAAGTAGTTGGTTTTATCCTCCAGCATGGTGTTCTTCAAAAAAGGCGTGAAAAGTTTTTGACAGGGTCGGCAATGCGCAAGTGATACACCAGGTTCTGCAAGCGTCCACGGGCTACGGTAACCGCTTACCATCAAGTGGGCCGTATGCTTGATTGCCACCTTAAAAACCCTCAAGGTTTTCAGTACTAATTGACTGAAAATAGCTTTGAGGGTCTTTGTGTCTATTTGTGTCTTACCAACGTTAGATACGCGAGCGCTATGGTAGTCTTTTTCATACATTACTCTTTGGTCTTTTTTCTCGCGTTGAGAAACCACAATCTCCATTCATCTTTGTCTCTAGAGAAACGACGATTCATGTAAATTTGCGTTATAAAGCAAGATATTTATTACGATAAAAATTAGTTTTATTTTTATTAGGTATTTTTATTTTAGTGTATTATTCGTTTAAAGTGTAATTTTCTGCTTTATTTACGAAAATGAACATTGTCATTTTCGTAGATGAGTTATCCAAACAAGAATAAAACACGAAAGATTAAAGAGAAGGTTAACTTAGATATATTTATTTTCTTGTTTTATACTAAGACTTGTTTGGTTATCAATATTTTAAAAAAATGTTTACGTTAGTAGGTGGCAGACCCGTGTCACTAGGGTCGTCTGGGTAGGCCGTCTGGGTAGGCACCACCACTTTACCTGTTTGAACCGTGGCACAGTTTGCTGGAAAGGTAGCCAGTGTAATTACTGGGCATAGAAGGCATTTCACCTCATGATGGCAACGCAGATGCAATACCTACTAAGTGAATTTATCCTTCTTATTGCAGGTGTGTATGGTGACGGTAACCACTTACTACCTGGTGTGCCTTTATCTTCTTGTATTAATAGTAAAGCAACAGTGGATTTAAAAAAAAATCTGTGACCATTACCTTAGCTGACAAAATATTAGGGATCGACCGGACCGAGGCCAAGAATAGGATAAAATCTCGGCCGAGACCTAGAACGGAAAGCGAGAATAAATCGGGAAAAGAATAAATTTTTCATGTATTAATGATAGGTAATATCTGTGGTAATAGGTATGCAAGATTTGTCACAATCGACAGCTAACTCCCGCACTGACCCCCAGCGACGATCGTGAATCCCATACCGTACAAATGCCTCGGTTATGGCCGAGAATTTAGCCGAGTTACCGAGTTCTCGGTCGAGCCTTACAAAATATTAACCCACATCCAGTGCTCGCCATTCCGTGACAGTTGCCGTGTTCTCTCCATTACTACGTGATGTTAACTCTAATTTAACATATGCCGTATTAAAAATTCCATGCGAGTGTCGAATTTGCTTCCTCATGTAGAAAAACTGCCTTATTCCGTCTTATAAGGGCATAGCAGGTTGATACATACACTAAAATAAAAGGTTACATAAAGAAAAACACAAGCGTCACTAAGGAAGTGGTATTTTCCTTAATTCATGGACCAAATAAGTAATATCCTTGCCTAATGCGATATCTGCTACCAGTTTGTTCATTCTGTCGTTTCGTAAGTAAGTAACAGACAAAGAAGCAAAGCGAATGTTTTTATGGCGTCAAACATTCATTATGTACAACATCATCATCATCATGTCAGCCTATGAAGTCCACTGCTGAACACAGGCTTCCTCCGTCGGTTTCCGTTCGATATAGGTTGAAAACCGTAAATTCTGTATCTAACGTCTCCCCGCTGCCCGCAAGGATAGATAGAAGTTGGACTGCAAAATGCAAGCTTTTGCAAAAATTCTTAGGCAACGAAGTTATTACCTTACAGAAAATAGCTGGTAATTAAGCAATTGAACCTAATGTAGTTTTTAATGTCTAGGTACTGAATACTTTTCCATTTCACAGAGATAAGTACCTAATAAAATTGTATTGTCAAATCTCAATACACCTTATTCTGTAAAACATTGTTATTGGTAGGTACCTATCTACTTATACAATGTAGCTTAATCTACATAAATCGGTAAGTTACCGAACAATACAATACATTCATATTTCATTATAAAAACAACTCTAGGACCCGTTTTGGTAGAAGATAGGTACTTTATCTTACTCTAATTAAAACAACCGCAGTGTCAATGCACCATCGTACTGGTTCACATTAATTAAGATAAACAATAATGATTACTTACGTGTACCTACATCTGGAAATTAAATTAAATCCAGTGGTAAGTACCTATAGGTAATACCTACTGTGTATTGTCATTCAAAGTATTATTCGTTCAGTGTTCTTTTATCGAACTCTGAATCGGACGTGTGTACTTGCTTCTTAGTTGGTATTTTACCAAAGCGAATATTTTAATCATTATCTAAGTTTGCTTTTAAACAAAATGGAAAAGAAAGTAGCAGTGGTTACCGGTGCGAATAAAGGATTAGGTTTTTCAGTAGTCAAAGGTCTGTGTGAAAAATTCGATGGTATTGTTTACTTGACGTCCAAAGATAAACAACGAGGCGAAGAAGCCGTGAAAAAGTTGAATGGCCTTGGATACCATCCGCAATTCTTTCTACTTGACGTGACTAAAGACGCAAGCTTACAAGACTTTGTGAAGTTTATAAAAAAAAATCATGATGGTTTAGATGTTTTGGTAAACAACGCGGCCATTTTGGAGTGGGATGAAGTCTACCCGAAATACGAAGCGGCGGAACGGAACGTGAATACAAACTTTTTTAGCTTACTGAAAATTGAACAGTATGTATATCCGCTGCTCAGAGATGGCGCCAGAGTCGTTAATGTTTCCAGGGCCTCGATCGCGCTAATTTACATTGTATTTACCAAAGCAAATGTGAAACGTTCCCTTGCGCACAATTTGTGTTGCGCGAAACATATAAACGGCTACCAATAAGTTGTTTTTTTGAAGCATACATTGATTTCTTTGATTATAATTATATTACATATTTATTAAGTTCAAATTACATAAATTAATACAGTAAAAATTTTCTAAATTTAGTAAATATATCGATCAGTTTTTGACAGCACCTAGATACAAACACGTTACTATGGCAACCATTTATGGGAACGTATTTTCCGCTGTCCTACAAACATTTTTGACAAGTTGCTTAGGCACTAACTTAATCAAAAACGTGCGACCGACACCGGAAAATACGTTCCTTTAGATGGTTGCCATAGTAACTAGGTGCTGTCAAAAACCGATCGATATTTTACCCAATTTAGAAAGTTTTTATTTTATTATTTGATGTTATTTGAACTTAATTAATATGTAATATAATTATAATCAAACATATCAAAGCATGTTCCGAAAAAAAACCTAATTGGTTGGTCTCGCGCAACACAAATTGTGCGCAAGGGAACGTTTCACATTTGCTTTGGTAAATACAATGTAAATTAGCGCGATCGAGGCCCAGCTCATGCGGCCACCTCTCGAATTTAAAAAATAAGAAATGGATTGAAACTCTTTCGAAACCAGATTTATCTACAGAGGAAATTGTTGATTTTGTCAAAGAATATTTAGATAGTGTGAAAAATGGCACTTTTAATAAACATGATTTTGCTGATGAAGGCAAACATGCTGAACATAGGGTTTCTAAAGTTGCCCTTACAGCTCTCACAATGACACAACAGCGTAAATATAAAAATGTTTCTATCAACGCAGTACATCCTGGCTATATCAAAACAGAAATGGCACAAGGAAAAGGTGAAATAGATGCTGACAAAGCGGCTGAAGTCATTTTGTATTTGATCTTAGAAGCTTCGCCTAACTTAAAAGGTATTTTTATGTGGCATAACAAGAAGTTAGTCGATTGGTACGATAGCGAGGGTGATTATTACTGTAAAGGAATTTGGTGAAATTAAAGATAAGTGTTTGTCAGTATTGGTTTTCTTCCTAAATTAGCAATCCATAAAACTATGCAAATTGTTACAGATGGATTAGAAGACCTTGAGATGAACTTAAAACGAATCAAATGTGATGCTATTAAATTATAGCTTTCAATCTTGATAAAAAAAATAGGTATCTAAGTACTAGGTGGCAGCTCCTAGGTCTAGGTACAATACATTAATCATGATCGTATCAACCAAAAGACGTCCACTGCTAAACAACGGCGTCCTGTTACTCCCTTTATCAGATCGTCGGTCCACCTTGTTGGAGGCCTGCCCACGCTACATCTACCGGTCCGTGGTCGCTACTGCAGAACCTTTCCGCCCCAACGAGACATCGGTTCTTCCCCCTTATTATCAACTGTCGGATCATAGATTCTATTCGAAAAGTCACATCCTGTCTCGCTTTGATGCACTGCGATAAAAAGTGACAGGTATTGAGTTTCCGATATTCGAATCCTTACCGACAGTCGAGAATAAGGGGACTGCTCTGCGAGCGATGTATCCTGCCCACGGAGTATAGTCTTTGATCCTGCCCCACTGCCATAGTAAAAGTGATATCCACTTTTATATAATTAAGTATGAATAAGCTGTTAAAATTCATAATAAGTATGCACTCTTTGAAATTAAACTAATGTACCTATATAGCACAAAAAAATCGCTAAAACAACTTACTACTATGACTCATACTGTTATGAAAGAAAGATAATTTATTCGGCATAAAAAAACAATATTAACAAAAAAAAGTACAACACGGACAACAACAAATTATTGCCGAAACGGACTTCAACTTAGCATAATTATGCTACAGCCGGGGCTGCAACGCTGCTGGTTTTCAGTTGGCGCCGGTTTATAGTTGTCTAGGTGGCTTGTTTTAACGATTAGTTATTACCAAGGATCATAGAAAAGCATATATGTGTCATCTAGAACGTAGACGCTAAACTATAAAAATATATAATTAAGTAAGTAGTTACTTACTAAACTTAAATACCTATTGATAGATAGAGCTTATAATGTAACAAATTAAACAAACACAAATTGCTAAACGGGTGACATAATACATGTAAGAGTTTATATTATTTTAATTGTATTAAAATAGATGATCTGTGCCCTGGAGTTGTAGTTGCAAAATATGTTCTTTAATGTGACTACGGAATGAGTTCAATGAGGTCAGGAAGCGGAGAGGTGGAGGGATATCGTTTCAAATTTTAGTAGCAGCGTATTTAAAATTGGTATTAACAGTGTTATCTAGAATGAGATTAAATAAATAAAAAAATCAACGATACTAGAACTTTTAAAGTAGATAGAAAACAAGTTAGATAAAAAACAATATTTTTCAAAACATGTTTTTTTATACAATAAGATGACAAACAAGCTGACGGCCCACCTGATAGTAAGCGGCTACCGCTGCCTATAGACACCTGCAATAACAAGGAAAAATCACTTTATATTGCAGGTGCGTTTTCATCCTGAGCCCTATGATGAAATTCCGTGCATGCCCACACTAGCTACCTTTCCCTACAATCCGAAACACAACGAACTGTTTCACGGCTGAAATAAGAAAGGCGGTGGTACCTACCCAGATGACCCTACATACGGGGATACGGGCCTACCACCTAGTGAAACCATGAATATGAAAAGAATACATATAATCTAAAACAAAAGACTTTTATTTCAAGAGGCTGTATAACACGTGTTCCTTAATCTTTTCCACACGAAAAAGTAAAATGACAACCGATCCAATCCAATTTGACAACTTTGACATTGACACTAGTAGATGTTCCGTTTGTTAGTGCGCTATATAAATTCTTAAATAAAATCCTTCCAATAGATCGTAAAATATTGAATAAAATTTATATAATTGTATAAATTAACTTAGAGCTTGTGTGTTTTATAACAAAAGCTATTTCACCCATTTATCCACCAGTATATTGGGTAAGTTTTCGCACCGTATTTTAAAATTTAAGTTAATTACAAACTATTATGAATAAAGGAAAGGAATTCGTTTGTAAATAAAAGTAGATAAGATCTGACTGACATAAGTATATAGAATATGTTATTAATTTTGCGTGTTATTTAAATACACGTAGACTGAGATACATGCCCCGTAAAGCGGTCGGGGCTGTGTAAAAATAGGTATTTGGGCACCTTGACCTGACTTAGTCCATTGCTATACCAAATGCAGCTGCGCAGACCTAGTTTACTAACGCTTAGTGAAATGTGACCATTTACAGTGAATACTAACAATTAGACAGTTAAAAAAGCAGTGTATAATATCAATCTCATGAATTTTTTGTTTGTATCTAACATTATCATACAAGTGTGAGATACAACTTGTCTTTATTGAGTGCCAACCATCTAAAACTTATTCTACAAATAATATAGGGAAAACACACGCCAAATCTCACTTTATCCAATGTAGTTTGAATTATTATTTGGGATTAAACCTGTGTGAAATATTATTGTTTTTTTTTAATATCGGATACTGAAATTAATAAACTATTAACTAAAAGTGCGTAATTAAATATTTGCCCTATTTGATATAGTAACAAAAGAAACATATGCATTAAACAATACTGTGTGATCATACAAGTGAGAAGTTTTAAATTGTGTGAGACATTTAAACAGATCAAAAACAAATAATGGTTCTAGTGAAACATATCCACACTATGGCGTCATTTGCGGCGCAGGCGGCTCTCCGCTCAAGGTGGAGCTCCCTCATTGAGTCCACCAGTGTTGACGTTCCAGGAGAAGTGTCGGATGGTGTCCGATCAGTCGTGGGATGGCTCAAACAGGCATGAGTTATATGTTGTCTTGTACTTATAGTTGTTGAGCTGCACTGTTTCATTTAATGCACCTATTACTGTTGTGGTTCTTCAGCTGTTGTTATAAGCTTACTGTTGATGTTTTAGATAATTTAGTACAATTATTGTTTACAACTAAAACATAATGAAAGTTGCAAATTTGATTACACCACACACTTTAGAATATACATTTTATTTTTTATTTTTCTCTTGTACTCCCATGCCACAAATGCCCCACAATGTCTTACAATTTATATATGTGTGAACCCTATATTGTAAGTTTGAAATACTTCTGAATTTCCAAATTGATTAATATTGGAAATAAAGCATAACGCATATGTATGCCATTATATCTTGGAGTAAGATTTACTTATGTAATTATATGCACTTATATGGGGTATTAAAAATAATTTACATTCTTACTGTACATTAAACCAAATTAAAAGCATGCTTGTTATTCTGATAGCAGTGTAAAATTGACTTAAATTGGTATCATAGACAACGATCTTAATAAAATTGTAATAGTATTTTTTATAATTAGTTTCTTTGAAAGAAAGACAAACCTGCAAGTTTCACTATTATTATGGGAACAATATGGCATCAAAAGTTTTATGTTTAAATAGTTATTTAAAATTATTTAGCCATGTTCCTCAATTCAATTCAATACAATTTTTTTATTTGCAAATTAAGTGTTGTAACATAACATTGGCCTTAGAAATAGTACATAAAGTGCTTACAACTTAATTACTCTTTTCAAGTAGAGCAAATATTAGAGGCCATTATTTTATATTATTTTATACATCAGAAAATTCAAAGTCAATTTAATTGGGATTAAATAATTATGAACATAAAAATCAGTAGTTTTAAAATAACAGTATTATACAATCATTAAAATACTTAAATAAATATTAATTAAATTTATTAAGGAAATTAAAAAAGAAATATTGGATTGAATTCAAAATTATTAAAATTAAATTGAATAAGATACGTCTTTATAAAATTTGTCTATTAAAACTAATTGCAGATCATCAATCCTCTCACACAAAAATGGTATATTTTTTACAAAGCATGGCAAATGACTCTACACCACCTGATGTGAAGCGGTAAGAAGAGTCCATATGCGAAAACAGCTAGTGCAGTTTAGACACTGCTCTAGCCATCTCCACATTGTTGGCCCAAAAGGTACTTATTCACACCTCTTTTGTAGGAACCCATGTTATAGAAAGGAGGCAACATATGTGTCAGCAAAGTATTCCAAGTTCTAGAAGTACGACAAAGAAATATGGTACAAAATTTCTTTTTGTGTGATGTTAGGGTGGAGGCAGTGAATTGATGACTCGCAAGACTGACACGCATGCTCCCGAGTAGGAAGGGGGGAGGTGAGATAAGGCTAAAAAGCTCTTTAGAGCAGTCTCTGTGATATTACGTTAGTATTGCGTATTTTAAGTAGGTATTTGGTTTATAAATGAAGTAAACCAACTAACTAATTTATTCTGTTGGTGTAGTAAAAAGAACATTCCATTCATTTTTATTTTATATTCCAGCATGCTTTGTGAAACCATAGGTTTAGCCACAAAGACCAAGGTGACTAAGTTTTCACTCCTCCAGCACCAATTCAGGTCTCAAACATGACTTGTTTTAAAGAAGGTGGCTACCTGCTCTTGCAGTGGCACCCAAGAACAACAGAGCACAACACCACACAACAACAAAGCCAACCCAACACCTTTTCATATTTCAATAACTCTCAAATGCTCAACAGTGAGCTGAACCTTATATCTGAATGGGGATTTAATAACCTAGTCAAGTTTAATGCTGACAAACCAGGTGTGCGCATTTATAGCCAAAATGTCGCCGTTCCTTTCCCTTCCCTCTCTTCAGCGCATTACTCTTTTAGCACAGAGCTCCATAAATTAGCTTGGTATGGAGATATGTTGCTATTTGAATTGCAGAGATTACAGGAAGCTCATTGTCTTGAACAAGGTGTATCCATTATTCATGTCTGACCAATTATGCCTGCTTTATAAAACTCAGGTCCGGTCTTGAGTGGAGTATTACTCGCACTTGTGGGATGGCTCCACCAAGTACCTCCTCGATGCACTGGACAGATTGCAGCGTCGTACTGTCCGTATCATTGGCGATGTGGAGGTCACGAACAATCTTGAGCCTCTGCAATAAATTGCGTCGAGACATTGAGTCCCATTGGCTATATCATGGCTAGTTTTCTGAAGAGCTTTTTGACCATATCCTACATTCCCACCTTCCCCGTTTCCGCTTAGGCTTTTGTTTCGATTACGTAAACCAAGCACTTTCATTGTAGCACTACAAAGCGTCGTTTCCGGGATGGATCAAACAAAATTAGTAATCTCGAACTCCTTCGTGCTCCGGAAGGTACGGCTCCCGGACCAGCATCGGGCCCGCGGTCTTATGGCCTAAACTTCTCATTAGTGCCTCTTAAATAGGAAGGTCTGTGCACAGCTGTGGCACGTACAGTCGACAGCACATCAAGCGTAACAGTTTGACCTTAAGACCGCCCTTACTGCGTTCATAATAGAGGCAAATTTCGTAGTGCAACTGTTACACTTGATGTGCTGTCGTCTGTACAACAGCTAGTGATACATATGCTTTAGAAGTGTCGTACACAAAACTCCACTTCACTAAGCCGCCAGCCAAATAACATTACTTTGTAGTGTTGTGCCTGCGATGAGTAAGGTCGCCAGGGCTCAATGAGGAAGTTGCGTTGGGAGCAGGAAGGCCTCCTATGCTGTACATAAAATTCCTCTTTTTTACAATATGGGCCTTGGCGTTACGTAAGCCTCTATAGGCTACAGTTACTCTTATCATAAAATAGCAGGTCGAATGCTTCTTTACCAACCTTGTTGTATTAAAAAAAAAATAGTAGGGCACTTTGGATTTCAATACTAAATAATAGTTATCACTCACTATACTCCAATGTAACTCGATATGATCATAGATTTCGTTATAATAATGTCTAGATATTCATTATCCGGATACTAAATCACAGATCTAATAATCGATATACGCTCAATCTAGATCAAGATCATTGGTCTAGATTGAGCATGTATCTGTCGTTGATTGATTTAATTCTAGATTTATTTATAAAAAACTTTGAGCAGTTTAAAGGAGATGTTTCATTCAGGTTTATATGGAGTCCCGGCTGTGAGTATGTACAGTGGTTTTTAAGTTAGGGAAATGAAAATAAAACATTAATTTTCAATCCATTTTCTTTTTTTTTGTTATTTTCCCGTACAAAATACTTTCTGATGATAAGTGACAGTTTTAAAATTATCTGTATAATGGCAACACTATAACGTCAAACTTCTATAACTATACCACTCAGAATATACAGAAGAAAGCAAAACCTTTATTGATCTGTCTATCAGACTTCTGAGTCTATAATTCCATATATCAAGACTAAAAACTAACGTTTTCCGAACGTTTTAAAGATATGGCCACAGATTTATAGAGATTTTGTCTTAATATGGCCTCATATATTGCCATATTTGGTTTCATAAGATGCTGGTAAATATTTTTGTACGTGGTTTAAAGGCCGAAAATATCACGCAAAATAATTTGTAGTGGTTTTAATCATTTTTTGTCAATTTTTAATGTACCTACTGTACCTGTTCATAGCCGATAATGAAACATCTCCTTTAGTTAAGTATATTGAATTAATATTTCTATAGTTATTTAACCTGGTCAACATTAATACAAGACACGGTTTTTAATTATTTATTTAGATTTTCTCCTCACCCACCTGTAACTTGTTATTACCTATATTTTTCATATCCCACCTCTCACATATTATAAAGCCAAAGAGATACTTTTGATATACAGTTAGGTTTACCAAGATACAGGCCTCGCCTTGTAAGAGAACCTCTGGTAATTAAGATAGATTATGTACCTAATACCTACCTAATTTACTTTTAAGTTTTATGTAGGTAAGTCGGTTTTAATTTTTGTTTAAAATTTATTTTTTAAATTCCTTTCATGGATGCATCTAGTTAGTATTTCACAAATTACGAGGCGTAACCTCTTTTCTCTCCTTACCGGGTACGATGGCACTTGATTTGTGTCATCTGGCCCGGTAAATATATCACCGGGGCAGTTAAAAAAAAAATTCCCATGTGGCCCGGCGCCGGGCCAAGTCACCGAGCCAGATGGGATACACTAGCAGTATCAACCGGGACCAACGGCTTAACGTGCCTTCCGAAGCACGGAGGAGCTGGAGATTATAAATTTGATTGACGCATCCTGGGACCGAACATGGCGAAAGTCGCTTTGTTTTCGTAATCTAAACCAGAGCGCTCAAACCACTACGCCACCAAGCTCCTCAACACCACCGAGCATTTTGTTAGCTTTTAACTCAATATTACGCGTGTAAAATATTCCTATCCATTATCTACGTATTGTCTTAAAGTTACATAGAAAACAATAATAAATTAAGTAACACCTGTGTGATGGACGTGATGGTTATGGATTATTCAATGTCATTTGTCGGTCACACTACGTTCGAAGGTTCTTAATTACCTACTAAACTTTTCTACCGGCTGATTGTCCTAGCTAGAGAATGATTGCGTGTTTCTTGATTCTTACAAGAGTCAATTTCTGTAAATCCGAGTAGGTTTTGTTTCAGTAGACAAGATGAATTTTATTCAATAATATGAAACGAACTGCGTGAAATAGTGTTGCACAACTACGAGTGAAGAAAGTAACATCGATAGAAGAACAATTACCGATAGTGCGACCTCACAATCACTTATTCAGATGGAAGGTAAAAACGTACTGATATTATGGTTTCTGTTATTTGGCACCATCCTGTCCGATTTTCCAACAAGAAATGCTCACATTATTCGATAGAGCGTTAAAGGTAAAAGTATACAAACCAAGCCTTACACAACATAAATAAAAAGGTCCTAAAAATAAACAAATTTGCCGGTTATCAACTGACTCGCTGTCAATCCGTATTTCCACGTGAATATTTTCGCTCTAGTGTTTTATGTGTTTTTTTTTTAAAATGACCCTAGTTTCGATTTTTAAACCTTCGCTAGTATGGTAATATGGACCTCTGATTCAGATGACGGCTTGAGCAATTTGACATTGGCGTTAGTTGACAGAAGATTTATATAATATATTTTTACGTTTTAATCAGTGAAGCTAGAACGAAATCTTCTACATAGTTACACAATTTCGTGCAAGTCCAGTGAGAATCCCATAAAAACGTTTACCATCCATTTCAGACATACTATTAACACTTTGAAATATTTATTGACTGTTTGTAACGTTTACCGATAATAAAAAAAATATCTTTGTAAATACGGTTTTACAAAACATTTTGTTTCATCATCACCAGCACTATACTGGGCACAGACAATCCTTATGAATAGACATGGGAGAAACACATAAGGATAAGGATAAGGAGACAGAAGACATTTGTTAACTTATTTACTTTTAATTCCAATATTGTTGCTAACGATAGCTAAAGATACTACAGAGCTAATGTATTCAAAATACTAACGTATGAATTAAAAAATTATCAACGTTGGCGTTGGTATCAATTTTTGTTTTTAATGCAATCATTTAAATATTTTTTTAAATTGAAAACTTTCTAAATATGCACCAGGCTTAAATATGAAGTCTGGATTTTATATACGACTTTTTCGGCGCCTTATCTTAGACATAGATTTTGAGGTTCTACGCCTCGTCGTGCTGTGTGCCGATGCCACAACAATTATATTGAAATACTATCGAAACTTCTCCCAACACTATCGTACACAGCTCTGCGTATAACGATTAATTCCATCAAGTGACGATATCATAGCCCGCCACCATTTATCCAGCGCGAGTACTAGAGGGATCAAATTATATCGACCTTGCGACGCACTCGGCTTATTGTATTAGGATCCAATTGTTCTTCAATGGTTCAGCAGTATATTCGATAGTGGATTTATAATGTTATTTTGCGAATACTCCAGTTGAGTATCATTCAATAAAATAAATTTATTACCTATTTGATCCACTTCACTTCGAGGAAGAAATCTTTGAGAATGGCTTTGAGGATGATGTGCTGTTCTCCATATATTATTTGCGTTTTGGGTTCTATGCGAAAAATTCAAACAAAATTAAAAAATGTCTTAAAAAATCACTAAACAACCAAAAATATGCTGTACTTTTCTAAACACAGACGCTTAAAGCATCAACATATCAGCCTATGGTGTCTATGATGTAGATCAGTTCTGCGCAGCCTGGATCCAACGGCCCAAATCAAAATCAAATATTTTATTTTGCAAATATGGGTACATGAATATGATCCTACATAAAAAATAAGTGACTTTGGTTCTCTTCCTTGTCCATAAGACCTACCTGTAAATTAGATTAGTACTTAAGCACCCTTATTTGCATTTTTGGGGTTTTATGTTGGTTTCTAATATTTTCTAAAAATTCTCAGCTTTTGTGATACATTTCCAAACTTAATGCTAGACGAGTGACCGGTAATCTTTACGATTGGTCAGTCTGCCAGGCACTTATTAATATACATAATATCTTGTTTTTTACCTATGCTTGATTTTCCTTTTTTTTAAGAATTTCCGTTCTCTATCCATAATCTTCAAAAGATCCCTGCCAAATTAAAATGAGACCACTCCGGAAACACTCAACTCCTTTTAAAAAATAATAATTTTGTATTGTTCTACAATCAAATAAAGCATCGGTAGCTTAACATAAATAATCTCCTCTTTTTTGGCGTCGGTTGTTGATAGAAAAGCCAGTATTATAATGAACCAATTTGAAATTACGATGACGCTACCATAGTGATAAGAACTCATAGTTAGGTAATATAATAACAATACTCCCCTTTATGAACCTCTATAGAGAAATTTATTATAATAAGCAAAGTGTAACCAAAACACCATTGACCAGTTCTTTTTAGACCAAAGTATTTTTATCACGATAATATTTTTATCCCAATGGGCAATTTAATTTTATTCGGAGACCTTAGCCAAAGTCGCTTTTAGCAGTCTACGTGTGTTGACTCTGGAGTCGTAACGTATGTGTCTGAAAAATTCGTGTTTATCATTTCAGTCATAAAAATAGTTGAGATTCGGCTCTCAGAAACTAAATTGGTGATTTATTATAATAAAAAAGTGACTGGTAAGGGAAGCTATTTAATATTTAATGTATTGTTTCAGTGTGTCATTTTTACCATCGAAATTATTAAAGTAGCACGTTATAGTAGCCAATCAATTTTCTTTCTATAAAAACTCAATCTGAATTAATATTTACTGAGCTCTCTATTTAAAACTAATTTAAGTACTAAGCTAAAGCTTGCCAAACTAAAGTAAATATTTAATGGAAGTAGTATGGATATGAGACAACTTAAAATAAGGAGGGGGAATAATTAGTATATCGATATTTTACATATTATTAATATTAAAATTTGGGTCACGAAAGCGTACATTCTCGTCTCCGCAGTAAAAATGCTCCTCAGCATTTATAATCTAACGATCATCAATTCACAGAAATGAGTTTTAGGAATTCACAATTTAATAACGAGCATTTCTGTTGACAAGAGCTAAAAACTAAATGTGACTTGAATTGGTTTTGGATTCCAAAGACGTTTATATGAGTTTTATATTGTATGTAATAAAACTAAATATAACTAATTATTCTTAATTTGATTTTAATATTATTATAAATGTTTATAAAAATTATTTACTAATTAAAATATATCTAAACTAAAAGATATATTTTAATTAGTATACAACTAAGTAATTTAAAGTACATTATACGTATTTCTTAGATAAAGAACTCAGAGTTTAATATGACAACTTATAGACTTCGTTCACTGCATGCAGAATTAGATATGCATGTAAAGTGTCATGATTCATCACTCAATTAATGTTATAAAAGTAGTGTCGTGATTTAGTTGTAAGAGTTAAGTTTTATTTACCAAAGTTTTTCATGCGCATAAATAATTATGTACGTAGTTCATAATAATATGGGTATTTTTCGGAACATCGTTTCGCCGTTTGTTTTTTTTAAGCGGATGGCAGCGATGACATTATCTAGCATGTTGATTTTAATCTTGTGGCTTTTTAGAAGCTAAGTCACTGGGAGGCATAAATCACCTGATCTTTCAAGTATCTTTAGGGGACTCATAAGTACAATTAAGTGGAAATTCTGCTTGTTCACGTCCCTTGGAGTTAAAATAAAACTTTTAATAGACCTTTCGTTATATAAGCTAAGTCTTTTGTCTTCAGGCGTCCCTTGAGGTCCGTCAAGTAGGCAGACGAGCAGTCAGCCAGTTCTCCGGTCGGGGCATGGGAGACGACGTCCTCATCATCCACTACAATGACGTTTACAACATCGAACAGACCACCAGTAAGTCTTACTACATACGTGGATGAGTACATCGTACAATTCACACCATCACCGCCACCGCCTGTGCTCCTGCCCTCACCCTACTCAACTAATAGTCTAGCAGGAATCATAATTTTGACGACCGGCTGGCCGAGTGTCTGTGCCCCTTGCTTTAAGGCTATGCGGTCGGGGGTCCCGGGCTCGAATCCCTTTGAGAGCAAATGTTTGTATGATGAGTAACTACGAGCATTTGTTCACAAATATTTGTAATATTTATGTACATATTATTATCGTTATTTCTCCGTTATCTAGTATCCATAACACAAGCTCTTAACGATGCTTACTTTGGGGTAAATAATAGGTGTGAGTGTATTATTATTATTATTCATTATTAGTCATATCACGATACTGGTAACATACTTATAAGAGTGGTACGATACTTATAAGATCTCCACTCTTTAGTCATAGACATTAAATCTTTAAAAAAGGAGGTTTTTTAACGATTTAACGCTTGTTTTTGTGTGTGAATTTCTTTGACTAAATAAACGGATTCCCAATAAAATCTGTCTCATTGGTTATATTTCATAAGAATGTGCTTCATCAGATTTTTGTGAGACAGAGAAAAGTTAACAGCAAATATGCGCATTCGCTTAAACAATACATTGCTTATTATAAATTAACACCGGTGTCATACTAGGGAACTAAACCAGCTTTGGACTAGACCTACAACACAATCACTAAAAATAGCGCATTTTAATGAGGAAAGTATCATAATACTAATGAGTCGAGTCCACGTCCAACAAAATTGGAAGCGAAATAACAATGAGCATAATTCACTTTGGTCTGCTGAAATTCGTATGATGTTTTCTTATAGACACAGAGCCAGTGGGAGGTGCCTTAAGGTTCAGCACAGCAGTGAAGACGCTGCAGCATCTGAACCCTCTAATATTATTTAGCGGAGATGTCTTCTCCCCTAGCATGTGTAAGTAGTAAACTTTTATTGGCATTAACAGTATATAATTTGGGACGGAGCTCGGTGGCGTATTGGTTTGAGCGCTCTGGTTTCGATACGAGAAACAAAGCAACTTTCGCCATGGTCGATCCTGGGATGGGTCAATCAAAGTTTGTTATCTTGAGCTCCTCCGTGCTTTGGAAGGCACGTTAAGCCGTTGGTCCCGGTTGTTTCTGCAACCGCTTTAACCCACCAACCCGAATTGGGCCAGCGTGGTGGTGTTATGGCCCAAACTCCTCATGTATTTCTCCCATGTAGGAAGGCCTGTGCCCAGCAGTGGGACGTATGTAGGCTGGTGATGAATTTGGGACGTATCGGTACGCACTTCTGCCGGCACGACACCGACATTTATAGGAAAAAATCTGCGATGTCGATGACTTGCTGTATTCAGTAAAGTCTTTTTTGTCAGTTTAGCTTAGGCCAAAAAGATTACAGAACCATATGAAAATAATATGTCGTCTGTACAATCAAGTATTTATACTTGATTATACAGACGACAGCACATTAAGTTTAACAGTTGCACTACGAAAGTCACCTTTATTACAAACGCAGTAAAGTCGGTCTCAAGATTAAACTGTTACGCTTGATGTGCTGTGGACTGTACAAATTCAATAGTGCTGCATGTTTGGAATTTAACTCTTTGAAATTCAGATTAACAGTAAAAAGTTTTTCATATAAACAACTGCTGTTGCGGTTATGGCAATTTCACATACTTTTATTACAGATTAAATATAAATATGTATTTATATTTAGTCTGCAATAAAAATGCATGCTGCTAAAGTCAACCCCTTCAGCGGCAACGCCGCTTTTCACCGGAGGGCTATGATAATTGAAACATCAATTGTGTCTAAATCTGATGGTTGACGAATTAATCAAAAAATCTGTACCGATACCGATATATCGAAAAAAAAACAAATAATCGCCGGTATATCGATATCCGATACATCACTATTTTAACCGACGAAAGTAGGAGTTTTAAAAGTCCATAAGTATAAATTATGAGATCTATCTACAGTCAAAGCTGTTAATACTCTCCGTTCTATTAGAATCTTAAAGAAAGAGATTAAGACATAATATAGAAAACCACTCTTACTTCGCTCTCACCTTTTTATTAACTTTATTTTCATTTAATTCCAGTAAGCACATTCACTAAGGGCGAACAAATGGTACCAGTTTTAAATGAAATTGGGACGCATTGTGCTGTTTTCGGTAACCATGATTTTGGTGAGTCTCATGTTAAAATGTTTTAATATAATCCAATGTGTTTTATATAATTTATAAAAATCGATACATATTTCATATAGGCATATTTAAAAATTTTAGTTACAATAATTAGTTTTTACAAACTGCCATCAAATACCTGTTTGGAGATATTTTGACTAGTTTTCTCAGTTTTTTTTATTATTGAATATTTTTGGAGAAAATTTCAATCACAAATTTAAAAATATCAGAACTAGAAAACAAATTCAAATGCTATTTAAATCTTTGGAATTATTCAAAAAGTGCTCTTTATTCGTTCAGATATCTTAAAACATATCTTCCTACAGATTTTGGTCTGGAAGTCCTGTCAGGGCTGGTGGCACAATGCAACTTCCCGTGGCTTATGTCCAACGTCATAGACAACGAGACCGGTCGGCCGCTGGGCGACGGGAAGATAACGCACGCGTTGATGTGCAATGGCCACAAGATTGGCCTCATAGGGCTGGTGGAACAGGTACTTACTTATAACCAACATCTTGAGAATCAACAAACCTATTTCCTTCAGGTTAAATTTACTCACGTTTTTTATACAGATTTTTATGTAGACAATAATATTACGACAGTATAAATTTATTTCATTTACAACAATTATTAATCATTCGTATTTTACGACTGTGATATTTAAATCATGATTGTAAATCATGTCGATTGTCGATAAAATGGGACGTTTTGCTTAATGTCACCCACATGGTACACTGTAAAAGGTTTAGTTTCTAATGATTCACAGCAGAGGCACTACTAAAACACCTTAAAAGGAAAACAGAAAGGTTTTCAAATAACCAAATTGTGAAGACCAATAGATTTTTGACGACCGAGTGGTCGAATGGTCCTTTACTAATACAGGCTACTCGTTCAGGGGTCCCGGGTTCGATACCCGGAAGGAGCAAATGTTTGTATGATAAGAATGAGCCTTTGTTCACGAGTCTGGATGTTTGTATGATTATTTAGTATATTTCTAATATGTATACATATTATTATCAGTATTTCTCCGTTATCTAGTATCCATAACACAAGCTCATAATGATTATTACTTTAAGCTAGATGGGCTAGGTATGAGTGTGTGAATATTACTTACTATTATTATTACTATTTGTGTTTATGAGGCCGTAAGATGTTTCACTTCTTTGTTTAGGAATGGTTAGAAACGCTGGCAACGATAAACCCAGAGGAAGTGACCTTCATAGACTTTCAGCAAGCAGGCACTAAACTAGCCACGCACCTGAAACAAGAGGTAAGCAAAACAATCCCTTATTTTATAGTCCTAAACTAAATTACCAAATTAAAATATTAAAACAAAACATTAATGAGCAAAGTAACGCAACACTGATATTCATTCCAACGACTGACTCGTCCACTGGTACCGTACCGTACTGTGGTACCTCTTGCTACAGGCTACGGTCAGGTGTCCCAGGTTCGACTCCCGGCCCGAACTGGTGTTTGATAACCATGAATATTTCGACCTTTTTTGATTTTAGACCTCTTTTCCTGAATTCTATAGCATACTGTATGGTACGCCCGTATTTTGGGACGTCTGGGTAGGTACACCACCGCCTCCTGGAGGTGGTCTGCTGAATTTGCTTCGCAGATCCCAAACCACCTCCGCGAAAGGCTCGGGAGTTATCCAGTAGTTTTAGCGAGTATTCCCAGGGTCAATTTAAACGCTGGGTGAGTTACTCACACGTCAATGGATTTCTCCTGGTAAAAGAAAGATAGAATATTGAAGGCGGTAAAACAATTTGCTGAATTTCGGATTGAAGGGAGATGAGCTAGTGAAGGTAATTAATTGGCATAGAAGGCATTTTATCTTGGGTCTGCAATACCAAGTGATTATTTCCTTGTTATTACAGGTATCTATAGGCGACGGTAACCACTTACTACCAGGTGGGCCGTTAGTTTGCTCCTCATGTAGTTGTATAAAAAATTACCGGTAGGTTAGTTTAGTGTTGTACTTAGCAATAGTTTGGTCCTAATTCTGGAGAACTAAGTCTAAATTTAAGTTCAGTGCATCCCCTTCTCTCAATATAAAGCATGGTGTCATATAATTTGATATTTAGAAACGTGCGTTCAATTTTCGACGTTATTGAACGTGATGAAATACTGTGTTTAGGAAGCATCACCATACGTGCCGCCTAAAATTGTCAGTGGTTTCTTTAGAATTTATCAAAATTTAGTTGACAGCTCTAAACATTATTCTTGCTATCTTTTTCCTATGACATATTGCGAGAAAGAGATATACTATACTTAAACTTAGATTTAGAGTGTGTCTTCATAATTAGGCCATTTGTCGTCCTTATTTTTTATAACGACTATGTTTTTTAGGGCTGCGAATATGTCATAGCACTGACGCATATGCGGACCCCTAATGACGTGAAGTTAGCTGAAGGCTGCAACGAAATAGACCTGATATTGGGAGGGCATGATCATGTGTATGAAGTTTTGGAGGTAAGTTAAGATCATATTGTCTTTAAACGTACTGCACGAAAGGTTTCGTACCATTATCTATAAACAAGCGTCTACCTGTTGCCGTTATCAATATCGAGCAAAAAAATCACGTCTGTTGTATGGGAACCCCCTTAAATATTTATTTAATTCTGTTTATTAATATTTGTTATTATAGCGGCAACAGAAATACATCGTCAGTGAAAATTTCAACGGTCCTACTGTCACGGTTCATGAGATACAGCTTGGTGACAGACTATTGACAGCGGAGTCTTAGTAATATGGCCCGTTTTACCCTTTGGGTACGGACCCTAAGAAACATTTTTTTTATACAAAGCACGGCAATTGACCCAGCACCACCTGATGTGAAAGGGTAAGGAGAGTCCATAAGCGGAGACAGCTAGAACAGAATAGACACTGCTCTAGCCGCGTCCACCTTGCCGGCTCAAAAAGTGCTTTGTCACGCCTCTCTTGAAGGACCCCATGTTATAGGAAGGAGGGAACACATGTGCTGGCAAAGAATTACAAGTTCTGGAAGCACGAAAAAGAAACGAGGCACTAAATTTCTTTGTGCATGATGTTGAGGTGGAGACAGTGAATGGATGACTCCGAAGACCGGCACGCGTGGTCCTGAGCAGGAAGGGGGAAGGTGGGATAAGGTCGAGAAGCTCTTCAGAGCACTCTCCGTGTTAAAGCCGATAAAAGGCGCTAAGCGACGCAATGTCTCGACGCATTTGTAGAGGCTCAAGGTTGTTGGTGACCTCTACATCGCCAACGATACGGACAGCACGACGCTGCAATCTGTCCAGGGCATCGAGGAGGTACTTGGCGGAGCCATCCCACAAGTGCGAGCAATATTCCACGTTAGACCTGACCTGAATTTAAATCCAATATACTGCAGTGCTTCATTCATGCTAACAGCAGCTCAAGTTGATAGCCTCCTCATCATCATTATGAGACTATTGACGACCGCCTGGCCGAGTGGTCTGTACCCCAGGCTACTCGGTCAAGAGGTCCCGGGTTCGAATCCCGGTCGGAACAAATGTTTGTATGATGAGCACGAACATTTGTTTACGAGTCATGGATGTTTATATGTTTATTTAGTATATTTCTAATATTTATATACATATTATCATTATTTCTCCGTTATCTAGTATCCATAACACAAGCTCTTAATGATGCTTACTTTGGGCTAGATAATAGGTGTGAGTGTATAAATATTATTATTATTATTATTATTATTAAAAAAAAGACTGGACATGGACAGTGCCAATATGCAACACTGGACCAGCGACCATCTCGTCAAAGACAACAGACACCGTGGGGTAAGTCAAAACGGTTGGTCACGGTGGTTACTGCAACCTCTTTAACCTACCATTCCGCAGGGCCAACGTTGTGGTGTATAAGCCCAACTTCTTATGTAGGAAGGGCCAGCTAAAGACTGGAGATGTCAATAATTTTACAATTTGTACATGAACAAAGATATTTTATCTTCCCCATCCCAGGTAAACAACAAGCAAATAGTAAAAAGTGGCACGGACTTCCGTCAGTTCTCAAAGATCACAATCAGCTTCGGGCCCGAAGGACCGCGGGCTGACGTCCAAGCAGTTGACGTTAGCAGCTCCTACGCTGAAGACCAGGCACTTAAAGCGAAAGTGGAGAAATACTCCGGTGAGTATGATTGTTTTTTTTTATTGTGAGCGCCTAGTAGATTATCGTAATATTCTTTAATTTTGATTTTTATAAATGTTACATACAGTATTATAACAGTATTATAAATGTTTGAAAACCCCCGCCTCAGCCTCAGGACGTGAAAATTGTTTATTTTTATATATGTGTGTACATAAAGTTATAAATAAATAAATAAACGGGGAAATCGGCGAAAAATTGCAACTTCTGTACACCAAGTCAAACAATCTATGCGTGAAAATGAATTATTTGTATTTTTCCCTGATTCTGGAGATTTTTCCTGATTTTTTGAGATAGTGTACATATACCTGGCCGGATATGAAATATCCATATCAAGGCACGTGAAGCCGTTGGTCCCGGTTGTTACTACGACGCGTTACCCACCAGCCCCCTTATTCACAACTGTCGGAAAAGAATCAAATTTCGGAATCTCTATACTTGTCACTTTTTATCACGGTGCGTCAAAGCGAGACGACATGTGACTTTTTAAATCGAATCCGTGATCCGACAGTTTCTGAATAAGGGGGCTGATCTCATTCACCGACTCTGGTTTAGTAGTTGAGACCACCTATTTCAGATCCAGAGGTCTAGGGTTCGATTTCCGTAGGGGCAGAAATTTTCTGCCTGGTTTGTTTGGTGGTAGGACTTTTCTATGTCCACCTGGCCAGCTACCCCCTTTTTACCAGAGTCTGTCGACATAACAATAATGTTAGGAATCTGGATGTAGCTCTCTTCATTCCATGTTCGGCTTTATCATCTGTAACCATCTTGTGAGATGATGGCCAAAAGCTACCCCGCTAAGAAATAAAAAAAACTGTTTCTCACATGTAGGAAGGCCTGTCACCAGTGGCTGATGATGATGATGATGATGATGCAAATATTTGGCAGTTGCGATAAAATAACATTAGTAATCTTGTCATATTACTCTCAGAACTATTGTATCTGGACGTCTATTACCTAATACCTGCCACATACCTTTTGTTAATAGAATAACAAAGAATATTTGATTAAATATTTTTATTCGACAAAATGTAAATTCGTATTAACAATCGCATAAGTGTTTTTATGACATTTCTTCACAGAAAAAAAGACTAAATAGTTTACTTTTAATTTTAACACCTGTCTGTCGAATTAATTACCCCTTTTTAAAGTCTATATAAAAGAAAAAAATCTTGTATTGTTCTTCATAAAACAATAGTGGTTGTTTCAGCGATGATCGAGGGTAAAATGGACGAAGTGCTGGGCAAGTTCTGCGTGCCTCTAGAGGGAAGGTTCGCTTGCATCAGACGCCAGGAGTGCAACTTGGGCAACTGGATCTGCGATGTTCTGTTAGCGGCCACTGGAGCCGACTTGGTTATCCTAAACTCTGGCACCTTTAGGTCTGATCAGGTAAGCTTCTGACACACTTACGAACATAATTTCATGACATTTTTATGAAATGATATAACATTGGCCCTAATTCTGGAGAACACATGCTAAGTCTAAATTCAAGTGCAGTGCATTTCTTTCTCTCAATATGAATACGAAAAGGATGGCTGTCATATGATTTGACATTTAGAAACGTGCGTTCAATTTTCGACCTTATTGAACGTGATAAATTGCAGTGTTTAGAACCTACGTACATGCCGTCTAAAATGGTTTATGGTTCCTTTGAAATCTGTCTAAATTTAGTTCACAACTCTAAACGAATTCTTGCTCTCTTTTTTCTGTTACATATTGCGAGAAAGAGATATACTGTTCTTAAAGAGTGTGTCTTAAGAATCAGGCCCATTGCCTTTTTCATAAAAATGCCATGAAAATAACAAAAGAATAAGTTTTATTCGAAAGTTGCAAAACATTTCCATAACGAATATAGCCCATGTTTTAATTTACTGACGTATTGTCCTCACCTGCCTAATGTTTGACAGATTCAACATAAAAAATATGTGGTTATTTTACATCACGCTTATTATTATGAAATAAAATTATCTAAAATAATATTTTTCCCAAGTATACAGAGTCTACAAAAGTATGGGACAGCTGAACAGTACACACAAACGTCACCAAAAAAAAAACAGCTGTTTCATACAAAATTGGTACTGCACTTTTGTATGAAACAGCTGATTTTTTTATACAGACATATGTGATCAGTAACGACTAGTGAGACCCCCAAATTTTTTTTTGTACTAATTAAAAAATAGCTGTGTATTACTACCCCTCCGTTTCTCCGCCCATCGGTTCTCCCCTGCTAATCCCCTTTACCCCCATCATGACAGGTCCACCCAGCAGGAGACTTCACTCTCCGCGACCTGTCCACCATCATCCCGATGAGGGACCCCCTGGTCGTGGTAGAGGCGACTGGCTCGGTCATACTCGAAATGCTGGAGAACGCTGTCAGCAAATACCCCAGCTTGGAAGGCAGGTTCCCGCAGGTGAGATCTAGATATATGCCAATGGAAAACATAAGGGGCATCACACTAATCCTAAACGATGCGCGTACTCTGTGGCGACGGTTAGGCACTTTAGCACAAAGCTAACTAGGTGGTAGGCCCGTATGTAGGGTCGCCTGGGTAGGTACCACCGCCTTTCTTATTTCAGCCGTGAAACAGTTCGCTGTGTTTCGGATTGAAGGGAAAGGTAGCCAGTGTAATTACTGGGCATGGACGGCATATGATCTTAAGCCTCAGGTTGATAACGCACCTGCAATATCAAGTGATTTTCCCTTGTTACTGCAGGTGTCTATAGGCGGCGGTAACCGCTTACCATCAGGTGGGCCGTCAGCTTGTTATACATTACGCGTGACGGGCAGGCGTACAGCTTATTTGTCATAGAATATAAAAAAATATTATACAATAACTACATGAACAATATTTTGTTGATTGTTGTTGTTAGTTTGCTTTCAGTCAAATATATTTGTACAGTCGACGGCCCAGTTTGACCTTGAGACCGAAGCTTTCGTAGTGCCACTGTTGCACTTGATGTGATGTCGTCTGTACAATGCTAATATAATAGATTATTATTATTTAAAAAAGCGGTAAAACGAAGTATGCTTACATACATTTATGCCATTAAAAAATAAAATAAAAAATAAAATAGCCTTTAAAGCTGTTATCCTTCTTACAATTTCTAAATTGATGAATGCCTACTTAAACTTTCAAACTGTTTACTTATAACTACGAATATTTTGATGTACTTATAATCCTAAGAGGAGCTCGGTGGCGTATTGGTTTGAGCGCTCTGGTTTAGATACGAAAAACAAAGCAACTTTCGCCATGGTCGATCCGGGGATGGGTCAATCAAAGTTTGTTATCTCGAGCTCCTTTGTGCTTCGAAAGGCACGTTAAGCCGTTGGTCCCGGTTGTTACTGAAACCGCTTTAACCCACCAACCCGCATTGGGCCAGCGTGGTGGTGTTATGGCCCAAACTCCTCATGTGTTTCGCCCATGTAGGAAGGCCTGTGCCCAGCAGTGGGACGTATATAGGCTGGTGATGATGATGATGATGATAATCCTAAGGTAAACTTTATCAGTATCGGCAACTAGATGTTTGTCTGTAACAGCTTGTCTGTCGACAAATGCCTCCTCTAAAGATTTTCTTCAAATAATCTTTTTTTTTTTTTTTTTTTTTTTAATTTATTTGGGTAAACAAACAATCTTCTCATCTTTTGGTTTGTCTACCTCTCCTTTTGCCATCTCTTGGATACCATTCTGTTACTAACCTTGTCCATTTCTCTTTACTCCCTTTATCATATGCCCATTTCTGCCATTATTCTTTAAATAGTTTATTAGTGCATCAGGCTGACCTTATAAAGATTCACCATATTTTTAACCCCCGACAAAAAGCGAGGGGTGTTATAAGTTTGACGTGTCCGTCTGTGTATCTGTGTGTCTGTCTGTGGCATCGTAGCGCCTAAACGAATGGACAGCTTTTGATTCGTTTTTTTTTTGTTTGAAAGCTGATGTGACTACGATGGTTCTTAGCTATAATTTATGAAGATCAGTTCAGGCGTTTGATGACTATGAGCTCATTTTCTACATGAAAATAGGATTTTACTAACTTTTACAGATTCGATTGATTTCAAATTTTGTATACTGTCACTTTAGTGACATTCCCATGACATACTAACCTTGAGCTGAGCCTCTACCATCAACAAGTCTGCGAAATGCTTAATTCTTCAGAAACTTACAGCAGATATAGCATGTTTGGGCTCTTATGAATAGTCTGAATGAGATGGTGTTAGATAGATGATTAATGACACCGGGGGTTACTTAAAATTTTTAATTTTGTAATTATGCTATATAAAAACATCAACTACAACCCAGGTGGCAGGCATATCGTTCGCGTTCGACCCCACCAAGCCGGCCGGGCAACGGGTAGCCGAACAAGTGGTGAAGATAGGCGACGAATACCTCCAGCGCGACCAGAGGTACCGGCTGGCGGTCAAGAAGTACTTGCACAGCGGGAACGACGGGTTCAACATGCTTCCCAAGTGCCCTACTCTGGTAAGTATACCACACAAGTGACAGAGGTAGAGGTAGCTAGGCTAATTCACAAGTGAGAGAGTTAGGATACAGTGGGCCTAATTCTGGAGACACACTCTAAGTTTAAATTTAAGTAAAGTATATCTCTTTCTCGCAATATGTAACAGGAAAAGATAGCAACAATTCGTTTAGAGCTGTCAACTAAATTTATGATAGACAGACAGATTAGACATAGTGTCAATTAGTCATAATCTCTGTTTACAAGAACTATATAACCCCGTCAGTTCATTTTGTCAGTCCTGTGACAGTACATTGAGTGAGCAGTTAACGAGATTTTGGGCATCAGAAAATGTACCTGAAACCTTTGAAGAACATGAGCATGCAGAAAATATTTTTCAGAATACTACCAAGTACATAATAGACAGATTTCAAACGAATGCATTTTATCACGTTCAATATGGTCGAAAATTGAACGAATGTTTCTAAATGTCAAATAATATGACAGCCATCCTTTTTGTATTCGTATTGAGAGAAAGAGATGGACTGAACTTAAATTTAAACTTCACATGTGTTCTCCAGAATTAGGGCTAATATTAGGTATTTCCCACTGCAATTTAAAACGCCCAATTAGGGTCCCGAGCTCACAAGCAGTATTGAGCCCTTAAGCCTAAGGACAGATTTTGCTTCCCTATGTGTGTTTTACTGTTTGTATAACGGGGTGTGGGTGACACTTTGAAACGCATAATGTTTATTATAATAATTTCAATTGACATACATCATAAGACATACAAATTAAAAAGCATAATAGTTTTTAGCAAAGTTATTATAACGCATAAACATAATAACGCAGATTTGTTGAAAGACATAATAATAAAACCCATAATCATATAAATGTATATTTTCATTTGCCATATTTTTATAAAGCATACTTAAAGGCAGATTTTAATTATGCATAAATGACCATATTCATAATTTTGTTTGACCTACATTTATTAACCATAACTCAGTAAAGCCATACTTTTATAAAACGTAAGGGTAAACCGGGGCGTAACCCGGGGTGTCTTCCGGGGAATTATTTGACATGATTCCCCCATCCTCTTTCTACTATCACACCGCTCGCCAACGGAAGGGAATTTATCCCGACACGTTGGAACCAAAATGGTCTCGTACTGTGCGGTTTTATGCTCAGGTTGTGGAATGAGCTCCCTGCAGAAGTTTTCTCGAACAAGTACTGAATGGGGCTCTTCAAAAAGGGCTTGAAAAAGTATATTAAAAAAAAGTAAACTGAAAAGGATAAAATAATTAAATTTAAGTAGGTATTCATCCCCTAGAAACATATTTTTGGAGTCGGTGCTTCACTTTCTATTGTTTTTGGAAACCACTTAGCACCAACTCCAAAAATATGTTTCTAGGGGATGAATACCTACTTAAATTTAATTATTTTATCCTTTTCAGTTTTTTGAATTCGGTTTTAATTTTTGTTTTAAATTTTTTTTTACAATTTTTAGTGGTAACTTTCTACGGTCGAAGCTAGATGGGTGACCGTAAACTTATATTGTTTCCTACTATCGTATCGTTTCACTAAAAAGTCGTTTGAAAAGCAAAAATTCGCAATTTCGCATATGTAGACGACTTAATAATTTCAGTTTTTTTTAATTTAAAACCAAAGTACCCAACTGTTTTTGAAAAAATTTTTATGGGACCAAATGGCAGCTATTCCGCATTGAACAAAAAAAGAATCACGTAAATCGGATCAGTAATCTCGGCGTTATCGGTGTACATACATAGAAGAAGAAAAAAAACATACCGGCCGAATTGAGAACCTCCTCGTTTTTGAAGTCGGTTAAAAAAGGAAAATGCATTAAAAACCTGAAGTACTCAATCTACACTTCAAAACGCTTTATGATCACTACGTCTAAGTAGCAAACGTCTAACTACTCAAAATGTATATGGAGCAATACGCATTTTGAGGTTCTTAGATCATTTTGAATACACTTCAAAAAAGAAGAATGTTCTAAAAATTTACGGCACTCTATCTAGTATCAAAATGAGAGACCATTTCGAAAATATATCTCAAACGTTGTGTGTGTGTGTGTTTCTCTTGATGTTTCCCTTGAGTTGTGTATTTTGTGCGCCTAAATTATATATTTATTCAAAGATACCGATGGAAACGTGCCCGGAGATCGAAAGTGTGCATGTGTCGTTTGATTAGTGTGTTTTGTGTGTCTAAATTATTTATTTATTTAAAGATATCGGTGGATATGTGCCCGGAGATCGGGATGGCGGTACAGAATCACTTCGCAGCGATCAACGTGCGGACAGGCAGAGCCAAGCATTCCAAGCATCGGCAATCGCTCGTCACGCTCAGCAGGAGGTATGGAATAATATCACAACACAATCTATACTAATATTATAAAGCTGAAGAGTTTGTTCGTTTGTTTGTTTGTTTGGTTGAACGCAGTAATCTCAGGCACTACTGATTCATATTGAAAAATCTTTTTTGTGTTGGATAATCCATTTATCGAGGTATTATATAGGCTATATAACATCACGCTACCACCAACAGGAGCTAAGTATTAATTAAAAGTGTTGCAAAAACGGGGAAAAAATATTCCTTTTCAGTGCTTTCGTTGCGTGCGCTGCGTAAACGGTTAAAGTTACGTATAAATCATGTACGCAGGAATTGTTCTCCTTTAAAAGTTCTAAAAAAAGGCCGTGACAGCATATGTGTATTTATTTAAAATTGACTCTCTAGAACCATTTTATGGTAATCACATTTGTTCTAAAATAATGTACTATCTGCGAAGGTATTTTTGTAAACATGATATTATTCCTTATCGAAATAAATACATTATTCACCACAAGTATTTAATTTTCAGCAAAATTGTTCTTGACATAATTTGATTTCAATAAATATCTTTAGAGATATCATAGTTTTAAAATATCATGGCGCGGGCGGGGCGATTAATGCATTAATTGCAAAGGTGTTTTAGAAATATAGTTTAAATCCTTAGCCTACCTACCCCACCGTTGTTATCCGACATCCACGCGAACGAAGTCGCGGGCACAGCTAGTAGTTTTATATAATGATATTAAGAAATATTAATTAAGTAATGTTGATAAATAATTTACTGTAATTTTACATGCCAATTTTGGTTAATGTGCTGAACTTTTATAAGTACTTATAGCTTATAAGATCAATCATATACCACATTTGCGCAAAAAAAATATTCTTTTTTACAAAATCAATTCTTAACATAGTCATAATGCATAATAGGTATGCATGGTACGTTTAGAAGTACGAAATTTTCGCAAATAAACGAAAATTTTGCATATTCTTGGCGAACTTATGAAATAACACTCATAGAAAAATAACAACTTATAAACAACTATTCAAGACTCTTATTACGAAAGCAGTAAATGATATATTAGTCTGAAAGATATCTATAATAGAAAAAATCATTTCTGTGGTCATTAACCACCCCAGCCGCCGTAGCATGGCAAACTCCCTGAGGAGCGGACATAAGTTTGTCTTTCTCTAAGTCCGAGATAAAGAAAGAGATAGAACACCATTTTGCTAAGTGGACATAAGTGGCAGAGAAAGATTTTATCCACGTACCGTGGTAGGGTCGCAGAACGTTAATTTTTCTAGTCTTCATATCTTATAAGGGTTATGTAATTATGAGCTGTCTGAAGTTATAATTCACTCTTGCATCACTTTAAAGCCAGCACCACTGTAACTTTTATCCTAATATATTACATAATGCATTGTTCGAAACAGGCATAGCTTGGTAAAAATGCTGGACTGCAGCGAGCTGGATGGTCCACCTCCTCTAAGAAGAGCATCCTCGGTTGCAGTCGAGCCCGTCGCACATAGTACGCATCATAGGTAAGTTTGTCAATACGTCCCACTGCTGGGCACAGGCTTCCCTACATGGGAGAAACACATGAGGAGTTTGGGCCATAACACCACCACGCTTGGCCAATGCGAGTTGGTGGGCTAAGGCGGTTTTAGTAACAACCGGGACCAACGGCTTATCGTGCCTTCCGAAGCACGAAGGAGCTCGAGATTATAAATTTTGATTGACCCATCCCGTGTTCGACCATGGCGGAAGTTGCTTTGTCATCGTAATGGAAACCAGAGCGCTCGAATCACCACGCTACCGGGCTTCAATAAGTATGTTTGAAAACATTTTATTTATTTGATAATTTCATGACATTTGTAAGAAGTAATATAACATGCTGCATTATTGCATAAAAATGGCATGAAATTATCAAATTAATAAGATATTTTTGAAAGTGGCAAACCATTTCTATGAACTAATATAGCCCATGTTTTAATTTATTGTCGTATTGACGGCACCACATCATAAACTGTAATATTTTAGGTAGACATTTATTTAAAATGATCTGGGAAAAACAGCAATTTCATATTTAAAGATATATTACTAATATTATAAATGCGAAATATACTGTCTTTCAGTCATGTTTTAACTCCTAAACCGCTGGACCGTTTTAGATGAAATTTAGAATCCAGACAGATTACACCCTGAAAAAGGACATAAGCTACCTTTGGGCGGTAACTACGAATATGTGATGCATTGAAAATAAACCTTCTAAAGTCAAGTGTCAATCGGACACCGCAGACAACGTTACTCGTTGTTCTTAGCTATAAATTATTTTATTTTTCCAGATATATTGTTTCCTCAGTTATGTTTACTAGGTGGTAGGCCCGTATGTAGGGTCGCCTGGGTAGGTACCACCGCCTTTCTTATTTCAGCCGTGAAACAGTTCGCTGTGTTTCGGATTGAAGGGAAAGGTAGCCAATGTAATAACTGGGCATAGACGGCATTTAATCTTAGGCCTCAGGATGACAACGCACCTGCAATATCAAGTGATTTTTCTTTGTTATAGACCAGGGATGCCAACACAATATTTTGGGCACGTCACTGATCATAAAATTCATTATCCACTAATGAAAAACATTGTCAAGTATGTATAATAAGACGGGCGAACGCGAGTGATCACTCCCTACGTTAATTGATAGTATTTATTAGTATTATTTTACCAATAATCACAAAGTAAAAATTGATTTGATGGCACGTCTATTACCTGATTAAACATTTCCTTACAAAAATGGCACGCTGATACGTAAAGGTCATGGGTCATCAAAAAAAAAGGGATGGCGACATCCCTGTTATAGGCTATAGGCGGCAGTAACCGCTTACCACTAGATGGGCCGTCAGCTCGTTTGCCATCTAGTTGTATAAAAAGATGTTATTTTCTTTAGATCTTCATAAAAATTTATCCTGTTCAGGTTAACGCGGCGTGCTTCCCTGGACGATTTGGAGCAACAGTCGTGTGAGCTGGCCCCGAAGATTGAGAACAGAATAATAACGCTTGAGAAGAAAGAGGTAAGTAGAAGTAGGATAGTATACGTCGATTATTTAACTATGCTTCCACGTCGAGGTAAAAGGATGGAGTGAACACATCTATACAAACGGTAGAACACAAGCTCGCTTCTTAATTGGCGCGCTCACAAGGCATTTTGCTACTAACCACCAGCACCACCACCGCCTTTCTTATTTCAGCCGTGAAACAGTTCGCTGTGTTTCGGATTGAAGGGAAAGGTAGCCAGTGTAATTACTAGGCATGGACGGCATTTCATCTTAGGCCTCAGGATGACAACACACCTGCAATATCAAGTGCTTTTCCTTGTTATTGCAGGTGTATATAGGCGGCGGTAACCGCTTACCACCAGGTGGGCCGTCAGCTTGTTTGTCATCTAGTTGTATAAAAAAAAACCACATGCTACACAAAATGCAACTCTCCCCAACACGACTTTGTCGAGCATGTGGTGAATGTCAGGTATCAATGACGTATCTCTTGTGTCATTGTGATGCCCAGGCTAGAACCAGAATGAGCCTTCTGGAAGTGGCATATCCAAAACCAGAAGACTACAGGCTCTTTCTTTTCAGTAAGGTTAATAGCAACTATATTCTGGATACAGGAAGAGTAAACGCAGGGGAGGCACAAAAGATCCCAATGGCAATGGGTCAAAGTGCACTGTGGCTTAGTCATGGCCCCACAGTAAGATAAGATGCTTCCACGTCAATATTAATACTATGGTCCATTTCCCTAAAAAGGTGATTGTTTGAATTCTTATATTGTACCGAAAAATGGGTCTTATGTGCTTTATAACTTGGCCATTACATAAAATTTTATCTAACCTGAATTATTCTGGCATTTTATTATTTTTAATTTATGTATTAGTACAGTGATTTATTGTACATATTTCCAAATTTAATACAATTTTAATGCAATTTGAGAATTAAATATCGTTTTATTGCTTTTTCATGTCATTCTTAATTATTTTATTTTCATTTTATTCACGAAAGCCATGAAACGATAAAGGAGATGTTTCATATCCGGCCAAGTATACAGAGTGTTAGGGGGACGCTTTATATATATATATATATATATATATATATATATATATATATATATATATATATATATATATATATATATATATATATATATATATCTATAGTTTGTTTGTACAAAAGTTGAAATTTTTCGTCCATTTCACTGTTATTTAGTATAGCAGTATAGTAGCGGACATAGAAGTCAACTAAACGTCACCAAAGTGACATAGCCGCCATGATGAATATTTGACTGTGTTGCAGTTTTTTCTATAAAAGTTTTTGTTTTGTACCACGCAACGAAGGAAATAAAATGGAAACGGACAATTTTACACTGTTTTGCATATTTTTTTCTATTTTTCAGTTTACTTTGCATAGATGTGACCACATTTTTGAAACATCTCTTTTGTAATAGATTTTTACACCACCCACCTACCACTACTACTATTGGCCCTAATTCTGGTGAACACATTCTAAGTCTAAATTTAAGTTCAGTGCATTTCTTTCTATCAAAAGGAATACGAAAAGGACAGCTGTCATATAATTTGACATTTAGAAATGTGCGTTCAATTTTCGACCTTATTAAACGTGAAAAAATGCAATGTTTAGGAGGCACCTCCGTACATTCCGTCTAAAATTGTCTATGGTTTCTATGAAATCTATCTAAATTTAAGTGACAGCTCTAAACAGATTCTTGCTATCTTTTTTTTTTTATACAACTAGATGACAAACAAGCTGACGGCCCACCTGGTGGTAAGCGGTTACCGCCGCCTATAGACACCTGCAATAACAAGGAAAAGCACTTGATATTGCAGGTGCGTTGTCATCCTGAGGCCTAAGATGAAATGCCGTCCATGCCCAGTAATTACACTGGCCTTTTCTATTACTTATTGCGAGAAAGAGATATACTGTTCTGAAATTTAGAATTAAAGTGTGTTCCCAGAACTAGGCCCATTGTCACTAAATATAAGCTACGGTAACCGATCTCCATCAAGCGTTTGCTTGTTTGCCGCCTCTTTAGGAAAAAACTGTCTTTTCTTTCAGCAACTCCAAGCCTTGCTAGCGGAGCGGGCCCGCTGGGAATCCGACACCGTGATCAAAGAAGTGGACGACGAGACGTCTCCATAAGACCTGCCGTACAACCTGCTTGGCTGCTTCATACCGTACGCTCATCTCCTCACACGCAAGTAATACAGTCAAGTTAAGTCAACGGTTGCATCTGCATAACATTAAAATTATTCTCACCTACAAATTGAATTCTTAACATAGTCATAATGCATAAAAGGTATGCATAGTATGACTAGAAGTACGAAATTCTCGCAAATAAACAAAAATTTCGCATGCTTTTTGGCGAAATACACAAACACTTATTGAAAAAACACTTCAAACAATTCAAGACTCTTAATACTAAAGCAGTAAGGGATAGTTTTAAAGATATCGATCACGTATACACACACAATTGTAATATCAACTTTATGTTCTAAGCGATACGGTACATTTGAAATTAAACCAATTTACCGGATTTAACTCGCGTTTAATAAGGTTTTTTTTCTCTTTATTTTTTTTACAAGACTTATCACTAACGGATATGTCAGTCGTATTGAGAACTTACAAAAAAATACATAAAAATTATCATTGCTGGCCGGAAGAAAGTCGCGGCAAACATGTAAAGCGATACACCATTTTGGCTTCCTCCGACACTGGTTGAGCCATGCTGTGGAATATTCCTATATCATATGCATTTTGTTGAAATGTAGTGAGCATCAACAAGTGTTGGATATCTTCTGAAAAGCCATACAGTTCACAATTAGGGGATTATTTTCTTCATCAGAAATCCAAACTTGTTACATGCATAGTGTCCAGAACGAAGTCTATTCATGTTACTACATAATGCTCATCTAATGTAAAATTGTAGAACCATGGTATTCGAAGAGGTTGCATTATTATTATATACCGAAGATGTCAAATGTCTTTGATAAGTTTTAAGTTAACTACCGTCGCTTTGTGTCACATTTTCAGCGGTCCGAATCACGCATACGGAGCTCACGGAGTCAGTAATAATAATGTTACATCTAATTAAACGCGTGTTAAATCCGGTAAATTGGATTTATTTCAAATGAGTACTGCTCGCGAAAATGTAAGAATACTATGATACAGTACATCACAATTGAATATGAACTTTATATTCCAAGCGATATAGTACATTTTACTGTTGACAAGTTATTGTAAACTAAATTTCCGCCTGGCCACAGAACGTGGTTTTAAATAGAGGCTGTCTCATTCTTGCTTATAAAGTCATAAAGAGACGGCAACAGGTTTAAATTGCGCTTTGCAATAACGCCTTTATTTCTATAAAACATACATTCATATTATAAGTGTGACATGTTATTTATTTTGAATTTTATTTATAACACTTACAGTTTTGTAAATTCGTTTTAGGGGTTTACAATCGATTAACGATTTCAATCAATAATACTGTAAGTCTCAATTATTATAGCTATTCTTGATTGTTTGAATTCATTAGCTTTTATATTATTAATTTATTTAATGTAATAGTAAAGTCGTTAACAAAACAAAAGCATACACAATCAGTGATGCATAATCTAAAACTACGTGTCGCTTGTCCTTTTCTTTACATTACAACAGGAAAGGGAAAGAAACGCAATGAGTATTCCTCACTCAGTTGAAAAAAGAATTGGCACCGTTTTATTTTGTTACCACGTAATTATTTTATGATTGAACAAAATGTTGATACCCGATGAAACAAAGACTTTAATTGGAACTGTTAATTATATTTGCCACTCAGTCACTCGCAATAGAGCGCGAGGGAGAAGTTTTTTAAACGACTGTGTCATATACCTTCCTAATATTTATTTTGAAGGGTTCCTAATCTTAATTTGTTAATTTAATATTATTATAGACATAGTTCTGAGTATTATTATTTAATTATTAATGTTATATCGCACAAGAATTGTTATTATCAGGAAATACCTGATAAGGTTTTAGTGATTTGCCTGAATTATAATGCTAGTTGTTAACTATTGTTTTAAAAGGGCATATCGTAGTTATGTCCAGTCACGTCTGAAAGATATGAACACTCAAACCATCAAAACATGTACACACGACGAAGAGTGGTTTCAACTGTTACGCTTGATGCGCTATCGACTGTACATATCGTCGGCTTACTACAAAAGATTGTTAAGTGCAAAAATCAGACGTAATGGATACCATATAGGGAAAAACTCACTTATTGGTCTCCGTTGCGGCTAATTCAAATATGCTCTATCAGCACTTGTGGTTTTCGCATTTAATGACTTATTTTCTTGCAGTAACCCGGCGATATGGACTCTATTGCAGTATCAATAAGGTGCTGTTTACATATTTCTGAAGCCTTCAATGCAGGGTTTGAAGTGATAATTATCATTGATAATTATCTGGATAATTATCATTGATAATTATCTGGATAATTATCAAGATAAATATAGATTGCTAATTATCAAGATAAATATAGATTGATAATTATCTTGATAAGTAAAATCGAAAGTATTCGCCACTTGTTATTTGTCACATTCAACGACTGCGTGTATCGGAACGCGCTACTTAACGTCAATAGCGGGAATTCCCCGCGTCGTCGGGTTTTCGTATCTGAACTGTCACTTATTCATTATTTTTTTCAGTCATTTGTTTTGTGTGTGGCCGAAATAAAGAAATTGAAGTTGATTTTTTTAATTCTTAGCGTAACTTGAGTTGTGTACAAAAATGTAGAATAGATTGTTTTCTCAACATTACGTATTACTACGAAATGTGTTTAATTTATTTACTAAGCTACTTGCTTCTTATGTAAATGTTGATCTGTAATATCAGTTAAAAAAAGATTGCTAGGCTTATATCTGTTTGATAATTATCTAAAAATTATCGCGATAATTATCAAATATCTTATTAGCATATTTATCTTGATAATTTCAAACCCTGCTTCAATTTTTATCATCATCTTAGACGTGACTGTATTTTAGTAAGTATTCTTAATTTGGCTGACTTGAATAAAGCCCTTTTATAACCTACACATTTAGCTTGTCAAATCACAAACGTCATAGAATTATTCATGAAATGGCGTTTATTTAGGTAGATAAGTCACAAAATATTATTACTATTTTACGCTTAGTACGCACGTATTCATAGGAGAAATGATTATTGAGCACAACTACCTCGAAACATAGTATTATGTGAGCAAAATATACAGTCTTCCTTTGTTCAGTGTTATACCATTTCCCTATAGGACCTTATCTATCCAAGGATAATATTGTTAGGCCTTCCATATTTTAAAAAAAAATCAGATACAATAACAAGTTGAAATGTATAACTTTGCATCATCTTTTGTATAATTGCAAAACATTCTTCAGTCGTAAAAAAATGTATTGTTGTTTACTGTGAAAAACTTAGCTGTGACGTTTGAGTAATCATCAAAGATACGCCAACCGGCAAAGTCTCTACGTATCGTGTGTAAAAAAAAATCGAATTACATTACTTTACTGTTTTTGAAATACATATCACAGTGTAATATATTATTATAGTTTAACACGTTCAATTTAGACCTGGTCCCGATCACGCTAATTTACAACGTATTTACCAAAGATAAACCAAAAACGTTCCGTTGAGCACGATTTGTATGGCGCTTTGTGACATAATTTAGATTCAAAGACGTTAGTATGGGAACGTATTTTTGACATTTTTTTCCCAAACGTTTGTAATGCTAAAATAAGTTACAAAACCACAAACGTTCGCCTGACAGCTATTACGTTTCCAGAAATGGTTTCCATAGCAACATATTTGTATCTAAATGCCGTCAAAACCGCTCGATATAATTACGCATTTTAAAAAGTTTTTATTTTATTCATTTATTTAGTACTGATGCTATACTTAAAAATGTGAAATATTTTTTTTATGTAAAATATCAAAGTATGTCCCGAGAAAAAAGCTAATTGGGGGCCGTTCAAATGTTTAGCGCTACACAAATTGTGCGCAACGTAACGTTTTTGGTTTTGCTTTGGTGAATACATTCAAAATTAGCGCGATCGAGGATCCGAACTCGCTGGCAAAAATACTGTTTGTATTGCATTTTTCAGTAAAATACAGTCGTTTCTCGATTTCGTTGATGCTAAAGGTACCTATCTACCTTGTCATACCAATGTAACTTTGTTGGCGCAAGCAAAAAAGGGTATCCAATGATTTTATATGAAACACTACCTATCCGACAGTAATTTCTTAGCACGGTTTTGGTGTGAAAGAGTCTTGTGGTCAGGCTGAAATCTTAGTAGTAAAGAATCCTAGTTATTATACAAGATACTCGAAGTGTACCTACTCGAATATTCCAATACGATTATTTATTCAAAGACCGACGACCGGCTGACCGAGTGGTCTGTACCCCAGGCTACTCGGTCAAGAGGACCCGGGTTCGAATCCCGGTAGGAACAAATGTTTGTATGATGAGTACGAGCATTTGTTTACGAGTCATGGATGTTTATATGTTTATTTAGTATATTTCTAATATTTATATACATATTATTATCATTATTTCTCCGTTATCTAGTATCCATAACACAAGCTCTTAATGATGCTTACTTTGGGCTAGGTAATAGGTGTGAGTGTATAAATATTATATTATATTATATTAAAGAAAGATATTTAAAATATAATCTCGATACGCCGGCACATTACACCGCGCTGACTTAATTTAATTCTTTGACGTGAATGAAGCATTAGGCTAACTAAAGCCAAAGTCAAAGTATTTTTATTTAAATAGGCCACAAAGAAGCACTTTCAAGTCGTCAAAAAACACATTTTCATAACTATCACAAAAAATATATTAACTAACAACGTCATAGTGTATGTCTGTCTGTCGTCTGAATTTACACCGGTTCCAAAAGTTGAACTACCGAGAAGATTCCGGCAGCAAACTCGTGTAATCACTCTTTACAAATATTAAATTATAGCCCAGCGAAAAAAAAACAAAACTAATATTAGAAAACTAAAAAAAGAAAAATAGCTTTACTTTTCGCGCGGTAACTGCCAAAACGCTAGCCGCCATGTCACTTTGATTTCTGACGTCATAGTTATAGTAAACATCAATATGTTTTCTCTTTTAGTAAAAACTACATAAACCAACAAAGCTTCCATTCGTCTATTACACACAGAACTATAAGTTCCGTTTCATCGTTGTACAGTCGACGGCACATCAAGCGTAATTGACCTTGACACCCTTATTCCGTTCGTCATAGAGGCGGCTTTCGTAATGGAACTGATGTTTGTCGTCTGTACTTTCTTAGCGTACGGTAGCGCCGGTGTGAGAGCTATATACTTACCTTATTCGTAACCACGCTACGTTTAAAATAAATTTGCTTGTGATAATTAGCGAAAATTTACAAATAATTTAATTTTACACTATAAGTTTACTTAGATATAAAACCCGATCCAGTATTCAGTAGCCAAACAGAAATTACAATCGGTAACAAAAGTGATGTCACGAAATTATATTGTTAGTAATTCACTGCAAATATAATTTGCTATTTTGTATATAAATGTTTAAATATATGTATATACAGAATGGTGACTATAATACGAAACGGAATTAGAACAATGGCTGCCATTATTTCATAGAAATGTTATGAGATTATCAAATGAATAAGATATATTTGAAAGTCGCAAAACATTTCTATGAACTAATATAGCCCGTGTTTTAATTTAATGTCGTATTTCCTTACCATCTTGTATAATGTAACTTAGGGTAAAACCCACACTATTTATTTACATATAAAAAAGACATTTGAAAATGCCTCAAAATGAAAGTTAAACGATAAAGTTGTATCGTGCATGTTTAGTGTTAGCAAAGGATTATATATGCGTCTTTGAATATGTTTGCTGTGAATATGTAGTTGTCCTTAGATCTAGAGGTCGGGATTACAATTTCCGTAAGGGCAGAAATTTCCTGCTCGCTATGGTTGGTGGTATGGCTTTTTTAAGCCTGGCTAGCTACCACCATCCTACCTAAGTCTGCCGCCATAACAATAATGTTAACAGCATAGTGTTCTGGTAGTTGGAGGTGAGATAGCCAGTTCCTCTGTGGTTGAGGAATTCGGTTGTGGGTGGCCTTCCAGTTCCATCTTCGGCAATAGCGACTCCGTTAAGAATTGTGTCAGATAACAATAGCTAGTTCCACTTTAAAAAGTCTTTAACTTAGTTTCTACAAAGTATAGGCAACTCTTTAGTAATACCATGGTTGGTACGTTTCTAAACACTTAAGGCCAAAACTACGCGTATTTTGTGCTATAATAGCTGTACAAAAGCCAAAAAAAAAACACTTAATCGCAGATTCGTGTTTTGTCTCCCTATTTGCACCTTATTCGCCCTATTTGCAAATATTCCCTGTTTTTTATACCATGTATCATGTTGTCTATGCTGTACAGATACTGTAGGTAATAAGTAGAATCGTCTCATACTCGTAGTAGTATTATATATACCGCTCATTCTATATTTCATTAAAATTAAGGTCTTAGTCTTCGGCATGCCATACGATAAAAAATATCAATAGTCAACAAACTACGAAAGCGAAATACGAATTAAAAATAACTTATCCATAAGCAAAAACGAAATTTTCCAATAAACGGGTCATTGTCCGTGGCTTTTTAACAAACGATACTGCCAGTGTATGATTACTTTATGCTGATTTCAGTGATATAGAAGCGAGCTTACTCCTTATTTTGGTACAGTCTGCCATCGATAACCACAATTAGCAGCTCATAGCTCCTACAACGAAGGTAATAAGGATTATTATGAGCTGTCAATATGATTATCAACTTTGACGTTGTCTGTACGAAGTTATCGTAAGTGATTATTATTATCTATATTATTATGTGCGTTATTTGATATTATTTTTGTATTATAGAGCGTAAGTTTAATGTTACATACTTGTATATTCTATATTTAACACAATGTTAGTTTGATCTTCCAATTTTATGGTATCAATTGTAATAATAAACCGAGAGGCCTGCTTCACGGCGAACCTTCACATGTTAATGTTTCTTCCTTAGAATAATAACGTCTAGAGCAATGAGATTGATTTCAACCCTGCAGTGACGTCTGAAACACTCAAAGCTTCCAAATATGTAAATATGGACTCTATTTTAGAAATAATAAGGTACTTTATACATACTTTTGGAGCGTAAAGCTTTAAATACAGTAAAAATTATGTTTATCTTACACATATTTTAAAACTTATCTGTACTGAGCTGATATGTAGGCGTACATGTCATGCACTCACGCGCACTCAAGTTTACAAGTGATGTTGCTAGTTGAATGATTTTTTCCCCAAAAGTCCTGTTGAAATTTAGATAATAAACATCATAAAGATATATGCTTTAACAAGGTCAGGTTTTTGATCAAAATTCTGGACTTTTGAATAAAAACCTTCTTTTATCATAGAACCTGCGACGTTTATTCTGAAATAATCTCATAAAAAACAAAACAAGAATACGAAATACGACAAAACTCGCTGTGGGACAGAGCCAAACTAACTAACTATAATTTAACTATAATTTATTATAGTTAACTATAATTTTCTTTAAGAATAAATAAATAACCATTATCAAATGTGAAAGTACTCTTAATTTTTGATTTTAACATTATTATAAATAAAACGAAATTTTTCTAGTTTTATATTTTAATTACTATGTGAAAGTACCTTCGAAAGGTCAAAACAATGTTTATTAAAAATTTTATTTATATAAATAACATTAACCTTAGACAGATACAACTTGCCCGGTTCAATAAAGAATGAAAATAGTATTTTTTACAAAAAGTTGTCATTTAGATATTTCTAAATTCCCCATGTTACATTCATTGCAAGCTTGGAGTAAATTAACGCTAGAAATGACAGGTCGCTCTGTACCAGTATCTTAATTATAATGGCTGGGGTCCCTTTCTTTATTTAACTGGGTAACGTGCCGTGTCAACTCGAATCTGTAGTCTGTAATACTCAACAGAAAAACAAGTATATTTTTTATGAAACATATTCGTACCGTTTCCGATTTGTTTTCGTAACGTTTTTACCCATGAATTTTTCTAGTTTATTTATATTCTATTTTAATTGAATGACGCCGTTACCAGTGTTATACGTAAGTAGTAATCTAAAGTTAGATCGTTAGATTCCTAAGTACAGACGACAGCACGTCAAGTGCGACAGTGGCACTACGAAAGCCGCCTCCATTACGAACGCAGTAAGGGCGGTCTCAAGGTCAAACTGTTACGCTTGATGTGCTGTGGACTGTACATTGATGTTATAAATTCGAAAAACATGCTTTACAGTGCCTTTCGACAAATGTTTTGGGAAAGAAAATGCAGTGGACTCATAAATGTAGAAAACTGATACGAATATTAAGTAGATGCGTATGGACTCATACAAATTTCTTTTAAGAAAAAATTTATGTCTATTTGAAAGAATAGGGAATATGCAGTTTTTTTGTATGGTCCTAAAATTACACAGTAAAGCTGAAGGATATTAGAAAAAAAATATGAATACCCTACTTAGCACCACTTAAAGTTGCGTGCTAGACCAGGAATCGATAAACTCTGACGCCACAGTACACGCCCGCCATAGATTTTTCACTAAAAAGTTGTTTTAGAAAGAGACAGGTATAGTGTAATTTCCAATTCAAATATCTCGGGTATTTTTGGCTAAAATGAATTCTGTTTTTACTATTAGCCGTATAATTTCATATTTATCCCCTATTAAGTATGATTCCATTAAAATAATCATTTTTTTATTTTGTTTATCTATAAATTAGACCTAAATAATTATCTTCTCGAATATCTAAAAAAAAATGCATTCCACATTTATGAATCAACTGTATATTGACAGAAATATGTAAATACAAAGTCGTTTACATTAATGCAACGCTTATGTCTAGATTTTAACTATGTAATGCCTATATTCATAGCAATAAAGTTGCTTTTCGTGTTACACTTAATGATATGTAATGAAAAGTGTATTAGACGCAGTTATGGGCCTAATTCTGTAAAAAACAAGCTAAAACTAAATTTAACAGCAGTGCGTCTTACTCACTCATTATGAATGCAAAGCGGATAGCTGTCATATATCCTATTTCCTTTCTATCTTTTTCCTATACAATATTGACAGAAAGAGATATACTGAACTTAAATGTAGATTTAGAATGTGTCTTCAGAATTAAGCTCATTGTTACTCTCGGTAGAACACGAAAAAAGTGCACAGACAGCAATAGAATCATCTGAGCTCTCGGAGTGATCAAAATCATCACATATTAGAAAAGAAATTCTAACACTACTGTGATAGAATCGTATATTGATTGTAGGACCACTTAAACCAATAACAAAAAAAAACGATTATAATTTAGTAGGAATACGGTTGCTTTTCTAAAACATTATAGATCATACCGATACTACTAAAATATGATTGAATACCATCCTACGCTTATCAAAAGTCCTGTGTCTACGTTTGATATGGTGACGACTGTACTAAGAGTATATTAAGTGATTCGTGTTGTGACCCTATTAGGTATAGCTAAGCAATAAATCAAGAATTAGTCTGATGCACTACTTTTAATTATTATATTCTTGGACAAATCAAATTATTTGTTTATATTGCACACCTAAAACAACAAACACGTTTGTGTACTTATATATTAAGCTTAATGTTATGATTATTATACAATACATTGTCAAGTCATTCTTCCATTTCAACATTATTGACATGACAGTGAATGTATCGTTTTACGGTCAAAGTAATTTTCATAAATGTATACAAGTAAATAATTGAAACCCATAGATGGACACTAACAACAAAACCGTCTAAGGCAAAATTCAATATAGCGCTACCAGATGGCAGATTATATTCCTATGATGGATAAATTCCTAATGGATGCTATTTATAAATTGATAATATCATATGCGCATTTTGCGTCCTTGAATTCCCGTGAATATTCATACTAAACTCTTTTTACTAGCTACAAATGTTTGGATTGCAGTAAAGCATTCAACTCTGTTGACTATGACATGGGCCTTAATAATCTTTGATCGATTGACATTTTTTGCCTTATTTATCATACAATGTTTCTTTTTTTTACTTAAAAGATGACCAGCAGCAGGAGTAAAATAGATAACGCTTTGAAAAAAAAATTCTAGTTAGCTGGTATACCTCAAGGTAGCGTATTGGCCTTCTTACTTTTTGTATTTGTATAGGTTTCGTGTGCCGTTTCCTATTTTTTAGATTCGACGTAAATACTTGAATTGGAGATTCAAGTATTTACTGACATTCTGAAATATTTGAAGTCAGATCAGATAGACAATTGTTCTTTTATTAAAATTGTAGTGCCCACATATGCAACTCAATACAAAGCAAATATAAGCAGTTAACAAAGGCCATAAACAAGTCGCCTCGCTCACTGAATATCGCCCTAGCTCGCCCTAGCGACCTTACCGCACTTTGTCCACTACCACTTATTAGGAGACAAAATGTGTTTCATCTCTTTCTTTCTCTCAGACGAAGAGAGACTTTTGTGCACTCCCGAGGGAGTTTGCCATGCTACGGGGGGCAGGAACACAAATCTGTCGTAAAGTAGAAGTACTTTCCTAAACATACTTAAGCCTTAGCGAGTTTCTCTTACGTTTGTTGTTTTAGGCGTATGTAGGATCACAATGTCTACGAATATTGACTTGATTTGCGAAGTTTAGTGGTGGTTTTAATTTTTTATAGTACACGCTATTTATTATAAGTTTAAATGTTTTCAATGAATATTGCAAGTTGTACCTACTGTGAGACTTTGTGATATATTTATTTTGTTGCCAACTTAATATTGTTTTAATAATTTAATAAATTAATTATATATAATTTCTTGTTGTTTAATTTGACGTTGGTTGTTGGACCGATGATGATATTCATCATCCATCATCATTGACGATACTATAATAATATACATATAATATAAAAGTATCACAATTTATTTTTAAATTTATACCGGATTCGTACTAATGTATTTACACCTACAATAAATAGGTACCCGGTATAAATTAGAAATATACATACTAGCTGCGTTAGAGATATATGCAGAGTCCGTAAAGAGTAAAATGTAAGGTTGTATAATCCAGGAACCTCCCCAGATTACCCTACCAAAGATTCATCAAAATCTGATGAATCGTTCCGGCACACAGAAGATCCGTTGCTTTGAACATCCGAATCATAAATGGGAGCTTTGTTCAAAATCCAAATAAAGAAGACATTGGAGGTAATGTTAATAATATTTTTATTTACAATAATTACAAAATATTAATAAATTACAAACATTCTGTACACATATTAAATTATATCATCACAGATATATTTTTAATTATAAAAGCCCTTGTAAGCATACGTTGGATCAAAGCACTGGATATAAGGATCGTCGTCGAAAAACAAACCCAATTACTACTCACATAAGGTCGGTTATTCGATGAACTAAATTTTAGTGGGGTAGACATTGTTTTAAGAATTTGTGATCGGTATGCAAGGCTACTCGGCGTATATTTAGGTTGATCAAGTGTTTTATATCCAGTGAATTGACCCCACGCGTGGACGCAACGTGCACAAGGAACTATAGGGAGAAAACACGCTCCTCAACTCTTCATATCGACAAGAGCGTTCATATAGCCAATAGCCATCAAGAATATTTTGATTCATACTGCGATTTATTGTGGTAAATAAGTGCATTCGGCGAAGCTTGTGGTAAGTGGCTACAGTCGCCTAGAGATACCTGCAATGGGGAAAAATCACTTGGTATTGCAGGTGCGTTGTCAACCTGAGGCCTAAGATGCCTTCTACCTCCAATAATAGGGTAGTTGACAACTATTTTTTTATTTCACAAATAAGAAGTTTATAACTCATAAAGAAATATTGCAAAAGAAATAGTATGTCTAAGATCAATAGTTTCACATATATAGTGGTATGTTTGATGCGTTGCGGCGCATCGTCCAAAAACGCTCCATAGAAAATCTACGGAACAGATGACGTCACATGTTCCTGTATTACTAAGAAATGTATGGGCGTACTGACAAAATTGATAATAACTGTGTATTAAGTAGGTTTCTATTGATAGTTGTCATAATAATAGTTGATTTAATTGATGTCAGCAATCTAAAATTATTAACGTTTTTGAAAAATTTTGAAAAAATATGACAATTTTAAAATTTTCAAAACAGCATAACTTCAACAAAATTCCATATCTTTTAAGTTTGAATTGTTTTTATGGGTAACAGGAGCGTATAATTTCCGAATTTGTGAAAAATAGCGCCAGATTCAAACTTAGGCAACATCCCAATTGCACTGGCTACCTTTCCCTTCAATTCGAAACACTGCGAACTGCTTGACTGACGTTTTTAAACGCGAGTTAAATCCGGTAAATTGGTTTTATTTTAAATGTGTAGGTAATGCTCGCGAAAATATAAGAGAATAATAAGTTTTTTTTTAAATACTTTTTCATTTCTTTTTCATTACATCCACACCCGTGTGTGAGAGGCTATTGTTAATTGCCAATATCTATTGTTGATTTAAGAGTGCTACTTATACCTATACCATGGTGTCAGTGTTACGAAGTCATCTTATACCCCTGGCGTGGATTTACTTCTCTTATCTATACTATAGATAGATTATAATGTCTTTAAATATGAAATTAGCGTTTCGTTAAAAAAACAGTTTTTTTTAATATTTTTAAACAAATGTCTTCTTAAAATAAAGCAGTTTATTGTTTATTATTCAAAATGGGTTACAAGCAGGATTTTACGAATAAAATTGTTAATTTTTGTTCGAATTTTTTAGTTGAAAATGAGGGTCAATCAGAGCTTGTAGAATATGTAGCCGATTTCAATGTTTACATTTGCTGTAATTATTTTCGAATATTTAATAATTGACATTTTTTTCACTGCATTTACTGAAAAGAATGTCTTAATTGTCCACAACATTTAAAAAGAATCGGTCAGGCCAATTTCAAATTATATACAAAAAAACATAGTATAGCAAATCCAGTTTGCAAAAAATACTTCATAGAAAACGGCAATTTCACATCTAAAAACCTATATTATAAGTGCGAAAGTAACTCTGTCTGCTAAGTTTTCTCTTCTAAACCGCTGAACCGATTTACATTAAATTTGGCGTGGGGATATATCACATCCTGAGAAAGGAGGGCATCCACGCTAGCCTCGGGCGGCCTCTGGTACTAAATAAACATACAAACATGTCTCGTAAAACAATTTTTGAATTCTAACATCTGCCTCTACCTGGATTCGGCATCTTTGATTTATACTTAAGTCAATATAGATAAAGAAAAAATTTAAATAAAAATATCATGTCTATGAAATAATGCAGCCAGTGTTATATTATTTCATACAAATGTCATGAAATCATCAAATGAATAAGATTATTTGAAAGTGGCAAACCATTACTATAAACTAATACAGCTTGTTTCAATTTACTGTCGTATTGATGGCACCACCCTGTATAAGATATTTAATTCCATTTATGAAAATCATTGAAAAAATTAATAAACTTATCCATCTGCTACTAGAAGCATTTATAAGATCTCAAAATTTAATGTTCCATTTTTAACAGAGGAGGAGGAGGAGAGGCTCTTTCTGTTCTACTGGATCTGTCTAATTTTGCCAATTTTTATAATGATTATGAGATGTTCTTTCATTGATTTTAACGTTAATGTTTGACAAATTATTTACTAATAACGCAATTACAGATAGACTAGAAGAATTTCACAGAGATATCCCAAGTCCTGGGTAGCTCATATGGTTGGAGCAGTCGCCCGGATTGCGAAAGGTCGCGGGTTCGATCCCCGCCTCAGGGCGTGAAATTTTTCTAGTTTACATATATTTCAATTAGTAGATTATGAGGTGATCTACAAAACTCAAGGATAAATGGAAGCTCTTGGTTAGAACGTCTAAGACTACATGAAATGTGATCAGTCTAATATAACTCGTATATTCTTAATTTTTGATTTTAACATTATTGTAAATGTTTGAAAAATGGTCAAAAGGAGATGTTAAAGTTTTGGGCCAGCTCATGAGTACCATTTCAGATTGTAAACATTAATCTATTGATAAGATTTCCAATAATTAACACAAACTTATTTTATTTTATTGCAAAAAAATAACGAAATAAAATAAGCATGTATCAACAATTAGCACAAAACAGCACGAAACAAAATATGTATCAACAATTAGCATTTTGTCAACTTTTTAACACCGTTATTGTGGCTGTGGCCCTTTTGGGCACTTATGAGTTCTATGTTGCCATTGTTGTATGCACTTTTGGGCACTTATGACTTCTATGTTGCCATTTTATTCAATGCTTATTTAATTAGTTATTTTTTGCAATAAAATAAAAAAGGTTTGTGTTATTTAATGAAACCCTAATCAGTATATTAATGTCTACAATCTGAAATGAATCTCCTTTCTCCAATAAATTATTTCAATGCTACAATTCAATTTACATTTATACAAATGTACAAACCGATCAATTGCTTTTATATACAACTAAATGACAGGAAAGCCGTAGGCCCACCTGGTGGTAAGTGGCTACCGTCATGGCCTATAGATACCTGCAAGAACAAGGAAAAAATCACTTGGCAATGCATGTGCGTTGTCATCTTGAGGCCAAAGATGAAATGTCTTCCATGCCCAGTAACAACAAACGTTTCATGCCAGAATTAAGAATGGTCAATTTGATTGGTAACAACCTGTAGTCTGTTCTATCTACTTAACACTACACTAAATTACAGTTTTTGTCCGCAAGCGGGCAGTTAGCCCCAACAGCCCAGAGATCTGCGATTTTAAATCACTATACACGGTTGAGTGAGCTAACTTTCATAAGTCCACTTTAGCACCAATATTACTCAATGGTATCGCTTGCAATTCAGTGCGGAGACACAGGAACTCTCCCGTGACACAAGTAATCGCAGCGCAGGCTATGTTTAGGGTCCACCAGGAGAATGTTACGGGGAATGTGCCATTGTACACCCAGCAGATGATTAAATGGATGACATAGAAGGTGCAGCTGAAATCAAGGAAAAATTATTATTAGACGAATAAAGAAGAGACGTAAGCCTAGATCATAAAAAGTGTAGTTTATTTATTTTTGGTCAGTATACTTACAAAAAAATTTGCTGCTGTGGAACATATATAGGCTGATGATGATGATGATTTATTTATTCATTTATTTATCAATTTATGTACACAAAGGAAAGCAATAATGAAAATATAAACAAAAGACAACAGAATACAATGGAAATGCTTATTCCTAAAACAATCTCTTCCAGCACCAGATTCCGGCCTGGGTGCACATCCTTTAGGCAAGTGCAGCTCAGAAAAATCTGAACTAAGTTAAAAATTCTTAATTGTCTGCCTAGTTTTAAGTTATAGTTTAAAAAATCTATTATTTATTGAATATACATATACATTGGATTTTTGCGACAGTAAGGGAAGGTTACAGGAAACCAGTCCTAGGAGACCATACATAACATTTTAAGATATTCTGATCTGCATTCACAGATTTTGGAAAAAAGGTTAGGTACCAAAAATATTTCTTTTATGGCTATTGATCGTATTTCATGGAAATACGGAAATATTTAAGGTATGAGTACAATAAATTGCAAATATACCTAAAGTCTAAGCACAGCTTTGTTCGCCCGACAATGGTCCACAGAGCAAAAGCCCCAGCAATTGCATTGAGAACAAATGCTGCTATCACCGAGCGGCCCTCATTGTCTCTCACATGTATCTCCTGAAATATTAACAATAATTACACATTGCTTTTGTTTTCATGCTACGATACAAACAAAAAATTTTAGGTAGAAATAAAGTAATTATTATGACGGCTGAATCAAACTAAAATGGTACTGATACTTGTAGTGATGAGAAAAAAGAAGCATTTCACGAAGAGTTGAAAATTAAATTATCTTTAGGTGTTTCTTATCTAGATCTCTTATCCCATGTCTTGGGATAAAAATATTAATGTTCGTTTTCACAAACATTGGCATGGTTAAAGAGCCTCTTAGCGATTTTTAGCTCAGTCTATCTAAAGGGGGTAGAAAGAGATAAATGTCTATATAGGTGATTCTACCTTAACCCAGGGAATGTTTAGTGAAAACGGACAATAGTAACCATTCTCTCTGGTTCCTTTTTTATAATAGAGTAAATATGTCAGACATATAATGTTTTGGAGTTTTTGGCAATTTAATGACTGGAGACATTAAAATTTTATTGTTTTCTCCTTCTTACCGCTAATTTTTAAGTTTTTACTATCAGTTATGTATTTTTATCAAACTAATATAGGTACCTAGCATATCATTCAACATTTTCTTTAATTAATTTTTCAGTTGTTATTAGCTTGCTGGTGTCTCCTAAGTTAAATATCTACTTTGTACATAAATTAAAAACATATTTTATATATTTTTATACAAAAGACATATTTATATGAAACATATAAAACATATTTTGTTTTTTTAAATATAACCTTTAACAATTGTGACTCTTAGGCCTAAGCCAAATAGCATCTTTATTGTCTCATTGATTAAAAGAAAGAAATTTATTTCACTTTAATTGGTAATGCTCAAACACAGCTTTGTCCCAGCAAGTACCGAACTCCCTTGCCACTATGCAAATGTGTATTGACCACCACTGTGTGGACAGAACTTAGTTTCTCTTGTAATAAGACACAAGCAAGCACACAAGAAGTGGTTATTGATAACAGTGCGCATATAAGGTGATTATGTGTAGATGGCCTTGGTGGAAATGAAAAAAAAAACCATTATATAATTGTATAAAACAAGGGGCTCAGCTATTGATTAGTCACCCAAGATTTTTAGTTTCAGATGTTTACCATTCTAAATATGTGTAAATTCTAATTTACACATATTCAATCTAAAAATTAGATCTCTAATACTTTCTTCAATCGAAAACTATAAAAACACCTCACTTCACTCCTGTAGGTCATGTGATAGGGAAGAAATTTTAGGTATGTATGAAGCACAGTGTAGCATAAGCCTGAAATTTTGTAGTTATTTTTTTAACAGATAACTGAAATCTTTGTGATACTAAGAGATAGTATGAAGTTATGTACATCAATACTAAAAGAAAATTTAGTTTAATATACAATTCTATTCTATACACTTTGAGGTTAGGTTTAGACAATTTTCCAAAATTTCAAAAACATCATTTCCGAGTAGAGGTATTAGTATAGACAGTAGTCCTTCCCTCCCTCTTTCCTTCTCCCCTCCCATCACGAAAATCGTGGATGATTAATCAATAGCTCTGCCAAAATATCAAAAAATTACATGGTATTCGAATATGTGATCCAAAGTCCTGGTTGATCCTGTCAAGTCCTCCATTACAGCAGTGAGGATGCATAATGACAAGTACAAAACGGACTGCATAGCCACTATCTGAGAAATAATAAGACATGGATCCCATTGTGTATAGCGGAAAGAGCCCGTTAACTTCTTCATTTTCGACATTTTTCTACCCAAAGCAAGAGTCGAATTGGCACAAGACAGTTTACGCACAAATTACTTTCTCACTTGATCGTATTCACTTGATAGAAAAATTTAAAATTTAGGTCGGTAGATGCTGATACAGATATTTTATATTGTGTCTAACTAATTTATTTGTAAACATATGGATCACTGAGTGATCATGGTTAATTAAAAATAAAGAATTTGCTGAATTTGCTGAAATATTTTGGTGATTTTGTGTGCTGACAATGACAAGTGACAACTGATAAACTGACAGTAGTAGTAGTTTCATTTTCCCTATAAAGGGACGGCAAAGGGAACTTATTCCCATACAGCCATATCTTTAGTATTTCTTATTTCTTTATTCATTGCATTGAAATGCTGGTGTTACACATTTCAATGCATCTTGGGAGTATTTGACGCGAAATATATGATGACAGTCTCCATATGTGCTACTTGATGAGGTGGATAACCACAAAAAAGTTCTCATCGTATTTCGCACCATAATCACTTTTATTCTAATAATCTTTGAGTTGCACGTCAACACAAACACTGTGTATTTAAAACAACACCACTTTTATAACACAAAGTTAGCTCCGACACAATTTTAAATTATCAAAATAAAAATCTTGACCGACACCATTAAAACCCGCCAATTACTCCCTGATAAACTGACAACCTCCACTGTCCGCATGAACAATTTCCACACATAACGCGCTTACAAACGAACCGCATATAACGTATTCGTGCCAACAAGATTAATAGAGTTTGTAAATAATGTTGTGAAAAATTAATTTTTGCATTGATAAAAACTTGTTATCGTACTTTAATTGCTACTAATACTTCCTTAATTTATTCTCTGATAAAAACTTAATATCTTAGAACGTTTTTGCTATGAACATTGACATACGAAATGATTTCACGCAAAAAGTGCATAAAGCACCAATATTTAATTCGGCCCAAGTATGCAATGTTCGTATCGTTGGTAATGTTGTGCAAGCACAGAACCATAAGGAACGCTGACAATGGCAACTTTCTGACAATGACAATCGATCACTTGACATTTTTTTTGGTTCGATTTTCTTACTATATTGGGAAGGCAAAGGAAACTAACGCCCAAACAGCCCTGTCTTTAGTATTTCTTTATTTCTTGATTTATTGCATTGAAATGCTGGTGTTACACATTTGTCACATTTCGATGCATCTTAGGAGAATTTGGCGCGAAATATATGATCATAGTCTCCATACCACAAACAAGTTTTCATCGTCTTTCACACAATAATCTAATCACTTTTAATCTAACAAACTTTTAGTTGTATGAACAAACCCTTTTTTTTATAAAACTACACCACTTTTATAACACAAAGTTCGCTCCGACACAATTTTTAATTATTGTAATAAAAATCTTGACTGACACCACAAAATCCCGCCAAACCTGCCCCCTTATTATCAACTGTCGGATCACGGATTCGTTTCGAAAAGTCACATGCTGTCTCGCTTTGACGGATAGCGATAAAAAGTGACAGGTATAGAGTTTCCGAAATTCGAATTCTTTCCGACAGTTGAGAATAAGGGGGCTGAGCGCCAAACGCTCCCGATGATCACTTGACAAATGATGCAGATGCAAATGTCATTGTGACATCCACAGACTTCGTACTAGCGTAGCGTTTTATATTCTCTTTGCTTCGTAGAGATGCTACGCATGTGACATCCGAGAAGGTGAAGGAAGCAAGAACATACGACCAAGTCTAATGGTATTTTGTTTTCAGTAAATATCAAAGTGTTTCGCTTGATCTGCCGGTCTTTGTATTTTATATTTTCTATTGAAATGCGCGTATCTGTGGGCGTAATTTATGAATGTGACACATTTCTACTATGCATGTTGGCTTGGGCAAGTTTCGCAACAAAAATAAATGGTAGTCTTCCATGATGCTACCTATGAAGTAGATAACCACGACAAAATTATTAAATTCCTTCACACCAAGTTAACATTTATTCCAATAATTTTAAAAAACAACTAAAAACACACAATTTCTTAGAAGAGCAAGGTAATAGGTAGATGCTTTTATTTTTAACCGACTTCAAAAACGAGGAGGTTCTCAATTCGGTCGGGTTTTTTTTCTATGTATGTACACCGATTACTGATCCGATTAACGTGATTCTTTTTTTGTTCGATGCGGAATAGAAGTTTGGTTTTAAATAAACAAAAGCTTAAATCATTAAGTCTATGTATACGAATTGCGATTTTTGGTTTTCCTATTACTTTTTGTGAAACGATACGATAGTAGGAAACAATATAAGTTGACGGTCACCCAGCTAGTTTTAACTAAAAATTGTGATTAAAAATTTTTAAACAAAAATTATAACCGACTTCAAAAAACTGAAAAGGATAAAATAATTAAATTTATTTAGGTAGGTACTCATCCCCTAGAAACATATTTTTGGAGTTGGTGCCAAAGTGGACCGAATAGCGAAGTAAAATTTGTAATTCTGGAGTTGCGGGTCGATATCGCGATAGTACCAAATAGGTATGACGGAGTTTTTATTAATTTAATCGGATTATAAAAGTGGCCTGAAATGCTTAGAACTTTCATAGGTAAACTAATATTGTCAAGGAACACAACCACCCGAACAAGTTTTATTTCGGACTTTTATAACACACTTTATAAATGCAGTAAAAATATAAAATTAAAATTTTAGGGAACCCTCGCTTCATTAATCATCTATCTAACACCATCTTAATAAGACTATTCTTCTTCTGTTCTTATGAGCCTAAGCACGCTATATCTGCTGTAATTTTCTGTAGAGTTAAGCGTTCTACAGACTATTGGATGATACAGGATCCCCTCAAGGTCAGCATGTTTTGATAACACTACCGAAGTACTATGTAGGGATATTTTGCAGAATGTTATCGAGTGAAATCTTGTAGTAGTTAGGTACTTTAGTAATGATTCACCACAAACTTTCGAAAAAATCTTAAACTTATTTATATAAAGGAGATGTTATGAATTTTTATGGAGGCTGGTACTCGGTGACCCGCCAAAACAAAAGTTATATGGGAAGACGAGTATATTCACATTTTAATGCTTTTGATGCGTTCAAACGCCTACTTTATTTTAAAAGGGCTGGATGCGCATGTGGCACCTTTCTTGTGGTTGATGGTTGAAATAAAAGTCGACCAATGCACAAAATATATATCAATATATATTGGCAAAAGAAATTACATTCAATCATTTAAAACTAACTTGATGCAATACGTACGATTAAACAAAATTGGATGGATGGATAGCGCAGCACAAATTATATTTTATAGACGACGAGCAATCAGAGAATGACAGCTTAGGCACAGAGCACAGAGTAACAAAACAGGATGCAAACCTCAGAGCAAATTGCTCTGAGATGCAAACATAATCAACGACAAGCCTTTACACTCTTTTTCTAGAAAAAGTAAAGCAAAGGAATGTACCCTATACGGTAACACAGTATATAGTGTACTTAACATAATATTTATCACTTTATACGAACGCCTACGCCTACTTTATAAACGTTGCTATAAAACGCTGGAAAAGCAAAGAAAGCGGTGAAGAAATTAGTAGTTTATACCTAGTGCTCTGGTGGCGTAGTGGTAATCGCGTCTGGCCTGCAATAAGGAGATGCGGGTTCGAGTCCCGCCTGGAGCATATATTTTTTCATCGTTTTCTTTCTTTATTTGTAATATTTGTAATCGTTACAATAACTTGTATATTTTTAAGATTATTATGCAAAACAGTGACACATGTCAGACAAAGGACAAAACGTAAATATCGTGGTTGTAAACTTAAAAATTGCGTTTTTTAATGTTATGCTGAGCATAGGCTTTCGCATTAAATACATAAGTATAATTTATCGTGGGGAGCTTTCAAGTACCAATATCGAACATTTCCTTTTCTAAATTTAACTTTCCTGATTGCCTGAACAGACATTGTCAACGAATTAGCTGCTTATACACAACAAAATGAATACCACAATTCAGTTTATCTTTTCACGTTTTTTATTAACTGGAAAGTGGTTTCCAAAAACAATAGAAATTGAAGCACCGACTCCAAAAATATGTTTCTAGGGGATGAGTACCTACTTAAATTTAATTATTTTATCCTTTTAAGTTTTTTTAAGTCGGTTTTTATTTTAGTTTAAAATTTTCTAGACAAAAATTGCAGATACTTTGCTTGCTTTTACTTTACACTAACTAAAATTTTCAAACAGTTTATAAGTAAGGCTATTCCGAGAGAAGAGATATTTTACAATGACTGGGAAAACAGATTCAAAAGATATTGTTAATGCCAGTATTTATGCCAGTGTATCGCGGTGGGCGCTTCTCGTTTAGAGGCAAAAGATAAAGTTGAGTTTTCTTTTTAAATTCTTTATTGATGGCTAGTACTAAAAAAAAAACAAATCTTTGTATTGAAAATTGCCAAAACGCATATAATTTAGCAACTAGTGCATAGAAACTAATCAATTCAAATAATTATAATTTAAGGCAGATAACCGAGTCCACTTGCAAACTCACTTTGCTTTGACTCATTTGAACTCTATAGCAACAATTTGGAGACAGATACCATTAACAACCAATCAATTATGACATGCCCTATACGAAAAATTACCAATATTTTACACTAAAAAAAAGTACTAATTTCACGTATTTTAATAGGTATTTTCACAAATGTGTCGATAAAAGTTTATGTCGTTATGCGTCGAGAGCAAAATAAATCTTTTAATTGAAATAATTTGCCAAAACATTCTTCATTCCGACGTAGTAACGCCCACGCAGCTTTATCAGAAACTCGACCAACGACACCTACCTATGGGGAGGACTCATATACCTATTCCTGTTTCATTAAGTCTAAATAATATTCATTAAGATAAGAGTATAGTTTGTAATTTAATAATAAACTTGTCCTTATTTGTTAAACTAATAGCTTTGGTCGCTTCTTTGACTTTTAATTACCTACGCGGGAGACGGAAAACCCAAATGTTTTTAGTATATCACCCTCAGTTCAGTTCATATTGCTTTAAGGATAAAATTAGTATTTGTATATTATTAGTATTACATAATTTCGAGGAGGATTTTGAGGAGCTCGGTGTTCTGGTTTCGATTTCGAAAACAAAGCAAATTTCGTCATGGTCGATCCCGAGATGGTTCAATCAAAATTTATAATCTTGAGTTCCTCTGTGCTTCGGAAAACACGATAAGCCGTTGGTCCCACTTGTTAGTGCATCCGCTTTAACCCACCAACCCGCATTGGGCCAGCGTGGTATCATCTTAGTCAGACACAAGTAGGGGAGAAAGGGAAAACTAGAGAGCTAAAACTAAGATATCAAATGTTAACAATTAATTTAATTTATAAAATTTAAAATAACCAGAGGGAGGGTAGAACCGGGCCGTGGGGCGGTCGGCTTCGAAATTCAGTTGTTTCCCCGAGTAAACCTAATATCACTCCCCTGAAGTCAGCAAGCAGCCTGCACGAAGACTTGTCGGTGAGTCGGCAGCAGCTGGTATTGTGCGCGCGTAAGTTCGCGCGGTGTCCAGTAGTGGTGGTTGGGGTTGTAGAGTGCAGAAGCCAGCACCCGTACCACCATCTTTTATTGCGATCCACTTTAGGACCTAAACTGAGTAGAATCGTTAATTCGTACTACGATGCTGTCTACGACTATGGCAGCGATGCAGTTTAGTAACCAATACTGAACCGAGCGGAATATGAATCGCTTTTATAAAGTGGTGCTAAGGCCCCTGCACCCGTTCCACCATCTTTTATCGCGATCCAGTTTAGGACCTAAACTGAGTAGAATCGTTAATTCGTAATAAGACGCTATCTTCGACTATGACAGCGATGCAGTTTAGGAACCAATACTGAACCGAGCGGAATATTAATCGCTTTTATAAAGATGGTGGTAAGGCCTCAAATGCGAATTATGGCATTAGTAGTAGCCAATTAGATGGACCCCAATATGGGGTGAAAACACAAATATAAGGGTCAATTTTAGTTAGAAATTAAGAGAAATATCTCGTTAACTCGGTAGCCAGTATAAAAGTGTGTCACATTCACATTGCCCGACCAAAGAACTCAGTACCTATATCATTCCGTTATACGTACAGGCTTGTTGATCTTAAAGATTTTATTGGCAAAAACTTGGAACTTTTTGTTGACGACCGCCTGGCCGAGTGGTCTGTACCCCAGGCTACTCGGTCAAGAGGTCCCGGGTAGGAACAAATGTTTGTATGATGAGTACGAACATTTGTTTACGAGTCATGGATGTTTATATGTTTATGTTGTAGTATATTTCTAATATCTAAATACATATTATTATCATTATTTCTCCGTTATCTAGTATCCATAACACAAGCTCTTAATGATGCTTACTTTGGGCTAGATAATAGGTGTGAGTCAAAGACTATATAACCAACCACTCACATATTCTCCTTTCAATTAATATAATTTAAATAGTATTTTTGTAAACATTACATTTAAGATTTGTTTAATATAAGATTTTTATATTGATGAAACTCAGATGTATAGGTATAGTTTTCAGATTAATTAAATAGTTTCAAATTACTTATTAAACTTTGAAACGAGGTTGCACAAATGAAATATTGCTGCAAAAACACGTAAGGCGTTACAGTGGTGGAGTTATGGTCCGAACTCATATGTTTCACCCATGTAGTAGGAAGGCCTGTGCCCAGCTGTGGGACGTATATAGGCTGGTACTGATGATGATTACATAAATTAGATAAAGTGCATTATAGGTAAACAGCGAGTTTTGTTGTGTGAAAGATTTCCTATGGTAGACTTTCTTAACTATTTTTCTTAACCAGCTACGAAAGCAGAATTTTTATTCACTTTTGCATTTTGTATATTTGTTTTAATAATCGCTCCAGTATTTAACTTTTGAATGTAGCGATAGCGTTTTATTTGATACCTCCTCAAGTAAAAAGGGTATCGTTAGATTCACAAGTTAATTTTGATATTTATACCAAGATAAGAGGGTTTTTTTTTATACAACTAGATGACAAACAAGCGTGTGTTACAGAATTCAGAAAAAAAAAATTCTGGGGTTGCAGGGTGTATCAGTATGGTCGCTGGTTGTGTTTGTGTGTGATGAGTTGTCCCGAGCATTATAATGTTTTTGATAATATAATCCAAAAGTCTGACTGGTCATGTAGGAGTAATTGGCAATGAGAAGGCTGAAGAACTGGCAAGGAAGGGCTCAGAAAACAAGTACGTGGGCCCTGAGCCCTTCATATCTCTGACACAAAATTTTATAGACACCGCCATCAAAGAGTACCGCCAAGAATAGGCACAGGACTGAATGGCAAAAGGTATCGGGACTAAGACACTCCAAGTCCTTTACAGGGGGGAAGGTAGGGGAATGGAGTAAAATTATCTGTACAAACGATAGACCACAGGCTCGCTTCCTCACTGAAGCAATCACAGGACATTTTGCCACCAACTACATTTCCCCCTGCACAACCTTGTCGGGCATGTGGTGAAGGCCAGGAATCGAAAACGGGGGAGGTTATCAATTCGACTGTATTTTTTTTTATGTTTGTTACCTCAGAACTTTCAACTGGGTAAATCGATATTGATGATTATTTTTTTGTTCGATGCGGAATAGTTGCCATTTCGTCTGATAATTTTTTGGGTAGGTTGGTTTTTAAATCAAAATAACTATAATGAGTAAGTCGTCTACGTATGCGAAATTACGGATTTTTGCTTTCCTATGACTTTTTTAGTGAAATGATACGATAGTAGGAAACAATATAAGCTGACGGTCACCCATCCAGCGTTGCTTAGAAAACTATCACTAAAATTTGTGAAAAAAATATATTTTGTATGATCCTACGGGAAACATTTATATATCCGGGATAATTTGTTTATCAAAAAAACAAAAAAACTTTAGTTTCAATTACGAAAACGATGCAACTTTCGCCATGATCGATCTCGGGATGGGATCCCGGAATACTTTTATTCCATGCTTCGGAAGGCACGTCAAGCCGTTGGTCCCGGTTGTTACTGCAACCGCTTTAACCCACCAAACCGCATTGGGTTAGCGTGGTGGTGTTATATCCCAAGCTCCTCATATTGTGTTTCTCCCATGTAGAAAGGCCTGTGCCCAGCATTGGGACGTATACATATAGGCTGGTGGTTATGATGATGATGTACCCGACTCCCTGTACAGGGTGGTGCCGTCAATACGACAATAAATTGAAACATGGGCTATATTAGTTCATAGAAATGGTTTGTTAATTTCAAAAACATCTTATTCATTTGAAAATTTCATGACATTTGTATGAAATAATATAACATTGGCTGCATTGTTACATAGAAATGTCATGAAATTATCAAATGAATAAGTTGTTTTTGAAAGTGCCAAACCGTTTCTATGAACTAATATAGCACAGGTTTTAATTTACTGGCGTATTGACGGCACCACCCTGTATATTTCATTGACAATTACATAATTAAGTACGCCATTATTTTACATCGAAGTAGTCCAGACACAATGGATTTTTTAACTGTCTTATAGACCTTCAGAGGCAGAGGTGTAACGTCGCTTGACAGATTAAATAAAAGACAACGATACTGTTATTAAATTTATATTAATTCAGATAATAATATGCAATTCAATTAGATAAACGAATGCGTAAAACTAAGTCAACGATTATTGAACTAAATTACCGATACAAATTGTGTAACATAAATATACAAATTTTCTAACATTATATATTATAATTGATTTAATATGGTAATTGATTTAATTTCCTTTTAACGATTTGCAATCATTCTCTAAGGTGAGTTCTTCGTCAAACCTAACTACCACCTACCACGGTTAATGTATATGCATCTTAATGTATTTTTATGGTTTCCAATACTTTACAACAGAAGTGCAGACGCGATAGTAACGTTTTACGAAGGAAAACGTCAGAAAACTCGCACTAAGATCCTAGTAATGGTGGTAACGGTCGCATTTCTGTCTCAGTCTCAGTCCAAAAAATGGCTCGATCTACTGTGCTCGTTTTGTGGTGAGAATGTTATTTATTAAATTCTATCTACTGTCCGGTGAATTAAAAAAAATATTATACTATTAGGTGGCACCTTGTGGCACCCAAGTGGTACCTACGTTACTTATTTTTAACCGACTTCAAAAACGAGGAGGTTCTCAATTCAGTTGGTATGTTTTTTTTTCTTTGTATGTAGGTACACCGATTACGTAGAGATTTCTGATCCGATTTACGTCATTCTTTTTTTGTTCGATGAAAACTGCTTATTATGGATGTTTATATGTTTATTTAGTATTTTTCTAATATTTATATACATATTATTATAATTATTTCTCCGTTATCTAGTATCCATAAAACAAGCTCATAATGATGCTTACTTTGGGCTAGATACTTAATAAGTGTGAGAGTATGAATATTATATTATAATATATTACTTATAATATTATGGTTATATTTATCTTCAGTTAACTTATGGTATTATTTTCAGGGGCAACTCAGTTAATGTAGAATCCACTTTTATATTGCAAAAGCGATGTCCACGAACAATATACAGGGTGTTTGCATGGTATAACTAATTATGGCGTTATCAAAAATTCAAAATAATAAAATTAAATTCAAATTTCTTCATACAAAAAGTTCGGTCAGTAGAACAAAATGTATGGGAAATCTCAAAATTAATTTTACAATTTTGAATTTTTGATAGCGCTATAGTACTTATATGACTATGTTAACATGGGTAGGTGCCCGCTTGTTATACCATGTACCAAACACCTTGTATAAATTATACATACAGTACAGATTCCTTGCGAGATATTTTGTAAGGGAATATTTCTTAACCCTAACATGTTTATTAAGAAATATCATCATTCATAATACAAAGAACACTTTAAACAAAAGAAATTGTTGTCGTAATGTTCGCTCAAAATATCAATTTGATTTCTATGTATTACAATGTAATAATACAATGTACCATAAGAGTACCTACTTCAGTGCAATAAAAATATTTAATCATTTGCCTGTTAGTATTAGGACATTACAACTAGAAGGAAAACAATTCCAAATTAAATTAAAAATAAGGCTGATTACAAAAGCATAGTACCTACCTATAGTTTGTGTGAATTTTATAATGATGAAACTCAGAATTAATTTTTTTTATAGATACCTACCTTATTAAGTATTATTATTCAATTTAGAATAAGTAAATTGTATGCACAAAATGGATAAAACTGTTGTAAGCATATTTTAAGACCTTTTTATACACAGTTATACACTAAAATTTTATTCTATTCTATTTTATTCTATTCGTTGTGGAATAGTTGCCATTTGGTCCCAATTTTTTTTAAAATCAATTGGATAATTTGGTTTTTAAATTAAAATTAACTTGAATGAGTAACTCGTCTACGAAATTGCGGATTTTTTGCTTTCATATGACTTTTTAGTGAAACGATACGATAGTATATAAAACAATACTACATACAAACTATATTTCGATTAAGTGTGAGATATAAATATAATGATAATATTGACAATTTACTGTATATTTACCTTTGTATTTTTATCAAAAACGACATAACTGTTTTGAATATATCTTACAAAATTATTATTCATTTTTACTTTAAAACAAATTATTTCAACGTCAATTAAACGACGGAAGCAGTCAAAAGTAGGTAACATTATTTTATTTTAAACAAAAGATAACTAACCATCGAAAGAGGAAAACTACTTATCTTAATTGTAACTTGTAGGTAAACCTATATTTATTAAAATTTATTTATGCCTTTTGATTGAATACAACTGTACTAAGGTAGGCATTATGCTATCAAGAGATTTGATTTCTCTATTCGGTGGAAAATTGCGCTACAACTGCGATAAAAATTTAAACAAAAAATAAAACCGTCTCCAAAAAACTAATAAGGATAAAATTAAAAAAGTAGTAAGTGAGGAGCTCGGTGGCGTATTGGTTTGAGCGCTCTGGTTTCGATCACGAAAACAAAGCAACTTTCGCCATGGTCGACCCTGGGATGGGTCAATCAAATTTACAATCTTGAGTTCCTCCGTGCTTCGGAAGGCACGTTAAGCCGTTGGCCCCGGTTGTTACTGCAACCGCTTTAACCCACCAACCCGCATTGGGCCAGCGTAGTGGTGTTATGGCCCAAACTCCTCATGTGTTTCCGCCATGTAGGGAGGCCTGTGCCCAGCAGTGGGACGTATATAGGCTGGTGATTTAAGTAGACTTCAAAAATATGTTCCCAGGGGATGAGTACCTACTAAAATTTAATTATTTTATCCTTTTCAGTTTTTTGGAGTCGGTTTTAATTTTTTATTTAAAAGTTCGGTTAATTTTAGTTTTTTTTTAATAAAAATAAAAACAAACATATGCCTTTAGCATAAGTTTTTTTTATTTTTATTACTGTAATGATTTTAAGTGTTTTTTATATTGTGTGATTGTAAAAAAAGTTTTGATTATAAAAATAATAATATTCTTTTTGTGTTTTTAAGTTATCAGATTTAATGTGAGTATGAAATAATTAGCTAACTAAAAAGTGCTTCTAATAAGTTTTACTAATTTATCTAAGATATGTACACACGACAGCACATCAAGTGTAACAGTTGCACTAGGAAAGCCGCCCCTATTACGAACGCAGTAAGGGCGGTCTCAAGGTCGAACTGTACGCTTGATCTGCTGTTGAATGTACCTATACACATCCGTACGTTATCCGTCGCTGGCTGGAGTAGACGGGTCACACTAGGTAGGCACAACACTGATGGCTAGGTTACGTACTGATAGGCACAGAATATTTTTTTTTTTTATACAACTAGATGACAAACAAGCTGACGGCCCACCTGGTGGTAAGCAGTTACCGCCGCCTATAGACACCTGCAATAACAAAGAAAAGCACTTGATATTGCAGGTGCGTTGTCATCCTGAGGCCTAAGATGAAATCCCGTCCATGCCCAGTAATTACACTGGCTACCTTTCCCTTCAATCCGAAACACAGCGAACTGTTTCACGGCTGAAATAAGAAAGGCGACCCTACATATGGGTCTACCACCTAGTGAAGACCCATATGTAGATATCACTATATGAGATATCACTAGAGTAGGCTCCTGCCTACTTAATCATCCTCATCAGTTCAGCCGAAAGACGTGCACCACTGGACCAACGCCTCATTTAAAGGTTCCCACGACGATAGCTCACGCGTCCAGCAGTGATAATGGTAGTGACATTATCATCTTAATAATTGAAAAAAATAACAAAAAAAACCGACTTCGAAACACTAAAAAGAATGAAATAATAATTGTTTCTGAAAACAACTTAGCACCAACTCCCAAAAAATATGTTTCAAGGGGATAAGTACCTGCTTAATTTTTTTTTATCCTCTTTAGTGTTTTGAAGTCCGTTTTTATTGTTATTTAATTTTTTTTTACAATATTTAGTGATAACTTTCTAAGGTCAAAGCTAGATAGGTGACCGTCAGCATAATAATATATTGTTTCCCACTATCAAGAGAAGCATAACATAGACGACTTAATTATTTACCATTACCATATCGTTTTCATATGATTTTTTTGAGGTCCGAATGGCAAACGATTTTTTATTTTTTACAAACAAATTATCACGTAAATCGGATCAGAAATCTTCACGAAATCGGTGTACATACATACAAAAAACATACCACCGAATTGAGGAACTCCTCCTTTTTTAAATCGGTTAAAAAGAGCGACTATCTATACGAGTTTGTTGCCGGAATCTTCTCGGTATTAAAATTTTGGAACCGGTGTAAATTCAGACATGACAGTTGCTATTGTAACAATTACAAATATAAAGAAAGAAAATGAAAAAAATATAATTGCTTCAGGCAAGAATCGAACCTGCGTCTCCTGGGGTCCGACCAGACGCGATTACCACTACGCCCTCGGAGCACTAGGTGTAACCATGGAGCAAATCCTTGGTGTACCATACCAATTTCTTCACGGCTTTCTGCCCTTTTATGTTTTTATAGCAACGTTCAGTCAGACCAAAGACCGACATCGGTACACTGCCCTGCTGACTTGCTGACGACAGTGAATGTTTTCGAGCCAGAGTTACGTCGGTAGGAAGCAGATAACGAGGTGTCGCTGAGGGGTTTAGTGGGTGAGAGCCCCAGACACTCTACCCTTAAGGGTGAGGAGAATAGGCTGGAAAAGCTGGCCCTCAGCGTCACAAAAAATGGCGTTATATAAGTACGCACAAAAGATGACAATTGTTAGTTAAAATCATACATAGACTGGAGATTTAAACTGGTAGATTTTTTTTGTGCTATGTCACCTACCTGTACAGATTACCTGAGAGCAGTAAAACACTGGAAGGGAAAGTTTTTAAAAGAGTTCTCATCAACTGGTTGCGAGATAAATGTTTCTAGTGTTAATGAATATTTATATGTATTCTTAATTTTTGATTTTTTAACATTATTATAAATGTTTGAAAAATTACTTAGTAATTAATTTTTCTAATCTAATCTAATCTTTCTATTTTAAATTTTTCTAGTTTTATTCTATTTTAATTACTAAATATTTATATGACTGACTATTTTACTAACTTAAAGATTCCATTGATTTAATTTAACGTATTTAATAATTAATGATAGTATGACATTTTTCTAACATTGAATGTCTATTTTATTAATTCAAGAATTTCAATATTTTATGATTGAGTATATTTGGTTGTTAGAAGTTTTTTTATGAAGTTTTGTAAATAATTAAAAATGTATTTTAATATAAAAATTTGCACGTCTGCACGTCTCGTCACAATTTCAAGGTATAATATTTAAGATCATGTAAGACTCCCATGTATTCATGCAAATAAACGATGATTATCATTATGATTATGTAGGATTTTTGACGTTGCGAACGAGCTTGGCAGGCCTTATTGAATAAATGCCTACCTATATTTTGGTTTGATGTTACAGCGTCTGGCTGGCCGTGGCGCAGGCGCAGGCTGACCTGAAGTTCCCCGAGAACTTTCAGTTCGGAGTCGCCACATCCTCCTACCAGATTGAGGGCGCATGGAACGTCAGTGGTAAGGTTTTAGTTTTAACTGACTGTATAACAAGGAGGTTACTAATTGGACTTGTAATGCATGTAATCTTGTCAAAATTTCACAGTTCTTGTATGGTAATCCATACCAGCTTCTGAACATAGTTGTCAAATTTTATGATGTATTTTTGTATTTGTATGTTCGTCAATCAAAGTTTGTTATCTCGAGCTCCTCCGTGCTTCGGAAGGCACGTTAAGCCGTTGGTCCCGGTCGTTCCTGCAACTACTTTAACCCACTAACTCGCATTGGGCCAGCGTGGTGGTGGTATGGCCCAAGCTGGTGGTAGTATCTTTCTCCCACGTAGGAAGGCATTGCCCGGAAGTGGGGCGTATATAGGCTGGTGATGAATGAATGCATTACGTTTGTCCGCGCAAATCTCAAATTTTCTTAAATCTCCTTAAATTAGTCGGATTACAAAAATTATTTTTTTGTTGAACTTGATAGTTATATCAAGTGCATAAATTTTGATGATTTCAAATGTTTCATAACATTAAAAATAAACAAATAATTAAAAATTAGATAGGTAGGTATATTTTGTCTCATAAAAAGACATTTCTTGGAACTAAACTGCTGAACTGTTTCAAGAAACAATAGAAAGTGAAGCCACTCCAGAAAATACCTTTTTATCAAATAAGCACCTACCTACTTAATTTTAATTATTTTTGTTTTTTTAGTGTCTTGAAGTAAATTATTTTTCTAATATTAGTTTATTAAGGCATAGGGCTATGAATTGATTTGGAAGGCACTTGGTGCAACTGCTAAACAGCATTTGCCTAAAAGGTTTGTTAATGTAAAATTCCCGGTGTATATTCAAAGAGTTCCTATACTATCATTATTAAATTTCCTAAAGTAGTGGTCGTAATAAATTTCTGTCGAATGGTATGCATAAAACATTTTTTTGATGAGAAGACGTTAAAAAGTTTCGTAATAACAACCTGTATCTATCATTAATGGTTTTTATTTTATTCAAAGCAGATGTAGTGAATTAATGTATTTTATTACCCTTCAGATCAAGTTATACAGTTTCACATTTATGAGTACCTTCCTATCTTAAATCTTAATCATTTGTAATAATAATACTCATTTTCCAACAGGTTTTTATTACAAAGTGTAACCCACGCTCGATATGTGACTGCCTATTACATAATGACTCGGTAATAAAAAAAATATGCTTTAGACAGAAAACTATTTTTATGGGTTTTTTTATGCAACTTAAGTAACTAATGCCGCGAACTAGTGGTAACGTTACTTATTGGTTTGATGCTTTAATTAAAATAAAACCACTTTACCCGACCTATCTCGCGTGTAATAAATAAATGTTAATTTATATTTTATACCCGAACGTTTCGAGAAAAAGGGGGAGGAGGTTTGTTTTATGGAGACGTCTTTAATTAAAGCCAGAAAATAGATTTTATTAACTAAAATGTGTAGTGCTCGCGAAAATAGAAGACTATTGGCTATAGAACCTAATTGGTAGCCTTTTGTGACCTTTTTATTAACTTCATTAATAAGTAATAAAAAAAATTAACAAATTGTATGAAAAAAGATAGAATGACAGATAAAACAAAAAAACTTCTTCTAAAATAATCGGTGGCATCCATCGCCCATAAATACAAAGGAGGCCCCATACCTACTGTCTTCGCCTATGCGACTTCTTTATTAGCTCGCACTCTAGGTTCGCGCTTGAACAGTTATTTATTAGACTCGTAAGACTCGTTTTGGAGCCATACCATGAGTGCATAAAGCATTCTTAAATTAATAAAACTTCAATATTTTGTTAATTGAGAAGCCGACCTTATTAGATATTTACTCTTTAAGCTACTACCTTTCTTTAGGAATTAAATTTTAATGTATGCCTGGTTCCTTTTGTAGTTAGAAGACTGCACATGCACATGATTAAGAACCCGTGAAATACCCGTCAGAAACGACAAAATCATTCTTCAAATATTAGAACTAAAATAAAACTGACATCGAAACACTAAAAAGGAAAAAAGGAATTAAATTAAAGAAAATAGCGGCCTTTCAATTTGAAAATATTGCAAAGGAAAAAACCTAATTAATAGGATTTCCTGACATGCATAAGCAAGTCGGGCTAGTCTAATTAGTTTTTAAGAGAATTTTTCGAACAATCGAACAATAAAGAATTAATTGACGACTTGTGGTTTCCAGATTTGTTGACTGATACTTAAATTTAGTTTAGTGTTTAAGTGTTTTGAATTTATGTTCTAATTTTTTTAAAGCTATAAAATAACTTAGATTTTCAATGGATTAAAGTTTAAAATTCCTACGGCCATTTTATGAATGCTATAGTATTGAGCTCACAGTAATTATCGTTAAGAGTCTCTTAGCGATTTTTATGTCAGTCTATCTATTTAAGGGACGGAGAGGACGGGAGGGAGATATAAAGAGACAAATGTCGATATGAGTCACCTAAGCCTAGGGAATGGTTAGCGAACACGGGGATAAGGCCTCTAACCTCTGCGGCCCCAACAGGCTAAACCACAGAAAAGATTTATCTGTTCTGCTTGTGTCTCATTATGACGTTATAAACCATAGCAATCAACGCCACCGCATAACTTCTCTGCGTATTGTGTATTAGAACGTAATGTCCGATAATATACTGTGTAATTAAACATTGTAACTTAATAATTGAAAAGAGTGACTACACGACACGAGTTTGTTGCCGGAATCTTCTCGGTAGTTCAACTTTTGGAACCGGAGTAAATTCAGACGGACTGATTGACAGACAGACAGACACAGACTGTATGACAGACAGACGGACCGACAGACAGATCGACAGACAGACCGATAGACAGACTGACATTATAACATTGTTAGCTTACGTAGATCCAGATAAGACAGACAGACAAACATTTTGAAATTAGTTAATATTATTTTATGTGATAGACATAAGGTTTTTTCTTGACGATTCGAAAATGCTTCTTGGGGGGCCTAATTGAATAAAGATATTTTCATTTTTCATCTTTTTTTACAAGACAAAGCGGCGAGCGTCTGGGACTTCCACACTCATAACCACCCGGAGCTGGTGGCAGGAGGCGGCAATGGCGACGTGGCCTGCAACTCCTATCACCAGTGGAAGGAGGACGTCCAGATGACTGTCGACTTGGGCTTGGATTTTTATAGGTGAGATGCTTCACTACCTAATTTTACAAAGATTTGCTTTGACTTAGACTCCACACCATCTGATATCAAGCGGTAAGAAGAGATCATATGCGAAGACATCTAGTGCAGGTTCAACACACTGAGGACCGGCTGGCCGAGTTGTCTGTACCCCAGGCTACTCGGTCAAGAGGTCCCGGGTTCGAATTCCGGTAGGAACAAATGTTTGTATGATGAGTACGAGCATTTGTTTACGAGTCATGTATGTTTAAATGTTTATTTAGTATATTTCTAAATATTTATTTACATATTATTATCATTATTTCTCCGTTATCTAATATCCATAACACAAGCTCTTAATGATGCTTACTTTGGGCTAAATAATAGGTGTGAGTGTATAATAAATAGAATAGAATAGAATAGAATACTTTATTGCATTTAATGTGGTAACATTTAAGGTCTAATATTTATAAAGTATATAAATATAAATTTTAAAAGTATATTATTAATATTAGTAGCAATTATCATTTTATATTTACAATCAAGTTTAAATATCAAATTAAATGAATTATACTCTTTTAAAATCAAATTATTAAATACTTTTAAATAAAATTCAAATTAATTTATACCAATATTATTATTATTATTATTAAATATTATTATATTATATTATTATTAACTCATCCCGGGGTCGACCACAGCGATTTTTTTGTTTTTTTTATTTATTTTGATTCTTTGATAAATACGAATATCATTGTTTGTATTATGTTCACATTGCTATACAAACGTTGGGAAATAAGGAAAGAAAGCGGTGAGGAAATTTGCAGCTTATACTTAGTACCTACTCCGGTGGCGTAGTGGTAATCGCGTCTGGCCGGAAATCAGGAGACGCGGGTTCAATTCCCACCTGGAGCGTATATTTTTTCATCGCTTTTTTTTGTCTATTTGTAATTGTTGTAATATGTTTACATTATTTCCAGATTCTCTATATCCTGGTCCCGACTGATGCCGACTGGCTTTACAGATAGAATCAGCAAAGACGGCCAGAGGTATTACAATGATCTGATCAACGGTCTACTGGAAGCCGGGGTGAAGCCTGTGGTCACACTCTACCACTGGGAACTGCCACAGAGACTGCAGAACCTGGGTATGTAACTTTAATTATAAACGGGCATAGTTTCGGCACATTCCTATTTGGACGTAAGTATTCCGTTTTAGGCATATTGTTGTTTCGAAACATTTTTAACCGACTTCAAAAACAAGGAGGTTTGCAATTCGGCCGGTATGTTTTTTGTATGTATGTAAGTACACCGATTACGCCGAGATTACTGATCCGATTTACGTGATTCTTTTTTTGTTCGATGCGGAATAGTTGCCATTTGGTCCCATAAAAATGTTTTCAAAATCAGTTAGGTAGTTTGGTTTTTAAATAAAAAAGCTAAAATCAGTAAGTCGTCTACGTATGCAAAATTGCGGATTTTTGCTTTCCTGTGACTTTTACTAAATAAATTCTAAGTGTGTAGCACCAGTCACCACGCTATGACAAGGGAGCGGTGCAATGATAGTTTTATAGAAGGTAGTAGCACGTAGTAGTAATTACTTTTGCCGTTGTTTTCGAGCGCTTACTCTGCATGGCTTACGATGCTTAAATATTAAAATTGAACTTCCTAAAAAACTGAAAAGGTTAACATAATTAACTTTAAGTAGGTACTCATCCCCTAGAAACATATTTTTTTGGAGTCGGTGCTTCACTTTCTATTGTTTTTGGAAAGAACTTAGTACCTACCAACTCCAAAAAATATGTTTCTAGGGGATGAGTACCTACTTTAATTATTTCAACCTTTGCAGTTTTTTGAAGTCGGTTTTAATTTTTGTTGAAATTTTTTCTTCACAATTTTTAGTGATAACTTTCTAAGGTCGAAGCTAGCTGGGTGACCGTCAACTTATATTGTTTCCTACTATCGTATCGTTTCACTAACTAAAAAGTCATAGGAAAGCAAAAATCCGTCAATTTCGCATACGCAGAGGACTTAATGATTTCAGTTTTTTTTAATATGAAAAACAAAATTACCTCCTAAGTGATTATGAAAAAAAATTTATGGGACCAAATGACAACTATTCCGCATCGAACAAAAAAGAATCATGAAAATCGGATCAGCAGTGTGATTCACAAACAAAAATATTCGACATCGAGCTTGACGTCTGACAAAGACGACGAGCTGCCATTGGTTTTGACGTTTGCGCACTGCGCTGCGTAAATCCGTATTCACTAATCTCTACGTCGGTCTCTTGGGTTGGGTGTGTACGATTGTCTCTGTTTTGGATATACTACATGAGGTACAATCGATATTTTTTGATTTCTTTTTTGTTGTGTTAAAATTGTATCGCAATAACTTCATTCAATATTTGATAGATTTTTTACATAAAGATATAAAAATCAATCACTTTTTAGTTCCGGTTCACGCCGTGCTCGACGTCGGCACGCTGGTGTCGCCAACGGTTGTCAGACAAACTGCAAAAGAATGACGGCGCTGCCGACAGCCACGAATGGCTGTCGGTGGCTGCTGACTTTAGAGAATCGCATAGCAGTAGTCTCGGCGTAATCGGTGTACATACAAAGAAAAAACATACCGGCCGAATTGAGAACCTCCTCGTTTTTGAAGTGGGTTAAAAAGACCTACAGTTCTGCAATAATAACACGTTGTCTCCTGCACATGATCGGAGTCGCGGGCAGAAGATAGCAGCTGCTAGCTATTTTAAAGAAATACTTACGTAATAATGCAAATTATAATCAGTACTTTTTAATTATAGTTTTTGGGAACCCGTGAAATAATTGTGTTTGAAATTTTAAATAATTCATTGATTCGATCGATCGAAGCATACTGAATGACAAGGATAATAAAACTACCTAAAAATATTTTGATAATAGCGCACGTGTTCATCGCTTAACCTTGGACGAAGGCTGCCCAACTAGCACACTAGTGGAAATAGCAGCCTATTTTGCAACTTTTAGCTTTACAGTAGCGCTTTTGGGGTTCAGAAAGAGGTACTAAGTTCTACTATTGCTTCTGTAACTGCTCATAGCTGTAAATATCACTAGGGGTAGCAGAAACTGAACCAAATGCTACTCTAGGCTTTATAAGAGTTCATTTTACAACCCATTTGCCGTCTATAGTGTTAACAGAGAGTTAAAACATGTAGTTACAGCTTAAAGCTGCTAAAAAGCTTCTATTGCCGCTGCTGCACGCTTCAGAACGGCACAAAGACTTAAATTGCAGACTTTTTAACGGAACTGTATAAAATATATATTTATCACTGTTCTGCCACTGAAAGTTTCATTGCAGAAGTGATTTGTACTTTTGAGCAGACTTAAGTAGCAATTTGATCCACTGTTTTACTAATAGCGACAAATAACACGTAAGTTTTTTTAACTCAATAACGTGAGAGTCATTTAACTTTCATTTATAAAACTGTATTCATTTAATTTATTCTTTAAGGGATTCATTGGAAACAAACAAAAATAATGCGCCAAGTTCGAGTTTAACAAACACAAGCGAAGGTCCCGTAGATTTTCTTTTCTCAATTAGTGATAACGGACCAGTTGCAGAGGAAAAGTAATTTATATCTTGGTGTTTTATAAAATACACCAAGCATATTATAAAAATAAAGTAAAATAACCTCCTTTGCGTTATTTTTGTTTCTTTCTTCTGGATGCAATAATATGGACTCGGACAGCTATACTAAATATAAACTAGAGTATGTCAAATGTGAAAGAAAATGTAGCTATCGCGAGCAAATACGAATTTGGGCGCTGAAACACAAATGTAGTCATTTAGCTTTAAAAGACTTATTTAAAATTTTAAACCAAATAACTCCTAACGCTTAGCCTAAAGATCCACGCTCACTACTTGGTACTCCAAGAGAAATTACAAGAAACTTCGTCGATCCAGGTGAATACTGGCACAATAATTTAAAAAATAGTGTAATAAAAAGTTTTGAAAAATCTAAAGTTATACTGGAAAATATATCGATTTTAGTAAACATAGACGGAGTACATATTTACAAAAGCTCCAAACAAAAATTCTGGCCTATATTGTGCAGTATTTTTGAAATGCCTCACTTAAGTCCCATTATATGTGGAGTATTTCTAGGTTCAGCTAAACCAAAAGATTTGCATGAATTTTTAAACGTTTTTATTGAAGAAATGGGCAGTATGCTTCACGAAGGCATTTACATACGAAATAGAAAAAAATTAGTGTCATCGAGATGCTTTATATGCGATTCTCCTGTCAGAGCTATGATAAATAGTACGACATAATATTGTGCCTTTAAGCAATGCAGTTTATTTTAGTCCAGTTTGGTTGTGGAGTTGAATCTTCAATTTTACATAATTTTTTACTTTGCTTGTTTGGTCAGTGTAACGATCGATGTTTTTCCCATGTAGATGGACAGATGCAAAGTTCTTGTTTACTTCGTTCTTCATTATAAGTTTGAATTATTTTGAAAGGTATTCTGAAACCATGGTAAGACATAGTAAGTGTTAAACATTTATAAGAGCAAAAAATATAGAAGCAGCTACAAACGATCATCGTGTTTTAGGGTTTTCAACGAGCTCTACGGATCTCTAAACACATAACTATTAGTGTGGCTCGATACCTGCAGTAAGTACGAAATAAAAGTGATTGTAAAGACTTGAACTGCATTAGTGGTAAAGGTATTACTTGGACCTTCAGAAGAGTAAAACTTAACGCTTTGACGCGCAGAGAGGAAGTACTAAGGTTCAAGTTGCAAGTTAAAGCTGCTTCTCATAGACGCCATGTTTACAAGACAATTATTTATCATTACTTGAGAAATTTATAGGTTCTTATCACAATTTGTAGTAAAATATAACTAAATATAAAACCAGCAACTTACTAATTACAAATGTAGTCACGTATGTAATTTCAATATCGTGTAGGTATGTGATATAATATTATTTATATAATAATATTTTACATATTTAACGATATTCTGAGGGAATTATTGATGCCCGTTAAAAATACTCCAATAATATGAAGTATATGCTCGATAAACTGATCTGCGTTTTTAGCCACTTGCATATTATACAAAATATAGCTCAAAAACACTTACCTTCACTTCACTTATTATTTATTTATATTCAGTAATGTCTGACTCAGAAACAACAGATGTATTTTATAAATGAGAGACAAGGTGAATGATCAGTGATCCTTTATTCGTTCAGTTAAACCTGTCATTCATTCAATAAGCGATACAAGAGTTTTAGTGTGGTGTTAATTATTAGTTGCAGCTCCTGTAGCGCTTTTATGTCACTATTATGAAGTTCTAATGAAACTGTAGGTTGCAAAAAGTTGTGCCCCTTTTGCTGCAAAGCGGCTGCATAAGGTCTGCAGTGCACGCTCTGGCGCTTGAGCTTGGCGCCTTTGGGAATAATCGGATTAGCTCCAAAGCTCTTAAGCAACTAGTTTGTGCTAGTTGGGTGGTGCTTACGACTAAGTAATTTATAGGGCTAATAATATTCGGACCGATTTTTCACTTTTTTTGTGACTGACTATTGCTGTTACCACAGATGACCATTAGGTACAGCGTCAAGCCTTAGGGGCGAATTGCCTTTGCAGGATTTCCAATCGACAGGCTAGAGTCCTGGAGGAGGTGTCCTACTATTGTAAGATGCCTGTCGAAGTTTTCATATTGTTATTGTCTCATCAGCTATTGTGTGAAATTTCCAGCGGCGGCCCTGGGCGGTTCTAGAACAATTTTTCGAAACTTCCGTATCGACATCGAGTGTGTGATTGATTTCTTTTTCGTCGTATTCCTGATTGTACATATTCTTGATTCGGCACATTCCTGTTTGAACGTATTATGTTTTAGGCATATGCTTGTTTTGACACATTTTAGTAAATAAATTATACTATAAAAAAAAATTACCAAATATTTTATTTTAATCAATTAAAATAAAAGACAAAAATCAAACAGTACCTACAATCGGGTAACTAAGTAATCAATATTCTTAATTTTTGATTTTAACACTATTATAAATGTTTGAAAAATTAAAAAAATTATAAAAATAAAACTAGAAAAATTTCACGTCCTGAGGCAGGGTTTCCTGCCTCAGGAATTTTTCTAGTTTTATTCTATTTTAATTACTAAGTAATCAATAACTGACTATCTGAATTCATATGCTTCAGGGGGGTCATCCCCTGAGACAAAGACGGGTGTCTTTCATAAAAGTTGGCGGATTTTTTGCAAAGCGAGTTCTATTCCATTCATTTTCAAACTATTCCAGGTGGCTGGGCCAACCCTATGATAACGGATTGGTTCGCCGACTACGCCAGGGTGGTGTACCAGCTGTTCGGAGACCGCGTGGGAACTTGGCTCACTCTCAACGAACCTATCATCTACTGCCACTTTGCGTATAACACGGGAATCTTGGCTCCTACTGTTCTCGACCCTCAGGTATACTGGCAGGCTTATCCGGTAACTGATTTTGACAGCTAATACATTGAGAGTTCTGGCTAACACCTGTGATTCCCAGTAGACAAGCGGCGGAGTATGTCGCACATATTATTGGTATGTGGGACCCAACGAAAACATTAGAATTCCACGGAAAATTTTTAGCCTTTATATGGGAATTGTTAAATGTGTTAAAGTGAATGGTATCCTTTACTGCCAATGTGTTTCTATTCAATTATTGTTTTTCAAAGCAAGATATTATAGTATTAGTGACGACATAGTGAAGCAATAAGATCTGTAAATAATGTTACAGTGATGTCATTCATAGTTATTCAATAAGAAGGCTGTTATTTAAACTATAAAGCGAATGAACTATTTACAACTGCTTTAATAGAATAAAATATTATAAACACGATTCTAACACATTATGGAAAAACGAAGAGAAAAAAAACACAAACGTAAACAGCTCTTAGCAACGAACCAAAAATCTTCTTCGTTCATAGACGCGCGAAATATCAAATAGGTAGCATTCGCCACACTCCGCGGGCCAAAGAACCGGAAGGTAATAGCGCAAATAAACATATCTAACTTATCAATCACTACACGAAGTCATGGAAACGTCTAGGTACCCTGACCACTCGTCCCGAAGTCGTCCTAACGTCTGGTAATGTCATATCGTCAGCAGTTGATAGTCGGTCAGAATCGGATCGGCTGTGCACCTCTATCTGGGCCGCCGCTGCCGCTGTCACTTCGAGTGGATATAGTCGCTGCAACGGTCTGATTTTGTCCCCTGTAGCAGTGCGTACCCTTGCTACTCTAGACACGTTGTCAGCACCTGAAAAAACTTCGATTACCAGGCCTAATGGCCAATTGACCCTCCTTCGGTCATCAATCTCAATTAGGACAATGTCACCGGTCTTGAGCTCACTGTACTGCTTAGCTTTAGGCTGTAACAGCAGACTCAAGTATTCGCTCCTGAAACGCTGCCGAAAAGACTCACGTAACACCTGACAGTACTTGGCTCGGGAGTTCAGAACCTTGTGGTCCACTTCATCCAGATCCGCCACTTCGTTGCCTAGGATCGGCTGGATAAACATCATAGGCGTGATAGGGCTCAATTCGTCCGAACTACAACTTACGTAGGTCAACGGCCTATTATTGATTGTTGCTTCACAAACACATAGTACGGTGTAGAGCTCAGTTAATGAGACAGACGCGCGGCTAAGTACTCTTCTGAGAACTCCCTTCACTACCCCGATGAGTCTCTCGTAAAACCCTCCCCACCAAGGAGCGGCAGGTGGCAAGAAATTCCACTGTATACGAACGATGGAAGAGAAACACAGGATTTCCTTCCAGTCAAGCTTGCTGAAAGCGTTGTCTAGCCCCCGAAAATTTGTAGCATTATCGCTATATATGCATGAAACTCGTCCTCTGCGTGCTATAAATCTCCGTAAAGCCATTATGAAGTCCGTCGTTGCCAAAGACTCCACGACCTCTAAATGGACTGCTCGATAGGTAGCGCATGTGAAAAGGACTATCCAGGCCTTACTTCCTGGCTTCAGTATAAGAGGACCGGCTAGATCTACCCCTGAAACTTCAAACGCTGTTTTGGCTTCCATACGTCCTATCGGCAAGCTTCCGGGTGGTGGTTTGCATGCCTTCGCCTTGTGACGTTTACATATCACGCAATCATTTATAACCTTCCTACACAGCCGTCGTAAACCGATAATCCAGCACGTTTCCCGTAGATTGCACATCAAGGTTTGTACTCCAGCGTGTTGAAGTATGAGATGTCTTTGGCAAACCATAAGTCTAATTAGTAGTTCGTTACCTGGCAATACTACAGGATACTTAAATTTGGTGTTCTCCTGACCTAGACTTAATTTAGTCATGAGCCGAATCACTCCTTTCTCATCTAAGTAGGTCTGTAATTTCCCCCTTTCTATATTATGTCTATGCCTTGCCTGTATGAGCTTGAAAAGAGTTATCTCTGCATACTCAAATTCCTCGTACGTCAACTCACTTGCGAATGAAGCTGGTTTACGCTTGAATCTCAACATCCAGCTCACCATACGTACAATCTTGGTATATGATGAAAAATATAATAATCTGTCGACAAACCAGTCTGATTCAGCAACAGTAGTATTAACTGTTTGCCTTCTCTCTTGATCTACTTCGGTCAAACTAGCCTCAAATGCAGAAACTGGCCACTCGTGTTCTTTTAGCCATAACCAACAGGGTCCTTCCCACCAACGACTCTCAATTAGTCCCTTAGGAAATATGCCCCTGGAAGGTAGGTCCGCCGGGTTCAAGCTACCCGGGACATGACGCCAACTTGACAGTGAGCTTTGTGCCCTTATCTCGTTAACCCTATTACTAACGAAAACGCTCCAAGGTCCATTTGCCTTGATCCACGATAAAACGACGCTGGAGTCTGTCCAATAATATGCGGTTACGTCTGTTAACATCAGCGACTCTAGTGCCACCTTCGCTAACCTTACCGCCAGTGTCGCTGCGATTAGCTCCAGTCGGGGAATGGTGATCTTCCTCTCCTTGTTTAACGGCGTCACTCTCGATTTGGCTAGTACTAAACTGACATCAACCGATCCATTACATTCTGATCTCAAAAATATGCATACTCCGTACGCCTCCTTACTTGCATCGCAGAATGTATGTAATGATGTTTTGCTTGTCTTTAATGAAAACCTTGTAATACTCCGAGGGATTGAACATTCGTTAATCAAATGAGCTTGATGCAACCATGTCATGAACTCCTTTACGATGTCTGCCGGCAGTTCTTGATCCCACGAGAGTTTCATCGGCCACGTCTTCTGGATCAACATCTTAGGTATAATGGTAGTGGGACACACTATGCCAATTGGATCGAAAACTCTTTGGACTACAGAAAGCAGACTCCTTTTTGTATATTTCCCGTCCATACTCTTCATAGAATCCGCATTGCAACTTAGTGAGTCTTCCTTTACATTCCACACTAAACCTAAAACAGACATGGATTTAGTTTGATGACACACCTTTACTGGACTAGATACCCAACCTCTCAAATCAAATTTCCCTCCAAGCATAGTTTGCTTCGCTTGATCGATGAATTTATTCAAAGCCTCTGCCGACTCTACACTTGTCACCACATTGTCGACATAAAAAGACCTTTTCAGCTTCTTTGCCGTGTCTTCCAAGTGCGATGGACTATTATCAAGATGGTGATTTATTGTCGCAATTAAGTGAAAGGGGCTTGAAGCTACTCCGAATACAACCCGCTTATGTCGATATGTAATAGTTGATTTGTTGGTATCGTTGACATCTGACCACCATAAAAAACGTACAAAATCTCTGTCATCGGGATCAATGAAATTTGGAGAAATGCCTTAGTAATGTCAGCCGTCACACCTATAGCTTCCTTACGGAAATTTATAAGAAGCTGTGGGATCTGTTCCAACAAATTAACTCCCTTCTCCAAACATGAATTTAACGAAATCCCATTCATGTCCTTCGCTGAAGCATCAAAAACCGGCCTAATTTTAGTGGTTAGACTGGCCTCCTTAATCACCGCATGGTGCGGCATGTAATGTCCTATAATCTTTTGGTCTGGAGCGACCTCAATAATGCCTAAATCGAGCCAATCTCTAAACACCTTATCATATTGTTCAAACTTACCTAGCTGAATAAGACGATTAGTGGTCGAAAGCAATCTCCGGTTGGCGACGTTATAATTTGTCTGTGGCCGCGGCAACTCCAACCACGGCAGGCGTACCTCATACCGTCCTTCTTCATTTGTATTGATGGACTCCTTGAAGTCTCTTAGAAGCTGGGCAGCACGTTCTTCCTTTTTATCCTGCTCTGCCGGGTCTCTAATACCTAAGGATTCCAACGTCCACAGATCTGAAACATCAATTTTGGTTAAAGCATGCATCGTCGTAATCGTAGACACTAACGAGCTGTAAATTCCTGTAACTTGTCCCTGAATAGTCCACCCTACCTTTGTCCGAATCGCAGTCAAATCATTAGTTAAATGTATGAAGTCACCAGTCATTAAACAGTTAGAAAAGTCGGCCCCAATTAACAACTTAACGTCGTCTGGATAGAGCGTCGAGTCAGCTAGAACTATATTATTACATTGTAATTTCGCGGTAATCTCACTAGAACTAACTTTCGGTAAAAACCCGCATATGTTTATTTGCTCTACCACCGACATTTCAAAACTAAAGTCATTTGTAGCACTTGTCACCCGGATGTCATAAACATTTCGCTCCTCCGTGTCTTCTTCTTTTACGCCAAATAGACAATGGGTTATAAACTCCTTTCTTGTCGGTCTTAGCGACAGCTCCTTTGCGAGATCCTTTCGGATGTATGATCTCTGCGCGCCACTATCTATTAGAGCTCGAACTTGAAGCGCCTTCCCATTATGACTGCTGACTTGAACAACCACTGTCTGTAGCAAAGTTGTTGTGGCCTTCATCTCACAATGTAAATTGCTCGCCTTCTCTGGCTCTGAACTAGATTTGCTAGAGCTTTGTTCTGCGATCTCAGGGCACATGAGCGTGGAATGCCGCTTTTTACACAGTAGACATTTCATGAAAGTTCTACATTTTTTCGCGATGTGATTTTGCCTTAAACAAATTAAACACGCTCTTTTTGCCTTTATGTGCTCTATTCTTTGTTGCAGCGACATTTTCGCGGCCTTATGGCATTCTGCACTGCAATGTGTATCTTTATCGCACCAAATGCACAATGCTACTGTAGCGCGTCTCTCTTGTTTCGTCTCCGCAACAAAACAGCAAGTTGGTACCTTCGGATCAGTAATTGGAGTTTTGATGTTACCTTGGCGGGCTAGTAAAATTCGCTCTTCCGATTCCACTTCGCGCTTCAAAAAGTCAACAAGCTTTGACAAATCATTACTATTGGCTTTGTTTCTATGACATGCTCGAAGAACCTCATCTGGAAGCGCAGATTCTACCATAGGAAATAGAATGGACGCATATTTGTCTCTCGTAACCCCCAATGTCTCCAAAGCTTGAAGGTGCGTTTGTAAGCTATCGTACAACGATGACAATTCTCTTTTATCGGGTGCTTGACTCTTTTCCTGCATGAAAGCTAGTAACCCTCGCACGTAGGTTTCTATTAACACATCATCACGCGCAAATCGGGATTTTAGCGCTTGTAATGCTTTGCTATAATTTCCTCCTCATGGCGGATAACTTACTACAAGCTGTCGAGCGCTACTATTTGGCTCCATGCACTGTAACAGATATTGGATTTTATCACCATCATCCATTCCGCGATCTTCATCAATCTTTTTGAATTGACCCCAGAATAGTAGCCATTTTTTTTATATCTCCGTCGAACTTTGTTAATTCCAACTTAGGCATATTCAACTTGCGCTCTTTAGATCTGAGACTCGACTTGGCAGACATTAATGAAACATCATCGTTGTCATTATCTTTAATCATTCTACCAAAGTCGTTATAGAGATTCCTCATCTCTGCCCAACGATCTCTGTAAGTGAGCAATTTATCTTGGTCTTCTTGATATGCTTCTTCGTTGAAGTCCGACTCCTCAATCCACAAGTCCCGTATTTCAGCCTCGCAACGAAACAATTTATCGGCGCATTCTGTGAGCGTCATGTACTTGCGTTCAGCCAGGGTGTCTTCCTTATTGCATACCGCTTTTTCGAAAGCGTCGGCAGCAGAAGTGAAGGCCCTACGGAATTGTGTACGTTTCCTCTTTTGTGCTTCCAGTTCTTGTGGTTACTTTTTCACGTGTCACGGTCGCCACTATGTTATTTAAACTATTAAAGCGAATGAACTATTTACAACTGCTTTAATAGAATAAAATATTATAAACACGATTCTAACACATTATGGAAAAACGAAGAGAAAAAAAACACAAACGTAAACAGCTCTTAGCAACGAACCAAAAAATCTTCTTCGTTCATAGACGCGCGAAATATCAAATAGGTAGCATTCGCCACAAAGGCCTAGACAAGATGCCTTCAATAATCGCTATCGCTAGGCAGAAAATGTTTGAGACTTGACATATGCCGTCGATTAACTTGCGAGCGCAAATTTAATAGTGATTGTCAAAAGGTAGCTTGTCATGCAAATATTTTGGTGAACATAATCACTATACTTTAGCTTTATTTAAAAATTGCTTATTGATGAAATCCATCAGTTAAATTATAATATAAGCATTAAAAAATCAAAGCATTGAAATATTTATCATTCGTATTGTGAAGCATTTTGATAATAGATAATAGTTAATCGATAATTTTTGGTTAATAGATTGGAGCGTACCTCTGCAGTAAGCATGCTCTGATAGCCCACGCTAAAGCTTGGAGAGTCTATGATAAAGAATTCAGATATAAATATAATGGTAAGTGATTATAAACACATATGAAACCTATTGACCAACTAACAAAACTACAATGCACATTTTTTACAAGTCATTGGGCCTAATTCTGAAGATACTCTATATCTCCTTTCTCGCAATACGTACCTAATAGGAAAAATGTAGCAAGAATTTGTTTATATAGATTTCAAAGAAACCATAGACAATTTTATACGGCATTTCTCGGGAGGAACTAGTTCATATTAGCAGTAGATATACATATAAGAATGAGTCTGATAATAGTTCAGAACAATAACTAAAGGAGAATCTATCCTAACAAGCGTCAACGCAAGACGGTAGATCTATAAAATCTGTCCGCAGTTTCAGCAGTTTACTATGATAATGGCGGATGAAACTGAGCCAAAATGTAACATTCATACCAAACAAATAACATAGTAAATATCTCAAATAAACTCTCAATACTGAAAATGTTTTCCATTTTTATTATTTTCAGGTAAAGTATCCATTACAAATCAGATAATGTGGTACGAAGGGAACACAGACGCTGATAAGGAGTTGGGTGAATTAGCGATGGAGTATTGTGTATGTATATGATTTTGACCCATCAAGGGATCGACCACGTTGAAAGTTGCTTTATTTTCGTAATCGAGGTACAAGGTGGTAGGCCCGTATGTAGGGTCGTCTGGGTAGGTACCACCGCCTTTCTTATTTCAGCCGTGAAACAGTTCGCTGTTTTGGATTGAAGGGAAAGGTAGCCAGCGTAACCGGGCATGGACGGCATTTCATCTTAGGCCTCAGGATGACAACGCACCTGCAATATCAAGTTATTGCAGGTGTCTATAGGCGGAGTTACCGCTTACCATCAGGTGGACCGTCAGCTTGTTAGTCATCTAGTTGTGTAAAAAAAAATCCTAACCAGAGAACTCAAACCAGTAAATTATTAAAATAGTATAATTAATGGTATTTTAAGATGTTACATTTTTAGTTCCTGAAGTTATAAAATAAATTATTGGTATTTCTGTCCTAGGGGGGAATCTTCTCTCATCCCATTTTCAGCGAGGAGGGTGGGTGGCCTCTGATTATAGAGAAACTTTTGGCCGAGAAAAGCCAAAGTGAAGGTTTCGAATCCTCTAAGTTACCGCCGTTTACTCCAGAAGAGATCGAATTGGTAAAAGGTATTATAAATATAGATCATATTTTCAATTTTGAACTAAGTATTTGGTAATATATAGCAATGATAACCCGTAATTACCAGGTGGTAGGCCCGTATCCGTATGTACGGTCGTCTGAGTAGGTACCACCGCCTTTCTTATTTCAGCCGTGAAACAGTTCGCTGTGTTTCGGATTGAAGCGAAAGGTAGCCAGTGTAATTACTGGGCATGGACGGCATTTCATCTTAGGCCTCAGGATGACAATGCTCCTGCAATATCAAGTGATTTCCCCTTGTTATTGCAGGTGTCTATAGGCGGCGGTAACCGCTTACCATCAGGTGGGCCGTCAGCTTGTTTGTCATCTAGTAGTATAAAAAAAATGATGCCGTGAGATTTTATCTTTTAAACAAATAAAAGTTAGTAAGTCAATTGGAGAAAAATGCTAACAAGCAAAACGTTAACTTCTAACGCAAACACAGGTGGACTAGAGGAAATTCACAGTCATCCGTATTGAAAAAGGTCGCGGGTTCAGTCGCCGCTCAAGGACATGAACTTCTCTACTTTAAATAATTTCCAACTGGAGAACTTCAGAAAAATATGTAGACTATAAAAAGTTAAGTCTTGGTACGGGGCCCACGACTTTTCACAATCCTGGTGCGACTGCGCTGACTGCGAAGCTACTGGAGACTTGGGATAACTTTGTGAATTTATTCTAGTCTTTCTGTTTTCTCTTTATAAAACAGGAAAATATATTAGTAAATATTGCCCCATGTTGAGCACCAATGCCAATCATAACATGAGAGAATAAGTGACACCATATTTTGGGTATCAACAGCGGATATATTAGGCATTGCCTGCATGTGAGTTTATCTTAAGTCAAGTTTGACACCAACGCAGAAACATGTGAATAAATATCTGCACTCGTTGGATGCCAATGTTGGATCACCCGTTGTTGGGCGCCAACGTTAAATCACGTGAGTTCGTGTTAAACGCCGTTGGGCGCCAACGCAGAAATATGTAAGTCAATAGCACCTCTTGTTTGGCGCCAACTTTTAATCACGTAAGTTCATGTCAAACCACATCGGACGTCAGCGCAGAAATATTTGAATAAATATAACCCCTCGTTGGGCGCCAAAGTAAAGCCACGTGTAAATATTGAGCAAGATTTATAGTTGTCTGACGTGTCGTGACAGAAGAATCAGAGGAGCTCGGTGGCGTAGTGGTTTGAGCGCTCTGGTTTCGTTCACGAAAACAAAGCAACTTTCGCCATGGTTGGTCCCTGGATGGGTCAATCAAATTTATAATCTTGAGCTCCTCCGGAAGCCACGTTAAGCCGTTGGTACCGGTTGCTACTGCAACCGCTTTAACCCACCAACCCGCATTGGGCCAGCGTGGTGATGTTATGGCCCAAACTCCTCATGTGTTTCTGCCATGTAGGAAGGCCTGTGCCCAGCAGTGGGACGTATGTAGGCTGGTGATGATGATGACGTGTCGTGTTGTGATGCTGTCTGACGTGACGGCTACCGTTCATATCTATAAGTCGCATTCTGATGTCTTCTGACGATTTTTTTGAACCAAAGCACTCAAAGCTCACAGACAGTTGACACGTTCACAATGTTTTTCTACGAATCTGACGACTTCGATTCTGATTACGAAGAAGATATTTTTTTAATACAGCTAGATGACAAACAAGCTAACGGCCCACCTGATGGTATGCGGTTACCGCCGCCTACAGTCAGATATTTAATTTTGGTGCTGGCACATCTTCTTAGAAAAGACTCTTCTGACAAATGTAAATCCAGCTTTGATCGTTTCACGTTGGGGCCAATGTACATAATATACATTATATTGTTTTAGGACCAAAAAGAGCGTCGAAAACATAAAAGTTTTAGTAATTGAGCTCTAACAAACACTCAATTTATCTCCATAGAGTCGTCTGGATTGACTAAATGTCTTAGAACTTTCAATAAGGTAGTTGACATCGTTATTTCTTCTATAAGAAGTATTTAGCTAAGAAAGAAATATTGCAAAAAAAATAGTGAATTTAAAATCAGTAGTTTCGTCTAAAAACGCTCCCTATAAAATCTGCGGAACAGATGACGTCACATGTTCCTAAGTTACTAAGAAATGATTAAATTAATCATAACTATGAAATATGTATGTTTTTGTTTTACTTGATCGTAAGCAATTTGATATCATTTTAGTTTTAATAAATTTGTTGGAAAAAAATGACTATTTTTATGAATTTACTAAACCGTGCAATTTTCACAATATTCCATAATATTTTAAGTTTAAATTGTTTTTGTGGATAACAGTAGCTGATTGTTTCTGTACCTCTAGCAAGAACATTTTTAAATTTCGAATCGTAATCGTATCATTCACACATGCTTGAAATTTTATACAAAAGTCAGATAAAAACTAACGTAACTACTCGATACGATAGCAATTCGAAATTCTAAAGTGTTCGTGCTAGGGGTACCGAATTTGTGAAAAATAGCGCCATATTCAGACTTAGGCAACATCCGTCATCATCATCATCATCATCATTTCAGCCGAGAGACGCCCACTGCTGGGCATAGGCTTCCCCCAAAGATCTCTGCGCTGGTTCTGCGCTGTCCGCATCAATCGGCTTCCCGCGGCCCTCACCAGATCGTCGGTCCACCTTGTAGGAGGCCTACCAACGCTGCGTCTCCCGGTACGCGGCCGCCACTTGAGGACTTTTCCGCCCCAACGGCCGTCAGTCCTCCTTGCAATGTGGCCTGCCCACTGCCACTTGAGGCTCGCAATTCTTCGGGCTATGTCGGCGACCTTAGTTCTCCTGCGGACCTCATCATTTCTGATTCGATCACGCAGAGAAAGCCCGAGCATAGCCCTCCCCATTGCCCTTTGGGTGACATTGAGCCTTCTTATGAGGCCCATTGTAAGCGGCCACGTCTCAGTTCCGTAAGTCATCACTGGCAACACACACGAATTAATCCGTAACGGCAACATCCGTACCTTGTTATTTTTATATGTTTTTTTTTTGTTATTATTTTTTATTTTTCTTCATGCTGTCTGTCGTAATCTTAATCGCCAAATTGTCCAATCCAGGCACGTACGACTTCATGGGCTTGAACTATTACAGTGCGCGTGTGGCCCGACGGCCACAGCCCGGCGAGACAGTAGGATCGTGGCCTCTGTTCGGTATACCGGACCTCGACCTGGTAGTGGAGCCCAGGGCACACTGGATCAATAGCGGGCTCGACTGGTTCTATGTTAGTATTTCAGAGATACTTGTAATTATCAATAAATTAATTGTTTAACATCTAAGTCTTATGTGAAAATGTAGTTGAGATTGTTAAATGTAATTGATGTTTATTCAGCTTGCTTGCGCTGTCTTCTCTTTAATCTTTGTGTATTAACTAGCAGGGGAAACTGTTATTTGCTAATGTATCACAAATTATTTTTAAATTCAAAAGTACTGTAAAAGCTGTAGTTTCCTTAATAAAGAGAATAAAAAATTGCAGCCGTCATGCCGGCTCTTCACTTGGTGTATCGTATTCGTGTATAGTCCGGACAAAATGGATATTTATCCTTACATAAATTGCCAAGAATGTGAAAATTCTCCTTTACATGAAATTTTTTACTAGGTGAAAGTTTACAAAAATGAGTTTTGCTTGGATTTTTAGCGAAACCGCTGGTTTTGTGAACAAAAATAAACTTCATACAATTGTCTACAAAAATTTTCTTACACTTACTTTTTTTTTCTAAGATTCACTATTTCCGAGAAAAAGTGATTCTAAAATTTAATAAAGTGTTCATGTACTCCTATCTTTCGGTATTAGCAAACTATATTTGACCATAAAGATATTTTTTAGTTTATAATCAACCTAAAAAAGTTTGATCTATTTCCAAATATCACAGAAATGCAGTCCACGCATGAACTTAACGGTCGATGCAAATTTTCGGCTTGGTATTGGTGTTTTTTGAATGTTCGATTAAAAACTGGCAAGTGAACGGAAACGTGTTCTTGCTATCTGCATTATTTACGTACTTTAATTGGACAAATAGGGATACATAATGCAAAAAATAGCTTCCTCTACAGGCGGATAAAAGCGTATATTTGCATACACGAATACGCTACGCCCAAAGAAGTGACGACATAAAAATGAAATGAAACAAAATATACCTTAGCAATAGTTGACATCACAGCGGTCACGTCATATGTATTGGCGTTTTGGAGCGTAATTTGAAGCAGAATTTAAAATATTACATGATATTTAAAACATTACTTGTAATAGAAAATAATCAAACTATTTGAGACTCTATAGATACTTAGCACAAGATAGGATACAATTTCCCATTTGCCAATATCCTTATTAGAGGCTGAACTAGATCATAATGGAAAACAAAGACGTGCTGTGATAAAGTAAATAGACATTTTAATCTTCTTGTATTACTTCCAGATCTATCCTGAAGGTATCAGGAATGTGCTGAAATGGTTAAAAGATAAATACAACCCAAAAGAAATCATGATCCTTGAAAATGGTTTAGCTGACGACAAGAGGACTTTGAACGATGGAATCAGAGTGAAGTATTATGAGGATCATCTGAGACAGGTATATGTCTTCCATTAGGTATATTTTTGTTAGTATGTTTATGTTCTATTAGGACATTATGATTTAGTAGGCTTTGAGCTTCTATAGGGCGACTCAGCGCCGATTGGAAACTTTAAAAACGAATATCTCGGCAACCAGCGGGTCTAGCGGGAGGGAAGCGGTAGCATTCGGCAGGTGATTAGTGCGGATTTTTTAGTCACTTTGTTACAATGGTCTGGCGCGCACCGCGCGTACGTAGTGGAGGCGTATGCATATAAAGTAAAACAAATATTGTTACGAATTCATAAATTGCCGTAGAAATCACGAGAAAACAATAGAACGTTCAAGAAAGTACTCGAAGCTTCCAGAAGGGCCTCAACGAATTCGACGAAACTTCTAAGAACGTTGTTTGTAATAAAAGGACTGATGATTGCAGCGTATGGGCATTCTAAGTTTAGAAGCGAACAAGTGCGGATCAAAGCGATACTCCCTAAGTGATATAGTGTGGTATACCGACTAAGGCGAATACTACGGAATAAGTTAGCATTGTGATTGGACTTTGTTGTTTGGTTATTGTACATTTTAGAGTGGTGTAGGAACGGAATAAAGTCTCGTCAGTGTCACCAGATGTTTCTATCCAAATTAACGAACCCCTAGCTCGTAACAATATGATAGAAATATAAAGACGTCTGATAGAGAAGTGTATGTCAATTTTTATTGTAAGGCAGTTTATTCCTGTCCGCTTCTTTATATTACGGCCTGGCTACGGAAAAGGGCGGCTGCGACGGCGGCAGCGACGGGACTGGTGAGGTCGCCGGTCGCCGCTACGCGTGGCGTGCTTAGTACATTTCCATACATTTGTTTTCATTCGGGCGAATAGAAGCGCGAATATTCGCCGCGTATTTCCCGTGGCCAGGCCGTAAAGTGGAGTCATTTACCATGCTTAGTATTTTATCTTACCTTTTTGTCTCTTCTCCTCTTCCCCTCTTCCCCCTCGGACCGCTCACTAAGCGCACGCGTTCACCCCCGCTGTTACTCGTAAATTTAATTTGAAAATAATAATTTAAACTGCGTAAAATAGTTTCAAGAAATTAGGAGTGCATATTATGTGAATAAGAGTAATCTCACCTGGTACTTACGTCGCTGTGGCTACGACGGCCCGCTCTTAAGACCCGCCCAATTTCCCGTAGCAGCGCCACTCCGGTTTTCGTAGTCAGGACGCTACGGACAGTGCTACGAGCTATCCACTGTCACTTCACTACAGCGCGGTAAGACATCTCGGCGACAGGTATCCACCTGTCGCCCTAGTACCACGATCGAGTTACTCGCACTACTAACATCGATTCATCTCCTCCACTTTTATTTCATTACAACCTGGTAGCTGAAATTGAATTAATAATGAACAAATCCTTATCGGACTCGATTATTGCCGACCAGATCGGCGAACAGACCCCGCCAAACAGTTATGTCTAAAAAGAAGCCGAGAACGCGAATTTGAGGACGAATTTATGAATTTTAAGAGTGAAATAAAGGACATGATAGCTTCTCTCCTCACCGCACAAAAAGAAGAACTGAAAAAGATTGTAACTACACAAATGGAAATAAAACAAACAAATAACAATATAGAACATAGTTTGGGTTTTCTGTCTGCACAAAATGAAGAGCTAAAGAAAAAAATAGACCAGCTAGAAATTCAATCAAGGAAAGACAAAGATTATATTGTTACTCTAGAAGATAAAATTGAGGACCTACAGAGAGTAAGTCGAAAGTCTAGTATAGAATTGAAGAATGTTCCTTTACTAACTATGGAATCAAAAGAAGACCGCACAAAGATGGTAATGTCCCTCTCAAAGAGCATAAACTGTAACGTTAAAAAATAAGATATCGGGGATATTTATAGAATACGGGGAAGGAGAGAAGCCAGTAAAAACACACCTATCGTGGTTGAGCTTTCATCAACGATTCTCAAAACTGATATCCTGAAGCTGTGCAAACTTTACAACATTAGGAATAAAGATAAGCTACGAGCCAAGCACCTAGGTGCCACCAAACATGAAGAAACCCCTATCTTTGTGACCGAACAATTAACTGCAATGGGTGCCCGTGTATTCTTCTTGGCTCGCGATTTTGCTAAATCGGAAGGGTATAAATTTTGTTGGACCGCCTTTGGGCGGATATACCTACGAAAAGATGAAAACTCACCGATAATCCTGGTAAGAAGTGAATCTCAGATAAAAAACTTAAAGCTCCTTAAATGACTGATATGTTTTTACCAACCAAAATGTATTTTTTCTTGTATTTATTTTGATTGTTTGTTATTAGATATGAAAATAAATGTAATCCTAATATCACATATACCTTCTACACAGCACATACACCTTTGCACTAAAATAATTATAACCCTTATCCATATCATTCTATCACAACCCCATATGTCACTCTCGAATATGTTATGTTAATTAACATAGCAACTCACCTACTAAGCTTATTTGACCCCTTATATACCTTTACCACAAAACATGAATAACACAAATATTACGAATATACACGAAATAGACAACACAGATATAGCCTTAGCCTTTGAATGTCAAACAAGTGAACTGTCATCACTGTTACCAAAACATAAGTCTGATTTCTTTATAGTAACGCAAAACATACGCAGCGTTTACGCTAATTTAGATGACTTCCTTCTAAACTTGAGCGACTTTAAAATTACTCCCGACCTTATTGTTCTGAGCGAATGTAGACTAAACCCTAACAGAAACATACCACAAATCCCAGACTATAAGTCATTTAATACCACCAAACACTTGAACAAAGCTGACGGAATTGTTGTATTCCTCAAGAACAATTATTACGCTTCTGTAACTGAAATAAACTTTACACATGCATCTTGCTTACAAATCAGCATAGATAATCTAACTATTATTGGTATTTATCGCTCGCCATCAGTAACAAACGCTGACGACTTTATTAATTCGCTAAGCTGCCACTTGGACACTTTAGAAAACCACAAAAACGTAATTATTACGGGTGACCTAAACATAAATCTTATTTTTAAACCTGAAGAAGCAAACCATGAACGCTCAAACAGAACTAACTACCTAAATATGCTTGCAATGCACGGAATGCTCCCTGGTCATTATTTGCCAACGAGAGGAGAAAATTGCCTCGATCACTTTATAATAAAACTTAACGAAGGTAATAGAACTGCGACTGTCGCAGGCATTAACACGAGCATCACTGATCATTTTACTATCTTGCTAAAATTATCGAAACTTGAAACATGTAAAAATAATAAAACTAAAACAATTACAAACTATGAAAAAGCGCTTGAATGTCTCAGATCCAAACAACTTTCGTCTATACTAACATTAAACGATCCAAGTATTATTGCTGAAAATCTAGTAAACACCTTGCAGCGATGTTTGGCATCAAACACAATGCAAACCGTAGTTCCTGGGAGAATTAGAATTATTAAACCATGGATGACCCAGGGAATTCTCCGGTGCATTAAAAATAGAAATGATATGCAAAGAAGGGTAAAACAAAATCCAGAAAACCAGATCTTTAAAATCACATACAAACGCTACCGTAATTTTTGTAACTGCCTAATTAAAAAACTAAAACGTAACTACGACAAAAAACAATTAGAACAAGCTATTAAAAATCCAAAAAAACTATGGAATTGGGAAACAGTTGGCTGAGGAAATTGGTGCAAACTCTATGGCGCAACATATATATAGTCCAAGTGAAGTATTTAACCCACAATTGTCATCTTTTGTACTCTCTAACACTGACCCTGAAGAGATTTATAACTTGCTCATATCTATGAAATCTAATAGTGCACCTGGTTATGATAATATACCAACTCATTTTATAAAAAGCGCTCATAGGGAACTTGTACCTATTCTTGTTCATCTAGCTAATCTCAGTTTTCAACTAGGTATTTTTCCATCAGTCTTAAAACAGGCAATCATCACACCGGTTTACAAAGGTGGTGACAAGGTCAGTGCTTCAAACTATAGACCGATCTCGGTTCTATCGGTTATAGCCAAAATATTAGAAAAACTAATTAATACACGCCTGACAAAGTATTTTTCTAAACGTGACATAATATCATCATCTCAATTTGGATTTCGACAGAACTCATCTACCGAAGACGCTGTTTTGGCACTGACTTCTCTTGTGGTTTCCCATGTTGATGCAGGAAGAAAATGTTTAGCTGTATTCCTCGATCTTAAAAAGGCCTTTGACACGGTTTCTGTGCCTATTCTGATACAAGACCTCCAAGACATTGGAATTAGAGGAATACCGCTGAAACTCCTTTATGATTATTTGAGTGACCGCAGAACACGTGTTAAAATTGGTACGGTTGTTAGCTCTGAGTCCTCTGTTACGTACGGCGTGCCACAGGGCAGTGTACTTGGCCCTACCCTGTTCCTGGCCTAAATTAATAAACTATGTAATATGCAGATAGATATAGGTGATATATTTTCGTATGCTGATGACACAGCAATTGTTTTCTCAGCTAATAATTGGGAACAGCTCAAAACTCGTGTGGAAAATGGTCTGATGAAAATAGCTGCCTGGTTAAACACAAACCTCCTTACTTTAAACATACTTAAAAGTAATTTTATTTGTTTCTCTAAATACAACAACACTCAGCCCGCTGAAACTTTTAAAATTGAGCTCCATAAATGTAACCCTTCTTTGTTGGATTGCTCTTGTGCTGAACTGAAAAAAGTTAACTCCACTAAATATCTGGGTGATATGATTGACCAGCGTCTCTCCTGGCATCATCACCTGGAGCTAATTATGAATCGTGTCAGAAAACTCATATGGACTTTTAAATCACTCCGTCACGTAGCGAATAAACGCCTTTTGAGCAATATATACAGTTCATTAGCTCAATCAGTCATAACTTATTGTATACCAGTTTGGGGGGGTGCAACCAAAATCAAATTCTTAAATCTGGAAAGAGCGCAGAGATCTCTCTTGAAGGTGATGTTCTTTGAACCGTATAGATACCCAACTGAAAGTCTTTATTCGACAACTGACATCTTATCAGTGCGAAAATTGTATTTACTGCATATTTTGCTTAGGAAACATAACTCGCTGCCTTATGACCCAAGAAAATGTAATAGTAGGAGGATATGTGACGTTGCTCCTCAGCCCCTGGTAAAATCAGTTTTCGCGAAAAGGCAGTACGACAGACAATCGGCCTATTTATATAATAAAGTAAACAAGTATCTAAACATTTATCCTCTCCCATCTTACAAGTGTAAACTAAGCTTGGTGAAATGGTTGCTATCAAAAGGCTATGACGAAGTAGAAGCTATTATTCATTCATCACTATCATAACATAACATAGTTTACATAGACGTAAAATTTGCTGTGCTGTTAAATGTTGTTATCTTAGGGAAATATATCACAACCAGACGATCAAATTGCCTTCGATCCCAAGACACCGTCGTTAGGCTAACATCATCATTTTATTGAAGGAGTGACAAAACGGTCATGAAATTCACACTTACATAATGCCACTGACATGTGTAACATGTGTTCCAGATTCATGACGAGCGCGAGCGCACACTCGTGCATGCACTGACACGCACACGCATATAACATGAACTCGCACACACACACACACACACACACACACACACACACACACACACACGCACACACACACACACACACAAACACACAAACGGACGCACACACATACAGAAACACACACACGCACTGATAATATTAAGCTTAAAATCTATTAATGTTTCAAAATTTTAAATTGTTATTAAGCTTAAGTCTTCTAATGTTACCCTGTTATGGAAGAGCGGTGCTTCCTAGCACAAGCAAATTTCTTGCTTAAAAGGAAGCTCCAGCCACTATAAACTGTATTAGGCTATAAGTTACGAAATAAATATTTTTGTATTTTTTTTTTGTCTATTAGGTTTTGCTTTCGATCAAGGAAGATGGTGTGAATATCACCGCGTATACTGCCTGGTCGCTTATGGACAACTTCGAATGGCATGCAGGATATACGTGAGTATTGCTGTAGAATTGTTGCATGTGGAAAATGGGATTGATTGTATAACTGTCGCCGCCGTCTGGTTAAATCAGCCGCTTAACTGGATGGCTAGCCCGTTGATTAAACGCCGGCATCCAATTGAATGCCTAGCCCGATAGTTAATTGAACTAGATTCACTTAACGTTTAACGAATTGGCGTATTTAATGGATCATCTTGCACTGCAAAGTTTTGGTTTGATTGGTAGGTTCAATGAATTTTTAAGACCACTTATAACCGACATCATTTTGGTTCTATTTTGTCATTAGAATAGAACCTTCCAATTCCTTAATCAGTCACACAAAAGCTCTACGATTTAAACGAGCCGCAAAGGCGTCCAATTGAATGGCTAATTTAAACCAAACGGCTGAAATGCCGTTAAGCCATCTGTAGTACCCCAAGCACGAAACATTCTCGTAATCGTATAGTAATCGTATTTTCTTACTATTCGATAACGATCACGATACTAAGCTGACAGCATGAAACAATGCTCCGTAACTATCGTCAACACGATAGTAATACGATACAATAGGTAAACTTAGGCCGTCCACAACCGTACAAAGTAGACACGAAGTGCGTTCAAAAATCGCTGCAGCAACATTGTGTGTTACAAATCAATGAAAAACCTACTCAATCTTTTTGATATTTATTGAAAAAATTACAACTTATTCACTTTTCTACTAATGCAAAGCAAATCTTCCAGTTAAATTTATAATTAGGGCATAATAATAAGGTTTCTTGTTTTATTTGGAACAAACTTAGAAACAGTTTCTGAACGTACCAATTCCTCAATGCCTACTGTAGGTAAGGTAAACAAAACCTCTCAAAACAAAAACTCGTCGAGTCAAGTGGAATATTTCGACCTTATTAGTTGAAAAAGAAGTGTTATTTATTGGTTTTAATGTGCATACATGTGCAAGCAATTCAATTATGGTCGAAGATAAAAGAAGCGTATATAAATTTTTCATGAAGAAATAAGTTAGGAGACACAATATTTATTGTTTGTAAGCCTTGTCACGATATAGTCCAACAGTTTGTAGGTAATATGATGGATTTCATGAAGAGGTGAGTTCGTTTTATTTGTATATTACTCTCTAAATACTTCCAATTGTGTGTGACTATCAAAACTTATTCTTATATTATGTGAACGCAAGAAAAGTGACGAAAGGTTAGCTTTGAATGACCCCTTATTTATTCTGTAGATAAGTATTTTTTATATAAAATTGCTGTAAGCCAAACATTTTAATAAAATTTGCTTCAATAATGTTGGGTTACATATTGAAATCCATACTAATATCATTAATAAATGCGAGAGTAACTCTGTCTGTTACCTTTTCACGCCTGAAACCGGTGAACTAATTAAAGTGAAAAAAAAATGAAATGGATGGAGTGACAGGACATAGGATATTTTTGGAACAATAACCTAATTCCACACGAGCGGACCCGCGAGCTGGCCGTATTTGACTTTAATCCTAACTATTATTATAAATGGGAAAGTGAATTTCTTTGTTCAATCGTTACAGTTTCACGCCTAAACCACTAAACTGATTTAGATGAAACTTGGTATGGAAAAACTTTACTTTTTGGAGCGATAACCAACATCCATGTGGATGAAGCCGTGAGCGGTTGCTAGTTGATAAATAAATAATTTCACTTGTGATATGAATAAAAGTTTAGGTGTACAATCTATGGATATAGATAGATTCTTGTAGATCAATTAATACTGAATACATAGGTAGATGTGATTTTTTTTTTTTTTTTTTCATATCCACAGATGAAAAAGAAGTGGAGTTGGTTTATCTAGATGTTGACTCTAGCCAAATTGAATTCCCTGGAGAAGAGACAGATTTGGGGATGGAACCCACTCCTAATCCTGATTGGGCATGAAGAATCAAACCTTCCTGGTACCAGACAATATCAACCACCTCAAGAACTAACTCCAGCACCAGCTAGGAAATGGATCCTACTATACTATGTATAGCTAAAAAGACTTGCGACACAAGGAGTGAATATATGAAGGATGGATTTTTAAAAGCTGAATGAGATGAGGATAAAATGAATGTTAAACTAAAAAAAGAGAGAATATCGCAAATATATTTTGAACTAGAACTGCAACTGAAAATGGTTTGCATTAGTGAAACTTTGAGTGTAGCTATTCAAGAAATTTATGTATAATAAAAGTAGGGATAAAGGATTATAAGTGATGAAAAAGAAAAATATATTTTTACATTTATTATTAATTTAAGGTAAATAGGTGAAAATTAAAATTAAATTTGTTAAACTAGATCAATGTTCTATATTTAATACTTTAAAAATAGGATATATAGTGGCAATCAATTATTTTGTGAACCTATAATAAAGTTTTCTAAATTATTATTTTTCTTCCAATTATAACTAGCATTATTCTTATTATAATCTTATGATGCAATGCAATTTATGTTATGTTCGATCCTTGCTAAGACACCTCCAGCAGTTTTTTAATTGTTCAAAGGAGTTTTCAATCACCATCCTTGTCCTTCCATGTTCCTTCCATAGGAGATGTATTTGCCATAGGACTATTAATTATCGACTGCATGGGAAGTAGGCGACATCAATTATGGTCTTTCTGAATATCCAGAATCGCCTACAAAAAAAAATATTAAATACATATTATCATATACTTATTTTTCATTGTAGCTCAATATTTGTTATTTATTTTAGTGCTGTTGATTTAATTAGCATTTACTGAGGCGGTATCTATTTATAAACTCTCTTTCATTTGAATAGCAACATCACATATTCAACATTTCATCCTCATTTCATCACTAAAATTCTTTGTTGAATTTCTCTGTTTAAACAACAAAAATAAAACTATAACTTGGATACATTGTTGTTTAAAAAAAGATACCTAGTTATTTTGCAAGAGTATGCATAAATTCAATAATTTAACAGAATCACCATACCTTCTGATTTCATCGTCTTCTACTCTAAGAGTATTTACTAAACGCCAGTGTAAGTAGTAACTACGTGAAGAATGCCTTCCCACACATAATACACATAATTTTCAGTCACTAAAATTGCTTTCTAGCAATAAAACATCAATTTTTGATTTCACAACAATCGTAACGATAGTTCTCTCACTGCAAAATACTCGGTGAGAGGAAATACGATAGCTAGCTGTCGACAAAAACGATACGATCCGTCAAAAATGAGTTCGTGCTGCCGATTTCCATACTTTGACCTTCGGTTACTATACCATTACGATTACGATTACGAGACTAGTTTATTCGTGCTAGTGAATTTTAGTTCCGTAAACGACCGTAGTGGCGCTGCTCTGGTTTTCATACAAAATAATACGATTACCATTACTATAACGAGAACGATAGTGTTTCGTGCTTGGGGTACTGGTTAAACATTGTGCTTGATGAATTGGCTAGTTGTACTTACTTCAGCCGTTTTATTAGATGCCGGCGTTCAATTAGCGGGCTAGGCGTCCAGTTAAGCGGCTGATTTAACCAGACGGCAGCGACATAACTCTTACCTCAAAATCAACATTTCAATTGGCAAGTCGGGACCCAGCAATAGGCCTATAAATACCATCGTTAGTACAGGCGTTGAAAATGGTAATTTGACGTTATCATATTTAAACGCTGACGTTGCAAGTTACTTTAGTCAATGTCACTGTTGCCGCTTTTTTCCAATGCCGAATTTTTTAAATCATTTTACATGAATGTCTACGTAAAATATAACAGCTTATATCCAATGTGCAGAAAAGGTACAAGCTGGATTGTACGGATGGAATTATTAATACTTATTTGTTAGGTTGGGGAAAAAGTCTTTTCGCATTATAGTATGATATTTTTGAAAGTGGCAAACCATTTTTATGGACTAATACAGCCCATGTTTAAATTTATTGTCGCATTGACGGCACCAACCTGTATATGTTACAGTTAAAACTAGTTTTTAGATAAAACGCGTTATTTCTAGTTAGAACTAGTTTTTACTGTATGCCTTTGATAATAATAGAATTAGCTAATGCTCAAATCGAATATCAGTTAAAACTAGTTCTTACTAGACAAAACGCGTTTTTCCAAAGTGAATCAGTTAAAACTGTATCACCTGATCATCGTACACCCATATATTTATTTTACCTATCAATTTCTAGCAATACTAGCTGCCCTACTCCTGTAGGTCACGTGGTAGGTTAGATATTTAAGACAATCGCGAAGCGCATCGTAGCGATTATCTTGAATTTCTGTTATTTTTTTTATTAGACAACAGAAAGAAAACATTACCAAAAAGAAACGCTTTCAAGACAATCAATACGCTGCGCTTCGCGATTTTTTAAAATTTCTAACCTATCATGTGACCTACAGGAATTCCTTTATTGTTAGATTATTATTTGGTTCTCAGTGTCTTAGATCTTTTCAATAAATATATTTAAAACTATATCTTGTTTTCAATCCCAAATTAGTTTTTCTAGTGCTGGTTTAACTACAGCTCGACGTGACAACTAGTTTTATCTGAAAATCAAATATATCAGTGGTAAATTCTAGTTTTAACTGGGTATTTCTAGTTTAAACAAAGGCATTAAGTAAAAACTAGTTCTAACTAGGAATAACGCGTTCTATCTAAAAACTAGTTTTAACTGTAACATAAACACTGTAGTAACGTCTAAAAAATGTACAGCTACCTACATATTTATAGCTTCAAAACACGTATACCAATATTGACTCTATTGTATCTGATAAAAGTGCTGTATTCTTATTTCATACTTAAAAGACGTGAGTACAATTTTTCAGATTCACAACCAATTTTCAATCCCGCCATTTTTTTCAGAGTCAAATTCGGACTGTACGACGTCAACTTCGACAACCCTCGACTGCCTCGGAATCCAAAGAAGTCGGCGAAATACTACGCGAGTGTTGTGAAGACCCGAAGTCTTTTGCATTCTGAACTTAAATATGAACTGTAAATACATATAATAATAATGATATTGTTTGTAGTCGGTTTGTGCTATAAATGGACAGGCGCCAGTGATATGTTGTATCGTCTCGGAACTTCTGTGGCATCGGCGGCATAAATCAGTAGTTATAGTTCTATCTTTTATGATGTGCTTCCTATAGTTTTTAGTTTCTACTACTTGGTCTTGAATTGCCAACATGAATCCTTCAGTTTCTGGGAACAATTCGCCTTTCTTGAGCCAAGAGTTTAATGCAGGTTAATCAATATCAGGATTGGTTAGATCTCGTCTATGCCTACCATGTAGAGATTTTTGCGCCCATCTGTCTATTTTTTCTTTATGTTCTATTATAATAATAAAAATAGGTACCTACTTAGTTTGATTATTTAAAGAAAAAAGTTTGTATTGTTATTTAATTTGTATTGTACAGTCGACAGCATATCAAGCGTAACAGTTTGACCTTGGGACCGCCCTTACAGCGTTCGTAATAGAGGCGGCTTTCGTAGTGCAACTGTTACAATTGAAGTGCTATCGTGTGTACGACATATAATATTTTAGAGGTTTATTTCATTAAATAGTTTGATTAAATAAAAAAAACCCTTTGACTAAATAAAGATGATTTAGGCGTTTGTATTGATTGATTTAATTTGTAATGTTCCACATTCATAAATTAAACCTCCAAAATAAATAAGCCTACAAAATATTATTATGTGGTACAATACTTTAATAACAATACATTATTATGTGGTTGCTGATTACTTGTACTACATAATTACAAATATAAAATATTTATATAAAGATTCATTGAAAATCAACAACTTGTTATGATTTATCAACCATTCGTGCGTTACCAGCCCGCCGGCACTCACACACAGTAAAAATCAGTTGTCGCTTATTTTCCATTGTGACCGCCTGCAGTGGTTTAGAAATTGGTATTGGCCCTAATTCTGGAGAACACAATCATGCTAAGTCTAAATTTAAGTTTAGTGCATTTCTTTTTCTCAAAATGAATACGAAAAGGATGGCTGTCATATAATTTGAGATTTAGAAACGTGCGTTCAATTTTCGACCTTACTCAACGCGTTTTAAAATGCAGTGTTTAGGAGGCACTCAGAACAATAGGAGGCACCTCCGTACTTCTATGTCGTCTAAAATTGACAATGGTTTCTTTGAAATCTATCTAAATTTAATTGACAGCTGTAAACAAATGCTTGCTATCTTTTCCTATTACATATTGCGATTAGAATGTGTCTTCACAATCAGGCCCATTATATGTATACGACGACATTATTGTCATTTCGTACGGCCGGTGGAAGAAATACTATTGATATGACTTTTAATTAGGCGGTCGACCCACTGAGTGTATAAGTCGCAGCCGTGTGGTTAAATTAGCCTTATAATTAGATGCCTAAAACGTTGATTTAACGCCGGCATCCAATTAAATGCCTAAGCCGATAATTAATTGAACTAGAATCACTCAACGTTTAATAACTTGGCATTGAAACATTGAAGGTATTCTCAATTGGACGCCTAGTCATATTGTCTGGTAATGAAGAGTTTTGGTGCGATTGGTAGGTTCAAGATTATTTTTTATAATCACCTATATCAAAAACGATTAACTACGTTTATTAGTGGTTATAAAAAATAACATTGAATCTACCAATCGCACAAACAGTCACACGAAACCTCTTCGGATCTAAGCGGTCTGCCTAGACGACCAATTAAATGGCTGATTTAATCAGATGGCTGACACGACGTTCAACCATCTGGTTTAACGTTGCGCCCAATGACTTGGTTATTACTTATTCTTTAGGCATTTAATTGAATGCTGGCGTTTCATGAACGGCCTAGGCGTCCAATATACTGGCAAATTTAACCAGATGCTTTGACATATTCTTTGCCGCTGGTAAGGACTGAAAGAGTAATATACAACGAATAGTTTTGTAATGAATCCAGTAAGTAATTATATTAGTTAAATAGTGTGGCATGCATTATTCTCACTTAAATGACAATGTATTAGGTTGATATTAGACATTAGTCTCGTAGTAATCTAGCCACAATGAATTAAAATCTAGAATTCAAAGTTCTGTTATATTATTGTGTACATACTAGATTTTTATTCGGTCCGTAAAATAGGTAGGTAGGCAGAGGCACTATTAGTAAGCACGTAGGTCATCCATATGACAGCAATTGGGTGGTCTTTTGACTCCAAAAGACCACCCAATTGCTGTCATATGTGTCACATGTATTAAGATATTCGGGAAAAGCAGATGTTACTTACCTCCAACTACCCTAGCAAAATGTTTTTCTAAGAATTTCTCGCTAAGTCCCTACTTGACTTGAAGAGAATGCCATTGGCACACCTTTTTGTGGAATGTAATCTATATAAATAAGTAAATAGATTTAAAATAAAACAATACAATTCAAAAAATATGCCAGATGGAGAAGGTAACGTTTTTTTTCTACAGATAAGACAAAAAAATATTATAGTCAATATTTATAATTAACACGTAAGATACAAATAAAAACAGAAATAAAGGCACTGGAATGTGTATCCTCCAATAGGCTGAAGCACTGTCAATTTATTTAACTCAATACTCTACGAGTTCGTGCAAAAAATTAATGAAAAAGTAAATGAAAAACATAAACTCATAATTATTATAGATTATAAAATAAATATTAACATATTTTCTTTTAAACTAGCTCAAATAACCTCTGTATTTAAAAACAGTCAAAGAAAAAATCACCTGTGGCTGTGTCTCTAAATATTGATATTCTAAAGCAAAACAGTGTGTTTGTTTTAGATTAACATTGAATTAAGAGCAGATCATGAATTGATATATTGAATACAATTGCTGCATTAGTGTAATAATTATACATAATATTATCCTTCTCGCAGGTCTGCTTTCTTAATCTTTTTAACCGACTTCATTTAAATATCTGCTGTCAGAGAAAAATTAAAATAAAATAGATTTTCTATATTAAAATTGAACCTTAAATGAAATATTTCTTTACGCCTTACTTACTATTTAATACCATTTAGGTAATACATACCTATGTGAACATCGATGCCTATGTGTACCTACCGAATAAATAATAATGAACGATCATTTATTCTCTCTAATATAAATTAAGATAATCTAATAAAAAATAACATATTCATAACTTGTGTTTTGTCATGATTACAACGCAGTGTAGATGTCGCAGCCTATATACGCAGCAGTATAACTCGCCGTATTACAAAATGGCGCGCCGAATTGTAAAACGTCGCTGTAATATAATGTAGTATGTAAATGCGGCTAACTCACGTTCACCTGGATTGTACAGTCGATAGCACATCAAGTGTAACAGTTGCACTACGAAAGCCGCCTCTATTACGAACGCAGTAAGGACGATCTCAAGGTCAATCTGTTACGCTTGATGTGTTGTCGACTTAACGTAGATGGCGATACGTTATACCACAGAACAAGAGAGAGGTTAGAAGTAGTATCAAGCGACGTTAGTACCAGAACCAGTGTCGCCTCTCGCACACATGTTAATGATAAGTTCGTATTTTACTACATAAAACACCGATTGGTTCCTGAAAATCGGTACAAAAATGTTCCAAGTGAAAAACAGACCATTTAAATACAGGCCATATTTTCACAGCATAAAGATTGAATTTGTTTGTGCACATATATTGCAGTGTTACCAGAATAAAAATAAAATGCAATTTGATGGGAAATTTTGAGTTCGTTGATGTATTTAATAGAGACTAAAACGAATAAAAGAAGTCTTTAAATTTTATGTTGTAATAATAGTAATAGGAATAAAACATTATTTTTCTTTACAATAGGTGTTCTTATTAAAATCGTTTTTGGTAATTGATGCAAACTAAGATCTATAATTGTGAGGGAGATAGGTTTCCTAAGAATCCATTGCAGTTCATGTTCAGTTAGATTTTTGAAAGGATTAAGTTGTTATCTTTTGGGTGTTATTTATTAGCTGCGATCAAATATTTCATATATTTTACTGATTACAGCCTCTGCTTTCTTGTAGCCCTCGCCTACTCATTGTGTTTAAAATTGCTTGTACTGTGTTGTGTTTAATTAGTGGATACCTTTTACTGGCACTCTGTTTTTATCAACTTTGTCCTTCTATGTATTTTAAGGTTGGTCTTGCAATAAGATAAATAAATATTTAATTTTTCAATTTAAACATAATATAACAAGCTCTCGTGAAGGTTTTCACTTTATGCTATGTCTTTCAAATGAATCTTTAAAATTATAAGAAATATATTCTACAAAAAAATAATATCATTAATGAGTGAATATATATACATATATGTAAGTACTTACTTACTTTTATTTCAAATTAAAATTGAATTAAATAAGTAGCTACTTAGCTACTAATTTAATTCAATTTCTTAAGCGACTCATAAATAAAATACAGCATACAAAGAGAATCACTACAGTTTAATTTGTCAAGCTGCGTAAGACTTCCGGTAGTTATATGACAATAAAAAATCAAATAATCTGGAATTCGAGGCTTTCAAGAGTAAAGTTACTTGTCCACATCTCATTTATTTATGCCACTATGGTTTTTGTTACATAAAAAGTTAACCTTATTTTTGGAGAGTTTTTTTGCTATTTTATGAGGTCGGTCAAGATTTTTATAATTAGAACATTATGTCTGAACAAACGTTTGTAACCCTGTGTTGTGTGAAATAGATGTAGTTTTGTGAATGACGTGCGATATGGAAAATCATTAAAATAAAAGTTTACTTGGTCAAGTGGGACCTGCATAAGTGAGAAACCTCCAGAACTAGACAATGCAATCCGCTATATTTGGGATTAATTTTATCGTCATAGTTACCTCTATAATTGAGACAGCGAGTGTATTTTACCTCTTTTACTGAGATAACATAAATTCGTCACCTTTCTAACTTGCACTACGCATATTAATTTCCGTTTTTTTATGGAGAGAAATCTAAAGTAAGTGAATACTTACAAGAGGAGGAAGAAAACTCGCTGTAAAGTTATCGAAACGTCGGATGTATAATAATAATGTAAGATCTAATTAAACGCGAGTTAAATCTGGCTAATTGGTTTTATTTCTAATTCAAAATACATTTTTTATTTAATAACCTCTCTAACTGAAATAACCTTTATTATCACCTGTATTAATAGTACCCTCTGTATATGTAGACAGATATTTATTTATGTTTATGTGAGATACTGGGGAAGTGGTATACCTCTTTAAGCCAGACCAATTCGCAGATCCCTTAATGTCCCAGTTATCCAGTTTTCACGTATAGTGAAATTCATTCATTCATTCATTCATTTTCGCGTTGTGAAATTCATCGTGGCTATATACCTCATTAAGTGGCATCATGAAGACTGGCATCTTATTTTTATATTTGGAGTTTTTGGCGAGATTTAATGCTGTCATATCAGTCAAGATTTTTATTACAATAATTACAAAAATCTGTCTGAGCGAACATTGTGTGTGTTATAAAATTGGTATAAGTAGTTTTGTAAAAGAAGTGTTTGTGTTTACATTACATGTCATTGGAAGATCATTGTAATACAAGACAAGTGACTTTGATGTGAAGATATTGAGAAAGACACTAAGAATTGCATTGAAATGTGTTGTTCAAATATTGCATTTCAATGGAATATTGCATTTCAATGCAATATTTGTAGAATGACAGAAAATACTTAAGATATGGCTGTATGGGCGTTTGTTCCCCTTGTGTTCTCTATAATAGAGAGAATATATGAACAGCAAAAACTAGTACATAACCTCATTTTTTCAGTGCTTTATTTTTATTTAATGGCAAAACGTAGTCCTTAACTTAACGTAGTCTGTGATGGCAAATATTTCGTATTTTTGTAAATATTTCATAGTTATTTACGTAGCAAAAAAAGGCGTGATAATAAAGTGTAAGGTGTCTTACGTTGAACTAGCGGATTGTTCAACATTTAGTGAAAAAAAACGAGTAACATCAAAGAGTTTTGTTATATGGAAATAGTTACTAGGCAATAATTTGACATAATAATACTTTGTTGTAATATTTTCTAATTAAATTAAACATTGATATCTTTTTGACTCATTTGTGCAAAATAAGTGTGACGTGCTGGCAACTCTTTTAATTTACCCCAAAAAGCATACATTGCGGGCTAAATACAAATCCACTTTTATTGACGACGTACACAGCCAGCAATGTATATTTTTGGCATGGCGTCGTTTTAATTTAATGTTTTTCACTATTTTACAGTAAAAATGTACTAAGCGATGATAAGAAATGTCTCAATGAGTAAGATTATAAGTTTAACTTTGCTTCCAGCGTGTTAAAGTAGCACAAAGAGGCATTTTCCCACTAGTTTTGGCATAATATTGCTCTGCATAGGTTAGCCAAGTACTGAGCGCGTCGAATCGTCAAAAGGACTGGATAAGAGTGTTTACTCTTATGCGCGGCGCGCGCGTCTCGCCCACTTACGCCTTCCAACTACTCTCTATGTTCTGTGCGTTATACAATGCGGCGTTAGCTTTATTGTCACCAAGAAGGGAGATCCGATAGTTCATTATCTGCCTAGGCACGTCGTCTACTATATATTGTTTAGATGATTAGTGGGTTCGATGTTATGTTTTACGTCTACTTATAACCAAAATGCTTTTGGTTGTATGTAAGTGGTTATTAAGAAAAACTTTTAACGAATCTTACCACCGTTTGCACCTTTAGTTTCAATATCAATTTCACTTAACTTGCAAAGTGACATATCGGCGATGTGCCCGTTTGTAGATTTCACCTTACTTAGCTGCTTTTTCGAGCGCAAAATGTTGCGGCGTACTTTATTTCAGCCAAATTTAAATCCGACTAAACGTGAGGTCGCCGCATTACATTATTTTCAATTACAGTATTTTCAATCCGGCTCGCCCTTTTGTAATACTTCGTGTTATGCGATATGGCTGCGACATAAACATAATTTTCTTGTGCCAGTCTGCTGCAGCCCTAATAGTTAAAAATCTTTTATCAGTGAAGATAAAGTAAGTAGTTACCGCCACAAGAGTAATCGTTTACAGTTTTGTTTGAAGTTACCAGTGTCATGTCTTCGGAAAAGTGGATAATATTCAGGTAAGCTTTTAAATTAAAAGCACATAAATTAACGTGATATTTTTATTTTTTTTATATACTACTAAGGTGGCAATCAAGCATACGGCCCACCTGGTGTTAAGCGGTAGGTTACACCTAGTGCTCCGGTAGAGTAGCGGTTATCGCGTCTGGCTGGACCCCAGAAGACACGGGTTCGAATCCCGCCTGGAGCCGCATCATCACCTATTCGGTAGTTACAGGTGAAGTAGAGTAACAGATGTTTTAGTTCAAATACATTAAAATAGATATTTAATATTTGTGCGAGCTAGATGCCGTAGTGGTTTGAGCGCTTTAATTTTGATAACGAAAACAAAGCAATTTGCGCCATGGTTCACCCCAGGATGGGGCAATCAAATTTGACAAGCTAGTTAGTAACTAGCTACTAACCGTTAAGAAGTTCTACCTTCCATCACCAGCTCATCAACATGGGATGATGACTAACCGAAGCAAATACTTGAATAGCTTTATAAATAAATTATAACATGTATAATATGTACCTATAAAATTTGAGGATTGACCTCGATTTCGCTAGGATTCCATCGTCAGATCCTGAGTTGGAAACAATGCGACCACCTCAGGAGTAGGTATACTCTATCTAATAAAATAAGAATTTTGAAAATCGGTTCACAATTGACAGAGAAATCGGTGAACATACGTACAAACAAAAAAAATACATATAGTGGAACATAGAACCTCCACCTATTTTGAAGTCGGCTAATTATTAAATTTGCTCTAAATATAATAACAGAATTACAGCTATGCGTTTTCCCTCAAGTCAGCAGTCATGAAGTAGTTGTGGCAGCTCTGTCACACGTTTAAACCGTACAAACGGCGAACGTGTACAAACCGTTTGGTTTATAAACCGTGTACGGCAAGTAGAGTGGGGTCGGTTAGTCATAGACTAGTATGAAAGAGTGAGAAGGTAAAATAGGCGCAGAGTGAGAGAGACATAATTCTTAGCAGCTGCACGTAACACACTATTAATGATTTTAGCTACTTCAGCCTGTGGAAATCGTCAGATTATATTATTCTCGTGATCCTTGAATGATTTCCTTTAAAAATAACTGCCCTCAATATTGCCCAGGTGACGTTTTTTGCATCTTTGTGACTCTTCCAATTTCTTCCCCTCAACCGCCACGCACTCTGAATCAGAGTGCCGGATATTTTGGCGCATACGCCGAGCACTCTAATTCAGCGATATTACGTAATATAACTTGTAGTTTGTTATATCTCTGGTTCTATTCAATCTATATCGTTGAAATTTTGTACACAGACTAAGGAAAGTATACAGATTTTAATTAAATCGATAGTTTAAACAAGTAACATGATTTTAGTACACTTTTATAGAGTTCTTGGCGGCCATTATTTTTTTTACCGGGCGGCGCGCCGTGCGGCGCGCCTCGAACGGTTCAAATTCTGATTATTAGTAATTAAATGCTTTTAAATGACTGGAAACTTGTTAAATACGCATAATTATATTATAACTTGAGTTTTTGATATGGATTTCATATGTTTTAAATGAATAGTTTTGTCACATACTGACAACCCATTTGGGCCTCTCGGTCAAGCAAACTGAATAAGTTTGATGACGTCAGCTAACTTTTATTTTGTTATATCTCTGGTTCTATTTAATCTTTATCGTTGAAATTTTGTACACAGATTAAGGAAAGCATACAGATTCTAAATAAATCGAAAGATTATACAAGTGACATGATTTTAGTACACTATTAGAGAGATGTTGGCGATTTTTTTTTTTAACTTGGGGGGGGGGGGGCTTCGCCTTTTGTAATGCTTGTAATATGGAATATTGAATAGAGAGGTGTGTACTTTTTTGATTATTATTGAAGGGAATAATGTAAGGAACGAAATAAGATACAATTTGTTATAATTAATGGTTTTAATTTTATAAATATTACGTAATATGTACTAAAAAAAATAATTAATAAAAATAAAAATATAACTTACAATTAACCACATTTAGAGAAAACAAAAGTATACTAATGCTTTTATATTATATTTAGCAAATTTTATGACGATTCTAAATATATAACTATGTAAATAGGCCTACAAGACAATATTAGAGATATAATCGTTTTAAAGACCGCGGGCGTGCACGCTAGCGTTTGAGCGGAAAGCGTCTAGGAGCAATGGTGGCTGAGGGGTGTCATTTACTAAAAATATTGTATGTTTTTTCCTATGTTGTGTTGTGTATGTGTTTCTTCTTTTTGTTTACGTTTTTTCTTATGTCATGCTAAAATCGTCAAAACTGCTCATACTTTTTTTCTGACGTGCTAAAGTTTTTCTAACGATCAATTTTTTTAAAATTCTGATCTGATTCTGATGATAAAAGGTTCATGTATGGTGGGGATACTGAAAAAGGTAAAAGGTATCCTCCTTTACGTTATTCTGTATGTTATTCGACTCACTTCCAAAATACCCCCTTGGGCTCCATACTTAAAGGCTGCTGTGCCTACCCTAGTTTATGATGTCTATTCTAGACTCTAGTGTCCACCCTTGACTCTTATTGTCCACTCTAGACTCTTGTGCCCACCCCGGACTAGTGCCCACCGTAGACTAGTACCCACCCAGACTGGAGCTCACCATATACTTTATAGTTGTAACATGTAACATGATTTCGTCCAAAGCCGGATTACAGACACTTTCTTTCGGAGCAAGAATAAGATCAAGAGCAAACTCATTTTAATAAAATAAAAGGTAAAAAAAACATGTTTGAATTCCGCGGCTACAAAATGTATTCTAACTGGCGTCTAAATGCTTATATCAAAGAGGAAAGAATATAGAGGCTTGTCTATTCTTTGTCTATAACCAAGCAAAGAGTGTTATTTCCTTCCTTTTCCACTCTATTTTAAACTACTACCTTCCTCAAATTATTATTCAACGTAGACTTATCTACGTACTTGTTGACGTGAAATATTACCGTACATAGGTACTCAAAAAAAAACTTATGAAATAAGTATTTATTAGAAATAAGAGGATTTTTAGGTCGTCTGGTCGCTGACGCGCGTTTTGTATCGATGGCTCCTCAGATGAAAGAAGGATGGCTCTCTACCGCTGCGTTGGTTCGGAGACTGAGAAGAACAAGCATGAAACTCTGAAGACCGTTACATTTTCCCCAACTTTAAAAAACAAAAATATATGATTAAATTTTGTTATTGATAATAATAAAAAATCTATCCAAGTTTAAATACGATTTTCCTTAACGAGTTGTTTTGGTACAAAGTGGTAGATAAATACATATGTATCTATACAGCTTTGTTGTGTATATTATCTACGTGCAACTAAAATGTTTAATTACCTACCTAGATACCTACCTAGTACTCCTAATATTTACCCCCCTGATATCATGTAATACTATGTTATTTAGTAAGTGTCATTCATTTTACTTAGTTTATCAATAGATAACAACAAAAAAATATATTACACGGTCTTTAATTAAACTTCATCAAATAACCATACTATCAACGGCTTTATGTTATGATAATCATTGCTTGACTGTTTTATCAACTTTGTCTTATGTCTTTTAAGATATTGGTCTTCCAATAAGATAAGATGAAGAAATAAAAATAAGGCCACCATAAATTTTAATGTAATCTCTAGAATATACATAGTTGCGCTTGTTTTCAATTACATATGTTAGAGTATACTTATTCATTATAGAATTTTGTAAAATCCAAAACATGAATGGAAACAATGTCGTTAAAATGCAAAGATTTTGCTTCCTATTCCGACTTTTCCGTTTTATAAACAAACGGACGAATATTTAATTTTAAAACCTAAACGGAAGAGATCTCTTATAGAGATAAGTCCACCCTTGCTAACTAATTATAATTACCTATGTATTTTGAACCTATGTTACAAGTACAATAAAGAGTATATAAACTTACTAGGTTTCATCAGAAATCACTGAGTTTTTAATAGATAGTAAACTAGGTGCAATTGCTTATTTTTTCCTCTGAATGAGAAGTAAAATATTCATCCCTCTATGACTCGACTGACACAGAAACCACAAAGTAACGCCTTTTGTAAACAATTTATTAAACTACAACTTACCCCTTTTTTTAACGAAAAAGTTCTAAACGAATGCTGATGGAGGCCAAGCAAAGGGACTGAAATACCGATATAAATTTATAACGATATCTTAAAATATCGTCACTAAAATATACCGTTAATAATAATTCTTTATAATATAATTCTTTATTTCCATTATTAATTTTATACATTAGAAGCAATAGGTTGGAGCTTCTCTTTAAGCTTTAAGGCCTGTGTTGAGAAGCCTCGCTCCTCCTTAATGATTCTTCATGTTTACAAATATAATAGCAAAAATCAAAAGTAAAAACAATTTTCATAGGTTACAAATGTGTGTGTGTGTGTGTGTGTGTGTGTGTGTGTGCGCCTGTGTGTGTTTGAGTGTTATTAATAGAATTATTATTATTTTTATTTTATTTTTTTATTTTTTAGAAATTTTAGGATAAGTGTAATAGGAGTTATTCTGTTTCTTCCCAAGTTTCAGTTTTTTTTTAATACATTACCTTAATGAGACTTCTTTGAGCTGGTTATAATTCTAGAAATTTAGTTTTACCAGCACCTCCCCTACAGTAATGCAATATGTCAAAACAGATTGTAATAGAGCTATATATATAGTATTCAGCAGACTATATGACGAGGCACGGCCATCTTCACACACCGCAAGCTTCACACATCGGTCACATGCCGCAAGGTCTTAAAGATCCAGATTAATTTGCTTATTCTACTGCTAATATATTCAAGGTGTGGATACCACGATAGTCGATTATCCAGCATAACGCCTAAATATTTCAATTTAGTGACTTTTTCAATGGTTCTGCACTTGCAAGTAATATAATTGGTAGGATCCTCACAATCATGTATTTTAACCGTGTAATTGTTATTTGGTTGGGTATTGTTATATATACTGAAGCAAGTAAACATGGTCTTCAGAATGTTAAGTGTTAGGAGGTTGTATCTAAGCCACTTAGCAATTTGAGTTAGTCCTTGTTCGGTGTGTATTTTTACGGTGTCCCATGTATCAGCTGTAAAAATTATTGCGATGTCATCCGCATATGAAAAGATCTGGGCATGAGGTATCTGAGCATTGCATAAATCATTTATATTAATGAGAAATAGGGTAGGTCCTAAGACACTTCCCTGCGGCACTCCGTATGAGACATCAGCTTCCTCACTTATGACCTCCCCTATCTTAACTCTTTGCTTCCTATCAGTCAGGTAGCTTTGGAATAAGGCAAGGCAGGTTCCTCTAATACCAATCGCTTCTAATTTGCAAGGATGGGAAGAGAGACTGCGTCAAACGCTTTTTTCAGATCTAGAAAGACTCCTAGACTCTTTTTACTCTTGTCCAGCTGCTCTACCACCAGTGAACTAAGAGCACTCACTGTATCCTCTGTAGACTTCCCTTGTTGGAAGCCAGATTGAGTTTTAGATATTATATTGAATTTTTTCAAATAATTGAGGAGTCTTGAGTTAAGCAGTTTCTCAAGGATCTTAGAAATCGCTGGAAGGTCTATAATTGCTGACATCTTCCCTCTCTCCATCCTTGTACACGGGTGTTATAATCGACTGTTTCAGTGCAGTAGGGAATATGCCTATTTCGAAGCATAGGTTGGTAAGGTGTGTAATAATGATTGGAACAATCAGATTCTTTGCAAGTTTCAGGAAACTCGTGAGGATGTTATCCCACCCCGGTGCACTATCGTTTTTAGGTCCATCAAAACACTGCTTACCTCCTCACAGTCAGTGGGTAGCAACACAAATGAGTTAACTTGTTGTGGGATATATTTACATATTGGTTCTAGTGTAGACATGGTTTCCGGAGGGCGCACCTGCGCAGATGCAAGGTCTTTTCCGATATTTGCAAAATAGCTATTTACTAAATTTGCAGATTCTAGGGGGTCGGATTTTGTATTAAGGAGTTCTATATTTATGTTATTAATTTTGTTTGTATTTGTTATATTTTTAATGTTTTTCCATAACTTTTTATTATTTGATACTGATTTAGACAGCAATTCTCTTTCATATTTTATTTTTACTTTTTTAATAAATTTGTTACAAAAAATCCTATATCGTCTATATGTTATTTTGTTAATTTCATTATGTGGATCTTTTTGGACACTTTTTTGAAGTTTATTCCTGTTTTTAATACAACGTAATAGGCCAACAGTAATCCAGGGCTTTAAGATAGTTTTACTATTGGTTATTGAAACTTTGAAACAGTCTGAGAATTTTCTTTAATGCTGTCGCTGATTTTTGTAATTAAACGATTAATCACTACATTGGGGTCATCACAACAAAGCAACTCAGATAGATTTTTTTCCTGGAGATGTTTTAGAGCAGTTTCAAAATCTATTATGGTTTTAGTTTTTTTATGTTTGGCCAATTTTTTACTTTTGATATAGAAAGGAGTGTAGAATAGTGGTCAGTAGTAGTCTTAACAAGAACAGCAATAGAGGCCTTAAGCTTTTTTGTGTTTATTTTTATCATAAAGTGGTCTAAGCAACTGTTTCTCTTGTTGGTAAGGTGTGGCCCGCTAATATTCCCAATACTGAAAGCTTGCTTAGATACTGTATACGATGTTGATACTCTTGAGATCGCTCTTCCTGTTTAGGAGCAATATTAATGTTTAAATCACCTGCAACCACGATGCTGTTTGTAGTATTTAAAGTTTCTGTGTGTGTACATAAGGAGTCTATGAAAGCAGATGCATTAGTATAAGAGGGCGATCTGTAAATACCCAATTCAATATTATCAAGCGTTCCTAATTGAAGGCAAGATGCCTGGGCTAATTTTATTTCTTTGATGGTATGTTTTAAAGTATTTTTAATGTATATTACTACTCCATCATTTTGATTAAGGTAGGAAGTAGTGAAATAGAAGCAGTAATTATTCAAATGTGGTATTGGTTTGTAAGGATTAAGTCTACATTCCGTCAGTATTATTATATCAGATTTAAATGTTAGGCCATCTAAAGTTAGTAGAAAATCGTCAAAGTTAGAATAAATACTTCTTATATTCTGTGAACAAAACAAAGAATGGTGCTTGCGACTTCAATACTGTCTATCTCTTTCAGTGTAGTTGTATTATCCATTATCATAAATAGGTGGAAAACGAATATTAATAAAGACGGACATTAGTTGCAAGATGATTGGTGATTGTTTATATAAAATTATAGTAATATGTATTAATATGTAAGAGTCGGATATTTTTGTTAAAAGTTTGCAAGTGTACTTGTGTGTGTAAATGTGAATTTCGGGCGAAGGGTGTGTCATGTCATGTGTGAGTGTGTGTATGGAAGTGTTATGTATGTACATTGGAGTCTTGAGCCTAGGTAGGTTATGAACCTAGGTTATGAAAGCTACATAGGACTAATAGGCTTACTAGTAAAACATAAAAACAAAAAACTATCGTTGTAGAATTAACACAGTATAAGCATAAGCAATTAACGGGTTTTCCATCTAGATCTAGTCAATCTTGTTGTAGGAGATAGTGTACCTGGTCCTCATTCTTTACCATGATAATCGGCGACTGCTCGTTCTTTCTGACGTAAACCTTGCCATAAGCGGTCCAACAGAACTTATAGTCCTTTGATTTTGCAAGATCACGAGATAGGTAGTGCAAGCGAGCACTTTTCGCTGTTAGATGTTCTGAGAGATAAATAGGGACTACTTCGTTAGTTTTAAGACCTACATGTTTAGTTCGAAGTTTTGTCTGTTGTCGAGTGTTAAATACTTTGGCCATCTTAAGGAAATCCGTCTTTAGTATTGCGGAGTTTGTCTCAACTATTATTAGCGTATTTGAATTTTCTGGCTTCTTACTTCAAACTCTATAAATGTCCTTTATATCACACTGAGTCATTTTGCAGTCAATACTTTTGGAGAGGCAGAGAACCATCTCGACTAGGTCCTTTTTGGTCTCATTTTCTTTTCTTGGCACATTCTTAATTTCAAAATCTGCTTTACGACTAGCCATTTGGCTGTCTTCTAACCTATTTTCTAGCAGTACAATGTATTCTCTATCCTCCTTTACTCGACTCTCCAAGTCGCATATTTTCTTTCTAAACTCTTCATTCTGCTCACTTAGAAAAGCGACAGCACTCTCGATATTTTGATTTGAGTCTTTGATTGTTTTGAGCGTAGCATTGACCTCCGCAAGCTGTTTATGAAATCATCTTTCTTATTTCATCCTTAAAATTATTAAGCTGGTCACCGATAGATGTGTTAAGTTTCACTTTGGCCCTTGCCCTTGATGTTACATAATCCTGCAGCGGTGAATTGCCTTCTTCCGAAAAACAAATGGACATCTCTGGGTCTGACGCATATTTATTAAGAGTATTATTCATGTTTCCAATTAAGCGTAAGTATTAAGGCGAATAAGATGGCTGACAGGTCCCTCGCTGTGATTGGCTAGCAGCAATATGCGTTGGCGCAGGTGGGTGGAGCGTAGTGTACCCAATCTCGCCGTTGTTAGGCGGAGCTTATCACAAGATGGCCGCAGAGGGATTCCCTCTGCGGCCATCTTGTGATACTCCCTCTGAGGGAGTGGTAGAAAGCAATGTTGTTAGTAAAAGGGGATGTGCTTACGCGCTGAGGTGGGGCAGTAGGTCAGCGAAGCGCCTTGTACCAGGCGTTCAGTAATACCGGGACATGTTGCGCAATAGTAACTCCTTTTACTTCATGAAGTCCTTTTTTTCTTTCTTGAATTTTTATCTTAATTTTATTTAAATAATTTATGAAACTGTTAATAACGGAGCAGAATGCACGTCTACACCTTACGGAGGTCCGGGGGAAGAGGAGAAGGAGTTAAATTATTAAATATTATAAATATAAATAAAAGTAGTAACGTTACCGAGGTAACGATTTTTTATATATATATTCATACACTCACACTACTAAAAACACATTAAATATTTCGTCTCTTTCTAACATTGTATTTCGTTTTGTTCAGTAGTCCGGACGAATTGTGGCTATGCGACAATTTCTTACACCATAAGGAACATACTGTTTAGTGCAAGAGCAAGGGTTTTTGTAACTAAGGCCCTTATATAGATCATCTTGAGGGTCAAGCAGCGTTTGATTTCGAATCACTCAAACAAAATTAGTCTTTAACCAACTTCAAAAAAAGAAGGAGGTTCTATATTCACTGTATGTTTTTTTGTGTGTATGTTCACCGATTTATCTGTCAACTATGAATCGTTGTTCATAATTATTTTCTTATTCGATAGAGTTTACTTGTGAGGTAGTTCCATTGTCACCTAGTCAGGATCTCATAATTGGATCCTAGGTAAATTGAGGGCAAACCTCAAAGGCGGGATACCTGACCCCCCACCTCGACGCGGAAACTCTCGAAACCTTGCCAAAGCTCATGGAGGCACTCTCACCAATGAGTTTAGCATGCGGCACGTAGGACCTGGCCTTATCCAGGGTCACACCCAACATCTTCGCCTGAGTGACGCTCCGAGGATCCGTTAAACTTAATTTAATTAGTAGGCGGTCGCTATACATCAGATTCCTGACACAATTGCTTTCAATTGTCATAATCCTCCGGATGATAACGCCGCTTAACAGATTTCTCGATCGCTAAACCAAGGCAGTTCCGATCACCCCAATCGGATATGATACCTAGCATTGACGCGGACTTCCTTTCAATTTCGGCTTGCGACGAAGCCTCAATAGCGATCGCTACTTCATCGGCACAGGCCACATGTACTCCTTCGACTCTCGACAGCAGCAGGAAGTCAATCAAAATTTGTAATCTTGAGCTCCTCCGTGCTTCGGAGGGCACGTTAAGCCGTTGGTCCTCGTTGTTACTACAACCACTTTAACCCGCGCTTCTCTCAATGGGCCAGCAGGGCATGGTGTGTTATGGCCCAAACTTCTCAAGTGTTTCCCCCATGTTGGAAGGCTTGTGCCTCCGGACATATTTATAATACTAGTATGTATATACTTGTTTAAATCGCTTCCTCTTTCTTGGTAACGCTGGACAATGCATGAGTCTAACCTGACCCAATGGTGGCAACCAGGGTAGTAAACAAGCTCACTGCTTGAACAATTTCAAGCCGTGATCTTGTTTACCACCCTGGTTGCATAAAAAGCAAGAACATATCATCAACAGTGCGCTTATATGCCTGGGAGCATGCGCTGAGGATCTAAGCTTCCCGCCTGGCTTTTTATTCGGCGCGGGCACATCGGCCTATCAAATCGAAGGCGCTTGGAATACTAGCGGTAAGTCAATTTTAAGTGATATTACAAAGGAAAAGAGAAAATGAAGATAAAATACAACAATAATTTTATTAATATCATATACGTAATCCAATGTAATCTTACTACGAATTCTTTCCTCTGTGCTGATTTTTATTTAATGTTTCCTTCGAAAACATCTTATTCATTTGATAATTTTATGACATTTCTGTGAGATAAGATAATTAACATTTGCCGCATTATTTCATTGAAATGCTATGAAATTATCAAATGAATAAATTGTATTTGAAAGCTGCAAAACATTTTTATAGACGATGTTCTAATTTACCGTCGTATGGCGGACCCTAGACATTCAGTTTATAATGTGGGTCATCAGTGTGATAAATACTGATGATTCACACTCCGTCGATGGATTTTTTGGCAATGCTAGACGTTCAGTATTTATCAGGTCAGTATTATCGTGTTTTGGAGCAGTTCAGACGTGAAATGGATACAGAGAAAGCTTGTGTGAGTATTATCTTAGCCATTGGTTTAAAAATTGGACAAAATATTGGCCACAGCAGAGAGAAAAATATACTCATTTAAATTTATTGGCTGAAATTGAAGAGCCAATTATTTTCGGATGCCTCACCAAACCTATCTTCCTCAATTGCTGTCGCGATGCGTACTTACACACCGTGGTATTTAATGATTGTCAAGTGTAGTGTACTGACAGATGTCAGTATTTAGCACAAAGTGTCATTTCGGAATTCAGAAATTTAGAAATCCGTGATAAATACTGACATTCATCAATACACTAGCTTACAAACACGGTCAGTAAATAGGTACCACAGTATTTGGTGAATACTGATGAACCACATTATAAACTGAATTTCTAGGGTCTGCCTATTATTGATGTCTCCACCCAGCCTGTATAGTGCTCAAAGTGCTAGGAGCACCTATCTTGGCTCTTGTGGGTTAGGGTAGGTAGGTACATTGAGGTCTGATCAATTATGTAATGATATTATTATGATATTGTAGGCAGAGGTGAGTCAATATGGGACAAATATATCCACACTCGACCAGAGCTGGTCAGTGATACCACCAACGGAGACGTGGCCTGTGACTCCTACCACCATTGGCAGCGGGACGTAGACATAGCTGCTGAGATGGGACTTGACTTCTACAGGTTGTTATCGAACTGTTCTTCTTGAAGATATATATAAGAAATATTCTTCGAGCATAATTGCTAATTAAGAAACTTACTCAATTCAAATCGCCGAGCTAATGGTTATACTTAGGGTTTTATAATGTGTTACATACCTATGAACTTTTTTTCATTCTACCGAAAGCATCGCACACATTCATTCATCATTTTCGACCTTGTGAGGGTATACGTGAGCTTATAACGCAATTACAGACATAAAGATTAGAAGAAATATACCAAGTCCTTGGCAGCTCAGATGGTTAGAGCAGTCGCCCGGATTGTGAGAGGTCGCGGTTTAGGTCTGCCTCAAGACACGAATTTCTTAAAGATATTTTTATATATGAATATTGAATTCTACTGATAAAATATTATTATTTCCGTTTCCCTGGACTCATCATCGCATTTTATGGACATGTTTGATGTTACCTATAAGAAAAACGCTATATCAGCGTCCTTGTTTGTATACGAGTACAATAATGGGTGCATTACAATGAGGCTGAATCCGTTTTTGAAAATCTTTTAACCAATTTTTCGTTATCAAGGTTCTCCGTATCATGGACGAGGATAGTTCCTACTGGTTTCGCAAACGAAATAAATGAAGATGGAAAGAATTACTACAACAACTTGATAAATGGTCTGCTCGAGAAGGGAATACAACCCATTGTCACCATCTACCACTGGGACATGCCGCAACGTTTCCAGGACCTTGGTAAGATGATGATCCTGTTTTTAAACACCTTAATTTTACAGCACTGTACTATTGTTTGCTAAAAATATTTTTTTTGAAATCCAAAATTATGTGTAGAACAACAAACCTTTAGAAAACTTGTAACAAGAAAGGTTACAATTAATTGTTCCTCTTTAGGCTGCCTGATATAGAGTGGAGACTAGCGGAGCGGAGCATTCTTAAATAAATAAATACGGAAAAACAATTTCGCGGAAACCGATTAACAAATCATATGTAGGTACTTTATTCATAAAGTAACTACGACATTCTTTGCGATACTAGCAAAATCCGAAACGTAGAGTGGCGGAGATGTGCCAAATAGTGCCAATTGTCAAAGAGTTAAAAACTTCTATTATCCATGGTTAAAGTGAATAGTGTCTAGAGCAACGTAATTAGGTTGATTTTCGTTTTCTCAGCAGAGCTTTGCTCCGCTTGTCTCCGCGTCAGTGGACAGGCAGCCTTAGTCCTCAGTCCTCGAACGTTGTATGGAGTATTTTGCCGACAGTAATGTTTGAATTCTCTAAATGTAAACAACTACTGGTAGTACCATTACTACCTAACTGGTAGTTACCATTAACTCAGGTGTTTTCAGATCATATAGTAATCTAATCACTCTGAATAAACTAAATCCACTTTAATCTCAGGTGGCTGGGCAAGCCCCCTCATCGTGGACTGGTATGTGGAATATGCCAGGGTTTTGTTTACTCTGTATGCTGACCGCGTGAAGATCTGGATCACCATCAACGAGCCCTTCGCGGTTTGCGACTTGGGATACCTCAATTTCTTCGCACCTGGCTTGTATGATCTTGATGTTGCAAAGTACCTGTGCACTAGGCATATATTACTAGCCCATGCAAAAGCTTGGCGGATCTATGATGAGGAGTACAGACCTAAGTATCATGGTAAGTTTTCTAGAGATAAGTCATGTCACAGGTTTTCTGGCAGCAGGCATTTAGGGTAGACTGGGTACGGTTGAAACATTTTAGCGTTTATCGTGCACAGCATCGGGATTTGTTAAGCGAGCGATGATGGAAATACATTAAATAAAAGATCTTATATCTGTCTACTAATGGGCATTGTTAGTTGAGATCACTATATAATATTTTCTGTGCAAAATCGTATTTAAAAAAAACAGTCTTTAGTTTCAACCGTCCCCATGCCAGGGTCGGTTGAAACAGTGCCTGGGGTCAATTGAAACACATACAAATAATACAAAATATAATTAATTATCATGTTTTATTAATCATCTAATAACATTTTACAAATCGTAATGGCACAGTTGAATGTCACATTTTTTTTTATTAATATTGAAGTCTTTGGCCATACTTATAATCTAACGTTATTTTTAATCAGCCTTCAAAGTTTTATATTAAGTATAGCTTAAACTAAATAATAATCAGATATTGGTGACGATAATATTTTTGCAATATTTGTGTGTAATAGTACCTACATGCTATTATATTTCTCAACTATCAACAGTATGAATTATAAACTACAGTTAAGAATAAACTAAAGACATTATTTATAACTAATAACTAAAGGCCTTTCGTAGTCTTTCTTTGGCGTACCCTTGGCATCTAAGAAACAAGAGAATTAAATAAATAAATTGTTTCAACCGTACCCAAAAATAATGTTTCAACTGTCCCCAACCCCCCCTATTGGTATAAAACGGTTCACAGTAAGAATGATAATAAATTTAAATAAAAACTAATCATACTGCGATATTCTACAAACTTCAATTAAAACGAAACAAAACTCTCAATACCCTAACTTTAAACAAAATCTTAATAATTGGAAAAATGTAAGTACAAAAATACTTACTTTTCTGTCAAAAAACACAATGGGGCCTCCTATAGACAAGCACAGCGTCCTAAGAGCGACGCAATACTAAAATTCGTGTTTCGACTTGTCGCCCGCTTCGTACTCCCCTTGTACCCCTCACCTCATCGTGCACTGTTTAGGAGATATTCGCTTTGTTTCAACCGTCCACCGTTTCAACCGTACCCAGTCTACCCTACTCGTTACGCGCAAGACGTGGCCGTATCTATCGGGTCTTTGTAGATATCTCTATCTCTAGTCTAGTGGACGTTTTACGGCTGATTAGAGGACTGATATTTGAACTGATTTGAATTTCAAATAAAATAAAAGAACCATTATTTATGAGCCTCAGCTAATTATTATACCTACAAAGTAGACTTTTCTGTCTGAATTCTGATAAACACGAGGTCTTCTTCGTCGAGTCTGATGCTTCGAATTAATATACGTTCCTATATTTTTACCATTTGATTATTAATACACTAATGTCAAAATAACTAAGATTATTCTTGTAACTTTCAAAACACGTTGTGTAGGTATTTTATAAAAAGGATATCCAATTCCATGACAATTGTATGTTTTGCAGGACTAATATCAATAACTAACCATATTCTATGGCCAGAACCTTTAACAGAAAACGAAGAGGATGCAGCAGAGCTTGCTGCCCAACAAATAGTACGTATTTCGCAAGTTCTCTAACTAAATCTCTACAACTAACAATCTAATACCATGTCCTGTTTAGGCGACTGCTATATCAGGATCAAAAACTTCAAAGTATGGGAGAAGTTCACGAATACCTACTTAACCTAATGTAATCACCTATCAAAGTGAAATTCTAGGGTACGTTCCTCAACGATCGTAGGTGCAGGTCCAGCCTATAAGCCAAGACAATGTCTGTTGCATTAATTTGTTGAGTAAAATTTGATAAATTACCCGTAATAAGATTTTGATTTTACGAATTTGTTAGGACTGTTCACACCGTATTAGTGTTAGCAGGTGCTGAAAATAGCAAATACGCAGTATTGGTGGGTGCTGTGATTAGCAAAAACATAATAATAGGTTAGCGTATATTCAGAGTTACCTAAAGTACCAATGTCCAATAAAACCATTCCGTCCCTGATGATGCTTTTTATTTTCTCTGATAAAAGTGTTCATTATCATAGGTCGGCCGTTTTTCTCATGCCATCTTCACCGAAGAAGGCGGATGGCCACCAGTTTTACAAAAGGCCGTAGCACAGAAGAGCCGAGAAGAAGGTTTTCCTTTTTCTAGGCTGCCAGACTTTACACAAGAAGAGATCGAGCTAATAAAAGGTAACGTTGGGAATGTATTAAAAAAAATATATCATATATTAAGAGTTCGTTTGCTGGGCCAGAGCGATGCCGTCTGCTATGTATATACTAGTCCTTCCGCTCAAGGGAAGCGGCCAGCATTGAGCCGTGTTCCGTTGAGTCCAATTCATTCTCTTGCAGAAATTTATATATCAGTCGTGTATCCCATAAAAATGGATTTTTTACACACTTTCAATTAGCTTCTCATCCATTTTGATTCACGTGCAATGTCGACGACGTGTCAAGCTTATGACATAATACCGCTAACTATTAGGCGTGCGAATCCTATCGTGACTAGTACTCCCCCTACTCGACTCCGTTTAGGCTCAGGGCCACGTGTTCATACATTTTAGATTTCAACGTCCGTTCATCTCCGCTCCGCTCCACTGACGCAACTAGCACTGATATTAGACAATTCACGGTCATCTCCACTCCTCCCCTCCTCCCAGCTCCGCGTCAGTGGAAAAGCACCCGTCTTCTCCAAAAGCTATACGAATATTCTAAAGTCTATGAATGTTTCTTCTCAGGTACTTTCGACTTCTACGGCATAAACTACTATACTTCCCGAATGGTAAGAAAGAAGGTAGTCGGAGATTCGAGAGTCAGGAATGTTCTGGATGGAGATAATGATTTGGATATCATATTCTCGATAAACCCCGAATGGAAGGGAACTGCTAATTCCTGGTTCAAGGTTTGATTAATGAAAATTATTCTTTTAATCCTCTTCCTTTACTGACACACAACTTAATTAGAAAATCCAAATAGCTTAATACTAATTAAGTAAAATTGACTTCAAAAAGGAGATCTTCATTCGAGAAACTCTGCCGACAAACTGACAGACTAATAAACAGACAGTTTGGCAGACGAATAAATTAAGGTTTTTGTAAATTCTTATAAATTAAACAAATTTTAAAAAAATCGAACATATTTTCTCTTTTTCTTAGCAACACCCAGAGGGATTACGTCACACATTGCAATGGGTAAAGAAGAAGTATGGTGACGTCAAAGTATTCATCTCGGAGGTTGGTTACTCGTCAGAGAGTGATGCACTAGAAGACTTCGACAGGATAGAGTTCTACAAGTCGTATATGAGAAGGGTAATTTATTTATTTATTTGGGAAACATATCTACAAATTAAATTACACATAAAATCGAAAACAGTAAAATAAACCACAAATCAGCAAAGTTTCCAAATAAACTTGAAACAGTCGTACAATTATCAATAACACATATTATTATTACTAATCAAATTTAAATCAAAAATATTAACATCATAACATAAAAAACATTTGCATTTCAATTTAAAATCTAAATTATTAATTAAACTTAATAACATTATTTATAAATAAAATAACACAATATTATTATGAATAAAAAACCATAATAAACAAAGGTGGTAATGAACACCTTTTCACTGTAGATTTTCAGTACTAAGCGGTTATCGTAGCACTCGTAGGCCTCGTAGCACGGCTACGGCGTAGGTTGTGCCTACGCTACGGGCACAGATTAATAACAGGCTACGGGCAACAAGTGAAGCTACGATATTGCTCATCGCTTTGTGCTCGAAATTCGACCATAATTAATTTAAATAATAAGTTTGAACATTACTAAGGTTCTATTGTCAAAGACTATATACTTCTATAATCACAGATTTATTTTATTGTTCTGAGGTTTAACATTCAGTAATACTTTAGACAATTATCAAACAATATAATTCTCTGAGATTAATCTATTCTCAATTTAACATATTATACTTATGCGTGTCTGTCAAATACATGGTAGTGTTTGTGATGTTTATATTATTGATTTAATGTATTTTTATGCATAATTATAAAAAATATTAGCATTCTGCACTCGTTCGCTGCATAAACTATAAATGTGCGAAATTTCATACTCCTCCATCCGCGCAATTTTCGTAAAAAGAGGTATAAAGTTTTTGCTTCACGTATTAATATTGTGATGATGATAATCTTAATTTATTTCTCACCATAACAAACGACAAATAGATATGTATTTAAATATTTAAAAAAGGGAACTATGGTGGGTTGTATCTCAGGTTATCAACCCTCCACCCATAGAGGAATATAATACACCCACCCCTTAAGGTGGAATATGGCAATATGGCGGGCGACATAAAAGTCAACTAAACGTCACCAAAGAAACCATGATGAATGACTGTGTTCCAGTTTTTCCTATAAAAAATCTTGTTTTATACCACGCAACAAAGCAAATAAAAAGAAAACGGACAATTGAACACTCTTCTGCGTATTTTTAGATTTTTACATATTTTTCAGTATATTTTTACATAGACCTGGCCGGGTCTCCATAAATTTTTAAACATCTCTTTTATCACTAAAAATTTTGCAAAAAAAATAACCAATTTGAAAACACTAAGGAAAAAAATTAAGTAGGTATGTATCGTAATATTTTTTTTTGGAGTTGGTGCTAAGCTGTATCCAGAAACAATAGAAAGTGAAGCACCGACTCCAAAAAATATTTTTTCTCCGATAAATGCCTACTTAAATTTTCAGTAAATAAATTTTGATTATAAAGTCAATTTCTAGACGGCAAAAATCTACAATAAAACAAAAACGTCGAAGTAAATATTTATAAGTCATTAGCCTATAGGCCTGGCTAGCGAGAAACGTCCGACCGAAAATTAGACACTTTGTGATTGTATGTGTGTATGTCATTAACTCTTGATCACTGAGTAGGTACCTTATTCATTATTAATATCCTATAATTTTGCATTGGTTAGATTGGTTTACATACCTATTAAGGTAAACCACAAGGAGACATCGCTGTATGCGTGCGTAACCTTTATAAATATTATAATTATAATAACTGCAATCTTCTTTCAACCTCCATTACGGTCTATGTATTAATTTTAAATCAATATTTAATTCATTAATTAGTTGGTTTTAACATAACTATTATTATCTCCATCAGCTTATCAGCATTTAATCTATTTCATATTTATTACTAAATAGGTATTTTCTTATGACTACTTTTCTTATTTCCTTGTATTTCCTACAAAGGTAAACCTGTGTAATTAAAAAGGATTGCAATCATCGTAGTTAAAAACTTACCTTTTGTATCCATTATCCATAGATAATAATATGTACCAAGGTTTATTTGACAGCTTTATATATCTTAAAGAAGTTTTGGAAGTCCCTTGATGCCAATGTTGCCAATGTTTTTTGGTACAATCTCATTAGCCTAGCTCTTTACGTATACAATAAGCCTAACCTATAAACTTACTATAGTTCGGCCTAATTATAGAATCAAATAGTTTAGGTCTGGTCGCCAGCAGGTAGAAAAGAGGTGCATCGCTGACCTTTAGGGTGAGACAGAAGCGGATCTACCAATTTAACTTTAAGAAAGGAGTTGTCCCAAAATGTACGGAGACGTGGCCAGGTTTATGTAGACTACACTAAAAAATAGGCAGAAATATGCAGATCAGTTCCAATTGTCCATTTACTTTTTATTTGCATTGTTTCGTGGTACAAAATAATATCTAATTTTTATTTATAAAACCTGAAAAATAGCCAAATATTTATCATGGCGCCCATGCCACATTGGTGATGTTTAGTTGACTTATCGCCGGCCATAAAGCTTTAATTAATAATGGTGAAATCGACGAATCTTTTTGAATGTTGTACAATACATGAAAACGAATTTTGTAATTCAAACCGATTCGAGACATTTTTCCTGATTTTTTGAAATACTGTACATATAGCTGGCCGGATGTGAAACATCTCCTTTAAGTAAAAAATACATAATCAAAATATGGAGAAGTTCGCTTGCGTAGGTAGTGAAATAAAATGCTAAAACATTTACTGTCATAATTTTACCAAAAGCTATATTATTTATCACTGTGCTACTAGCATTCAGCAGTTCAAATTGGCCCAAATTGTCTGGTTTATCCTTTGAAAATCTTTTTCAGATGCTGTTAGCAATGAAAGAAGACAAGGTAAACATTTTCGGATTTACTGCGTGGAGCCTCATAGATAACTTTGAGTGGTTAGACGGTTATCGGTAAGTAGTTATTAAACTGACGAATTAACATTTTCAATTGTACTTGACATATGTAGGTACTCAGAAAAATTTTCTTAATCATAATTTGTATTGTGCGAACGAATATGCCGCGCGGGACTTTATTCTTGTGTACAGAAATGACAGCGACTACGGTTATAATTATAATATTCGTTATTTATTTATAAAATACTTTCTATTTATACAATAAAATATCATTGTGTGGGGCGCACTCTCACCTGTACGTGAAGAATGTGCTAACACAATGTTTGCCTTAAGAAATATTATGCTAACATATTATTTGGTATGACATAAATTATGTTTTTGATGCGTTTAAACGCCTACTTTATTGTAACAATATATATAAAGAAAGAAAACGATGAAAAAATGATGATTTCCCGTCTGGAGCATATATTTTTTATCGTTTCCGTTCTCTATTTGTAATTATTACAATAAAATAAATTACATAAGTATGTAGGTAATGTATGTATGTAGGTACTTTTTTTTTTATACCACTAAGGTGGCAATCAAGCATACGGCCCACCTGATGGTAAGCGGCTACCGCAGCCTATGGACGCTTGCAACACCAGGTGTATCACTTACGCGTTGCCGACCCTGCAAGGTACATACTTCACATGTAAAAAAAATGAAATACGGTATACCTACGGTGCCGATTAAAGGCTTCATAAAATTATATGTAATAAATAATTTTAACCAACCTCAAATATGGGGGAGATTATTAATACCAGAAGTTCCTTTTTTTTTAATTTGTTGTTATCAAAAAACGTACAGTTCATATATCACCTTTTTTGGGTATGTTAGCTTTAATCGATTTTGATAATTGTTTTTATGTTCGAATAAGTATATTATTATGATGAAAACATTCGAAAATAGAGAACGAAACTACAATTCGATAATGCTAACGGTCACCCATCTTGCTTTGAACTTGGAAATTTATGAAAAAAAATTTAAACACAGGAAAAACCGACTTAGAAACACTAAAAATGCAGAAAAACAATTAAATTTCAGTACCTTAATATATAATTTTAACAATATTTTTTGGAGTTGCCGGAAAACCGAAAACCATAGAAAGCGAGGCACCGACTCCAAAATACCTATCATCATCATCATCATCATCATACCAGCCTATGATGTCCACTGCTGAACAAAGGCCTCCCCATGGCTTTCCAAATGGAACACTTAAATAAAAAAATACCTATACCTATACCTACCCATATGTAGGGTCGCCTCGGTAGGTACCACCGCTTTTCTTATTTCAGCCGTGAAACAGTTCGCTGTGTTTCGGATTGAAGGGAAAGGTAGCCAGTGTAATTACTGGGCATGGACGGCATTTGCAATATCAAGTGCTTTTCCTTGTTATTGCAGGTGTCTATAGGCGGCGGTAACCGCTTACCACCAAGTAGGGCGTCAGCTTGTTTGTCATCTAGTTGTATAAAGAAAAAAAACTTACCTTTAAATCATAGAAATAAATAGGTGACAATTTTTTTTTTGCCCTATTAGAGTTTTGGACTCGGGTTTTATTTTAACAACATGTAAGCAATAAATAAGTAAATTAAAAAAAGAACTGTATGATCATTTTCCAGGCGAGTCTGCCCAAAATCGAGAAGCATGTTTAAATTACTGTCTGCTCACATGTGTTTTTTTTAATTCCAGAGCGAAATTCGGTCTTTATTCCGTTAACTTCACGGACCCCAGCAGACGACGGAGGGCCAAGATGTCTTCAAAGTTCCTCGCGAGTGTAATTAAGAACAGATCTTTAGATGTACCTGACAAATATGTATTAGAATAACATTACTGAAAAATATTGCATACTAAGTACATAGATAAACGCTATATGTGGAAGCTTATAGTTAACCACTGTATAATTTATTTTGTAAATAATGCTGTAAGCTTTCCAAATAAAATTAAATAAAATAAAATGGAAAAATTCGAATGTTGCTCTCTTATTGTATATCATAAAGAGGTACCCAATCCAAAGTTTGAAGTTTATGAGTTTGTTTGTCGTTAGTAATCTCTTGAACCACTAAATCGATTTAGATGAAATGTGGTATGGAGGTAGCTTATGATCCTGGAAAGCATATAGTATACCTTTTTGGCCCGGTAACGGGGGTCAACTAGTATCGAATAAGGATTCGATAAACACGGGCACAGGTAGCTTACTCTTAGCTTTAGTTTGGTTAAACAAACAGCCGGCTCAATTTAATGTTTGACAATACAAATTTTTGTCTTTTTATACAGCCGTAAGACCTACTGCGGATAGGGGTGCTTATGTTCAAAGCACACTTGAGCGTTCACTGAACCATAAATAAATACAATTCTTAGACGGCCGTCAGGTGGAGTGGTCAGTATCCCTGTTCACTAAGTCAGTGGTCCTGGGGTCGAATTCCTGTAGGAGCAGATGTTTGTAATGAGAGTATATACGAACATTTGTTCACGAGCCATGGATCGGGCTGACTGGAAGAGATCTCTTATAGAGATAATTCCACCCTTGCTCACAAATTGTAAATTAAACGGTTTTACATATGTTTGTGGTGCAATAAAGAATATATGTATGTTATGTTTATGGTTATTTAGTTTATTTCTAATATTTGTTAGTACATGATAATGTTATGAAATTTTCTCCGTATCTAGTATATGCTCGTAATACAAGCACATAACAATGCTTAATTTGGGCTAGATAACGGCCGTGACGTGAGTGTCATAATATTATTATTATGACAGATCTCAATGTCATATCAAAATCATAAACGTTAAATTAAAGTCTCTTCCTAAGCCGTTTATATAATAAAGATAGGTATTGTACATATTATTATTTAAAACATATCTGTATCTAATAAGAACTAAATGCTGAAACTAGAATTAAACTACAAAAGATAAAACCAGTCTCCTCAACTCAACCTCGAGCCTCTGAAATTTCGTGGAAAAATTGCGTCGCTTAGCGCCTTCTATCGGCTATATCACGGAAAGTGCTCTGAAGAGCTATTTGACCTTATCCCAACTTCCCCTTTACTAAACAGGAGCTCGAGTGCTGGTCTTCCGAGTTATCAATTCACTGTCTCCACCTCAACATCACGCATCTTTGTCGTACTTCCAGAACTTGGAATTCTTGGCCAGCATATATGTTTCCTCCTTCCTGTAACATGGGTTCCTTCGAGAGGCGTGAAAAGGCACCTTTTGGGCGGGCAAGGTGGAGGCGGCTAGAGCCGTGTCTAAACTGCACTAGCTGTCGTCGCATATGGACTCTTCTCACCGCTTCACTTTATGGTGTTAAATCATTGGCTGTGCTTTGTATAAATAATTACAAAAATAGAGATTTTAAGTAACCCCCGGCGTCATTAATCTGCTATCTAACACCATCTCATTAAGACTATTCATAAGAGCCCAAACACGATATATCTGATGTATGTTTCTGAAGAATTAAGCATTTCGCAGACTTTTTGAAGGTATAGGATCATGGGAATGTCATGGGAATGTCACCGAAATGACAGTGCAGTAAATTTGAAATCAATCGGAACTGTAAAAGTTAGTAAAATCCTAATATCATGTAGAAAATGAGCTGATAGTCATCAAACGCCTGAACTGATCTTCATAAATTATAGCTAAGAACCATCGTAGTCACATCAGCTTCCATCAAAAAAAACCGAATCAAAATCGATCCATTCGTTTAGGCGCTGTGATGCCCGATGACCAGTGAGCGTCAGCTCACCGAGAAGACGCCCGGGCAATGAGCCTAAGCTCGAGGCCCGTAGCCGTGCAAAGGCACGATGAAACCCAGACGACACACTGATACACAGATACACAAACAGACACGTCAAACTTATAACACCCCTCTTTTTTCGTCGAGGGTTAAAAAATGGACTGCAACAGCTTATCACCCGTTTACCAGCATCTTGGTGGTGTGATGGTCAAAAATTGTATGTTTCTCCCATGCACAAGAGAGTTAGGGCAAATTGGTATCGAAGAACAGGATACTCTAGCCGCCCCTGTCCGGGGATTCAATCGTAAGGGCTCACGCCGACGCGTTGCCCGCTAGTCTTCCTGCGTCTTAATAAGGATGAATTTTTCAAGTGGGCGTGGATGGCCAACTCCGAAACTATGAGGAATAGCGAAAAGTACTCAAACATACAGTAGATAATAACAATATCACGACTAAGTGGCGTTGCGCTCCAGGAGAGGCAACGCGTGAAGTAGTGCTCAAGGTGCTACGAGCGTCTATACTCTATAGGCTACGGTCACAACGCGTAAAGTATTGTCCAAGGTGCTACGAGCGTCTATAGGCTACGGTCACAACTCGTGAAGTAGTGCCCAAGGTGCTACGAGCGTCTATACTTTATAGGCTATACACACACTATGTCATTTTACAGTAAGGTGCTTCCAATTCTTGTGAAATGTGCTATATTTGGGATTTTGTTTTTGGACTTTCTTATATATGTTCACTTGGCTGGTTGTAAATGCGTAAGTAACCATACACTAACAATACACAAAATAACAAAACACAATCTAACAACACAAAAACAATCACAATACTCCACACTTAACATTACTCACAAAAGCTTGCAAAAAGATAGAATAATTATTGTCGTCATTCACACTGAATTTTTTTACTTAATACTACAGACAAATAAAATTTACACCCGCCATCCTAAAAACACAGAATATGGATAATATACAAAATACTTTGCTACAAGAATTAGACTCTTTACAACATATAAAATCTCTCCACTGCTCCATCCAAAAACTAGCAGAGCATCTACCAGAGCGGAGACCAAATATCTCATTTGTCACCCAAAATATCAGAAGCATTCACAAATCAACAAATATTGACGATTTAAACATTAACCTTAGCATGTTTACTTATTCAATAGACATCATAGTTTTGACTGAGTGTAGAATAAACTACAACAAACCTCTGCCCTTAAAACACGATTACACTACCCATGCCACCACGATGAAAACAAACCAGAACGACGGAGTGGTCGTGTTTATAAAAAGTGATATTCCTCACTCGGTTTCAGAGGTTGCTCTTTTTGGTGCTTCCTGTCTGGAAATAACTCTGCCTGATTACATAGCAGTCTGCATCTATAGATCGCCATCAGAAACAAACGCAACTAAATTCATTCAATCGCTGGACACCTACTTAAATCTACCACACCATAGATCAAATATTATATTGGCTGGAGATATTAATATAAATATTATGATGACTAATAATGATAACAAATACTGCGACCAATACATAGACATGCTGGCTTCACATTACCTGTTACCAGGACATAGACTGGATACTAGGATTAATAGCTGCCTCGACCACATCTTTTGCAACATTGACACCACCAAAGTTGACGCAACAGTGGCCGTGTTAGATACCACTATAACTGACCATAGAATGATTCTGCTCCTCATTTATAACAAAATACACTCGTTTAGACCCCAAAAAACTAGGATTGCCACAAACTATAATGAAGCCCTAATTACCTTGAAGACCCATAACTTTGGCGAGCTCTTAAATTTGCAGAGCCCAGATACTTTATGTAGCAATTTAATTAACCTGATCAGTAGTTGCATAAATATGCACACAAAAACTATTAAAATACCGTCCAACAAAAGAATAATCAAGCCTTGGATAACCCCGGGTATTCTCAGGTGTATTAAAAACAGAAATAAACTGCAAAAACAACTTCGTTACGATGAGACAAATGAGATCCTAAAAATAACCTACCGAAGGTACCGAAATTATTGTAACAATCTAATTAAAAAGCTGAAAAGACAATATGAAAGAGATTTACTGGAAAAAACTAAAAATAATAACAAAACCTTATGGAGTAGTATTAAGACAATAACGAACTTAAATAAACAAAATGATAATAACAATAATGAACTTATTAACATAAAAAGTACCCCTAGCGAGTCAGCAGAGTATATCAATAATCATTTTAATAACGTAGGTCAAAATTTAGCTCACAAAATTGTAAAAAATCCTAATCATAGTAATTTGTATTTTTCTTCGCTACCAAATCTAGTAAACTCAATTGGTGTTATCCTACCAGAAACATCTGAAATAGACTCAATTATAACAAAGCTAAAACCAGGTTCAGCGGCGGGAAGGGATGGAATACCAACGAATTTTATAAAAATGGCCAGAAATGAATTATCACCTATTATCACACATCTTTGTTGTTTGTGTTTTCAACAAGGAATTTTTCCACTACAGCTAAAACAATCAATCATCCATCCGATATATAAGAATGGGGACAGAGGCGATATAAATAATTATAGACCGATTTCAGTACTGCCAGTAATTTCAAAAATTTTAGAGAAACTTATTAATAATCGTTTGTTAAACTTTTTAAAAGCCCATAACTTAATTTCAAAATCCCAGTATGGATTCCGCGAGGGCATTGGCACGGAAGATGCAATTCATGATTTGACGAATAATATTATAAAACATTTAGATGGACAACAAAAACCAGTTTGCATTTTTCTAGACCTAAAAAAAGCTTTTGATACCGTCTCTGTCCCCATCCTGCTTCACAAACTAGAAAAAATCGGCATTAGAGGGATTTTCTACAATTTAATCAAGGATTATTTACAAAACAGAACACAATGTGTCAAACTTAATAGTTGCCTCCTTAGTTCTGATAAAGCAACTTCTAATTTCGGTGTTCCTCAAGGAAGTGTCCTAGGACCTACACTATTTCTTGCCTACATAAATGACCTGACCGAACTCAACATAGCGAATGGAAAAGTTTTTTCCTATGCAGACGATACAGCCATTCTTTTCCACGGTGCGAACTGGTTGGATGCATACAAACTGGCTGAAGCGGGACTCCGTGAAGTAATCAGATGGCTAAACATTAATTTACTTTCTTTGAATACCTCCAAAACAAATTATATTGCATTCTCAATAAGAGATTTAACACAACCCGACCCTCAACTAACAATTTCTGCACATTACTGTGACGATAATGTCACAGTGTGTAATTGTAATAAACTAGAAAAAGTTGACAGAACTAGGTATCTAGGTATAATATTAGATAAAAATCTTACATGGCAGCCCCACTTGGAGTTAGTTGATAACCGTATTAGGAAATTAATATGGATCTTCAAATATTTAAGAGAAATCTCAGACAAGAAACTAATTACATACATTTACATAACATTGGTTCAATCGATCTTACTTTACTGTATACCTATATGGGGTGGTACGCACAAAACTAAATTCATTAATATTGAAAGGACACAAAGACTCATCCTTAAAGTTATGCTGAAAAGGAATAGGTTATTTGAAACTAGTAAACTATACACAGAAGCTAATGTTCTGAGTGTTAGAAAATTATATATACTACAATGCATTCTTAGAGTTCATAAAAATAATCTATTAGATCCAAGGATTTTAAAAAAACGCAACAAATTATCATTATTTGCCCAGCCGCTTACTCGAACAAAATTTGCCTCAACACAATTTAGTACCCAATCTGTAAGAATATACAATAGAATTAATCGCAAATATACACAAAATCATCCAGAGAATGCAAAAAAGCAGTCACATCATATCTCAAGTGTTTATCATATGATGACACAGAAAACTTGCTATCTTTTGAAAGCTAGAATTTGTAAAAACTATTTTTCACACATACGCAAGCACTCACACAGACACACACACACCACACACGAACACACACACACTACACACGAACACACACACACACTACACACGAACACACACACACACGCACCACACACACACACACAAACGTATACACTCACTGGCTCACTCCAAAATACGCGTATTACACAAAATTACTGAATTTTATTTCTTATTTAAATACCAGCCTTGAGACACGCATTTTGTTACAAATACAATGTTATTGTTTAAGTTTTAATTTTAATATTAATTTCAAGTGTTAAACGCCACAGAGAAGAGGGTACTCTTCTAATACAGGTTCTACAAACTTAAAAGAAGATGTACCAACCCATATAATGTAATGTACTTGAAAGTTTAAATTAAAAAAAAAAAAAAAAAAAATAGGCTACGGTCACAACGCGTAAAGTATTGTCCAAGGTGCTACGAGCGTCTATAGGCTACGGTCACAACTCGTGAAGTAGTGCCCAAGGTGCTACGAGCGTCTATACTCTATAGCCTACGGTCACAACGCGTAAAGTAGTGCCCAAGGTGCTACCAGCGTCTATACTCTATAGGCTACGGTCACAACGCGTAAAGTATTGTCCAAGGTGCTACGAGCGTCTATAGGCTACGGTCACAACTCGTGAAGTAGTGCCCAAGGTGCTACGAGCGTCTATAGGCTACGGTCACAACTCGTGAACTAGTGCCCAAGGTGCTACGAGCGTCTATAGGCTACGGTCACAACTCGTGAAGTATTGTCCAAGGTGCTACGAGCATCTATAGGCTACGGTCACAACTCGTGAAGTAGTGCCCAAGGTGCTACGAGCGTCTATACTCTATAGCCTACGATCACAACTCGTGAAGTAGTGCCCAAGGTGCTACGAGCGTCTATAGGCTACGGTCACAACTCGTGAAGTAGTGCCCAAGGTGCTACGAGCGTCTATAGGCTACGGTCACAACTCGTGAAGTAGTGCCCAAGGTGCTACGAGCGCCTATAGGCTAGGTAAACCTAGGGATAATTTCAATCAAAAGATTCTATTCATTTTATACACTTATTGTATTCTATGGAGCATCTTAGTTTTAGAAATCCGCAGTACGTAAGTAAGGATAATAGAAATGAACTAGCGGGAAATAACGCAGCAAAAGTTGTTTGTAAGTAGTTCACCCACGAACGATGTCGCTACACTTACATTTTCTTTTGACTGGGGCAGTAAGCACGACGCACGATAGCTATATCCACATTTAGATTTTACTTTCCTCTCTAATATAACTACAAGTAGGGTTAACTCATTTGCCGGGCCTTATCACGTTCGCTGACATGGTGACAGGACAAGTGCTTACACTTGTCCTGTCACCAACTCACCATAATACGGCACTAGCATTTTCCATACCGTCGACAGGCGTACTTAGACATGTTAATATTTAAATTTTGTCTCATACGACACTACGTCCAGAGACGTCAACGTTTAAAGACATTTCAGCGACGTATGCGCGTAGATGTTTCCAAAAATGGCACTGGCCGCACCGAATGTTCGAAAAGACAGGCGCGCGCTCACGCCGGTCGACGTAGTTTCGATGCACGAGACTTTATGTGTGGGGTGGGGTGAAAGAGCGAGACAGCGCTATATAAAACTACCCATAAAACACGTAATACGACAGTAAAAATTACAAGAGTGCTCACAAGATGACAGTAGATACTGCTCTTCCTAACACTTACAAACAAAAGTATTGGCAAACAAAGTAAAATAAAGTTTCCCGCCCTTCGACGCATCTTGTAACAGTCCCGCCCATAGATCAGAGATAATATATATGGTAGTCCCGCCTCTGGACGTACTGTTAGCGAAAGTGTTATTATTGTATCAAAAAGGCTCAGCTTTCTTAGTGGCCTTGTCGCAGTCGGAAATTGTAGGTTATAAATTTATACTGTACGTTTGTATGATGCGTACGCGCATTTGTTCACGAGTGATATTTAATATTATTTATTATGCTGAGCGGAGGCCTTTTTGGTACCTTTTAGTTATGTAAGTTTTAATGTTAATTAAGACCATTTTTATAATGTTTTGACAGTACTAAATATATACCATATATTCTATTCTATTCTATTTTTTTTTATACAACTAGATGACAAACAAGCTGACGGCCCACCTGGTGGTAAGCGGTTACCGCCGCCTATAGACACCTGCAATAACAAGGAAAAGCACTTGATATTGCAGGTGCGTTGTCATCCTGAGGCCTAAGATGAAATGCCGTCCATGCCCAGTAATTACACTGGCTACCTTTCCCTTCAATCCGAAACACTGCGAACTGTTGCTGCTGCTCTATTTAGTATATTTCTAATATTTATACATACATATTATTATCATTATTTCCCCGTTATCTAGTATCCATAATATAAGCTCTTAATGATGCTTACCTTGGGCTAGGTAATAGGTGTGAGTTTGGATAATGAATATTCATAAATTTGTTGATGAATGAAATGTGGGATATTTATTTACCTATTATTTATTTATTTTTCAAATAACAACCTTTGGTATTGAAATGGATGCCACTACTGTATGATTGGATTACAATAGTGGCACCTATAAGGTTATTGTAAACTCACCATAAAGTAAACTCATCGCGTTTTTGTAAGTACCTTATGTTAAAGAATATTAGAAACCGATAAAAAAAATATATGCTGCTGGCGGGAATTGAACCCACATCTCCTGATTTCCGGCCAGACGCTATTACCACTACGCCACGAGGAATAAATACAACCTGCTAATTTCTTCACCGCTTTCTTTCCTCAAAGTTAAGGACCCGTGTGAAAGAACATTTAGCTGACGTAAAACGCAGGCGCGAAACGAAGTCGGCAGTGTGTGGACACGCCCTTAACGAATCACTAAGTACATCAAATTTGATAAACCCCAAATCCTCTCCAAAAACACCGCTTCATTCCTAAAATGTTACGTGAGGCTTAATATTTTAATAAATCAAAAAACATCCGTATTTCAATAGAGAAGATGGTTGGAGTGTACCACCAGCTTGGGATCTCATCATGCGAATAATTAAATCCCAAGCCCGTCCTCACACTGTCTGACAAACTGACACCGTGAGCTCCGTATGCATGAATCGGACCGCTCAAAATATAACACAAAGTGACGGTAGCTAACATAAAAACTTATCAAAGACAATTGACATCTTCAGTCTTCCCGACATAGAATACTTTTACTCCAAGGAGCTTCCCGCGACCACGATCGCTGTAAAGTAATCGAAACGGCGGGTGTATAATAATAATGTCGCATCTAATTAAACTCAAGTTAAATCCGGTATAGTGGTTTTATTTCAAATGTGTAGTGCCCGAGAAAATATTACACAATACTAAAATATTTATAGTTTCACTCCATTCTGAATGCATAAAAAATGCTACGGAACTCTTAACACCGGCTTCTTTACTCGTTAAATTATCTTTATATTACAATCTTCCTGTGTCAATAACTGCTTCTAGATAATCTAGATAAGATATAGCAGCATTTATCGAAACAGTTGCAAATATGTTATCACATCGTCTGGTTGTTCTAAGGTAAATTAAACTTGTTACTTACTAGTATAAGAAATTAGTATTTTTTATTCAGTTAAGTGTTTATTTAGTAAATGTGATAGTTGAAGAGCTCGGTGACGTAATGGAAGACTTATACGAATTAGAATTTAGAATAGAAATTGAACGATTCGAAAGAAACCTATTTGTTTATGGCAAGATGGCTACGAGTGATAGTTTGAAAGGCGCGTAGATAATTTTCTTGTCTATTAACTACAGATATAAAAGTAGATTATTTTTTCTTAATTTGTGTTAAGAAGTACCCACGAACGTTAGTCACGAACTCAGTCAGACACGATTCGTGTTTAGTGTACATCGTTAGAACAATATGTAGGATCATTGTATCGACGTGACGTGGGGACCAACCGAAGTTTTGGGGACTGACAGAGGTTGGTCGTCTCATCATCATCATCACCAACATATATACGTCCCACTGCTGGGCACAGGCCTTCCTACATGGGAGAAACACACGCGGAGCTTGGGCCATCACCACCACGCTGGCGCAATGCGAGTTGGTGGGTTACAGCGGTTGCAGTAACAACCGGGACCAACGGCTTAACGTGCCTTCCGAAGCACGGAGGAGCTCGAGATTATAAATTTTTGATTGACCCATCCCAGCATCGACCTTTGCGAAAGTTGCTTTGTTTTCGTAGTCGAAACCAGATCGCTCAAACCGCTACGCCACCGAGCTCCTCAAGGTCGTCTGATTGTGACGATTTGGCGGATGTCATGCTCCTAGCGCCCCCACAATGCCATACATTGCCATACAATGTCGTTCACTAGCAAGATGGGTACATCGCGGAGGGGTTTAGTGGGTGAGAGCCCCACATCCCCTCCATCTCTTTTCTCGGTAATTGGCAGCTGGTAGAGCCTTCCTTAGCGTGGGAAAAAAAAGGCTGTCTCATTATAAAAAGAAAGTTTTTTCTCTGTATTTAATTTGGGGCTTTAAAAAAGAAAGTTGATATTTTCTTTCTGATGGCTGAGAGGAAATTAATTTAATAATTTCATGACATTTCTATGAAATAATATTGGCTGTATCCCGGACTGTAAAAGATTGCGGGTTCAGTCCCCTCCCCACCAGGAGGTATGATTTTTTTTCTAGTTTTAAAAGTTTTTTAAAGTTTAGTTAATAACCCATCTGCTGCCAAAACTTATCGAATATTGGTTTACTTTTACCACCGCTTGATGAATGTATAATCCACTAACCCACTACTTCACCGAGCTTATTCCTACGGGAAGGAAAATTAAACTAAATATCATAGTTAAGTTTTTTTTTCATAAAAAGCACGGCAAATGACTCGACACCACGGTAAAGCGGTAAGAAGAGTCCATATGCGAAGACAGACACTGCTTTAGCCGCCTCCACCTTGCCGGCCCAGAATGTGCTTTTTCACGTCTCTTTTGAAGGAACCCATGTTATAGGAATGGAAAAGGGGGATAAGTTCCGTGATATAGCCGATGTCGTATGTCGTCCTATGTCGTATTATTTTTAAATGAATATTGTATTCCTAAATCAGCTCGTTGGCAGTATGTCTGAAAGCGTCAGACCTCTCTTTTCCTCCGTTCTTCAAATTCGGAGCAGTCACAGACTTGATAAGCGATTCTTGGAACATCAGTGGTAAGTAAGACTGAGTACCTATTTATACTAACTTTAATGTTCTTATAATTAATTAATTTGACGTGATACTGTATACTATCCAATAAAATTGATGTTTGTTTCTTTACATATTTTAATATATTAATATATATATATATTTACACAATAGAATGCCTATTCAGCCCATTTTTTGTTGGGCCCCTATGAAAAATGGTTGTTGTATATCACTTAGATTTTTGTTGTATATCACAGGAAAAACATTTTATTTTCTAATCAGAAAAAAAATGAATTTTTTTTACCCATTTTTTTTAGATATCTAGGTACTTTTATCTTTTGTTATTGAGGCTATATTATTATCAACTGACCCATAGATTAGAGATAATATATATGGTGACCTGTTCAGCGCCCTCTAGGAACGAGTAGAGAAACTAAATTTTAAAAGTGGAGCCACTTTCCTTACAACTTATACATACAAAATAAGTAAAGAAAACTATTTTTAATCCTAGGGTTCGACAAAGTGTACAATTTATATATAATGGAACTAAGAAAAATATGTCAATTTTATTGAATGTTATTTCATTGAGGTACATTACCCAAAGAAGGGGCTAGGTTTGGGCAATCTCCTTTGCATGCCATTGAAATCAATCATGAGTGTTTGATTTATAGTAACAACTGCAGTTAATGCAAATAAAGACTTATATTTACTAAATTAAATTCTGCCTTTTATAAGACTGCTAAACCATCAGCGCCTCTGTTGTGAATTAGTTTAAACCTCTTTATATTTATGGATTTGAAAGGTGAACATGAGGATGATCATTAACCCCCGACGAAAAAAGAGGGGTGTTATAAGTTTGACGTGTCTGTCTGTGTATCTGTGTATAGTTGTATCTGTCTGTGGCATCGTAGCGCCTACAAATGGACCGATTTTGATCCCGTTTTTTTTTATTTGAAAGCTGATGTGACTACGATGGTTCTTAGCTATAATTTATGAAGTTCAGGCGTTTGATGACCATCAGCTCATTTTCTACATAATAATAGGATTTTACTAACTTTTACAGATCCGATTGATTTCAAATTTGGTGTACTGTCACTTCGGTGCCATTTCCATGACATACTAACCATGAGCTGCTCCTATACCATCAAAAAGTCTGAAACTTACGATATAGCGTGTTTGGGCTCTTATAAATAGTCTTAGTGAGATGGTGTTAGATAGATGATTAATGACGCCGGGGGTAACTTAAAATTTTTAATTTTGTAATTATATTCGTTTCGTTTATTTTTTTCCCCTTTATTTGCAAAAATGTACAGCACTTACATTTTCAAAAGATTAATAGCTAGTAGGTATTGACCATAATGCCAATAACGGATTTTTTATTATTTAATTATACTGATTTGCGGCTATGCATGTTTGTTGACACTGCATTTAGATACAAAAAAATTTGTAAAACAAGAAAATAACATAAACATTAAAAATATAATATTGATACAATTATATTGATTGAAACTGTGCTATTATTATTTTAATTAGACGCATCAGCAGTAGACGAAAACTTCACACTAGTTCATCCTGCTACGGAAGATGTCCAAAGAGCCGTAGATCTAGGATTAAACTTCTATAGGTAAGATCTTAGTTGTCGTAGGGACGGTCGACCACAGAAGTAGTTGGACACTTTAGTACCATGTCACAACGACTCTAGCGTCAATATAGTACGGTAACAACTATAAAGTACGTGCACAAGATCGGTGTGACATAGTACTAAAGTGTTCAGCTACTTCTGTGGTCGACTGTACCTATATCGATTCGAAAACTCACAGCCCGTCACGCTTTGAGAGCGTTTAAAACCTTGTTTCTATGATCTGAGGATTACGCCGCACGATTTTTCATGCAAACCTTAATGAAACGTATTGGAAACGATCAACCTGATTCTAATAAGACTTCATACATATAAGTACATAAGCAAGTCGGTAGGATTTTTCGAAAAACAGTTAAAAATTTGAAATAATTTCTTAATTATGGGACATTTTGAAAAATTTTATGGCATCTTTTTAGACTAGCCTGGCTTGCTTATCCTTGGCAAGTTTTGTTTGAATCGGTTTGATCGATTCCAATATTTTGACTTTAAAGTTTGTGTGAAAAGCCGTGCGACGTAAACGCTCAACGGTGCTATCCCTCCGGTAGGCAATGACAATTGAAAATTGATCAATCCTTCGATTCGAAAACTCAAAGCGAATCGCAAATTAATGATTGATTGATGCAGGACTCGATTTTTCCTAGTTTAGATACTTAGCCTAATTCCAGGAATTCCAACTTAAAACTGTTGAAGTTTTTTCTTACCTGAACATATTGTTTAACTAGTCATTACAATTCCAGGTTTTCTATATCCTGGTCACGTTTATTACCTAACGGCTTTGCCAATGAGGTGAGCGAGGACGCTAAGAAATATTACAGCGACCTGGTGGACGGCCTTCGAGGGAAGGGTGTGGAGCCTGTCGTCACGCTCTACCAACGGGGGATTCCCCAGCGTCTACAGAATTTGGGTAAGAAGGCGATTTTTTTTCATTCAACTAGATGACAAACAAACTGAAGGCCCACCTAATGGTAAGCGGTTACCGCCGTCTATAGACACCTGCAATAACAAGGAAAATTGTTTAATAATTGTAACTAATTTTTGCATGCCTTGTGGCAAAATACAGAAAAGCTCTATATAAAAATGTCTAACATCTATGTACACACCTGTATTTGCAATAAAAGTGATTTTAATTTTGATTTTGAAAAACACTTGATATGGCAGGTGCGTTGTCATCCCGAGGCCTAAGATTAAATGCCGTCCATGCACAGTAATTTCACTGGTTCTTTCCCTTCAATCCGAAACACAGCGAACTGTTTTACGACTGAAATAAAAAGGCGGTGGTCTGGTACCTACCCAGACGACCCTACAATATGGGCCTACCACTTAGTTTTACCATCTAGATTTTCCATAGGAATTATGAAGTCTGTGGTCCTAAAAATTTTAGCCAGATGTAAACCCGAGGCATATCTTTCAAATATTATATCTGGTGTCTTAACCATAAACGATACCGATGTCAATACCAATATTAATACTGTCTGGAATGTGTGGATTGTCAGGTTAATTCTGTCTCCACAGGCGGCTGGGCTAACCCGCTGGTAACTGATTGGTTCGCCGCCTACGCCCGAGTCGCGTTCACTCTCTACAGTGACAGGGTAAAAACCTGGATTACCATCAATGATCCCCTGATCATATGCGACGGGGGATACTCTGGTTTGGTAGCTCCTGGGCTGCACGACCCGCAGCTGGGGTCCTACTTATGCAGCAAGAATGTGCTCATAGCGCACGCGAAGGCTTGGAGGATCTACGACGAAGAGTTCAGGCCTAAGCATCATGGTGAGTTGAGCTTGTCTTCATCAACAGAGCGCAGAACGCGATAAAAAGTAACCATGTTCTTTCCCATGACGTAATATACATCCATGCCTTTCATCTATACCAGTTCAGACAGATGTCAACTACGTTTTCACTCATACACCTCTGAAGTAATTTAGGTGGCAGGCATGGATGTATTTTTTATATTATCATCATCATTCGGCGTTCAATCAACGGGCTAGGCGTCCAGTTAAGCGGCTGATTTAACCAGATGGTTGCTACATATGCCTACATTAAATATTTGCCATCTTGTTTCTCGCCCTTACAGCTGTTTTCGGTCTCTACGTCACAAAAGGCAACATTGTCCAAAATTCCTTTGTTCTTTACTTAAACATATATTTGCTAATTAATAAATCCATATTACCTATGTAATAGATATAAAAACGCATGTGTGTATACTATACCTACCTACCCACATGATTAACGCACATGGCAACAAAAACACTCTGTATTTGACCCTTAAGGGCAGGTTAGTGGGTGAAGAAGACCAGACTCACCTAATTGCCATGTGCGAGAATACACTCTGTATTTGACCCTGCAAAAAAATATTAAATAACAAAATTAATGTTTTGTTTTTGCTTTAGGTGAAATTTCGCTATCAAATCAAATAATATGGTATGAGCCCAAACGAAGATCTGAAAAGGAGTTGGCTGATCTTGCAATGGAAAACTGTGTAAGATTATAATTATTATTACATAATAATCGGTGTACATACATAGAAAAAAAAACATACCGGCCGAATTGAGAACCTCCTCGTTTTTGAAGTCGGTTAAAAATCATCATCATCATATCAGCCGAGAGACGCATCTGTTGTATGTAGAATCTCCAAACAGATCGTCGGTCGACCTTGTGTAGGGCCTACCAACGCTGCGTCTCCCGGTACGCGGCCGCCATTCGAGGATCTTTCCGCCTCAACATAAAAATAATTTGTTTAAATTATTAGCTACTACTTGTTTTGCTTGGTGAAACGCCTTACTGCCTGGCCACGGCGAATTCACCGCGGCGAATATTCGCGCTTCAATTCGCCCAAAAGGAAACAAATGTATGGCAATATACTTACTAAAGCACGCCACTCATAGCGGCCAGCGGCAACCTCGCCAGTCGCGCCGCCCGTTTCCGTGGCCATGCCTTTACGCGGTATTTTAACCCAGAATTAGGTGAGGAATGAGTGGGACTCGTACATACTATAGGTACACCCTCTTTTCTGCCAGCTAACAGTATTATAGGCGGCCTGCGATATGTCTATACACTTCTACAATCACTACCCCTCGTGTAAATTTCAATTAAATTAAAACAGTACCTAGAGAACAGGCGCAGTCTCATAAAGACTATATGACTCCGGGGACTACTCACGCTTGTGACCGTTGCCTTTTTTTATACATCGCAATTGACCCAACACCACCTGATGTGAAGCGGTAAGGAGAATCCATAATGCGAAACAGCTTTGCCCTTGCCTGTACAAAAGGTGCTTTTTCACGCCTCTCTTGACTCTTGACGGACCCCATGTCATAGGAAGGAGGGAACACATATGCTGGCAAAGAATTCCAAGTTCTGGAAGTACGACAAAGAAACGAGGCACTAAATTTCTTTGTGCGTGATGTTCAGGTGGAGACAGACGATAGACCATAGACTAGAGATAATATATCTTTAGACGCTCGTAGGACCTTGGGCACCGCACTCGCGCGTTGGGACCATAGCCTATAGACGTTCCTAGCACCTTGGGCACTACTCACTATTGTCAGTACTAAATAAAAATTTTACTTACTAACTAGGCAGGCCGATACTCCTACCCTATCTACTCAAAGGAAGGAGGTTGGCCATTAGATCTTGAAGAGCTGATCAAGAAGAACAGCGATAGAGAAGGCTTCTCCAAGTCCAGGCTGCCTTCTTTCAGTAAAGAAGAAATTGAACTGGTCAGAGGTAAAGTATTTATTAGTACGACGCTTAGGTATAAATATATTCATTTCACAAAAGCAATCTACACAGGGTAAAATCTAATCATAGTATTTATTAGTTTAATTGATAGACCTAGCTAAACCTTATTAAACACATATTTTATAGCGGTGATTAAAAATAATGAACAATATAATTTATAATAAACCGCATGCCCATATAGCACTTCGTATAATTAAATGCACAGAGGTTGTTCTAGATATAGATTATATTATAAAGGTCAGTAATTTAGTTATTTTTCTAGAAAATACCTATAAAACACAAATGAGATATAAATATTGGCTGAGTCGACATTGGAGCTATTCGCAAAAGGATTTATTTACCCTACAAAGTGACCTTTTCGCTTAGTGACGTAATAAGTATCTATGCTTAAAACGGTCTGATAATTACTGGCGTAACCTGTTCGTATTTCATTTGTTTGTGTCAAGATATTGAGATGTCTTTTGTAACTTATTCAGGGTGGTGCCGTCAATACCACAATAAATTGAATCATTATATTGGTTCATAGAAATGGTTGGTCAATTGCCACTTCCAAAAACATCTCATTCATTTGATAATTTCATGACATTTGTATGAAATAATATAACATTGGCTGCATTATTTCATAGAAATGTCATAAAATTATCAAGTGATTAAGACGTTTTTGAAAGTGGCAAACCATTTCTATGAACTAATATAGCCCATGTTTTAATTTATTGTCGTATTGACGGCACCACTCTGTACACACATAATGCGCCCCGAATCTAATAACAAACATTTGGTGCGAGGCCTGGGAATGGAATGCCTTCCCCGCCCAGTAATTACACTGGCTACCTTTCCCTCCAATCGAAAACACGAGGGTGAACTGTTTTACGGCTGAAATAAAAAGATGGTGGTACCTGCCCAGACGACCACATCTAAGTGTACCATCAGCGTAAATAAGTGTTAACTGTTTAACGACTTCTTTCACTTCGCAGGGACATACGACTTTTACGGCGTCAATCACTACACCAGTCGAGTAGTTAGAAAAGCAATGATGGGCGAGACGATTGGACCGTGGCCTCTGGAAGGCTCTGCGGAACTAGGCATTGTGCTGGAGACCAAGTCTGAGTGGAAACCTACCAGCACCTGGTGGTTCAAGGTGATTATCAACCTTGCATTGCAGCTACTTAGCACAGGGCTTTCTTTATAAGTGTGCGAAGCAGCAGCCTTATTAAAGCGATACCACGGGAATGTGTTTTTTAATTTTAACCAAGTTGCTCTAGGCTTTTATCTCACCTAATAGTAAGTGATGCTATGGCCGAATATGGAAGCGAGCTACACCCGTATTCCTCAACCACAAATGAACTGGCTACTTTACCTCCAACTCCGAAACATAAATGCAGATAACATTGCTGTTGAAGCGGTAAATTTTTAAGATAAGACGGTAGCAAATTATCATTTTAGAGTTGATTAAACAGTCAAATTACTAACGATGGTCGTTCTCATTCCCTTTTAACGTTTTAGAAGTAAACGGACGTATGTTTAAAATCCTTAATAACATGCTTTATTACAAAGGCAATAAACTATTAAAATTCTCGAAATTTTTAACTGCTAATCCCAATGGTGTACATACTTACTGAATTTCTTTAGTACCTATATTTACTAAAACACAATATATTTTCCAGCAAAATCCACAAGGACTACGTAACGTGCTCGTGTGGCTAAAGGAGCAGTATGGGGACCTGAGGTACTTGGTTACAGGCAATGGGTACTACAGCGATGGAGACCAGCCCCAGGGCCAGGACCAAGTGCAGTTCTATAAGGACTATTTGACGCAGGTACATCGACATTACTTCTGTGCTTAGGTCCTGGTGGCTACTGCTAATCGCATGGGGCGTGGTGGTGTTATGGCCCAAACTCCTTATGTGTTTCTCCCGTGTATGAAGGCCTGTGCCCAGCAGGCTTTGCCAAACAGAACGCGTACTTAGCGCGTCAGAGCGCTAGTCTGACGCCGCGCTATAGCGTCGAATTTTGTTGTACTATGAACGGTATTAGCTGTCAAACGGTCCTTGCGTCAGAGCGTTGCGTACTGCTAGCGCCGGTGCTTTTTTTGAATGACGGCTAATACCGTTCATAGTACAACATAATTCGACGCTATAGCACGGCGTCAGACTAGCGCTCTGACGCGCGCTAAGTACGCGTTCTGTTTGGCAAAGCCCTAAAAGTTAAACGTTGCCAACGGTTAACGTTACGGGCATCAACGTTAACAGTAGATAGCGGTGAAGAAATTGGAAGGTTACACCTAGTGCTCCGGTGACGTAGCGGTTATCGCGTCTGGCACTCTGGCCGGACCCCAGAAGACGCGGGTTCGATTCCAGCCTGGAGCATAGAATTTTTTCGTTGTCTTTATTTGTATTTCTTGCAATAAAGTAAGTCGTTATAAACGGATTAAATTAAACATTTAAATTAAGCAGCTTAATGTTAAGAATTTACTGTAGTCTATCTATAGACCCACGCCTGTAGTCTATAGTCTATAGAGTAATGAGTCTGTAGTCTATAGACCACCCTGCAGGAATCTAGCGTTATGATGACATCATAGGTGCAAGACTTTTCTCACAACACTACAACAGTCGACAGCACATCAAGCGTAACAGTTTGATCTTGAGACCGGCCTTATTCCGTTTGTCATAGAGGCGGCTTTCGTAGTGCAACTGTTACACTTGATGTGTTGTCGTCTGTACAAAGTAGTGTTATTTAGCTGCGATCTTCTGCAAGGTGGAGGCGCGATAAAGAACTGCAGCTGAGCTGTTCGAGCCTAACACTTATATCCTAGTTAAAAAAACGTTTGCGTCGAGACAGATAGGGATAAAGATATGGCTGACTCAGCAGCAGCAAAAAAGACAAAATGGGCCTGATTCTGAAGACATGCTCTAATTCTAAATTGAATACAGTATATATCTTTCTCGCAATATATAATAGGAAAAAGATAGCAAGAATCTGTTTAGAGCTGTCACTTAGATTTAGATAGATTTCAAAGAAACCATAGACAATTTTAGACGGCATGTACGGAGGTGCTTCCTAAACACTGCATTTTATTACGTTCCTTATGGTCACAAACTAAACTCGCGTTTTTAAAAGTCAAATTATATTACTGCCATCCTTTTCGTATTCATTTTGAGAGAAAGAGATGCACTGAACTTAAATTTCGACATAGCATGTGTTCTCCAGAATTAGGGCCATTGTGGTAGTAAAATACAAGAATGTTGGTTTGACACTGCTTTAATAATAGCTAAAGGTACCATAAACAAGGATATTTTAATAGACACCTGCAAAAACAAGGAAACCATCGCTTGGTATTGCAGCCCGCCTAGCATGACCACCGAAACGCGATATGTTCAATTCAATTCAATTTCTTCTTTGATGGCTTTCTGCTATAATTTAGCCAGTGTCAAGTTTCTGTGTATCTTTGTTGTATTTGGACGTTTGTTAACAACTCTGCTTAGTATGTAGACAGGCGTTGTGCAGATACAAGAGCGAATTATGATTGTTAGCGAGAAATTATTAACAGTTTTTTTTTTTCAATAAAAGCAAAAGTAAAACCTGAAACTGTTGAATCACCTGAAAAAAAAATACAGAGTGTTAGTATGTTAGAATAGCTGACAAAAGCTATAACTTTATGTTATTAGAGTTAATATACGAGCACAAGACGTCCACAAACGGCGAGTTTACATACGTTAACAGGGTTTTTAAGTTGATGGGTCGAGGAACCCAAGAAGGAAGGAGGGAATATAGGGAAACGTTCAATTTAGGGCAATCAAAAAATATGTGATCGGTAGTACCTTCATCAAGACCGCATTCACAAAGGGAACTGTCCTTAACCCTAATTTTGGCGAGAAAAACGGGGGTGCATACATGACCCAATCTAAGTCTGCAGATGGTGGAGGTTACACGTTTATTAGCAGTTGGAAATTTAAAAAACCATGGTTTGTGAGGTATATCAGGCTGAATGCCTGCGTAATGAGAGCCTTTCGTTTCACTACTTTTCCTCCAATGATCAGACCAGCTGAGGAATAGTCGACCCTTGGCAATCTGTGCTAAATCAGAGGTGTATACTCCACAATGGGAGGGGCAGCCATTGATCGTCGCTTGTTTAGCGCATGCATCTGCTGTTTCATTGCCTTTAATGCCTGTGTGACCTGGAATCCAGGCAAGAACTACAACGCGATATGTTAAAGCCATTTATCGCTTTGAACTGTCAAAAAGTTCGCAGTTTCGATAAAATTTCAAGATGGCGGTTATATCCAATGATTTTTGACAGTTCAAAGCGATAAATGGCTTTATCATATCGCGTTTCGGTGGTCATGCTAGGCGGGCAGGTGCGTTGTCATCCTGAGGCGTAAGATCAAATGCCGTCCATGCCCCAGTGATTACACTGGCCCTTCTATACGAAACACAGGGAACTGTTTCACGGCGGAAATAAGAAAGTAATACAATATTTGTTTGAACAATGGACATATCTAATTGGTATGAAGAATATATTTTTTATTGAATTTTAAAAGCCATATATTTATGTTACAGTTGCTACTAGCCATCAAAAAAGATGGCGTGAATGTTACGGGGTACACGGCATGGTCACATAAGGATTCTTCTGAACAAAGTCAAGGGTATAAGTAAGTACCAATTTAAATATTAAAAAACACACTGGGTCTAATTATAAAGACTCGCACTAAATCTCTTGCTCGCAATATACAGAGTGGAAAAAATCTATGGGCCCTGGGGAAGAACTTAAATCCTTTAGTTAGCAGATTTTACGAAAAGGAAACATTCCTTTAGTTTTGAAACGAACAAAACTGCATTCAAAGATCTTCTTGAATTCGCTTGTCTCACCTGGGAATCGAACCAACTAAAAATTAAAAAGTAAACACTCGCTATTTTTTATACGAATCGGTAGGATTATTGTTCAGGATAAAATTGGTTTAATAAACATTTGGTATTTGAAATAAAAAAAGTGAAAACTAATATTAATTAACGAACGAATACTTTCAACATGTTTATCGATTTTAAAAATGTTGAAAGTTGTCGTTCGAATTTCAAATTGTTGCCCCGCGTTGCAATAAAAAATGCGTTCCGTTTTTAACTTTTCGTCAGATTGTCTAATGTAAGAACGAATTGTGAACATAGGTATCTCGTACAACAGATTAGTGTAAGAGCAAGTGTTTGTAAGACAAATTTTATCCTGAACAATAATCCTACCGAGTCGCATAATAAAATAGCGAGGGTTTATTTTTTTAATATTTCGTTGGGTCGATTCCCGGGTGAGACAAGCTAATTTCAGAAGATCTCCGAGTGCAGTTTTGTTTCATTTTTAAAAATAAAGGAATGTTTCTTTCAGTAAAATGAGCTAACTAAAGGATTTAATTAAAGTAGTCCCCCGTCCAGGGCCCATAGATTTTTTCCACTCTGTACCTATGTACCTAATAGGAAAAAGATATAGGTAGCAAGAATTTTTCAGACAATTTTAGATGGCATCAACCGAGGTGCTTCCTAAATAATGCGTTATATTACATTTAATACGGTCGAAAATTGAGCACACGTTGCTAAATGTCAAATTATACGACAACCATCCTTTTTAACCGACTTCAAAAAAAGGAGGAGGTTATCAATTCGTCTGTATGTTTTTTTTCATTATTTTTTTTTTTTTTTGTGTTTGTTACCTCAGAACTTTTGACTGGGTGAACCGATATTGATGATTCTTTTTTTGTTCGATGCGAATTAGTTCCAATTTGGTCCCATAAAAAATTTTTGGAGATACATCGGGTAGTTTGGTTTTTAAATAAAAAAAAACTGGGAAATATTAGTCGTCTACATATGCGAAGTTGCGGATGTTTGCTTTCCTATGAATTTTTAGTGAAATGATAAAAGTAGAAAACAATATAAGCTCACGGTCACCCATCTAGCTTTGACCTTCAAAAGTTATCACTAAAAATTGTGAAAAAAAAAATTAAACAAAAAATAAAACCGACTCCAAAAAACTGAAAAGGATAAAATAATTAAATTTTAGCAAGTACGCACTCATCCCCTAGGAACATATTTTTGGAGTTGGTGCTAAGTTGTTTCCAGAAACCATAGATAGTGAAGCACCGACTCCAAATATATGTTCCTAGGGGATGAGTGCCTACTTGCTAAAATTTAATTATTTTATCCTTTTCAGTTTTTTGGAGTCGGTTTTATTTTTTGTTCAAATTTTTTTGTATTCATATTGAGAGAAAGAGATGCACTGAACTAGAATTATGAGTAGGCACTCATAATTTCATAACTCATAATTCATTCACTCGGAGTAGGCACTCCGAAAAACAAATACTCAAATGAAGTCTGTCTAAAACCGTTCATACATTTTCCTGAGTACCTACTTAGTCCTAAAGCCCTCCGTCGCAAAATACCATAAGCTTCTGAAAATATATAGCACCTAAATCACAGCCTAAATGCTACTTGGAGCTTTCCGCCCCAACGGCCGTCAGTAGCCATAGTAAGTATAGTTTCTTGTTCATAGCACAAACCCCGCACGATTCCTCTCGTCCAGCGAATAGGAGCAATATGTACCTATTTATTTCTATTATTATGCATATGTGTATTCACATGTTATTGTATATTTGAATTTTTAAAACAGTTGTTTTTGCACTGCCTATTTAATCGTTTTGGACTCAACTTTCCGGTTGACTGGTAGAGAATGCCTAATGGCATGAAGTCCACCAAATTTTATCTAAAGTGTGCAATTAAAGTTTAAATAAATAAATTAGCGCCTTCTTCTTTCGACTATACCATGGAGTCCTCTGAAGAGATTTATGACCTTCCGTCTTCCATATGAGCATGCATGCTCGTCTTCGGAGTAATCACTATCTCCACATCACGCACAAAGAAAGATGTTCCATATCCGGCCACATATATGTACAGTATCTCAAAAAATTAGGAAAATCTCCTAAATCCGTAAAAAATAGTTCGTTTTCATGCATAGTTTGTTTGTACAAAAGATGAAATTTTTCGTCGTTTTCGCCGTTATTCAATATGGCGGGCGACATAGAAGTCAACTAAACGTCACCAAAGTGGCATAGGCGCCATGATGAATATTTGTCTGTGTTGCAGTTTTTTCTATAAAAAATCTCGTTTTGTACCACGCAACAAAGCAAGCAAAAATAAAATGGACCATTGAACAATGTTCTGCATATTATTACCTATTTTTCAGTATACTGTACATACACCTGACCGGGTCACCATACATTTTTGAAACATCTCTTTTATTAACCGACTTCAAAAACGAGGAGGTTCTCAATTCGGCCGGTATGTTTTTTTTTTTTTTTTTTTCTATGTATGTACACCGATTACGCCGAGATTACTGATCTGATTTACGTGATTCTTTTTTTGTTCGATGCGGAATAGCTGCCATTTGGTCCCATAAAATTTTTTTCAAAAACAGTTGGGTACTTTGGTTTTAAATTAAAAAAAACTGAAATTATGAAATCGTCTACATAAGCGAAATTGCCAATTTTTGCTTTTCGAATGACTTTTTAGTCAAACGATACGATAGTAGGAAACAATATAAGTTGACGGTAACCCATCTAGCTTCGACCGTAGAAAGTTATCACTAAAAATTGTGAAAAAAAATTTTAAACAAAAATTAAAACAGACTTCAAAAAACTGAAAAGGATAAAATAATCAAATTTAAGTAGGTATTCATCCCCTAGAAACATAGTTTTGGAGTTGGTGCTAAGTGGTTTCCAAAAACAATAGAAAGTAAAGCGCCGACTCCAAAAATATGTTTCTAGGGGATGAATACCTACTTAAATTTGACTATTTTATCCTTTTCAGTTTTTTGAAGTCGGTTTTAATTTTTGTTTAAAATTTTTTTATACTTTCTTTTCATTCATTCATTTCATGGTCTGTGGTCGTTCTTACAAAACTTGGAATTCTTTGCCCGCACATATGTTATCCCTCCTTATAACAAAAGAAGTGTAAAAAGGCCCCTTATAGGCCGGCAAGATCACTGCATGCATGTTGTACTAACGGTCTACGTACTCTTCTCACCACTTCACATCAGGTGGTGTAGAAAAAATTTCCGTGCTTTGTATATAAAAAAGACAGGGTACTGACCGGAGTGGTCAGACCATGCGTCTATCTACTGTAGTAATCTGTTGCTTTTCTACACAGAAATAAAAACAAAACCAAGTCAGTAAACTCGGAAGACCCTGACCCCAGCGACGCTCTCAGCACAGCTTACTTCTACGCAGCCGTCATCAAAAACCACTCCCTCGACGTGCCAGGCGAATCTGCACCTTACGTCGCTTGGGTTTCGATCGCAGTTGTCTTGACAGTTGTCATTGTTGTAGCGTTCTTGGCTAAATACATTATGACCGCTAGAAGGAATAAAAAAGTCATGGAATACAAAGGCGTGCCCTTGCAAGAGAATGCGCAGGAGTCGATGGATAAGTCTGATAGTGTACAATAAATTTACGTTATAATAATGCAATTTTATATCCAGCTACCATAGAGGTAGTAAGTAAATAGTATGCTTCGCAAAATATACGCATTTCTGTAACGAAGCCAACCAGCACGCGTAGCTCAAGGAACACGAGAAGCTCGAGAAATTATTTTGTCTACACCGTAATGTCATTTTTGTCAAGCCTCACCTTACCTTAGCCCGACAAAAATGACTTTACGGTGTAGACAAAACCGCTTCTCGAGCTTCTCTTGTTCATTGTGCTACGCGTGCAGTGCTGCTAAGATAATTAAAATAAGCTATAAGATTATTATTAACTAAGAAAATAAATATTTTAAGACAATTTATTCTAAGACTACTCTAACCGAATCTTAAATAATGAATCGAAACTAGTAAGTAACTAGTACGGAGTATTAAATAATACAGCTATTTATAATACCTCTATTTACTATTATGTCCGTTTTCACTAACCATTCCCTAGGCTTAGATGACTCTTAACGACATTTGTCTTTTTCTATCTCTATGACTCTTAACGCTAAGCCAATGTTATTGAAAACGAACAAGATATAAATATGTAACAGTCATGTGACGTATTAATGTCATTTAGCCTAATTCTGAAGACAAATTCAAGGTTAACTTTAAAAACTGTATATATCTCTTTCTCTCAATGTGTATAGGAAAAAGATAGCAAGAATTGGAGTTGTCAAAAAATGTCTATGGTACTCCGTTAAATAATTGAGGTGGAAAATTGAATACACCATTCATAATGTCAAATCATAAGACAGCTTTTTGTATTCTTATCTTTTTTTTTTATCCGTCAAGCATCAGATTCCAGACAGTTGATTTTTGAATTGTCAAAGACCTCCAGAGGTATAACGCCGCATTACAGATTGAGAGAAACGAGATCCACTGAACTTAATTTCAGACTTAGCGTTTGTTATAAATAATACTTTGGGCAATAAATTCTCCATTCTTTAGAAGATCACTACTAGAAATGTTGTGGACACATTAAACGCTTTGTTCAGACAAGTAAAATTAATAGTAAAATCTGTAAGTTTTGTTTAGATGTTGCGCACAATTATAATTGGGCACAGATATAATTTTATAATTACATGTATTTGTATATGTATTTCCTATCTGATGTCTGTTATTGTGTCATTGTAAATAAAATAAAATATTGTTAAGTGATGAGATGAAACTAAAATTATATATGAATAAAAATTTATTTCACATAATTTTATACTTAAGGTAATTAATATGTTTTATTTCAATAGCTTCTGCAGTTTTAATAGTGACGCGTTCTTGCTTTTCCTCTTTTCTTTCTTCAACTCCCCAGATTCCAGGGATTTTTTCATCACCTAAAAAACAAACATATTATCAAACAGATCTACCTCTCAATTCTGCTATTGTATTTTGATCTGACTCAGAAACGCTTTAGTTACGTTTTTGTATTCTGCTCGCTCAGCGCAATCGAAACGTAGCCGGAACGCAACATTTTGATATTGTTCTAACAAACACGTAACGCTAACCGTTCGGTTCAAGCATTGTTTTGTATTCTGCAAAATATTTGGCATTTGTGGAAGCCGAAACGCGTCGATATTTTTTTTTTGGTTGAACTGTCAAAATTTAACAACTGTCGACTATCTATATTTGTTTCTTGCAACATTATTAACGATTATCCAGACGAAGTTGAACCAACCGAGAGCGTTCCAGCGTTATAAGCAATGTTAGTGGAATACCTTTTTGTATGACAACCGCATTGGTAACGATACCGAACCGCAGCCGATCCGTTTAGGAAAATAAATAGCCCAATTGACCCACGTACCCACATAAGTTATCGAATCGATATGTTACGGTCGTGGTTGGGTTCAACTTTTAAATGCGTATATTTCATGAGCAAAAACCGATTCAAAGGATAAAACAATATTTTCTAATTTTTTTACTATTTTAGCTAACTTTATTTTATTTTAACTATAGTACAGACTACAGCAAATCAAGTGCAACAGTTGTACTACGAAACTCGCCTCTATTACGAGAGGAGTAAGGGGCGGTCTCAAGGTCAAAAGGTAAAAATATAGGAGCGTAAACATTAATTATTAATCCTTCATAACCCGACTTAAGTTGCCATAACAATTTAAATTTGATTGTGTCTGGTTTATCGGGCTTCAAAAGGTGCAACAAGCTAATTTAAAATATTTAAAATCCCTTACTACATAAAAAAATAATAACATTAACATACCTGCAAAGCATTTTCTTGTACAGTATCAAACACAGCCGGGTCATTTAATGTGGGGTACTTGAATGAGAATCCTTTAGGGTACAGGGGCCTAGTAAGCAGAGATTCCAGCTGTCTCTTCTTAGCTTGCAACTCTTTCTCTATGGACGGGTCTATTGGTTTTACGGGTCTGCATTATGGTAGTTACGGAAAAACATCTATTTAAAAAAAAAGAATTGTAATAACACTTTCTAGCGTTGTGATTGTAACTCATTCAAAAAACAATATGAGACTAGATTATTACAAGACTAGAATATATTTCTTTTTACTTTATTTATTTTTAGTCTGGCAACAAACAGCCATGTACCGTCGACAGCACATAGTAGACCGATAGTGTTTTTAGTCAGTTTTATACCTTTCACAAAAGAACTGACTTATTCGTTAAAAAATACAACTAAATTAGGATAGGATGGAATGAACTAATCCTCTAAAGTCTCTAAACTACTGGCCTGTATAGTTCCTATAGTTTTTTTTATATACAACTAGATGACAAACAAGCTGACGGCCCACCTGGTGGTAAGCGGTCACCGCCGCCTATAGACACCTGCAATAACAAGGAAAAAATCACTTGGTATTGCAGGTGCGTTGTCAACCTGAGATCTAAGATGAAATGCCTTTCATGCCCAGTAATTACACTGGCTACCTTTCCCTTCAATCCGAAACACAGCGAACTGTTTCACGGCTGAAATAAGAAAGGCGGTGGTACTTACCCAGGCGACCCTACATACGGGCCTACCGCCTAGTAAAGTTTTGACATCATTCTTAACACTAATCAACCCGAATATTTTTCACTTATTTTTATACAATATAAACGTCAACAGGAGTCAATAACAGCCTTCAAAAGCAGTTCAATGCTAGTTTTTTCTATTCCAATGGTGAAGACATCAAAAAGGATACAAATCATCATCATCAATAATGATGTCCATCTCCCTAGCGGCCTTATCCCTCCAGCCGTGCGCCTGCGCAACTCTCCGGTGTCGCAGCGTCAGTGCGTCGAGCGATCGCGCGACCGACACTAACTCTTTAAGCGGCGCTAGGCACTGGGGAGACACTGGGAACGTTGGAACCTCCGATGCTGGTGGGGAGAAGCATTATTTTCAGTACAGACAGATCCTGAGGTCTGGGGTTCGATTCCCGTGGAAGTAGAACTTTTAGATAGATAAAACATTTATTTAAAATTCTTCATCACACACATATAACAAGTTTATATAAAAACATAATAAATTAACAGGTACACAAAAACGATTATCATATGTGTGTGTTGCGGAACTTAAAAGGGTCGCAGCTCAGCGACAAATCTCACTCAAACCACGGGATCTGAGTAAGGCACCGATATTCTGCTGCAACCCGAGGGCTTGTCCACAGATATATGAGGAACGAAATAACAATCTGAATAAAACCTTTAAATAAAATAGTAGAATTAGCATTTTATTTAAAGTTTTCTACTCGGTTTGGTTGGTCGTTGGTCTTTTCTAAGTCCGCCTGGCTAGCTACCACTATCTTACCTAAGTCTGCGGCCATAAAAATAATGTTAACAGCATTAGTATGTCTAGCAGTTGGATGTAAGATAGCCAGTTCCTCTGTGGTTGAGGAATCCGGGTGTTGCGCGCTTCCATCTTCGGCCTTATCATCACTTACCATCAGGTGAGATGAAGGCTAAGGGCTTACGCCGTTAAGAGTGAAGTAAAAATTTAAAAAATACTTATAGTTAATTTATTGCTAAGATAATATCATTTCAACCATAGCCAGTATGTATGCGTCCCGCTGGGCACAGGCTTTCTTATATGCCAGTAACACATGACACCATCACGCTGGCCTAATGCTGGTTGGGTTCAAGTGGTTGCAATAACAACCGGGATCAAAGGCTTATCGTGCCGAGGCACGGAGGAGCTCGGTTACAAATTTTGATTGACCCTCCCGGCATCGACCGTGGCGCAAGTTGCTTTGGAGTCGAAACCAAAGCACTCAAACCACTAAGCCACTTTTGTTTCAGATATCTTTGATCCATATTTTAGGTTAGTTCTTTAGTAACAGTTTGCACTTAAAACAAAGTTAGTTAATTAGATAAAATCATAACATTAATCTCAATAAATTCATAAGTGCACAATGTGCAGTTTTGTCCAGTGTATCACAAAATCACAATCCACATCAAGCCTGTCCGCTATAAGTTTCAGGTAACTGTTTGCGCTGCTCTGCATCCGGCTCATTATTGATGCTTTTATTAGCTCTCTGCGAATATACCAGACGCGCTTCAGATAACGATCGAATTCTGTGAAGTAATCATTCCGGATTCCGGATGGGTCAATCAAAATTTTGTAATCTTTCATTCCTCGGACTTCGTCGTGCACGCTAAGCTGTTGGTCCCGGTTGGTACTGCAACCACTTTAACCCACCAACCCGCATTGGGCCAGCGTGGTGGTGTTAAGGCCCAAACTTCTCATATGTTTCTCCCATGTCGGAAGACCTGTGCCCAGCAGTGGAACGTATAATAGGCCGGTGATATAGGCTAATAAGCAACATTGTTAGCTGGTATATGAATGTAGACTTACTTTTGTTGAGGGTGCGACATAACTTCGTGTAGAGGAATGCCTCAGACGGCTCCATCATTAATATGGTCAGTCCCTCTTTACTAGCTCGAGCAGTTCGCCCGCTGCGATGCACGTAGTTCTAAAAAAGAAATCAGTAACACACACTGTCAACTGAATTTTATTTTTGTTGACGTGTGATCATTGTAATAAAAGTGAATTTGATGTGAAATACGTTGAGAATTTTACGATGGTTATCCACCTCATCAAAGTAGCATCATGGACGGCGTCATCATATATATTTTGCGCCAATCTCACAAGATAATATTTGCAGAATATATTTATATACGAGTATTAGCAATATTTGCAGAATTACAGAAAATATTTAAGACATGGCAATATGGGCATTAGTTTCCCTAGCCTTCTGTGTAAAAACCAGAGGTCGCAATAAGATAGAGTTATTTATGTACTAACACTGATTTCATACAGCGAAAGATGAAAGTGGATATGCCTCAAATCCCGAGAATAATTAGAAAGAAAGAAAAGAAAGAAAGAAACTTTTTATTGGCTTAACACTACATTATTTAGGTATATAAACAATTTAACAGTTACACAATACTATAATTAATATAATTAAAAATATAAACATAATATATTAAACAAAGTGCAAAGCCAACAATTAAAAAGTTCATTCTAAAGAGCAGAAAAATACTGTGATTTATTAAATAAAAAAGTTATTTACTTTTACACAATTTCAACTACCGCACGACAAAATTGCCAAATTCACATCAACAACATGGGATGTCCGAAGTTGCAAAATTTGAAATCCCAGGAAGAGCCATATTAATATCAACATTTCGATGCAAGTACATAAATAACAGCAAAACAAAAATTAAACCAACAGCGAGCTCAACTGACCTCAGCGGTCCTGGGCACCTGATAATGCACCACGTGGTCCACGTCGGGTATGTCCAGCCCCCGGGCCGCCACGTCCGTGGCCACCAACACCCCGTGGGGGTCATCGCGGAACCTGTACGAGGGACCATACAAAATATTTGTTTATCCCATAGAATTATAATCACAGGTTAGAAGTGACCCAATGCGATAATGTATATGTTACGGTAAGTGTGATTAATTGAAAATTATTAATAATTACCAAAACTGAAGGCAAAAGTAATGAATTATTTAATGCACGTTCGACCAAAAAAGAAAAAAAAAATAACCACGAAATCTAAATGCGAAGATTTCTAACCTACCACGGCCGTGTCGGGCTTCCGCGGACAGCTCTGTCTGATCTCAAATACCTCGGTACATAATATTACTTTATTGGTAATAAATATTGACCATCACAGATTGTTTCTTGTTTGTTTTATTACTTTTACCACACCACATAGTCAATTATTAATAAAAACCAGTAAAAGTGATGAATTTCACAGTTTTCATCACATTTACTAAATCACGAGGTAAGTATTAATAATTACTGGTTATTATTATTAATAATAATCACATTTACCGTAACATATATACAGACAGCACATCAAGCGTAACACTTTGACTTTGACGTTTTTATAGCAACGATTTTATCGGAATCTTTTATCGGACAAAGGAATTACATGGTAAATATCGCGAACATAATATCTCTTTATATCTCTTTCTCGCAATATGTATAGGAAAGAGATAGCAGGAATTTGATTAGAGCTGTCAAGCATGTACGGTGGCGCGTCCTAAGCACTGCATTTTATATGTTCATGAAGGTGGTTTTTAAATGTCAATTTATTAAATATCTTTTTTTGTGTTCATATTGAGAGAAAGAGATGCACTGAACATAAAGTTACTGCTTGCAGAAGAAGTGAAGTCTAATATTGAAAGCATATATCACACTATCTCCCTGTTTCTCACAAAATAAAATACTAACCCCCGTATTCATAAAAACAAGTGAACTTATATGAGGCTTATAAAGTGTTTTGTTTCTCTCTCACATATGAGCAAGGAAAAAGATAAAACATATTATAGCAGTATATTAAATAAAATAGGTTAACTAAGCGTTTATGAATATGGGAGTGGGGTTATAATTACTTACCTCTCCAAATTCTTTAGTCTTTGCCTCTGCGGCATACTGGCATGCAGCGGCAGAGGGCGACACTTGAGCATCGTGAACAGTTGTGCCAACCTAGAAATATGTGGTAATACTTAAAGATGATTCTGACAGAAAATAGTAGATAAGTGGAACAGTGACCTATTAACACAGAAGTCAAAGTGTCTATTATGTATACTATCTCAAAAAATCAGGAAAAATCTTTTGAATCTGGGAAAAATTCAAAAGATTTTCATGCATAGTTTGTTTGTACAAAAGGTGAAATTTTTCGTTCATTCCACAGTTATTTAGTATGGCAATATGGCGGGGGACATAAAAGTCAACTAAACGTCACCAAAGTGACATAGCCGCCATGATGAATGTTTGACTGTGTTGCAGTTCTTTTCTATAAAAAATCTTATTTTGTCCCACGCAACAAAGCAAATATTCATAAACGGATAATTGAACACTTCATATTTTTACGTATTTTTCAGTATACTGTACATACACCTGGCCAGGTCTCCATAAATTTTCGACTTATGCCTTATCCCACCTTCCCTCTTCCAACTCATGAGCACGCGTGCCGGTCTCCAGAGTCCAATTTACTTTCGCCACCTCAACATCACGCACAATAGTTATTTGTTATACAAGAGTGCAAAGTTGCTTTTTAACCGCGTGCTCAATTTTGATGACCGAGCAAGCGAAGGATTCTATTCAAACATTAGAATCCTGAGCGTTAGCGAGGGAATCAAAAGAGCAAGAGGTGAAAAATCTTTGCACTCGAGTGCTACACGTAACTTTTCATCCCACCTCAACGAGGTAATGACTAAATGCAAAAAAAACATTTGCGCATTATTAACAGTTTCAGTCAATTCTCTTAGCGTCTAACAAATATGTCGCGTAAAGAAAATGGAAAAGTACACCAAGAAGGTGTCGAGTCTGAGTATTTAACAAGTTCAAAAAGGTTGTATGATAAATTCAGCACCATGAAGGTAGAAGTAAATAGGTTCAATGATGTTTTGAATTCACAAACTTAGTGCACACGATGTTCTTAATTCAATTTTACTTTATCCGCTGGCTAGCGGATAAAAACGGCTTTTGCACTCAGATATCGAAGAGGAAAAATACTCTTTCCGAGATGGGGGATGAAAAGAAATTTTGTAACCCGTTTCTTTGTCGTATTTCCCAAAACTATGAATTCTTTGCCGGCACGTGTGTTTTCTCATTCCTTTAACATGGGTTTCTACAAAAGATACGTGATCAAGCATCTTTTGCGAGGGCACAGTGGTGGCGGCTACGGAGTGTGCCTAAGCTGCACTAGCTTTCGAGTAATTTGCCGTGGTTTTTATAAAATAAATGTGCTTTCTTATAGGTTAGTGTTCCATTAGGCATTAGGGAAATTGATCGCATTCTCTTCAATAATTACCTTTTCACACAGCCAATGGAGTTGCAGAAGACTATAGTCCGTCCAGGATGCCTCTTCAATATATAGTACAAGTAAGCGTCTTTATTTTCAAGAGAACATGTTATCCTACTTTCGGTCAACGTTTCCGCGGTACCTAAAAAACAAAACAAGAGTGGTTTCTTTGTCGAAATAAGCTAGCATCACATAACTGGTAAAGATTTTCATTTCGGTAGATTTTACGATACATAGATCGATTTTTTGTTGACTTCTTCCTGTGAAGGCAAAGGGTCATGCCTATAAAGCCTTCTGATGAATTGTATTTTTTTTGCGGAATTTTCATTTAAATGCAGTTGTCGAGGTGATATCATCAAAAAGTTAAATAAAAGAAAAAGGTTTTTAATGGGTCGGCAACGCGCAAGTGATACCTCTTGTGTTGCAAGCATCCATAGGCGCTTACCATCAGGTGGGCCGTATGCTTGATAGCCACCTTAGTGGTATAAAAAATAGTTAATAGTTACTTTTTGCTGCAAAGCTTCACAATTTAAAAAAGTCAAGCAGCTGATATACCATAGACCTTATAGCGTCCGTTACAAGACCTTATTCCGTCTACGTCACACACTATACACACCTAACTGCGTAGTAATATCGACTACTTTCGGTTCCGTCATCCCGATCATTGTGACGAGCCTCTTGATCTTCTGCTGAGGAGTCATCTTCTCTATCTTTCTGTTTATTATCTTGCCCCGTTTGGTGACCTGTTCATAGACAATATTATGATTTAAGAAAAATTAACTACGTACCTTTCATTTATAATCAAAATCATAATCTTTATTTTCTACAAAATTTATATTACTAAGTACGACATATTCCATTGATGTAATCAATCAGTCAAAAAAGTATCGGAAATGGATGATTTGTTTATGGTTCCAAAATCATTTTATTGTTTTTTTTTGTTGTTGTTAGATTGGCACAAGTTTTGGGGCGGAGTTTGAGTTGCATCTGTTATTTATATTAAATACAGTGCTGTTTTAGTTATATCATTATATTAAGAATATCATTGATATTATTGCCCCTTATCTCGCGCAAATTTTTAATAACTGTATAGATGAAAGTATCTTTCCTAATTTATTGAAATACAGTAAGATTATTCCGCTATTTAAATCAGGTGATAGAGAGGATCCTAGTAATTTTCGTCCAATTTCTATTTTACCAGCACTCGGTAAAATATTTGAAAAAATTATTTTGGAACAATTGATTAAGCATTTTAATTTAAATAATCTTTTCCATAGTGCGCAATATGGATTTACAAAGGGTCGTTCGACTACTGATGCTGGTGTAGCTCTGTTAAGGCACATATTTGATGCATGGGAGAATTCACAAAATGCTCTTGGTATATTCTGTGACTTATCAAAGGCATTTGACTGCGTTGACCATCAGACGCTAATTTTAAAATTACAACACTATGGGGTTACTAATTCAGCTCTGAAGTTAATCTCATCTTACTTAAGTTCTAGAACTCAAATAGTTGACATCAATGGAACAAAATCTTTAGGGTCTTATGTCAAAATGGGAGTTCCACAGGGTTCAATTCTAGGGCCTTTTTTATTTTTAATATACGTAAATGACTTACCATTCTTTGCTAAGGAATTTTGTGAGATTGTGTTGTTTGCAGATGATACTTCTTTAATTTTTAAATGTTATAGAAATAAGGTAAACTTTGACGACGTAAACAATGCGCTATCTCAAGTATTGAATTGGTTTAGTGTGAACAATTTACAATTGAATGCAAAGAAAACTGAATGTATTAAATTTATTTTACCTAATGTTAGAGAAGTCGATACAAACATTAAATTAAATAATCAGTCGCTAAATTTAATTCAATCCACCACATTTTTAGGCATTACAATCGATGCGAAACTCCAGTGGAACCCTCATATCACAACACTTTGTAGTAGACTTAGCTCCGCGGCTTATGCTATTAGAAAAATAAGGCAATATACTGATATTGCCACGGCGCGCTTGGTTTACTTTGGTTACTTCCATAGTATTATGTCGTATGGTATTCTTCTGTGGGGTAAAGCAGCAGACATTGAAACGGTATTTATCTTGCAAAAACGTGCAATTAGAGCAATCTACTGCCTTGCTGCTCGAACATCTCTTAGAGACTTATTTAAAGAAATAGATATACTAACAGTGGCTTCTCAATATATTTATGCTTGCATAATTTTTGTGCGTCAAAATTTAAATTCCTACCTAAGACACAGCGATGTACATGCATTAAATACAAGAAATAAAAATAAGTTGATCTTACCGTCTCTAAGACTGCATAAAGTTTTTAATACTTTTATGGGTCAAAGCATACTTTACTATAACAAGATTCCTAATAACGTACTAGACTTGCCATTTGACAAATTTAAAATTCACATTAAGAAAATTCTAATGTCCAAAGGTTACTATACTATTAACGATTATATAAATGACAAAAATGCCTACATATTCATCAATAGTATCATTTTTGAGGGATTTTTGAGGTATATGGCATTATATGATATTATATATAAAACAATACAATTATTATTGTAATGACGTGGTCAGACAAGTGTTTAAAATTAATGAAAGATGATTGGCTTTATTAGGTTTTTGTATATTAATTGTTGACCTTTGTGTATTGTAATACCTATATTGTGATGGTGCATTGTCGGACAGCCTTTAAATACAGTAAATATGCTTGTCATTAGGTACTTATTGGTACGTTAATATACCTTTTTTTATACTCTGTGCGACACTGCACTGCTAAATACCATTACTGTGTAATTAAACATTGTAACTTAATAATTGAAAAGAGTGACTACACGAGTTTGTTGCCGGAATCTTCTCGGTAGTTCAACTTTTGGAACCGGTGTAAATTCAGACAGACTGACAGAAAGACAGACTGACTAACTGACAGACAGACAGACAGACAGACAGACAGCCAGACTGACTGACGGACAGACGGACCGACAGACAGACCGATAGACAGACATTATAACATTCTTAGCTTACGTAGATCCAGATAAGACAGTGAGACAAACATAATGTAATTGTTAGTTAGTTAATATTATTTTTATGTGATACCTAGACATAAGGGTTTTTTTGTTGACGATTCAAAAGTGCTTCTTGGGGGGCCTAATTGAATAAAGATATTTTCATTTTCATTTTCATCATATTATTATCTAGTGTGTATTGCAAATTTCATAATGAACAAAAACATTGCACAAAGAGTTTGTCTTAAATTTTGCATCGCCAATTTAATTTCGTATTCGGAGTCACTCCGAATACGAAATTAAATTGGCGATGCAAAATTTCACTGAAAATGTTACAGAAGGCTTACGGTGAATCGATTTTATTAAAAACACGTGCTTATGAGTGGTACAAAGCGTTTAAAAGCGGTCGAGATGTGATGGAAGATTTGCCTCGCTCTGGTAGGCCATCAACGTTGCCGCGCGGGCTTACCGCACGGTCAGTCACGGGGCTGCCTGCGTTTTAGCAGGTACGCTCCCGTGGGAGATTGATGCTCTGGTGCTGGCCAGAGTGTATCAACACCGGATCGCGGCAAGAGAGCGGGGGGAGCGACCCAACCTCGACAAAGTGAGGCGAGTCCGCACCCTGGCGCGGAGGGAGGCTCTGCGCCAGTGGGGGGAGGCACTCGTCACTCCAACAGCCGGCCACCGGATGATTGAAGCGATTCGTCCGGTGTTGGAGGAGTGGGTTGGGCGCCGGCTGGGCAGCCTCACCTATCGCATGGTACAGGTACTGACCGGACATGGTTGCTTCGGCCACTACCTGTACCGTATCGCTCGTCGGGAGGAGACGCCGCGGTTTCATCACTGCGACTCCCCCGACGATACGGCCGAACACACCCTTGTGGAGTGTCCGGCCTGGCGACACGAGCGCCGCGAACTTCATACGACGCTCGGTGGCGGTCACCTCTCGCTGCCAACCATGGTAAGAGCCATGGTTGGTAGCGAGAGGATATGGGAGGCTGTAGCCTTCTTTTACGAGACTGTGCTGACGCAGAAGGAGGCAGCGGAGAGGGAGCGAGAACAGGATCCTCTGGCCGCCCCTATCCGGCGTAGGCGGGTGGGCGCGAGGAGGCGGGCAGTGATTGCCCGTCTTCCTGCGCCCTAAGCGCGGCCGCGTACGTGGGTGGCCCCCAAGCACGCATTGCACAGGCCGCCACGTCTGGGATTGCCCAAGTGACTCTGGGTAATCTCCAATGGCGCGAAACCTGGCCGTAAGGCCGGGTTGCCTGGGGGTGGGCTGGTGAAATTGCTTCGGCAGAGCCTAGGCTACCCCCGCAAAGGGCAGTGGAGTTACCGGGGAGTTTTAGTGGGTATTCCCAGTGTCATTAGCACTGGGCGACCCCCACACACGCTCGTCGCCTAGCCAGCGACGAGTAGGTCTGTAATCAGATTTCTACCCGACAAAAAAAAAGGCCATCAACGTCTGCAACTGAAGTTAACATCGCAAAAGTGAGGGAAATAGTGACTGAAAATTCTCATTCAACTTTGAAAGAGATAGCCGGCGAACTTTCTGTATCTCACGAGTCGATCCGTACGAAATTCGACGATAAAGGCCAGATTTGTGGAAAGTAAATTCTTGGATTTTGCACCACGATAATGCGCCTCGTGCACAAGGCCATCATTGTGAACGAATTTTTGACCACCACCATATTCACCAGATATGGCTCCAGCCGACTTATTTCTTTTTCCTAAACTCAAATTATCACTTCGTGGCACCCGTTTTCAATCGGCAGAAGACATAAAGGAGAATTCGCGGCGAGAACTGAACTTCCGGAAAAATCGTTTAAAAAATGTTTTGATGATTGGATTATTCGTTGGCCTAAGTATATCGTTTTTGAAGGAGCATACTTTGAAGGATAAAATAAATTTGGATGAATAAATAACATTTTGTGTACTATTGATCTTTTCCCGGTACTTTCTTGACAGAGTAGTATACATGACATGAACCACTTTCGCAAAACCAACATCCCTATTGCATAGGAGAATCTACAAAACGAATCACATAGTTTTAAATTGCATGAACAGTTTCTTCAAAAAGTTGGTCAAAAAAGGAATCGTAAAATATGGATACATCCAATTTGTTCCAAGCGAAATGTATTCGGCGAATACCATCATCTCTTACTCGATCTTTTAGCAGACAATAATAAGTTTTGGGGGTATTAATATCGTTAAATGAACACGTGCGCGCCTGCACTCCAATCCGCGTGCTTAAATTATAAAAATAAAAATAAATATTCTTAAAAAAATAATTAAAAAAAAGCTATATAGCATACTGTGTCGGGGTGCAGCGGGGCGGGGCGGGCCGCATCGCACCCAACAAAATTCCGCGGCGGAATATGCGCGTCCGTTGCTCCTCGGCATAGTGTGCTATAGTTCATATAAAATACATACGAGCGATTTAAGCGAGCGATTTAATTCTACGACTAATAAAAAACCATATATAGTTACTAACCTTCTTGCCCCGCATGTGAACCGGCAGGTCGTGAACCAGCGTCAACGTGGCGGAGAACACGAAGTTCTGTCTAGTGCTGCTCCGTGCCGAGTCCGCGTTGAGACGCTCAAGCAACGGATGCAACTCCTCGAAGTGGCCTCTCTCCACCATGCGGTCCGTCTCGTCGATAGCCAGGAACCTGAAAACGTGCTTATTGCAATATTGTGTAGGAATAAGCGAGACCAGAAAGAGGAAAAGTGAGATATTCTTGACATCCTATAATAGTACTATATGAAACTATTGGTATAAAAACACGAATGAGTTTTAAAAAGTATGTCTTATGTATTAGTGATACAATGGCCCTAATTACGGTGAACACATGCTAAGTCTAAATTTAAGTTTAGTGCATTTCTTGCTATCAAAATGAATACGGAAAGGATGGTTGTCATATAATTTTTCATTTAGAAACGTGCGTTCAATTTTCGACATTATTGAACGTGATAAAATGTAGTGTTTAGGAGGCACCTCCGTACATGCCGTCTAAAATTGTCTATGGTTTCTTTGAAATCTATCTAAATTTAAGTGACAGCTCTAAACAGATTCTTGCTATCTTTTTCCTATGAGTTATTTCGAGAAAGAGATATACTGTACTTAAATTTAGAATTAAAGTGTGTCTTCAGAATTAGGCCCAATTTGAAGGTCAAAATGGTGACCATTAGCATTAGCGACTTGCCTGTCTCTCAGAGTCTGGTTAAAATACTCTACTGCATGTCGGAGCCGAGGTAGTTCTTAACCACTTCTGATATTTTTCGAGGATAAAATTAAGGTTACTCTGCCGAGTCAATCAGAATACCTTCTCTTACCAACATTCACATCATTGAAATAACAAGTAGTCAATGAATTCCACTATGTAAGCCGATACAAATCCCCCATGGGCCCCGGAAGGATGCAACCTCCAACCCTTTCATCCTCATCCTTACGCCACCTTTTACAATCTTTCTACTGTTTGTAATAGAACTATCGTATCTCTGTTCTATCCGCGCCCCTGCGCACAATTCTAACAAATAAGGACGCCATTGTATAATGCACACCCGACATAACCATTCTAAAAAGCCACCACATCAAATTACTACACCACCAGCTGGATGATCATGAATTGCTACACCATTTAAATTTCTTTTATACAACTAGATGGCAAACAAGCTGACGACGCAACTGATGGTTAGCGGTTACCGCCGCCTATAGAGACCTGCAATAACAAGACAAATCACTTGATATTGCGGGTACGTCGTCATCCCGAGGACTAAAATGAAATGCCGTCCATGCCCTGTAATTACACTGGCTACCTTTCCCTTCAATCTGAAACACAGCGAACTGTTTCACGGCTGAAATAAGAAAGGCGGTGGTACCTACCCAGTCGGGCCTACCACATTCCGAACCTTACTGCCCTCAGAAACCAACTGAACTCCATAATGACGCACTTTACCTTTCTTAATACTCAGCTAAAGCAAAGAGTCAAACTTTATACAGCCAGGTAGCACACAGCCGGACCGCATACAGCCGAAACGTATACAGCCAGATAAAACCATACGTACGGCATACTGTTGAAGTTTCCTAAATAAACGGAGAAGTCATCACGCCGACTCTCTCCGACATAAATATACTTAGGTATCTTTAGTGAAATTATCGTTTTGAATTAGGATGATGCCTAAGTTTGAAAATGGCGCTATTTTTCACAAATACGGAAAATATACGCTAATGTTACCCATAAAACAATTCGAACTTAAAAGATATGGAATATTGTTGAAGTTGTACTGTTTTGAAAATTTTAAAAATGATCTTTTTTTTATACTACTAGATGACAAACAAGCTGACGGCCCACCTAATGGTAAGCGGTTACCGCCGCCTATAGCCGCCTGCAATAACAAGGAAAAATCCCTTGATATTGCAGGTGCGTTGTCATCCTGAGGCCTAAGATGAAATGCCGTCTATGCCCAGTAATTATACTAGCTACCTTTCCCTTTAATTACAAACACAGCGAACTGTTTCAGGGCTGAAATAAGAAAGGTGGTGGTACCTACCCAGAGGACCCTACATACGGGCCTACCACCTGGTTCATATTTTTTTTTTTTAATTATAAAAAAAATGTTTCTGATATTAGATTGCTGACATCAATTAAAACAACTATTATTATGCCAACTATTAATAAAAAAAGACTTAATACATAGTAATGATCAATTTTGTCAGTATGCCCATACATTTCTTAGTAATATGGAAACATGTGACGTCACCTGTTCCGTAGATTTTCTATGGAGCGTTTTTGGACGATGCGCCGCAACACATCAAACATACCACTATATCTGTGAAACTGTTGATCTTAGACATGCTATTTCTTTTGCAATATTTCTTTATGAGTTTATTCTTATTTATGAAAAATAAAAAGAAAGTTGTCAACTACCCTGCTGTTTAGCCCTTTCATATAAATATCATACCTAAAAGAGAGCCTTCTATACTAGGTCTATAAGGTTCAAACTCACTTAACACAGTCTAGTTGCTGTAAATGCGGTTGTCCTTGCGTGATGAGCTCCCAGAGGCGGCCGGGCGTCGCCACCACCACTTCTGGGCCAGAACGAAGCACCCGTTCTTGTTTCACTGACGCCATACCGCCAATTATTGTGGCGATTTTAATGCCTATTAATAGTAAAAAAAGAGATGTTTCAAAAATGTATGGAGACCCGGCCAGGTCTATGTACACTATACTGAAAAAAATAATTAAAACCGACTTCAAAAAACTGACAAGGATAAAATAATCAAATTTAAGTAGGTATTCATCCCCTAGAAACATATTTTTGGAGTCGGTGCTTCACTTTCTATTGTTTTTGGAAACCACTTAGCACCAACTCCAAAAATATGTTTCTAGGGGATGAATACCTACTTAAATTTAATTATTTTATCCTTTTCAGTTTTTTGAAGTTGGTTTTAATTATTTTTTTTTTTATTTTTTTTCACAATTTTTAGTGGTAACTTTCTACGGTCGAAGCTAGATGGGTGACCGTAAACTTAATTGTTTCCTACTATCGTATCGTTACACTAAAAAGTCATTTGAAAAGCAAAAATACGCAATTTCGCATATGTAGATGACTTAATAATTTAAGTTTTTTAAATTTAAAACCAAAGTACCCAACTGTTTTTGAAAAAATTTTTATGGGACCAAATGGCAGCTATTCCGCATCGAACAAAAAAAGAATCACGTAAATCGGATCAGTAATCTCGGCGTAATCGGTGTACATACATAGAAAAAAAAAAGAAAAAAAAAACCGGCCGAATTGAGAACCTCCTCGTTTTTGAAGTCGGTTAAAAATAGGTAAAAATATGCAGAACAGTGTTCAATTGTCTATTTCCTTTTTAATTGCTTTGTTGCGTGGTAAAATACAGGATTTTTTTGAAAAAACTGCAACACAGTCAAATATTCATCATGGCGCGTATGACTTCTATGTCGCCCGCCATATTGCTATAGCGAATAACTTGAAATCGACGAAAAATTTCAACTTTTGTACAAACAAACTATGCATGAAAACGAACTATTAGTATTTTTCGCGGATTCAGGAGATTTTTCCTGACTTTTGAGATACTGTTCGTGTACACAAGACAGCACGTCAAGTGTAACAGTTGCACTACGAAAGCCGCCTCTATTCGAACGCAGTACGGACAGTCTCAAGGTCAAACTGTTACGCTTGATGTGCTGTCGACTGTACATATACCTGGCCAGATATAAAACATATCCTTTGAAATTATTACATAGTGAAATTATTATAGAGGTCAGCATGCGCCCTTGGCATTGAGTGGGTTGCACATAAAACTTATATTAAAAAATTGTCTTATATTTCTAATTTTATTTTTTAAGAGTTCTTTTTCTCTAAGGTTGATCCCGGAAAGGGTCAATTAAAATTTGTAATCTCTTATCCCTCCGTGCTTTGGAAGGAAGGTTAAGCCGTTGGTTTCGGTTGTTACTACAACCGCTTTAACAGTGATATAACCAGAGGTCGGAATTAGGTAGAGTTATTTATGTACTTACACTGATTTCATACAGCAAAAGAATAAAGTGGATATACCTCAAATCCCGAGATAAATTTTAAAGAGCTTAAAAATCCCGTGATTATTTAAATAAAAAGTTATTCACTTTTACACAATTTGAACCACTGCACGCGCCACGTTGCAAAATTTACATCCACGACATCGGATGTCCTAAGTTGCGAAATTCCAATGCGCACACGCGCGGTGTTGATCCATATTAATATCAACATTTCGATGCAAGTACATAAATAACTCTACCAAATTCCGACCTCTGGTTATGACCCAACATTCTTCATGTAGCTCTCCCATGTAATGTAGAGCCGAGCGATTTTTAAGATTAAAAAATTTTTTGTAAAATAAAAAGTTGCAATGAAAAAAAATAAAAAGAAAGAAGAAAATATAAAAGTTATTTCCTTGGTAGTGCAGTCCCCCCACCCGGTTTGTAAAAGGGCGCGGTTTCGGATTTCATCCCCGTACATGATTTGTCTTAAAAGCACAGAGAGTTATAAGATATTGGGAACCCCAAAATCACCAATGAAATTGTTACTTAAAAAAATAATTTTAATAATACTAACAGTTACCTGTATACTTAGCAACAGCTACAAGATGCCTGCTAATCTGCATGGCCAGTTCCCTCGTAGGTGTTAAAATCAAGGCATACAGAGGCTTCCCAGTCTTCACGACCACATGACCTGGTATTTCCACGTCATCTATCACTTTCACACAGCCAATACCTGAAATATGGTATCTTTTAATAAGGCTGATAACTTAAAGCTTGTCTAATTGGAAGCAGTTACTTATGGATGTCTAATAGGTACCACTGAGTCCACCGCCTTTCATATTGTGGCCATAAAACAGTAAGCTGTATCTGATTGATGGGAAATGTTATTACTGAGCATGGAAGTCATTTCATCTTAAGACCTCAGGATGACAATGCACCTGCAATACCAAATATATATTTTTTGCAGGTGTGTACAGGTGAAGATAGCCACATACCAAAGGGTGGGCCATCAGCGTCCTTGTCATCTAGTAGTATAATGGAATACAAAGGTAACAAACAATTGTATAAAAGTAAAGCAGACACATTATACTGGAAGCATGTGGGCCTGATCCCAAAATTTCCTTGTGAAGGCTCTGCGGGACTTACCCACTGCAGACAAACAACATAACGCAACATTTTTAAAAAATATATATATTTACTCATAGTGCTATTGACTTAGTAGGCAACAGCCTAAGATTTCCCTAGTCCTGTTGCAGTCAACAGCCTAAGTTTTCCCCAGTCCTATGCTCTAAATTTAGGAAAATATGCTACCTCTACTAGATCAATAAAATTGAGTACATAAACTTTTTTTTTTTGGAAACTAACAAACACAAAAGAGGTGCTTCAAAAATGTACATAGACCGGGCCAGGTATAGTATACTGTACATACATACATAGATGTATGTACAGTATACTGAAAAATAGGTTAAAAAATGCAGAACAGTGTTCAACCATCCGTTTTCTTTTTATTTGCTTTGTAGCGTGGTACAGAACAAAAAAACTTCTTCTTTTTGGTTGATGGCGTTGTCTTTGATTTCGCCAGAATCCAGTTTTTAGCTCAGATCTAATTCTTGTGATTTATCCCATATGTCGATGGTGGTACAAAATAAGAATTTTTATAGAAAAAACTGCAACACAGTCAAAAATTCATCATGGCCCCTTTGTCACTTTGGTGACATTTAGTTGACTTCAATGTTGCCCAACATATGGCCATATTGAATAATGGTAAAAACAACAAAAATTTTCAAATTTTGTAGAAAAAAAATATGGATGAAAACGAATAATAAGTATTTATCCTGGATTCAGGAGATTCTCCCAGATTTTTTTGAGATAGTGTACGTAATTACTTGGCCGGTTATGGAACATCTCCTTTGTTTATTTACTCAAACTCATGCCTACATATTTAATGATGAAATCGATAATTTATTATTATACTACTAAATTAATAGTCACCTTGTTCATTTTCATCACCCTCGTCTTCACTTAATTCATCATCACTTTCACTACCACCTGAACCATCAACTTCATTTAATAAGTTATCTTCTTTCTCTGCAGTGCCTACTTCATCTTTATCTATTTCTTCATCAATTTCATTATCTGATTCATCTGATGGTTCACCTTCACTTGTGTCAGCCACATCGTCAGAATCTAACATATCAGATAAGTGTATGTAATTATCATCACTACTATCACTGATTTTGTTTTCATCAACTGAAAGCTGTTTTTGTTTAATAGGCACAACAATTTCTTCTATAAAATCATTGTCATCAGCTTTTTTCTTTTTATCAAGTTTTTTAGTCATCTTTTCTAGTGGTTTGCCATTTTGAATACTTTTATTGACCTTTTTAGATATTTTTTTATTACTAGCAGAACTTTCATCACCTGAATCACTGCTGCCCTCACTATCACTTGCATAACCATCTTCGGGTAACTCTTTTAGTTTTTGTTCAACAACTTTATGTTTATTATTTCTTGCTTTATCATTTTTAACTTTCTTTACAGGCGCAGGTTTTTGAGTTTTTTGTTTAGTAGAGGTCTTTTTGTAAGGTAGATCATAAGCATCAAGTCCCATTTCCGCCTTTTCTTTCAGTTTTATTATTCCAGTTAAGATAGGAAGACCAAAAGCTAAGGTTTTGCCACTGCCTGTTTCAGCTGCACCCAAAATATCTCTTCGACCTGAAAATAGAGAAATTTATTACTAACAGCTGATTCCATAGTTATGAGTATCAGTGATAACAAAAAAACTAGTGCTATCTGTTAAAATATAAGGGAACCAATATACTAATAAATAGGTACCAATGTCTAGCGAAACAGAGGAAAGTCTGTTTTACTAGATATTGGTATTTTACATATCCTTAAGTATGCAAATTTTTGTAAGGATGAAATTTCAATAAAAAAACTTATCATATTTAAAAATATGTTCAATGTGACAGTAGGCTTAACAAGTAGTCAGGACCTTTGGCTGGAACTAGAGGTTCAAAGTTTGTATCCCGTTGAAGTCAAATGTTTGTATGATGAGTATGAACATTTATTCATGAGTCATAAAAGATGCTTAACTCATCATGGGCCAACATAAAAGACACAATTAATTTTCAATGGTCTATGGCAGGGATGGCAAACCAATGGCATGCAACACAATATTTTGGGCACGTCACTGATCATATAATTCATTATTCACTATGAAAAACAGTGTGAAGTAGGTATAATATGATGGGCTACCGCAAATGATCCCTCCCTATGTTAATTGATAGTATTTATTAGTATTATTTTACCAATAATAATAAAATAAAAATTGATATGATGGCACGTCTATGATATTTTCTTAGAATAATGGCACGCTGATACGTAAAGGTTCGCCATCCCTGGTCTATGGTGTTGTACATAATTTGTGTGCCATGAGGGTGTTGAAGGTTTATTGGGGCTAGATAATAAGAGTGACTGTTAGAATATTATTACCATGGATTGCAGCAGGTAAACTCAACTCTTGAATCTTGGTAGGCCTTTTAAATCCAAGTTCCATCAGTGCTTTCATTATTGGCTCTGGTAATTTGAATTCTGCCCATGTCAACATGTCTTCAGGAGTTAAATCAGAAACAGTTTGTGTTGGGTCTTCACCTAGCTTAAATTTCTTTTTAACATCAATATTTATTGATGATTTAACTTTATCTGAGGATTTATTTAATATCTCTTTGATATCTATGCTTCTAATTGAATGTTTTTTGTTTTTACTATGGTGTTTTATCTCTGTCTTTCCAATTGGTGATGTCTCATTTGTTAAAGATGGTTTCAATTTGTCTATTGATTCAACTATAAAACCATTACTAAGCCTTACTGGTTTTTTAATATTAATGTTAATTCCAACTGTGTCATTGTTAAGTTTAAGCCTTTTATGTGGAACTTCTTGTGGTTGCTCTTGATTTTTTCTCTTTTCTTTAAGTTTGTGCTGAACAAAAAATATTTATGATAATTAAGATAACAATGGATATGGTTGTTATTTCGTCATAAAACAATATTAGTTTAAATAGTTTATAGATTATCTCGTGATTTTAGAAACTCATTTTGAAAATTATGTTTTTAAACATTTTTTGACCAAGAAACTAATAGCCACACTTACTTTTAAACTTCTTTTAGTCTCTTTATCCAGCCCATAGTTAATGCACTCTTCCAACCCCACAAAACCCTGAAATTTATCTGCCATTGACACTGGAAAGCCTTCAATCGCTACTGACTCCCATTTCATATCTTTTAGCTTTTTACTCATTTTGTAAAAATAAATTAATTTGAAAGCACAAAATAAGGTAGCAGTTAGTTTTTATTTTATCCATAACCTCAAACCTCAAGTAATACAGCGTGTTTTTGACATTGACATGTTGATGATGGATGACCCCACAGATTAGAAAGAGTAGATGACCCCTAGGGTCCGCAATGGACAATTTGCACAGAAAGCGCGCTAAATGAACCGATCTGAAAGTTTTCGTGCCTCAGACAGAACAATAACTATTCTTTCCGACGAGAGGGGTTGAGCTACATTACAGTACAGATTAATGATACATGTATCTAACCGCATCGCACTTTTATATGCTTCTATCGCTTTCTATCACTCAGAACGTCAGACAGAACTGAATTCACTAGAGCGAGAAAGAGAACGGAATGGGGCCGCACCGGCGAGGCGGTTGCTCTATTTCTATAATCTGATCACGGCGCTACGTTCGCCGTCTAATCACGATTCCCATAGAATATTATGGCATCCCCATAAGTATCCTACATAATTGATAAAAACTTGTTATCGTACTTTATTTACTACAAATACATCCTGAAAATTATTCTTTGATAAAAACGTATGATCATAAACCATTTTTGTCGGGGACACAAGAATGCGCGAAGAGTGGTCCTAATTGATTACACGAAAACAGCACCGTTCGTAACATTGGTAATGTTTAGGTAATATACCGTAAGGGATATATATTTATATTTTCAATACTGTGTTGACGTACTACTAAAAGATTATTAGAATAAAAGTGATAATGGTGTAAAAGACGATGAGAACTTTTTTGTGGTTAAATATGCACCTCATCAAGTAGCATCATATGGAGACTGCCATCATAAATTTTGCGTCAAATACTCCCAAGATGCATGCAAGAAATAAGATATACTGGGCCTGATTCTGAAAACACGCTCTTATTCTAAATTTGAATACAGTATATATCTTTCTTGCAATATGTAATAGGAAAAAGATAGCAAGAATCTGTTTAGAGCTGTCACTTAAATTTAGATAGATTTCAAAGAAACCATAGACAATTTTAGACGGCATGTACGGAGGTGCTTCCTAAACACTGCATTTTATTACGTTCCATAAAGTCGCAAACTAAAACTCGCGTTTTTAAAAGTCAAATTATATGACAGCCATCCTTTTCGTATTCCTTTTGATAGAAATAATTGCACTGAACTTAAATTTAGACTTAGTATGTGTTTACCAGAATTAGGACCACTGAAGACATGGCTGTATAAGCATTAGCTCCCTTTGCCTTTCCATTACAGGGAGAATGGGCCTGATTAAGTCATTAAATCTCTTTGTCGCAATATGTAATAGGAAAAAGATAGAAAGAATTTGTTTAGAGTAGTCAATTAAAGGACATGTTCTGAAAATGTATGGGGGCTGGTACTCAGCTACCCCCCAAAACAAAAGTTATATGAGAAGAAACAGTATATTTTTAAGAATATTATGAGACAAAAACTATAATTTTTAATGCATGCATATAAAATAAAAATAGCATTAAATTCTGGTCAAAAAATGTTATCCAGAGATGTAAAATTCCATTTTAAAAAATGTGACACGTCACAGACATAAAACGTCAATGTCGTCTATTGTCGTGTCAAATATTTTTAATAACTAGGCATGGGGTTGATTTGGTTCTTTTGAAGAATAACCAGCGATGGTCGAGCCGAGCAAAAGATAATCAATGAAATACTTGTATCACTTCAACATTGTATATTAGCTCTGCTTCTTACAACGAATATTTTCCACGACAGCTAACACATCAGTCAAAGCTATTCTCTTCATAAATCCATAAACAAATAATCCAATAGACAATATTCCTAACACCTCCTCTCAATGTTAAAGGACGTGTTCTGAAAATGTATGGGGGCTGGTACTCAGCTACCCCCCAAGACAAAAGTTATATGGGAAAAAAGTGTATATTTTAAAGAATATTATGAGATAAAAACTATAATTTTAAATGCCTGCATATAAATAAAAAATCACATTTTATTCTGGTCAATTAACTGTTATCCAGAGATGTAAAATTCCATTTTAAAAAATGTGACTCATCTCAGACCCAAGGAACTTTAACTGGAATGCTGACGGGAATCTAAAAACCGTTCCGAAGAGTAAAGCGACATAGTAGGAGTGTGTCTCTTTCTACTAATGTGTCCATATAGTAGCTTCGAACAGTGGGACAATTTTAATTGTATTAAGATTGATATTTAAGTAATTGTCGAGTCTAAAACAAAATTAATTTAACATAGAATACATATAATTTAAAAATTATTCATATATTTAAAGCCAATTAACCTAAATCTTCAATAAATTATGTACAGTCGGCAGCACGTCAAGCGTAACAGTTTGTCCTTGAACCTAGAGCGCAACGCACAGAAAATTTGTGCGCAAAGGATAAACATATGTCTCTCAGCGCCTCTATCTAACGTCTCTCTCTCAAGTACTCTGTACCTACAATACTCGCAGATGGCCTTGAACGTGATCGCGACGACTATTAAAAGTATTTCTTCGTTATAGCCTCCGACTAAATATGTGTAGGTTTATAGGTAGCTATAGCTACAGCTAGCTACGTACGCGGCCTACTCTCTTCGCTTCGTTGTTTCAACTTGATTTAAAATTAAAGTACGGCTAAGAACATTGCATTAATTTAAAACAAAAAGTTTTCTACATATTATAATGGCTAGTTATGATATTTTATTTACGCTACCTATTTATCAATAATGCTCAGCGTACTTAATTATTTCAATCAACTATTATTATACCTATTAAAATACAGGCTTCCTTATTTATTCATTGTTATTAACTTAAAAATATATTTCTATTGTCAGGTCATTATTATGGTCCATTGTTATGGAGAGAAATTAAAATAAACCTAAGTAAACACTTAGGTTTGTTTTTCCACATTTATTTAATGTTAATAAAACAAATAAAAACATTTATAACCTTAATTTTTGATTTTGACATTATTATAAATGTTTGAAAAATTACTTAGTAAGTAATTAAAAACAGAATAGAAAATAAAAATAGAATATTTCGACATTGTAGGGTGGACGTTAGCTCATGAACGCAAATACAGATGGACTAGAAGAATTTCACAGGGATATCCCAAGTCCTGGGTGGCTCAGTGGTCAGCAGAGCAGTCGCCCGGATTGCGAAAGGTCGCCGGTTCGACTCGTGCCTCAGGACCTGAAATTTTTCTAATTTTATATTCTAATTACTAAACATTTATGAAGTTCACCACCTCCTATCATACCTGTAACTACTACTCATTTACAATATTTTAAAGACCTAACATTCTACTCTACAAATGTGAATAGAATACGAAATAACAATTTTGAAGAAAATAGACCTCACACAAAATCTTCATGAATTTTAGTGGTAAAATAAATTGACATAAAAATGTAATTTCTGAGATTTGAACCAGGTTCCCCAAGAGTGAAGACGACCATGTAAAGCTATCGACCACGGGTTTTGATAATTTCTTGTCGAATTTATTCATTGTATTTTACTAGACCCAGTGATGTGTGACGCAAGCAATTTTGAAGCTTATTACATCACTTTAAAGTTGAAATTATAATGATTGTAGCTTCATTTTATATTTCGGCTGTGAGCTATGATGGCTGTGTATACTAGTAAATGTATAAAATTGTAATGATTTGTTGGTGTAAATCACTAACTATCAAAAAACTAATACTTACTTAATTGGATAATTTTCAATTATGTGAAGTAGGTATCATAGGTATGGTAGATCAATGAGGTAGATAGGTCTTTGTGCTTTGTTTTTTACTAATATACTTACTTGGGTAGATTCTAAATACAGTAAAAAGACCAATTTTAATTTGAGCTACCCTTTTCTATCTAGGTAAATTACCATACGACATAATATTATATGATGCAATGCGGTTACGTTTTCAATGGAATTTCGACTTTATATCTGATACTTTAGGTCGATTATTAATTACCAAGGTATGGCTCATGATATTTTTATCAATAGGTAGGCATCAAATTCGCCTATGTATGACATTACATTACTTTTTGATTTGTGTTAGTAGAGTTTATGGATGGTCTCAGGTTAGGTTAGGATTTGTGAAAGGATTGTGTAAAGTCGGGGATTATAGTTAAAATACATTTCAAAATTTATAGTTATATACTAGTCTAAGTTATGGCCATCTAAGTAAACGCTTCTAAAAAACTCAAAAGATTATCACTTAGATTAATTGTGTATAAATCTAAGGAATATCTTTAATAACTTTATAGGATTCAGTTAAATCCTCTATAGCTCAGTGGTAAGGTCGCGGGTTCGGACCCACGAGCACTCGTAGAAGGTAGAACGGACCGTGGACAAAATCTCTCTCCACCACCACCTGTCCACATATTATGAGACAAATTAATGTGTTTTATTTATATAATTCTCTCTGACGAAGAGAGATCTTTTATTCACTCCTCCCGGGAGTTCGCCATGCTATGAGCGCTGAGAACATTTTTTTCTAGTTGAAACATTTTTCACACCATTATACCTAGGTACTTTTCTAACAAAAAATGTTCAGTCTTTTTCAAGATCATCATACTTACCTTCTTAGGATCGATTTGTAATTTTAAGATTCAAAATTATTCTCATGTGTAGGCAGTGCAAGACCGATCGGTTTGGAGGTCCTTGTCCAATTGCTTAAGCTCAGCGGTGGGTATCTCTTATCTGACATGATGATTATGTGTAGGGATTTTAAAATTAATTGAAATAAAATAATAGTAGGGAATTAATAGAAGTTGGATTCAAATTTTAATACAAGTTTTTTAAGCTAAGAGTGCAAACAAGATATTAAGTCGACACACACAGACAGACAGGTAGACTGATCGGACTGATGCTACACCCCATGAGCACTGGAGAAAGTTTTTCAGTCCGTTAATTCATTTCATCTATTGACACCTAATAAATGTATATTTCCAGTCTGAAGTACCAGGCTACCATAAGTATATCTCCAAGAGCTCTGGCGACCTCACGAGGCGAGGCTCTGGCGAGGTTGTTAATATGACTAGTTTAAGAAGCTAACAGCTTTGTTGACAATTCCTAGACATTGGTCGCTACTAGTTCATCTGTGCCACTGGTGTCAAATTATTGTGTTAAGATAAATAACTAAGTGCTGTCTAAGTGGGGAAGTGCTGTCTCTTGAATGTAAAAACATTTGGATTAGTAATTTTATAAGCAATAAGTGTATTATTGCAATTCAAATTGCATCATTATTCAGCCAAACACTCCATTAACATTCTGAAACTGCTACTTCGGTCTACTTCTCTGAGGTGAACTCTTTTAACCTCAGTACAAGTGAGGGTTGAATCATGACAATAAAATTACTTAAAAATACATTTTTTTTTTGGACAAAACTAAAAACCAATTGTTTTTGCAATCCATGATTTGACAGATAAAAGAAATTCTTTATTTGAGAGCAATCAGGTCTAATTGGGAATGTGTAAGAAATAAGAAAGTGTCAAAATTGATTTAACATGTGTATTTAAAAGTTAACAATATTAAATTATAATTTTAATTAACCCTCAGCCTTGTCTTTGAAATATCACTAAAGTAAGAGTACACCAAATTTCAAAATAATCGAATCTGTGAAAGATTATCATCAAACACCTGAACAGATCTTCATAATTCAAAGTCAAGAACCATCTCAACCACATTACCTTTCTAACAAAAAAATTGCATGGCTGACGATGGCACAGACAAACTTACAGATACAAAGACAGACACATAAAACACCCCTCTTTTAGGGTCGGGGGCTATAAAAAATAAAAAGTAATTTGTAGGCCTAGGGTAATTTTATGAATAACTTAGGTGCCTAATATTTAAATGGAATTAATTATAACAATATGCAGTTAAGTAGGTAGGTAGATATTAGTATTTTTAGCACCATTTTTCCTCCCTTATTCTTTTCTATAATTATTTAATGAAATCCAAAATAACTTTTAGAAATCTCTCTTTTACTAGTAGAGTTAAACATTTTTTTGTTTTATGCTAGTAATTTATTAATCTGTCAAACGGCATTATCCCTCTGGATGGCTACAACAATTGAAAAATCAGTTGTGTCTGGAATCTAATACTTGACAGGTAGAGAAAAACCATTCCTATGATGTGAGAAATATTACTACCTAACCTATAAAATTGCCTAAGATGTATTATTAAATTTTGAACACCATTCTAAATCAAATAACCATTGCAATGAGAAGTAAGGTTTTTCATCTTGAATTTAAATAATAATAAACAACAATAGTAATAGGAGAAAATATGTTAGAAGACTGTTAGGTTTAGAAACTATATTTTATTATAATTTGGGCTAAGGAAATAATGATTTGGGTGAATTAACACCATTGCTCTTTGAAATTATATCAATTTCTTATCATAAAAATCACATAGATAATTGGATGGCTATCCAATTATTACTATTACTATTACTGTTACTGGTAAGCATTTGAATTTACAGGTCATGACAGTTAGACTAATATCATGTAGGAACTTGGAAAACTGCTGTTGCTGAACAATTATGCACGTGTGAATATTACAGTTGTCCAGGCAGAGCTAGGTAAAGGAACCTATAGGGACAACTCTTCCTAACCTACTTTGTAATGTGGTGGTGTTATTAGTATTTTTACCAGGCCCTGTTGATCTTATCACCCCAGGAAACAAAAACTAATGTAATTATGTCTCTGGTTGCTTATGTATTGATTTAAAGTGCTCACTATTGCTAAGCCAAAATGTTGAACTAAGTATCTAAAAAAAAATATCTTCAATAACCTTACATTTTTTTCGAAGTCAGTCATAAAATTATAAACTGAAACTTACCCTAACCTCTATGTGGTGGTCATTTATATACTTTTTGTAAAAAAAATATTTATGTTATAGCTTTTAATATCTGTCAAGCGGCGATATACCACCGGGGGCGATGACAATGGAAGAATCAATTGTGTCTGGAATCTCATGCTTGACGGGTTAATATCTAATAAAATTCCATAAATATTGACACTGGCATCCACTCAACAATAGAATATCTTTTGTCTGGTTTGTGGTTACCTACTTAGTTATTTCACAGACATAGGTATAGAATTCACTAATAACAAGAATTATGTGAACAAATACACCACACATCAACACACTATCTTGTAGCCTCTTAAACAGCCTGGATCTTCATCTCATATTTAAAAACCAAAAATATATGGTGTGCCCGCCACCTGCAAAGTAATATTTGTTTTATTAACCTGTTCATAAATGAACTGGATTGAGTCTTTCAGCTACTTAATATAAAGATGTTTTTAATTACAAAACAATAGTAGCTGGAATCATTTTACAAATATGATTAGTTGGTTTATGTATACCAAATAATCAAACTAAGTAACCTTGCTAGGTTAATTTGTTTAGCAAGGAAGTCTCATAACCTAACCAAATACTTTTCATTTTGTTAGAAACTTAGAAGTTGAAGAAAATCAAATGACATTGACCAAAACCTGTTTCGTATACATATAGGTAAAAAATAAATGAAGCAAAATACTTTCATACACTTAAATGGCGTTCATTTGAATGTTTACATTCAAAAACACGAAGAAAAGCGCAGTTTATTTAAAATATAGGTTGGTATGTCCCTGTTCTCTTAAAAACAGTAGAACTAAAGTAGGCGTTTTAACTTACCGATATTCGGTCGGATTTTCATATTATCTACCTATTTGTGTAGTGCTACTATTTTATTTTTATTCCATTCAAGTGCGTGGCCATTTCGTATATTACTTTACTTGGATATTTTTTTCAAAGAAACTAACATTTATTTACAAATAAAGTAGACAAGCAGTGAAAGTTGATTTTGTGATTTCGTATTCAATAGTTTGAACCCTTAATATTAGGTCGCCCCATACAATTTAGGTCTCAATACAAAATGGACGAGATTTTTCTATACTCATACTCAACTTTTAAATACCACAGATACAAAAAAAAACTTCTAAACTTGAGCCCCAACTTCATACTTAAAAAATGCGATGTCATAGAAATTAGACTAAACTCTGCGTACAAATAGCGTTAGCTCAAACAATTCGACCAATTTTAACCAATAAACGCTCGAAGCATTCTGACAAGCTCTGCTATTGGTCAAATTCTAAAAGATGGTTGAAGTTGAACCAATAGCGAAGAGGGTGTGCTTTCTTTCTAATAGCTATACATAGCGTTTACTAGGGTTATATATACTGTTACGCTTGATGTGCTGCCGACTGTACGAATAACTACATAGGTACCTACATAAAAAAGGAATAACATAAAGACATTTTTATTAAATGTTAAATATGTTTACATTAAAACGTAAAACAAAGAACATCTCGTTATTATATTCGAAATAAAAAGATTTTGTTTTCATTTACCTGTCTGTTTTTAGTGTATTAAATTTCCTTAATTTTGATTTCAACATTATTATAAATGTTTGAAAAATTACTTAGCAATTTAAAATAGAATAAAACTAGAAAAATGTTCACGTCCTGAGGCAGGAATCGAATTCTCGAATCATAAATCGGAATCGATTCCTGCCTCAGGACGTGAATTTTTTCTAGTTTTATTCTATTTTAATTACTATGTATTAAATTTATCAAATCAAAAGAACAAAATTCAAACATAATTTGCTATGAAAATTTGGTCCAATACAAATAAGAGATATTTGGGGCACTTGGATACACTGCTTTCCCTATTGTTAATAATAATATATTTCCACGCTCACACCATTTATCTAGCCCAAAGTAAATTTCATTAAGAACTTGTGTTAAGGATACTACACAACGGAATTATTTTACATAAGAATTATAGATATTTTGTTAATAAATTTAAATATACATATAAACAACCATGACTCGTTGACAGATGTTCGTGTTCATCACATAAACATTTGCCGCTATCAGAGGGCCTAGACAAGATGCCATTTGACAATCGGTATCGCTATCGCTAAATGAAAAATGTATAGGATTCGACACTAACTATCGAAAGTCGTTCAATGTCTTATGACAAATCCCATACATTTTTCGCTAAGCGATAGCGATTATCGATTGGCATCTTGTCTAGGCCCTCAGGACCGCTTGATATGTTGGCAGCCATACTGACCACTTCACCAAAAGGGCGTCATTGTACACCTAACTCTCGGTTTACCTTTTCTAATATAGCAAGATATTTTTAGAATTTTAAATAAAATGAAACCATTGAGTAGCACACGATGTTTTATTTTTCAAGTTACACATGAAGTTGACGAGTAGCATTTCTTTAATTATATCTAAAACCTGCTTTAGTGACCGGTTTTAATAACTTATATAATTATCTAAACTTTTCCTTGCTGCAAGGGATTGTTCGTTTGTTACGATATTGAAACCCGCCGTTAGTATGCTACTTACTACAAACAGTTGTAGATACAAACTTGGGTATTATCTGCAAGGAGTCTTGCCACAAGATCGACTTTCTTCTGCGGCTTGTGAACCGGAGACCCATATGGACGCCTTATATGGGTCTCCGGGTGGCAGCGAGGCCTATCAGAAATTAATTAGTAACAAGCATAGAAAGCTAATTTCGGACTGAAGATTTTTCAAGTGTTCATCTTGTCGAGATTTCTTCCATTGAGGTTCGATTGATGGTCCTGGGTCCTGGAGTTGGCTCCAAATTTTCTTTTTCAGAAATATCGATGTTCACAGATTTTGAACGATTGTCAGACTGTAAAAAAATAACAAATTAAATTATTTAAGATACGGTACCCACGGGAAACACAAGAACAATATCAAGGAAAGAAAATAGTAAAAAACTACCTTATTAACTAACTGATGAATCTTAATTTTTGATTTTAACATTATTATAAATGTTTGAAAAATTACTTTTACGTTTTTTTGAGTTGGGTTTAAAATAAGGTTGCTTAAAACTTTGACATGCTTATCTGGTGAAACCTAAAAATAAAGTAATATGATTTTTGTGTTGCTGCAGTTTTGTATGATAACTGCTGGTATAACTGATTTAAAAATCTAGGACAGAATGTCTCTGTATTTTAATACCAAATTAGAATACTTAAAATTTAAATTATTAAAAGTATTAAGTACTTACAGGAGAAATAGATGGAACGGAATCAGGTTACAGTATAGTTTTTATAATATGGATTATGATGTCTACGCTTTTAAAGTGGTAGCTGCATATGAAGCTAGTTCTTGAAAATTTTTTCTTAAGCGGCCGGTACAACTTCCAGCCACCGCTGCAAAAGGGGTTAATTTTTTGGGAAACTGAAAAAAAACAATAAGTAAGAATTTTTTTCACAGTGCAATACAACCGTATAAAGGTTTACTTATTGAAAACATGCTGAAATTACGATTAGAATATTATTGTGAAAAGAACCATATCTTACCTGAACAACAGTTTGGCTTTAGAAGAGGAAAAAGTGCAGTAGAAAACTTCATAACCCTTATTTCTGATATTAAAAATTCATTTCATAGTCATTCAAATACTGTGTGTGCTTTCCTTGATGTTTGTGGTGCTTTTGACAATGTGAACCCATCAATACTCATCCAGATCCTCTGTGATAATGGCATACCTGGAAAAGTTTGTAAATGGATATTTAACTTCCTTTATAACAGAACAATGTATATCAAATTCAACAATATTTTAAATGGACCTAGACAGGTATATAAAGGTACCATGCAAGGATCCACAATTTCACCATTGTTATTTGGTCTGTACACATCCCAAATTAATACATATTTAACAAACTCATCAGTCAAATGCCTCATGTTTGCTGATGATATAGTTGTATATACTATAAATAAAAATGTAAATAATGCTATTAGAAACTTGAATGATGGTATGATGCAAATTCTTAATTTTTACAACAGTTTAAAGCTTAATATTAGTGTTGAAAAAAGTGGAGCAATGATATTTTCCAAAAAATATGTACATTCAAATGATCTCCTTTCTATTTCATACAACCATAATAATATAAAATGGTTACAAAACAAGAAGTTCCTTGGAATCTATTTAGATTCAAAACTATCCTTTGAAACTCACATTAATTACTTAATAAAAAATGCTAGCAAGGGATTAAATGTTTTACGTTCTTTAGCAGGAGTACACTGGGGCTCTGATCCTCAAATTCTATCAATGTTATATAAAAGTATTGTTAGAAGCCACTTTGATTACAGTTCAGCAGCTTATATGAATGCTAATGTTAGTATCCTAAGAAAATTAGACATTATACAAAACAAGGCATTAAGAATTATCACAGAAGCCATGTGTTCCACTCCAATTAATGCAATGGAATCTGAATCCTGTATAATTCCATTAAAACTAAGACGTCTACAACTTGCGAAAAATCTATGCCTAAAATTATTAGCCACTGATAATAGTTTTGTTCTCAATAAAATTTTACCATGTGATAATCTCCCTGCAAGTTTTACTAACAATACTGACATAAGTTTTCAGGAGCTCATTTCAGGTAATTTACCAGAAATGTTAAAAATAGTTTTAAATGTAAAAAAGTATTTGTAATAATTTGCAATCCTCAAACCTTTTACCATTATTTTGTGTTGATTACTATGCAGTATTCAATAATAACATTACAATTGACTTGGAGAAACTTTCTAATCAAGTAGAGTTCCTACAATATTTACATGAAGAGCCAAATGTTTATACTGTGTATACAGATGGTTCAAAGACATCGAGTAATGTAACATCAGCATTTTATGATCCTCAAGCTAAAGTAACTAGATGTTATAAATTAGATCCTAATTTTAGTATATTCTCAGCAGAGTGTTATGCAATCTATAGACTTCTCATGTATATAAATAATGTAAATAGTTTTGATTTTCTAATATTAACTGATAGTAAAAGTGTTTTGTTAGCTCTAGATGGTAACATAAATAGATCCCATGCTAATTACATATTGTATGATATTAAGAAATTATTATTCGATTTAAGTAACAGAGGCAAAAGAATTAGATTTAAATGGATACCTTCGCACTGTGGAATCACTGGAAATGAAGTGGCAGATCAAGCGGCTCGTGGAACATGTGATAAAGATCACTCTGCAGCTGTGGCAGTTCCTTACACGGATTTTTATCAGCTGTTAAATGAAAGCATTATAAGCTTGTGGCATGCTTATTGGAAGAAAGTTTCTGAAGAGAAAGGAAAATGGTACGCTTCAATACAGATTACCCCGCCGCAAAGACCATGGTACCACAAAAGCAATATCAAGGCCGATTCAAGAAATTTTATCACAACTTTAAATAGACTAAGGTTTGGCCATTGTCGAACGCCAGCCCATCTATCAAGACTGCGCATTATTTCCAATGAAAACTGAGAATTTTGCGGATTAAATGAACTAGGTGATCTCGAACACATTATTATGAAATGTCAAAAGTTCAATGCTCAGCGTTTAGTTTTAGCAGCGGATATACAAAACATTTGTGAATCAAATAGTAGTGAAAGTGAAGTACCAAAAGAACTCGAAAAAATTTTATCTAATAATTTGTATTATAAACCTTTGTATAATTTTGTAATGAGCACAGCAGGAAAGCTTTAATGTATTTTTATATTGTAATAAGCTAGGCTTAAGGACTTGCATCCAATGCCAATAAATTATTAAAAAAAAAAAAAGGTTTACTTACTATTTAATCTTAAGAAACAAATCCGAAATTTCAAAACTCCTTTATGAAATTTCGGATTTGTTTCTTTACACGGCAGCCTACTCGACTATTAATAATTTATTTATATAAATAAATTTTTTATTAGTGCAATAAACATGTATTGTCTACCTATATACACGGACTTAGTAGTTAATGAATATTAAGGGTGACCCATCGTTTTTGCTGCTAAGCGCAAAATATCTATTTGCGAATTAATTAGATTACCGTTTATTGTATGTACCTATGTATTGTGATTGTCCATCAAGAATATTTCATTTGTTGTTACCCTACCCATGTAATATGTAAACAAAGATAAAAACTTACCCAAAAAATGAAATACCGCTACCAGCAAACGCCTCACTAGTACACCACTTTACACAATAAGTTTTCACTATTATTCACTATAAAATTTAACTTCAAATATAAATTAAAAGCATGCAACGTGCAGAAATACGATTTGAAAGCGCTAGATTATAGGCCTTATTGTTTATCGAAACGTCATGATTGTTGCTATGCGTAATTTATAAATTGTTACTGATTGCTACTATTCTTTTAATTTTTCTTTTTTTAATAACATAGCAAATCAATATAAATATAAACATTTACTTAGTTTATAATTAGACCCCTATTTATTACAATTAACTCATCAGCCAAAATTTATTGAGGGAGTTACCAGAAAAGTATAAAAGCTACATTTATTTTAAATTATTAACACTAGCAATTGCAAGAAAGAGACACACTCCCATAATGTCGGTGTCCTGCTCGGAACGTTTTCCTCTTTTGATAAATTACAATGAAATATAGATCTTATAACCATAACGCTAAGTTATAATATTCATTTCATGATAATTTTTCGTGAGCATTCCAGTTATGTTATAAGTTCCTTGCTCAGACCTTAGTCTCAGACATAGATACAACAATTGTAAAACGTCAATGTCGTCTATTGTCTTGTCAAATATTTTTTAATAACTAGGCACGGGGTTGATTTGGTTCAGCTTACGACTATTTTGCAATAATATTTTATTGTAAATGCTAGAAGAACATGGCAAATTAGTTTCTGCACTTGTTTCTGACTAATAATAATGATTTCAATTAATTTTTTACTATATTTTGTCAGAGAAACTTGGATAAGAAGCTTAGAATTCTTGCATACACTTTTCAAAATTACTCAAAAATGCCGGGGTATTAAAATGAAAAAAGGGTATATTCAAGATCCTCTGAGCATAAGCTTTCGCATAATATATAATTTATCGTGGGGGGCTTTTGAGTACCAATATCGAACATCTCCTTTAACAAAATTTAAGATTGCTAAACATTACATATATAAACAAATGAAGTCATTGTCTGAAACAAAAGTTAGTTACATCCGATAACTCTAAATAATACATTAATAACACATGTCTAATTAAGTCATACAAGTTTCAGCTTCCTTACAAAATAAGCATGTTTTACAGAATTAAGAGGTTTTGTGAAAATATCAGCAATATTTTCATTGGTAGGAACATAAGACATAATAAACCTTTTCTCATCAAATGCATCTTTAATAAAGTGAAATTTGATGTCGATGTGCTTAGTTCGCTTACTGTTTTCATTGCACTCTATCATCCTAATCGCACTTTGACTGTCTATTAGCAGATGTGTCTCAACGTCTAAGTAGTTAAAGCTGCTTAAAATACCTTGTAAATATAATAATTCAGCAGTTGTTGTCGCTGCGGCAACATACTCCGCCTCGGCAGAAGATAAAGACACGGTACTTTGCTTTTTAGTAAACCAAGATATGAGATTACCACAATAGTAGATAGCACAGCCACTGACACTTTTTCTGTCGACTTTATCAGAAGCCCAATCTGCGTCGCTATAAGCTAGAAGTTGCTTCTTACCTGTACTGCGTGTGTAAGTCAAACCTTTATTAGATGTCGCCTTTAAATACCGCAGAACTCTTTTGGCTGCTGTCCACAAAGTTTTGGTAGGCTTATCTAAATACTTACTAAGAAATGAAGTCGCAAAAGTTATGTCTGGACGAGATGTTGTCGAAATATAAGTAAGGCATCCTACTAGTTCTCTATAAGGAACGTTATGTATTACTTCCTCCTCTGAACTTATATTTATTTGTTCCATAGGTGACAGAACTCCTTTACAATCGTCCATCCCGAATCTCTTCAAAACTTTTTCTATGAGTCTTTCCTGTTTTACTGTCAATTCACCGTCTTTTCTTAGTATCTCCATGCCCAAGTATTCTCTTACATCACCTATCTCCTTCACATTGAATTCCTTTCTCAATGCTTTTATTATAGGTTCGTGGTCTCCCATGACTAGTATGTCATCGACCCAAATAAGAATCCATGTTTTTGAATTTGAACTTATATACAAACAGAAATCATACTTCGAACTTATGAAATTATGTAAAATTATAAATTTATGAAACCTCTCATTCCAGCACTTAGGAGCTTCTTTCAGCCCATATAACGATCGCTTTAACCTTAGAACTTTATTTCCTCCAGTCTTTACAACTTCAGGTGGTTTTATGTACACTTCTTCAGTTAAATATCCATTTAAAAACGCTGTAGGGACGTCAAGTTGTTTCAAGGGAAAATTCTCTTGTGCTGCTATGGAAGCGCGCTGGGCCCATAACCTTTTGAAGAATAACCAGCGATGGTCGAGCCGAGCAAAAGATAATCAATGAAATACTTGTATCACTTCAACATTGTATATTAGCTCTGCTTCTTACAACGAATATTTTCCACGATAGCTAAGAGCCACCGCACATATACAATTTCAAATCGTACAACTAAATTGCGTGCTTTTATAGGCCGCACACTTCGTCGACTTAGTTGGTGGACAGTGTTGCTAGCGCGGTGAAGTCTGCGATAAAATGCGGAAAAACAACGCACTTCTTAACTTAAAAAAAAGAAGACGAAAACAGAACAAAACATTTAGGGTGCATCCGATATTAAGTGACAGATTAGAGCGTGGGAAACATCATACCTTACATTCCTAACTGAGATGCTACCCAGATAAGTTTTTTAACGGCTTGCCTTTTTTGGACTTGGTCGATCAGCAGTTCTATTTTTAATTTGTTACAAGAAGAGAATGCAGAGATCGACTGGCTGCGGCGGCTGCGTGCCCGTCGGAATAAATCCAAGCGTGGGGAAATCACGCGCACGGGTCTGGTCACACTGCATCTTAGCGTGCGACTGACCAACTAAGTTGTTATAGTGTGCGGGCTATCGGCCGATAGTTGGCCAATTATTTAGTTGATCGACTTAGTTGATATAATGTGCGGGCTATCATAAGATTCTATGCCTATTAGACATTCTGCGATTTAGTTGTACGATTTGAAATTGTATATGTGCGGTGGCTCTAGCATATCAGTCAAAATTATTCTCTTCATAAATCCATAAACAAATAATCCAATAGACAATATTCCTAACAGGTTCAGCCTACGACTATTTTGCAATTATATTTTATTGTAAATGCTAGAAGAAGATGGCAAATTCGTTTCTGCACTTGTTTCTGACTAATAATAATGATTTCAATTTATTTTTTACTATATTTTGTCAGAGAAACTTTGATAAGAAGCTTAGAATTCTTGCATACACTTTTCAAAATTACTCAAAAATGCCGGAGTATCAAAATGAAAAAATGGTATATTGAAGATCCTCTGAGCATAAGCTTTCACATAATATATAATTTATCGTGGGGGGCTTTCGAGTACCAATATCGAACATCTCCTTTAGATAGATTTCAAAGAAACCATAGACAAATTTAGACGGCATGTATTGTATGTAACTAAAAGGTTATTAGAATACTCCCAAGAAGTATTAAAATGTGTTACGCCAGCATTTTAATGCAATAAAAGAAGAATCAAAGAAATACTGAAGGCATGGCTGCATGCGCAATATTTCCTTTTGCCTTGCTTTTTTGGGGAGAATTAATTAAAAAAAAAATGTTCATTGGGAGAGTGTTTGGCGGGATTTTGTGGTGTCAGTCAAGATTTTTATTACAATAATTAAAAATTGTGTCGGAGCGAACGTTATGTTATAAAAGTGGTTGACTTTTATAAAACAAGTGTTTGTGTTGACGTACTCCTAAAAGATTATTAGAATAAAAGTGATTATGGTATGATATACGATGAGAACTTTTCTATCTACTTCATCAAGTAGCATCAAATGACGCGAAATTTATGATGACAGTCTTGTCATCATAAATTTCGTGTCAAATACTCCCAAGGTGCATTGAAATGTATAACACCAGCATTTCAATGCAATAAAAGAAGAAAATAAAAAAGTAATATACTGAAGACAAGGCTGTATGGGCATTAGCTTCCGTTGCCTTCCCATTACAGGTAGAATGAATTAAAAAATATATGTTCATTACGACAAGCAAAGGCCTATCCATACACCTAATTATTTTATCATTTCTGCAGATATTAAATTGTAATGAATTTCAATACTTCTTGGGAGAGTTTAGCGCCAAATATATGATGCCAGTCTTTATGATGCTACATGCTACTTTGATGAGATGGATAACGACAATAAAATTCTCAACGTCTTTCACATCCAATTCAGTTTTATTAAAACGCATCAAAACATTGAAATGTGATGACTATGGTGTTTTTCGGAATTGATCTTCAACTTGATATGTCGATGTTAACGACATTTCATTAATGTCAAAACATTGATATTTTCCCGCTAAACATCGATATTCACGCAACAACGATTATTATAAAAAATAAAATATCTATGCATATGCCTTTGCCATAATTTTAAAAAAGTAACATAGCACGCTGTCGACCATAGACAAAAGAGGTAGGAACTTTTGTGAGTGATCGATTTTACACCGGCCTCCTAAACTTCTCAACGGCATTTTTCTTTGTTTGATCGTACGCGTGTGGACAATATAAAGACAACAACCGCGCGTCCGCGTATTGTTGTTTGAAATGGCGAACACGTTTCGCGCGGTGACGATATCCGCCGTCAACAATGACGGCGCCCTGACGCCGCGCTTCAATGTCCCCACAAACGTAAACGTGGATTATGATCCACAAGGGCTCAGTGTTAAAGTGATCCGTGCAGACCCCGTGTTAGCCCAAGAGGTGCTTGAATTCCCCGTCCACAGCCAAAGCGAGTGTTCACGAGTAGCCGGCCAGTCGTATATTTTCACTATCGACAATGAAACCCTATTTTTCAAGTTCGCATCGGAGGGTGACTGTCAGAACTTCCATCTGCTTGTTAGTAAGATCAAGGCTGGCCGTTCGACTTCAGTGTTTACAGTGCGGACAGAGGACTCTTCGGCGATGCAATATTTCCAGTTTTATGGATACCTTAGTCAGCAGCAAAACATGATGCAGGATTACGTACGGACTAGTACGTATCAACGTGCTATCTTATCGAACATTAATGACTTTAAGAACAAAGTGGTGCTAGATGTTGGAGCAGGTTCAGGTATACTCTCGTTCTTCGCAGCGCAGGCAGGTGCGCGGAAGGTTTACGCCGTAGAAGCTAGTAACATGGCGCATCATGCCCAGGCATTAGTGCGTGCCAATGGACTCCATGATCGTATCACAGTAGTTGCAGGTAAAATAGAAGAAATTGAACTACCCGAAACTGTTGATGTTATCATATCAGAGCCTATGGGATACATGCTGTACAACGAACGCATGCTAGAAACTTATTTACATGCTAAAAAGTGGCTAAAACCTAATGGCAATATGTACCCCACTCGTGGAGATCTTCACATAGCACCCTTTACCGATGATGCTTTATTTATGGAGCAATACAACAAAGCCAACTTCTGGTATCAAACATGCTTTCATGGGGTTGACTTGAGTGCTTTACGTACTGCAGCAATGAAAGAATATTTTAGACAGCCTATTGTAGATACTTTTGATGTTCGCATCTGTATGGGTAGATCTGTGAGACATGTAGTAGATTTCCTCAATGCTCACGAGACAGATTTACATCGAATTGAAGTTCCTTTCAGATTTGAGCTGACACAGTCTGGAACTTGCCATGGCTTAGCATTCTGGTTTGATGTGTTGTTTGCAGGCAGCACACAACACATATGGCTGTCTACAGCACCAACAGAGCCACTGACACATTGGTATCAGGTTCGCTGTTTATTAGAAACACCAATCTTTGCAAAACAGGGTCAAGTTTTGAGTGGTCGTGTACTTTTATTAGCTAACAAGAGGCAGAGCTATGATGTAACAATGGACATTAATTTGGAGGGAACTAACATTTCCTCATCAAATACATTGGATTTAAAAAATCCATACTTTAGATACACTGGAGCTCCAGCTGCACCCCCTCCGGGTGTCAACAACACATCACCAAGTGAAACATACTGGAACTCTATTGAGTCAACTGCCACTCTAAGCAATGGGCAAGGAGTTATTCTTTCAGATGGCACTCAGCAATACTGCTCAACACCTGACCAGACTATTACTTATGGAGCCCATCCAAACATGATCAAAACTGTAATGCTGCAAGAGGAGTTCATCAAGAGGATTGGGATAAGTCAGAATGGTGACATATAATCCGCGAAGACGCGCCGAGCGCGCCTCCGAGCAATGAAGAGACGTCGACTTGACCGGTTGTGAGAGCAATCTTCCGTTCAGACTATATAGTGTTTAGGCAGACTGTAATTTATTTCAAATAAACATCACAGTGGAAGGAACTGCACTGTATTTAATACTAGAATTTGCGGCTGGCCTTGTAAATTAAGAAACAAAAGTGAAAATAATATGCAATAAGAACTTTAGCGGCATTTGGTGGATGTTTTGTTTAAACAATTGAATGACGCTTACTAGTGTAATTTAAATTGTGGGACTTAAAGAATGAGCCAGAGTATTGTATGTTCACTGTGTTTGTATATTGCATCATCACAACCACCCAATTAAGTAATCTTTTCAGATACCATAAGGCCCTACTGAAAATAGAAATTCAATGTAAATATATTGTTTTCATAGGAACTAATTGGCAACTTAAATTGGCCAAAAACCATAACACAGTGTGTTCACTTATGGAAACCTACATTGTCAATGTTTATGTGGCAATTTACGACATATTAATGTTGGAACACAGATAAAATGAGCTATGGCAGCTCTGGATAAGTGATTAACAATCAAAGTACATTTAGGATAAGCAATATGTGCTGAATTTTAAGATGACGCTAATCATTGTCAATACTCATTTATCATTATTAGGTTTGGCTCAATCATAGTTAGGTGAATATAAAAAGTTTAAAAGTGATGTGAAACAACCATGGCCCTAATCAGTTGAGTGTGATTTCTGATAATTCCTGATGTCTGCCAATGTAATCGAGAGATTGTGGATTACATCTTATACTGTAGTTAATATTTTTATATGACACAACTAGCCATATCTATATATTATTATTATGTAAAACAGTTCTGTAAATATAGGGTTAATGTCTCTTATATTTTCAGTTATAAGAAATCAGTATTGGTTTATGTTCCATTTCTCTGTACATTGTCTAGTGGAATGTTTAGTTGTAAACTACAGACCTGCACTGCCTTAAAATTGTTTTTTATATATTTAATTATATTTAAACTATAAAATCAATGGAGAAATTGTGTTAAATAATTAATATTTGCTTGACAAGGGAATTAACTAGGCAACAAAATAATTTGTTGTATTTGGTGGTGCAAAATCATGTTATTTTTAAGAATCAATTGTTGAGATCCATTTGTATTAATCATGTTGTGATGTAAACCCCAGTTTCAACATTCTCTAAATAAAATAGAAGTAAATAGAATAAAATCTGGTGCTGTTATCATTTTGCACAAAAATTGTTTTTTTTGCATAACATTTCTACCTCATGATTTGGCAGACAATTGGATGTTGACTAGCTACTGAAATTTCAAAAGTAAAGTAATCTGTTAGGGTTGCCAATTTTAAACTTTACGGAGCTTGTAATGTTGGTTGATAGTATAGCAACTCAATAGTTAAGGTGTAGCAAAGAGCAATAAGATAAATGCAAAGTAATTTGTCTATCACTTCGCTTGGCTTTAAAATAAAATAAATGACATGTCCTAAATTGTATGATACATACCAATATGTATTTACTAGTATTAACAACTCCCTCTTGTCAAATATGGAGTAACATGATTTGAGAGAGGGTCCAGTAGATTAAAAGGAAATAATTCCCTTTAATAATTGCACAAAGCTAAGTGAATTATCATATGGTAAACAGGAAATCAAATTGTGAGAGGTATTTATAGCTGTTGGTATCCCACCCCTATTAACACTTTCCTTCCATAATTTAGAGTGTAAAAATTGATTTCTGACATCAATACTACTGCGTTGCTAAATTATCAAATAAGTTGGGGTCCTTGCTATCATATCAGAATGGATTTGAGAAGATTAATGTGCTTATGGACAATTTTAGCATTATATGATAGGATGTTAGTAGTAGTGCTCACATAAATTTTAGTTATGTTAATAACTTAGGATTTTTGGCAACCCTTTCCAAAATTATATTCCTTGAGAAATGTATAGAGCCAAAATCACTTGCCATTATGTTCATAAAGGATACATTATAAATGTGACATGTTCGTAAAGAATTGGGCATACAGTATGTACATAGTACAGTCATCAAGGGATTAAAATGAAGATGGTAAAAATTATTGGAACTCATGTCCCATATATACTTATAGTACTTTGATATTTAGACCTACCTAAGAGAAGTACCTACCTATTTGAGTCATTGTAATTTACAAAAGAATGGTTCTTCCTCGCAATAGACACATTCAAGATGCATTGCTCATAAAACTGGGTTTGAATTTAAACCCAAACTCTCGATTGAAATAGACCTAGAGCTGTGTTCACAAATGAAAAGTTGTATCAATTTCTTGTTTTCTGTATGCCCAAACTCTTAAGGGATATTCAAAGATGCAGTTACCATAAAATGGAATATTATTCTACTGAGTCCATTATAAAAGACTGCATTACTGTTTGGTTATTCCTTGATATTTCATCAAATAGAAAGCAATACTTAGAATGTACTCTAGAAATTAGAGATAAGGACTATAAGTAATATAAAAGTGCTGTGAAGATCACGACCGTTGGTATTAGTAGAAGCTTCAACTCAGAATTGGGTATAAAACTGTTTCATCAGAGCTGGCAAGAACGCATTGAAATAGGCTAAAACAATTGTTACTATTGATTCATGCATTAGAGCCAGTTTTTGATGATACAACCTGTAGTCAAAGTATGGTATCACTATTGTCTTCTTTCTCGCTTTTATACCAAATGAGCGAGATGGTCGTTTTGAGTGGTGACACTGATTCTATGCCGTTCAATATTTAATTCGGCTAGAGCAGATCCAATGTTGCCGACCTAAGTTTTTACTTAAAGGGGTTAATCTGACCAATACTCGCATTTTTATCTTGCCTTAGGAAATACACTGCGTAAAGGTTTGCATATAAACTTGCGAGATTGTTTGAAAGTTCAACTACAATCTACCTAAGTATTTATTCTAAACTAATAAGGAAGTATTTCCTTGGACAAAATAAAATTATAGTTTTTTGACTAGCCAGATTACGTAACTTAAATATAATATTAGTTGGCTTTAACTTGAAAGTTAAAACTTGTGGCTTATAACTGTTTTTTTTATTTAAACTAAACAAATGACTTGTCCCCATTTGGCGTTAAGCGGAAAATGGAATTCAAATTCTCATATAAATTTGACAAGGGATTGTGTAGGTACTTTTAAATTGAAAGAGCATAATATATAGGTAGTTACGTAATTAGCGGCCAGTCCTGATCCTCTTATTTCATTGACTAGCTAACTTTATTCTTTATATGTCGCCGCCATCTAGTTAATTCGCCGTTTAATCGAAAGCCTAGCCCGTTGATTAAACGCCGGCATCCAAGTAAATGCCTAGGCCGATAGTTGATTGATCTAGACTCGCTCATTATTTAACAACATTGCGTATTGAAAGTCAGCTCAATTAGATGCCGATCGTCTTTTACTGAAGAGTTTTAGGTGGATTGTTAGGTTCAAGGTTATTTTATTTATGACCACTTAAAATCAAAACTATTTCGGTTAGTGGTCATAAAAAATAACCCTGAACTTACCAATCACACAAAGAGTCACAAAAAAGCTCTTTGACTCAAACGACCTGCCTAGGCGTCCAATTAAATGGCTGACAAAACTGACCCCCAATTCCTAGGCCTCCAGTTAAGCGGCTTATTCAACTCGACTGCTGCGACATATATGTGACTTAATTTCTATTTGATGTAAGTTAACCAACGGCTACAATATTTAAAGGAATTTGGGCTAAAAGTTTTTTCTTTTGTAAATAAGAACAATAAAGTTAAGGTTTGACATTTAGTTTTCATAATAAGCGCTAAGGTTGTGTATAGTTGAATTGATTTGAATCATGAACAGTGATCGCTAAGCTAATGATTACTGTGCACTTTTTAACTGATTCAATATGTCCGCGTCTTGATTACAGCTTTAATTCTCGTATGAAATTTATTTCACAATAAGGTTATATAAATACAATCAATTTATATAGACATAATCAGTTAAAGAGTTCGCTAGTGTACATAAGTGTGTTAATAATGCAGTAATGTTTTTGGATTGGATTGAATTTATTGCTTAATTTAATTTCACAATCACGTAAAGTACAGTCGCCCTCAAAATTATGTCAGCTTTCAGAGTGCTCGTGAGTTACTATGATGTTGTAGAAAAGCAACCGGTTTTACTACATTATGGTGACCTGTCTCTTGTCAAAGATTTAAGGGATGCTACAAACAATATACGACTCTATCATTGCAGTGTTAGAATTGCTTTTCTGAAACAGTGCCAGTTTTTGACGGCCGGCTGGTCGACAGGCTACTCGGTCAAGGGGTCCCGGGCTCGAATCCCGGTAGGAACAAATGTTTGTATGATGAGTACGAGCATTTGTTTACGAGTCATTGATGTTTAAATGTTTATTTCTAATATTTATATACATATTATTATCATTATTTTTCCGTTATCTAGTATCCATAACACAAGCTCTTAATGATGCTTACTTTGGGCTGGATAAAAGGTGTAAGTGTATGAATATTATTATTATTAAAGTGCAGATATTTTTGATCACTGAGTGCTCACATGATTCACATGATTCTGATGCTGACTGTACCGTGTCTTTGTTGATTTCAAATATTACTTTGATTATTTTGGGAGGTCTTGCCATTTCTTTTTAAGTGCTTATCAAGGTATTTAATTCAATTTAAAGTAGTTATCTATGTTAAAATCACCATGGAATACCTAGCTCTCAGTTGTAATTCGAAATACGTAAGTCAAGGAAACAATACCGCGAATACGGATATACCTACGACCAGATAGTAGAGTCATCTAAAATTACTGTCCATGCCCCTAAAATACTTATTTAGACATGTCTAGTGATGACAAATATGAAACAACTAATTTATTCACATGGCATGTTTTAGCGTGAGAATAATTTATAATTCCTTTTATTATTTGATGGGAATAAAAGAACAGTGAATTTAGTTTTAGTAATGAACACGCCGGCAGACAAGTTAAGCTTTTGATATTTGTGTGTACCTTAGTACATAGCAAATTAATAATTAAAATAGCCGACTATTGACTTGGTCTTTCAAACGTTTTCACCGTTAATACAGTCTATGCATTGCTAAACAAAAATTTCTCCCAGTGATTCGATATAAGATTAATACTTTAGTACCGTCAGCAAACACCAATAAGTAACGAAGAAATTAGAAGTAGCTCAACCCGACAGAATCACAAACAAAAATTGATCGTGTCTGATTAGTGTGTTGTTGTAATTAATAATGTATTTATGACTCGTTGCTGACCGTACCACGTCACACCAACTATTATTAGATTATTACTGTATGAGCGCAATAGTGGATGCGACATAGTAATAGTACTAAATTATTAATCTGCTTTTGAGCTCGACTGTACATTAAACCATTTTATTTGACTGTGCTTTAAAGTCAAGCCAAGCCATCCTGTCATACTTTTGTATAAATAAGCGGTTCCACCAATTAAAGTTAATTCTTAATGGTTTTAAAAGCAACATTTGGAGTTAATAATTGATTTAAAATTTACTACCAAAAATATATAATAATATCGTTAGGTATGTATTTATTATTAAAAATATTACTGCATTTTTAATAAATTAGCCCTTAAGTGACAATTATGTAGAACAATTTATTTTGTTTAGGGGACAAATATTTTTCAACAATTATTTGCTTGTAAATTTTTGTACAGGTATTGTAAACTGACTGTACCTAAACTTTATTCAGTCATCTGTGGGCGACAGCTATCTTATACAGTTTGTTCGAAACAGAAAGAGATAGCTTCTCCCTTATTGGTTGCGGTTGATAATGTGATACACTGATCAATTCAGTATTTTTCTGTGCACGTCCGATTTTTATTTGTATGAAGTGTATGCATCTCTTATGACGTTACATGAAAGTTTGGACGGCAATTATCCGTAATTATATCAAGTAATTCTAATCACAAGTCATGTAGTTTGATTTATTATGATTTCCTTAGTTTTGCCCTTTTTAAGTTTTACAAAGCTAAGTAATATTTTGCAATGACTACAATACGATAAATTCGTAGAAAAAGTTCAGACAAGTTCATAGAAACTATTTATCACTTTCTTTAATTTCAGGATGACGAGTAAAACCAAAAAATAACTCAATAAAATTGTGTATTCTCAATAAATAATATGTACAATTTTATATTTATAAGTTCATTATAACTAAATGAAACGTTCCAAATGACGACAAGTGGATTTTCTGTTAGCCGGAAGACCGGTCTTATTCCGTCGTAATAACTGCGATATTTGCAGCGCTAGTGTAGGTTTACTAAAGTTCAAAGGTGCTTTTTTAATGAAGTACGTTTTAAATTGAGTACGCTTGTCGTTTTACGCTATGGGCATTTTTTTAATGGTGACATTTTTCTCTGAGAACAAACCGATCCGAATTTGACCATTATCACTTTGCAAAGCATCAGTTATAATAATTATGTTTGCGAAACATATTCGATAAACCTACATTTTCACTTGTAACCCCCTATTCTTTGCTATCTTTTTCCTATACATATTGAGAGAAAGATATATATAACAATATGCACTTGAATAAAGTTTTATAGTGTATCTTCAGAGTCTGCCCCATTGCCAATAAATAAAACAAAATAATATTTGCTAGTCTACACTAGATGGCGCTGTTTTCAGATGACAATTGACAGCAGTAAGCAATGCAACATTTTTATAGTTATATAATCTGTGGTGTAATCTATTTATTTATTTAACAAAGGTTTAGACCTGCCTTTAGCACGTTAGCTTAGCTTCAAGCATTCAAGGACGTTAGGAATCGTATCGCTTTTATATTTACACAACATTCTTAGTAAATTAAGTTTCTTTTCATTCGTTTTAGACGACTCCAACTCGTATAGTGTACAGAGGTTGATCAGTAGGCTCTCGTTTAATCCTCTCTCGGGGTCGGAGTTGATGGCTTTTTGCAGTACTGCAATGGCTTCTTTCAGACGACCCATGTAAAGAAGACATACTGATATATTGTTTGCTACCTGAAAAAAAATATGTCATTTTAAATTATTTTTTATTTATGACAGGGGTTGTCAACAAGACTTTGTAGATGGTAGGCCCGTATGCAAGGTCGTCTGGGTAGGTACCACCGCCTTTCTTATTTCAGCCGTGGAACAGTTCTATGTGTTTCGGATTGAAGGGAAAGTTAGACAGTGTAATTGCTGGGCATGGAAGGCATTTAATCTTAGGCCTCAGGATGACAACGCACCTGCAATATCAAGTGATTTCTCCTTGTTATTGCAGGTGTCTATAGGCGGCAGTGACCGTTAACCACCTGGGTTAGCTTATTTGTCATGTAGTTGTATAAAAAACCTATACGTAAAAATAAAATAGAGTTGTGATGTCAGCGCATAGAGGACAGTTCCGTATCCAAATATAACGCTTTTACAAAGGATTCTGGCGACATTATTCACCGCGAGAACACATTACAAAGTTATATAGCTGCGGTCTTCTGTAAGGTGAAGTGCTAGGACATCATTATCATCACCAGCCTATGTCCCACTGCTGGGCACAGGCCTTCCTACATGGGAGAAACACATGAGTTTTGGCCATAACACCACCACGCTGACCCAATGCGGGTTGGTGGGTTAAAGCGGTTGTAGTAACAACCGGGAACAACGGTTTAACGTGCCGAAAAGCATGGAGGAGTCGATCCATCCCGGGACCGACCATGGCGAAAGTTGCTTTGTTTTCGCTATCGAAACCAGAGCTCTAAACCACTACCACCGAGCTCCTCGCTATTTTGAACATGCTCTGGGTGTAATTCAGAGAGGGCGGTAGCATCAGAGATGGGAGAATGGGTTGAAGATAACCGCAGGTCCATTCTGGAGAAGGGCAGCACTTAATACAGCGCATCTGGAGGAGGATTTTGCCAAAACGCACGCCGAACAAGGGCACATAAAATGTATACAGTGCGGTGCCGCCAATACGACAATAAATTGTAACATTGGCTATATTAGTTCAAAGAAACGGTTTGCCACCTTTAAAATCATCTTCATTTGATAATTTCATGCCATTTGTATGAAAAAATATAACATTGGCAACATTATTTCATAGAACTGTCATGAAATCATCAAATGAATAAGATGCATTTGAAAACGGTGGTAAAATTTATTGGCATATAGACGGCACCACCCTGTATGTATAAAATAAATACCTATAAATCTTCTGTAAACTGGTTTAAGGGTATAAATAAATTGTAATTCTGTGCATGATTAAATAATAATATAACAATATTTTTACTCTCACACCTACTTATTACCTAGCCCAAAGTAAGCATCATTAAGAGCTAATAAATAACATTAGAAATCTAAATAAACACATAAATCGTAAACAAACGCTCGTACTCATCATACATACATTTGCTCCTACCGGGAACCTGGGACCTATTGATCGAGTAGCTCGTATAGGCCAGCCGGTCGTCAAAATACGTAAACAATTTCTAAATCTCACCATAATATTGGTGGGCTCCTGGTCGGCCGCTTTGACGAAGTTGCCGTAAGCCTCCTGGTACTTCCCGTTGGCGATGTCGATCAGACCCATGTCCACGTACTCCCTGACGTCCGGGGTTGGGCATCTGACGAACAAATAGCTAATTCAGGCGTATATAAAAAAAAATCTAAACTAGAAAAAATACATCTTAGTCTAGAATGCCTCTCTAGAATGGTCTAGAATAGAATAGAATAAAATTTTATCGTATAACTGTGTATAAAAGGTCTTAAAATATAAATAGTGCGTACAACAGTTTTATCCATTATTACTTAATCTAAATTGAGTAATTAAACTTAATAAGGTATGTAAAACAATTTTTAATTCTAAGTTTCATCATTATAAAATTCACTTAAACTGTAATATGCTTTTGAAATCAGCCAAATTTTTAATTTAATTTGGAATTGTTTTCCTTCTAGTTGTTTAATACTAACAGGCAAATGATTAAATATTTTTATTGCACTGAAGTAGGTACTCTTATGGTACATTGTGTTGTTACATTGTGGTACATAGAAATCAAATTGATATTTTGAGCGAACATTACGACAGCGAATTTTATGTATAAAGTTTTCTGTGTACAATATAGGAAAAAATATGTAAAATATGTAGAACAGAGTTCAATTGTCAATTTTATTTTTATTTGCTTTATTAAATTCAGACATGACAGACGGAGAGACTTGACGTTGTTAGTTAATATATTTTTTGTAATAGTTATAAGAATGTGTTTTTTGACGATTTAAAAGTGCTTCTTTGTGGCCTATTTAAATAAAATATTCTTTCTTTCTTTCTTATTGCGTGGTGCGTTTTTTCCATAAAAGAATGTTTATAGAAAAAACTGCAACACGGCCAAATATACCAACATCATGTCGCCTATGTCACTTTGGTGACATTCAGTTGACTTATAAGTTGCACGCCATATTGAATTACGGTGAAATCGACGAAAAATTTTAACTTTTGTACAAACACACTATGCATGAAAACGAATTTTCCGGATTCAGGAGATTTTACCTGACTTTTTGAAATACATACATACATATACCTGGCCGGATATGCAACATCTCCTTTATTTAATACAAATATCCAATCGGCGAAATAGTCAATTAACAGGCTCCTATACCTATGAATAGATGCCTGATAACTTACGGAGCCGGATAACTCATTAATAATATTAATTTTATTGTATACTAGCTACCCCGCAATCATTGTTTTGCCATAAAAAAAAATACATTGTAGCCGATTCTCAGACCGACTGAGTATACATATAAAAGTTAATGAAAATCGGTCAAGCCGTTTCGGAGGAGTATGATAACTAAAACTGTGAGTCGAAAATTTTATACATAAAAGATGGATCTTACTTTGTTACGATGCGAGGTGGTTTCATATTTTGTGTTACACCATTGAGTTTGTATATAAAGCATTATACATCTTTTTGAAAAAGGAATACGCACAAAATTGTAACTCTCTCTATCAATAATTGGACCAATGTTTCGAATGTTAACTTTTACTTTTAACTGTCATTATTTTTAATAAATGCTTATCTCATATTATTATTGTGTTAATTTTTTCGCAAATGGTACGAAAAGTAGAGTATTTTCCTCGGTGATAAAGCTGTCTTAGTCTTGGGTGAACTTAAATCCCTCGCTACACTCAGGACTCGTCTTAAATCCCTCGCTTCGCTCGTGATTTAAGTTTTTAACACCCTCGCTACGCTCGGGAATAAACCTCGAGTTCTTCGTTACACTCGCGATTTAAATCGTCACCCGCGACAGAAGACACTGCTTTATCCCCTTGTTTAATAATCTACTATTATATACTCACATGAGACGCAGCGTTGGTAGGCCCCCCACAAGGTGGACCGACGACCTGGTGAGGGTCGCGGGAAGCCGATGGATGCGGACAGCGCAGAACCGATCAGTATGGAGATCTTTAGGAGAAGCCTATGCCCAGCAGTGGGCGACTCTCAGTTTTTTGTTGAGTGTATATGTGTATGTTAATTGAATTGCATAGGGTAAAGCCCATACAGCCAAAAATTAATTGTTCTCAATTGCTTTTTGTGTCTTTATTTAAATGTGTGTGTATGAGATGTGTCTGATTGTATGTTTCTTATTTATATATATGTAAGTAATGTATTGCAAGTCTAATATATTTATTTTTATGGAATTTTAAGTTTATTATAACACATCTCACACCCAAGGCCCTATCATAATAACAGCGCATAATAATATTGTTTCTACTTTTTCTGTGTTTTTAATGTCTAAGTTTCATGTTGTATGTTTCTTTGTTTAGTGTCTGTCGATAAAAATATTTTTCTTTCTTTCTCTCGGCTGAAATGATGATGATGGTGATGATGATACTCACATGTGTTGCCTGGCTTCTCTCGCTATTTCTAGATGCGACACTGCCGCCCTGACATGCCCAGCGAGCAGCCACAGCCGGCATAAGGCGCTGGATATCGCCCGCTTCTGTCCTTGAGAGGTCGCTTGGTGAAGGAGGGTAGTTAAAATCTTTCCTGCTAGGCGGTAGTCCTGGAAAACATTCATTTATGAATTAATGTACACGCAAAATGTTAAAATATACAGTAACTACTGCCGCCTGAGTGGATGGCGGTTATCCGAAAAATAATTAGTTTATGTAGGGTCGTCTGGGTAGGTACCACCGCCTTTCTTATTTCAGCCATGAAACAGTTGGCTGTATTTCGGATTGAAGGGAAAGGTAGCTAGTGAAATTACTAAGCGTGGAAGACATTTCATCTTTGGCCTCGGGATGACAACGCACCTGCAATATCACGTGATTTTTATCCGACTTCAAAAAAGAAGGAGGTTATACGTTTCACTGTATGTATTTTTTTTGTGTGTATATTCGCCGATTTCTCTGTCAATTGTGAACCGATTTTCAAAATTATTTTTTCATTCGATAGAGTACACTCCAATGGTGGTGCCATTGTCACCAAGTCAGGATCTGATGATGGGGTCCCAGGGAAATCGAGCGCAAACCAAAATTTTTATAAGCAAATGTGACATGTTATAATTTTTTTTTCAAAGTTATTCAAGTATCTGCTTCTGTTAGTCATCATCTCATGTTGATGAGCTGATGATGGAAGGTACAACTCCTTAACGGTTAGGAGTTAGAAGATAATTCTTTCACTGTGTATTTCAACCAAGGACTGCATGAGAGACAGACAAGTTGATAGTGCTGACGGTCACTCATCTTGTCATGACCTTAGGAAATCACTTAAAAATATGAATAATTTTTGTTTTATAATAATAAATCCGACTTCAAAACACTAAAAAGGAAAAAATAATTAAATTTCAGTACCTAGGTACCTACTTACCTCATAAAATGTATTTTTTGGAGTTGGTGCTTCACTTTCTATTGTCTCTGGAAACAGCTTAGCACCAACTCCAAAAAATACATTTTATGAGGTAAGTAGGTACCTAGGTACTGAAATTCAATTATTTTTTCCTTTTTAGTGTTTTGAAGTCGGTTTTATTTTTGTTAAATAATTTTTTACCTTGTTAGAGTCAGCTTGTTTGTCATCTAGTTATTAAAAAAATGTATACCTGTCTCTTTCTTAAATAACTTATTATGAAAAATTTTTTAAACTAAAATTAAATCCGACTTCGAAAAACTGAAAAGGATAAAATAATTAAATTTTAGTAGGTACTCATGCCCTAGAAACATAATTTTGGAGTCGGTGCTTCACTATCTATTGTTTCTGGATACAACTTAGCACCAACTCCAAAAATATGTTTCTAGGGGATGAGTATCTACTAAAATTTAATTATTTTATCCCTTTCAGTTTTTTGGAGTCGGTTTCTTTTCACAATTTTTAGTGATAACTTTCTAAAGTCAAAGCTAGATGGGTGACCGTGAGCTTATATTGTTTTCTACTATCGTATCATTACACTAAAAATTCATAGGAAAGCAAAAATTCGCAATTTCGCATACGTAGATGATTTAATTTTTCCAGTTTTTTTTATTTAAAAACCACAATTTCGCATACGTAGACGACTTAATTTTACCACTTTTTTTGATTTAAAAACCAAACAAGGATTTTCAATCAATTTTTATGGGACTAAATGGGAACTATTCCGCATCGAACTAAAAAGGAAACATCAATATCGGTTCACCCAGTCCAAAGTTCTGAGGTAACAAACATAAAAAAAAACATACAGTCGAATTGATAACCTCCTCCTTTTTTGAAGTCGGTGAAAAATGTATGGCTGGCGTATACTTTGACGTAAAATTGTACATCGGTCTCCTAGTCTAGCACGCAACTCTGTAGTCGTAATGTAAGTTAGGTATTTATCAAAATTTTTCGAAAATACTGTCAGTTTTGTAAATTGTTAATAAAAAATAGTACCTTTAAAGATATAGCACAGTTGACTATTGAATGCTGCACGCGCGTTTCCCTCTCTGTCCACAGTCTGACGGATTCTGTTTTATCTTGCTCTGATGTGATGGTGCCAGTTCCATCTTCAGTTTTACCCTCTTGAAGATTCGACAGCATCTGTTTTTTTTTAATTTAAATTAAAATACTAGTAAGTTACATTTAAATGTTAAATTTTGTGCGTTTTTCCGCCTGCTTTATTCTAAGAAAGACGCGGGTTTGATTCCCGCCTGGAGCATACAATTTTTTCATCGTTTTCTTTATTTGTGTTTCTTATACTAATACTTTTATACTCCGCCTATTTTCTAGCAAAAATTAAGCATCTAAGAGCTGGAACTTATTTAGTTATTAAATGGATTACAAGTTAAATCAAATATGCACTAAAATTACATGTGCGTTGTCAAGGTGTTGCAATATTAATGAACAGTGGAGAACAGAGGGGCAGACATTTGAATTACTTCATCCTTCAGATATTCTTCCACTGGGTAGTAACTTTCCACAACTAAATTTAGTTTATGAATAGAGAATTCATTTAGATCGTCTCAACCATAAAAATAATCTAGTATAAGTGTTACATCCACGACAAAAGAGATGTATTCAAAAATGTATGGAGACCCGGCCAGCCCCCCAATTCTGCTATTGTATTTTGATCTGAAACGAATCGGAAACGCTTAACTTACAACGTTTTTGTATTCTGCTAACTCAATGCAATCATTGTTTCGTATTCTGCTAAATATGTAACATTTGAGGCAGCCGAAACGCATCGGTAGTTCTTTGGTTGAACTGTCAAAAGTTACGGTTTTACAATGGCAGTAATTGTGTAACATTTAATTTCGCAAAATAGAATAAAAATTACTCTATAACTTAGTGCCTGTGCCTAAAGGATTGCATCAATTATAATTTGGATCAAAAATCTTAGACGAGTCATCATAATTATCATGAATGTATGATTTTTTCCGATATTTTTGGAAAATAAAACATTTTTACGTTTAGTTATATATGTAATATAATTACTATTTAATTTATTTTAAAACTACTTTAACTATTTTTTAAACAAATATAACTACCAAAAACACTATATACGTATATACCGAATTATTTAAATTTTGACAGTTTCTGTCACCAACCAATAGTTAAACCAACCGAGAGCGTTTCGTTAGCGTTCCGGCTTTATAAACAATGTTAGTGGAATACCTATTTTATAACACAACCGCATACAGAGTCGCTGCCGATTCGTTTAGGTAATTAAATATCAGAATCGACCCTCTAATTTTATTTTAAATAAATATGATTTACAAAGACTACCAAAAACACGATATACATACCGAATTTCACCACTTTTAGATGTTTATGTCACCAACGTTTCAGTTGTCAAATAGTTGAACCAACCGAGAGCGTTTCGTGAGCGTTCCGATTTCATAAGCAATGATAGTGGAATACCTTTTTTTTATCAATAGCGCAATAGTAACGATACCGAATCGCTGCCAATCCGTTTAGGTGAAAAAAAATTTTAAACAAAAATTAAATTTAATTATTTTATCCTTTTCAGTTTTTTGAAGTCGGTTTTAATTTTTGTTTTAAATTTTTTTTTCACAAATTTTAGTGATAACTTTCTACGGTCAAAGCTAGATGGGTGACCGTCAAATTATATTGTTTCCTACTATCGTATCGTTTCACTAAAAAGTCATTGGAAAAGCAAAAATTCGCAATTACGCATATGTAGACGACTTCATAATTTCAGTTTTTTTATATTTAAAACCAAAGTACCCAACTGTTTTTGAAAAAATTTTTATGGGACCAAATGGCAGCTATTCCGCATCGAACAAAAAAAGAATCACGTAAATCGGATCAGTAATCTCGGCGTAATCGGTGTACATACATAGAAAAAAAAAAGAAAAAAAAACATACCGGCCGAATTGAGAACCTCCTCGTTTTTGAAGTCGGTTAAAAATAGGTAAAAATATATAGAACAGTGTTCAATTGTCCATTTTTCTTTTTATTTGCTTTGTTGCGTGGTGCAAAACAAGATTTTTCATAGAAAAAACTGCAACACAGCCACATATTCATCATGCCCCCTATATCACTTTGGTGACGTTTAGTTGACTTCTATGTCGCCCGCCATATTGCCATATTAAATAATGGTGAAATCGACGAAAAATTTCTACTTTTGTACAAACAAACAACGCATGAAAACGAATTATTTATTAGTATTTTTACCGGACTCAGGATATTTTTCCTGATTTTTTGAGATACTGTACACATATACCTGTATTGTCAAGCCGCGCTAATGACAAATAACCATTGTGTCGGGATCGTGAGGTTTTACAAGTCAAATTCTGCAAGTAAATATGTATCTGATCCTCACCTGTTGTATAACATGTCTCAGCGCTAGAAGCCTGTCGATGGCTTCCTCTGATTTGCCGACATGTCCCGGCAGCTCAGCTATTAGCAGTCGAAAGGAAAAAGGCACAAGACTGCCTGTTCGACTCTCGTATGTGTCCGGGTAAAACTGTACAAAAAATAAGTGCGACTGATTAACCTTGTCCAGTGGTAATAAGGGTGGTTATTCTGTAACTTACGATAATGAGATCGACTCCGATTTACGACATAGTAACAAAAATTGTATTTGATATCACTGACTTAAAATACGTAACGTAAAAATATAAGCTATCATAATAATATTCATACACTCACACCTATTATCTAGCCCAAAGTAAGCATCATTAAGAGCTTGTAAATATTGATAATAATATGTTATATAAATATTAGAAATATACTAAGTAAACGTTATAAACATTCATGACTCGTAAACAAATGCTCGTACTCATCATACAAACATTTGCTCCCACAAGGATTCGAACCCGGGACCCCCGACTGAGTAGCCTGTATAGCAAGGGGCACATACCACTCGGCCAGCTATCGACAGCTTAAAAGTAAATATTAGAAAAGTTATAAAGTGAGTGCGTTGGTAAGCCCCCACACGGTGGGACCGACGATCTGTTGAGGGTCGCGGGAAGCCAATGCATGAGGGCAGCGCAGGACTGATCAGTTTGGAGATCTTTGGGGGCGGCCTATGGCCTATGCCCAGTCCAATCGACTAAACACCTATCCTTATTATTTCTGTATTTATTTAATATGTATACTAGGTGGTAGGCCCGTATGTAGGGTCGTCTGGGTAGGTACCACCGCCTTTCTTATTTCAGCCGTGAAACAGTTCGCTTTGTTTCGGATACATACATGTGTGTTGTCATCTTGATTCCTTCCAAGCCCAGTTATTACACTGGTTACTTATACCTTCGTTCAGAAACACAGCGAACTATTTTACGGCCGGAGTAGGATAGGCGGTGGTACGGTCGGCCACAGAAGTAGCTGAACAGTTTAAAACCATGTTACAGTAACTATGGCGTCAACATAGTACGGTGGCAACTATTAAGTATGTGCGCAATAGTCAGTGTGACATAGTACTAAAGTGTTAAGCTACTTCTATGGTCGACTGTACCTAGTACCTATCCAGGCGGGCCTAACACCCCTAGAAAGCTTTTATAGGTAATAATTTATCATTACCCGGCTGGCCGAGTGGTCTGTGACCCTTGCTATACAGGCTACTCGGTCAAGAGGTTCCGGGTTCGAATCCGAGTGAGTACGAGTATTTTTTCACGAGTCATGGATGTTTATATGGGTATTTAGTATAATTCTAATATTTATATACATATTATTATCATTATTTCTCAGTTGTCTAGTATCCATAACACAAGCTTTTGATGCTTACGTTGGGCTAGATAATAGGTGTGAGTGTATGAATATTTATTATTTATTTATTAAGGTGCATTCCCCGTTTTACCACTATAGAACTTACCTCATAAAACATGTCTGGTTTATTCAAATCCCCGAACGGCTCAGCCTCTTTGAGCAGGGGTTCCTGGAGCTTCAAGCGCAGCATCACAGCGAACCTGGTGAGCCACAGCTGCAGAGACCGAGGAGTATGTTTGGTGGCACGGTGCATGCGGCCCGCACCTGGAGATTGTTTTTTTATACCACTAAGCTGGCAATCAAGCATACGGCCCACCTGATGGTAAGCGGTTACCGTAGCCTATGGACGCTAACAACACCAGTGGAATCACTTGCGTTGCGGATCGTTTAAAAACCTTTTCAAGCCTTTTTTGAAGAACCCCATGCTGTACTTGTTCGAGAAAACCTCTGCAGGGAGCTCATACAGTAGTATCCGATTGCGAAAGCTCAAGAGCGTTTCCGCCGATAAAAATGCAGCCAATGTGCGCTTTTATAATTCTTAACGCGACGATAGTATCGTGGACGTCCACGGTACAACGATAACACAGGGAAGTAAGACGTGCACGTTATAACGTCCACGTCCACGGAAATTTAAAAGCATCTTTATATATTTCCATACAATTTACTTCCCGTGTTATCTATCGTTGTACCGTGGACGTCCACGATAAGATCGTCACGTTAATAATTATAAAAGCGCCCAATGTTATATTATTTCATAGAAACGTCACGAAATTATCAAACGAACAAGATGTGTTTGAAACTTGGAAAACATTTCTATGAACTAATATAGCCCAAGTTTAATTTTTTGTCGTATATTCGTCACTATTTAAAAAATTAATTAAATATTAAATTACAATCACAAAACAGGAACCCATAAGAACATCAACACCTTATATATTGTCATAAATCTATTATCTATCTAGAATAATCTAAGTGTAGATTTGATATATAATATTTGCGTACCTACTTGTGAATACTTACATTTTATTAAGTATAAGCGCTTATACACTCAGAAATATATATTATTTTAAGTAAAATAATTTTATATACTATTCCGTATAATTAATGAAATTTACTTCTTTATCGTACTTCCAGAACTTGGAATTCTTTGCCGGCACATGTATTTCCTCTATCCTATAACTTGGGTTCCTTTAAAAGAAGCGTGAAATGTGTCTAAACTGCACTAGCTGTCTTCCCATATTCTTTCCGCTTTACATCAGGTGGTGTAGACTTGTAGAGTCATTTACCGTAGTTTGTATAAAAAAAATACATGTATATTGATTACCACGCTATCAAAAGAATAGGACGCGGCATTGATTAACTTCACTCCGCAAAGTGTTACACGACATAAAAACTAAGTATAACAATTTTAAAGTGTATTACCTAAACCACATGCAATTTATATATGAATGTTATATTTATACTATTTTTAACGAATATGTCAACAAATGTAAGAATTCTTAATTTATTAATTCAATTATTGCACAAAAATGTAAATGGCGGATTTAATTACACAAGGTAGTGAGGACAACATACTCATAGAAATGATTTGCAATTTTCAAATACAGTTATTCATTTGATAATTTCATGGCATTTCCATAAAATAATATATCATTGGCTGCAGTAATTTGTAGAAATGTTTATGAAATGTAATTTCTTAATAATGTAATATCAGAAATGTTGATATTATTTTTCAATTACGCACGAAATAAATAAGAATAATAAACAAGAAATATATAGGGTAGACGGATTATATCATGCACGAAAAAAGTTGAACTACCCACAAATTCGATTTATGACGAATACGGTTTTTAAGATCAAAAAATAAAATAATAAAAATACGTATTGTTTTACGAGTTAATCCGTGACGCTTCAAAATTTAATTAAAATATTAAATAGTTTATACTATTTATTTTCTCTGTATAGATCAATTAACTTGTTTATATGTCAGTTGATAGATGTCGCTGTGCCCTTGTGAATCACGCTATTACTGTATAACATTGTTTTGTATGGATAGAATCAAGTTTTTAGTTTGGTTGTGGTTGCAATGGTTATATTTAATTATCTTGTTAGGGCTGCGATTTGTAGACGAGTCGTAGCCTACATAAAAATTAGCAACTTTAATGAGATATATTATGATAAATGACACTGTATGTTTCCCCCCTAATTAATTAGACAAAACGAGCCTAAAGGTTATATAATCGCGGACTAAAGGTCTAAAACTGATGCTTTTCATATCACTATTTTTATAAGAACCGCAATAAGCCGACGCACGGCTTGTCATACAAACTTGACTTGAAGTCTGAATTAAACTTGCGCAAGTCATGCTAAAAGTTATCTGAGGATTTAATTACAACAAATCTAAACATTGAAATCGGCTACAGTGAAATAGGCTAGCTTCGAAAAGCTCTAATTGACCGTCATTTTCCACGAATTAATTTTAACAAAAAATAATAATTCCATTTGTAAAATCCTGCTTGTATATTGCACTTTAAATATCTCATGCTATATTTAAAGTAGACAATTAATTTTTCAACTGTCATAGACCTACAGAGGTATAACGCCGCGTGACACATTATTACACAATATTCATAGAAACGAAACTTTAAAGCAATAAAGTTTTATAAGCTCGTTTAATGCGGCTTAGCCCGTGTGGATATTGGTTATCGCACTAAAAGGTAGCCAATGTCCTTTCTCAGGATGTAATCTATCTCTATGCCAAATGTCATCTTAATCAGTTCAGCAGATTTGGAGTGAAAATGAAAACAGACAGACAGATTCATTTCTAAAAAGACACCAATCTTACCCTGCCCCGCAGCGCTGATCAACACCGCCGTCAAGTTGACTGCTGCTCGTAGGTAACCAGTCCTCAGTAGTTCCCTCAAGCCTGCCTCATCTCGGCTCACGTGTTCCGCTCTCACCACACCTCTGGTGCCCGCTGAGCTGACACCCAAGTGCTTCACTGCCACCTCTTGAAGGGCGTCTGCCTTTAGTTACAGGGAGAAAATTACTTAAACTTTAATGGTAATCTATTTTCAAAATTATAAAAAAATATTGTTGGTGAAGTAATTAATATAGCCCAAAGTGAGCATCATTAAGGGCGTGTGTTATGGATCTTATCTTATCTTATCTTATAGTGGAGCCATGATTATGTCACAGTGCACTTCGACCTATGGGATCTTTTGTGCCTCCCCTGCGTTTACTCTTCCTGTGCCCAGAATATAGATGCCATTAGCCTTACTATATCTTTAGACCTGTACTCTTCTGGCTTTAGATATGCCACTTTCAGAAGACTCATTTTGGTTCTAGCCAGGGCATCACAATGACACAAGAGATGCATCATTGATTCCTGGAATTCACCACATGCTCGACAAAGTTGTGTTGGGGAGAGTTGTATTTTATGTAGCATGTGGTAAAAAATATTGTTAGTGAAGTAATTGATATAGCCCAAAGTAAGCATCATTAAGGGCTTGTGTTATGGATACTAGATAACTGAGAAATATTGATAACAATATGTATAGAAATACTAGAAATATACAAACATCCATGACTTATACTCATCATACAAACAATGAAGCACATTCTCATCATACAAACAATTGCCCCTACCGCGATACACAAACCCGGGACCACTGATTGAGCAGTCATTGTTAGGAGGTAGATAATATCAACAATATGGCACATTAAATTTCTCATGACCAGAGCTTGTTTTAATATACTTATTAAAGAATTATTATTAAAAGGCAAGTTATAAAAAATACATCAAATATTATTTGAAATATGGATGCCAGGTGTGGATCCAAACAGGATTCTTACCAGTTCCTCTTCAAGAAACAATCCAGGCATGGTGAGAACTTCCCTTTCAGGAAAGAATGATCCTTTTGGTGATGATTGTGCCTGTAACAACATTTGGAAATGAAGTATTTACCTCTTCATTTGTTTATATTCTGAAACACTTGTTTTTAACTCAAAATATAAAACAACAACTGTAATTCCTTCAAAGATCTTTAGTATATGTGGCAGCAAACTGGAGTCATCGCAAGGCCAAGGCGCGACGTCTTACAGTGGTAACATATTTGCTAAAGCAAGGTTCACATGTACTCACATAACAGAAAAGGAGTTGAGGGAAACTGTTGCCAAAAATTATGAAAGTTTAGTATCAAAAATAATATAGGTGGCTACTTCTGTCTAGAACAGGATACAATCATAAACATTATACTCCATCCAAAACAAACATCAGTGTAGTTGTGACATGCATAAATCATCATAAATAGTGGCGAACAAGGCATGTGATGCGATAAGCCAAAGATAACAGGTTTAAAGCATTAATAGGTTACTATCCAAGAAATGGAAAAGGGAATTAAATGGCAGGGTTATATTGAAATGCTGCTGTTTAGGAAAGCAAACAGTGGAAGATGTTGCAAGAGGGGCCTGTGGCTAAAAGGCACACTGAAATAAGAAACATTTTATAAAATGTATGCAATTTGTGAATTACACACATTACAGATAACTAGGTTTTCTATTGTTGAGGAGAACAAGGGGCTGGTAAGAAACAAATGGTTTATATAGGGGCCTTAACAATACCAATATGACAACATTATAGGATGCATGGATATGATAAAATTGTTTTTTTTGCAATAGGCTGCTCAATTGTATTGTTATTGCGTTTGTAACTTCATATTGTTTATTTGGTATCTTGTGTTAAATAAATATTTTAATGACTGTTTTAAATTACTATTTTAAACATATTTTTCTTTATAAAAAAAGTTAAGTTGCTAGAGTGCAGTAAATTAATTACACTTTTAACAAAATAATTTCCTTTCACTACAAAATAATATTGATTGTCTGGTTTGTGGGTGCATAACAAAATGAAAGAGTAAAAAATATTAACTTATTATTTACTTTTAGAAGAGTTCTTTTTGCTTCTTCATTAGGTATCCAAGCATCCCTTCGTCTTTGTTCTTCTTTGTCCACTGGTTGATTCTGAAAAATAATAAATATATTATTGCATTATTTAAAAAAAAACACAGAAACATGCATAGGCTAACAATTTCGCAGATATGATAATCATACTTTAATACTTAGTCCATCAAGAGCTTCAGATAACATTGCTGGATTAGAAATATTGCTTTTTATTGGCCCCAGTTGTGCTTCAGGGCCTATTGTATCGAAAAATGTAGATGGATCTGGAAGACTTTTTGCTGGGATAGCTGTAGACCCGCTTACAGTAGGCAAAACATTTGTAAAACTAGTCTCTTGAGAAGTGTTTTGTTGTGTAAAAGAATTTGTCATCGTTTGTGGGAAAAGGCTTGCAGGTGGAACTTGAGTACCTAAAAACACCGAAGGGATTCCGTTATTGCAAGGCAAGATAGAAACCAGTATATTTTTCTATAAAACACCTACAGACGCCACAAAATATTACCATCGTTTTCTCCTAAATAAACACTTTGAATCATATCCGATGGCGATGTACCAATTTCATCAAAAAATTGAGAAGCAGGTGGCACTTCAGCACCAAAGTATTGACTTAGACTCGGTTTATTATCCATGGCGAGTGACCTACTTTTTATTGATATTTTAGTAAATAATTTTAAGTATTTATTAAATATGTGCAAATTCCAAACAAATATAAATTGACAGTAACATGACAGTTCAAATCAACCAACAACCCGATTGACATCTACTATTATCTGATCTGTGATTGACATTGACAGTTAATTGTTTTTGTTTTTTTTAATTAATTCTCCTTGTATTAGGAAGGCTACGATTACTAATGACCATACCGCCATGTCTTCAGTATCTCTTTATTTCTTCTTTTATTGCATTAAAATGCTGGCATAGCACATTTTAATGCATCTTGGGAGTATTTGATGCGAAATATATAATGACAGTCACTTTATGTGCTACTTGATGAGGTGGATAACCACAAAAATTTCTCATCGTTTTTCACAACATAATCACTTTTATTCCAATAATCTTGTGTTTTATTCTAATAATACTTAAGACATGGCTGCATGGGCATAAGTTCCCTTTGCCTTTCCTTTATAGGGAGAATCTCAGAACAATTTATTCTTCTGAGGGGAGAATTAACAAAAAAAAGGGAGTGTTTGGCGGTTTTTTGTGGCGTCAGTGAAATTTTTTATTACAATAATAAAAAACTGTGTCGGAGCGAACATTGAGTTATAAAAGCGGTGTAGTTTTATTATTCAAGTGTTTGTGTTGACGTCGAACTAAAAGAATATTAGAATAAAAGTGATTGTGGTGTGAAATACGATGAGTAATTTTTTGTGGTTATCCACCTCATCAAGTAGCACTTAAAGTGACTGTCATTATATATTTCGAGTCAAATACTCCCAAGAAGCATTGAAATATGCTACGCCAGCATCTTAATGCAATAAAAGAAGAAATAAGGGATACTTAAGACATGGCTGCATGGGCATTAGTTTCCTTTGCCTTCCTTAAAGAGAGAATTAACGAACAAAAAAAACATAAAATTAGGCTGTCAAAATTGTCAAAGCGAACTGTCAGAAATCAAGCAACAACCTAAATTTTTGCAAATTTTGGAAAGAAATTCTTATCAGCAACTTTTGTTGGCCGCTAGCGTTGACCACAGGTACGTTGCTGCACTGTAGCCTGACTGCATACTTGTAAAGTAACATTGCTCTTGCTTAAATGGCGCATTTTAACCATCCATTTTTGTATACTTGGTCAACAGTTAGTTCATACTAGATAATGTATATTTGAACAGCTTCAATTGCAAAGTTTGCATTGTAATTTTGTTACTTATCCTCAGGCACAAATGACTAACCAGGCATCTCCTGTTGAGGAGCAAGAAAAGCTCTTAGAAGAGGCATTAAATGTCGTCAAAGTTCAGGTACGGTATTATTTGCTTACGGACGAATACTTGAAAGTTGTGAGTCCCTCCCACTATTTTTTATAAAAATACGTATCTTGCGAGTAAAACATTAAATTGTACTACATACTTACTTTAAATTTGAGTTAACCATAAAATTGCAGTACTTAGCTACCATCATAAAATCCCTAAAGTAGGTATCTATGTTTTGGTAAGATTATGTTATCAACGAAAATAAATTCATTGCCAACCTTAACCTGCCAAGCCACAGATTCCAGACACAATTGGTTTTTAAATGTTATGATACAAACTCATTTCATTAATTTATTGAGAAAGAACTCTAGGACCATATGACAGACCGCGGTGACGGTCTGATGCTTGAGACATTGGGTTACGACACCCATGCCTTGGCAAGATAAATAATTACATTTAAATTGATAAAGTTACTGACATAGTCTATAAGTATTGAATGTCACCTAACAAATGTATGGACTCGGTCTGAAATCAATTATTCTATTCTATTCTATAAGAACTTTGGAGGTCTTAACTCAACAAATTAATGAAATAAGTTTGTATCATATGGTATAATACATTTCAGCTTTTCAACCTTTATCAGCCTTGCAGAATGATCTTAACTATACTAGTGGGTACATTACTTGCAAGAAATAGAACTCAAAATTTTATTATTAATAATATAGATTACATATCTTTTTGGGTTGAATATTTATTTCATAAAATTTATTTATATCTCAAGATTTGAATTTTTCTTTTCTGATTTTTAAGATTTATTTTTAACAGATTGAAAGATAAATTAAAGATAGTTGTACATAATTTAAATACTTTATGTATTAATTTAATTCAAATTAACTGTTTTAATTAATATCTAAATTACTAACACTATCAAAGAAAGCACAAATGTAAATTACATTGATTTGATAAAAAAAAGTTTAGTTATGATTATTATTGCTTTACATACTTAATGTTTAAAAAACAAACTAATAAATAAAAAACACCACCTAAAGTTCTGAAACAGGAACTGTAGCAATAAGGCTGGTTGTATTGTATTGTTTGTATTGTATTGTGTTGTATTAACTGGTCATGAATCTGATTCCAGAGATGATTGATTTTTCCATAGTTATAACCCTCCACAGAGATAATGCTGCTTGACAGATTAATGAATGTTATTCTGTTGAGTACCCACACATCAGACACCAATAGATCTATTGTCCAGAACTATAGTAACAAGTTACTCTATCACATTATTTATTTAATTAATACAGCTTATATTATTGTTGTGATAAATAATTATGTTAAAAATATCTATTAAAGCCACCTGGTAAAAATTTGAAAGAACAGAAAATATTGGTTGGCAATGCAATGAAACATGATTTTGATTGGTAAAAAAATTGATGGTAATTGACAGTTTCACTAAATAAATATGTAGCTGAAAAATTACTTGATTTATTTAATAACAATAAGATTAACTTGTACATGACATGTATAACAGTTTAAATTAAAGTAAGGTAATTATTTCTATTACAAATATAACAAGATATTTAGTTTATATTATACAGGGTGTAAGGGGAACACAGCGGTAAATAAGGGAAGGATGTTCAATAATTTGTACATACATTGTTCTGAAAATGGCTCACTGTACGTACATTTATATCTATCTATCATTATATCATTTTATTTGATTCTGTTCCTTCCAGGCATTTCAAATGAAGAGATGTCTGGACAAATCCAAGCTTATGGATGCTTTGAAGCATGCTTCCACTATGCTTGGAGAATTGAGGACATCACTGCTATCTCCAAAAAGCTACTATGAGCTTTGTATCCTTTTTTGTGATTATTATTCCGCTGTCAATAAAATCTAAAGTCATGAATCACTTATAATGACATACAAATCATATTGTGTTCATACTACGAAACATGAATATGATGTATCAACTGTTGGTTTGAGAACAGTCAACACTGTTTGCAGAGAGTGGCAGCATCAGAGATGGGCCTTTTTTGGAGGAGTGTAACTCTTAATAAACTTTGGAAATATCTGGAGGAGCCCTTTGCCAAAAGGCTGAAGAAAGGGACAATATAAATAAACGCATATGTATAAACTAAATATAAATATTCTGTAACTTGGAGTAAGTAAATAAATAAATAACACTGTTTCAAATCAAATCTTTAATACTTACTTGTCTTAGTATAATCGCATTTATTGAAAGATGCATGTTTTTTTACTTAATTTATATTTTTATACAGACTCAATATTGTTGTCATTCTCTAGAGCTAAAAATATCACTTCCTCTTGATTTTTACACAGGCTGTGACTTACCATTAGGCACATAAGCCCTATTTGCGTCTTATTTTAGAAGCATTAAATAATTCCATCATCTGTCCTTTTCTTGTGGGAGTAATGAAAGGTAATTCGTAAATATTTAGTGTGCTATCGAAATTTTAATTTTTTTGTATTGAAATGTTAGTTTAAATATTTGGCGTGCAACAGAATCCATAAACGCGTGGTTCTTTAATCACTAAAAAATCGCTCGTGCGAACGGTTAAGATTCCCATTTCTTGGTAGGTAGAAACTGGCGGGGGAGTGGGCTGGTTAAATTGCTTGGGCACAGCCCAGGATACCACTGCGAAAGACAGTGGAGCTACCGGGGTGTGTTAGTGGGTATTTCCAGTGTCGTTAAGGCGATCTATCGAAACGTTGTTTCGGCCGAGACGATAGGCATATAGATATGACTGACTTAGCGAGAGTAAAAAACACAAAATCGCGATCGTGTGTGTAAAGTAAAGCGAAAACACACAAATTATTTTATTAAAAAATTACCATAAGGATGGCAAGAAACTACTTCGACACGATTGAGAATATTAATGATATCTACTATTTAAAGAATTTCCTATTGAATAAAAATTATCGTTTACTAATAATCTTAAGTTTTCTTATTTTTAGAGGTCTTTCCAGAAATTATGAGTATCGAGGCAAAATCCTTTCATCGTGTTTTGGTTCTACACATGTCTAGATAAAGATATGAAGAAATGAACATCTGACTATCAGATCTGTAGGGTCTTTGAGCGACCTAAGACATTGCATAAAAAAAGTGCGAAACTTTTCAATATCGCCTTAAGATCAGACGCTGGGCGACTAGCCATGGCCATGGCCATGGCCTTCTAAACTACTAAGTTATAGGCTGCGGTGATGATAGGCCATCTTTACAAACTACAAATTCAGTTCCAACTACCTTAACTCGCAACAGACATGGCAATAACGGACGAACTTCGTCACTTGGAGCTGTACCTCCTGGAAGAGTTCCAGAAGGGCCGCAAAGTAGCTGACCTGTATGAGCTGGTTCAGTACGCTGGGAACATCGTGCCGAGGCTGTACCTGCTCATCACAGTTGGTTTGGTTTACATCAAGACCAACACCAACTTGAGGAGGGACTTGCTCAAAGTAAGTTTAGCTACTTAAAACTCCTAAAGGAGTCAGGGAATAAGCATTTTCAAATTAAGCACGTTCCTCTGTAAAAGACCCCTAGTCTTTTTTCGTATTTATTTCGAGACTCTAATCAGTTTTTCTCAATTCAGCTTGTCTCGTGATTTATGAGTTCTTTGGTACATAAATTTTCCATACAGACTAAGGTTAGTAAACAAGACAAAAATATTAAGCCATTATTGTAATAGTAAGCCATTTAAATGACATATACACAGTATCAGCTCGGATCGGAGCTCGGTGGCGTGAGTAGTTTGAGCAATCTGGTTTCTAATTACAAAAATAAAGCGACTTCGTCATAGAAGATCCCGGGAACAATCGAAATTTGTAATCTCGAACCCCTCCGAGCTTCGGAAGGCGCTTCAACCCACCAACCCGCGTTGGGCCAGCATGCCTAAAGTCCTTATGTGTCTATCAAAATTAAATAACTAATAATGATTTAATTTCTTAATCTTTAATTTTTTAATTTTCATGACAATACCCAATTAGTACCTCATAGGCAATTATGACTTTAAAATGATTTTACTCTTGACAATTTTATTATTAGAATCTGTTTTAATGTATAGTTAATGACAATTTTCAATTTTGCATTAACTATGTTTACTTGGTTATTCAAAATTGTATTAAAATTCGACTTGCTGGTTCTTTGGTCTTGAACTGTAAATCTGCAAGTATTTTGACATAAAAAATGTAGGCTAAGGCCTGTGCCTAGCAGTGCGACATATAATGATGATGATGATAAACAGTATCATATGCGACACTATATTCTGCTAAGCTTTTCCTCTTCCATGCGTAATAAAACAGTACTTTCTTGTATTCAAACACACTAAACTATAATTAGAGAGGAGCTCGGTAGCGTATTGGTATGAGCGCTCCGAAAATCAAAGCAACTTTCGCCATGGTCGATCCTGGGATGGGTCAATCAAAGTTTGTTATCTAGAGCTCCTCCGTGCTTCGGAATGCACGTTAAACCGTTCCGTTGTTGCTGCAACCGCTTTAACCCACCAACCCGCATTGGGTCAGCGTGGTGGTGTTATGGCCCAAGCTCCTCATGTATTTCTCCCGTGTAGGAAGGCCTGTACCCAGCAGTGGGACGTATATAGGCTGGTGATGATGAAACTATAATTACATTCACTAGGATCTCGTGGAGATGTGCCGTGGTGTCCAGCATCCCCTCCGAGGCCTGTTCCTCAGGAACTACCTGCTTCAGTGCACCAGGAATGTTCTCCCCGACACGGCAGAGGCTCAGAATGAAAATGAAGGCACGGTGAGTTGTTTTTGATTGAAAAATACTGCAATGCTTTACTTGTGTAGGAATATAATAAGAACAAAGACCTCGCGCTCAATGTTTTAAAATCAATCGGGTCAAGGTACGGCCTGATAGTAAGCCTATGGTCACACCAAGCCATGCTTACACCGAAAACATCCGGAAAAAGTTATTCGAGAAGTTTGGTCACCTGGAACACGACAATACAAATGTGTTAATTACAAAGTACAAGTACAACAAAAAAATTACAAGTGAATTTCTATGCAACCTTCTCGAAGTCGTGGTGACTCTTAAATACTTAATACACATTATTTTATTCCCCAACACATGTTTATGTTTGTTTCACAAAAACCACACTGGTTTAACAATGCAACAACATTCTAATAAAAATATAAATCTGTGAGTCCATCTAATATTTTATAATGTTTATTTCATTTTATGCAAACATCTTTTCATCAGGTTTATTGTCCACATATTTCGTAAAACGGAACGTTTTATTCATACGTTCTCCTTGACAAACAACAGGAAAACACGTTAGCAACTTTTAATTAATTGATTACTTCACGAAACTTCTATGAGAATAATATGACACGTAATAATTAATATTTTAACCTTGCAAGTTAGTGGGAAAATCTATTTTAAGGCAAGTGGCTAGCCCGTGTCCTTAATTATTTTTTTAATATTGTTATAATATGTCGCCAAAGATCTTTATTTTATTTGTTATTATTTTTACCCTCAGGTAAGAGACGCAATAGACTTCGTGCTGATGAATTTTGCAGAAATGAACAAGCTTTGGGTCAGAATGCAGCATCAAGGACATTCGCGGTGAGAAAACATTCAATTTAATAAAAACGTAACTTAATAAAAGACTCACGCACGAAGGGTACCATTAACAAGCGTCTACCTGTTGCCGTTATCAATATCGAGCAAAAAAAAAAAGAAGAACAAAACACGTTTGTTGTATGAGAGCCCCCTTAAATATTTATTTTGTCATGTTTATTAGTATTTGTTGCTATAGCGAAAATTTCAACTGTCTAATTATTACGGTTCATGAGATACAGCCTGATGACGGACGGACAGCGGAGTCTTACTAATAGGGCCCTTTGGGTACAGAACCCTAAAAAGTCTTATCGGAATATGTCGTATTTTATCAGAGTTTTTTTATACAACTAGATGACAAACAAGGTGACGGCCCACCTGGTGTTAAGCGGTTACCGGCGTCTATAGACACCTGCAATAGATAAAGAAAAATCACTTGATATTGCAGGAGCGTTGTCATCCTGATGCCTAGGATGAAATGCCGTCCATGCGCAGTAATTACACTGGCTACCTTTCCCTTCAATCTGTAACACAGCGAACTGTTTCACGGCTGAAATAAGAAAGGCGGTGGTACCTACGCAGACGATCTTACATACGGGCGTACCACCTTGACTCTATGACAGAAATCATGTGGTCCTTATTGTAATGCCCCCTTAGTGCCTTTTCATACCCTTTTTGAAGGAACCCTGGTTATAGAAACGTGTGAATCTCCTTCTTACCTTCCTATTGTGACTGTTTATTGATAACAGAGTATTTATGCTGTGTTAGCTGTCTTCGCATGTAGACTTTTTTTTACCGTTTTCCTTTATTTATGCAACAAAAAAACAATCAAGCTGCAGATCAATTTTGTCCATGCGCCTATACATATTTCGAGGCCACTACTAAGGTCCTCATCATCAGCAGCCTATATACGTCCCACCGCTGGGCACAGGCCTTCCTACATGGGAGAAACACATGAGGAGCTTGGGCCATAACACTATCACGCTGGCCCAATGCGGGTTGGTCGGTTAATGCGCTTGCAGGAACAACCGGGAGCAACGGCTTAACGTGCCTTCCGAAGCACGGAGGAGCTCGAGATAACAAACTTTGATTGATCCATCCCAGGGTCGACCATGGCGAAAGTTGATTTGTTTTCGTATTCTAAACCAGAGCGCTCAAACCAATACGCCACCGAGCTCCTCGATACATGATACATAAATATCGAATATGTCGTGGTGATATAACTTTGTAACATCTATTTGACGACCGGCTAGCCGCGTGGTCTGTGCCCCTTGCTATATAGGCTACTCGGTCAGGGGTCCCGGGTTCGAATACCGGTGGGAGCAAATGTTTGTATGATGAATACGAGCATTTGTTCACGAGTCATGGATGTTTAGTAGTATTTTTGGAATATTTATATACATATTATTATCATTATTTCTCCGTTATCTAGTATCCATAACACAAGCTCTTAATAATGCTTACTTTGAGCTAGATAATAGGTGTGAGTGTATGAATATTATTATTATTATTAAATTGAAATAATAAAATATACATATTAATTAGTTGACGTCCAAACATTTAATAAACAAAACATTTCCATGGCAACCACTGTTCAACTCCATAGATTTTCCATGGTATACTATAATTATATTATTATTTGTACCACATTTTAGTAAGTAAAGATTATGATGTAATTAATGGGCATGGATAGCATTTCATTATAGGCCTCAGAATGACAACGCACCTGCAATATTAAGTGATTTTTCCTTGCAATTACAGGGTCATCTAGTTGTATAAAACAAAACATTATGCTTATATTACTCTCTTTCTTTAGAGACAAAGAGCGGCGGGAACGGGAACGATCAGAACTCCGTATCCTGGTAGGCACCAACCTGGTTCGGCTGTCCCAGCTAGAGTCAATCACAGTGGATGACTACCGGCGGCTGGTGCTGCCAGGGATTCTGGAGCAGGTGGTCAGCTGCAGAGACGCGATCGCCCAGGAGTATCTCATGGAGTGTATTATTCAGGTATAAGTTAGTTTAACCCCACCTCGGTTTAGCCAGTGTAATTACTGGGCATGGACGGCATTTCATCTTATCCCTCGGGATGACAACGCACCTGCTATATCAAGTGATTTTTCCTTGTTATTGTAGGCGGCTGTAACCGCTTACCACCAAGTGGGCAGTCAGCTTGTTTGTAAAAAAAAACAATAGGACCGCTGTCTCCGAGCGTACTCGTGCAGTGCGAGGAAGATTTTAACGGTTTGCCGACAGCGTAATTAGAACATATACTACTTTATTTAGATTTTTATATACAAGTACAGTATATGGTACAACCCACAGCATCAGCGAACTGACATAATATTCATTGCCCTGCAGGAATTCGCTCGGAGACAGAGGTCCAACTATACAACTCTGTTGCATGTATCTATACTAATGGCGCTGGGAAACTTTGTAAGCGCGATTCAGGTTTACTTGACGTAATCTGATAAATCACTAGTTTTGCCGTAAAAAAAATGTCCAAAAATAAAATAAAAAATAGATAGTACCCGATTCTCAGACCTACTGAATATACATATAAAATTTCATAAAAATCGGTCAAGCCATTTCAGAGGAGTATGGTAACTAAATTTGTGACATGAGAATTTTATATATTAGATAACTTTTATAGCCCATTTTGAAAAATCCTTAATGGGATACCTTCATCTCACCTGATGCTTAGTGATGATATGACCAAAGCGAGCTACACCAGGGTTCATAAACCACAGAGGAATTTGCTACTTTTACCTGTAACTGCCGGAGCACAACAATGCCGTTAACATTATAGACTTAATGGATAAGTAATAATAAAGTATATTTAAAAATATTTTAAAATAACTTACGCCGGATAGCCCTGTGATGCAGTGGCTTGAGCGCTCTGGTTTCAATTACGAAAACAAAGCCACTTTCGCCATGGTCAATCCCAAGATGGGTCGATCAAAATTTGTAGCCTCGAAATCCTCTGTGCTTCGGCACGTTAAGCCGTTGGTTCCGGTTGTTACTGCAACCGCTTTAACCCTTCCGACCCGCGTTGGGCCAGCGTGGTGGTGTTATGGCCCAAACTCCTCATGTGTTTCTCCCATGTAGGAAGTCCTGTGGTCAGCAGTGGGAGGTATAATAGGCGGGTGATGATGATGAGTCACTGGTATTATGGGTTTTTGCCTTTGAGCCTTCTTTCAATGGTAGACAAAGTTTTCCTAATGCTTGCCTCATTAATTTTTTTTTAAACATACTTTTATGTAAAAAGGCTACTATAAAGTGCAAGAATATTTAGATGATAAGAATGCGTGGACACATTAAAATTTCAAAATGTGTTTTATGTTTATTAATGAGTATTACGACTATTAACCTCTGTTTACCTATATTGTGATTGTGCATTGTCAGACAGCTTGAGAATAACGATAATACTTTTGTCATTGGGTACCTACTTTGTTGATATAGTAATATACTCTTATCTTCTCTTCCAATGTTTTTTTTTTTGCTGGGTGGTACTGCACTGCTAAAGTTATATTTTTTTAACTACAAACATTGTAATTTAATATTTGAAAAGACTTTTGGAACCGGTATTAATTTAGACATGACAGACAGATGACGTTATTAGTTATTTTTTTTTTGTGATAGTTATAAAAATGTGTTTTTTGACGATTTGAAAGTGCTTCTTTGTGGCCTATTTAAATAAAAATATTTTTCTTCCTTTCTTGAGGCTTTAATATTAGAATCAAGATAAAATGGTGTAATATTGTCCCCAGGTGTTCCCCGACGAGTTCCACCTAGCGAATCTGCAGCCGTTCCTCAAGTCGTGCGCCGAGTTGCAACCGGGGGTCAACATCAAGAATATCATCATAGCATTGATAGAAAGACTCGCCACGTACAGTCAGGTTAGTGTGCAATGTGCTAGATTCAGCATGACACAAACTTGTTAGGCCCGTAGGTCGCCTGGGTAGGTACCACCGCCCTTCTTATTCAGCCGTGAAACAGTTCGCTGTGTTTCGGATTGAAGGAAAAGGTAGCCAGTGTAATTACTGGGCATGGATGGCATTTCATCTTAGGCCTCAGGATGACAACGCACCTGCAATACCGCATACCAAGTGATTTTTTCCTTGTTATTGCAGGTGTCTATAGGCGGTGGTAACCGCTTACCACCAGGTGGGCCGTCAGCTTGTTTGTCATCTAGGTGTATAAAAAAGCATTGCCAGAATGTAACTTTTGTAACATTTTATGTTAAGTCTGAGCCAATCATGTGACTTTTATGTTAAACGACTAAAATGTTACTTTTGCGTAATTTTAAGAATTTACAAAAAAAGTATCCAAAAAATTCACCGAGAAGCCATAAAACTACTCTATGGAGTAGCCGAAATAATAAGTCTCACAATCTCAAAAGATTGTTACAATTTTTCTGAAGAATGGAAAAGAAGACTTATTTATTTCTAATAATGTGCCATATTACAGTAGTCTTTTTCTAAAGAAGAAAAAACTAATATTACTTTTCACATGAAAATGTTACTTTTTGAACTGTCTCGTGTTACTTTTAATTCTCGGCCACTGGCAACTCTGGCTAGATTCTAAATTATAATTAGAGCAGCTGTCAAATATCTGGACGTACGGCCGAATTCAACCGTCGTCACTATGCCAATACCAATTGGGATGTTGCCTAAGTTTGAATCTGGCGCTATTTTTCCCAAATTCGGAAAATATACGCTACTGTTACCCATAAAAACAGTTCAAACTTAAAAGATATGCAATATTATTGAAGTTGTACTGTTTTGAAAATTAAAAAAATAGTCATATTTTTTTTCAAAATTTATCAAAAATGTTAATGATATTAGATTGCTGACATCAATTAAAACAACTGTTATTAAGACAACTATTAATAAAACATAATTAATACATAGTTATTATAAATTTTGTCAGTATGCCCATACATTTCTTAGTAATATGGGAACATGTGACGTCACTTGTTCCGTAGATTTTCTATGGAGCGTTTTTGGACGATGCGCCGCAACACATCAAACATATCACTATATCTGCGAAACTATTGATGAAAATATTTCTTTATAAGTTATAAACTTCTTATTTATGAAATAAAAAAAAAAGTTGTCAACTACCCTATTATTGACTTTGATACTACTTGTAACATTATAAAAGTATGCATCCGATCGATAATGAGATAAATATACATATAGCAGCCTTCTGGTTAAATTAGGCATTCAATTGGACGCCTAGGCAAGTCGTTCGGATAAATCGGAGAGCTTTTGTGTGACTGCTTGAGTGATTGGTAGGTTCAAGGTTATTTTATTATGATGTGGTCATAATAAAATAACTTTGAACCTACCAATCAAACCAAAACTCTTCGCTACAAGACGATCCTTTTAATACGCCAAGTCGTTAAACGTTAAGTGAGTCTAGTTCAATTAACTATCGGCCTTGGCATTTGATTGGATGACGGCGTACAATCAACGGGCTAGACATTCAAATAAGCGGCGAATTTAACCAGCATATTAAAGAATAACAATTTATTCTTTTGTACAGAGAAACGAAGGCAATGTAAACCTTAGCGTGGTGATGGAAGACGGCAAAGAACAGGAAGTGCAGCTGTTTGAGGTGTTCTCAGACCAAGTGGCTGCCATTACACAGGTACGTCATCCTTCTTATTAAACCACTTCCACAGATATCATTTTTGTTTAAGTTTGACCATTATTAAGGTTGTATTGTAAAACAATACTTCCATAATCACAGCTTTTTTTTATTTCTTTTTATTATGGTTACGTTTTACATTCAGTAATACTATAACAGACAAATAACAAACAATATGAATCTTTTCTCAATTTGACATATAGGTATATGCAAGTGTCAAATACATGGTAGTGTTTGTGATGTTTTTTTCTTATTGTTTTGTATGCATTACGCATAAAAAAAATATTACCAATCTGCACTCCTCCATACAGGTTGGTGCTGTCATTATGACAATAAATTGAAACATGGGCTATAATAGTTTATAGAAATGTTTTGCCACTTTCAAAAACATCTTATTCATTTGATGATTTTACGACATTTGTATGAAATAGTAAAGCATTGGCTGCATTATTTCATAGAAATGCCATGAAATTATCGGATGAATACAATATTATACTATGACCTTATATAGCCCTTAAATTAATTTATTTTCGCATTGACGGCACCGCCCTGTCTAAACTATAAGTGTGCGAAATTTCATACTCCTTCGTCCGCGCAATATTCGATATTTTTAATATTATGATTAAATAATATTAATATGTATTATGTATTCCTACAGAGCCGCACAGACATGCCTTCGGAAGACATGCTGAGCCTTCAATTGGCGTTGCTGAAACTGGCCCAACGCTGTCACCCCGACAAGTTGAACTACGTAGACAGAGTTCTGGCGCACACTGACAAGATCTGCGCAGACATACATCAGAACAGGTAGATGATATCACCGCTCACTATCTGTGGATAGTATAATTAGTCCTCTTCATACTATTTATTGCACTTTAGATATACACATATATACATACACATACATGCAATGTTATGTAAAATTATAAATACTTAGGTTAATCCTCTGTTTACAGTAAATTAGTAAATTAATGAATGTTAATAATTACAAATACCTATTCTTAATTTTTTATTTTAACATTATTATAAATGTTTGAAAAATTACTTAGTAATTAAAATAGAATAAAACTAGAAAAATTCCACGTCCTGAGGCTGGTTTTCTAGTTTTATTCTATTTTAATTACAAATACCTAATTTTAATTAATGAATGTTCATAATTACTTATACCTAATTATACGACAGTGAATTCAAACATGGGCTTAGTTCATAGAAATGGTTTGCCACTTTAAAAAACATCGTATTCATTTGATAATTTCATGACATTTGTATGAAATAATATAAAATTGGCTGCATTATTTCATAGAAATGTCATGAAATTATCAAACGAATACGATGTTTTTGAAAGTGGCAAACCATTTCTTTGTACTAATATAGCACATGTTTCAATTTATTGTCGTATTGACGGCACCACGCTGTATAAATATTATTATTATATAAAAAAAGCTTGGGCTAGATAATAGGTGAGATTGTATGAATATTATTATTATCAGTGATCGGAATTGGGTGAGTATATTTACCTACAGTTTGTAATATGTTTTTGATATGTTTGTAATATTTTTTTTACCTCGCCGATAATTTACCGGAGTTTTAACTACGTAAATTCAAACATTATATTAATTAAATAGAAAGTTCTCCTGCGTAAATATTCTTGCTTATAAAACTTTACACATGGCTATTCATTTTTAATAACTTCAAATAAAATAGGTTTTCATTCGACTATTTTTGATTGTTTTTTTGTATGTTTGTTACGCGGTAAATATTAATAATAAGATGTTTAAATTCACGTTATTAAAGATCCGGTAAATTTACCGGTAAAAAAATATTGCAGGGAAGTCTCCAATTTTTATCTCTGTTCTACAAACTGTAGGTAAATATACTCAGCCAATTCCGATCACTGATTATTATACATCAATTTTGTGTGTATACAGTGGCAAGACTCACCTAGAACACAACACTCCAGTATTCAAGGAGCTGATGAAGATCCTGAAGCTGCCCGCGGACCATTACAAGGACATCCTGACCCTGATCAGGCTGCAGAACTACGCGCCCCTCATCAGCCACCTGAACCACCCTGGGAGGACCATGATCGCGGTGCACCTCATCAATGATGTGCTCGAGTCTGACACCCTTATATCTACGCCTGAAGACGTGAGTAATACCCAAACGTTAGAAACGAAGAAATTAGTAGGTTATATTGCTCCGGTGCCGCAGTGGTAATTGGGTCTGGCCGGAAATCAGGAGACGCGGGTTCGAATCTTTATATGTAATTGTTACAATAGTACCCATTGGTTTTGACTTTCTTATAAATTTTTATGCTACTAGATGACAAACAAGCTGACAAGCCTATAGACACCTGCAATTGGTACCACCGCCTTTCTTATTTCAGACGTGAAACAGTTCGCTGTGTTTCTAATTGAAGGGAAAGGTAGCCAGTGTAATTACTGGGCATGGACGGCATTTCATCTTAGGCCTCGGGATGACAACGCACCTGCAATATCAAGGGATTTTTCCTTAGTATTGCAGGTGTCTATAGGCGGCGGTAACCGCTTACCATCAGGTGGGCCGTCAGCTTGTTTGACATCTAGTAGTATAAAAAAATAACAAGGCCTAAGATGAAATGCCGTCCATGCCCAGTAATTACACTGGCTACCTTTGCCTTCAATTGGCGCGTATTAAGAGTCGTCTGGGTAGGTACTACAGTTTTTCCTATTCCGGCCGTAAAACAGTGCTATGTGTTTCGGATTAAAGGGAAAGGTAGCCTTACTGGGCATGGACGGCATTTCATCTTAGGCCTCAGGATGATGGTTGGTCCCCATGCATTGCACAGGCCACCACGTCTTAGTTTACCAAAGTGACTGGGCAATCTTCAACGGCGCGAAACCTGGCCACAAGGTCAGGTTGTCTGGGGGTGGACTGGTGAAATTGCTTCGGCAGAGCCCAGGTTATTTCCGCGAAGGGCAGTGGAGCTAGCTTGCAGTTTTAGTGGGTATTTCCAGTGCTGATAGCGCAGCCATCGGCGAATAGGTCTGTCATCGGATTTCTCCCCGAAAAAAGGCCTCAGGATGATAGATAACGCACCCGCAATACCAGTAGATTCTTTCCTCGTTATGGCAGGTGTCTATAGGCGACGGTAACCACTTACCACCAGGTGGGCCGTCACCCTGCTTGTCATCTAGTTGTATGAAAAAACATATCTGACTTTTTTATTGGACTAGCAACGTAAGCTGCGGCCAAATATTCTTCAACTGAAGCTTAAAATCTTGTTTTTGTGAACACAGCTCTTAATGTTCCTGCCACAGCATTCGGTTTTAAACCAATCTTTGTGTACAGGTAGAATCTGTGCTCTCTATGGTAGACGTCCTGGTCAAAGACCAGCCGGATCAAGCGGCTTCCGAACCTGACTTGGAAGAGTTTATGGAGGAACAGTTTTTGTTAGCCAGGTAAGAGAAACATTGTAAAATGATCCGTATGTCAAGAGCCACATATCGCACGGCTTTTCATACCAACTCTCAAGTCGGAAATTATTGGAAACGAATACACCGATTCTAATATAAAAGCTGGCAAAAGATTTTTCGAGAAGTCTAATAAAAAGTAATTATTGGCAAAATCGCAAAGTAGGATGGCCTCCCACTAGATGGACAGACGACCTGGTCAGGGTCGGGGAGCCGTTGGATGCAGACATAGAACCGATCCATTTGGAAATTGATCTTGAACATCATAGACTGGTATAATGATGATTGGCGATTTTTGATTAGTATGTTTAAATATGCTCAACTCAACTTTGCACAGGCGTCCCTATATGGGAGACATAGATTAGGAGTTTGGGCCATGACTCGACCACGCTGGCCCAGTGCGGGTTGGTGGGTCAAAGCGGTTGTAGTAACAACCGAAACCATAGGCTTAACGTGCCAAAGCCAGGAGAAGCTCTAGATTACAAATTTTGCATGATCCATCCTAGGATCAGGCGAAAGTGGTGCGTTACTAGGTGATTAGCCAGTATATAGGGTCCTCCGGGTAGGTACACTTTAGTACCATGTCAAACCAATCTTGTGTACGTACTTTATAGTTGCTACCGTACTATATTGACGCTAGGGTCGTTGTGACATGGTACTAAAGTGTTCAGCTATTTCTGCGGTCGACCGTACCACCGCCTTTCTTATTTCAGCCGTGGAACAGTTGGCTTTGTTTCGGTTTGAAGGGAATGGTAGCCAGTGTGGCGTGTACTGGGCATGGCAGGCATGGAATTTTATCTTAGACCTTAAGATGGCAACGCTCCTGCAATATCAAGTGATTTTGCAGGTGCCAATACGCGGCGGCAACCGCTTACCACCAGGTGGACCGTCAACTTGTTTGTCATTTAGTTGTATAAAAAAAGTTCCTTGGTTTTCATCCTTGGCTCCTCATTCATCATCATCGTCATCGTCAGCCTATGATGCCCTGAGCAAAAGAATCAAGGAAGGAGCCATCGGTTTCCAAATGGAACGGTTCTGGGCAGCATGCATCCAACGGCTACCCGCGACCCTGACCTGGTCTGTCCATCTAGCTTAAAAGCTTCTCAAGCTCCTCAGGGGCCGTTCAAGTATTACGTAACGCAATTTGGGAGGGGCGGGGGTCTTGTAAAACGTTACGAAGCGTTACCAGGGCAGGAGGGGGGTTTGAACAACGCGTTACGTAACATGTTTTTTTTGTTATTTAAATAAAAAATTAGGGAATTAAAATCTTCTGAGTTGTCAACCCTTTTCGTTCCGTGTTTTACGGGGAATTCCTCGATTATATCGTACCGTACGTCAGTTTTATATTTTTCTCCCAACCCTTTTTGTGTTACGGGGAATCCCTTGTCAAATAAAAGTAAATAAAATAAACAATATAAGCAAGTATTCTTAATTTTATTTCTCCGTTATCTAGTATTCGTAACACAAACTCATAATGATGCTTACTTTGGGCTAGATAATAAATAGGTGTGAGTGTATTAATATTCTTAATTTTTGATTTTAACATTATTATAAATGTTTGAAAAATTGCTTTGTAATTGAAATAGAATAAAACTAGAAAAATTTCACGTCCTGAGGCAGGAATCGAACGACCTTTCGCAATCCGGGCGACTGCTCTGACCACTGAGCCACCCAGGACTAGGGATATGTTTATGTCCCTAGTCCATATGTATATTATGTCCGTGCGGTGACGGATTAAGAATACAATTCACCGCCCCATTTCTTCCCGTGGGTGTCGTAAGAGGCGACTAAGGGATTACCGAGCTACCAACTGCTCGACTGGTGGTAGGGTCTGAACACCCGTCTGGTTAGTGACCACCGTACGCATGGCGTAAAACCCGCCAAGTGACCACTTGTGGTCGCGTTCCGGGATCAGTCAGCGTACAACCAGAGCTTGGGGAGACGTTGCGGCGATGGATTCGGTCAGTGACGGCTTCCGTCTAACCAGAGCCAGGTGGACTGCGTTGACCCGCCGACCAGGGAGACCCGAAGAAACGGCTGTTCCGCTGGCCGCCCGTGGTACAGTACAGGGGCCCAAGCGAACCTAACCAGTTCGTGAGGCTGCCCTATTATGCCACGCATAATCTTGGGGTGGTCCGTCGTGCCGGTTGGTGACCGGGTGGTGGGGTCCCGGCGGCCATTCCCGGGGGGGTTCGGGGGCCCTTCCGTTCGGCGGGTCAGCGCTTCTCTTCTGTCGGCTGTTAATTGGGGAAACAGGCCTCACGCTTTGACCGTCTATATCGCGGCAACGTTCCCTCAATTCACGCCTCTCCTCCTTACATCATATTCTATGGCAGCGCTCAAGAACATGAACGGTCGATCAGCGGTGCACACCCCCACCACAACCACGCTGTTTGAGGTCGGGCTCACTAACATCCGTGGGCTCCATGCTAACCTCAATGCCGTCCACCAACATCTCGAGACGGCTCGACCGGCTATGCTGTTTTTGACGGAGACGCAAATACTTCGCCCGGCTGACACTAGCTACTTGGATTACCCCGGCTACGCTCTTGAGGAGTCTTTCAAAGCGAAGGCCGGGGTATGCTTGTTTGTCCGGGAGGATGTTTGCTGTCGCCGTCTGCGCTGCTTGGAGGACCCTTCTTACTCGATTCTTGGGGTGCATGTGGACCTGGGCACACATAGCCGTGTCTACGTGTGCCTGTATAGATCTCACAGCGGTGACATGGAGACAACTCGACTTTTCGAACATCTTAGTCGGGTGGCAGATGTTGCGCTGGAGCAGTATCCAACCGCGGAATTGGTGTTTTTAGGGGACTTTAATGCTCACCACGAGTCGTGGTTAAGTTCCTCTAAAACTGACCATGCTGGTAGAACTGCCCATGCTTTCGCTCTCACGCACGACCTGACACAACTGGTAAACCAGCCCACCAGGATTCCAGACATTGTCGGTCACGCGCCCTCATTGTTGGACCTTCTGCTGACGTCTCGTCCGGACGGATATCGGCTAGAGGTTCGTGCTCCTTTGGGAACATCGGATCATTGCCTGATATCCGCTGGGGTGCCACCGGCGTCGCCACCGGTACCTATGGTTGCCAAACGCCGCATCTGGCACTATGCGTCGGCAGATTGGGATGGTATGCGGGATTACTTCGCATCTGTCCCTTGGAGGCAGCGCTGCTTCAGTGAGCTGGACCCGAGCGCTAGCGCTACTGCTGTTCCTGATGAGATCATGTTAGGGATGGAGTACTATATCCCTCACTCCGATCTCATCAGTAGGGGTAGGCGTAACCTCTGGTTCAACCGGGAGTGTGCCATAGCTGTTGAGAACAGACAGTCGGCATACCGCGCTTGGATCAGGGGTCGAGCTTGCGGAGATCCTAACATTGACTCGCTGAAAGCAGCTTATAACAACGCCACCAAGTCCTGCAAGAGGGCATTCATCAGAGCGGATGCACAGCGCGTTGCACGAGTTGGCCAAGAACTACTCACGAATCCTACGGGAAGCCGTAGCTACTGGCGTCTGGCCAAAGCCGTGCAGTCCAACTTCTGTCAACCCTCGCTGCCCCCGTTGAGATGTTCTGACGGCTCGCTAGCTCACAAGCCGCAAGAGAAAGCCGATCTTTTGGTAAAACTCTTTGCTGCTCATTCCCGAATCGATGACTGCAACTCACAGCCACCAACACTCTCCCACTGTGGCCACACAATGCCTAATATCCGTATCAGGCAATGTGATGTACGTGCGGAGCTGCAGTCAATCGACGTCCGGAAAGCTAGTGGACCTGATGGCATCCCAGCGATAGTACTAAATAAATGCGCAGCGGAGTTGTCTCCCATCTTAACCCGGCTATACCGCCTTTCTCTCTCTTCTGGGTGTGTGCCTGAATCTTGGAGAGAGGCCAATGTGCAACCGGTCCCCAAAAAGGGAGACCGATCAGACCCAGCAAACTACCGCCCAATAGCTGTCACCTCAGTTCTTTGCAAGGTCATGGAGCGGATCATAAATAACCAGCTGATCCGATACCTAGAAGGTCATTCATTAATTAATGATCGACAGTACGGGTTTCGGCCGAAACGGTCAACGGGTGATCTTCTAGCGTACTTAATGCATGTCTGGGGTGAAGCTATTGATAAACGTGGTGAGTCACTGGCTGTTAGCCTTGACATTGCCAAAGCTTTTGATCGGGTCTGGCACAAGGCTCTTCTCTCCAAGCTCCCGGCATACGGTCTGCCCGATCAGCTCTGCAACTGGATCGCCGGCTTCCTACATGAGCGGAGAATACGCGTCCTCGCAGATGGATGCGCTTCGCGGTTCATGTCTGTGAATGCTGGTGTACCACAAGCACGGAGTACTTAACCAGTGGAGAGCGCATAGATGCATTCGTCCTTAGAAACACAGGTCACTGCTTAGCGGTGCGGGGGCGACGAGGCATTGGCTTCGCTGATTGGTCAGTTCAATTACACGTGTTTTTGTAGGGAGCAGGGAGACCAAAAATATTATCGACTATCGATAAAAACTATAAGTCAACTTTGGTGCGAGGGAATTTCTAGTGTAATTAAACAACATAATAACTTAGTACGATATTAATGAATGAACGTAAGAAAGAAAGAAAAAATATTTTATTTAAATAGGCCACAAAGAAACACTTTTAAATCGTCAAAAAAACACATTGTTACAACTATCACAAAAAATATATTAACTAACAACGTCATAGTCTCTGTCTGTCTGTCATGTCTGAATTTACACCGGTTCCAAAAGTTGAACTACCGAGAAGATTCCGGCAACAAACTCATGTAGTCACTCTTTTCAAATATTAAATTACAATGTTTTTTTAAAAAATATAACTTTTAGCAGCGCAGTGCCGCCCAGCGAAAAAAAAAATATTAAAAGAGAATGTATATCAACGTACCAACAAAGTAGGTACCCAATGTCAAAAGTATTATCGTCATTTTCAAGCTATCTGACAATGCACAATCACACACAATATAGGTATACAGTGGTTAATAGTCATAATACTGAATTTTAATGTGTACACGCATTCTTATCATCTAAATATTCTTGGACCTTATAGTAGCCTTTTTTCATTAAAGTTTGTTTGACATATAACTTAAGTTTGTGAAAAGGCAGTTCAATTACATTTGGTGCGACTTTGTTGTAAATGTGTATACATTTCCCCATGAATGAGCGACTTGTCTTGTGAAGTCTAAAACTTGGAACAGCAAGTTTATTTTTATATCCAGTGTTTAAGTTATGAATATCACTATGTTTTGAAAAGGTATGTTTATATTTGTGAACATAAATGATGTTCTCATATATACAGAATGTAAAAAATCTATGGGCCCTGGAGGGGAACTACTTTAAATCCTTTAGTTATCTCATTTTACTGAAAGAAAGCATTCCTTTATTTTTGAAAAGACACAAAGCTGCATTCAAAGATCTTTTAAAACTTGCTAGTCTCACCTGGGAATCGAACCAACTAAAAATTAAAACAGTAAACCCTCGCTATTTTTTTATACGAATCGGTAGGATTATTGTGCAGGATAAAATTTTTCTAGCAAACACACTAATATGTTGTACGTGATACCAATGAAATTGATATATTTATTACAAGTTTTTTATTAACTACCTAGTACCTAGTACTGTAATGTTCATTTGTAACAAGTAAACCATACGTTAATTTTATTATCTCTCTAACATCCAAAGATATTGTATGAAATACAGGTTTGCTAATGTTATTTATGTCTTAGTACCTTATTGAAGACTTCGATAAGAAAATCATTAAATTGAAATAAATTTATGCACAATTCGTTCTTAAACTAGGCAATCTGAGGAAAAGTTAAAAATGGAACGCATTTTTTAATGCAACGCGGGGCAATTTGAAATTAGAACGACAACTTTCAACACTTTTAAAATCGTTAAAAATGTTGAATGTATTCGATCGTAAATAATTGATGTTACTTTTTACTTTTTTTATTCCAAATACCAAATGTTTATTAAACAAATTTTATCCTGAACATTAATCCTACCGATTCGTATAAAAAAAATAGCGAGGGTTTATTTTTTTAATTTTTAGTTGGTTCGATTCCCGGGTGAGACAAGCGACTTTTAGAAGATCTTTAAATGCAGTTTTGTTTCTTTTCAAAAATAAAGGAATGTTTCCTTTCAGTAAAATGAGCTAACTAAAGGATTTAAAGTAGTTCCCTTCCAGGGCCCATAGATTTTTTCTATCCTGTATATATGAGAACATAATTTATGTTCTCAAATATAAACATACCTTTTCAAAACATAGTGATATTCATAACTTAAACACTAGATATAAAAATAAACTTGCTGTTCCAAGTTTTAGATATTGAGAAGCAACGGTCAAAATATTAATTTCTTTAAATAAATCCCTTAGTGAATCACATGGCTTGAGTCTGTAAATAGAAATAAAAATTATATTAATCAAATTAGAATTTAGATTTGAATAATACGAAAACAATATAATTTAATCTTACAAAATGATTTTATTATCGATACCAAGAAGAAAGTGCACGTAACAGCACTATCTTGCAAGAAAGAGATAAATGCATAGTACATTAAACCTAGGAAAGAGAGAGAGGGGTAGAAAGACATCAACGCGTGCCAAATTTATATTTATTAAAAAGAATATATTTTTGTGAAAATTATTTTGTACGAATTTCATCTAAATAATACTTACCTGTGGAAGGTTATTCCATCTTTTTTGTAATTTGAAGTAGAACTCGACATCCCACACCATTTAATAGCACAACTGGGCATTTTTACCGTATTTTGACTCTTTAAATAATATTTTACGTCACTGTGTGATACCCGCGGCAGCTAGAAGCACTCTGAAGCCGAAATCGGCACATAAACTCGTTTTAGCATATGCTTAGTGAGATGATTGCCCCCGCAAGCGCAGTCAATTGGTTATATAGTCTTTGACCACAAGGCTCTGTTTTATCCCCCACACTCTTTCTTCTTCATATCAATGATATGCTTCCATTAGGAAGCATTCATTGTTATGCGGATGACAGTACAGTGCATGGAGGATATTACGGTCGCCCAGGGGCTGGGCGCGCTGAAACCGAGAAAGAGAGGGAGAATCTTACTATTGAGCTCAACAGGGTGTTGAACCTCGTATCTGAATGGGGATCTAACAATCTTGTTGAGTTCAATGCTAAGAAAACACAGGTGTGTGCGTTTACAGCCAAAATGTCGCCGTTCCTTCCCCTTCCCTCTCTTCAGGGTACTACTCTTTCGGCACAGGCCTCCTTGAACTTACTCGGTATGGAGATATGCTGCGATCTCAATTCTAGAAACTACATCGAAACCGTGATAAAAACAGCCTCACGGAAGCTCGGTGTCCTGAACAAGGTGCGTCGATTTTTCACGCCTGACCAGCTATGCCTGCTGTACAAAACTCAGGTCCGGTCTTGCGTGGAATATTGCTCGCACTTATGGGATGGCTCCGCCAAGTACTTCCTCGATGCACTGGACAGATTGCAGCGTCGTGCTGTCCGTATCATTGGCGATGTAGAGGTCACGAACAAACTTGAGCCTCTACAATTGCGTCGGGACATTGCGTCGCTTAGCGCCTTTTATCGGCTTCATCACGGAGAGTGCTCTGAAGAGCTTTTCGACCTTATCCCACCTTCCCCCTTTCTGCTCAGGAGCACGCGTGCTGGTCTTCGGAGTCATCCATTTACTGTCTCCACCTCAACATCACGCACAAAGAAATTTAGTTCTTCGTTTCTTTGTCGTACTTCCAGAACTTGGAATTCTTTGCCAGCGCATGTGTTTCCTCCTTCCTATAACATGGGGTCCTTCAAGAGAGGCGTGAAAAAGCACCTTTTGGGCCGGCAAGGTGGAGGCAGCTAGTGCATTGTCCGTTTCTGCACTAGCTGTCTTCGCATATGGACTCTCCTTACCGCTTCACATCAGGTGGTGTTGGGTCAATTGCCGTGCTTTGAATAAAAAAAAAAAAAAAAACTTAAAAAATTCCGTTAAGTAATACTTGAACGGCCTCTCACTAGTGTGCATGATTGTAATTCGTTATGTCAATGTAACAGACTTATCCACCACTTCAAGTCGGAGTCAGCAGACCAGCAGTACCTCATCCTCAGCACCACGAGGAAGGCCCTTCAGGGCGGCGGCGCTCGCAGGATACAACACACCTTCCCGCCCATACTGTTCCACGCGTACAAGCTCGCTTTCACTTACAAGGACTTGAAGGATCAGGTAAGTTGTATAGCCTCCCAATTAGAGACATTGGCCCTAATTCTGGAGAACACACGCTAAGTTTAAATTTAAGTTCAGTGCATCTCTTTCTCTCAGTATGAGTACAAAAAGGATGGCTGTCATATTAATTGACATTTAGAAACGTGCTTTCAATTTTCGACCTTATTGAACGTGATAAAATGCAGTGTTAAGGAGGCACCTCCGTACATTTAAAAAAAGAAAGTTAGAGTGTGTCTCCAGAATTAGGCCCATTGTTGTATTTTGGTCTGTTACAACCTGTATATACATGTACTAGTAAACAAGAAATGGACTCCACATAAGCAAGTATAATAAACCCACATTCCAAGTACAATATTAAGTTGAAATGTACGACTTTGTATCGTTGCAAAACTTTTTAGATGCCAAAAAAAAGTATTATTCGTTTATTTATTAGAAAGCTAACTAAAAGGAGATTTTTATTACTCTTTGAACCATTTTTTTTGCTTACCAGTGTATCCACATAGTCAAGCCTAGTGTGTCCGTGTGTGTTGTGTGTGTAGTGTGTAAGAACTGTCACTGTTCCAGGACGAGATGTGGGAGAAGAAATGCCAAAAGATATTCCAGTTCTGTCACCAAACCATCACCATGCTGGCCAAAGCGGAGCTGGCTGAATTACCACTAAGGTAACATATTAGACATGGAATATCAATCAATCAACCATTTATTGCCAAACCCTAATGTACATAGGATGTTACATAGAATGTGAGAACTATCTGAAACTATTTCATAATAAATTATCATTACAATTAATTAAATATAATCAATAACAAATTAATTCACATCAAGAAATAGCGTTGACTGGCCAGAAATTGTTTTAATTGACTTAAAAGTATATTGTCATTATTTTCAGTTATTAGAAAGAAAGAAAGAAAGAAAGAAAAAATATTTTATTTAAATAGGCCACAAAGAAGCACTTTTAAATCGTCAAAAAAACACATTTTTACAACTATCACAAAAAAAATATTAACTAACAACGTCATAGTATCTGTCTGTCTGTCATGTCTGAATTTACACCGGTTCCAAAAGTAGAACTACCGAGAAGATTCCGGCAACAAACTCGTGTAGTCACTCTTTTCAAAATAAATATTCAAATACAATGTTTGTAGTTAAAAAAAATATAACTTTTAGCAGTGCAGTGCCGCCCAGCGATAAAAATAATTAAAATTAGAAGAGAATCTATATCATCGTACCGACAAAGTAGGTACCCAATGTCAAAAGTATTATCGTTATTTTCAAGCTATCTGACAATGCACAATCACAAAATAGGTATACAGAGGTTAATAGTCATAATACTTACACGTAAATAAACTTAAAAACATTTTGGAATTTTAATGTTTCCACGCATTCTTATCATCTAAATATTCTTGGACCTTATAGTAGCCTTTTTTCATTAAAGTTTGTTTGACATATAACTTAAGTTTGTGAAAAGGCAGTTCAGTTACATTTGGTGGGACTTTGTTATAAATGTGTATACATTTCCCCATGAATGAGCGACTTGTCTTGTGAAGTCTAAAACTTGGAACAGCAAGTTTATTTTTATATCTAGTGTTTAAGTTATGAATATCACTATGTTTTGAAAAGGTATGTTTATATTTGTGAACATAAATTATGTTCTCATATATATTTTGAGAAGCAATGGTCAAAATATTAATTTCTTTAAATAAATCTTTTAGTGAATCACGTGGCTTGAGTCCGTAAATAGCACGCACAGCCCTTTTTTGTAAAATAAAAATGTCTTCAATGTCGGCTGCTGTGCCCCACAATAACAAGCCATATGACATGACACTGTGGAAGTAACCAAAGTAAACAAGTCTTGCTGTTTCAACATCACACAAAGACCTAATTTTTTTAACAGCATAAGCAGCTGAACTAAGTCTTTTAGATAGGGACGAGATATGAGGATACCATTGTAAACGAGAATCTAACTTAATTCCCAAAAATACTGTAGAGTCAACACATTCAATAGTTTCTTCATTGATTTTAACATGAGTACTAACCTGCCTTACATTTGGTAAAGTAAATTTAACACACTTTGTTTTCTTTGAATTTAACAATAAATTATTATTTTCAAACCAGGATAGCACTTTTGAAATGGCATTATTTACATCCTCAAAGTCAGTTTTAGTTCGGTCTATTTTAAAAATTAGTGAGGTGTCATCTGCAAACAATACCGTCTCACACAATTTTTTTGAAAAGTAAGGGAGGTCGTTGATATAAATTAAAAAAAGCAATGGCCCTAATATCGAACCCTGAGGCACGCCCATATGCACAGGCGCACCAGAAGACTCAGTTTTGTTTATAACAACTTTTTGAATTCTATAGGTCAAATAGGATTCAATAAGTTTTAATGAGTTTATTGATACACCATAATGCTTTAATTTACCCAATAATGTTTGATGATCAACACAGTCAAACGCCTTGGACAAGTCGCAGAAGATACCTAGAGCATCCTGCCGATTTTCCCAAGCATCAAATATGTGTTTTATAAGTGCAATTCCCGCGTCTGTAGTATTTTTTCCTTTAGTAAATCCAAACTGTCTGTTGTGAAGCAATTCATTTCTCGTAAAATGAGAAAGCAATTGGTTAAGAATAATTTTTTTAAAAATTTTGCTAAGAGTCGGCAAAATAAAAATGGGACGAAAATTTGTGGGGTCATTGCTATCTCCCGCCTTAAACAAAGGTATTATTTTACTCAATTCCATTTGATTGGGAAATACACCATCATCAATACATTTATTAAATATAAACGATAGTTGAGGAGATATAACATTTATTATAGAATTTATAACACTAACAGAAAAGCCCCATAAATCCTCAGTCTTTTTCATATTCAAAGACTTGAAAGCTTCTATGATCGTATTAACGTAAATTTCATGGAAATTGAAAGGAATATTGCACTTATGAACATTCGTCTCTATGAGAGCAAGTGCGCGCTTGGTACACGAATTCAATTCTTTTGTAATTTTAATAGGTATATTGGAAAAAAAAGTCTCGAAGGTATTTGCAACTCCATCATCTGTTTCTATAGTTTTTCCATTGACATTAATTTTAAAACACCTATTAGTAACTTTTGATTTACCACTTTCTTGATTTATAACTTTCCAAGTGGCTTTTAATTTATTATCAGATTTCTTAATTTTATTACTCAAAAAGTTCGCTTTGGCAGTATTACAAACCTTTTTAAAGATTTTGAAGTACTGTCTGACATAATCAATAAAAAATGGATCAGTGGAAGTCGACTTCTGATAGTATAGTTCAAATAATTTTCTTCTACTTATATAAATACCCGAAGTTGCCCAATCACTAAACTTCCTTTTAGAACTGACTATAAAGCTTTTTTGTTTAAAAATATTCTTGAATTCAATATTTAAATTATCAAATAAACTGCTATACAACTTATTGGGATCATCGGTTTCTTTTAGACAGTGAATTCTATTCATTACATTATTTTCAAATTTCCTCAAGCGACTATAGATAGATAGATAGAAATTCTTTATTTTGCACACTTACATAAACATCACAGAGAAAAAACAAACACAATATGCCAAAATAGGCGGTCTTATCGCTAGAAGCGATCTCTACCAGACAACCTTGTGGTAGGGAGTTTACTTACTAAACAATAATGATAGGTACGAAAAAGTGGAAAAAAGTGAAAATTAATTTAAAATTATACATATACATAAATATATCTGTAATAGGCCTATAAGTTATTTTTTTTATTTGGTTAACATGATGGTGCTCAATAGCGATTTTCTGTCCACTATGATCTGAATTTATACAATATATAATTGATTGTTCAAGTACATCACAGTTACAAAAAATATTATCCAAGCAGGTAGCTGATATTGGTGTAATTCTAGTAGGTTCAAAGAAAGTATGGAGAAGATTAAAACATCTGAATAAATTAAGGAACCTATCTGAGTACGAACATGATACCAAAATGTTTATATTGAAGTCACCACATACAACTATCTTCTTGTTATTGCCACTTACTATATTTAAAACGTTTTCCATTGAAGCCTCAAATAGATCATAGTTTCCAGAGGGAGGTCTGTATAGTGTATCTTAGTATAATCATCAGAGGTATTAGGTAGAGTTATTAATGTACTTGCACCGAAATGTTGATATTAAGGCGATACCTCGTCGACACTAGCGACACCACTTGATTTATATTAATTGTGGTGAATATACATAATAAACAAAAACGCTTTAGTGAATGACTAAAGAATGGTATTTGTAATTTTTTGAGATGTGCTCGGTATAAAATATTCCTCAACATGTAACCTATTTTTTCATTATTGCCGAAAGTGGCAACTTTCAACAATAATCAAAGAATGTGGTTACTTATAGGTAGACACTTTATACAATCTTTAAAAATTACAAATACCGTTCTTTAGCAATTCTCTAAAGCGTTTTTGTTTATTATGTTCTAAATTCATGATAATTAACAACAATCAATTGGTGTCGCTAGTGTGCACGAGGTAGCCCCAATGGCTCTTCCTGGGATTTAAAATTTCGCAACTTACTTCAGACATTGATGTAAATTTGGCAACGTCGCGCGTGTAGTGGTTTAAATTGTGTAAAATTAAATAAGTTTTTTATTTAATAAATCAGGGTATTTTTCTGCTATTTAAAATTAATCTTTAATAATTAATAGTATTTATAAATTAGACGACCGGCTGGTCGAGCGGTCTGTACCCCTTACTATACATGCTACTCGGTCAAGAGGTCCCAGTTTAAATCCCGGTAGGAGCAAATGTTTGTTTGATGAGTACGAGCATTTGTTTACGAGTCATGGATGTTTACATGTTTATTTAGTATATTTATAATATTCTTAATTTTTGATTTTAACACTATTAGAAATGTTTGAAAAATTACTTAGTAATTAAAATGTAAAACTAGAAAAAATAAGAATATTTGAAAGCACTGCCCCAACTTAACCGAATCGTAGGTATTTGTAAAAATACTCGTTTCGGATGTTGAAATAGAACATTTCGACATTGTAGGGTGGACGTTAGCTCATAAACGCAAATACAGATAGACTAGAAGAATTTCACAGGGATATCCCAAGTCCTGGGTGGCTCAGTGGTCAGAGCAGTCGCCCGGATTGCGAAAGATCGCGGGTTCGTTTCCCGCCTCAGGACGTGACATTTTTTCTAGTTTTATATTTTTATGTATTAATATTATTTAAGAAATATGTTTTTTGAAGTGAAAATGAAGTTTCGATTGCTGTTAGTTCTCTCAGTGCTCAATAGGTGGCGTTATTTACAAATAATCTTTGTTCCACAGACTGTATCTCCAAGGCGCTCTAACCATCAGCGAGATAGGGTTCGCGAACCACGAGACGATAGCGTACGAGTACCTCTCGCAAGCGTTCTCGTTGTACGAGGACGAGATATCCGATAGCAAAGCGCAGTTGGCCGCTATCACGCTCATCATTGCAACGTTTGAGCAGATCAATTGTTTTGGTAAGCACATACGAAAGCCGCCTCTATTACGAACGCAGTAAGGTCGGTCTCAAGGTCGCACTGTTATACTTTGATATGCTATCAACTGTACACTCGATTATCATCACAATTAACCTCCTATACGTGTGTTAGATCGTTTGTTGAATTCGCTAGATCAGCTAATACTGAAGACTTATTTATACTGAAAACCAAAATGATTACGGTTTTAAAGTAGTCACAAAAATACTTTGAACATACTAATAAAATATAGTTCGGCACCACTCTGGGGGTATTATTAAAAATTGCTAATTATCCTTAAGATGGTTTTCCACTAGAGGGGCGAGACGAGGCGAGGCGAGACGAGAATTGAAATCGCACTGACCCTTTTCCACTAAAAATTGCCCGCGCGAGATGATTTTTCACCAGAGTGGCGAGATGAGGATTGAAATCGCACAACAATAAACCTTTTTTTTTATACTGCAAAATGACAAACAAGCTAACGGCCCACCTGATGGTAAGCGGTTACCGCCGCCTATAGACACCTGCTATAACAAGAAAAAAACACTTGATATTGCAGGTGCGTTGTCATCCGAGGCCTAAGATGAAATGCCGTCCATGCCCAGTAATTACACTGGCTACCTTTCCCTTCAATCCGAAACACAGCGAACTGCTTCACGGCTGAAATAAGAAAGGCGGTGGTACCTACCCAGGCGACCCCACATACGGCCCTACCACCTAGTAAACGGGCCTACCTATCGCGAGAAGCGTGTTTCTGTTGCAGAGTTAATTTATACTCTATATCGGAAACAATACGGTTCATTTTTACACAAACAAATATTTCAATTCACGCCTCGCCCATCCTCGTCAATCCTGACTATTTCCACCAAAATGCGCGAGGCAAGGATTGAAAATTTGCCATACAAATTTTAAATCTCGTCTCGCCTCGCCTCGTCTCGTCTCGCCTCGTCTCGTCTCGCCTCGTCTCGTCTCGCCTCGTCTCGTCTCGCCTCGTCTCGCCCCTCTGGTGGAAAACCACCTTTAGTGTGGCAGGTCGGCTTTTCTGTGATAGTAAATGCTGTCTGAAATAGTCTATGGTTTCTTTAAAATGTGTCTAAATTTAGTTGACAGCTTTAAACAAATTCTTGCTATCTTTTTCCCATTACATATTGCGAGAAAGATATATACTATACTCACATTAAAAATGATGTTAATCGTGAATCAACAGCATCGCTACCTTCACCTGTGGTGCGGGGTAACCACAGTTACTCAGTGCAAAAAGAGCAGCAATTTTTTAAGAAACCATTGACAATTTCAGACGGCGTAGATGCTTCCTAAGCACTGCATTTTACCACCAGTTCTCTGTGTTTCGGATTGAAGGGAAAGGTAGCCAGTGTAATTACTGGGCATGGACGGCATTTCATCTTAGGTCTCGGGATGACACCGCACCTGCAATATCAAGTGATTTTTCCTTGTTATTTCAGGTGTCTATAGGCGACAGTAACCGCTTACCACCAGGTGAACCGTCAGCTTGTTTGTCAAAGAAAAAAATGCGCAGTTTACAATATTATAATTGTTATAAATTATTTTTTTAACGCAATTGAAAATAAATCAGGTGCGGAGAACGCCGAACCAATGCGTACTCAATGCGCGTTGGCGGCGAGCAAGCTCCTCAAGAAGCCGGACCAAAGCCGAGCAGTGGCGCTCTGCGCTCATCTCTTCTGGAAGGGGGCTAAAGACGGAAAACAGGTGAGATCGATGACCATTTGTTTGTACTGTGAAGTAAAGAAAGAAAGAAAGAAAGAAAACATTTATTGGCACCAGCACAAAGACAACAATATACAAAGTAAAAACAATAACACAAATAATAATAATAAAATATTCTGAGTACTGACCGACGGCAAAAAATAGATACAGTGAAAAGGTGTAATGTACTTGAGATATTAAAACTCTAAAAGGTTATTACATTTGGCTAAATTTAGTTAGCTAAATGAGTTAGACTCTGAATTTAGACAAATGTAAAGACATTTAGACACACTAATTAGCCAATCAGAGTCGTGACTGCCGATCTCAATCAGTTAGCATGCTCAATTTAGCTAACTAAATTTAGCCAAATGTAATATCCCCTTTAGGACTGATTTTTCAATCCTCACCTAATATACTCTTTAAAAAATATAATTCATAACACAAGTTACCAGAGGTGGACTTATCTCTATAAGAGATATCTTCCAGCCAACCCATAAATATGTGAGACGTACTAGTAAAATGGGGGAACTCGGTGGCGTAGTGGTTTGAGCGCTCTGGTTTCGATCACGAAAACAAAGCAACTTTCGCCATGGTTGGTCCCTGGATGGGTCAATCAAATTTAGAATCTTGAGCTCCTCCGTGCTTCGGAAGGCACGTTAAGCCGTTGGTCCCGGTTGTTACTGCAACCGCTTTAACCCACCAACCCGCATTGGGCCAGCGTGGTGGTGTTATGGCCTAAACTCCTCGTGTGTTTCTCCCATGTAGGAAGGCCTGTGCCCAGCAGTGGGACGTATATAGGCTGGTGATGATGATGATGATGACTGGTAAAATGTAGGGAACACGAAGAGCATCCGATCTGCAGACCGTGATGACGTCAGTAACGATTTAGTTGGTTTCAAAATGAACCAAGGACTTTTGGTCGGTAAAGGACATCAGTAAAGGGAACTTAAATTTCAATTGTAAATTAATTTATAAATACATTATACCTATTATTTATCCAAACTTATACAGGTGTTTGGAATGTGGTATAAAAAGCGGGCACCTACTAATTCTTAGTGAGAGTAAAGATCTTAAACCAAACCTACCTATGGTATCATAGCCATATAAATCTAAGGTGTTATCAAAAAATAATTTAAAATTTCTTTATAAAAATATTTCGGACAATAAAGTTGTATGGTAAATATCAAAATAAATGTTACGTTGTTGAATGTTTGATAACACCTTAGTAATACGACTGTTAACATGGGGAGGTGCTCGCTTGTTATCTATGTACCAAACACGTTGTATAGATGAACTGTCAACTTGAGAAAGTTACTCTCTGGATAAAACGTATCTGAGCATCAAAAAGTCGACCATAAAGCATTTAAAACTTCAACGTTTTAAATACTTATAATATTATTAGGAACTTTCAATATTTTGTAATTTGTTACCTGTTAGAGCTGTCACTTTCTCAGATATTTTATTATAGAACCTAACAGTTATTAAGATACGATTTGCTACTTACACTGATTCTGTTTTGTTTGCATTTTTTATTTTATTTATAGTGTTTTATTCAATCAAAACCCTAAAAAAAAGCGAAATTATGTTTCCAGTGGCCACTGAACGACGCATCGAGAGCCCTGGACTGCCTTAAGAAGGCGGCGCGCGTGGCTCAACAGTGTATGGACGGAGGCGTCCAAGCTCAGCTCTTGGCGGAGCTATTAGGGAGATACGCGCTGCTCAGGGAACGGGGGAACGCGAGCCTTACCACCAACCTTATAGATGCGGTGAGACACGGCAACCGCCTTTATCTAAATCAGGGTTTCCAGACTTTTTTCTCATAGATCACTTTCAAAATTTAGCTGCTTCCGGTGGCTACATGTCTACCATATTCCTAAAACTCGACACAAAATTTGATCTAACCAACGTAGACCCCCGTCGAGTCTCCCGTTGACCCCTGGGAGTCCTGGACCACTTTGAAACCACCGATCTTAGTTAACCGACACGCTACTATAAGGGTGCGACCACTGAGACAAGAGGGGCTTTTTTAAACGAACAAAAATCCATCTACTTACGTTCCGCTAGGTCACTATTTATGTAACAATTTCTCCGCTTAGAATTTCGCTTGCATTGCAAATAATGTTGTAATTCTTTGGGCAATAAGGTACATATTTATTTGTTCAAGAAAGCAATGGGCTGTTACACTCCGAAATGTTTAGTCTCCGATTTATCACATTAATTTAATAAATTACTAACGTATAATTTAATTAAATTGTCGTCAACAATATGGTCGCTGGGTCTGAAAGAAATGTTTTTTATAGCCTATGTTGCTGCACCTGGCACGCTTTGGAATGCCCGTAAAGAGAAAATAAAATAATCTTTAGAACACTTTACCAAAGCTATCTGATCCATGATTTTGGAACGCATACAGGACAAACAAACATTGATTATTATTTTTATAGAAGATAAATGACGGCAGATTTTAGTGCCTTTCACTCTATTTTTAATATTTTCATATTGAACCGCCATGCATTTTGGCCGTGACTTCAGATTAATCATTTGATCATTGAGATTGAGTGAAATTTTTAAATCAGTATTATATTTCGTTGCTTCATTCGAAGATATAGACATAACCAGGTAGTCCTCTTATCCTACAAGGCAACGTCGCTTATTAAGAGTATTTAAACTGATTTCCGGTCCGTGCCGGAACTACGAGTATTTAAAAATTTCTTATTTTTACACACAGGAAATAAGGAAATTTACAATTTTAAAAGTACATTTTTGACTAGCCGTTACTCGTTACCCGCGCTCCGATGTCACCTCATTCTTTTGTCAAGCGAGGCAACGTTCGTACCCTCTCTCTCGCGTATCAAATATTAGTTTTTTAGTAAGTTATTTTTAAATTTTTAATTCCTTGTACTCAAACGTACCAAGTCGTGATAATATCTAATAGAAAAAAGAAGAGAGTATAGTAATACTACGAGGAACAATCGGAAAATTGAAGAATAAGCTGCCGCCAAAGCGTCGCCGAGTCATAGCGTATTCAGATACCCCCGACTTAGGAAAAACGAGTGAGTATATCAACTTAATGTGGCCTTTTTTCCTACGACTAAACTTCGGTTTATTCGAAACAATAAGACCTCGAAAGTTGGCCGTGAGTCAAATTCGAGGCTCGACCGTGAGTCGAATCTTATCAACTGAATGTGGCATTTTCCTGCGGTTTAACCAAGTGTTAAACAAAACAGTAAGACCTCGAAAGTTGGCCGTGAGTCAAATTCGAGGCTCGACCGTGAGTCGATCATTTGATGGCCCAGACCATCCGTGCCCACCCGCCGTGGATGTCCACCCGCCGTGGATGCCCACCCGCCGTGGATGCCCACCTGCCGTGGATGCCCACCCGCCGTGGATGCCCACGTGCCGTGGATGCCGAGCCTCGTGGGGCCGACGAGACCGCCGACCTCACCTCGGCCACGTGGCCCGTCGCCCGAGCCATCCACGCGGCCGGTCGCCCGAACCAGCCACGCGGCCGCAGCCGTCCAAGCCAGAGTCACGGCCGCCGGTGCGGAGGACCACGTGCCTCACCTAAGCCCGGCGAACCTGGCAGGCTCTCCGCGGCCGTGATCCTACAGTCATCACCAGCCTACATACGCCCCCCTGCTAGACACGGGCCTTCCCACACATGAGGAGTTTGTCACACTGCCCCATGGCGGGTTGGTGGTTTCAAGCGGTCGCAGGAACCACCGGGACCAACGGCTTAACGTGCCTCCGAAGCACGGAGGTACTCGAGATTACAAACTTTTGATTGGCCCCACCCAGCATCGACTTTGGCGAAAGTTGCTTTGTTTTCATAATCGAAACCAAAGCGCTCCTCAAAATTTCGCAGTATTGACCCAATACTTATTAAACCAGATTTTATGTCAAGATGGCTGCCACTGCTTTTGGTTAATACCATAGTATACCCTATGGTATAAAGAAAAACGAAACCCAACAATAGCTCGAAGGTCATAGGAACCAAGCCATAATAATTGAAAATAAAAAACTCGTCATTAACTGCCATATCTGCCCCCAGGTTTGAATAAACTTCTGCCCTAACCGGTCCGAAGCGACCAGGGGGGGGCAACACCAGGGCCGAGCGCCGCCGCCACAGCCACCGCGGCCGCCGCCCGCCGCCGCCACACGCGCCGGCTCGCTGCCCGCCAGCCACGTGCCCAGCAGCGACGCTACCGCAGGTACACGCCGCCAGATTGATAATATGTATTTTACTATCGCTGGGCAACATTCACTCAATACACATGTACTAGAGTGAATTCGCGACGGGTCCCTATACCTTTGTCGACACGAGTCGAACAATTTTCGACACCAAAATGTAGTCCGTTGGAAACGGAGCTGATGCAGGTAGCTTATGAACTGTAACATTGGGGACGATATCGCTATGCGAGTCCCATGATAATCAGTACATTTCGAACATATTCTTGGCACCTTCCCCGAACAAAAAATTGTTAATTTTGTCCTAAACAAAGAATTTTATCAAATTTGTAAAGTTGTCACATTTTAAAAATGGAGGACCACATACTGGAACAAAAACCAAACCGGTTTTCAAGCTGTGACTGACTAGAAAAATCATATCTTTTATGTATTGATAGCAAAACACCATCGCAAAATATTTAATATTTGCCATAAGAAAAGGAATATCGCGAATTCTCACGTATGATTTTAACGGAATACATCACGGATTATCGACAGGTCCAAGAATATTTTGAAAAGTAAGGACAGAATTGATTATTCTTTTCCATTCACGCGGATTTACCTCTGTCATCTATCTAGATGTTATTTTGTGTATAGGGACAGATTTCGAAGAATGCGTAAAAAATGTACGCTACACTGTACCAAGTCCTAGAATGTCTAGTTTCATAATAACTAACGATAAAAGGGACATACAACCGCAACACATTTGTAATTTGTAAGGTTTTGTCATTGACACTTGTAGACATGACATTGTCACTATCAGGAAAGAAACGCAATACTATATGTAACACAGTTGGTCAATAAAAAATTGCCCGTTTGTGCTATTCATATATTCGCGCACTTGGCGCAGCCTTCTCTGCCATACGATAACGGATGGTTTTATATAAAAAGTTTCGAGAGACTAAAACATTCAGCTCTTAAAAATATTCATATTCTCTGTCGCCTCATGTTGTATTATATTATTAATGTCTTAAAGCTAGGTCATAAATATTAGTCAAATTATGATACAAAAACTTATTAAGAATAACATGTTTTTTTTACTGACACATCACGCTCAGGCTGAGGAATGGTGTCACAAGCTAATTGCGAATAGACTTTGGAAAGATAGGTACTGAATAAGTAAGCGTTTCACGTAAATCATTGAAAGCTGTTAGCAGTGTCTTTCGGTACTAAATTTAAATGTAAAATAACTATTCTTATTTTTTTTAACATAATTATAAATGTGTGAAAAACAGATAATGCTATCTATGTTCCCGCCCCAGGACGTGAAATTTTTCTAATTTTGATATTTTTCTATGTAAATAAAATCACTGCTATACTATTACGTATTGATAATACCGCCACAGCTATTTCACGCAATTGAAATAGTTAATGTTTATTTAACAATTTTTATGTTTATTTTTATAATAAATACTATTTATTGCACTTTAGATGTACTTACACAGTAAGTTACATGTAATAGGAAGTTTACATGTATGGACTTATCTCTAAAAGAGATCTCTTCCAGCCAACCCATTTAGTATATTTCTAATATTTAATATTTATTTACATATTATTATTTCTCCGTTATCTAGTATCCTTAACACAAGCTCTTAATGATGCTTACTTTGGGCTAGATAATAGGTGTGAGGGTACCAATATTTATAAATAATTATTTGGCAATGGTAAAGAGCACAACATCTAGTTGTTCGCATCTTACTTTATCACTTAGGATAACACTGAAGCAGTCTTTAAATGTGGAAGACATAATCCAGAACGGAATTGTCTCGAGAGGATTTTCAAACGAAAGTACAAAAAATCGAGTACCCGCAGGAGGCCTGCCCCTTCACGGGTCAAAGTATAGAGAAAATCATAGCTGATAAATCATTGGGAATTTCAATATTCCCTTCCTGCCCCTAACATCCTTGGATTACATTGCCGAATAAAATGCTTCTGACTGTGAAAATAATGAGTGTTTGTTGACTCTGGCCTGTAGAGCAAGCACCGGGCCGGCTTACAGTTGTCCCGGCAGGCCGCACACACAGACAGTATCATGTCTCTTTTAAGTTGTAATGATAATTTTGTAGACCAGTCCTGGATCCATAGTGCCCCCTTTTGCTCCATACTCATTCCGACCATGCGGTTCCAATATTTTTAACCGACCGTACACATGCTGTTGCTAACTGAAAGATAGGTACCACACCTGAGACACATACTGTTTCTTTAATAGATCACAAACTATTCTAACAAAATATCTATATACATATATACTATCACTAAAATATAATTAAGGATATTGTAAAAGAAGTAACACAGGTACCCAAATATAAAATTTTGTGCACGGCACATAAATTACAAACGTTTCATATATTATATTGAATGTCAACTTCTTCAAAACCTATAGGGGTTAAATTTATTTGTAAAGAAAAGCCCGGTATATGCTCGGCTAAAACTTTAAAGGAACAGGACCCTTTAAGAATTCTTTCAAGGAACAGATAAACTCAAAGTTGAGGTCAAATGTTATTAAAAAAATTGTTTATTCCAGACAAGCACACAAAGCTGCCACTTGCCGTTGCATTGGCCGTTGGATCAAACACGCCCTGGCGAGTGCGGCTTAGACGCTGCAATGTTCGGCGCTTATAGCAGCCGCCATGTCTGCCGCCACCGAGGCAGGGCGTCTCAGTGACATCACCGCCACCGAGGCGTGCCTTTACCAGCGACGTCAACTGCCACCGCCGAGGCGGGCGTCTTACTGGCGTCAGCCGCAGCCGAGGCGGGCCTTTACTAGTGTCGTCAACGGCCACCGACGAGACCGGTGTCTTAGTGAAGTCTTCCGCCGCCGAGGCGGTCCTTTACCAGTGACGTCATCCGTCAACGCCAAGGCGGGCGTTCCAGTGAATGTATCGCGGCAGCCAATATGAGTAATAGAACATTTATTTGATTAAATGTAGTTTAATTAAATATACATATTAACTTTATTTAACAAATTCCTTATCTTGATAATAAGAATATAGCAAAACTCTTTCATTGACGTCTCTGAACATCTACCTGGTTATGTCTATATCTTCGAATGAAGCAACGAAATATAATATATGATCAAACGAACTTACCAAGTGAAGTTCGATCCATATTATATGAGTTGCTTCATTCGAAGATATAGACACCCGCCCCACCCTAAATTACCCAGAGAGTTTTGCTTAGGCTCTCTGAAAAAATAAGGTGACATCGGAGCGCGGGTAACGAGTAACGGCTAGTCAAAAATGTACTTTTAAAATTGTAAATTTCCTTATTTCCTGTGTGTAAAAATAAGAAATTTTTAAATACTCGTAGTTCCGGCACGGACCGGAAATCAGTTTAAATACTCTTAATAAGCGACGTTGCCTTGTAGGATAAGAGGACTACCTGGTTATGTCTATATCTTCGAATGAAGCAACGAAATATAATATGGATCGAACTTCACTTGGTAAGTTCGTTTGATCATATATTATAAATTATTAAGTTAAACAAAATACGATTCGTCAATAAATTACCCTGAGAATAATTTTGTCAAAAGTTTTAATTTTGACAGAGTTAATCTATAAAAAAAATTTTAAAATTTTCAAACCTTTTTTTTCGGATGAATATTATTTGACTATCAGCCCTTATATAAAAATAAAGAATTACATTATTATAGCACCAATTGCAAAAATTTAAAGGGGTTGCGATCGCGACCGTACTTATATAATGGAGTTATAAATTACTGTGAATTCTCCCATCAGGTGATCCAGAAAATCCGGGAAGAGCTCTCAAACCTGGACCAGAGTGAGGAGGTGGAACAGATCACGAAGCATTTCCACAACACGCTGCAGCACGTCAAAAACAGGATGGAGTGTCCAGATCCTGAAGGGCTCGGCTATGAAGGACTTACCCTGTCTTAGATACTGCATACATTAAATTTTGTTGTGCCTGACTAAAATTAAATTTGGCATTGTCACTTTCATTACAATCAAATAAAAAAAGAACAGAGCAAGTTACGTCATTTGTTACTGAAATGGTAATTTTAGTAACGCATTGTTTTAGTGCCAATCTAGATATGCAGACTAAACTAGTCACAAAAGGCTATGGCAACAAACTTGACTTTTGTAAAAGTCATACTATCCCTTTAATTTTGAAATAATATGAATGAGAGGCAGATAATTTAAATTTAGTTTTAGAGGGTGACAGCAGAATCGACACTAAATGTCGATTATTTGTCAATAGAGATTACTGGACTATGTTCAATCCCTTGAAGGGAAGGCGAAAGGATCTGTGACTGTACAGCCATGTTTTATTATGTATTTTAAAATTTGTTTATAAGAAACAAATAAATTAATAATTTGTCCTTTTCGGAAGACAGTTTTACCACAAAATAGATACATAGGACTAACTTCATAAATATAGCGATTATAAGTGTTATCACGCATGTAAAACAAATTATTATCCCTTTGATTTGATTAAATGTAAAGCGTTTATGTGTGAGTGCGCCTGTTTCTTGTACCTATTTTGTGGTCTGTGATTTCTCCGAAAATTCTTTCAATAAGTTATTATATATGATCAAACGAACTTACCAAGTGAAGTTCGATCCATATTATATGAGTTGCTTCATTCGAAGATATAGACATAACCAGGTAGTCCTCTTATCCTACAAGGCAACGTCGCTTATTAAGAGTATTTAAACTGATTTCCGGTCCGTGCCGGAAATATGAGTATTTAAAAATTTCTTATTTTTACAAACAGGAAATAAGGAAATTTACAATTTTAAAAGTACATTTTTGACTAGCCGTTACTCGTTACCCGCGCTCCGATGTCACCTCATTTTTTCAGAGAGCCTAAGCAAAACTCTCTGGGTAATTTAGGGTGGGGCGGGTGTCTATATCTTCGAATGAAGCAACTCATATAATATGGATCGAACTTCACTTGGTAAGTTCGTTTGATCATATATTATATTTCGTTGCTTCATTCGAAGATATAGACATAACCAGGTAGATGTTCAGAGACGTCAATGAAAGAGTTTTGCTATATTCTTATTATCAAGATAAGGAATTTGTTAAATAAAGTTAATACGTATATTTAATTAAACTACATTTAATCAAATCAATGTTCTATTACTCATATTGGCTACCGCGATACATTCACTGGGACGCCCGCCTTGGCGTTGACGGATGACGTCACTGGTAAAGGACCGCCTCGGCGGCGGAAGACTTCACTAAGACACCGGTCTCGTCGGTGGCCGTTGACGACACTGGTAAAGGCCCGCCTCGGCTGCGGCTGACGCCAGTAAGACGCCCGCCTCGGCGGTGGCAGTTGACTTCGCTGGTAAAGGCACGCCTCGGTGGCAGTGACGTCACTGAGACGCCCTGCCTCGGTGGCGGCAGACATGGCGGCTGCTATGAGCGCCGAACATTGCAGCGTCAACGCCGCACTCGCCAGGGCGTATTTGATCCAACGGCCAATGCAACGGCAAGTGGCAGCTTTGTGTGCTTGTCTGGAATAAACAATTTTTTTAATAACATTTGACCTCAACTTTGAGTTTATCTGTTCCTTGAAAGAATTCTTAAAGGGTCCTAATCCTTTAAAGTTTTAGCCGAGCATACCGGGCTTTTCTTTACAAATAAATTTAACCCCTATAGCTTTTGAAGAAGTTGACCTTTAATATAATATATGAAAAGTTTGTAATTTATGTGCCGTGCACAAAATTTTATATTTGGGTACCTGTGTTACTTTTTTTTTTTTTACAATATCCTTAATTATATTTTAGTGATAGTATATATGTATATAGATATTTTGTTAGAATAGTTTGTGATCTATTAAAGAAACAGTATGTGTCTCAGGTGTGGTACCTATCTTTCAGTTAGCAACAGCATGCGTACGGTCGGTTAAAAATATTGGAACCGCATGGTCGGAATGAGTATGGAGCAAAAGGGGCACTATGGATCCAGGACTGGTCTACAAAATTATCATTACAACTTAAAAGAGACATGATACTGTCTGTGTGTGCGGCCTGCCGGGACAACTGAGCAGGCCCGGTGCTTTCTCTACAGGCCTGAGTCAACAAACACTCATTATTTTAACAGTCAGAAGCATTTTGTTCGGCAATATAATCCAAGAATGTGAGGGAATATTGAAATTCCCGATGATTTATCAGCTATGATTTTCTCTATACTTTGACCCGTGAAGGGGCAGGCCTCCTTCGGGTACTCGATTTTTTGTACTTTCGTTTGAAAATCCTCTCGAGACAATTCCAGTTCTGGATTATGTCTTCCACATTCAAAGACTGCCTCAGTGTTATCCTAAGTGATAAAGTAAGATGCGAACAACTAGATGTTATGCTCTTTACCATTGCCAAATAATTATTTATAAATATTGGTACCATCACACCTATTATCTAGCCCAAAGTAAGCATCATTAAGAGCTTGTGTTAAGGATACTAGATAACGGAGAAATAATAATATGTAAATAAATATTAAATATTAGAAATATACTAAATGGGTTGGCTGGGAGAGATCTCTTTTAGAGATAAGTCCATCCATGTAAACTTCCTATTACATGTAACTTACTGTGTAAGTACATCTAAAGTGCAATAAATAGTATTTATTATATAAATAAACATAAAAATTGTTGAATAAACATTAACTATTTAAATTGCGTGAAATAGCTGTGGCGGTATTATCGATACGTAATAGTATAGCAGTGATTTTTATTTACATAGAAAGATATCAAAATTAGAAAAATTTCACGTCCTGGGGCGGCAACATAGATATCATTATCTGTTTTTCACACATTTATAATTATGTTAAAAAAATTAAGAATAGTTATTTTACGTTCAAATTTAGTACCGAAAGACACTGCTAACAGCTCTAAATGATTTACGTGAAACGCTTACTTATTCAGTACCTATCTTTCCAAAGTCTATTCGCAATTAGCTTGTGACACCATTCCTCAGCCTGAGCGTGATGTGTCAGTAAAAAACATGTAATTCTTAATAAGTTTTTGTATCATAATTTGACTAATATTTATGACCTAGCTTTAAGACATTTAGAATATAATAATACAACATGAGGCGACAGAGAATATGAATATTTTTAAGAGCTGAATGTTTTAGTCTCTCGAAACTTTTTATATAAAACCATCCGTTATCGTATGGCAGAGCAGGCTGCGCCAAGTGCGCGAATATACGAATAGCACACACGGGCAATTTTTTATTGACCAACTGTGTTACATATAGCATTGAGTTTCTATCCGGATAGTGACAATGTCATGTCTACAAGTGTCAATGACAAAACCTTACAAATTACAAATGTGTTGCGGTTGTATGTCCCTTTTATCGTTAGTTATTATGAAACTAGACATTCTAGGACTTGGTACAGTGTAGCGTACATTTTTTACGCATTCTTCGAAATCGGTCCCTATACACAAAATAACATCTAGATAGATGACAGAGGTAAATCCGCGTGAATGGAAAAGAATAATCAATTCTGTCCTTACTTTTCAAAATATTCTTGGACCTATCGATAATCCGTGATGTATTCCGTTAAAATCATACGTGAGAATTCGCGATATTCCTTTTCTTATGGCAAATATTAAATATTTTGCGATGGTGTTTTGCTATCAATACATAAAAGATATGATTTTTCTAGTCAATCACTGCTTGAAAACCGGTTTGGTTTTTGTTTCGGTCTGTGGTCCGCCATTTTTAAAATGTGACAACTTTACAAATTTGATAAAACTCTTTGTTTAGGACAAATTTATCAATTTTTTGTTCGGGGACGGTGCCAAGAATATGTTCGAAATGTACTGATTATCACGGGACTCGCATAGCGATATCGTCCCCAATGTTACAGTTCAGAAGCTACCTGCATCAGCTCCGTTTCCAACGGACTACATTTTGGTGTCGAAAATTGTTCGACTCGTGTCGACAAAAGTATAGGGACTCGTCGCGAATTCACTCTAGTACTTGTGTATTGAGTGAATGTTGCCCAGCAATAGTAAAATACATATTATCAATCTGGCGGCGTGTACCTGCGCTAGCGTCGCTGCTGGTCACGTGGCTGGCGGCGAGCGAGCTCGGCGCGTGTGGCGGCGGGCGGTGGCCGCGGCGGCTGTGGCGGCGGCTCGGCCCTGGTCGTGCCCCCCCCCTGGTCGCTTCGGACCGGTTAGGGCAGAAGTTTATTGAAACCTGGGGGCAGATATGGCAGTTATTGACGAGTTTTTTATTTTCAATTATTATGGCTTGGTTCCTATGACCTTCGAGATATTGTTGGGTTTCGTTTTTCCTTATACCATAGGATATACTATGGTATTAACCAAAAGCAGTGACAGCCATCTTGACATAAAATCTGGTTTAATAAGTATTGGGTCAATACTGCGAAATTTTGAGGAGCGCTTTGGTTTCGATTATGAAAACAAAGCAACTTTCGCCAAAGTCGATGCTGGGAGGGGCCAATCAAAAGTTTGTAATCTTGAGTACCTCCGTGCTTCGGAGGCACGTTAAGCCGTTGGTCCCGGTGGTTCCTGCGACCGCTTGAAACCACCAACCCGCCATGGGTCAGTGTGACAAACTCCTCATGTGTGGGAAGGCCCGTGTCCAGCAGGGGGGCGTATGTAGGCTGGTGATGACTGTAGCATCACGGCCGCGGAGAGCCTGCCAGGTTGGCCGGGCTTAGGTGAGGCACGTGGTCCTCCGCCCCGGCGGCTGTGACTCTGGCTCGGACGGCTGCGGCCGCGTGGCTAGCCCGGGCGACCGGCCGCGTGGATAGCTCGGACGACCTCGACCGCGTGGCTGGCTCAGGCGACCGGCGGACGGCGTGGATGGCTCGGGCGACCGGCCGCGTGGCCGAGGTGAGGTCGGCGGTCTCGTCGGCCCCACGAGGCTCGGCATCCACGGCGGGTGGGCATCCACGGCGTGTGGGCATCCACGGCTGGTGGGCATCCACGGCAGGTGGGCATCCACGGCGGGTGGGCATCCACGGTGGGTGGGCATCCACGGTGGGTGGGCACGGATGGTCTGGGCCATCAAATGATCGACTCACGGTCGAGCCTCGAATTTGACTCACGGCCAACTTTCGAGGTCTTACTGTTTTGTTTAACACTTGGTTAAACCGCAGGAAAATGCCACATTCAGTTGATAAGATTCGACTCACGGTCGAGCCTCGAATTTGACTCACGGCCAACTTTCGAGGTCTTATTGTTTCGAATAAACCGAAGTTTAGTCGTAGGAAAAAAGGCTACATTAAGTTGATATACTCACTCGTTTTTCCTAAGTCGGGGGTATCTGAATACACTATGACTCGGCGACGCTTTGGCGGCAGCTTATTCTTCAATCTTCCGATTGTTCCTCGTAGTATTACTATACTATCTTTTTTTTTCTATTAGATATTATCACAACTTGGTACGTTTGAGTACAAGGAATTAAAAATTTAAAAATAACTCACTAAAAAACTAATATTTGATACGCAAGAGAGAGGGTACGAACGTTGCCTCGCTTGACAAAAGAATGAGGTGACATCGGAGCGCGGGTAACGAGTAACGGCTAGTCAAAAATGTACTTTTAAAATTGTAAATTTCCTTATTTCCTGTTTGTAAAAATAAGAAATTTTTAAATACTCATATTTCCGGCACGGACCGGAAATCAGTTTAAATACTCTTAATAAGCGACGTTGCCTTGTAGGATAAGAGGACTACCTGGTTATGTCTATATCTTCGAATGAAGCAACGAAATATAATTGGAAGAAAATTTTGTTGCTTACTTTTTCCATAAAAGTAAGCAAGACAGAATTTAAAATAAAATATTTATTTTTAAAAGTTTTTAAATAATGGCTAACGGAATGGAAACACAGCGAACATTCCTGATAAAAATATAATGATATTTATTTGTATAACAATTAACTTTAATGATCATATTGTAAATAGGAAATTATTTATAAATATAATTTTGTGTTAAGCGAGGTATAGCATTGTTTTAAGCACTGAATACCTAACATTTAGATATTTTTAATATTTACTGTTATAGTGGTGTATGAAGAGGCATCATATTAAAATATTATTTTAAATCAGATTTCCTTTTTTTTTTAATAAATGACCCCCTAGCTAGGTTCTGTCAAATATTGTTTGTTTCGATTAAACAAACAACTTTCAGCATGGTCTATCCCGGGATGGGTCAATCAAAAATTTCTCGACCTCCTCCGTGCTTCGGAAGGCACGTTAAGCTGTTGGTCCGGTTGTTTCTACAACCGCTTGAACCCACCAACCCGCATTGGGCCAGCGTGGTGGTGTTATGGTCCAAGCTCCTCACGTGATTCTCCCTTGTAGGAAGGCCCACTGCTGGGCCTGTGCCCAGCAAGGTATGTTTAAAGCCTGGTGATTGGTGAAGATGATAAGACATTGGATAGATAAAACAAAATTCTTAAACAGTAAAATATATTTAACAGACGCACGTACACTTAAATCAAAATTAAACCATAAAGAATGTATAAAAAGGTCAATTTTGACTATACATCCACTACCAGTAGAAAATTCAGATGACATCGAACTTTATAGCTTCACAATAAGGTCCAAACTTCATTCAACATATCTTATTGCCTTGAATATTGTTTTGGTTGTTCAAAATAATCTTCTCTTGTCGTTTCTTCTCTTCTTTGAACGCTTCTTTGTTGGCCTTCTTCTCTATTCGCCTTTCTTTCCTATATTCTTTAAGCAGTCGCTTTCTTTCTTTCTTTTCTTCTAGCGATTCTTCTTTTGGTCTGCAAATGATATAATGTTATTGATTTCCTAATTTAATTTGGGAAATTCCTACAAACCAGATACAACCGATATTCTATTGTTGAGGAGTCGCCGAAACAAAAGATTAAGATGTTTTTTTAAAACAATAAATTTAATTTAGGTACTTGATTAGCTTTCCAAAGACCAACATAGCTTGCTAGTCTTCCTTAAAAAATATGTTTACCTTATAGATAGCACACTTAGCGTAGACAAAACGGACTCAGCGTTGGTCCTTTCGTCATCTTCCTCATCACTGTCCGCAGTATCTTGGAGCGCGTTGAATCTGGCCAGAGACTTCGTGGTCAGCTTGTTGTCTTTGCCCAGGATGTCTTTGGGCATGCCTGTTTTAGTGTTAATTTCGATTTTCTTGGGTTTCTGCAGAAAACGTTTTAAAATTAGGCAAGTGGATATAGCTGCCTATGCAACCTGCAATAACAAGGAAATAATGACTTGGTATTGCTGGTGCGTTGTCATCCTGAGGCCTAAGGTGAAATGCCGTCCATGCCCAGTAATCACACTGGCTACCTTTCCCTTCAATCCGAGACAGCCAACTGTTTTACTGGTGAAATAGGAGAATTCAAATTCAAAACATCTTTACTCAAATGGGCCACAAAGAAGCACTTTCGAATCGTCAAAAAACACATTTTTATAACTATCACAAAAAATATTAACTAAGAACGTCATAGTGTCTCTCTGTTCGTCTGTCTGTCATATCTAAATTAAGGTTAACTAACAATGTCATAATGTCTGTCTGTCGTGTCTGAATTTACACCGGTTCCAAATGTTGAACTATCAAGAAGATTCCGGCAACAATCTCGCGTAGTTAGTCTTTTCAAATATTAAATTACAATGTTTGTAGTTTCAAAATTATAACTTTTAGCAGTGCAGTGCCGCCCAATGAAAAAAACATCAAAATTAGAAGAGAAGGTATATCAACGTACCAACAAAGTAGGTAGGTCTCCAATCACAAAAGTATTATCGTTATTTTCAAGCTGTCTGACAATGTGCAATCACCTACCGGTCTATAAGGTAAATGAAAAAACAAATTCAAATGAAGTTGGTTGTATAACTTACTTTAGGTTCCTCGATAAGTTTAGGGTGGTTGTACAGGTTGGAGTATGTGGATAGTATGGTCTCGCAGTCCCACTGTTCTTTAGGCTCCACTTCCACAGTCACCAGGTCTTCTTCCGACTCCTCTTCTATCTCTTGGAGACGCCTCATTCTTTAAAGTGTAAGAAATCATCACCAGCCTATGACACTAGAAGCTAAGTGAACTACTAGGCCTGAAGACACACTCTAAAACTTAAAGAGATGTTTCAAAAATGTATGGAGTCCCGGCCAGGGCTATCTACTCTAACCGAAAAATAGGTGAAAATATGCAGAACAGTTTTCAATTGTCCGTTTTATTTTTATTTGCTTTGTTGCGTGGTACAAAACAAGAATGTTTATAGAAAAAAATGCAACACAGCCAAATATTCATCATGGAGCCTATGCCACTTTGGTGACGTTTAGTTGCCTTCTATGTCGCCCGCCATATTGTATAACGGTGAAATCTATTTACTAATAAATAAAAAAAACAAAAACATTTATAATAATGTTAAAATAAAAATTAAGAATATTTGCAAGCAATGCCTCAACTTAACCGAATCGTAGGTATTTGTAAAAATACTCGGTGTCGGATGTTGAAATAGAACATTTCGACATTGTATGGTAGACAGCTCATAACGCAAATACAGATAGACTAGAAGAATTTCACATAATATAAGCTGCCGCAGGCCTAACACGGGCGGGCCGTGGACAACATTTCTCTACACCATTTATGTCCACTTATTAGGAGACTAAATGAACCCCCGACGAGAATGTGTATCTGTGTCTGTCTGTCGCGGCGTAGCTCCAAAATGAATGGACCGATTTTGATTCGTTTTTTTGTTTGAAAGCTGACGTGATCGCGATGGTTCTTAGTTACAATTTATGTAAATTTGTCCACGCGTATGATAACTACCAGCTCATTTGCTGCTTGACAAAATGGTGATATGCGTGACAAATTTCAAATCAATGGGATCTGTGAAAGCTAGTAAGAGATTTCACAGATCCCATTGATTTGAAATTGGTTTACTGTTACTTCATTGTTTTTCCAAGAAATGCTATCCTTAAACTGATCCTATAGCATTAATTAGTCTGTGGGATGCTAAATTATTTAGAAATCTACAGCAAATATAGCGTGTTTGGGCTCTTAAGAATAGTCTCAATGAAGTGGTGTTTGTTAGATAGATTGTTAATAAGGCCGGAGGTTACTTAAAAATTTTGATTTTTTATTATACCACCAATTTTAATTCTTTTTTACCCCCGACGAAAAAAAAGGGTGTTATAAGTTTGACGTGTTTGTCTGTGTATCTGTCTGTGGCATCGTAGCGCCTAAAGGAATGGACCGATTTTGATTCGTTTTTTTTTGTTTAAAAGCTGATGTGACTACGATGGTTCTTAGCTATAATTTATGAAGATCTGTTCAGGCGTTTGATGACCATCAGCTTATTTTCTACATAATAATAGGATAACTAACTAACTTTTACATATCCGATTGATTTCAAATTTGGTGTACTGTCACTTCGGTGACATTCCCATGACATACTAACATGGAGCTGATCCTATACCATCAAAAAGTCTTATCCTATACCATCGAAATGCTTAATTCAGAAATTTACAGCAGATATAGCGTGTTTGGGCTCTGATGAATAGTCTCAATGAGATGGTGTTAGATAGATGATTAATGACGCCGGGGGTTACTTTAAAGTTTTTAATTTTAAAATTATCTCCGACAAATAGAGACAAATTTCTGTCCTCTCTTCGGGGAGTTTTCCTTAGGAGCTGGTGGTGGTAAGAATATTATGATTATTTCATACCTGACAATCTCTGCGTCTCTGTCAAGCTGGTGTCGTCTTCTGCTCTCCTCGAAGTCTTCGGCTGCCCTCAGTAGCATATCATGGGACTCCGGCATGAACCCTTCGATCTCGTCAAGGTCTAAAGCGCCCACTTCAGTGTCGTCGTATTCCGCATACATCTGAGTATGTTTTACTTTGATTTTAGTAAGTAATCCCCTAATCACATAAACAATCATGTTTGATACTTAACTTTAAGTAAGACGAATGAATGAATCATTGACCAATGAATTTTTGAAACATTTTTATGGGACTAATTGGAAACTATTCCGCATCGAACAAAAAAGAATCATCAATATCAGTTCACCCAGTCAAAAGTTCTGAGGTAACAAACATAAAAATAAACATACAGACGAATTGATAACCTCCTCCTTTTTTGAAGTCGGTTAAAAATAAATGTATCTCGAGCTTCTCCGTGCTTCGGAATTCACGTTCAGCTGTTGGTCCCGGTTGTTACTTCAACCGCTTAAACCCAACCCGCATTGGGCCAAGGTGTTGGTGTTATGGCTCAACACTTATGTTTGCCGGAAGGTCTGTGTTCACCAGTGTGGCGTATATAGGTTGGTGATGATGTAGTAACTGGATAAGTATTCCAAAGACCAAGACAGTTAGATGGACTCATATATGTTTACCTAATAGATAGTATGCATATTTAATGTATTATGCTATTATAAGCAACGACACAGCCTCATTTTTAAACCAGCCCCCAATGACGAGTTTAAAGGAGGATGACAATTTTTGCCCCAACCAAGATTAATGTCCAACAAAACCATATTTCCAATAAGCCTCATAAATAGAAATATTATTTTTAGAAATAGTTGGACTTAATATATAGCTAAGGTTTTGTAAGGTAAGGTAAGGTTTCGACAACATAAATAAAATCTTCAAAAATTTTTCATTCCGGAATTGTAATATTTTGTCAATGAAGACCATTGACCGGTGCGTTTTGTTTCATAGAAAACAAATACTTTTGTGTTTTGAAAACTATAGAAGGTATTTTAATGTATTTACTATAGAGTTTTCATATTATTATTATTATTTTATACCAAAAAGATGAGTAATATTTAAATACAGTTAATTGGATTGAACAAGTTTATTACATAAGAAGAAAATAACAAAACGCACTTTGACAGATGACAAATATTGCTAGTGTTGATTGTTATTACAATCCAGTTTTCTTTTACGTATATCTCAGAAACCGCATCTTTAAACAAAAATGTATTGGTATCTAAAGATACTTTGTCTTAATAATATATAATTGCGCCCTAAATTACTTTTGGACGTGTCAGTTTTTAGGTGGGGCACGGCTTCATACTAAGATTAGCATCCTCCTTTACATTAATATACTTCATTTCGTTCCCTATGAGATAAACAGTTATGTCAGTTTTTAATAAAGGACTCGAAAAGGACCATACAGATTAGAATTAGACATTGTCAGTGTTAATTTACGATTTCTTTAATAAATAAACATTATGTTACCTTTTCAAACCTGTCGTCCAGCAAGGATAAGCCATTATTACGTTTGATCACACTTGAAGACATCGAGTACTGCGAGAAGCGAGACTTGGTGTCGTTTTTGTCCCACATCGGTAGCCGCGCCTTGCGTCCTGCCTGTATTACATAGATTATATCATCAGCTAGTTGGGTAAGAACAATTGGAATACATTTTGATACTGTGAGGCATGGCAGGGTTTGCGAATCCGTCACACAAAAATGACGAAATGCTGTTTTTGACGGAGACGCAAATACTCCGCCCGGCAGACACTAGCTACTTGGATTACCCCGGCTACGCTCTTGAAGAGTCCTTCAAAGCGAAGGCCGGGGTATGCTTGTTTGTCCGGGCGGATGTTTGCTGTCGCCGTCTGCGCTGTTTGGAGGACCCTTCCTACTCTATTCTTGGGGTGCATGTGGACCTGGGCACACATTGCCGAATCTACGTGTGCCTCTATAGATCCCACAGCGGTGACATGGAGACAACTCGACTTTTCGAACATCTTAGTCGGGTGGCAGATGTTGCGCAGGAGCAGTTTCCAACCGCAGAATTGGTGTTTTTAGGGGACTTCAATGCTCACCACGAGTCGTGGTTAAGTTCCTCTAAAACTGACCATGCTGGTAGAACTGCCCACGCTTTCGCTCTCACGCACGACCTGACCCAACTGGTAAACCAGCCCACCAGGATTCCAGACATTGTCGGTCACGCGCCCTCATTGTTGGACCTTCTGCTGACGACTCGCCCGGATGGATATCGGCTAGAGGTTCGTGCTCCTTTAGGAACATCGGATCACTGCCTGGTATCCGCTGGGGTGCCACGGGCGTCGCCACCGGTACCTATGGTTGCCAAACGCCGCATCTGGCACTATGCGTCGGCAGATTGGGACGGTATGCGGGATTACTTCGCATCTGTCCCTTGGAGGCAGCGCTGTTTCAGTGAGCTGGACCCGAACGCTAGCGCTACTGCTGTTGCTGATGAGATCATGTTAGGGATGGAGTACTATATCCCTCACTCCGATCTCATCAGTAGGGGTAGGCGTAACCTCTGGTTCAACCGCGATTGTGCCTTAGCTGTTGAAAACAGACAGTCGGCATACCGCGCTTGGATCAGGGGCCGAGCTTGCGGGGATCCCAACATTGACTCACTGAAAGCAGCCTATAACAACGCCACCAAGTCCTGCAAAAGGGCCTTCATCAGAGCGGATGCACAGCGCGTTGCACGAGTTGGCCAAGAACTTCTTACGCATCCTACGGGAAGCCGTAGCTACTGGCGTCTGGCCAAAGCCGTGCAATCTAACTTCTGTCAACCCTCGCTGCCCCCGTTGAGATGTTCTGACGGCTCGCTAGCTCACAAGCCGCAAGAGAAAGCCGATCTCTTGGTAAAACTCTTTGCTGCTCACTCCCGAATCGATGACTGCAACTTACAGCCACCAACACTCTCCCACTGTGGCCACACAATGCCCGATATTCGTATTAGGCAATGTGATGTACGTGCGGAGCTTCAGTCAATCGACGTCCGGAAAGCTAGTGGACCTGATGGCATTCCAGCGATAGTACTGAAAAACTGCGCAGCGGAGTTGTCTCCTGTCTTAACGCGGCTATACCGTCTTTCTCTCTCTTCTGGGTGTGTGCCGGAATCTTGGAGAGAGGCCAATGTGCAACCGGTCCCCAAAAAGGGAGACCGATCAGACCCAGCTAACTACCGCCCGATAGCTGTCACCTCAGTTCTTTGCAAGGTCATGGAACGGATCTTAAACCACCAGCTGATCCGATACCTAGAAGATCACTCATTAATTAATGATCGACAGTACGGGTTTCGGCCGAACCGGTCAACGGGTGATCTTCTAGCGTACTTAATGCATGTCTGGGGTGAAGCTATTGACAAACGTGGTGAGTCACTGGCAGTTAGCCTTGACATTGCCAAAGCGTTCGATCGGGTCTGGCACAAGGCTCTTCTCTCCAAGCTCCCGGCATACGGTCTGCCCGCTCAGCTCTGTAACTGGATCGCCGGCTTCCTGCATGAGCGAAGAATCCGTGTCCTCGCAGATGGATGCGCTTCGCGGTTCATGTCAGTGAATGCTGGTGTACCGCAAGGCTCTGTTCTATCCCCCACACTCTTTCTTCTTCATATCAATGACATGATTCCGTTAGGAAACATTCATTGCTATGCAGATGACAGTACAGTTCATGGGGGATATTACGGTCGCCCAGGGGCTGGGCGCGCTGAAACCGAGAGAGAGAGAGAGAATCTTACCATTGAGCTCGACAGGGTGTTGAACCTCGTATCTGAATGGGGATCTAACAATCTTGTTGAGTTCAATGCTAAGAAAACACAGGTGTGCGCGTTTACAGCCAAAATGTCACCGTTCCTTCCCCTTCCGTCTCTTCAGGGCACGACTCTTTCGGCACAGGGCTCCCTAAACTTGCTAGGTATGGAGATATGTTGCAATCTGAATTCCAGGAACTATATCGAAACAGTGATTAAAACAGCCTCACGGAAGCTCGGTGTCCTGAACAAGGTGCGTCGATTTTTCACGCCTGACCAATTATGCCTGCTGTATAAAACTCAGGTTCGGTCTTGCGTGGAATATTGCTCGCACTTGTGGGATGGCTCCGCCAAGTACCTACTCGATGCCCTGGACAGATTGCAGCGTCGTGCTGTCCGTATCGTTGGCGATGTAGAGGTCACCAACAACCTTGAGCCTCTGCAATTGCGTCGAGACATTGCGTCGCTTAGCGCCTTCTATCGGCTATATCACGGAGAGTGTTCTGAAGAGCTATTTGACCTTATCCCACCTTCCCCCTTCCTACTCAGGAGCACGCGAGCTGGTCTTCGGAGTCATCAATTCACTGTCTCCACCTCAACATCACGTACAAAGAAATTTAGTAGCTCTTTTCTTTGTCGAACTTCCAGAACTTGGAATTCTTTGCCAGCACATGTGTTCCCTCCTTCCTATAACATGGGGTCCTTCAAAAGAGGCGTGAAAAAGCACCTTTCGGGCCGGCAAGGTGGAGGCAGCTAGAGTAGTGTCTGAACTGCACTAGCTGTCTTCGCATATGGACTCTTCTTACCGCTTCACATCAGGTGGTGTTGAGTCATTTGTCGTGCTTTGTATAAAAAAAAAAAAAAAAAAAAAAAAAAAAACACAGTGTTTTATGAAGCCGATTTTGTGTCATCCCCTTTTATTTATACTGGTATTATTGTAGTCTTAGTCGAACAAAGCTCTAGGGTAATAGTCCTGTAATTTTAGCTATTATAGTTTATGAATGTACAATACGATAACTCGAAAATAGTAGGATTTCATAGATTTTTTTCAAGAAATTGTATGAACATTATATTGTTAGTATAAGGTGGTAGGCTATTACTCAAAAGGCCAGAACATACTGGAAGTTTAACAAACATAAAAATGTAAAATGTGGGATAAAAATCAGTTCAGTTTTCACAATAAGTTCCCTCTGATTGAAAGCATGCACATGGTTAGTAATTTTGGAGTTACAACTGATTCAATACCTAACTACGGAAATACCGTTTATATATTATTTTTATCACATTGGATTGCTTTTCCAGCTCTGTTTTACTCAACCTTGGCTACCTCTCTCACATTCCCATCCTACAAAGGCTCCACTGAAAATCAGGGTCGCGGTTGGTAGCAGCTGCGACCAGTACTGAGTGGATACGTTTATTTATATATTTATTTATAATCAGCCTTTTATATGTTGGAAATTTGTTCCTGGCAGCATAATCCTTCTTTTCTCAAAACATTTTATAAATCTTTTTACTTGTCATTTATATCGCCGTCCATTTGTTTATTGAAATATATTATTGTACTACATCAAGTGGTGATTTCATTTTTAACAAAATTATATTGTGATGCTGAATAAAGTTTTATTCTATTCTATTATATTTTAACTGCCGATCGCATTCAAATAACATACCTGTTCATCAGTCTCATCATCGGAGTCTGACGCGAAGGCCTTATCTGAATCGGCATCTTCCGAGATGCTGTCACCATCCTCTTCATCTTCCTCGTCATAATCATCATCACCTAAAAATGATTATAATAGGTTCGTTGAAAACTTTTTTGTTTCATATATAAATAGTACCTATGTAAATAGTTGATAAATTGCAATAAGCAACCAATAGTTTATTCGATATAGCGATTTCTTTGAGGTGCAAGTTATCGAAAAATGATCTCTATAAAATGATGTGGAATAGTGACTTCACTACTTAGTAGTGTGGCCATCGATTATTTATGGGCGCATGGAAAAAAATATTCATATCTTACTATATCACACCTTTCATACTCAGGGGCACGCGAGCCAGTCATCAATTCACTGTCTCCATCTCAACATCACGCACAAAGAAAATTAGCAACTAGTTTTCTTTGTCGTACTTCCAGAACTTGGAATTCCTTGCCGTCCTTCTTATAACATAGGTTCCTTTGAAAGAGGCTTGAAAGAGGCGTGAAAGAGGCGTGAAAGAGCAACATTTGGGACGGCAAGGTGGAGGCGGCTAGAGCAGTTTCTATACTGCACTAGTTCATAGACAAAACACTTCATATCAGATAGTGTTGAAACATTTGCCGAGTTTTGTATAAAAAAAATCGAAATTTTTTGTAACGCGACTTTGTAATATTGTGCTCCTGCGGTGACTAAGGTCGCCTGAGATTATTGAGAAAACATTATGTTGGGAGTTGCGGGAGTCGTCACTTATGACGTCAACACTATCTCCCGATTTTCATAGGGTAAGCAGCCCATAAGTAGTGACAAATTGCTACGAGTGTCTATAGTCTATGGTAACCGCTTACCATCAGGCAGGCTGTACTCCTGTTTGCCACTTATAAAAAAAACAACAACAACAAAATATTTATTTCTTGATTGTTTGTAGAAATATAAGATTGCAAGTTAAATCATAGAACATTGACCTATCTAACCTAAAGATGTTCTAAAATTGTACTTAAAAACAATAAATTACATATCAAATAGAAGCTAATTTTATTTATATTCTTTATTGATCACAAAATAAAACATGATGCAGATAGGTCAGCCAGACAAAACTGTGTTTTATAACAGCAAAGCATTGAATGATTTTGACAGGTAGGTGAGGTAGTTTGTGTAGAAAAGACTAGCTTTTTGACAGTGCATCTTTGAAATATATTTATTTATTTTTAAGCTCTCCCCTGCATTTTCTTAAATGAAAGTTATGTTCTTTAATAATACTATTCTATTTAAAACAAGTGTTTAAGTTCATCAACATAAACATTTACATCAAATTAAGTGTAATACTTATTAAAGTTATAATCTAAAAAAATTGTTGAGGGGTAGTTTGGGATTAGTTTATTTTAATTTTTCAAGTAAGTTTACCTTCTTCCATAGCAAGTTCAATGAAGTTATCTTCAAGCTGGTTGTCGGGGTCATCAAAGTCAAAGTCTTCATCCAAAGCTGCCACAACTTCGGGGTCTAGGTCTAGGCACAGTCCTGAAAAGAAAATGATATTTTGTGGCCGTGAGCATAATATGAAAACTTGTATCAATTCCACAACATGAAAACTGTCATGCAAGTATATAATACTAGTATACATTGCTTGGTACAATTAATTAAGGAACAAGCCACCTTGCCAATTATAAAACTTTTTTGCTTGAAACTGGCTACTTTAGCAGAACCCAACCCTTAAAAGAACCTAACCCTTAAATGATTGACCAATCAGTAATCCTTTTTTGCAAAAGGGTATTCTTTTTCATTGTTTTCAAAAAACATCTGGTCGCAAAATTATGGGACCAGATGTCTTTTTGAGGAAGTTTATTCAGTTGCATCCCTTACATCTTCCACACTGGCTCTTATAAGTATACTTAAAAAAACATGTATTAGGTTATGTTTTTTTATTATTTTTCCATTCTTTTCAATTGATAAAAATATTTCAGAGACACCCTTAAATTCTACTGGTGGATGATACCCTCAAAGACAATATTTTCACTTAATTTTTTGTTAAAGCTTAGATAATTCACATGCTGACTTTTCTTACCTTGTGTAGCAGCCTTATTTAAGAGACCAACATCTTCTTCTATTTCAGAAGCAAAGACTGAGCTCGGGAGTTTGATAGTATCTGAGATGGATTTTGTTTCTTCTGACTCATTATTGTCTGCTGTTGGTGGTTTCTCTTTTCTTTTATGTGTCGGTTTCTATAAGAAAGTTATTAATTGAATGCTTTTAATACCAATAATAATCTCACACTCACACTTCATAGATAGCCCAAATTATGCATAATTATGAGTATCCATAAGACAAGCTCTTAATGGTGCTTACTTTGGGCTAGATATTAGGTGTAAGTGTTTGAATAATATTATAATTATTTACATTTTGGAATATTTAATAAAAGTTCCAATAGTATAGTTTCTATATGACTATCCATAAATGCTAAAGGTAGATTCGGCCAAAAACTACATTTACATTGAAACAGAATATTATAAAGGTCCAAGTACTATAGTCTCATTTTAAGCTGACTCTGTATCTGAATGGTATTTTTTGTTCAAATTATTATGATGATGGCTTTGTTGACTCTGTTGATTTTGGATATGTGAAGTGTTTGGTTGAAAGATTTCTTTATCGTAACTTACGGGCTGCATGAGCATAGTGACTTCTCTTGTGTCCTTAAGATGTTGGAGGTAGTTGTAGTCATCATCAAAATATATGCCATATTTCCTCTGTTCTTCTTTACGCTGCTCTGGTGATAAATCCTAGAAGTATGGCAAAAATAGTAAAACCGGTAATTGCACCCCTTTTAACGATGTATCAAAAAGGTATTCAAAATATAAATTTAATAATTGAATATTTTATTAATAATTGAATTGAATAATATTAGTGTGAAAGATGTATAGGTTGAGGTTATATTGCACTCACTGGGTTTTTGTCTTTCTTCGGCGGTATGGTCGCATTGACGGGCACTAAGACTCTCTGGGGCGCAGTTTCATCTGCTGCAAGGGGATCTCTTTGAGAACGATGAACTAAACTGAATGTTACTGCTCTTTTACGGTCTATAAACTTCTTTGCCTTTGGCTGAAATTGAACTTTTGTTAGTATCACTTTTATAACGTACCAAATAGTAATAACTTAGTTAGATCTTCGTACCATTTTCACTTCGTTTTAAATTTCAATTAAGCACATTTAAATTCTGTATCAAAACAGGGAAACGTGTTGTTTTTATAAGGCTTACGTCAAAAAGGACATTGCGACATTGACGTTGACAAGACAGTAAATAGTTTTTTAATCCCTACGGTCTGCAATGATAATTTCCATAGATAGCGCGCTTACAAATGAAGCGAATTGAAAGTATCGTCCTTAACTTAGAACGTATTTATAGTGCAGGTGGAGCAGTAGCATACAGGATTACATACGTAATACGTATGCGCGAAAGTGTGGTCGGAATTGATTGCAAGCAAACAGTGCCTAAAGCACCGTATTCAATTCGGAATATCGCTCAAGGCGTTTGCACTTTTAGTAACGATGGTAAATAATGTTTGCTTATTATAGACCGTAAAAAATGTGTCAACGAATTCATATTCATACATAATTAACTTGAAAACAAACTTTTCCGTTTTAATAAAATCATGCTGAATAACTATGTCTTCCTTGGCCTATGAAAGGTTTAGAATGAAAAGTTTTGTTTGTCTATGATTTCAAATGTCAAGCAACTTGACGTTTTGTATAACCTATAAAAATGTTTATTTATACAAATTCCAGATTATTTTATATATTTTATGGCAAAAGACTAGCAAATTGGTCTTCTGTGTGTTGTGCACGTTCAAAAAGTTATGTGGAGCCAAAACTTAAAGCATATTCACATACAATAATTTCACCGAAAACAAATTTTCCGGCGAGATCTAACAATGCCAAAAAACAGGAGATTCAGCAGGTAAATGAGTATAGATTGTTAGAAAGTATATCATAAATACAATGAGCAATATCTCATGTTTCATAAATTTCATTATTGTCATTTATATTTCGTGTAATTGTTTTGTAAATTATATGTTATCACCTTGTAGCTGGCACGGTTTTCCGACCTGTATAATTGGCAGAGAGAGCATTTAAATGGACCAGAATTTGTTTTACATGATGGACCGCCCTATGCTAATGGTGACTTGCATATAGGCCATGCAGTCAACAAGGTAAATATATGTATAACTGCGATATATTACCCCTGTCAGATTCCAGACAATTGATATTTCAATTGCCATAGCCCTCCGCCTAACGCCGCTTGACGGATTATTATACTTATTTGTTAGTCTAGATATGCAACTTAAGCCTCAGATCATTGGTGAAGTAACTGTATCACTACAAATATATATACTACACTATAAAACAAAGTCGCTATCCACCGTCTGGCTGTCCCTATGTATGCTTATCTTTAAAACGCAACGGATTTTGATGCGGTTTTTTTAATAGATAGAGTGATTCTTAAGGAAGGTTTATATGTATAATACATGCATAATATTTACATAAGCATTGCACCCGTGCAAAGCCGGGGCGGGTCGCTAGTTTAAATTATATACAAACATTTATTAATTGTAGATTTATGGATTTTATGCACACCTTTTACATGTCATCAAGAAACTTTGTTGTGCAATCCACTGTAATAGGTTATCTCAATTTTTTAACATGTATTGTTAACCATTTAGGTCATCTAATTTTTTAGATAATCAAAGACATAAACAACAGAAATCAGATACTGCAAGGCAATAAAGTACACTACATCCCTGGATGGGACTGCCATGGCCTACCAATAGAGTTGAAAGCCTTACAAAAGACTAAGAGGTCTGCAACAAACAATAAACTGTCAGAACCAGTCCAATTAAGAGAGATTGCTCGGAATTTTGCTTTAGAAACAGTTCAGAAGCAAAAGGAAGCGTTTGAGAGCTGGGGTGTGATGGCTGACTGGAAAAGTCAGTGTTATTTGACATTAAACAAAAGTTATGTACAGAATCAATTGCGTCAATTTTACAAAATGTACAAGTCTGGCTTGATATTCCGAGCTCTAAAACCTGTTTATTGGTCACCATCATCTAAGTGAGTGCAAACTTTTAGCTAAAATATCTTTAGAGAAACCCAAAAACCCTGTATATACATAAACAGGGTAGATATATTGCTTAGCAGTAGGTTTTTAATTTTTAACCGACTTCAAAAAAGAATAATTAGATCCTACTCAGAAGCACATATGCCGTTCTTTAGAGTAAAAAATTCACTGTTTCTGCCTCAACATCATGTACAGAGAAGTTAGGTGACTTGTTTTTTGTTGAAGGTGTGAAAAGGTATTTTTGGGTGGAGGCTGCTAGAGCAGTGTGTTTCAAGCTGAACTAGCTGTTTTCGCATTTGGACTCTTCTTACCGCTTGACATCAAGTGGTGTTGAGTCATTTTCCATGCTTTCTATAAAAAAAAATATTTTTTGTTTATTAGGTAACATATTTTTTTTTTTTAATTAGATCATTAACAGTTGTTACATTTTTTAACTTATCTAGTCATCTAGTAATCCTTACAAATAATTTACTTTAATACACAACTGCATAAAGGTGAACAAGCATGTATTTTCATGGATGTTTACAATTGATAACTTTATAAGAAGCATCAGATTTCTTTCAGAACAGCTTTAGCTGAAGCTGAACTGGAGTATGATCCTCAGTTTAAGAGCAAAGAGGTGTATGTAACATTTCCAATTGAGAAAATGCCCAAAAAGATTGAAGAGGCTGCGGCAGGGTAAGAGAAATTTAATAGAACCTAATAGGCCAATCAATTGCTAGAGCACAGAGTGTAATTTCACAGATGAAAATAGTTAACTGAATCCGTGACCTTTCATAATTTGAGTGTCATCTGTCCAAAGACTTTGGATAATATAAGATTAGACCCCATTATAAGATAAGGTTGGATAACTGTATGAAGTCTTTCTGTATTTGCATTTAAAACTTAGAAGGTAATGTCTACCTTAATTTTCAAATCTGGGGGTCGACCCCCTAACTCGAAGCCATATCAATAGTATTGTTTTGAAAGCCTTAAGCCTGTTAAATGAGGTGCAAAATCACAATATGATGTCTTGATGAACACTGATTTTCTAACTAATGTCTTTATGCAGTGACACCACCGAAGTGGTGTTTTCACAATTACCAATAATTTGGTTAAATTAGGCATTGCTTTTCTTATTTTTATTTGTATTCCATTTTTCTTATTTTTATATGTATAACATAAATTATTGAAAATTTTAGAAAAGTATTTAAAGTAGAAAAAAAAAAATTTCTCTGGCGGGTACTGAACCAAAGAGGAGGGAGGGAATCCTCAGTAGTTCAGATGGTTAGAACGATCACCCGGATTGTGCGAAGTCACTGGTTCAGTCCCCACATACGCATATTTTTTTCTAATTTAAATACTTTTCTATTCAATAAAATGTCTAAATGAAACTACGAAAATATTATTTACGTTTAAAAAAAATATTTTTAAAAATATAGTTGTATAATTGTTTGAAATTCATTTCAACTATTCAAATTTCAGTCAAAGAGTATCAGCTATAGTTTGGACCACCACACCTTGGACTTTAGTGGCCAACAGAGCGATATGCTACAGTCCTCAGTTGAAATACAGCTTGGTCACCCTCAGCTCGAAACCAGGGGACTTACACCTCGTGGGCAGCAGTCTTATTGAGGGCTTGGAGAAGGCGTTGACTGCAAAGATTGCAAAAGTAGCTGAGTTTGATGGTAAGGCTATTTAATTTTTTTTAGACTACTAAATGACAAGCAAGCTGACGGCCCATATGTAAGGTTTTCCCATTTAGGCCATAAAACAGTGCGCTGTTTTTTGGATTGAAGGGAAAGGTGGCTAGCAATTACTGGGCACGGAAGGCCGTCTTCTTAAGGTGGTTTCTGACACTAATACATTTACTAACAAATGTTAGGAATTGTTAAATGGTTTAAATGCTCCTACACTGATAGAAAATGTTTACAAACATTTATAACATTTGAAATTATTTAACAACATAACATCTGGCCTGGATTATATGTTTACAAACAAATGATAACAAATGTTTTATTTTGTTACAATTTGTTAACTAGTTTAGAAATGTTTACTAACATTATCTAACATGAAAACATTTTCTAACATTGTGATCGTATGTTTCTTAACAAATGTTTACTAACATTTATAAACAGCAGTGTGGCAGCACCTTTAGGCCTCAGGATGGCATGCACCTGCAATACCAAGTAATGTTTTCATTATTGCAGGTGGTAACCAGATGGGCCGTCAGCTTACTAGTCATCTAATTGTTTACATAAAAAAAAGCATGGTTGACTTTATTGTTCATATAACTGTTCGGTCTCTGCGACTATTCCACCTCTCTTCAAATACAACCACATTAAATGGCCTCATATCTTTCAGGATCGGATTTGCATGGCATGACGTATCAGAATAAGCTTGTCAATGAGACATTACCTTTCCTGTTTGGTGATCATGTGACAGAAAGCAAAGGAACGGGCCTAGTTCATACTGCGCCCGCGCACGGTCCTGAAGACTTCTTGGTTGCGTTGAAGAACTCTATGGTCGTGGTGAGTTTGTTTATTTATTTATTAGTGGCTGGCCGAAGCTTGATTCTTACTTTTGCATTAGTTACTTTGCTGGTATATTGAATACCTTCTTATTAATTTTATTATTGTTTTCTCTGTATGACAAATATTATTATTATGTAACCACAAAAAATTGTAACTTAATATTCAAAAAGAGTGACTGACTACACAAGTTTGTTGCCGGAATCTTCTCGGTAGTTCAGACATGACAGACAGACAGACATATGTTATAACATTGTTAGTTAAGACTATTTTTTTTGTATGAGATAAGCATATGGGATATTTGGCAATTCGAAAGTGTTTCTTTAGAAGAAGCACTTTCGAACTGCCAAGAATAAAGATATTTTTTTTCCTTTTACTCCGTCCGCGTGTGTGTCCTTTATCGCGGCAAAAAGTCGCCTCCTTTCTGTGGACACAATTCCTAAATTCTAGTAGGTATCGCCTATAAAACGGTTTTACTGTAACATATTTTCTAACGTTAAACGGCAATAGAATTTCTGTAGAGGTCTTGATTAAATGGATCCAGATAGGCACGTATTTGTATTAAAAATAGGTGTACCTAATGCGGTATAGACGTTGCTTTCATGACAATTTTCAATAATGACGAATTTTTCTATGCCCATATTTATTTGTGGACGAGTTGGTCTTTCTGCCATGTGGTCGTTTTTGTTCAGTGTTCATTCTGATTTGGGAAATAAATGAGGACTTTTTTCTTAGAAAACCTTCTGCTCCAACTTGAAATAAAAGACATGACATGCATTAACATACAGCATAGCACAGCATAGCATTAGAATGCATTATTAGACTGCTTATTTATTTATGGAAAATACCGTTTCTTTTCCCCAGCAATGCAATGTGGACGAATCAGGTCGCTATACCAATTTGGACGCCGAACTGAATGGTCTACCAGTCCTCACGGAAGGTCAGGATCTGATCATCTCTCGCCTTGGTGACTCAGTTATCTATGAAGGAACGTATGTTCACTCATACCCCTTGGACTGGAGGACGAAGAAGCCGGTCATCATCAGAGCGAGCCAGCAGTGGTTTATAGATACTGCTGCTTTGAAAGACAAAGCTTTGGTAAGTGAAATGAATTGAATAGTATAGTGTAACATAACAGTGGGTCAATTCTGCTATTTATTTTCCTAAACGGATCGGCTGCGGTTCGGTATCGTTACCAATGCGGTTGTAATACAAAAAGGATGTAGAGATGGGCGTTTTGAGATTTTGGTAATATCGATGCGCATCGATATATATATTCTTTATTGCACTTTAGACATTATACATAAATTTGAAATTTACAATTTGTGAGCAAGGGTGGACTTATCTCTATTAGAGATCTCTTCCAGTCAGCCCAATGTGGTAAAATAATTTAGTAATTAGAGTGAGTGACAAAAAAGCGCAAACCATAGAAAAATAATAATAATAATAATATATATGTAATAAATATAAATACACCTAATATTATATATACACTATAAATATAAATATACTTACATACATACCAATAATCAATATGAAATTGTGTGAAGTAACAAATAAAAAATAAATAAAAACATATAGTTACAAATCTTGAGACAGAAAGTGCTCCTTGACTCGCACTTTGAAAGAAGTAATAGAAGGACTATCTTGAATAACAGTTGGAAGCCCATTCCACAGATGTGCGGCGCGGAAAGAGAAGAAATTAAGGAAAAAGTGAGTGTTGCTTCTAGGTAGCTCAAGCATCTTGGTGATACAAGGCCTCCTAGAGCGAGAAGGGGGAGGTAACAGTTGAAAGCGGGAACGAAGGTATGAAGGGGATTTGGGGTCATTAAGGATTTTAAAAAGAAAAGAAAGTATATGCACATTACGGCGATGTCGTATGGGAAGCCACTTTAACTGCGTGCGAAATTCGGACACATGGTCATATTTCCGCAACCCAAAAATGAAGCGAATGGCTAAATTTTGGAGGCGTTCTAATTTATTCAGCAGCTCTTCAGTTAGGTCTAAGTAACAGACGTCGGCGTAGTCGAGGATAGGAAGTAAGATAGATTGCGCAAGCATAATTTTAGTTTTGAAGGGAAGGAAATATTGTAGGCGCTTGAGGGAGTGAAAAGAGTAGTTTATCCGTCTACTGATCTCGCCGACGTGAGACGACCAGGATAGGTTGCAATCCATGATTACACCGAGGTTTTTAACTTTTTCAGTATAAGCAATAGAAGTGCCGTTATACGTAACTGTCGGCACCAAGCTCCAGTCCAACTTGCTTCTCAGTTTAGAGCTACCAAGAATCATGGCCTGAGATTTACTTGGATTAACAACGAGACCAAAGGATTCAGACCATACCTTAATAGCTAAAAGATCATGGTTCAAGGCATCGACAGCATCCCCCGCCTCGGAAACCCCAAAGTGCCTGTAGATCTGAAGGTCATCAGCGTATAAATGAAAAGAAGAAGATATAGAAGATGAAATTTTATTGATAAAGATGGAGAAGAGTATTGGAGAAAGTACACCCCCTTGGGGCACACCAGCAGATAAGTGAGACCAATCAGAGGCGGCATCGTGATATTTCACACACTGCTGACGATCATAAAGATATGAGCTAAACCAATTAATTACTGGATTAGAGATGTTAATTGAGCGAAGAGTACCGAGGAGTAAGTCAAAATCAACACAGTTAAATGCGCTACTGAAATCCAGCAAGACAATCGCTGTGAGTTTGGTGTTATCCATAGCACCCCGAATGTCCTCCGTAATATTCAGTAGCGCACCCACCGTGCTGTGGGAGGATCGAAAGCCAGACTGAAAAGGACACAGAAGAGTGTTGGATAAAAGAAAGGAGTACAGTTGTTTGTGAACCACAGATTCAAGGACCTTGGATAGGATTGGGAGTATGGAAATAGGACGGTATTCTGAGAAAGTAGACGGGTTCGAGGTTTTTGGCAGGGGTATAATGAAGGCCTTCTTCCACGATGCTGGAAAGACATTGTGTGTCAAAGAAAAATTAATTATGTGAGTGATGACGGGTACAATGTCCTCCAACAAGGGAAGGATCATGTCAAGACTAAGACCATCACTTCCAATAGCCTTGGTGGTAATAGATTTGATACTCTTGGTAACGTCATCTATGGAAACTTCGCTAAAAGAGAAAGAGGGACAGTCAGGTGGTATAAGATTTGATAGGAAAGAGAGAGAAACAGACTTTGTTGATGTGTCCAAGATGACAGGGGGAGTGGAGAAATAAAGATTTAGAGCATTCAGATCTACAGCACCTTCAGCTGTTTCCTTTTGTTTGCCCACACCCAATGTATTAAGGAAGCTCCAAACGTGATTCCGGCTAATGCTTTCTATTTTGGAATGAATATATTTGCGTTTTGCATCCCTACACATCCTGTTACAAATATTGCGTAATCTTTTGTACGCGTCCAAGTTGACCTGTGTTGGAGATTTTTTCCACCTATATCAGATATCCGATATCAGATAAATCGCATCGATGCCAAGTGAATGTCAGTCTAGCAAGTCTAACATCGTAGTGTCACAGGATGCGATGCGATACGAAATGAGACAGATTGTTGTTTTGTGTGTGTGTCTTTTAGATGCATGAATCATGACTTAAAGATTAGTTACATTGACAAAAACTAGATGGCATCGGCATCCAATAACGGTACCAGGTCGCATCGGATGCGTGCATCCAAACCTGGCGTCGTTTTTCTAAAAACGCCCACCCCTATATTCCATAAACATTGCAAGCCGGAACGCTAACAAAATGCTCTCAGTTGTTTCAACTTCGGCTGAATAATTATTAGCAATGTTGCAAGAAACAATATAATTTAGCTTAGTGAGCTGACAGTTGATAACTTTTGCCAGTTCAACTAAAAAAGTATCGACGCGTTTCGGCTGCCACAAATGCCAAATATTTTGCAGAATACAAAACAATGATTGAACCGAACGGTTCGCGTTACGTGTTTGTTACTAGAATACCAAACTGATGCGTTCCGACTACGTTTTGATAGCGTTGAGTTAACAGAATACAAAAACGTTGTAACTAAAGCGTTTCTGATTCGTTTCAGATCAAAATACTATAGCAGAAAGGGGGGGGGGGGTCTGGGAAGTTGACTGTATTCAAATATAACTATAATTTTGACGTGTAGTAGTAGTAATTAAAATAGAATAAAACTAGAAAAATTTCACATCCTGAGGCAGGAATCGAACCCGCGACCTTTCGCAATCCGGGCGACTGCTCTGACCACTGAGCCACCAAGGACTTGGGATATCCCTGTGAAATTCTTCTAGTCTATCTTGTATTTGCGTTTATAAGCTAACGTCCACCCCCCTACAATGTCGAAATATTCTATTTCAACATCCGAAACGAGTATTTTTACAAATACCGACGATTCGGTTAAGTTGGGGCAGTGCTTTCAAACGCGTGCTTTTCAGTGTGGTGTTGGGTGGACGTTAGCTCATAAACGCAAATACAAGATAGACTAGAAGAATTTCACAGGGATATCCCAAGTCCTGGGTGGCTCAGTGGTCAGAGCAGTCGCCCGGATTGCGAAAGGTCGCGGGTTCGATTCCTGCCTCAGGACGTGAAATTTTTCTAGTTTTATTCTATTTTAATTACTAAGTAATTTTTCAAACATTTATAATAATGTTAAAATCAAAAATTAAGAATATGTGTAGTAGTAGTTTTTTATAAAAATAATTAAAAAAAAACATAAATAGTTAACTGATAAAGTCACTATGTAGAATTTTCAGTTTATGCTTAAATTTTTAAATTAACTGCAAACTGTATTGTAGGCGACTTCAAAGCGTTCTTTTTGTATCTCGTATTAACAACCTTCGGCCCTTCTCGTCAATGGAAGGTGTTGAGTAAGTTTTTTCATACCACTAAGGTAGCAATCAAGCATACGGCCCACCTGATGGTTTTCTATAGGTTTATAATGGGAACTTAAACACTTGCGCGTTGCCGACCCCTGTAAAAACCTTATCGCGCCTTTTTTGAAGAACCCCATGCTGTACTCATTCGAGACAATCTAGAGAAGTTAAAGTTGACTTAAATATTGTTTGAACAGGCAGCTTTAGAGGACGTGAAACTGTTGCCGGCGTCGAGCGCCGACCAATCGCGGCTGGGCTTCAGAGCCCAGTTGCAAAAGCGGCCGTACTGGTGTATATCGAGGCAGCGCGCTTGGGGCGTGCCTATACCAGCCTTGTACAAGGGCCAGGAAGTCATCATTGACGAGTAAGTTAGTGTACAATATATAACAGAGCCCAGTTGCAAAAGCGGCCGTACTGGTGTATATCGAGGCAGCGCGCTTGGGGCGTGCCTATACCAGCCTTGTATAAGGGCCAGGAAGTCATCATTGACGAGTAAGTTTGTGTACAACGCGGTCTAAATATGTTTACCACCGTAAGGTTTATAATTGCTTGCACTAATCTGTGTCAAATTGTCGATGACATTAAAGAGAATGTTATCACTACGTTCAAGAGTCGGGATGTTATAAGTAATTTGATTAGATATAGGGCATAGATTTTTCACACGAGAAAATCGGTCGCATTAAGATAAAAAATTATAAAATGTTATCTGATAAACGAGACAATAGTTTAATATTTCAATCACAATATTTTTGTTATTATGTCATCGTAACAAATGTATTTCATTTTGAATGTGATTTTTTTAAAAATAAGACTACAAAGATATTGCGTCGCTTAGCGTGTTTTATCGGCTATATAGCCCCGTCCTCCTCGGGAGCACGTGTGCCAGTCTTCGGAGTCATCAATTCACTGTCTCCACCTCAACATCACGCACAAAGAAATTTAGTGCCTCGTTTCTTTGTCGTACTTCCAGAACTTGGAATTCTTTGCCAGCACATGTGTTCCCTCCTTCCTGTAACAGGGGTTCCTTCAAGGCGGAGGCGGCTAGAGCAGTGTCTGAACTGCACTAGCTGTCTTCGCATATGGACTCTTCTTACCGCTTCACATCAGGTGGTGTTAGGTCAATTGGTCAACTGCTATTTATTTTCCTAAACGCATCGGCAGAGGTTCGGTATCGTTACCAATGCGGTTGTAACACAAAAAGGTATTCTACTAACATTGCTTATAAAGCCGGAACGCTCTCGGTTGGTTCAACTTCAACTGGATAATTGTTAACAATCTTGCAAGAAACAAATATAGTTTAGTTTAGTGAGTTGACAGTTCTTAACTTTTGACAGTTTAACCAAAGAAGTATCGGTGCGTTTCGACTGCCACGAATGTTAAATATTTAGCAGAATGTAAAATAATGGTTGAACCGAACGGTTCGCGTTACGTGTTTGTTAGTAGAATACCGAATTGATGCGTTTCGGCTACGTTTCGATTATGTAGAGTTAGCAAAATACAAAAACGTTGTAATCAAAGCGTTCCTGATTCATTATCAAAATACAAAAGCAGATTCGGAGGGCAGTGCTAGTGCGACCTGGCTGAAACATCGTGCATCGTGACACAAAGTATTCAATTGTTGCTTAAGACCCGTTATAATCAGCGCTAAACCAGTGTAATACACCTTATTCAACTCAAAATGGATAATGTTATATTTATCTTATACCTGCCCCTCAATTCTGCTATTTATTTACCTTAACGGATCAACGGAAAAAGGTATTCCACTAACATTGCTTATAAAATCGGAACGCTAACGAAACGCTCTCGGTTGGTTCGACTATTTGACAACTGAATCGTTGGTGACATAAACATTTAAAAGTTGTGAAATTCGGTATGTATATCGTGTTTTTGGTAGTCTTTGTAAATCATATTTATTTAAAATAAAATTAGAGGGTCGATTCTGCTATTTATTTACCTAACCGGAATCGGCAGCGACTCAGTATGCGGTTGGGTTATAAAATAGGTATTCCACTAACATTGTTTATAAAGCCGGAACGCTAACGAAACGCTCTCGGATGGTTGAACTATTGGTTGGTGATAGAAACTGTCAAAAGTTAAAAAATTCGGTATATACGTATATAGTGTTTTTGGTAGTAATATTTCTTTAAAAAATAATTAAAGTAGTTTTAAAATAAATTAAATAGTAATTATATTACATATAACTAAATGTGAAAATGTTTTATTTTCCAAAAATATAGGAAAAAATCATACATTCATGATAATTATGATGACTCGTCCAAGGTTTTTTTATCCAAATTATACTTGATGCAATCGTTTAGAGTACTTTTTATTCTATTTTTCGATATTAAACGTTACACAATTACTGCCGTTGTAAAACCGTAACTTTTGACAGTTCAACCAAAGCACTACCGATGCGTTTCGGCTGCCACAAATGTTAAATATTTAGCAGAATACGAAACAATGATTGAACCGAACGGTTCGCGTTACGTGTTTGTTAGTAGAATACCAAACTGATGCGTTTCGGCTACGTTTCGATTGCGTTGAGTTAGCAGAATACAAAAACGTTGTAACTTAAGCGTTTCCGATTCGTTTCAGATCAAAATACAATAGCAGAATTGGGGGGCTGGTGTTGCAGAATGTCGAAATAACATTTGGAAATCGGGGGTTGCAGAAGGTCGATATCGTAGGATGGGCGCGTTTTGTGTGTATGGGTGTGTGCGTGTGTGTGTCGTATAACTGTAGTGTGTGGTTAGATAAAATAAGATAATCATTTATTCACTGAAAACATGGGATAGGATAGGATGTTGGGGAATATTTTTCCGATACAAGCAACACAACGCAACGATCCGATCCGCAAATACAAGATAGACTAGAAGAATTTCACAGGGATATCCCAAGTCCTGGGTGGCTCAGTGGTCAGAGCAGTCGCCCGGATTGCGAAAGGTCGCGGGTTCGATTCCTGCCTCAGGACGTGAAATTTTTCTAGTTTTATTCTATTTTAATTACTAAGTAATTTTTCAAACATTTATAGGTAATAATGTTAAAATCAAAAATTAAGAATATTTCCGATATTTTTTTACAAGGTAGGCACCGCGTGATTAGTGCATAAGGTGCTAAGAGTGTCGGAAACCTACGGTAGCCGCTTACCATCAGGCGGGCCGCTTCTTTTCACTCTTATCGTATAAAAAACGACAAATTGAATAAAAATATAATCTGAGTAGCTTTTAAGAAAATATAAGAATTTAAAAAAAAAATCCTGAATCCACTATCGAAAGGTTTACTTTCCAGGCGCATTATAGAACGACTCTGTTCCCTCATAGAGACGCGAGGGTCAGATGTTTGGTGGACAAGTGACGTTACTGAGCTCGTGCCAGATGACGTAATGGCGCAATATAAATTGAACCATGAAGATGTTACTAAAGGACAGGTAAGACGAATATGTTTTTAAGAACTTTCAATGTACACGATCGAGGAATTTGTAGTAAACACGGTCTGAAAACTTAATTAAAAACTATGACATACGCACACACACACACAAACACAACATACAAGTACCGGAATATATATTTCTAATATGATTATGAGGATCACATTTAATTTTTTTTGATGCATGTATATGTATAAAATATTGAAATATATCCCCTAAAGGTAAAAGATTGTAAGAGAGTGCTATGTGACTGGCTACAGCCACTTAGTTATATTAAAACTGAAGAACTTATTGTATAAACCAATAAACCTAATTAGATAAAAGTAATATGCAACTATATGTGTGCGTGTAGGTATGTGTGTATGTGTATGTATATATATATATATGTATGTTTGTGTATATATATGTATATGTGAGTAGTTATATGTATTTATTTTTAATTATTAAAAAATAAAATTCGTAATTATTTCTGTAGGTATTACTTAAATAACAATGGCATATTTATCTAAAGTCTCTGTTTTATTATGGAGCGGAGTTACCTGACAAAAGCATTTTATGCTTACTAGGTAGCTCCAACAATGTACATAGAGTAAGTCGTGCTTGTTAAAGAAATAAACATTTTGTATTTTTTTTTGTATTTATATTTATTGCAACAATTACAAATAAAGAAAGAAAACAATGAAAAAATATATGAAAACACATCAAACAGCCCACTGTATATGTAAACTATTGATTTAAAATGTACTATGTCTTTTGCAATTTTTCGTTATGAGTTATATATCATGTTATTTATACAATAAAAAAAATTGAAAACTACCCTATTATGTTTTCGTTCAAACAGGATATTATGGACATTTGGTTTGACTCCGGCATATCTTGGACGACCCTGGGCGGGAAGAAGGCCCAACTTTACTCCGAAGGCTATGACCAGCTTACTGGCTGGTTCCAAGCGTCGCTTCTTATGTCATTAGCGTTGACAGGGGAAGCCCCTTATAAGTGAGTAGTTATTATGGTCCAATACTTCCGCCTTTCATATTTCTGCCGTAAAGCAGTTCGCTGTGTTTCAGATCGAAGGGAAAGGTAATTACTGGGCATGGAAGGCATTTCATCTTAGGCCTCAGGATGACAACGCAGCTGCAATATCAAGTGATTTTTCCTTGTTACTGCAGGTGTCTATAGGCGGCGGTAACCGCTTACCATCAGGTGGGCCGTCAGATTGTTTGTCATCTAGTTGTATAAAAGTATATATGTTTGTGACGTTCATAGGTCGATCTTCGTGCACGGGTTCGTAGTGGATGATAAGAAGCGGAAGATGTCCAAGTCTACCGGCAACGTTATAGAGCCAGCCACAATTATCCACGGAGGCAAAGACCGCAACGCACAGCCCGCGTACGGCGTCGATACGCTGCGGTAAGTACATTAGTTAATAAATACATAAATATTCTAATAAATAAATAAATAAATAAATAAATATTCATACACTCACATCTATTATCCAGCCCAAAGTAAGCATCATTAAGACCTCGTGTTAATGGAAACTAGGAATAGAATGATAATAATATATAAATAAATGTTAGAAATATACTAAATAAACATATAAATCCATGACGCGTAAACAAGTGCTCGTACTCATCATGCAAACATTTGCTCCTACCGGGATTCAAACCCGGGAGCTCTTTAGGACTGAGTAGCCTGTATAGCAAGGGGTACAGACCACTCGGCTAGCCGGTCTTTGTACATTGAAGCTGCCTAGCGGGATCCCATGTCTGGGTGACTTATGAGTGACTTTTTTTTAATGAACAGAACATATATAGATCTAAAAGTTGATACCAATTTATAGTTCATCAGACGTAGTTTTGGTAAATATCCCGCTGGCTGGAGGTCGGTTAGAAAAGCTTATATTTCCGTTTCATATACGGAACAAATACTGTTTTCAGCATAATTCAGTAAAACATATCCAGATCTAATTCTCTGTATCACTCATAAGTCTCCCAGACATGGGGTCCCGCTGGGTGAATGAAGACACATGAAGTGTGTATGTGTGAGGAGCTCGGTGCCGTAGTGATTGGAGCGAAACAAAGCAAGCTTGGCCATGCTCCTTCCCGGATGGGTCAATGAAATATGTGTCGTCTCGAGCTCCTCCGTGGTTTGGACGGTTTATTTAGACTTGGTTTTCTAGGTGATAGGCCCGTATGTAGGGTCGTTTGAGTAGGTACCACCGCTTTGCCTATTTCGGCCGTAAGACAGTTCGCTGTTTTTCGGATTGAAGCGAAAGGTAGCTAGTGTGTACAGGGCATGGAAGGTGTTTCATCTTAAATCTCAATATGACAACGCACTTGCAAAACCAAGAGATTTTTTCTTGTTATTGCAGTTGTCTATAGGCGATAGTAGGCACTTACCACCACGTGTAAAAAAGGTCCTAAAATGATTTCCTTGTTTCACCACTTAGGTACCATCAGTAGAACATTTTTATGCTTAATTTTATTTTTAACATTATAATGAATGTTGGCGATCATCATCAGCATATCAGCCTATGATGTCCACTGCTGAACAAAGGCCTCCTCCATCGATTTCCTCATGGAACGGTTCTGCACAGCCTGCATCCAGCGGCTCCCCGCGACCCTGACCAGGTCGTCTGTCCATCTAGTGGGAGACCGTCCTACTTTGCGCTTTCCAGTACGTGGTCGCCATTCTAGAACTTTAACGCCCCACCGGCCGTCAGTTCTGCGTGCTATGTACCCTGCCCACTGCCGCCTCAATACTCGAGGATATAGACGACCGCCTGGCCGAGTGGTCTGTACCCCAGGCTACTCGGTCAAGAGGTCCCGGGTTCGAATCCCGGTAGGAACAAATGTTTGTATGATGAGTACGAACATTTGTTTACGAGTCATGGATGTTTATATGTTTATTTAGTATATTTCTAATATTTATATACATATTATTATAATTATTTCTCCGTTATCTAGTATCCATAATACAAGCTCTTAATGATGCTTACTTTGGGCTAGATAATAGGTGTGAGTGTATAAATATTATTATTATTATTATATTTTGCCATAATCACCACCAGAATTGTTGGTCATCGCAGTGATTTGCCAGTATGACATTGTGGAATGCAAATAATTATATAATATCTAGCTAGACGATGCTGCTGCCCGTCATCTAGAGAGGATTATCCCTGAGTCGGTCCTTACGTTAACCACGGGAGGAGATGGGGTGGTGCTATTCTACCCCCTCGGGCCACGTGGTCCGATCGGACCACATGACCTTTTTTCCCGGTTGGTTCGATTAAATAATCGGACTATAGAAACTGTCGTTTTCTTAGACCACGTAGTCCTACCAATCGGATCAAGTGAACTTTTGATTTCATGTGGGTTCGATTAACTAATCGGACTATAGACACTCACGTTTTCTTAGACCACGTAGTCCCGCCAATCGGACCACGCGTTCTAGACATGAGTAACGCGACCTGCATACTGTGTATTAGGTAACTTTCTTAGGAAATAATTTAAAGACAATGTCAAATGTTAATAATAATCATGGACATACCTACCTAGGCAACTCATGCAACGCTTTTATAAATACTTTACGTTTTTTTCTAGTTGGTGGGTTGCCAGCCATGCTACTCAACACTCCCAGATTATCGTAAGCAAGAAACTTCTAGATGATTGTCAAGCAGAAGTCATCAGGATACGAAACATCATCAAATACCTTCTTGGAGTCATCGGCGACTTAGAAAAACCACGCTTCGAACAAAAACCTAAATTAAACTACTTAGATCAGTATATGGTTCAAGAATGTCAAGAATTTCTAAAACAAATCAATGAGCATTATAACAACTTGAGGTATAATCATGTAGCTCAAACAATATTGTGTTTCATCAGTAATAAAGTCTCTGCATTGTACTGTCATTGCGTCAAAGATAGATTATACTGCTCGCAAAAAGATTCGAACGAAAGATTGTCTGCGCAATTAGTTGTTCACACCATTTTGACTTCTATATGCAAAGCTTTAGGACCTATTTTGCCGCATCTAGTCGAGGAAGCGTGGCAGTACCACCCTCTTTTCGAAAAACCTTTTTATTTCACTAAAGAAATTTCTGTATTATCTGTGGACTTAGTTGATAGTGATTTAATGGACGCCATTTTGAATTTAAAAAGAGATATTTGTTTACAAACAAAGAATGAGAATTTGAAAAAAAATTATGCAAATATTAAATTAGAAAATGATTTGTTCAATAAACTTGTTGATTTGAATACAACTGATGGTGTGAATGATAGTGTTTTGTGTGAGATTCTAGAAGTGTCCAAAATCAATTTGGAGGTTATAAATGGCGGGAATAATTGGTTGATAGAAATGTTGCCTAGTGAAGCAAGTCAATGTCTAAGATGTAGGAAATATAATGTTGTGGATAATAGTGATAAATGTATAAGATGTGACACAGTTATTAATTCTTTATGAAATAGTTAATGTGTGCCCATATATCAGACACAGTAGATTGTATGTCCTTAATAGATCAAGACAATTAAAACATGTAGGTAAGTAGGTACCTACTTCAATTATGTTTTGTTTATTTCAACACTAATATATTATTATGAATCACTTCTATCAAATTTTATATTTGGATTACCTAAAGCAAAATAGATTGGACCCATTGATTGATAATCACATGTACTTAACTTTATTTTTTCTAAATAAATTAATTTTATCTAAATGATTATTGTTACTGTATTTTAGTGGTGAATTATTATTGCCTATATACGTAACACTGCTGGGCACAGGCCTTCCTACATGGAGAAACACATGAGGAGTTTGGGCCATAACACCACCACGCTGGCCCAATGCGGGTTGGTGGTTTAAAGCGGTTGCAGGAACAACCGGGACCAACGGCTTAACGTGCCTTCCGAAGCACGGAGGAGCTCGAGATATTGACCCATCCCCATGGCGAAAGTTGGTTTGTTTTTCGTATCGAACCCAGAGCGCTCAAAACAATACGCCACCGAGCTCCTCGTCTGATGATTGTAAGGGCGCATTCTAAATAAATAAGGTGCCCGGAAGGCACGTTAAGCTGTTGGTCCGGGTTGTTCCTGCAATCGCTTTAACCCACCAATCCGCATTGGGCCGGCGTGGTGGTGTTTGACCAAAACTCCTCATGTGCTTCTCCCATGTAGGAAGGCTTGTGCCCAGCAGTGGGAAGTAGGCTGGTGTTAGTATGTGGATATATGTCAGTACCTATACCTACATAAAAGTATTAAATACACTCACGTACATGATCCAAAGATTATTACAAATTTTAGTTATAGCTAAGTTAATAAAGTTTTTTTAACAATATTGATAATTTTTATTTTTTTATTCTATATAGTATATGTCGCAGCCGTCTGGTTAATCAGCCGCTTAACTGGACGGCTAGCCCGTTGATTGAACGCCGGCATCCAACCAAACGGCTGAAGTACAACTAGCCAAGTCCTTGAGCGCAATGTTTAACCAGATGGCTGAACGTCATGTAAGCTGTCTGGTTTAAATTAGCCATTCGATTGGACGCCTAGGCGAGTCGTTTAAATCCAAAGAGCTTTTGTGTGACTGTTTGAGTGATTGGTAGCTTCAAGGCTATTTTTTATGACCACTTAGAACCAAAACGATGTCGGTTATAAGTGGTCATAAAAAAATAAACTTCAACCTACCAATCAAGCTAAAACTTTTCAGTACAAGACGATCCATTCAATTCGCCAAGTTAAACGTTAAGTGATCTAGTTCAATTAACTATCAGGCTAGGCATTCAATTGGATGCCGGCGTTTAATCAACGGGCTAGCCTTCCAGTTAAGCAGCTGATTTAACCAGACGGCGCGGCGGATATTCCTGTCTCTTTTTATCGCGGTGCTCTAACGGAGCAAGATGGGATACCTATGAGTTCCTGAATCGTATCTGTGATCCACTAGTTGTGGATATAGGCCGCTGTCCATGAGTAGAGTACACGATAGTAGCACGACAGAGTGCTAACTATGCACTGTAAAGACTGACTACACCATATAAATGTTTGAGAAATTATTTACTTCTAAAAATATCTAAACTAGAAACTGGTAGAGTAGTAGCCAGTTCACTCTACCGTTTAGGTACTCTACCCTACGATAGCGCCCTTATCGGCACTGAAACAATAGTGAAGCACCGACTCTAAGAAAAGGCCTTTAAATAATATATCAGTGGTACCTACTTAATTTCATTATTTTTCACCTTTTTCGTGTTTGAGGTTGGTTTTTTTTGCTTTATGTTGAAATGCTACTTAGTACTTAAGTAGTAAATGTTTTCTTACACTGCTATGGCGTGATTACACAGCTACATTTTAGCAAGAAACTGAATAAACAGGAAAAAATATTGTAAAAATCATGTATCACCTTTTTTATTTCAGCCGTGAAACAGTTCGCTATGTTTCGGATTGAAGGGAAAGATAGCCAGCGTAATTACTCGGCATTTACAGCATTTCATGTTAGGCCCAAGGATGAAAACGCACCTGCAATATCAAGTGATTTTTCCTTGTTATTGCGGGTGTCTGTAGGCGGTTGTAACCGCTTACTATCAGGTGGGCCGTCAGCTTGTTTGTCATCTAGCAGTATATATAAAAAAAAAACTGGTTTTTCACCCTTATGCCGTATCAAAAAAATGTCTTTGTTTCAAGATATACAACAACAACTTGGTTATTACACAGCATCCGACACTCAATACATACCTTTCACTCAAGTAGGTACCCTAAGCCGGTAGAATGTACTCTACTACCATCATAATAATATAGTCCACAGCCACACATAGCTTAATCACTAAACACTAATTTAATAATAATAACCAAGAGTCATTGATTTTTAAATAAAACTTGCAATTCTCTTCCAGCACATGTGTTCCCTTCTTCCTATAACATTATGCGGTCCTGGCGTGAAAAGACGCCATTTAGACCGGCAAGATGGCAGCGGCTACCCGTATAAAAAATGTACTCTTTGACTGCGGCTAGAGCAGTGTCTAAGCTGCACTAGCTGTCTTCGCATATGGACTCTATGTTCATCATCATTTCAGCCGAGAGACGCCCACTGTTGGGCATAAGCCTTCCCCAGGGATCTCCAAACGGATCGGTCCTGCGCTGCCCGCATCCATCGGCTTTCCGCGACACTCACCAGATCGTCGGTCCACCTTGTGAGAGGCCTACCAACACTGCGTCTCCCGGTACGTCGCCGCCACTCGAGGACCTTTCCGGACTCTTCTTACCGCGTCACATTAGCAGGTGTCATTTGCCGTATTCTGTATGAAAAAAAACGTAAAAAAGTATTTGTGTTTAATAATCGTCCTGATTATACGCCAAACAAAACTCCGTAACGTCTGATCAGAGGAAAACAAAGGAAGCTACGCCCGCATAGTTTGATTATCGTCAACCTGTTAACGCTGGTCCCGCAGAACATAAAAGAGGTTGGTCCGATATCGGAAGCTACAAAGGACGGATGCCGGTAGCTATTGAGCGGTTATCAGATTATCTTGTGAATGTATTAGGTGCCCGATTCACCTATGATGCGTATGACTCGGGGCTCTATGGTTAAGTTGATTTGCGCGGCCATTTTGCAAATCTTACAAGGTAAAGGTGAGTTTGCAAACGATCTTTAACCGCCTCTGTGGTCTAATAGTTTAGACCACTTTCCTTAAACAGTTCGTCGCTAAGTGATATGGTTTTCGAGATATAGAGGTGGCCGATCAGGAACAATTGCTTCCTGGCTGGGCCACCAACATACCTCTACAACTTTTAAACTACGGCTCGACATAATCTGATATTTGGCGATTAATCGCGACATATTTTGAGATGAAACATATTTTGGCTAGGTGGTATAGTTTTCGAGATATTGAGGTGGCCGATCCAGGGAGAATGCGTCCTGGCTGGGCCACCAATATACCCCTATAATGTTTAAGCCATGGTCCGACAAAATCAGATATTTGGGCGACAAATTTCGACAAAATGGCGATTAATTTCGACAAAATCGCTACATTTTTTTGGTGTAGTCAGAATCTAAATCGGTGTTGGTGGCCGATCCAGAACGATTAACACGAATTTTACCCCGATAGTTGGCCGCTATATAAGTATCTATTGTACCTTCGTACACTAGGTACCTATGTTCTAGATCATATCTAGGTAGTAATAACAAAAATAATATGAATATATTCCAAGTTGACATTATGCTACATAAGACTATTTATTCTGCAGCTAACGAAATTCTCTAGATTCTTTAGGCCCGTCGCACATCGAAAATGATAATTGTGATTCATTTCAAATACTTACCTTCTTGTTTTGTTACAGAAGTTTATGGTTTCTGTTACAAAATAAAAACAAATGATTAGGCATCTATCACCCCCTGGGGGTTCGAATCCCTGTAGAAGCAAATGTTTTTATGGTGAGTACAAGCATTTGTTTACGAGTTATGGATGTTTAAATGTTTATTTAGTATATTCCTAATATTTATATACATATTATTATGAATATTTATCCGTTATTTAGTATCCATAACACAAGCTCATAATGATGCTTACTTTGGGCTAGATAATAGGTGTAAGTGTATCAATATATTATATTATTATTATTATTATTTTGAGTACATTTCTATGAACAGTTTTTTTTTTATTTTAGATATTTGTGGAATATTTTTCTACATAAAAAATCAAAAGCACCCCTTACAAAAATTTCACTCCAAAGAATTTAAATCCGACATCAAAACACTAAAAAGTCAAAAATAATTGAATATAAGAACCTTCAATAGCCGACATCTACGCGGGTGAAGCCGTAGGAAATAGCTAGTTAGGTATAAAGGTATATTTTGTTTGGTTCTGTGGCTTGTTCAAATCCTACTATATTTACCAGAGCGGATCAGTAGGGATATACCTACCTATAGAGCAGAAGGTTCTTTAAATCCCTATCCGTAGAGAAAGTTGGAAAAAACCTCTTTAAAAATATCTTTATTTTACATTTTTTATTATTATAAATTCTAATAATATTAGGTTGTGGAAAAAGTCTTTTCGCATTATAGTATGTATGAACTTGTAATAAAATCTCTTTGGCTGTACTATTTGTATCTGGCTGGTTTTGGTAGCATTCAAAGTTTAGATTTTAAAAACGATAATTCCAAATTCAAATTAGGAAAATGTGTGTTTTTCATTTGTTTTTCGTACTGTCAAGATGAGTGAATCTAATGAAGAAATTCGATACATTTTAAAATTTTACTACAAAAAAGGTAAAAATGCAACGCAAGCCGCGAAAAAAATTTGCAATGTTTATGGACCTAGTGCAGTGTCTATGAGAGTAGCACAAATTTGGTTTAAGCGATTTCAATCCGGAAATTTTGATGTCAAAGATGCACGTCGCTCTGGTCGCCCTATTACGGATAAAATTGATGCCATTTTTGAACAACTGGAGCAAGATCGGCATATTAGTAGTTATGGCGTAGCTGAAGAACTCGGAATTGACCACAAAAAAGTTTTGGCGCATTTAAAAAAAAATGGGTACACAAAAAAGCTCGATATTTGGATACCGCACGAGCTCACTGAAAGAAACCTAATGAACCGTGTACTCATTTGTGATTCTTTATTACGACGTAATAAAACCGAACCATTTTTAAAGAAGCTGATAACTGGCGATGAAAAGTGGATCACGTACGACAAGAACGTGCGAAAAAGGTCGTGGTAAAGGTCGGTCAGGCTTCACAGACTGTGGCGTTTCCCGGGTTAACTCGCAACAAGGTGATGCTGTGTGTGTGGTGGGATTGGAAGGGCATTATTCATTATGAGCTGTTACCACCAGGAAGGGCCATCGATTCCGTACTTTACTGCGAACAACTGATAAGATTAAAGCAACAAGTTGAGAGAAAGCGGCCGGAATTAATCAACAGAAGAGGTGTGGTTTTTTATCATGATAACGCTAGACCTCACATATCTTTAGCCACTCAGCAAAAATTTATTTTGATCTAATGAATTAGTATTTTGATCAGAAGCCCCAAAATTTCTATAGCAATGGCATCATGTCCCTACCTTCAAGATGGCAAAAAGTTATCGAACAAAATGGTCCCTACATACTTTAGTTAAATGTAAATAAACTATATTAAAAAATGTTTTGAATTTTCTTACAAAATGCGAAGAAACTTTTTCCCCAACCTATTATATTTTATTTTTTGAATATTTAATTTCAATTACAAGTGGTGATGTATCAATACCCCATTGTCCTTTGCCTTTTTACGCCTCTTTTGGAGGAACTCATGTTATAGTATGTGTAAACATACTTGGTTTCTAAAGGACTCCAATGAGCGGGCTTCCCTAATGTCGGCCTCGTTGTTATTTTATTATATTTTCTTAAGCACAGAAGAGCCTAACGTCACGATCTCAAATTCTCAACGCTCGCAGTCACAATATTATGTTTGGTGGCGAAATAACAAACTCGCATGATATGAAATTGTTGGGCTTGTTTATTGAAATATCACAGATTCGCATTGTTATTTAATTCTTGTGGGAGAGTGGTTGGGAGATAGGAACACAAGGCTTTAGTTTTATAAAAAAAAAATAAACAAAAAAAAAACCACTATCTATGGTTTCTGGAGACGACCGCCTGGCCGAGTGGTCTGTACCCCAGGCTACTCGGTCAAGAGGTCCCGGGTTCGAATCCCGGTAGGAACAAATGTTTGTATGATGAGTACGAACATTTGTTTACGAGTCATGGATGTTTATATGTTTATTTAGTATATTTCTAATATTTATATACATATTATTATCATTATTTCTCCGTTATCTAGTATCCATAACACAAGCTCTTAAGATGCTTACTTTGGGCTAGATAATAGGTGTGAGTGTATAAATATTATTATTATTATTATTAACTTAGCACCAACTCCAAAAATATGTTCCTAGGGGATGAGTGCCTACTTACTAAAATTTAATTATTTTATCCTCTTCAGTTTTTTGGAGTCGGTTTTATTTTTTGTTTAATTTATTTTTTCACAATTTTTAGTGATAAATTTTGAAGGTCAAAGCTAGATGGGTGACCGTGAGCTTATATTGTTTTCTACTATCGTATCATTTCACTAAAAATTCATAGGAAAGCAAATATCCGCAACTTCGCATATGTAGACGACTTAATTTTTCCAGATTTTTCGATTTAAAAACCAAACTACCCAATGGATTTTCAAAAATTTTTTATGGGACCAAATGGGAACTATTCCGCATCGAACAAAAAAAAACATCAATATTGGTTCACCCAGTCAAAATTTCTGAGGTAACAAACATAAAAAAAAGAAAAAAAAACATACACACGAATTGATAACCTCCTCTTTTTTTTGAAGTCGGTTAAATAGTGTTAGTTCGACGCCAGAGAAGGGTGGACTATACCATAGACTCATCATCAGCCTATATACGTCCCACTGCTGGGCACACGCCTTCCTACATAGAAGAAGCAGGAGTTTTGGTCATAGCACCACCATGCTTACCAAATGCGAGTTGGTGGGTTAAAGCGGCTGCAGTAACACCGGAACCAACGTCCTAACGTGCCTTTCGCTAATTACTACGAATACTAATTTTGATTCACCCATCCCGGGAGCATGGCGATTTGGCAGTCCTAGTATGCACATAAATCTAAATTTAGAATGCGCCCTTGCAATCATCGGATGAGGAGCTCGGTGGCGGAAAACACAATTAAATTTAAGTAGGCAGTTACTAATATGTAGTAACAAATACAAATAAAGAAAGAAAACGATGAAATATTATTATGCTCCAGGCGGGACTCGAACCCGCGTCTTTCTTTATTTGTAATTGTTATAATAAAGTAGGCGTTTAAACGTATCTAAAACATTAAAATGTGATTAAAGCGTGTCCAAAAGTGTGTTTAATTGACCTAGGAGGTGAATAACCCTGGGTGAATAAGGTTTACGACAGGTATGTAAGTAGGTTTAGGTATTTTTTTGGAGTTGATGCTTGGCCTAGTTATAAGCAATAGAAAGTGAAGCACAGACTAAAAAAATACTTTTTGCACAGCAATTTTCGATGTCAGATGCTGTTGTACTTTTTATTGTAGATACAAATTTTTCACCATCAAAAGTTAAGTATCACTGTTGAAAGCTATATAATCTTTATTGCGTTCATTATAAGAATCCCCTTGCACACTTTTATACAACGAGCGAGTAATTAATCCTTCGCTAGCGCTGAGGCACAGGCTTAGCCAGGCATTATGGTCGTCTACAATTAATTAAGGTACCTGATAAAGGTAGACCACAATTAGCAGGCGCTTTCTTCGCTCAAACAATGGGCAGCCATGTTGGAGTGATGTCTGCGGTCGTATGTACTTTAAGCTAAGCTAATGGTAAATATGGGTATCTACCTACTTAGGTGTCGACAGCACATCAAGCGTAGCAGTTTGACCTTGAGACCTTACGCCGTTCGTAATAGAGGCGGCTATTGTAGTTCAACTGTTGCACTTGATGTGTTGTCGTCTGTACTCCAATTAAACAAGTGGCCGCCAGCCGCGTGGGTATCGGATATCGCGTCAAAAGAAAGCCTTTTCTATTTCTCACGATGTAATGTAATTCTATGGCAAATTTCATCTAAAGTGAAAACGTAACAGACAGAGTTATTTTCGTATTTGTAAATATTTGTATCAAATGGATGTTTAGATTTCTTTGCATATTTATATGCTTTACAATCTGTCCTTCTGCAGATGCAGTGTGATTCACTAACAGAAAAATTCGACATCGATTTTGACCTTTGAGCACAGCGCTGCGCGTAAGTGTATTCAATAATCTCTACGTCGATCTCTTGGCTATGTAGGTATGTTGTCGTTGTTTTTGGATATACGACATGAAGTAAAATCGATTCGTATTTGTTTTTCTTGTGCTTACATTCAATATTTGATTGACTTTTACATCATCATCATCATTTCAACCGAGAGACGCCCACTGCTGGGCATAAGCCTGCCCCAGGGATCTCCAGACCGATCGGACCTGCGTTGCCCGCATCCATCGGCTTCCCGTGATCCCGCATCCATCGACTTCCCGCGATCCAACTTTTACATAAAGATATAAAAATAAACAACGTTTTAGTTCCGGCTCACGCCGCGCTCGTCGTCGCAACGCTATATAGGTAGTGTCACCAACGATTGTCAAACAAACGCCAAAAGGTATCACAGCGCTGCCGACAGCCACGAATTCATGGCTGCTGACTTTAGTGAATCGCATGGCTGGTATCTTGTCAATTTAAGTACTTATAGGTACATACTACTTAGTCATTCCGTTATTTTGTTAACTTAATCGTTTGTTCAACCACGCAAGTGTGTCAAGGAACCACACGACCCGCCTGATGGTAGGTGAGCGGTTACCGTAGTCTATGGACACAAGCACCTTGGGCATTCTACTCACGCGTTGCCTGCCTTGGACGAAATCAAAAGAAAGCGTTATATTGACAGCATAGCAGACGAGCCACCTAGCCACGACTAACATCAGGCAACAGCATGCTTATTGTTTACCAACTTTGTCGTATGGTAAAGAAAATAAGTGGTTTATATAGCTTAAAGCAAACCAATTACATGGTAAATATCCCGAATCCAATTTTAATTCAACGTCTTTGCGTCGAAAAATTTGACAAAAATTTTGAGTACTGCGGTAGTAGGCATTAGGCCACACTACCAGCCTATATACGTCCCACTGCTGGGCACAGGTCTTCCTACATGGGAGAAACACATGACGAGTATGGACCATAACACCACCACGCTGGCCCAATGCGAGTTGGTGGGTTAAAGCGGTTGCAGGAACAAACTGTACCAGCGGCTTAACGTGCCTTCCGAAGCACGGAGGAGCTCGAGATAACAAACTTAGATTGGTGGATTGATTGTCATTTTTGTCGACTTTAGCCCTACAAAAATGACATTACGGTGTAGACAAAACCGTTTCTCGAGCTTCTCGTGTTCCTTGAGCTACGCGTGCAGGATCGACAATGGTAAAAGTTGCTTTGTTAGCCGACTTCAAAAACGAGGAGGTTCTAAATTCGGCCAGTATGTTTTTTTTTCTTTGTATGTACACCGATTACGCCGAGACTACTGAACCAATTTACGTGATTCGTTGTTTGTTCGATGCGGAATAGCTGCCATTGGGTCCCATAAAATTTTTTTCAAAATCAGTTGGGTAGTTTGGTTTTATATAAAAAAACTGAAATTATTAAGTCGTCTACGTAAGTATGCGAAATTGGCGGATTTTTGCTTTCTTATGTATGACTTTTTAGTGAAACGATACGATAGTAGTAAACAATATAAGTTGACGGTCACCCATCTAGCTTCGACCTTAGAAAGTTATCACTAAAAATTGTGCAAGACAAATTTTAAACAAAAATTAAAACCGACTTGATAACACTGAAAAGGTTAAAATAATTAAATTTAAGTAGGTACTCATGCCCTAGAAACATATTTTTTTGGTGTTGGTGCTAAGTTGTTTCCAAAAAGTTGGTTATTTTTCGTATCGAAACCAGGTCGCTCAAACCAATACGCCACCGAGCTCCTCCTAATTATAGATTTAGTCGTCAAGATATACGAGTCACTTCTCTAAGCAAAGATACACAACATTAACTGACAAACAATCGTGGGTAAATTGATGCAATTGCATCAAGTTTACGAACGATAAATTAACTCGCGAACAAATAGATCCGACGTCTCAGTTTGACTAGCACTGTTTGTTTAATCTATGTCTTGGGTACAGTCGGAAACAGGCGGAGCTTTACAGTGTACGTTAATTAGAAAATAAATTATACCATCACTGGTTTTGTAATTTATTTTATTCTAGAGCTCTCCTGACAGGACTGCGGCCACAGATTAATGATATACATTATGTATCTACGATAAATGCGGCTGTATTTTTAGAAATGGCAGGCGGATTTAAAAGATTGACTGCACGAGTTTGTGGCCGGCATCCATTTCGGTAGTTCAACTTTTGTAGCCGGTGTAAATTCAGACACGACAGACATACCTATATTATGACATTGTTAAGTAGTTAGCGTTAATAGACATACCTAACTATTTGGTATTCTTGATGATTCGAAAGAGCTTTTTTTTCTGTTTGAATAAGTAGACAGGTACGAGCACTAATTTAGACCCACTTTTGACAGTCATCATCATCATCCCACTGCTGGGCACAAGCCTTCCTACATAGGAAAAAGGCATGAGGAGTTTGGGCCATAACACCACCACGCTGGCCCAATGCGGGTTGGTGGGTTAAAGCGGTTGCAGCAACAACCGGAACCAACGGCTTAACGTGCCTTCCGAAGCACGGAGGCGCTCGAGATAACAAACTTTGATTAACCCATCCCAGGATCGACCAGTGTGAAAGTTGCTTTGTTTTTCGTATCGAAACCAGCGCGCTCAAACCAATACACCACCGAGCTCCTTTTGACAGTCCGTGACTCTTATTGCTAAGGCTCGACCGACAACTCGGCCTCGACTCTGAAAAAAGATGAGATTGTTTATACATAAATAATAATTAGTTTATTGCAGAGCCAGAAATAGAAAATAAAAAATACACACATAAATACAGAATAAAGCATTAGTACACAAGTAGTTGATTTTTTTTCTTCTTAATAATAAACTAAAATTATAAATAGTGCTCTATGAAAAATCTTTGCTTGTACAGCAACTCAACAAGTTATCACGTGTTTAGAAATATCAAAGAGCCGCACCAAAATGTTTTCAATAGTAACTTTATTAATAAATATTCAGTTTATGTTTTTTCAGCAACTCTGCCGCCATTTAGCCGCGGGTCTGACCGCCATAAAACGTTACCAACCTATAAATCTTTACGCAAGCGTTATTAGATTTCAAACCGGACACCGTAGGGTTGTACGGTCACGAAAACAGAACTATTAAACGCCAACAAAACGGCTTTAGCGCGTTTAAATACTTTTGAAATATTCTTAACGTCAAGCTTAATAAAAGTAAAAAAAAATGAAAAATTTAATTTTTTTAAATAATTCTTTGAAGTAGGTAAAAAGCCACATATAGTAATAGCCTTCACGGAAATTAACTGCTTAGGCACTTGGTGAACCATTTTTCTGTTTTAATTTTTATGTATTACTGTTATTATGAATATTTAAAGCTTAGGCTGTTTATAGCCATATAGAAAAATCTATAAAAATTGAATATCCCATGAATAATAAAAATTACTCAAACAGCACAGACATTATCATCGAAAAAGTGTTGTTATAATTCACTTTATTGATTAAGACCTCAGGTAGCATGCATTGCAATGCCGGTAAAGAGAAAACTGTTATGTTTTATAATATATATATATATATATATATATATATATATATATATATATATATATATATATATATATTTATAATCCAGGAACTATTGCGGGGGTCCCCCGAACACCCTACCAAAGTTTCTTCGGAGTGCATAGGGGATAAACGTATAAACATTGATTTTTATTCATTTATACTTAGAGTATACAATAATAATATTTGGCGAGTGCACGGAACGGACGTGTTACAAATTTATTTGAAAAATAATTAATAACTATTCAATATAAATTGAACCTAATAGTAGTTCTGTTAAAGTTCAATTGTGTTCTAATTACGAAGAGTGATATGAGCTGTTTTCATTGAGAAGCAGGGAGCACAGGTGAGCTGAGGAGAACTTCACCCCCCCGGGTAAAAGAGACGGGCTGTAATAATTCATCTCGCTCATTGTACTGGCTCATCGCTACACGATGAATAAGCGTCACACACCAAATAAAGTTTCTATTATGTATGATGATAGCGACCGCCTGATAGCAAGTCGCGCTAATGTAGCTGGGGGGTCGCAGCCAGATCTTAGGCAATCTAAAATATTTGATATTGAAACTCAGCAAGTTACTTTCCGACTTAAAAGAAAACATTCTGACGATGACCTGAATGCCAAGCTTGATGCATTCGAAAACAAAGTAATGGCAATTTTGACAAGCATGGCCGAAAAAAAATTCTGATTAAAGACGTAATCATGATGTGGCTCAAGTTAATAATCTAATTAAATCTCGATTGTGCAGAACCTGTTAAAGTTATAAGACTAGGAAAATATGATAGCAATAAACCTAGACCTGTAAAGGTATGTTTTGGATCAGGCGAAGTACCTAAACTTATACTACGCAATAAAACGTCTTTACAAAATGGACCTACCAGAATCAAAATCTACTCTGATGAAACGCGATACCAGAAAAAAGAAATGCTAAAACTAAGAGACGAATTAAAAAATCGTACCGAAGCAGGTGAAAAAGACTTGACTATTAAGTTTGTTAAAGGCATTCCAAGAATAATTAAGATAACCCCAAAAAACTAATTAAATCAATTCAAGATACTCAAACTACGAAATATGTGACCTATGAAATAGTAAGCAATCATACAGATTTAAAACAAAATGCTAAATCCTTAAAGTTTCTATATGCAAACATACGAAGTATTGTTCAGCTAGGGAAACTGGACGAATTGAGATGTATAGTACACTCTACACTTCATCGACTACATGTTATAATATTAACTGAAACCTGGATTAAATCTGAATCAGAAGCTCAAGGAATACAACTACCAAACTATACCCACTACTATATTTTTAGAAAGGATGTAATGGGCGGCGGTGTATCGATCTTTGTACATGATGACTTGAAACACAATTACATCGATGAACTCTGTGAAAATGACAATCATTTCTTATGACAAATTCTCCGTGGATATAGGCGCTATTTACAAACCAGAGAGAATCAATAACCCTAATTTCATTGAAACCTATTCATATCAACTTTCACAGCGAAAAGAGCAATAGTGTTTGGTGATGTGTGATGCACAAAAGACCCCGAAGGGTCGAAGTGCACCGTGGCAAAGTCACGGCCCCATGATAAGATAAATAAGATGTTAACTACAATTTACTTAAAAGGAGTCAGCCTGCTAAAGCCTACAAACAAATATTAAAAGAAAATGGGTTTACCATTCTAAATAAAATAGATCCTGCATATTGTACGCGGGAGACTTCAACATCTTATACGATACTTGATCACATTTGCACTAATATAAAAAACTACACCTTTCATTTAGCTATTGTGGAAACAACTATATCTGATCATAAACAGATGTACCTTGAAGTGCACAAACTAAAACCAGAGAAGATCAAAAGGGTTGAGTATCGGGCTGTTGATTACTGCAAACTTTTTGAGGAATTAAAACTAATGAAAGTAGAAGAATGTAGCGGTGTATATGAAAAGTTGGAGAAAATGCTTTTAGAAATCATAGAGAAAAGCAAAACGACAAAGATTAAAATATTGAATCCTATGAAAAAAGACTGGATAAATATGGACATAATGTATGCTATCAAGAAAAGAAACAAGTTGGGATATATTTGTATTAGAACACCAGAGGATGAAGAAGCAAAGGGAGAGTTTGGAAAGAGTGGAGAAAAAGTAAAAGTGCAAAAGTATATTCGAACAACAAAATCCCAATATTACCAGAAATTATTTAAAGATTGTGTGAAAAAGCCCCTCAAAATGTGGAAATTAATTAACAGCTTGAACAATAATAAAGTTAAGTCTAGTTCTGTTCCTGCCAAACTTGTAACCAATTCAGCTTCAATTACAGATCCTTTGGAGATATGTAATTACTTCAACTCATTTTTTGCTAACGTGGGTTACACTTTAGCGAAAGATATACCTCTTGAATATCATACTATTCAAAGTGCTCACATGGATAGATATAAAAAAAAACGAATTTTCAAAATTTATACCCGCTACTACCGATGAAATTAACAAAATAATTGATATTTTAAAAAACCAATACTAGTAGTGGTCTGGATGGTGTTGGTTGTAAAGTTATTAAAGGTATTAAAAATCTTATCTTAGGCGAGTTGACTAAATGCATTAACAAATGTTTGGAGTTTGGCTGTTTCCCTGACTCACTTGAAATAGCTAAAGTCAGTCCAATATTTAAATCGGGCAGCAGAACTGATGCAGGTAACTACAGGCATATATCTGTTCTACCAGTCATTTCAAAAATATTTGAGAGAGTAATTTACAATAAACTAGAAAGTTATTTGAGTTCATTTGATTTCCTTTTTGACAAACAGTATGGTTTTCGCCCAAGTCCAACACTCTCTCGGCGTGCATAGATCTTATAACTGACATTAAAATAAAAATTGACCAAAAACAAATAGCTCTTGGTATTTTTATAGATCTTAAATAGGCGTTCGATACAATCAGCCACGAATTACTCTTACAAAAGTTGCAACTTGTTGGTATCCAGGGAATTGTGATTAAAATGTTTCAATCATATCTTAGCAACAGGTACCAAGTCGTGAAAATTAATCATGTTCAAAGTTCTACCGAGACAATTACATGCGGAGTTCCGCAGGGGTCTATCTTGGGTCCTTTGCTGTTCTTATTCTATATAAATAGTATCAGTGAACTAGGTCTAAAAGGTGATGTCTCGTTGTATGCTGACGATACTTGCTTGTTTTATTATGGTAATGATATCACTTCCGTAGCGAAAGACGCTCAGGATGATCTGAACTCCTTGTTTATTTGGTTTCAGTCTAACCTATTAACTTTAAACATAGCTAAAACCAACTACATTATTTTTAATTCAAAAAACAAAAAAATATCCGACTTTGAGCCCTTAACAATTAATAATAAACCTCTGACACAAGTAAAATCTGAAAAATATCTTGGCCTCATCCTAGATAGTCGCCTATCTTGGACACCACATATCGAAAAAACATGTAAAAAATTAACAGCCCTTGTCTGTCCTCCGAGGCAATATACGTTGTTTCCCTAAGCCCGTTCGATACACCATATACAATTCGTTAGTGAAGCCTCGCATAGAATATTTAATCGAAGTATATGGCAACGCTGCTAAAACCAATTAAAAAAAATTACAAGTAGCACAAAACAAAATTATAAAACTGCTATTTAATTTTGACTACTACACTACATCATCAGAACTGTACAAAAAGACCAGACTAATGTCTTTGGCTCAAATATATAAATATAATACATGTATACTTATACGTAAAATTTTATCAAAAGATATCCATACAAAAATATCATTTAAAACAAAATAATATTTCCAAAAACGTTCATTGAGGAGACCAAATGACATTCAACTAATACCACCGAGAACAAATTATGGTAAGAAAAATATATTGTATGAGGGAGAGCTCAACTATTTAATCGATTACCATATGACATCAAAAATACAAAGTCATTTCAATCATTTAAGTATAAATTGAAACAGCATTTTTTGGACCACTTCGCGGAATTTACATGAATCTTAGCTAATTAACAATTGAAAACCTATATTAGCAAGATGTCTATCATAATATTTACTGGCCATCAATAATTTATCGATACGTAATTGACCCCAACTTATTGTTGTGCGAACTGCAATGTGCTTGTATTGAGGGTAGTACTACAAAAATAAAGTCTTTATTCTGTGGTGGTGCTAAAATTGTTAATGTCGGTAAAATATATACTACATAATGTTATTTAGAAGTAAGGGCAGTCTGTGCAGAGAGTAATTTTATGTTGGATGTGCTATGGATTTAGTATGTAACAACCTACAAAGTGCTTTTAAAAAAAGGTAAAGTTACTGATTGGCGAGTGAAGTGTATTAAGGTTATTTTATTTATGAAAGTACCTACTATTACACAAACTAGTTTTATTATACCGTGCGCTCTCTATTTTAATTTTAAGTTTTATTTTGTATTTCTCTTGTAAGTGAATTTAATTCTTTTGGAGAAATAAATGTCTTCAGCCGTATACAAAACCTATCCAACTGCAGAGAGGTGTAAGACAAGCAGATATGATTTCTCCGAATCTGTTTACCGCTGCATTGGTAGACGTTTTCAAACTACTGGACTGGGCAGGACTCGGCATCAACATCAACGGCGAGTACATCACTTATATTCGATTTTCAGATGATATAGTGGTCATGGCAGAACTCCTGGAGGAGATGAGCATAATGCTCAGCGACCTAGACGGAACTTCCCGATAGGTGGGTCTTCAAATGGACATGGACAAGACAAAGGTTACGTCGAATATCCATGTCGGACATATTCCAGTTACATTTGGGAGTTCTGTTTTCGAAGCTGTTGACGAGTAAGTTTACCACGGACAAGTGGTCCAGCTAGGTAGGTCCAACTTCGAGAAAGAGGTTAATCGATAAATCCAACTCGGTTCGAGAAATTGCGTAAGACCTTCACGTCCAAAATTCCTTAGTGCTTGAAGTTGAAAGTCTTCCACCAGTGTGTGTTGCCAGTGATGATATACGGCTGTGAAACGTGGTTGCTTACTAAGGGCCTTCTGTGCAAGTTCGCAGTCGCACAAAAAACTATGAAACAATCAACGTAAAAGAAACACGCAAACATCCACGACTCGTGGATACTCGTGTGCAGCACACAACATTTGCCCCTACTGGGACTGGAACCCAGAAAATACAAAAAAATAACAAAAACATTAACAAACAAAACATCGAACACAGCAAAACATCGAATCATCAAACATCGAAACATCGTATTTTTTAACATCTTTTCCTAAAATGTTTTTACAAACTCAGCGTTTTAACTATATATTTCTATTTGATAGTTTTTATGCTTGTCACCAGACAAATAACTTTTTTACGGGGTGATAGTACGCCTTTCCTATTTCAGTCGTAAAATAGTTTGCTGTGCTTCGGCTTGAAGTAAGAAGGATCTAAGGCCTGATGACAACGCAGCTCCAATACCAAGTGATATTTCCTTGTTATTACAGGTCTATAGGCGACGATGGCCACTTACACCAGGCCGTCGCCATGCTTGTTATTTAGTGTATAAAAAAAGACAACCCTATTGCGGAAACCTAAGGTACCGCGATACATCTTTCGACCAATCGCAAATCCGTAGCCGGCGACGTGCAACCGTTAACTCGAGTGCTGAATTGGAAATTAGTTAGCGGGTTAATGTATTGAAGCGCCGATGTAACCTTTACATTTTGGATCAACCTTGTTTGTTAGGGTTAGGGACGCTTTTTGTCCAGCAACTGCTGTAATGTATGCTGTCGAAATACCATTCGGTGTATATCACCGACAGAGCGAGCCGTTATACAGAGAGAGAGAGAAAAATCCCCACCACGCCTCTCTCATAAAGGAGAGTTGCAGATTTATCGTATAGTTTTCACTAGTTCACGAGGAATCCGAATTTGAAATTAGTAATTGCGGTTTGATTTGTTGAAGTAGGGTTTGATCTACGTTTTGTTACACGTTTCATTTTAATTGTTAGTATATTATTCTCAACTGACTTCAAAAAGGAGATTAGCAACTCGGCTGTATTTTGTTTTTTTATATTTGTTATCTCAGTACTCTGAGATTTATAAACCGATTTGAAAAATTGTTTTTTTTGTTTTTTTTTTATATATTTATACAGGGTGGTGCCGTCAATGCGACAATAAATTTAAACATGGGCTATATTAGTCCATAGAAATGGTTTGCCACTTTCAAAAATTTCGTATTCAATTGATAATTTTATGAACTTTGTATGAAATAATGCTGCCAACGTAACACTATTCCATACAAATGTCATGAAATTATCAAATGCATACGATATTTTTGAAAGTGGCCTAATAAAAGATGGACTAATATAGCCCATGTTTAAATTTATTGTCGCATTGACGGCACCACCTGTATATGTGTGTGTATTATATATATAGTCTTTGAAAGTAAAGTATGTGTATTTTATATATAATTGTATTTATGTAGGATGTGTTTACGTATTTAATAAATTTTTAAATATTGTTTGTTTTGTTTGACTATGCACTTTTGTGTTACCAGCCTTACCATACTAAATATCTAACACAATCATGGATTGGACGAGATCTCTTATAGAGATAAGTTCACCCTTGTTTACTAATTGTGATTATGTATTGATAAACTTTGTTACAAGTACAATAACGAGTATAAAGAGTACCTAGAGTAACAACTATGCCTTAAAACAAATAAATAAATATAATATAATTAGCGGTCATATGCAATATAGGTAAAAGAAAAAAGAAATAGAAATAGTAAAAGAAATAGAGAAAGCTGGTTCATAAAAATAACTCTGTAACTATCTCAGATGACGACAATCCAACAACACATGTCACTGCGCAAGAACGGAGCATAAAGAAAACCATATATATATTAGGAGATGAACAATTACGAGGACTAGCATCTGCTCTTCTAAGTACAAGATCAGGAAGATGGAACGATAAATATAGGACTTCGGCTACAATAATTTCAGTAGCCCCTAGCTCAGAGTTTTTAACACATTGTAAAAAATTATCACAGGTCTTATCACATGATGACATTGTTGTTCTAGGTATGGGATTACATGATAGTGATTTGCATAAGCTCCATGCAAACCTTTGTATTGCAATCAATGTGCTAAGCAAAACTTCAGTTTTTGTTGTACCAATAAATTATAACTTGCATTTTAATGAATACCGACTATACACTTCTATGAAAACATGGACAAGGCATTTTGAAAATTGTAATTTTATAGACTTGAACTGTAATTTATATCATGAATCACGAACAGAGTTTGTAGCCACTAAAATCAATTCAAGTATTGACTTTATTGAGTATAAAAATCAATTTTTGACATTTAAAAATATTTGTAATTGGATAAAGAAAATTAAAACTGACGACTCTCAGCCAAACCACATGTCTGTTGACTTGCCCAAAAAAGGTACTATACCGTTTTATTTTACAAAAACAATCAAACGCGATGGTAACTATAGCAGTGGAAATTGTGAGTTTTTTCGCAACTAACACAAATAATTTAATTGTTTTCCATCAAAATATACAAGGCCTATTATCTAAAAAGGAATTAATTGAAATAACACTTTCTGATATTTCTAAAACAACAAGTCCGGATGTACTTTGCTTCACTGAAACATTTGTAAAAAAGGGTGAGGAAAAAAATATAGTCATTAAAAAGTACACACTAGTTTCAAATTACTCAAGACATACAAAACGAGGTGGAGTCTGTATTCTAATCAAAAAGGGATTGAAATGTGAACGAATAACACATTTTGAGGATATATCAGTAGACTTACACTTTGAATACTGTGCTGTTAATGTGACAGTAAGTGGCGTTATTATTTTGTGCCTCTACAGAATTCCCACACCTGTCAGAACAAATATTGACTACTTTTTTGATAGGTTGGAGGTACTGATATTTAAATACATAACTAAATATCCCAAAAAGAATATTATTATAGCTGGTGACTTGAATATCAATATGTTAGATGTAAACAATTATAAAACAATAAGACTCAAAGAAATTTTAAGAATATACAAACTATATCAACACATCAACGAACCCACTAGAGGCAAGTCATGTATAGATTTAATTATAAGTAACAAAATAAATGCAACCGGCTCACTAATGACTTTGTGGTTATCGGACCATGAGACTGCACAAATACTAACGCTACCAGTAGATAGAAAGGATATGTCATTCAAGTATATATTCACTTTTAAAAAGTGTTATTCTACTGAAAACATAAAAAAATTTCAAAATTACCTATCTTCTCTATCATGGTCGCAGGTCTATGGTAGGACGGAACTGAATGAGGCATTTGCTGAATTTTATGAATTCTTCTGCTTGCCTTACTCACTGTGCTTCCCCATACATAAAACTAAAATAAATATTTGTAAAGACCTTAAATGGATAACGAAAGGACTTCGAACTAGCTGTAAGACCAAGCGAAGTTGTCGATATAAATACTATAAAAGTAAAACCCTTAGTGACAAACTCAAATACCTTAATTACAGTAAATTACTAAAGCTGTGCATAATTAAAGCAAAAAGAAATGTCAACAGTAAATATGTATTAATGAGCAAAAACAAATGTAAAGCTACATGGAATATAATAAAAAAATAGGGTGGAACCTCTAAAAAGGATAACGGTGATATTTGTGAATTAGTACAAGCACAGAAAGTAATTACAGATCCCACTTCTATTGCTATTATGTTTAATAATCATTTTACTGATAGAACCAATCCAGTCAAGGAAAGTAATATGATAAATCAACATATGAGTAGGCAGTGCTACTCTATATACCTTACACCTACTGACGCTGTAACTATAGAAATGACAATAGTATCACTTAATGACACAGCGTCGGAGGGTTATAATGGTATTAGCACCAAAATTATAAAAAAATGTAAAAGGGAAATCAGCACAGTTTTAGCATATTTAATTAACCTTTCTTTGGAAACTGGATCTTTTCCAGATAAATTAAAAATTTCAATTGTAAAACCTCTCCATAAAAAGGGAAGTAGAACTGATATAAAAAATTATCGACAGGTCGTCCTTGTACCCATTCTATCCAAAATCTTTGAGAAAATTATGCATGATAAACTAACTTCCTTCCTAAATAGACACACAATAATAAAACAAGAGCAATATGGTTTCCAGAAAAGTAAATCAACAACTCAGGCTACGTTTCATATGGTTCATAAAATCCTAACAAGTACTAATGCAAAAAAATATACGACTGTATTATTTCTGGATATGACTAGTGCATTCGACCTGGTATCACATAACCTCTTACTAGCAAAATTAGAACACAAGGGTATAAGGGGACCGGCTTTAAAGTGGCTTCATTCTTATCTTCAAAATCGTCAACAATGTGTAGAAATATCACGAACCAACTGCCATGGCGTAGTTCAAAGATTCAAGTCGGATTTCATATATAAAAAATGTGGTGTTCCACAGGGAAGCGTGTTGGGTCCTCTTTTATTTCTGTTATATATAAATGATCTTCCCGATATCATCACACATAAGGTAATACTATTTGCCGACGATGTATCGGTAATAATTACCACTCACGCAAATGTTACTATTGACAGACATAATAATGATATTCTTAAAACTCTGACAACAACAGAAAATTGGCTAAATAAGAATAATTTAAAAATTAATATAAATAAAACAAAATTAGTAAACTTCAATAATTTTAAAGAAAGACACGTAAGCATTAACTTTAACGGAGAAGTAATCAAAAGTGAAAATAATGTTACATTCTTAGGTACTATTATAGACACAAAATTGAATTGGAAGCTACAAGTAGAGAAGTTATGCGGTAGGGTCAACAGTTTTTCATTTGCTTTATACAAATTAACGACTTTAGCGAACAAAGATATAGCTAGAGTTGCTTACTTCGCATATGTCGAATCGGTAATTAGGTATAACATTGCTATATGGGGAAACAGTGTAGATATCAATAATCTATTCATCGCCCAAAAACGATGTATAAGAGCAATATGCGGTATACCATCAGATATTTCATGTCAAACATACTTTAGATCGCTTGGAATACTAACAGTGCCATCCATTTACATATTAGAGATTTGTAGATTTGTAAAAATAAATCCTTACTTTTTTACTGAAGCGAAGGACTTCTATAGGACAAATTCCAGGAATCCCCATAGGCTGGTTTTAGAGGAAACACCCAAAACGGTCTGTTTCTTAAAAAATTGCTATGCCATGTGTATAAAAATTTACAATAAGCTGCCTAATTTCATCAAAGAGTTACCATTGACTAGATTTAAGCAAGTACTGCGGAGGTGGTTGCTGCATGAGACATTCTACAAAATTGATCAATATTTAAAATATAATGACAATAACGCTATAGCATCCTTTCTTTGATTATTTAATTATTTTACTATTTTATTTGACCCATTGTGTAGAATCTATTAATAATGACATTGTTAATTTTACTTGAATTAATATTTGTATGCTAATATTAGCTAAATGTGAGAACTTTTGTAAAATAAGTAATCTTGTAAACATCTATGTAATACCACATTTAATGACAAATAAATTATTATTATTATTATTATTATAGGTTATGTACGGTCAACCACAGAAGAAGCTGAACACTTTAGTTCCATGTCACAATAACTATGGCATCAATATTTGTACGGTAGCACTATTAAGTACGAGCGTAATAGTCGGTGCGACATGGTACTAAAGTGTTAAGCTACTTCTGTGGTTGACTGTACTAATTAAGAGACAATTTAATATCTCTCATTTATGTTTGATTTTGTGAGTTTATAACGCCTATTCTATTGTAACAATTACAAATAAAGAAAGAAAACGATGTAGCGTAGTGGTGATCGCGTCTGGCAGGACCCCAGGAGACGCGGGTTCGATTCCCGGCTGGAGCATATAATTTTTTCATTGTTTTCTTTCTTCATTTGTAATTGTTACAATTTAATATCTGTTAGATTGTACAGTTTCTCGCAATATGTAATAGGAAAAAGATAGCAAGAATTCGTCTAGAGCTGTCAACTTAATTTAGACAGATTTCAAAGGAACCACGGCATGTACGGAGGTGACTCCTAAACACTGCATTTTATCACGTTCAATAAGGTCGAAAATTTAACGCACATTTCTAAATGTCAAATGATAATGACAGCCATCCTTTTCGTATTCATATTGAGAGAAAGAGATGCACTGAACTTTAAATTTAGACTTAGCATGTGTTCTCCAGAATTAGGGCTAATGATGCCTTAAAAGAAATGAATAAATAGTTCGACACCAAGTGGTTTACGATTACGCTTAAAACAACAGTTTAATCGGAAGCTCAGAGTCAGAGATAGAAATAATTACGAATTAAATTAAAGTGGAGTAACCTTTTATAAGTATTTGAATTATAAGGTAAGGTAAAACAAGAAGTTGGCGCTTAATGTGTCTTCTTAGTTGCTTAAAAGCCAAGTTTGTTCAGGTAATCAAGTTATACGCAACTTTTTACTTAGTGCTGATGGTAATCTGAAATTTGAGAAATTCTAGAAAACTATGACCATAGACTCGCTTAAGCTTAGACAGTCATTGGACCTAATTCTGTAGAACGCACGTAAAATCTGTGCGTCCCGTTCTTGAGAGAACGAAAAGGAAAGCAAGCTTTCAATGTCGAAATAGAATATTTCGACATTGTAGGTTGGACGTTAGCTCATAAACGCAAATACAGATAGACTAGAAGAATTTCACAGGGATATCCCAAGTCCTGGGTGGCTCAGTGGTCAGAGCAGTCGCCCGGATAGCGAAAGGTCGCAGGTTCGATTCCTGCCTCAGGACGTGAAATTTTTCTAGTTTTATTCTATTTTAATTACTAAGTAATTTTTCAAACATTTATAATAATGTTAAAATCAAAAAAAAAAAAAAAATTATGAATATTTGAAAGCACTGCCCCAACTTAACCGATTCGTCGGTATTTGTAAAAATACTCGTTTCGGATGTTGAAATAGAATATTTCGACATTGTAGGGTGGACGTTAGCTCATAAACGCAAATACAGATAGACTAGAAGAATTTCACAGGGATATCCCAAGTCCTGGGTGGCTCAGTGGTCAGAGCAGTCGCCCGGATAGCGAAAGGTCGCAGGTTCGATTCCTGCCTCAGGACGTGAAATTTTTCTAGTTTTATTCTATTTTAATTACTAAGGAAAGCAAGCTGACATTTAGAAAAGTCTGTTGAATACTCGACCTTGATAACCGTGATAAAATGCAGTGCTTAGGAAGCACCATCTAAAATTGTCTATGGTTTCTTTAAAATGTATCTCAATTTAGTTGACAAATCTAATCAAATTCATGCTATCTTTTTAACCGACTTCAAAAACGAGGAGGTTCTCAATTCGGCCGAAGTGTTTTTTTTTCCTATGTATGTACACCGATTACGCCGAGATTACTGATTCGATTTACGTGATTCTTTTTTTGTTCGATGCGGAATAGCTGCCGTTTGGTCCCATAAAATTTTTTTCAAAATCAGTTGGGTAGTTTGGTTTAAAATAAAAAAAAAATGAAATTATTAAGTCGTCTACGTATGCGAAATTGCGAATTTTTGCTTTCCTATGACTTTTTAGTGAAACGATACGATAGTAGGAAACAATATAAGTTGACGGTCACCCATCTAGCTTCGACCTTAGAAAGTTATCACTAAAAATTGTAAAAAAACTGAAAAGAATAAAATAATTAAATTTAAGTAGGTACTAGAAACATATTTTTGGAGTCGGTGCTTCACTTTCTATTGTTTTTGTAAACCACTTAGCACCAACTCCAAAAATATGTTTCTAGTGGATGAGTACCTACTTAAATTTAATTATTTTATTCTTTTCAGTTTTTTGAAGTCGGTTTTAATTTTTGTTCAAAATTTTTCCCATATATATTGCGAGAAAAAGACATCTGTACTGGAGTGTGTCTTCAGAATTAGGCCCATTGTAGAATAGGATATAATTTAATCCAATCAATGTATTTTGTTCGAATTTGCGTTCGACTGGGGTAGCACCTCCACATTGAATTTCACAGCTAAACAACACCACTGTGTCGTGCTGTGTTCCTTTTCGCACATTCTAGACACAATAAAGTAATTGATAACTTTTTTCACAGCTCATAAAGAAATATTGCAAAAGAATATGTAATGATGAATGTGAAGCTACTGATTTTAAACATATTGTATGATTATAACAATACGTGCAAAATCAGTTGTTTCACAGATACAGCGATATGTTTGATGTGTTGCAGCGCATCGTCTAAAAACGCCCCATAAAAAATCTGCGGAACAGGTGACGTCATATGTTGCTATATTACTAAAAAACCATACAGGGTACCTATATTGACAAAATTTATTATAACTTTGTAATATGTATGTTTTTATTCCTAGTTGTCTTAGTTATAGTTGTTTTAATTGATGTAAGCAATCTAATGTCATTTTATCATTTTCATAAACAATACAATTTTATCGTTTTCATGGGTAGCGTATATTTTCCAAATTTGTGACAAAGAACGCCATATTCAAACTAAGACGACATCCCTATTGGTTTTAATTGTCATAGGCCCCGGAATGTTGAAACTTAGAATAGGGGTAGGGATATTGAATTTAAGTCACTTCCATTATTTACAAGGAAGAAGGTTTATTTTGGCCATGTATTCTTTCTAGCCATACAGTAGTCTATGGCAACTGGCTAAGCTCTGTCGCCAAGACAAACTGCAACAGTTTACGAAGTCTGTCAGTTTAATTAAAATTTTCGATTCTCTCGAAACTTCTTGATCGCTAGCGCTTTCTTTGAGAAAATAACTTGGAGTTGGGTGAGCGTGTCTATTGGGTATTCGAACCTTTAGTATTTTTAGGTAAGTGGAAGTCAGTCTTTATAAACAGTCCTAAGTTATGCTTCTGTGTATGAAATTCTTAAGTTATCGTTATAAAATTCAGGTTGTATAACATACAAATTATTTTTATATAAGTAGGTATAGGTATATTTTATGAGGATATCGGAGATTTGAGCGCTCTGGTTTCGATTACGGAAAGAAAGCAACTTTTGCCATGGTCGATTCCGGATGGGCATATCAAATAAAATTCACAGAGTGCTTAAGTGAAATATGTGCAATTGTGGAATGTAGTGACGTTGAATCATTTTTTATACTTGGGGACTTCAATGCTCACCCTGGCGGCCTCTTCTATAAGGAGCTAGTGAATTTCTGTGTGGAGCAGCAGTGGAATTGTGTGGACATAGAACACCTCGGTCTTAACTCAGGTACATATACGTATATAAGTGACTCTGAAGGTGGTTTTCCACCAGAGGGGCGGGACGAGGCGAGGCGAGAAGAGTATTGTAATCACACTGACCCTTTTCTACTTATAGGCACTTAAGCAGGTATACTATCCTTAGATAGTTGCAAGTGTGTACTTCCTGTTAACAGCGACCTCTAGAAGAAATGGATTGTGTGTTTCTGTTGCAGAGTTAATTTATACTCCATACCGAAAGCAATACGGTTCATTTTTACACAAACAAATATTTCAATTCACGCCTCGCATATCCTCGTCAATCCTCACTATTTCCACTAAAGATGCGCGAGGCGAGGATTGAAAATTTGCCATATAAATTTCAATTATCGTCTCGCGTCGTCTCATCTCGCCCCTTAGGTGAGAAATCACCTAGGGTTCGAAATCACCTAGGGTTCGAAATCATATCAAATTTCACATTAAAATTTATACTCTATATCCGAAGCAATACGGTTCATTTTTACACAAACAAATATTTCAATTCACGCCTCGCATATTCTCGTCAATCCACACTGTTTCTACCAAAGATGCTGAGAGAGTATAGAAAATTTGCCATACAAAATTTAAATCTCGTCTCGCCCCTCTGGTGGAAAACCACCTTCACGGTTGTTGTCGATGGCTCGATCATTGTGTCGCTAGAATCAAGTAGTAGAATGATATCTAATGTAAAAGGTTATTACAATATGTTCTGTTCGGTATGTAATATGCATTGTTATCTCATGTGCTTCTCCCATCTAGCAGTGGTATTTTTTAAGGTGGGATGCCAAATGATGATAGAGATGAATACAAAATTTGTTATGTAAGTTTTTGTACTTATTATATTTGCGCAAGCATATTTGAAATAACACAATTTCACGGAATTAAAACCGCGTGTAATTAATTTGATGTTTAGATATTAATTCAAAACCCGAGCGGTTTCGGTCGCGAAAGATTGAAAATGTCAGCTGTCTTTGTTATGTTTATAACCTAAATAGGTTCCGTCACTTTGTGTAAAAGGTATTAAATGACATTACCCATTATTAAAACTCGACTTTTATTTCAACATTTCATAAATGTTTGTAAGATATTTAGGTAGATACGGCGACCGATCGTTCGCCGGGTAGATAATTTATTTACAAATCAACCAGTTGGCTATAGAGTATATATATTTTTTTGTCAATTTAATATTTTTAAAACCCTACCTGACTTTTGCTCTACTTGGGCAAATCCGGGCAAATGGGGACAAACAAAACCAAATTTTAATACCGCGAATAGTTTCAGAGGACAAATACTCTATGCCAAGTAAAGTGCCAGCATTATAAATAACCCAATCCGTCAAAAAAAAAAAACTAAAAAAAATCAGGTTCACAAAATTGTTTATCGATTGCAAGACAAGAACTGAACCAATACGAGCTTTACCCAGCGAAGCCACAGCTCGTATTGCAGTAGTGTTATTGAATAAATTATGACCAATGCAGTCTTTGTTGTCCGTCCGTCCGGCGCGCGTCGGGCTCCAGTAATTTGCCGGCCCGACCGGCAGTTGATAGGGCACCGAGATTTAGAGTGATACGCCCCAGGTATAAAGTGTAATTGACAAGTGGTAGCGTCGGTAAAAAAAATGTTGGCTTAAAATAAAATTATATGAAGATATGAAAAAATACAAAACAGCAATGGCATAAGACTTATCACATCTGCAACTAAAATGGTAACCACTCAGCTTAATGTCAAGCACCGAAGATGGGTTATGACGCTGGTTTTCAGTGGCACCATAATGGGGGTGTACAAAATGTAGTCTTATCTGATGGTGGTGCTATTTTATAGCACCACCATCCCATAAGACTACATAGTTTTCTAATAATAAATATCTGCTATAACTACCTACTATGCTACTGCTATTTACTAGGTGGTAGGCCCGTATGTAGGGTCGTCTGGGTAGGTACCACCGCCTTTCTTATTTCAGCCGTGAAACAGTTCACTGTGTTTCGGATTGAAGGCAAAGGTAGCCAGTGTAATTACTGGGCATGGACGGCTTAAGAATAACTTTATTTCTCATTTTACAATGATGCTGTTATAAATACCAATAATCATAAATATAGGTCACACTCATAGATGTGCTGAGTGACAGAACAATGACAACTGTAGATATTGCGGCAGCGCAGTAAGTATCACCGCAGCCGATTGACCAATTCAAGTTGACACACGTTTAGTAAAATTCTCAAAATGGGGACAGATCATGATTAACTGGACTTGATCATACATTGAATCAAGTATATTTTAGGGCAACTGATACACTTTCACTTACGAACTAATTACTCACGTAGAATAATTTAAAATGAAATTACAAAGTTACATAATAGAGGAGATTTAGTAAGATACCTACATGTCAGCATCACATAGCTTTCCTTAATTAAATTTTTAAGATTATAAAAATGATTGAAAATATTAAGAAAGTATTCAAACTAGAAAAGAAATCATATATACAGTTTTCGACACACATTTCACGCTTTTATTACACACAATGTGACATAGAATCTAATTTGAAAACTGATAAACATTTTTAGACGTCGTCGACGAGACGTGTCGAGGTCGTATGTGTGTAGACTATCAGTTATTGTTCAAATCACGAACCATTAACTTTTTAATACACACGGCTCTCTACCCGGGATACCGGTGTTTACGCGCCAATGAAGATTGATACGAGCTGTACGCACGTGGGCTTTCGTTTGTAATCGAACTAATGTACGGTCCGCAACATAAATTGCAATTTAAATCGCCACGCTATTGGGATAAATGGGATGGCTCTGTTACAGGGCGACATATCCCAATGGCATTGTAGCAAAGTATATTAAAATTGTATCTGCAAGCACGCTGTACACCTTCACAAAGTTTCATAAATACAGCCATTAAAGGGCATGCAAAAACAGACATAAATCTGAGTGCAATAAAATACCGGGATTAAAACACTGGAGGATGGAGTAAATATATCTATGCAAACGGTAGAACAAAAGCTCACTTCTTGATTGGGGCGCTCACAGGGCATTTTGCTATTAAACACATGCTACATAAAATGCAACTACCCAACACAACTTTGTCGAGCATGTAGTGAACGCCAGGAATCAATGATGCATCTCTTGTGTCATTGTGATGCCCTGCCTAGAACCAGAATGAGCCTTCTGGAAGTAGCATATCCAAAGCCAGAAGTCCACAGGCTCTTTCTCCCTAAAGATATAGTAAGGCTAATGGCATCTATATTCTGGTCACAGGAAGAGTTAAGCAAGGGAGGCACAACAGATCCCAATGGGTTGAAGTACACTGTGACTTAGTCATGGCCCCACAGTAAGATAAGATAAGATAAGCACGCTGTAGTCAGGCTCTATCTTGTTTTATCTTAATTTATCTTATAATGGGTATTGGCAATGTCATGATGCACTCGTCTCTTAGGGATCTTTTGTACCTCTCCTACTTTTTATATTCGTGTATCTCAAATATAGCTGTAACCATACGTATAATTGGTAAACATGAAATCAAAAATTTAATATTTTTATTTCAACAACCAGTAAACAATTATGATATAATGGTGGTTGGGATCTCCTAGTAGGCAAAAATATATACCTGTGTCAGATGTCCCGATCTTCCATAACTCTTACTAAGTTAGTTACTATTATATTTATGGCTTCGAAACAAAGCAGAACAGGAGTAACTTACAATTTATTTATTTACATTCAAAGGTGATTCTGAGATTAATGTACTTACTGATAAGTTCTATGGTTTATCTATTTTTTAATGTTTGTTTTATTATTACGTTATATTATAAACATACATGCAAAAGGTGCTACGAGCGTCTATAGGCTACGGTCACGACGCGTGAGTAGTGCCCAAGGTGCTACGAGCGTCTATAGGCTACGGTCACAACGCGTGAGTAGTGTCCAAGGTGCAACGAGCGTCTATAGGCTACGGTCACAACGCGTGAGTAGTGTCCAAGGTGCAACGAGCGTCTATAGGCTACGGTCACAACGCGTGAGTAGTGTCCAAGGTGCAACGAGCGTCTATAGGCTACGGTCACAACGCGTGAGTAGTGTCCAATGTGCTACGAGCGTCTATAGGCTACGGTCACAACGCGTGAGTAGTGTCCAAAGTGCAACGAGCGTCTATAGGCTACGGTCACAACGCGTGAGTAGTGTCCAAGATGCAACGAGAGTCTATAGGCTAAGTTCACAACGCGTGAGTAGTGCCCAAGGTGCTACGAGAGTCTATAGGCTAAGTTCACAACGCGTGAGTAGTGCCCAAGGTGCTACGAGCGTCTATAGGCTACGGTCACAACGCGTGAGTAGTATCCAAGGTGCAACGAGCGTCTATAGGCTACGGTCACAACGCGTGAGTAGTGTCCAAGGTGCAACGAGCGTCTATAGGCTACGTTCACAACGCGTGAGTAGTGCCCAAGGTGCTACGAGCGTCTATAGGGTACGGTCACAAAGCGTGAGTAGTGTCCAAGGTGCTACGAGCATCTATAGGCTACGGTCACAACACGTGAGTAGTGTCCAAGGTGCTACGAGCATCTATAGGCTACGGTCACAACGCGTGAGTAGTGTCCAAGGTGCTAAGAGCATCTACAGGCTACGATCACAACGCGTGAGTAGTGTCCAAGGTGCAACGAGCGTCTATAGGCTACGGTCACAATGCGTGAGTAGTGTCCAAGGTGCAACGAGCGTCTATAGGCTACGGTCACAACGCGTGAGTAGTGTCCAAGGTGCAACGAGCGTCTATAGGCTACGGTCACAACGCGTGAGTAGTGTCCAAGGTGCAACGAGCGTCTATAGGCTACGGTCACAACGCGTGAGTAGTGTCCAAGGTGCTACGAGCATCTATAGGCTACGGTCACAACGCGTGAGTAGTGTCCAAGGTGCTACGAGCATCTATAGGCTACGGTCACAATCACAACGCGTGAGTAGTGTCCAAGGTGCTAAGAGCATCTACAGGCTACGGTCACAACGCGTGAGTAGTGTCCAAGGTGCTACGAGCATCTACAGGCTACGGTCACAACTCGTGAGTAGTGCCCGAGGTGCTACGAGCGTCTATAGGCTACGGTCACAACGCGTGAGTAGTGCCCAAGGTGCTACGAGCGTCTATAGGCTACGGTCACAACGCGTGAGTAGTGCCCGAGTTGCTACGAGCGTCTATAGGCTACGGTCTCAAAGCGTGAGTAGTCCCCGATGTGCTACGAGCGTCTATAGGCTACGGTCACAACGCGTGAGTAGTCCCCGAGGTGCTACGAGCGTCTATAGGCTACGGTCACAACGCGTGAGTAGTGCCCGAGTTGCTACGAGCGTCTATAGCTTTATTATGTTTATAGGCTACGGTCACAATGCATGAGTAGTGCCCAAGATGTTACAAGCGTCTTTAGGCCACGGTCACAACGCGTGAGTAGTGCCCAAGATGTTACTATTCTTATGAGCCCAAACACGCTAATTTGCTCTAAGTTTTGAAGAATTGAGCGTCTTGCAGACTAGTTGATGGTACAGAACCAGTTTAAGGTTATCATGTCTTGGAAATAACACTAAACCAATTTTCAAACCAGTCGGATCTGTTAAAGTTAGTAGGAATTTACCTGACAGTTATCAAACGCTCAAAGTCAAAGTAAAAGTATTTTTATTTAAATCGCTCACATAGAAGCACTTTCAAGTCGTCAAAAAGCACATTTTTATAACTATCACAAAAAATATATTAACTCACAACGCCATAGTGTCTGTCTGTCATGTCTGAATTTACGTTAAAGTTGAAGTTGAACTAAACGTTGAATGCTTGTAGTAATATTATTAAATTATAGTCAAGAACCTTTCAGCTTTCAAAAAAAACGAATCAATATCGGTCCATTTGTTTTGGAAGTTTGACGTATCTGTCTGTGGCATTACGACAAGTCAAACTTAGAAGACCTCTTTTTGCGTGGTGGTCCCAAAACTAAATTTGAAATTAAAAAAATTAAAGGATTTTTTTCAATGCAAGCATTTATATGCTATCACTCCTAAACAAACTACGCCTTTCCGTGATCCGGAACTAATTCGGATGCACGTACAATTCTCCAGTAATTGCACGGCGCGGCTCAATTGAATCTAGACCCGGCGGTCTCCGAGACCGCGCTGTTTACTCACTGCTTCAGGATGCTCACCAAATCTAGTTTGTCTGTGTTCATTTTCAATAACGGCTTCAAATTGAACATAGATGGAGTAATTGTTAGAGCGTGCTGTTCAACAAAGTCGCAAACAAATTACAACTATCAAAAGTCACATAAACTTACAACAATAAGCACATTTTAACATGGGTTCCTTAAAAAGAGGCGTGAAAAGGCAACTTTTGGGCCGGCAAAGTGGAGGCGACTCGAAAAGTGAGTTCAAACTGTACCCCGCTACTTATCTAAATACATATATATGGAATCTTCTTACCACTTCCACCTGATGTGAAGCGGCAAGAAGGTAAGTGTTAAATTTGATGTACTTTTGGGAAAAAAATTGTAACACACAATATTAAAAGAAATAGCCAGATAACTACGAGTATTTGAGCCGTAGTCAGTGAAATGGACAGCAGCTTGTATGTTTATTACTCCAGGAGCAAAATTCTGATATTCAGCCACAAAGCCAAATTTAAAAAAGTAAAAGGAGGACAATCAATTATGAAGCACGGTTATAATCCATTTATAAGAGGTATCGTTGTCAAAATAAGTAAGCGAAGAAGCCTGTTGTATTCAGGAAATTAAAATGAAATGAAATGTTTAATGTATATTTAGTGCAGAAATATGACAAAATTTCTGCATTAAATAAACATCAAACAATATGACAGAAATATAAAAAAAAACTATTTTCTTCAAAACCAAATTTATGCAAAACATACATGGGTAGTCCATGGATCCCTCCATCGATGGATTTCTTTTGGATCACATTTTTTTTCCTGGAAAGCACGGCCTAATATTTTACGATTTTTCTCTTACAAGTTCGGGGCCCCTGTAACCCGGGGGCCCCGTATCGTTGATATGGCTGATACGGCAGTAGCTACGCCCCTGGCGATATATTATTCTTTCCTTAAAATGTGACGCCATCATTTTCTTACAGTATTTTGCAGACTCCAAATATGTTTGGAATTTTTCTTGTCCTCACTGACACAACTTTAGAAAGAGATGAATCGATAGCGAACAATGTTAACCCTACTTTGTAGCCTTTACGTTAAACTATACAATGAAGATAACAACTCAAACTAATCCCGAAGTGATTCTACAGCATTAGTTCTAGGACGGAGCCTTTGAGGCCACAACTATTTGCCTACACTACGGATCATTATTTGATAGCAGAGATTAGAGGTTGTGAAGATAAAACGCTCAAGTTCAGATAAAGCTATATTTATTTTCATGCAAGTGGTATCATTTTTTTTTAGAAATATATGCACATTTAATGCATAAATTTAATACATTGAATTGAAACATCAACGCCATCTATTGGAGCAGGTGTGTTTTGCTGACTGAGCCGAATTATCCCTATATTATGCTTTCAAATTAAACAGGTTACGGTCTAGCAGTCCATTTTTAATATAAAAAAATGTATGAAATGTCTTTATGTGTTCTCTAATAAACATAAGTAAATATATAATAAAATTTTATTTTATTCAGTAATTTTTCCTGCCGATTCCCACTTTTTTCAATTCGAACCCCCAACCCGATTTCTAAAACATAGTATAGTCATTATAAGTAACCTAATTTGTACATCTTTACAAAATATCTCCATCCCTAAGTATACAAGGTATAATATGCTTAGTAATATTACGTTGTAAATTAATAAAATTAGGGCTCGTAAATTCATAATCCCTATGTGGTCCGCAGCTTGTGTTTAGAAGAAAACATCGTTAATTTTGGATTAGGATAACATTCGTCTTGGATTATGGACACACGGATTAATGTAAGGGTAGTAGGGGTTTTGGGACCTTTGTAATGTTCTGAGGACAAGGGTAAGCTGACTTACATCCAGTGAACACCCTCGAAAATATTGGGAACGAACAAGACATAAGCAAGACTGGCAAATCTAAAAAATTGCTAAAGAATGTTTAGAAATCCAATAAAAAGTGATTAATGCTTATTTTTGCTAGCATGAAAAGTTTAAAATTGTTTTTTTAAAAGCGGCCAATAGCATGGCAGGGATAGGAGTATGAGACGCCGACGAGTTTGTCTAAAAGGAGACTCGGGTTCGGGTCCCGCCTGGAGCAAATATTTTTTTTTCATTGTTTTCTTTCTTTATTTGTAATTGTTACAATAGAGCAGGCGTTTAAACGCATCAAAAACATTAAAATGTAATAGATACTTGCTTACATTTATGTGGGTAATCTTATTTGTAGCTGTTATCTACCTCAAAATACCTGTTAAGCCAACATGTGGTAATAAATGGATATGACAATGACTATTTGCAAGTTGCAAACCATTTCTATGAAATAATATAAGCCATGTTTTAATTAATTAAGTATCATAATGTCGTCACCATCCTGTACAAAGGTGTATCAAAGATCAAGGCGTGGTTCTCATAGAGAATGTAGTCACTACAAGGATAAAGTAATTAAATTTAACCAGGTATTTAACGGCATTTCATCTTAGGCCTCAGGATGACAACGCACCTACAATATCAAGTGATTTTCCCTTGTTATTGCAGGTGTCTATAGGCGGCGGTAACCGCTTACCTTCAGGTGGGCCGTCAGCTTGTTTGTCATCTAGTAGTATAAAAAAGGTATTGTAAAAAATCTGTATTCCTGAAAATTTATGTAGTAGGCTTTCACTGAGATTGCGTTCGTTATCTGTTTCAAGAATGCTGGTGCTGCCCCTGGCTGGGCTTGATGCAGATTTCTTTGGGAGACTTCCCCGACAGTTTGACATGATTGTACGAAACTCTTAACAAAGCTTAACTTGGTCGCTTAACTCTTTATTATTTAACTTTACTGCCTTGAGAGTTATATTATTTGCGTTATTGTGCGTTTAAAAACAGACACATGAGGCACCGCAAGTGTTTTCAAATGCAACTATTGCGTTAAATCTGTAGATAAATCCCTTAAAAAAGTTCTTCACTTCTCGTTACCTTATAAAACTAGAGACGGCAACAGCCAGCGTGTTCGAAATAAAGAAACTCGTCATAGCGAACTTTCGAAGCCCCGTACATCGGTATGATGAACAGGCATGATGAAGTAATTCGTCATTACATACTTTATGAATACGGTACTTCGGTGTTCAGTTCAGAGCTGGGAAATTTCAGCATTTGTATTTTCCAGGTTTCTTTAGAATTATGAAACTTTCGATAGAATTTTGCTAACAAATACAATGGACGCTTCTGATTGCGCAAAACTCCTTTAATAGAACAATTCAATTATGAAATAATTAATGAACAGTGAATCGTTTAGCAACAAAACCATTGAATGCTGGCTAATCAGACGAATTACGTGCAATTCGAATGGCTGTCAAATTTAATTTGAAAATGCAAAAAGGAACGTCCGCTATTACAAATTCAAACGAGGTGTCCGCGTTCTAATTGGCCACAATTCATTTGCGCGGGAAGAGCCGTTATTTTACAGCAATTTCATTAATGTCGGTTGAAAGGCGGATTGCTTTTAGGTATGAAAGGAACGGTAAATCAGAAGTGAACAGAACTAAACCGATTCTAAATTAATCATGAGTTGAAACCAAGTCAAAAGAAATATGGAAGCTAATGAAGATTAGAGAGATTCCCTTGCAGGGTATTGCTAGGTATTGTGTCTTTCCCAGAGTTACGGTGTGGACTGTAGAGATGGTAGTCATTGCCATATCAAAAATATTTTTTTTAAATTACGCTCTGGCGTTTTTAAGGATTTATAATAATGATAGTTCAACCTTTTTTGGAAATTTTACGAGACAAGAAAACAGGAACAAAAATATAAAAATACGACTGCCAACCTGACATCCAAATGACAGAAATGTAGCCGTTACCATCTCAATTTATAGAAAATAGTTTTAAATCCAATACATAATGCCGTAACAGAACATACAATAATCAAAACCAACTCAAACCTGCAATATTGATTCGCTTTACTAAAATGGGTAAATTGTCTTACTTATACACGGACTCCGATGAAACCGAAGAAACTTCAAGTTCAGTAGAAAACGTGAAGAAGAAGAAGAAATTCTCGTGAGTACCTTTTTATTAGGGTTCTATAACCAGACTGGCGTAAACCTGGAACCGCTTGCCGTCGTGCTACAAAATGGCTTAGGCGGTAACTCACCCAGTGTCCACCAATTGGATTTATTCTGGCACCCACCACTGCTATGGTCCGTTCAAGTGCGGCGATCTCGCTACAGTACGTTTAGTCGCTTGCTAGAGTTGCTAGAACGAAATGTGCAAGCGATATACTTTTATATTAGTTTAGTTTGTAGTTATTTTATAGCATTTATTCCACATTCTCGCACCCGATATTATTATTTTATACAATCACACTATATTTTCTTCTACTGCAGGTTACCTGGAGGAGATTGCTGCTTAGCAATAAGGCCGTCTATTATACTATCCTGTGTGTAAATTTGTTTTGTAATGTGTTTTGTTAAGTGTGCAATAAAGAATATTTGTATTGCATTGTATTGAAAACAAAGTAAGTTGTAATGACTATGGATTATAGCCTTTTGGCCGCGAAAAACCTACATTCTACGTGTGATATAGCAAAATGATTATGCTACGCTGCGTAATCCAGGATCTTAGAATCCGGGATGATAAAAGTTTGGTCCATGCCTGAACTAATGAGTATGTGTGTGTTGGTAAGGTTATGTTTGCCTTTTCAAAACGGAACATGACTTTTGTATGCGATACTTAGCTTGTCTATGTTTTTTTATATCCATGATTATTGTTAGGTCTTTAAAAGTTAATACGAAGTCTTTTCTCTCTGTCCGTTATGTTCTGTTCTGTTCAAACTATAACTCTGTTCCCAAATCGTTACAGTATTTTGAAGTATACGAATGGAAATATAAAGAAAAAGAAATGCAAGCTGCACAGCAAGTCGGAGCCTGACGACTCGGATTACCGCAGCCGAAGCCGCAGCAGCCAGCGAGTCAAGTACAAGGGGATACTGAAGAATGACAGGGAATGTTAGTTTTTGCAAAAGATTATCTATTCTTTTTGAATTTAGATAAGTCTAAACAAAGCCTTTCCTTTTGGTAACTCCCAGGAGAATGTCAGGCTTGGCAGGTTAAGAGCTTGTGTGAGGGATACTCCAGTGTACCTACAGCTTGCGGTATGATACACTAGGGCGTCCCAAGATGGGAAGGAGCCTGCTATGAGCAGCCGCCGTTCCGACAAGCTTAGGGAACAGGCGAAAGTGCTCATCAAAATTCCACCTCGAATCAAGTTCCTAGTTGAGATGCCACATATGGGACTTGACTTCAATGCACTCTCCGTTGACTAGGAGCTTCATGCCGCCTGGAGTCCCTTGGTAGGCTCCGTGGAACATAAGGGCCTCTATTTTCTCGAGAGCAACCTTAAGCCCGTATCAAGTGCCTCAGGCTAAGGTTGCTCTCGTGATAACAGAGGATAAGAAGAACTTGATTCGAGGTGGAATTTTAATGAGCATTTTCATCGTTTTCTTTCTTTATTTGTAATTGTTATAATAAAAGTACATTATTTAAACTAGGGAAAATCATCTCCTGGGCGGGAACTGAACCAGTGACCTTTCACAATCCGGCTGATTGCGCTGAACACTGAGCTACCATGGACTTGGGATAACCTTATTATTTTCCTTTTGTCTATCCATCTTAGCGCATACCTAACGTCTACCCGTGGAAACTATTAACGACCCATTTTCAGGCCTAATTATGTCACGTTTCTTTTCTATGATCCTTGGTAGTAATAATCGCTTAAACAAACCACCTATACAACTATAAACCGGCGTTGCAGCCTCGGCTGTAGCCTAAGCTGAGTTGGTACGTTTCGGAAATAATTTATTATTTTCTGTAATTTTTTTGTTAATCTTGAATTTTATATGCCAAATATATTATCTTTCTTTCTTTATTATGTCATATTATGGAAAGTATTGTGCTGAAGTTGGGTGTAATAAGCAAGCGACGAGTGTATCTACTTTTATATTTTTTTTATACAAATAGATGACAAGCAAGCTGACGGTTCACCTACTAAGTGGCTACCGATACTTTAAGACACCTGAAATAACGTGGAAAAAATCACTTCGTAATGCAGGTGCGTCGTCATCCTGAGGGCCAAGATGAAATGCCTTTCATGCTCAGTGACACTGTCTACCTTTTCCTTCAATCTGAAACAGAGCGAACTGTTTCACGGCCGCAACAAGAGCGGCGGAACCTACCCAGACGGTAGCGGAACCTACATACTGGGCCTACCACTTAATTTAAATTAACCTTTTAAACAATAATTACAATGTTAATGTCAAAATAAAAATTAGAAAAAAAGAATCACAGTTTCCTATTGTCCGTTCTAGATGGTTCAACTGACGACGAAGACAGTGAGCTATCTAAATCGTTCAGGGTTCAGGATCGGTGCCTGGTGGGTCGCGTGCCTCGCCCATCAGGGGCGAAGCCCGGCCGAGGGGGCGGAGTCGCCATAGTCGTGAGGAAAAATGTCAGCGTAAGTTTGGTTTTATTATTTTTGGTGTATAATTATGTCGCCGCCTTTAGGTTAAATTCCCCGCTTAGTTCGATGGCTATCCCATTTTTAAATTATTTTTATAGCCCATTGTTTAAACGCCGGCTTACAATTGAATGCCTGGCCCGATAGATAATTGAACTAGACTGACATAACGTTGGCGTATTGAATGGATCGTCTTGTACTGAAAAGTTTTCAAGGTTATTTTTTATGAAAACTTATAACCGACATCGTTTTGGTTCTGAGTGACTATAGAAAAATAAACCTTGAAATTACCAATCACTCAGTCACAAAAAAGCTCTTCGATTTTAACGACCCGCCTAGGCGTCTAATTGAATGGCTAATTTAAACCAGACGGCTGACATGACGTTCAGCCATCTGGTTAAACGTTGCGCTTAATGACTTGGCTAGTTGTATTTCAGCTGTTTGGTTGGATGCCGGCATTTAATCAACAGGCTAGGCGTCCAGTTAACCAGACGGCATATACATAGGTATATAACAATCATTTAAGTTAAGTTTAGCTAGTGTAAAGTGAAATTCACATTATTATAATTAAAAGGTATGTCTTCTGTGATAAGCTCGGTGGCGTATGGTTTTAGTGCACTGCTTCGATTACGAAATCAAAGCAACCTTCGCCATGGTCGATCCTGGGATGGGTCAATCAAAATGTGTAATCTCGCGAGCTCCTCCGTGCTTTGGAAGGCGCGTTAAACCATTGTTATCGGTTATTACTGCAACCGCTTTAATCCGCCACCAATCTGCATCAGTTTTATGTCCTTCTTCCGTGAAGGATTGGCCTGTGCCCAGCAGTGGGACGTATATAGGCCGGTGATGATGTGAAGTCTTCTTAAATCATTGGGGGAGGCCTTTGTTCAGCAGTAGACATCATAGACTGATGATGATGTCTTCTAATAATGATAATAATAATGTTTAGGAAGACACGGTCACCTTAGCTTTTTAGGTCATGATTTTTTTTATACAACTAGATGACAAACAAGCTGACGGCCCACCTGGTGGTAAGCGGTTACCGACGCGTATAGGACAGCTGCAAAGAAAAATCACTTGATATTGCAGGTGTGTGTTATCATCCTGAGGCCCAAGTTGAAATGCCGTCCATGCTCAGTAACCACTGCCCACCTTTCCTTTCAATCCGAAACACAGCGAACTATTTTATGGCTTAAATAAGATTTTATCGGATTATTAGGGAAAAATTATTTAGTTTGAAAACATTGACGTGACAACCTTGCCGAGGTTCTTGCTCGTTCTTCTCAGAACTAGTAGATTTATTTAGAATTGAAGTTCAATATGTGTGCAAATATGTAATAGTTACATTTTGTTTTAAAATCTCAAAGCAACATAGATTGAAAAACACCTTACATTATACCTTCACACAAGCACCTTACGATCATAAGCCAATCAGATATCGTCACATTTTCCCTAAACAACATTGATAGAAAGCATCAACGTAAGTCACCCAGTGCTTAGCTTACCCCCTACGGGAGCCATGACAATGCCGAGCACTGTAATCTAGGCTATAAAAACCTCGTTTTCGTTCAAAGCTCCTATTGTATATAGTGCTTATCGAGTGTCTATTATTTCTCTGTTAAGGTGGTACTGATTTAATATCGCAAGTCTTATAAAAACAAGCGATTCAGCATATGTCTCCTAAGCACATCCGCTGTTTCAGAATACATGCAAACTTTTATCAAAGTAAACGAAGAAATTACGTAGGTACATAGTACATAATCTTAAACATATTTTTACCAATGACCTTACAGACGAAGACACTACGAAAACCACCTCTATTACGAACGCAGTAAGGGCGATCTCAAGGTCAAACTGTTAAGCTTGTTGTGCTGTCGACTGTACATAATCTTAGAATAATATGTTGTTTATCGAATAATTTTGTTGATAATTTTATTTATAGACCTCCATTTTAAGTTTTATAAATATTTTTTTAAGCTTACTTGCCTATTTTTCTATTTGTTATTAAATTATCCTTGATATTACTTCGCTAACTAGTAAGGTATTCTTTTAAATAAATAGTAAATTGTTCAGATTTGACTGTAGAAACATACTAAAACACGCCTTTACATTAAAATCGATTAAAAACGCACGCAAATGTCGCGAAGATCACATCCTTTTACATAATTTAATGGTCTCGTGGCACTGAGTCGAATAGATAATTCAATTTCCCTGCGGGTCAGTATTCAGTTCACATCGAGCACTAAAGAATCTATAATTCTAAACATTCCTCTAGGGGAATGGGCATTGTGAAACGTGAAAGGAAATAATATTGTGTGGAGTTTATACACCTACTCACCGTTTCACAATAATTGATTGAAACCGGTTAATTTTGTTTGTTTTTCGCAAAAGTATTACAAATAAGCTTATGGTTTCCAGGCCTTGGTTACTCGCTTACTATTGAGATGAAGCCCGAAGTTGGATTTGCCGCATAATTTTGTTGGTATCTTTGATATCTTAAAATCACGTGACATGTATCTTGACAGCAGAACTTTTGAGACAAGCCTTGAGTGCGTGAATAAATGAAATTACCGATTTGTAAGAGAAACTTAACAGCGGTTTCTACAATAAATTTTAGCATTCGCACATTTTGAATCTGTTTTTAACTGTTGTGTGGTAAAACAAATTATAATTCGTCGATATCACAGGCAGTTGAGGTTTAGATTGTGATTTAATGAGATCTTAATTATTTCTCTAATAGAAAATGTCAAAACTAATTACAGCTACATAAAAAAAACAAAATAACATTAATTTCTTTATTATTATCCGAAGATTGCAGATTCGTGTCCTGTTACGGTCGTCAAAATGTTTATGGAAACAATGACAGCAGGGGTTTCTAGTGTACAAATTATTTACTTCGATTCAAATGTATTGAAATGAAAAACAAATTTTATGAAAAAGATAGAATGACAGAAAACAAAAACGAAACGGCGTCCGGCGCCCATAAATATATGTATAAAGGACGCCGCATGCTGCCTTCCACTATGCGACTTCTTTGTAGGTTCGCGCGTGATTATAACTGACTAGCTGTGCCCGCGACGTCGTTCGCGAGGATGTCAGAATATAACACGTACGTCCGCCTCCTGCCTTGGATATCATAAATGTGGTACTTGATCATTATTTTGTTGCGGACTTATTTAAAACTATGATATCTCTTATTATATTCATTAAAATAAAATGATGCCAAGAACAATTTTGCTTAAAATTAAATACTTGTGATAAATAATGTATTTATTTTGATAAGGAATAATATCGTGTTTACAAAAACACCTTCGCAGATAATTGATTACCAGAAAATGGTTATCTTGAGTCAACCTTCAAACAAATGTATTTGATGTCGCGGTCTTTTTTTTAGAACTTTTAGAGGAGAACAATTCTGGCTTGCATGATTTTTGCGTAGCGTCAACCGATTGCTCAGCGCACGCAGCGAAAGCTCTGAAAAGGAATATTTTTCCCCCGTTTTTGCAACACTTTTAATGAATTCTCAGCTCCTATTGGTGGAAGCGTAATGTTATATAGCCTATATAATACCTCGATAAAAGGACTATCCAACACAAAAATGTTTTTTCAATTTGAATCAGTAGTTTCTCAGATCAACATTCAACCAAACAAACAAACTCTTCAGCTGTATAATATTAGTATAGATTATTTTCGGTGACAGGCCTGAACCACAGATTAATAACCCTAAATACGATTAAAGAAGACGACCCGTCTTAAAAAAGTTTTAAGTTCATAACCCCTCAGCTTCGGTGATCACGTCCACACGTTACGATGATCATAACAGTTATCACCGTCCGGGGGCATTCCCACGGGGAACGTTAGGATTCGGACTTACGGACGGTAATGTGCATTGATCCCTGAAAAGATATGGGCGGAGGGGGACGATGCAACTTATGGTCTCAGTTATTAATAGTGAAATATTCTGATGGTCTGGGTTAGGGAAAAGATGCGATATTTAGCAACATACTGGCTTTTGCTAGCATCAGAGAGGTAGTGGTAATTTAAATGTCACTTATATTTCCACGCACGGCCGTCAAACTATTATAGCGTATTTGAAAACTGACGCCGAAGATAGTGTCAAAGTATGGTTCATTAGGAGGATTTCTTTTAGGGGGAGGAGCTCGGTGGAGTAGTGGTTTGAGCGCTCTGGTTTCGATTACGAAAACAAAGCAACTTTCGTCATGGTCGATCCCGGGATGGATCAATCAAAATGTATAATCTTGGGCTCCTTCGTGGTTCGGAAGGCACGTTAAGCCGTTGGTCCCGGTTCTTACAGCAACCGCTTTATCCCACCAACCCCTATTGGGCCAGCGTGGCGGTCTTATGGCCCAAGCTCCTCACGTGTTTCTGCCATATAGGAAAGTCTGTGCCCAGCAGTGGGACGTACCTATATAGGCTGGTAATGATGACGATAATGATTATTTAAGGCTATCGACGTAAAATCATCCACAACTATCGTCCACCTTGTGGGAGGCCTACCAACGCTGCGTCTACCGGTACGCGGCCGCCATTCGAGGACCTTTCCGCCCCAACGGCCGTCAGTCCTCCTCGCAATGTGACCTGCCCACTGCCACTTGAGACCCGCAATTTTTTGGGCTATGTCAGCGACCTTATTTCTCCTGCGGATCTCATCACACCAAGCATAGCCCTCTCCATTGCTCTTTAGGTGACTTTGAGCCTTAACAACGACTTAAAATAACAAATCATCATATCAGCCGAGAGACGCCCACTGCTGGGCATAGGCCTCCCCCAAGGATCTCCAAACCGATCGGTCCTGCGCTGCCCTCATCCAACGGCTTCCCGCGACCCTTACCAGATCATCGGTCCACCTTGTGGGGGGCCTACCAACGCTGCGTAGCACCAAGCAAACACCAAGCATAGCCCTCTCCATTGCTCTTTGGGTGACTTTGAGCCTTTGTATAAGGCCCATTGTAAGCGGCCATGTCTCGGTTCCGTACGTCATCACTGGCAACACACACGAATTAAAGACTTTCGTCTTGAGACACTGCGGTAGTTGTGCCGAGAATATGCTGCGTAGCTTCCCGAACGCTGCCCAGCCGAGTTGGATCCGTCGATTGACCTCTTTCTGGAAGTTGGACCTACCAAGTTGGACTATTTGTCCCAGGTAAATGTATTTGTCAACAACTTCCAGTGTAGAGCTTCCAACCTTCACAGGAGTGGGTACGACATGAGAATTCGACATAATCTTCGTCTTATCCATGTTCATTTTAAGACCCACTTGTTGGGAGACTCTACAGAGGTCGTCGAGCATTGTGCCCAAGTCTTCCAGGTTTTTAGCCATGACTACGATATCATCAGCAAAACGAAGGTGAGTCATGTACTCGCCGTTTATGTTGATGCCAAGTCCTCTCCAGTCCAAAAGCTTAAAAACATCCTCCAACGCGGCAGTAAACAGTTTCGGAGATATAACATCGCCCTGTCTCACACCGCGCTGAAGTGGTATTGGTTTCGAGTCTTGGTCCTGGAGGCGGACTGACATAGTGGCGTTTTCGTACAGTGACTGCAGCACTTGGATGTACCGAAAGTCTATTTGGCATCTCTGGAGCGACTGAAGCACGGCCCAGGTCTCGACAGAATCGAAGGCTTTCTCATAGTCCACAAACGCTAAGCATAATGGCAGGTTGTACTCTTCGGTCTTCTGTATAACCTGCCGCAGCGTATGTATGTGGTCTATGGTACTAAAGCCTTTTCGGAAACCGGCTTGTTCGGGAGGCTGGAAGTCGTCAAACCTGCGTGCGAGACGATTCGTAACATCCCTCGAAAACAACTTGTAGACATGACTCAGGAGCGTGATGGGTCTGTAGTTCTTCAATAGAGTCTTGTCACCCTTTTTGAAGAAGAGTGCCACCACGCCCCTGTGCCATGCCTTTGGCGTTTTACCCTCGAGCATGATGGAGTTAAATAGCCTCTGAAGAGCTTTCAGGACCGGTCGTCCACCTGCTTTCAGAAGCTCGGCTGTAACTCCATCGTCGCCCGGCGCCTTGTCGTTCTTAAGTTGTTTGAGAGCTACACTAATCTCGTACAGGCTGACGTCCGGGATATCTTCCGTGTAATGTCGGGTTAATTTGGCTCTTGGATCGGTGGCCTTAGTGACAGGTGTGCGTGATGTCGCGTAAAGCTGTCCATAGAAGTTTTCAATCTCGGCCAAGGGCTCAGGTCGGGATGTAACGAATCTGCCATCCTCCGTTTTCAGCTTCGTCAGCAAACTCTGTCCTATCGACAGATCTCGGGCGAACACTTTGGAGCCTTTGTTCCGCTCGATTGCCTCTCTAATACATTCTGTATTAAAGTGGCGTATGTCGCGGGTCAATGACTTGGAGATCTGTTTGTTGAGTTGCCGACGAGCGTCTTCGGAAGACTGCAGTGCACGTCTTTCCTTCATGAGCTTTAAAGTTGGCGCAGAGATTTTTTTACCTCTTTTGTTACGGCTGGGTTTGAAGAGCCCTGAACCCGCCGTAAGAACAGCTTCCACGAACCTGTCGTTGTACGTGTCCACATCTGTGCAGTCCTCCAGGCAATTGAAGCGATTTCGCAGTTCGAGCTGAAAGAGTTCGGGGTTTTGGATCTGGATAGCTGCAGGGCGGAGCGTAGACTTCATCAGTCGATACCTCTCGGATTTCACGTTGAGATTCAATGTGCCTCGTACCATTCGGTGATCACTCCCCGTGTTAAACGAATTGATCACTGAGACATCATTGAATATCCGAGTCTTAGTCGACATGATGAAGTCGATCTCATTCTTCGTTGCGCCATCCGGACTTTTCCAGGTCCATTTTCGATGCGGCCGTTTTTTGAAGAAGGAGTTCATCATAAAGAGTCCCTCCCTCTCCATATAGTCGGCCAGCATTTGACCTCTAAAGTTCCGGATTCCAGCTCCAAATTGCCCCACTTTCAACTCATCATCGCCACGTTTGCCTAGCCTTGCATTGAAGTCTCCCATGACAACGGTGTAGTGAGTTTTGGAAGTATGTATTGCCCGAGAGATATCCTCATACATTACTTCTACTTCCTCGTCGGGGTGAGTCGAGGTCGGGGCGTATACCTGTATGACCTTCAACGAATACCGTTTGGTGATTCTGAGTATAAGGTACGCCACCCTATTCGACACACTTCCGATTTGTACAACGTTGTTCACGAGAGACTTGTGGACAATAAACCCAACACCACCTTGGGACAGATCTTCGCCCTCCCGGAAATAGAGCAGGTTGCCGGATTTCAGGACCATCGTGTCCTCGCCCTCTCGTCGGACTTCAGATAGTCCGACTATACTCCAGCGAATCCTGCTCAATTCTTCCTCTAGTTCCAGCAGCTTCTCCTCGGTCCGCAATGTCCGTGTGTTATAAGTTGCCAGGGCCAAGGTCGTCTGACGGGATATCTTCACCACCCGGGGATTCTTGGCACCCCTGGTACCGGCGCCTCGCCAACGTCCGTCACCGCCGGCGCGGCCTCCGGTACCGCCGGGCACTTGGGGCCTTGTGTCGTTCTGTGAGTTCATGTTTGGGGGGTTGTGGGCCGTCTCCCACCACGCTGGCCCAGTGCGGGTTGGTGGGGAGCGCCAGAGCCTCGTCTGTTGAACAGCAGGGTGCACCACGTGCAGGTGAGGTTGGCTTGGATCCCGTGAGGTGTTATCCGGGACCCCTTACACCCCTAGCACACACCAAATAACAAATAAGTAATAATAAATATTCTTTATGCAAGAGACAAAATAACAATATTACTATTGTTATTTACATCTACAAGCATAAAAACCTACAATTGCAGGAGGGCCATTTGACGTTATTCACTCAAATATAATATCTTATTCATACTAAAATCATTAATGCGAAAGTTATTGTTTGTCTGTTACGTTGTCACTGCTAAACGGCTGAACTGAATTAGTAAAATTTGGCATGGAGATTGATTAGTTAAATCTTAAAAAAATACGCTACTCACGCAGGCGGAGCCGCAGACACTAGTCTATTTTATATTACAAATTAAAAAGAGAAGTCTTTTTTATATTTTTATTTACCAAATATGCTTATCTAAAACCAAGATTAGTAGGGGAGATCGAGAGGAGTTGAAACAATTTTGACATTTTGTTTCATACACCAAATACTATAGACAGAAATCGTATGATATTAGTACCAATCGATAGGTCATTCTTTACACTTGCGAATGACTTACATAAAGTAATTGTAAGCGTTAAATATTGTGGTGAAAAATTGACTTAACCGTAACAAGTCAACTTGTTTCAACTCCCCCCATACCGAGGTAAGATGAAACAGGGGTCGAGGAGAGTTGAAACATATGTTTTTTTAGAATTATTAAGGGCTTTAAAATAAAAATGATGTTAAAATTTAAAAGTTTTTATCAAAAATAAAACTTTTCAAGTACGAAACAACTTTTTTTTATTAATATTTTGTAATGATATATCAGTTAAGTAGGTAACTACAGGTCTAATACAATTAATCAATTCCTAAAGTAGTAAAAATAACCATAAGGTCCTATTCGTCTTTCTTTTATAATCAGTAGGCATGCTGAAACAAAATAAACAAATTAAATCGAAAATAAAAACCTTATTTTTAGTGCCCGTTATTTATTGACTGCTTTTTGATATAAAATTGAAATCGAGTAGAGTTAAAACAACCTGTTTCAAATCTCCTCAGTAAGAAAAAACCTTCCAATTTTTATTTAATCCACAATCAAGAAGCAAAGACACAAAAATCAACTGTACCAAATACATTTAATAAATCTTTAGTTAGTGAGCTTTCATCATTATCATCATTTCAGCCGAGAAACGCCCACTGCTGGGCATAGGCCTCCCCCAAAGATCTCCATACCGATCGGTTCTGCGCTGTCCGCATCCATCGGCTTCCCGCGACCCTCACCAGATCGTCGGTCCACCTTGTGGGAGGCCTACCAACGCTGCGTCTCCCGGTACGCGGCCGCCACTCGAGGACCTTTCCGCCCCAACGGCCGTCAGTCCTTCTTGCAATGTGGCCTGCCCACTGCCACTTGAGGCTCGCAATTCTTCGGGCTATGTCGGTAACCTTAGTTCTCCTGCGGATCTCATCATTTCTGATTCGATCACGCAGAGAAATCCCGAGCATAGCCCTCTCCATTGCCCTTTGGGTGACATTGAGCCTTCTTACTAGGCCCATTGTAAGCGGCCACGTCTCAGTTCGGTAAGTCATCACTGGCAACACACACGAATTGAAGACTGTCGTCTTGAGACACTGCGGTAGTTGGACCGAGAATATGCTGCGAAGCTTCCCAAACGCTGCCCAGCCGAGTTGGATCCGTCGATTGACCTCTTTCTGGAAGTTGGACTTACCAAGTTGGACTATTTGTGCCAGGTAAACATATTCGTCAACAACTTCCAGTGTAGAGCTTCCAACCTTTACAGGAGTGGGTACGACATGGGAATTTGACATTATTTTCGTCTTATCCATGTTCATTTTAAGACCCACTTGTTGCGAGCCTCTACAGAGGTCGTCGAGCATTGTGCCCAAGTCTTCCAGGTTTTTAGCCATGACTACGATATCATCCGCAAAACGAAGGTGAGTCATGTACTCGCCGTTTATGTTGATGCCAAGTCCTCTCCAGTCCAAAAGCTTAAACACATCCTCCAACGCGGCAGTGAACAGTTTCGGCGATATAACATCGCCCTGTCTCACACCTCGCTGAAGACGTATTGGTTCCGAGTTTTGGTCCTGAAGGCGGACTGACATAGTAGCGTTTTCGTACAGTGACTGCAGCACTTGGATGTACCGATAGTCAATTTGGCATCTCTGGAGTGACTGAAGCACGGCCCAGGTCTCGACAGAATCGAAGGCTTTCTCATAGTCCACGAACGCTAAGCATAATGGCAGGTTGTACTCTTCGGTCTTCTGTATAACCTGCCGTAGTGAGCTTTAGAAACATATATTACTTAAACCAAAATACAAAACCTATATCAAAGTATAGGCATCGTAAAAAAACGTTAAAAACTTACTTTTCACGATTTTTGTCACATGGCACGCAGAACTCCACAACCGCGCGACTTACACCACCGACGTGAACTGGTGAACTGACACGTCAGCAGGTGGAGGGAAGTGGTTCAAAAGCGACATTGCCAGCTCGCTAACGGTTTTAAGTTCCGAGAAATCGGTACTGTTTCAAATCACCTTTGTTTCAAATCCCCTCGGTCTCCCCTACAGTTACTAGTTTGAAATTACGGATCTGATAAAAAATTAAGAGGAAAAATGTATTTTATAATCGAACAGACTTCACGATCGAATTCCGATTTCTTTACAGACTCTTCAACCCCAAGAAAGTTCGACGAGCAACACCAAGCGGCGTCAGATGAAGAGGCTAGCCAGAAAGAAATCTTATTAACTCCAACAATAGGCCTTGCAGGGATGAAGTTGTAAGTGGATTTTTGCCAGTGAAAGCTCCGTCAATTGGTCGGAAAATTTGGCTTTCCAGCACCCCGTCTCCCGTGAATCGTGTTAATGGGAAAGTAATCAGTCCGATGGGAGATAGCTTTGACAAATACACACATTTTTACTACTGCAAGTATAGTTACAAGTGTAATACAAAATTAGGGTAGTTGACAACTTTTTATTTATTTCATAAATAAGAAGTTTACAAATCATGAAGAAATATTGCAGAAGAAATAGTATGTTTAAGATCTATATAATAGTTTCAAAGATAAAGTGGTATGTTTTATGTGTAGCGGCGCATTGTCCAAAAACGCTCCATAGAAAATCTACGGAACAAGTTACGTCATTATGTTCCTCTATTACTTCAAAATGTATGGGCATATTGACAAAATCAATTACAACTATGTAATAATATGTCTGTTTTTATTCAAAGTGGTCATAATAATAGTTGTTTTAATTGATGTGAGCAATCCAATACCATCAACATTTTTGATAAATTTTGGGAAAAAATATTTAATACCTTTAACAATATTCCATATCTTTTAAGTTTGAATTGTTTTTATGGGTAATGGGCGTATATTTTCCGAATTTGTGAAAAATAGGACCATATTCAAACTAGGCAACATCCCAATTAAAACTTGCGGTTCCGTAGTCAGTAGTGGTCGCACGTGATGTTGATGCTGATATCAAAAGGTTAACTTATTAGGTATTTAAAAATCTGCAATTAAGAAAATATTTAAGTCGCAGTATAAATGTTAAGAGACACTCGGTGGCGTAGTGGTTTGAGCGCTCTGGTTTCGATTACGGTAACAAAGCAACTTTAGCCATGGTCGATTACGGGATGGGTCAGTTAAAAATTTGTTATTTCGAGCTACTTCATGCTTCGGAAGGCACGTTAAGCCGTTGGTCCTGGTTATTACTGCAACCGTTTTTACCCTTCAACCCGCATTGGGCCAGCAGCGTGGTGGTTTTATGCCCAAGCTTCTTATCCTCATGTGTTGCTCCCATGTAGGAAGTGCCCAGTTGTGGGACGTATAGGCTGGTGATGGTGACGATGATAAATGTTACCATGTAAAACGATAGCGCCCTATTATTTGTCAACTCTTTCTGGCCAAGCTGTACTTAAACTGTAAATATAACGCTGTTTAGTTTTTAGGTTATCGTACATTTTTGATTAACTTCAAAAACTTTGTTTTGATTTCAAAAATGTTTCATAGTGTTAATGTTGGGTTACGTATAAGCCACACAAAACAAGTTTTGCTTTGATACAATGCTGTACTAATGTCAATACGTTTTTTTATTTTATTTTGTACAAAGCACAACGAATGACTCAACACCACCTGATGTGAAGCGGTAAGAAGAGTCCATATGCGTAAACAGCTAGTGCAGTTCAGACACTGCTCTAGCCACTTCCACCTTGCCGGTTTGACTCTTTTGAAGGAACCCACTTGAAGGATACTTTGGTGTTCATTGTCCTCTCCTTGTAAATTTCAGTATTTTCAAAGATTCAAAAAATTCAAAAATTATTTATTATTCCATCACAAAAAGGCACTTCATAAATATTGCTTAATGTGCTTAACAATAGTTATAATCCAATTTTGTGAGGGACTGGTGCCTAAAGATTAAATTAAAATGCTTTATAATGAATGTTCATTTCCTTTTCCAGCTACAATCGCTTCTACTCCAATTATTCATCAATCTTCGGCACTCAACAAGTGACACAATTTAAGTACTTACCAAGATATTATGACTACAAAACTCCAATTTATTGAAAACCAAAAAAATTTTACTCGATTAATTAAACTGTTATGTAAATACAGACTCCATTTATAATAATGAATAAGATATCAAGATTATATTATGGATCAATTTGAAAATAAAAATGTAAATTCAATTTCGTGTTTTTTCTTTTGAATAGTATCTTCATCAGTTTCTTACTTTCGTGAGGGATTACAGTTTGTAGTGTTAGGTTCCTGCGGTAAGGTCGCAAAAGCTCACAGAGAAAGCGTGCGTGGCCACGGAAAATTCGCCGCGGCGGATATCCGCGCTTCTATTCGCCCGAATGAAAGCAAATGTATGGAAATGTACTAAGCAGGCTACCTCGCCAGTCTCGCCGCCGCCGCCTGTTCCCGTCGGACAGGCCGTTATGTTGGGCAGCGTGGGTCGTTTGCCATGCTGCAGCATAACGCTTTCTTTTAAATTTTACAGGGTAGGCAATACGAGAGAAGCAACTTTGCCCAAAATGCTACAAGTGCGTATAGGATACTATCCGCTTACTATCCGCAGGCAGCGTGTAATGTTTGGACCCGGGAGTAGCTATTGTTGATTCACGCCATAAAGCATTTAATAAAAAATAAATTTAAATAATGAAATAGTCGCAGTCTTTGCATAATCGATGCAAATTGTAAGAAATAAGAAGAAAAATCCATTCGAAAAATAGACATCTTATTTTATGATTACCTATAGGTACTAGCTATAATCGCGACTTCGTTTGCATGGATGTCGGAAAATAACAACATGTCATTATTATGTAGGTAGGTTTTTTTTGATAAGAAATGATATCATGTTTACAAAAAAAACTTCCTATAGCCTAGCTCAATAAATGGACTATTCAAGACAAAAATAATTTTCAATTTGAATCCGTAGTTCTTGAGCTAACTAACAAACCCTTCAGCCTCAAATTATTAGTATAAATTGACAATTAATACACGTGTACTACATTTTTATTGCACTTTTTAAGAAGAAACTACGACTATAAGTACGTTAATACTAATTATTATAACTAAGTCTTAACCTACGTTAGAATCATATTTTGTGGAGAAGAGATTCATACACTACAGTACGCTTGTTTTCCATAATTACAGAATAAAAAAAATGTAAATATTCTATTTTGTACGTTGAATTCCCAACTAACAGCGACTTTACAGTTTCACTTAACACGACCTCGCGTTTAAAATTTTCGTCTGACATTTGCATATTATGAATTTATGAATAACATAACGTTTGAATAACTCATGAGGATATAGTAGAGTGAATGTTAAATCCGTTAATATTTATGTTATTCATGTTGCCGAAATGGCTAGTATTTATTACACGTAAAACTGTTCACGGTATTTGCTAAGTTAGTATAAAATAAATAGCGAAGTACCTATGGTCGGGTTCAGAAATACCTATTTTATTACCATTAGTATTACCGATTAATTTTATGAGATTTCTATGGAATAATATAACATTGGCTGCACTTTTTCATAGAAATGTCATGAAATTATCTAATGAATAAGATGTATATGAAGGTTGCAAAATATTTCTATAAACAAGTTTTAATTTATCGTCATATTGTCATCACAACCCGGTATATCTCTATGTATATATTATATAAATGCTGTGTATTATTTATATTTTTTATATTCATGTACACATACAATAGTTGTTTAAAAGGAGAAAATTTAGGACAAATAAAGTACATAGGCACTGCTTGTTTCTGAAAAAAATTCCGCCAGTAGAGCCGCGAGAAGGAATGACCAACGCTACCCGACCAATATTACCCGAGTTTACCAAAAAAGTAATAGAGCTGGCGTTAATTAAGTGAACTCTATAAACTTGGATACTAAAAAAGTAATTTTCTAAAATGAACTGGCCAAAAGTTTTTGATTTAAAGTTAATCTTTATAGCCCGGTGTACCAAAGCGTAACAGTTGGTGTGACAGGGTACAAAAGTGTTAATCAACTCCACTGTAACTTACCTACTGGTATCGTAACAGAGAATAAGTACTATAAATTAAGTGGAATTTTTAATGTTTACAAAATTATGAATAAATATCCGTAGTTGTTTAAAACCAGACATCTGTAGAACACAAGACAATTTGTACCTTATTAGCATTGAAGAACGTTAATATTACATTAAACTAACTTACTCTATGATGTCAGTGATAGCACAAAGTCAATTCTATGTATATACTACGTGTTATCGCACGCTGTAGCCTCGTAGCACAAGCAAAGGTAATTTGAGTATTGTGCTACGTGTCGTAGCAAGCCGTAGCCTCGTAGTACAATCACACGTAACTTCGTAGTCTTGTGCTACGAGTCGTAGCACGTAGCACACCATTGGTTACATTTTTTTAAATAATTGAGGGTGCAGGCGTGGTTTTAAGCGAACCTCATGTCGCGATTTAAAGCCAATCATATCATGTTGATACTGGCAACCACAATAAATTGTAACTGTATGTATGTACACTCCTAACTGCGCCTTACCACTCCATGCAACCTAATTCGCAATTTAGCGCTACATTCGCGTTAGTGTTTAAATTATTTGATGATAGTAGGTGTCAATTTCGCACAATTTATTATTCTTGCCTAATCCTGAAACCAACCTATTTCCGACTCCTGTTTAGAATATGTACTGAATACCTAGGATGTGTTAATATGATAAAATAAAGTTACCACAATGACTGGCAAATTTTGGCGTCTATGTTTGCATATCCTATATGATGGGTTACATACAATCCCCATTCTTGTCAGGGTTTGTGTGCGTGGGTGGGTAGATACTCCAGATTTCCTATTTTGGGCCGAGAAGCCATTTTGCTGTGATTTACAGGAGTGAGAGGTAGCCAGTAAAACTACACTCGGGAAGCATTAATCTTTGTGTCAAGAGTGTTAACGCACCTGTAACGTCAAGTTTTTTCCTTATTTGCAAGTGTCTTAGGCGATACCTTCTATTTGCCTTTTGTGAGGAGTCGCTGGTATACCGGTGAACAAAAGGTAACCTTTCTTTATTATATTAACTTATTGCCTTGAACACGAAATATTTTATCTGTGCATAGTTAACCTTCACGTTATACGTAGTATGTAGTATCTAGGGTGGTGCCGAGCTAGAAAAGCACCTCCCCATCTCACGAAGGTGTCGTAAAAACCGACTTAGGGAAAATTCTCTTCAGCTGACGGGCAGCAGAATAGTCTGGGTACTAGCAAATCACTGCGATCATCAACCCGCTAGTCAAGCGCGGTGGTTACGGCAAAATCCCGTCATGACAAACAGGATAATACATCGGCGCTCAGTTCCTGGCGACCCCGCTATTCCAGCTTCGGTAGGGTCACGACCTGGTCAGGATCACTTGGAGCCGTTGGATGCAGGCTTCGTAAAACCGTGCTATTTGGAAATTGATGAGCCTTTGTTCAGCAGTGGACACCATAAACTGATATGATGAATACGTAGCTAACTCAATAGTTACAGCTGTACTCTACGAAACACTTTAACCTGTCAAGCCTCAAGTTAGTCCTGGTCTGAAACTGATCTTGTAACTTTTATTTCTTAAAAGAAAGACAGTGACAGCATCAGTTTATAAATTAGCCCACGTTTTATAATAAGGCGGAGGAATAAGTTTTTAATTGTCATATACTTCGGGAGTGGAATGAAGTTGAATGAATAAATAAATAGGGTCCATAGAAAATAATGCAGAATAGTGATGGCTACCAAATATGTATGGGTGTATAGACAAAATTAAGTATGTATTTGTGATTCATGCGTTTACACTCATTGTTGGCACATAAAAAGTTGTGAGCAAACTCTCAAAATGTTTTTAGTAAATTTTATTAGATTTATTTTGCCATTTTTTGAAAATTTCTGCCACCTGCACCACGCAAAAAATGTACTTTGCAAAGATTTTTTTTGTTATTATAACTCATATTCAAAAAATCTGCAGTCTCACTTGTAGTCAATAAGTCCTTCCTCTAATCCTTCTAATACGTACTCAAGTTATATTCGAAAGCATTTCCAATGTAATTTTATTTACTACAATAATAGTTTTATACCAAACACAAAATTATCCAGAGGTGCGAAACCAAGAGGGTTACAATTTAATTATAAATCAAGTCAGAATGTCTGACCCTGGTAGAAGGAATAATGATACGTCCCGACCGCCTGAAATATTTACGGGAGTCAGTTGAGTGAGCTGGACTTTGTTTGGGGTTAAATAAAGATACACATATGTGACTTAAGATAATATATTTCATGTACATACAAGCTTGATGTTCTTACATTCACTTAAGCAGATAAAACACAGAATTCCTACGCATATGGTCCTTCGAGCCGGGTCATGTGCAGTCCCAACGAGAAGAAAAAGTAACATGTTTGTAACTTCTTTCTTTTGTTTCCCGAAACTCTTGATGTAAGATCCGTCATAGCTTAAGGCTTATTGCTCGATCGGATTGTTTTTAAGGCATTGTGACCTTGTATCTTTGTGACGGCTGAGATATAGGCGGATAGAGATACGACTTGTCAGCACGAGGTAAAAAAAACTATAGCAGTTAGCGACAAATTGGAAATAAGTAATTTTGAAAAACAGTTTTTTGGCAACAAACCTATCGAAAATTATTCTAATAGTTGATAACTATTACTACCAGTAATTGTAATGATATAAGTTTATACTCTACTAGCTCACCCCGCAATCGTCGTTTCGCCATAAAAAAAAATGGTCAAAAAAAATATATAGTAGCCTATTCTCAGACCTTCTGAATATACCTAATAATTTCATGAAAATCGGTCAAGCCGTTTCGGAGGAGTATGGTGACTAAATTTGTGACACGAAAATTTTATATATATTAGATTTATTGCTTACATTTTTTTATTGGTCACAATTGAATAAAGATATTTTTTATTTATTCCATTTTATGCTCAGTTGGATTCAGTTTCGGCAATAATTTGTTATTTTCTGTCTATTTTTTATTTTTGTCAACTTTGTTTTTGTTAGGCGAAGAAATTACCTCTTCCTTACCTTTCGTTTGTGTTCATCGGCTGCCTCTTGACGTTTAGAAAGTATCCTTTGTCCATACCAAGGTCTTTAACTATCTCCATACCAAAATAGATGTTTTAAAAATGTATGGAGACCCGGCCAGGTCTATGTACACTATACTGAAAAATAGGTAAAAATATTCAGAGCAGTGTTCAATTGTCCGTTTTCTTTTTATTTGCTTTGTTGCGTGGTACAAAACAAGAATATTTATAAATAAAACTGCAACACAGCTAACAATTCATCATGGCACCTATGCCACTTTAGTGATGTTGAGTTGACTTCTATGTCACCCGCCATATTGCCATAGTGAATAACGGTGAAATCGACGAAAAATTCCAACTTTTGTACACACAAACTATGAATAAAAACGAATTATTAATATTTTTCGCGAATTCAGGAGATTTTTTATATTTTTTGAGATACTGAAGGTACATATACCTGGCCGGATATGACAACATCTCTTTTCATCTAAATCGGTTCAGCAGTTTAAGAGTGAAAAGGATGAATGGATGGATTAAGTATAACTTTTTACATCCATGCCTGTTTCTCCGGCCGCAGCAGTAATACACATTTTTTAAACAGGAAATTAGTCGCTCGAAGATAAAACATTGTAACTTAAAGTGGTTAGTACGGAACCTTCACCACATAAACTCATTTCCCTTGCCCAATGTTTAGTACAGTTAGTAACCGCGGACCAATCAGTGCCCTCCCTGGGGAAATCACCGCGGCTTGAGCTGAAGAACGGCTCCGAAAGTCTACGTACAATAGCTCCTATTGGTTTAAAGTTTCATTTCAGTAAAAGTTAAGGGGCTAAGATAAATTAGCACACTGCTTTTACCCTTTCGTCCCTTGTAGAGCACTTCAAGATTAAGATAAAGTGTTAAATTAGCCACAAATATCAGGCCCTCGGGCCATTTTTAACTGACTTCAAAAAAGGAGGTTTTTTTTGTATGTATGTTCATCGATTTCTCGGTCAATTGTGAACAGATTTTCGAAATTCTTTTTTCATTCGATAGAGTATACTCCTGAAGTGGTCCCACTGTCACCAAGGTAGGATCTGATGATGGGAAATCGAGGGTATACCTCAAATTGTATAGGCACGTACGACATGTTTTACTTTTTTCCAAAGCTATTCAAGTATTTGCTACTGTCAGTGAACATCTTATGTTGATGAGTTGGCGATGGAAGGTACAACTCCTTAACGGTTAGGAGTTAGATAATACTTTATCAGTAGTGTGATAGGATAATATGTTTGATAATATGTTTTTCAACAAATGACAGAGAGACAGAAAAGTCGATTGTGCTAACGGTCACCCATCTAGCTTTGACCTTAGGAAATCACTTAAATATGTCTTACCTATATCTTCTGTAAGTAGCACCTTCCTTATGGAAGCAGACTTATAACCACCCCCTTTAGACCATTAGACCTTCTGCCCCTATTTATGTATTCTGTGGTTATCCTCAGAATACATAAATAGGGGCGGAAGGTGGTCTCCGCAACCATTTAACTAAATAGCGACTCTTGTTTTGTCTTTCAAAGACAATTCAGGTTGCATAGCACTACTGTACCTAACGATAAATTGACGTACAAGTTGCCTCTTTTTTTATCTCGTCTCTATCCGTCTACTGCAGCGGCACCGGATGGTACCAACACGTCGAGGCTGCCATGTACTATAGCTTCACTGTTATAACGCGGAGTGAGACAGCCTTTTTTGACCAGGAAAAATCCATTGATGAACCTACCCGCCGCTGGCGAAGCAGCGGGCGTGTGCGGGACTCGCCCAGAGTCTAAATTGACCCTGGGATACCCGCTAAAACTCATGGATAACTCCCATGCCTTTCGCGGAGGTGGTCTGCGAAGCAAATTCACTAGACCGGGGTGGTCTGGCAACGGCCTTACGGTCCGGCTTCGCGTCGATGGAGTTTGCTGCCTTTGTATTACGCGCGTGGGAACCACTTGACGCGCGCGGCCGCAGTACTGTGAAAACAGGATTGTTGTGTTCCGGCAGTTGAAGGTAAGGTAGCCAGTTCTTCTGTGGTTGAAGAATCTAAGTGTAGCTCGTTTCTGTAAAAAAAATACGCTGAAGTGCTCTCATGCGGTTCGATGCCAAATATGTTTCACAAGTGTATTTATTTCAGGAAGCAGCTCCTATGTCTGTTTATAACAATTTTAAGCCATAACAGTTCAAGTTTTATAGAGGTTGTGTATACTCCCGCTGAGCTATTGGAAAATGTAATTTTTCTCGAAACCCGTCACTCCATCACGTCAGATGCCTTTGAATGAGAACGTCCTCCTATGACACCGTTACGGATCACATAAGATTTTTTTAATCTCCAACATCTTGTAATTGCGATAAGGCTAAATCTTATGATTGGACATTATGCTCGCTGGCTATGTTTTTTTATCACTAAAGCTTTCGTCACATTACCGACGGGATGGAGCGTCTGCAGCACGCAGCGTGTGTTACACCGCGAGCTTGGCATCGACGTCCACGTCCCGTCGGACGGAACGTGGTCCACGCTTGCTCCACACTCGCGGTGTGCCTACTGACTATCCTTACGGCCCGAAATACGCAAAAAATGCATACGTTACAAACAGTGCAAACGCCTTGCGCCGAATTGAATACGGTGCGATGTGCGCTGTTTGCGTGCAATCAATTCGGACCACACTGTTGCTTATTTAAAAAAAACTTTCTAAGATTTCACGTTTCAATCAAAGAGTAAATTTTGAAAGTATTTGTAGCAAATTAAGTATGTTAGGAAGTTTTCATCAATTCAAAAATAAAATATTTACAACATTTTCCACAAAGTCTAGGACATTAGCGCACACACTGCACTACCTCTTTTGAGCACCGTTAGCACGGCTTCATGACGACACAACAATCTCGTTGGCACGAATACGTTCATTTCGGTTCGTTTGGAAGCGCGCTATTGGCGCAAATGGTTCATTGCGGTCCGTAGGGTATGTTTTCCATGCAATACAACTCCCAGCGACACGCTGGCGCACGTCTCGTCCGACGTTACGATTCGTTGCGTTGTATCGCCGCCCGACGGGACGTAGACGCGACGAGGCGTGCAGCGTCCCGTCGAGCGGGACCTCGCTGTGTGATTTCTTTCATTTAGTTTCTTGTATTACCAACTCTCAGCGTCACGCAGACGTTCCGTCGGCCTCCCGTCCCGTCGGCGGTGTGGCGATAACTTAATTGTGCAACACTCGTTAGCAAATGCACACGGCTCATTGAGAGTAATCTGTTTTAGCGTGGGTTTCTTAACAATCTATTTTCAGTAATGATTTTTTGTAGGATATGAATTATGAATATTTCATTTTCATCAACAAACATTGGTCACTGACCGGGTGTGGCAGCTTTATCTTCTTTGCTTATAAAGAACCGAAAATATTAAAACCACTATAGCAATAATGGTAGCTATAGCAAATATGGCCTTTCCTATTTCAGCCGCAAAACAGTTCGCTGTGTTCCGGATCGAAACAAAAGGTAGCCAGTGTAATAACGGGGTACGAAAGGCATTTTATCTTAGCCCTTAGGGTGACAATGCACCACACAAAACACATAAAAATCATCCTCGTAATTGTAGAATTGTATTCTTATAAAATAGCCACGCTAGACACTTATTAATGTATTAACATTGTGACTGTGTAAATGCGGTCGTGTTATAACATATTAGTGGTCGAGCACCCAGGTGCTGTGGTTTAATGTTTTTCTTTAATAAAACGCGCCGAAGGTTTTCTATGTGGATCAGCTGAAGCACAGCGCAATATTCCTTTAGAATATATTATTAATAATACAGCAGGGCGATACGGATTTCAATATTACATTATTTCATTTGAATTTCATATTAAAAATTAAATACAAATGACATTTTTTTTTTTCAAAAACAAAAAGATACAGTCGGCAGCACATCAAGCGTAGCAATTTGACCTTGAGCCCGCCCTTATTCTGTTTGTCATAGAGGCGGCTTTCGTAATGCTACTGTTACACTTGATGAGCTGTCCTCTGTACAATCAGACAACACGCCCGCTATGCGCCCGCCCATCTACCAGGCCGTGTCGGTGTATGATTTCCGAAGCCCTATTTGACTCTGTTGGGGGATGATTTTAAAAAAACTTACAATAAGGTATCTTATTGCATATTCTATGAAGTCAGTAAAAAAAATTAAAATATATTTATTCAATTATCCAAGCCAATCAAGCTTTTTCGAATCAATGAATCGTCAAAAAGAAGAATCGTCAAAAATCCCTTGTGATTATCACAAAAAATAATATTCACTAGCAATGTCATAATGTTTGCCTCTGGCTCTCTGTCATGTCTGGGCTTACGTAAGCTAACAAACGTCATAATGTCAGTCTATCTGTCTGTCTGTCGGTCTGTAAGGTTGTCGGAGCTCATTGAGGTGTTAAGTTTGGAGCAGGATAACGCTTTATCTTGATTGTACGGTAGGCAACGCTTGTGTAATGCCTTGCGGTCTGGCTACGAGAACGGGCGACGACGACAGCTCGGCAACCACTGCGCGGTCGACATCGAGACAGCGCGCAGTACTTAGTTGCCGATTCGCGAGACGCAGGACACGCGTGCGGTGAGGCAACGGGCGACGGCGGCGTCTCGGCAACCACTGCGCGCTGTATCGATGTCGGCCTCGCAGCGCGTCGTCGTGACCGCGCACTGGTTGCCGAGACGTCGTCGCCGCCGCCGCCCGTTTCCGTGGCCAGGCCGTAACGGCCACGGGAACGGGCGAGCGACGTGGCGTCTACGGGCGATAGTGTGAAATTCACTGCGGGCGAATATTTGTTCCACCAGTTGCGTCGCCGTCGCCGCCGCCGGTTCCCGTGGCCAGGCCGTATGGGGCCACGAGCGTCTATATGTAACCGCTTGCTATTAGATGGACAGTAGGTACGCCTGTTTGCCTCCCTTGTCGTATAAAAAAAATACTTATAAGAACAAGATTTCTCGTTAAATTCTTTATAGATTCTTGGGTTCGGGTTCTTTAATTTCCAACCACGTTAACTTTGTTTATGAGATTAAAGTGGAATTAGAAAATACGTCAGAAATGATAGAAAATAAAATAGAAGTAAACATAGATAATAATAGGTAGGTACTAATAATAATAATACTTATAATAATAGTAATACTTTTTTTTAAACAACTATAAATAAGTAAACTACGATAACCTACCACCAATCTGCATTAGGCTAGTATAGTGGTTTTTCGGCTGGAATTCCCTGTGTGTTTTTCCATAAGAATGATAACGATGGTAGCCCAGAGTTCCAGACTGTAATTTCTGTCCACAATGCAGTATTTTGAAAATGTAGTAAGAGAACAAAGACAACACTTTGAACAACCATCCAATCTCAGATATATCAATAGAGCTATCTTAAGAAAAGCGATAAAAATTCAATCTCCCAAGACGACGGAGATATTTCATAAAACAGAATACAGAATCTGTACGCTTTCATTCGTAACTTCTAGTGGAGTGTTGCAGAATGTCTGAAAAAATTGAAACACTTTTTAGAAGTCTTCAACGGAGATAGGATTGAATCAATTAATAATTTCATTGATTTTACATCTGCAATTTGTCTTGGGTTTAATTGGGAAGATGAAGCGTTTTTAGCAAACACCTTCATGCTTGTTATAATTACCCGTCTTTACATTTTTTACAAACGTTTTACGGGAGTTTTACAGGCTACAGCACATAGATTAAAAAAAATGGCTTAGTGCGAGTCGGACTTTCGCACGAAAGGTTCCATACCATTATTTATAAACAAGCGTCTACTGTCTGCCGTTATCAATATCGAGCAAAATCAAGCTAAAAAAATCAGGTTTGTTGTATGGGAGCCCCCCATATTGATTTTATTCTGTTTATTAGTATTTGTTGTTATAGCGGGAACAGAAATACATTGTCTGTGAAAATTTCAAATGTCTAACTATCACGGTTCATGAGATAGAGCCTGGTGACAGACGGACGGACAGCGGAGTCTTAGTAATAGGGTCCCGTTTTACCCTTTGGGTACGAAACCGTAAAAATATTAATTCAGGCAAACTCAACCTAATTGACATGGCCACTCACGCCAAACTCCTGTCCAGTGTGTTATGCATCCAATCAATTCCACCTGTCACTTTAGGTCATTTTGTACACTTGTACACCAGTGTACAAGGTCTAACTATTGAAAACTCACAATTTAAATATCTCAACTCTGGTGATTTTTATTCAAACAGAAATTGACATTAAAATTTGTTGATGCAAACAATTAGGTAGGTACAATCTACGTCGTTACTTATCTATTTCAATGGAACTTTAAAATTCCATTAGTGATTTCTATAGGAGGAGGTAATTCCGCCAGGCAAGTGTAATGAACTTTTAGTAGAGTTGCGCTTCAATGTCGATTATTTATTTTGCTATCAAAAATTAAGTATTTTTGCGGCAGGTAATGATGTTTTACTACGGTTGTCATGATATTGGCAATGGACTTTGAATAAAGGACCCTTTACTATGGTTGTCATAATGTCGGCAATAAACTCTGCACAAGGAACCTTTTACTACGGTTGTCATAATATCGGCAATAAACTCTACACAAGGGACCCTTTACTACGGTTGTCATAATATCGGCAATAAACTCTACACAAGGGACCCTTTAATACGGTTGTCATAATATCGGCAACAAACTCTACAATAAATCAAAGACATGCGAGAAGTTATCGAAAATCGAAAATGATCACTTTCGCATTTGATCTTCAAATGACTACATAAATTACGTATTTGATAAATCAAAGTTTTGACAAATAACTTGATTTCACGAGTTGCGAAACTGACAATTTAAGTTTTTGACTTATTATGTAGAATATGACAAATCTAGGATTTGACGAATTGCGAAATTGACTAATTAAGCTTTTGACTTGAGTAGAATATGACTAATCAGGGATTAGACCAATCTCTAATTTGACAAATGTCTATTTTGACAAATCAAGAATTTGACGAGTGGCTGCGTAATCCAATTAAACACCCTTTCCGCTTTACGGGTATTTTGTGACACCTTTATATATGTTTTAAAGGTCTTTTCTTGTAGCTTGCACCACAGCACATAGAATTAATTCTAGCACAGAAGTACCTAAAGAAGATTGCTTCCTCAAAGCGCTGCCAGTACTCGTACTAAAAGCCTTCGACGTTAGTAAGCTTAAAAAATGTACGGCGAAAGTAACACCTTTGAGAATTAGAGTACGTACAGTATATTACGTGTCAAGAAACTAAATGCCTTTACAAATATCGCTCTAGTTACATACGAATAAGATAGGAAATTCAATGGGACTGTCGCATAGCTACTAACTTTGAATAACGTTCTATGTAGTGTAGGCGGCTCTGAGTCGTGTTTAGAATTTAGACTATTGCAATATTATATTGATCGCAAATGTTTGTGGAGAGAAAATAAATAATAGATAAATTTCTACAGATATCCATGAGTACAGTCAGCATGAAAAGTTATAATTCTTCTTCTTCTTCTTCGTTCTTATGCTATTGACACAAGAGACAGAATGTATACATCATTTTTATGCTGCTGTACCTGAAAAATGACAAATGATCGATTTATAAATAAATAATTATTAACGCCATGTTGAGTTCTATTATTTATTTAACTATCCTATTTATGAGTAAACCGGCTCGAAAATTAGAAGCGGTTGCCGACCGGTAATCGAACCCGCAACTCGCAATCGAGGCGTCGGAGATTAAACCACAACACCGATTGGATCGTTGGCACGCGTGGATTATTGCCGGTACAGTCAGCAGAAAAATTATGTATGTGATACTTAACCAGACGGCTCTGACATAATAATATACAGGGTGGTGCCGTCAATACGACAGTAAATTGAAACATGGGCTATATTAGTTTATAGAAATGGTTTGTTACTTCAAAAACATTTTATTCATTTGTTAATTTCATGACATTTGTATGAAATCATATAAGATTGGCTGCATTGTTTCATAGAAATGTAATGAAATTATCAAATGGATACGATGTTTTCGAAATTGGCAAACCATTGCTATAAAGTAATACAGTCCATGTTTTGATTTATTGTCGTATTGACGGCACCACCCTGTATATAGCTTCATTTAACCAGACGGCTGTGTCATATATATACGGGGCCGTTGTTGTGCCGGATGGGAGTAGTTACATCTAGCACGAAAATTTTTTTTCGAATTGCTATCGTATCGAGTAGTTACGTTAGCTTTTGTCTGGCTTTCGTTTGAAATTTTAAACGTGCGTGAACGATAGGATTACAATTCGAAATTTTAAAATGTTCGTGCTAGGGGTACAGGTTTTACCCACCAACCCACATTGGGCCAGCGTGTTGTTTTAACAACAGTCAGTCTAACTAGCAAGCTAACTAATAATGCCCAAGTTCTTTTATATTTTTAATGTATTACATCTCCAATGCATAATAGAAAAGAAAGAAAATATTTATTTATTGACACTACTGTTACTTTATAATAGAAATCTTAAGACTAAAGTAATAACTGTGACACTAAAAGGACAGCTACTCAGCATATGTCGGTTGTCACAGACATCCAACGCTGGTCTTCCGTGTACATAAGGACACATCCACCAGGTTTTAAAGAGTTTTTTCCGTTTTGAAAGATTTTTATTTCGCCAGATTTTTGTTTCGTCGGATTTTTGTTTTGACAGCGTGTCACTTTGTTATCTCAAACGTACAGGTAAGTACAAAATAAAATATATAAGCATATTAATAAATTATATTGATATATGACGACGTGTATAAACAAGAGTATAAAATAAAAACATTTTTAACACTTCGTTATGGGCAATCTACCGACGAAATACATTATCTAGCATTTTCAAGCATTCTAGTGTAGTAATTAAATTTTTAATTTTAGTCATGGATTATAGAACGGAAAAAACTCGTTTTAAGTACATCAGACTCATACTGACTCGCACACACTCGCACTAACAAACACAATGCATTGAAATTTGAACATCACTATACTCGTACTATACTTACATACACATTCTTACACCAATACACAACAACATTCATACTCACATGAACTCATACTCACAACACATCTATGTGTTTTATTTATTTTTATTTTATTTTATCTTTCTCTTTATAATTATTTCACTTTCTCTTAAGCTAGTGTTCCTCATGATGTTTGCTCCTCTTTACTAATAAATAAAAATATAACACTAGATAAGAATCCCACAAATCACAACGGGAGGGCACTGGTGACCTATACAGGTGTTATAATATCTCAGGAGGAGAGGCACCAGTCTCTCACAAATAGCCCAAACTCCTTATGTGTTTCTCCCATGTAGGTCTGTGTCCAGCAGTGGGACGTAGATAGGCTTGTGATGATAAATGCTTAGATTCTTCATCAATATTAGATCCAACAAAACTACGTAACCAAGTAACTTATTAGTGCTAAAGTCTTAACTTTACTTAAACTCGATCCCCGATAACTTATGTTACTAAAGCACACAAAGTTCTGACCTATTGTTTTAACTTACAAAGTTAAACCTTATTTACATGTCGAAATATCTTTCAGAGTTTTTTCCCCCAATAAATGCCGGGATCCGCTAACTTATATTAGTTCAGAACTTAACCAAGGATTTACGGGCATAGACGGAGTTATGTAAATTTATCGAGTGGGTCCAGGCCGTTAAACCTAGTCTTGGAAGTTCCCTCCAAGATTATTTTTCCGAAGAAATGTAGGTGTTGTGGGGTGATATATTGTTATTGTTCACTTGTACTTTAGTCGTCGAAATCACGCGCTAACGACTGTGGAGGAGTTCTGCGAAGTAATGGCTTGGGGAATCTTGTTTTGATCTTAAAACAAGATGACTTTTTCTATAGTACCAGCCCTTAATTACGCAACTCCAACGATAACGAATAAAGGCTCCATTTGAAGCTTCCTTCCTATTAATTGCTGCGTTACAATGCAAGATCCCACAACGCCGGCATAGTAAAACAGCAGTGAAAACTTAAGCCCATCACTATCACCAAAGGAGTCGTGTAACGAAGGACACAGGACGATTCACCCAAACAAGAACTGATCTTCGATAACCCGTGACGGTGGTGGTATTAAATGAGTGGACTGTATTAAGTTACGGGCTAGTTTATTGCCATCTAATTAAATAAATTTAGAACAAACAAGATGTTAATTAATTATGTCGCGTTAGGCGAGTAGTCCGAGCGCACGTCGCCCGAGCCGCGCTGCGCGATCCCCGCGAAACCGGTTCGTCGTCCCGCGCGTCTCCTTCCGTGCTTAGCACGCTAAATCCTTGGCACCCAAATAGTAACTGTAATGAGCATGGTCTGAGGTTATTTTCATGCCCTGCTGTTTTAACTACAGCCGCATTGGGTTATATTGCTGTGTAACTCAGAAATAGATACACGTAACAAATTGACGCAAAAAGACGCACGAAATACGTCGGATGTACTATATAAACTCCATGACTGGTCATAGGGCGACCCAAATCATCAATGATGAAAATGAATGGTAAATCGTATTTTTTGCTCATATCTCCAGATTTGAGGGCAGGTGGCTTGATCTTCTACCTCCACTAATACATACCCCATTCAAATGGCATCTTCTTTTTGTATCCCTGCTGTGAATAAGGTGGATACAGTTCTTTAGAGGCATTTTCTGGGTACTTATTAGGGCAATCTGGCAACCTATCTTTCTTTTTTCTGGTCTGTTGGACCTATTTTTTTTATGCAACTAGATGACAAACAAGCTGACGGCCTACCTGGTGGTATGCGGTTACCGCTGCCTATAGACACCTGCAATAACAAGGAAAAATCACTTGATATTGCAGGTGCGTTATAATCCTGAGGTCTAAGATGAAATGCAGTCCATGCCCAGTAATTACACTGGCTACCTTTCCCATCAATTTGAAAAATAGTGAACTGTTTCACAGCTGAAATAGGAAAGGCGGTGGTACCTACCCAGGCGACTCTACATACGGGCGTACCACCTAGTAAAACTACTATTATGTCGGAGCTGTGTCATGTATGCCTCAAATGTGAGTTTCGTGTCAACATAGCTTCCGCGTATTCACTTCATAATAAAATTTTCAATAATGCCGGCACACGATAGTAAAGATTTACCTAAATATGCTTTTGTTCTCAGTGCTAGGTTACAGCTGTACTTCTTATAAACCTTTATTAGTGTACCAATCGTTATGTAATAACCTCGTCATCTAATTTATCTGTACTACGGGTTTCTTTTGGAAACCTATCTCAGGCTCCAGTCTCTCACACAGGGGTTCATGCCCTAAAATCAATGTACACTATATTGAAAATTGTTACATATGTGAGAGAAAATAAATCAATCATCATCATCATCATCATTTCAGCCGAGAGATGCCCAATGCTGGGCATAAGCCTTCCCCAGGGATCTCCAAACCGATCGGTCCTGCGCTGCCCTCATCCAACGGCTTCCCGCGACCCTCACCAGATCGTCGGTCCACCTTGTGGGGGGCCTACCAATGCTGCGCCTCCCGGTACGCGGCCACATCAATATTCTATTCTATAATTACAAACAAAATTTCTTTCTTTGGCGAGCGTGCAATCTACTTAACAGTAAAGCACAAGAAGGCGACTTAGATCCGTTCTCTATGAGCACTAATACAGTTAAAAATATAATGAGTGACACTAATGAATATTATACAGAATGGTGTCGTCAATACGACAATAAATTTAAACACGGGCTATATTAGTTCATAGAAATGGTTTGCCACTTTCAAAAATATCGTAGGTGTTTGATAATTTCATGACCTTTGTATGAAATAATGCTTTCATATCAAATGATTCCATACAAATGTCATGAAATTATCAAATGAATACGATATTTTTGAAAGTGGAAAACCATTTCTATGGACTAATATAGCCCATGTTTAAATTTATTGTCGCATTGACGGCACCACCTTGTATGTCGCCGCCATCTGGTCACTTTCGCCGCGAATGCCTAGCCCGTTGATTAAACGCCGTCATCCAATAAATGCCTAGGCCGATAGGTAATTGAACTAGACTCACTTAACGATTAACAACTTAGCGTATTGAATGGATTGTCTTGTACCGAAAAGTTTTGTAAACCATTTACTACTACACTGCACGCTACTACTTAGACTACTATGTTTCAATTGTGTCGTATTGACGGCACCACCCTGTATAAGATGAAAATAAAAATATCTTTATTCAATTAGGCTCCCCAAGAAGCACTTTCGAATCGTCAACAAAAAACCCTTATGTCTATCACATAAAAATAATATTAAATAACTAATAATTTCATAATGTTTGTCTCTCTGTCTTATCTGGATCTACGTAAGCTACGAATGTTTTAATGTCTGTCTATCGGCCTGTTTGTCGGTCCGTCTGTCCGTCAGTCAGTCAGTCTGTCTGTCAGTCTGTCTGTCTGTCTGTCTGTCTGTCTGTCTGTCTGTCTGTCTGTCTGTCTGTCTGTCAGTCTGTCTGAATTTACACCGGTTCCAAAAGTTGAACTACCGAGAAGATTCCGGCAACAAACTCGTGTAGTCACTCTTTTCAATTATTAAGTTACAATGTCTAATTACACAGTAATAGTATTTAGCAGTGCAGTGTCGCACAGAGTAGAAAAAAAGGCATATTAACGACGTACCAATAAGTACCTAATGGCAAGAATATTTACTGTATTTAAAGGCTGTCCGACAATGCACCATCACAATATAGGTATTACAATACACAAAGGTCAACAATAATAAGGCAAGGTAAGCAATGTGTAGCTATGTAGGTATATTGACATTAATATTGTATTAGTTTTATTTTATTGTCAATCTTGTTTCAAAATCAAAATCAAAAATATATTTATTCAAGTAGGCTCCTAAGAAGCTCTTTCGAATCGTCAAAAATCACAAATTATGTATATCTATTTAAGAAATGGTCTCACAATGTCTTATTGTAAATCTGTCTATCATGTCTAAATTTACACCGGTTCCAAAAGTTGAACTACCGAGAAGACTCCGGCAACAAACTCGTGTAGTCACTCTTTTCAAAATATGAAGTCACAATTGTTGTGGTTACATTATTTAAATATTTTGCTGTGCAGTGCCATTTCTTTAACCGTCTCCATCTTTAATATGCTATATGCAGAGACTTACGCAGACTTTATGACAGACACTATGCAGACATAAGTCTTCGCTATATAAATAAATAAATATATAAACATCAAGATTCAGTTGCTGATTACTACATTTTGAATCATTAGGATCCTTCATATTAGTATCCTCAATACTATACTATATTAATTTTCACAAGTAGAATAAAAAAATCATCAAGATTCATCGTGTTTCAAACAAAACCAATTTACTGGATTTAGCCCGCGTTTAAGTAGATGATACTTTACAGTAATCGATACGTCGGATGTATAATATACTGTAACGTCTAATTAAAAGCGAGTGAAATCTTGTAAATTGGTTTTCAAATGTGTATTGCTCGCGAAAATAAGAAAAGACAATACTTAGACACCTTATTGCAGATAACTATGACTAAAATCATCAGAATCCTATTCAGAATTATCAGGAGCCTTTGTTTCCCTAGACTTTTCCTAAAGATACTAAACGTACGGTCAGCAAAGATAGTCAAGCTGATACATTCGAAATTGCAAAATACTATACAAAATCGGATAAATAATTTAACTGTAGGATAATTCACTGTTATTTGCAATCCGATGATGTTTAGTTACTTTTGATTTCGATGTTAACAATAGATGTAAGGTGACAGCGGGGAAGTCCATCTTTTAATTGATCTCAAGTTGCATTTTGGCTATTCCGTATCGGCAGCTAAAATGCAACTGGAAATCATTTTCCATATTAAATTGATTTCCAGTTGCATTTAGGTTATTCCGTATAGGCAGTTAAATGCATTTGGAAATCATTATATTTGATTAATTTCAATTTGCATTTTGGCTACCTATACGGACTTGCCCATAGACATGATTCCCCGCTGTCAACTTATTTAATTTGATATCTCTGAAGCTTTTTTAACTTGGGTGTGTAAAGCATATTAACACACCCAAGTTAAAAAAGCTTCAGAGATATCAAATTCGATAAAAAATAAAAGATAAAAAATCTTGGGTGTGATATGCTTTTTCTGCTAACCATGGCTACTTAGTTGTAAATTTCTATGGCTACATAAGAATATATGCTCGATTTTTCACGATACAAGAGCTACGTGACCCATCAAGTACCAATTAAGAAACAGCTAAGTTAGTGTAAGTAAACATTAAGTTTGTTCTTACAGTAGTCACGTCGCATACATCTTTAATTATCGCCTGACTTGTGTAACTGTCGTTTGTCAGCTCATTAACATTACTCATTAGTCCGCGACGGAGACAGTTAACAAGCAGCATCAGCAAGATAAAACTTTTTGAATGAATACCTAATAAGTTTATTGGCCAAAATATTTCTAATGACGTGGTTCTGGCAGATATGCACATCAAGTAACAGTTGCTCTACGAAAGCCCCCTCTATTGCAAGTGTAGTAAGGGTGCTTTCAAGGTCAAACTGTTACGCTTGATGTACTTTCGACTGTACAATCGAACTCAAAAGTACTAAAGCGTCAAGCTACTTTTGTGTGTATTGTTCATAAGGCAGGTCCTATGACAGGCCTATGCTTGTTTGCCGTGAAACGAGTTTATTAAGACGACATTCAATAATCAAATCTAAATATTAGGGTAGAGTGGGTGAATCCGAAAATAAATTAATTTTGAATAAGGATTTCATGTCTTCTTAATTTTTGATTTTAACATTATTATAAATGTAGGGTGGACGTTAGCTCATAAACGCAAATATATACATACAGATAGACTAGAAGAATTTCACAGGGATATCCCATATCCCACGTGGCTCAGTTGGTTAGAGCAGTCACCCGAATTGCGAAAGCTCGCGTGACCGTGAATTTTTCTTGTTTTATATTTTAATTACAAAGATTTTATGATTAACACGAATCATGCTATATAACGAATTTTATAATTTCTTCCTGCTAGATGAGGTGCTCTATGTCCATGCACTCCAAAATACTAAATACTGTCGCGTTACACCTACTACCGGGAGGAGCATAGGCGCGACGGAGCAGGGGAGAAAACTGGACAGAGGAGAGAAGGGAAGTAACCAGGGAAAGCTCTACAAGGATAAGAGAGAGGTTAGGTTAAAAATAATATTATGTACATTTACTTGAAAAATAACAAAAAAGTACACCTAGTGTCCCTAAGAAGGTAGCACTCGCGATTGAGGGACAGAATGGGGAAGTCGACGGAAAGGGTTCGGCACTCGCGTATGGGTAATTCGGCTCTCGCGATGGACCACCGGTGGTAGTAGATATAATAGGGAGATATGAGAGAGAGGGGTACTTCCCTTCTCTCCTCTCCAGTTTTCTCCACTGCTCCGTTACGCCTATTCTCCTCCCGGGACAATACACAAACGAAGTATCGTGCTTTGAAAGTTATTGAAGACGACAGAGTTCCAAGAGCTATTTTCTGGTCACCGGGACGACCTTACCGCTGATGCCGACAGAAATAAAAAATCCGTAGTTTCGTTGTCAGATAAAAACGAAACACGCAAACGATTCATCGGATATAAGCATCAGTCATAGACCTCCAGAGGTATAACGCCGCTTGACAGATTACGCAATTTACGTCAAAATCTGTCAAAATAATTTTGAGCATTGGCTCATTAACCTTTTCTATCATGATAAAACGACCTCGTTCGCAGCCGCCCCGCAATTTCATTTTCCCTGCTGCTATTCTTTATACTGTGACGCACAGATCAGGAACGAACTGTAGAGACCGTCAGAAATACCTACTTTTCGCTATAAGACCCAAAGGGCTCAAAGGTCAATACGGGTTTCCGGGTCATTCAACGGTTTTATATAGTGTATTTAAACGGCGTCTGCCACTAATAAGACGGAAATAATGAGGGTCCAGGAAGCAGGAAGAGAGCTAAATACGTATTGGAATTTAAATTCGTCGTTCCTGTTTTGTAATATAATTTATAGCTATTTTGTAACGTATTTTTACCTCGGACAAATGGTCCAGCTAGGTAGGGATAACTTCGAGAAAGAGATTAATCGACGAAGCAAAGTCGGATGGGCAGCGTTCGGAAAATTGCGTAAGATCATGTCGTCCAAAATTCTACAGTGCTTGAAGTAGAAAGTCTTCAAGCAGTGTGTGTTGCCAGTGATGACATACGGCGGTGAAATGTGGTCTATGGAGGCTCTGTCGAGCTATGTTAGGTGTATCTCTGCGAGATAGAATCAGAAATGAGGTCATCCGTAAAAAAACTAAAGTCACTGGCATAGCTCATAGGATTAGCAAGTTTAAGTGGCAGTGGGCAGGACACATAGCACGCGGCCGGTGGGGCTTTAAAGTTCTAGAATGGATACCACTAACCGGAAAGCGCAAAGTTCTATACTATTGGTTATTCTGTATAGTGTTATTTAGCTGTAATCTTCTGTAAGTTGGAGGCGCTTTCCCAGTCAATTGATCAAACACAACTATACCCTAGTACGGTCGACCACAGAAGTAGCTGAACATTTTAGTACCATGTCAAAACGACTCTAGCGTCAATATAGTACGGTAGCAACTATAAAGTACCTACGTGCACAAGATCGGTGTGACATGGTACTAAAGTGATCAGCTACTTCTGTGGTCGACTGTACCTCTTTAACGAAACCTCATCATCATCATGGTTTCAGTCGAAAGGCGTTCACTTAGTAAGAGTCAAAAACTCATGTTTGTTTTTTTTATGTCAACACTTCGGTGCTACGTTTCATTTCATAGGAAAGCAACGTGAGGTATGGATTATGTTTTTAAAGCCTAACTTTATGATTCAACAGATTTTAATTTATTATATAATTCAGATGAATATCTGTTTATGACCTGATACCTGCGATTTTCACTAGATCATCGGTCTCCTTGTCCTTACTAGACCTACCTTTTTAAATTCAAATAGGAAAGCATAAAGAAAAGTCGCATATTACGGCGGTATATTTATATTTGCGCTTTATATTCATTTGAGTAAGCTTACAGAAAATTGGAATTTACTAATCCAAAATCGCGTATTTAAGCAGCATTTTGTAAACGTGAAAAATTGTATTTTTAAAAGAAAGAAAGAAGAAAGAAATCAAAAAAATTTTTATCAATAGACACCAGATTAAGAAACATATAACTTATAATTTAGACAGTAAAAAAAAACAGAAATGTAGTAAAAATAAAACAATTAACACATATCCGTCTCACGTATCTCAGCATAATATAGCTTTTGCGACTTTATAAAACGTCGCAGAAGCGCTGTTATTATAATAGGGCCTTGGGTGTAGGGTACGAAAATAATCTTGAAAACTTTTTTAAAAAATATGAAACTTAATACATATACTTACACATATACATATATATCCGTTCCTCAACTTTGATCCTTACCTGACGTAACTTTTCCACTCTAATTTTAGACATTCCACCACACTTCATCGATTTTTTTATCGTATTCTTTTGTTGTGCACTTTGTCCGGTTATGGATCTCGCTGCCGGAGAATATCAGGAAAGCCCGGTCATCATCCTTCAAAATCCAAGTAAAAAATCACTTTCTTATCTCTAGTTAGCTGTTACTTAAATGTAACTAAGCTCATTTCTTTAAGATAAGTCAAGCTTCATTCCTTTCGACCGTATTTTATTTAAGTAGGTATAGTTATATTTATTTGAGGAGCTCGGTGGCGTATTAATTTGAGCGCTCTGGTGTCGATACGAAAGACAAAGCAGCTTTCACCATGGTCGATCCTGGGATGGGTCAATTAAAGTTTGTTATCTCGAGCTCCTCCGTGCTTCGGAAGGCACGTTGAGCCGTTGGTCCCGGTTGTTACTGCAACCGTTTTAACCCACCAACCCGAATTGGGCCAGCGTGGTGGTGTTAAGGCCCAAACTCCTCATGTGCTTCTCCCATGTAGGAAGGCCTGTGCCCAGCAGTGGGGCGTATTTAGACTGGTGACGATGATGATATTTTTTTTTTTACATTATGTATTTTTTAAATGTTATTGTCTTTCTTGCACTCACTCTCTTTATTTCCTTCCGTATTACTTCCTGTCACTCCAGGTTGCCTGGAAGAGCTTGCTGCTTAGTAATAAGACCGCCAATTGTTTTGTTTTTCTTTATTTTTATTGTTGTTGATTATGTATGTGTCGTATTGTGCAATAAAGAATATTTGATTGATTGAGAATAAAAATGTACCGCCGTAATTGAAACCGATTTAACTACCGCAGTAATAAGTGCCTTTATCCTAGATTATACTTTTTTTTACAACTAGATGACAAACAGCCTGACGGCATACATGGTGGTAAATGGTTACTCTTGGTATTGCAGGTGCGTTGTCATCCTGATGCCTAAGATGAAATGCCGTCCATGCCCAGTAATTACACTGGCTACCTTTCCCTTCAATCCGAAACATAGCGAACTGTTTCACGGCTGAACTATGAAAGGCGGTGGTATCTACCCAGACGACCCTTCATACGGGTCTACTACCTAATAAATTAGATTAACGTATGTCACTTGTGTTTTGCAACATTGGTTAAAGAAATGTCAAATTATGCGACTTTTACAAGTCATAAGAGGATTATTATCGTACCACGGTTTTAACATTTTGTACCACTGAAAAGATCTTGCGCGTATATTACAGAATAGCTAATTAAAGTATAATAACCAAGCTACTTACATATAAATTACACATTAATCTGTCCGCGCTACTCTGCTCAAACTGAATTATTAAATCGCTTCGTGCATTACGCTTCTTCTTTAATACAGAGCTTTGTATATGTTTAGAAAAGTCAACAAGAAATGATATCTGAATTTCAGATCTGTAAAATCTTTCCGGGACTTATCTATACTAATATTATAATGCTGAAGAGTTTGTTTGTTTGTTTGGTTGAACGCGCTAACCTCAAGAACTACTGATTCAAATTGAAAAATTCTTTTTGTGTTGGATAGTCCATTTATCGAGGTATTACATAGGCTAAACAACATCACGCTTCCACCAATAGGAGCTAAGCATTAATTAAAAGTGTTGCAAAAACGGGGAAAAAATATTCCTTTTCAGAGATTTCGTTGCGTGCGCTGCGTAAACGGTTAAAGTTACGTATAAATCATGTATGCAGCAATTGTTCTCCTTTAAAAGTTCTAAAAAAAGTCCGCGACAGCAATTGTCTATTCTTTAAAATTGACTCACTAAAACCATATTTTGGTAATCAAATTTGTTCTAAAATAATTTACTATCTGCGAAGGTGTTTTTGTAAACATGATATTATTCCTTATCGAAATAAATACATTATCCTCCACAAGTATTTAATTTTGAGCAAAATTGATCCTGACATAATTTGATTTCAATGAATATCTTAAGAGATATCATAGTTTTAAAATATCATGCACGCATACACATTTTCAAGGCGGGCGGGCGCGAGCGAGGCGATCAATGCATTAATTGCAAGGTGTCTTACAAACATGATTCAAATCCTTAGCTTTCCTATCTCACCGTTGATATTTTCCGACCTCCACGCGAACGAAGTCGCGGGCACAGCTACTGGCATTATAAAGTAGCGAAGTTTTACAACTGTGTCGCTGGTGCCAGCCTTGATTTTAACGAATAATTTACGCGATGTCGTGCATGCCATTTCAAAATCATAATGCAAACAATACCTCGCCTGACATACGGCCGTCGCGTTAGTACAACGCACATATTTGCATAGAGTAACACGCACAAATCCTCCCATCAGGCACCTAATGGGGAGGGCTTTACAAATCATTACCTGCGAGCTCGCGAGGAGCGTATAAAATTCAGAGACATCTCACCTCAGACACGGACATACAGCCGATTGGGTCAGTGAACACGCTAATAGATCTTTTGGTTTTCTCACTTTGCTCATGAAAAATATTTGATAAATATCGAGAGGAAGAAATATTATGAAACGTTTCGCCGACCAATCCTATATATCTAGCGGCAAGTCTATCCATAAATAGGTACGGTCAGCAACGGAAGTCGATTAACGTTTTAGTATCAGGTCACACTATTTCATTCACAATGAAAATTGTGTACAGTATGCCGATAATGATAATGTGACAAGGTACTAAAGTATAAATCGACTTCTGCTGCTGACTGTACTAGACAAAATATCCGACTCCGCTCGGTCAGAAAAAATATCCACGAACCTACAAGTAATGCCATTATTGTCATTGAATTTCTTCAAGAGGTATTTGTAAAATTGTCTTTGAACTTGTCGACGAAACGAGGACATCGACGAAGACTTCATCGGTGAAGTGAATAGCACCTAGAAAAAATCATGTCCTTAGACGGGACCAAACCCGCAATTTTTCACAATTTGGATGATTGCTTTAGCAAAAAAAAGGAAATAAAATTAAGTATAATACGGTAGGTATTATACTCAATTTTATTTCCTTTTTTTTGTATAAACAATATTAAAAGCAATGCGAGGAGTATTTGGCGCCATTAAATGGTGTCTCAGTGAATATTATAGTAACAAAATTGAGTCTGAGTGAACGTTGTGGTTTACAAAATTTTTCAAAATTTGTGTAGTTTTGTAAGACAAGGTTTTGGGTTGACATGCAATGTGATGAATCATTTTAATAAAAGCGGATTAAGTGTGAAAAACGGCGAGAATTTTATCGTGGTTTTGCTTCGAACTTCACCGAAGTAACATCAGGAACTCTGGCATCATACATTTGGCGCCAAACTCCCATGCGTTGAAATGTGTCACACCCGCATTACAATGAAATGAGTACAGAAAGTAAGATGATTAAATTAAGACATGGATACAGACCAGATAGTCCTACGATCTGGTCTGTATCCAGCAAAGCAACCACCGAAAAAACCGGCCTAGTGCGAGTCGGACTCGCGCAGGAAGTGCTCCGTACCATTATCTATAAACAAGCGTCTACCTGTTGCCGAGCAAAAACAAGCAAAAAAAAAAGTTTGTTGTATGGAAGCCCCCCTAAATATTTATTTTAATCTGTTTATTAGTATTTGTTGTTATAGCAGCAACAGAAATAAATCATCTGTGAAAATTTCAACTGTCTAATTATCACGGTTCATAAGATATAGCCTGGTGACAGACGGACGGACAGCGGAGTCCTAGTAATAGGGTCCCGTTTTATCCTTTGGATACGGAACCCTAAAAACCAATGCCATTTGACTTTAAATATTCTTCGTCGAAGCATGTTCTCCAGCCACGATAGCCGAAAGACACATAAGGAACCAGATAAAATATATGAATGAGATTTCGCTCTTGATCTCCAAGATGTCTCTCGGCTTTCCAAGTTTTAAAGCAAATTGCCATCGTCACCTTTATTTGCATAAGATTAGAATGTAATTATGTAGGTACAGCAACAAGTGATTCACTTGTGAGAGTATGACATCATAATAAGTAAAACCCCAAACTAAAACACTAGGCTTTTGTTCTCGTATTAGAAAAGTAGGCTATAGTCAAACAAGTTTAGCATTTTGACATTTTGTAGTTTACTCCATTGTAATCATCATCATCATCAGCCTATAAACGTCCCACTGCTGGGCACAAGCCTTACCACATGAGAGAATCACATGAGAGAATCACATGAGGAGTTTGGGCCATAATACCACCCACTGGCATATTGCGTGTCGGTAGGTTAAAGCGGTTGCAGTAACAACCGGGACCAAAGACTTAACGTGCCTTCCGAAGCTCAACCCACTATGCCGCTGAGGTCCTCTGTAATAAGACTCATATTTCACTAATTATGCCAGTAGCTCCTTTGTATATCTCCCTATAGATAAGTTCATGTTTATCTCATACATTGTAATTTAAGGTCTTATGACAATTAAATAAGAACTGATTGTGTCTGGAATCTGTGGCTCGACATGCATAATTCATGCATTCAAATATTGATGTTACGGATTTTAAAGTCAGATAGAATTTCATTTCTTCATACCTTTATGTAGACACGACAAGAATCAGAAACATGATTTAAAGATTTTGTTTCAATACGTTTTCCTTTTCGTAAATGCTTTTTAAATATTATAATGTTTTAAGATTATTAGTAAGTGTCACTGTGTTTTGAATTGCTTTAAGAAGTTAGTATCATTAATATTCATAACTGCAAAGATTTTTTTTTCTGTAATTCTCATTGTTATTTTTTAGAAAAATAATTTTATCTGTTTTTCTCGCTTTGAGAAGATATATCTCTATCCTCTGTCCGGGTGAATAAAGCCTCGGAGAATCCCTTAAAAACTTTTTGAATTTAAGTGAAAAATATCACAGCATGCTAACTTTTCTTTAAAAGACTCCAAAATCCCCCCAGGTTCCAACCTAAGTATAAAAAATACAGGCAACCTTTTACAAATTCAAAACGGTGGAATATGTTAATGTGATGCAAACTAAAACATTCGTGGAACTATCTGGAAAACTTGTCAGGCAGGCTTGAATTTGTTGAGTGTTACAAAAATTATACAGGAATATTAAGTGGTAAGCAAGTTTGTTTCGGAATGTTGGGTTGTTTTGGGGGAATTCAGTTGATTTTGTAATGATTGTAAACCTGAACTTTTAATAAGTATGTTTTTTCTAAAAACCATGATAAATGACCCACACCACCTAATGTGAAGCAGTAAAAAGAGTCCATATGTGCAGACAGCTAGTGCAGGTTGAACAAACTGCACACACATTTATATTAGTGTTAAAATAAAAATAAAGAATGTGAAAAAACTCTAGCCGCCTCCACCTTGCTGGCTCATAAGGCCTTTTCACGGCTATTTTGAAGGAAACCCTGTAAGAATCAAATCAAATCAAAATATTTATTGCAAGCCACATTGGTCTGCATAGTAAACTACTGATCAGTAGGTAGGTACATGAGTTGTTAAAATATACAATGTAGCGCCCTGTAATGGCATAGCAATTTGGTTTGCAGAGGGCTTTGTATAACATTAATAAATATATTAGTGTTGTAATAATTTAGGATTTATGATATTTGTTTGTTTTAAATATCTATTTTGTGGAAAAGAATTCGTCAAGAAATTAATAACAAGTTGCAATCAAGAAGGAACACATGTCACGGTAATGGATAGATAACATTACTGTGAATGGAAGCACTTTAAAGAAACTAGTAACTATATTTACTGATATTAGTGTTGATGCTTATTTCGGCATTAGGGTCGGGTCCAATTCTATTCTCATAGAACTTACACCAGGGTTGGAAGTTGGAAATAAGCTATTTATTAAATAAATAACTTATTACTGATTTTTGTAAAGAGTCTTTTGCATTCAATACAACATCATATTCCAGACACAATTGATTTTTCAATTGTCACATATACCTTGATAGATTAAGCCGATTCCGCGTCGATAAATGTGGGGAGACACTAGAAGAACTTGGGCCTATAAAAATACAATTTATCATCCCATAATTATTCCGTTTTATAGCCAGATAGGGTTCTTCTGAATAGTTCTCGTTACCACGCGTTCTGCCCATCGAAATTCTCGCCGCATTTCATTGGGACTTCGAACATCGATAAAATAGAAATTTCACATACGCGTGAAATACAAGATGGAGGCCTGCGACATATTTGCACGCCCTAGGCTATGCGGTTCAGCACTCCAATTTTATTCGAATAGTCGCATATCGAATATCTATCGATAAATAAGCTCAAAGTCCAATGTCATGTTTGAGGTGAGTTTATATTGAAATATGGTTTCCTTATTGCCACTTTAGTTCAGGGTTCCACCGACATTTGATGCTTGAATTCAGAATGAAATATGGAATAATCTGGAAGGTTTTGGACAAATAAGTCTGAACTATCATGTATCCTAGCGTTTACTCTTCCTGTGTCAAGAATATAGCTGCCATTTGAGCCTCACTATATCTCTAGATAGAAAGACCCTGACTTTGGATATGTCACTTACAAAAGACTCATTCTAGCTCTACTCTAGCCAGGATATGACATAGACATAAAAGATACTCCATTGATTCCTGGCTCTCGGTACACGTAAAGTTGTGTGCGGAAGAGATGCATTCTGTGTAGCATGTGATTAGTGGCAAAATTGACTCCGCGTAGCTTGTTATGATAAAATTTATGATGGAAAGAATATATTTTTTTTAAATAATTAAAATACCATGTGATCGCCCAATAGTAGGTACAGGCTACTTAAAGCCTGATGAAGGCATATAAATGAAGAAGGAAATGTGTGGAGTTGCTTGCTAACTTTAGCTAGTTGAAGAACCGAAATTTTGGTGAAAGTTTACACAGGGTGGTGACGAAGATACGACAGTAAATTAAAACATGGGCTATATTAGTTCATAGAAATGTTTTGCAACTTTCAAACACACCTTATTCATTTGATAATTTCATGACATTTCTATAAAATAATGCAGTCAATGTGTAGGCAGGTGAAGTTGCTTCGGCAGAGCCCGGGCTATCCCCACGAAGAGTAGTGGAGTTACCGAGGAGTTTAAGTGGGTATTCCTAGTTCTATTGTCGAGCGAGGGGCAATTAACTATTTCAATTTAACGAATTATTCCCTCTGCGTCGACTCTCTTTACGTCGAGTCTCACTACGGTGACTCTCGATACGTCGCTTTCCCATTACGACGAATCTCACGACGTCGAGTACAGATTGCACAGCAAAACGCAGTTGAAAATCAACAGCCTATATACGTCCCACTGCTGGGCACAAGCCTTCTTTCATAGGAGAAACACATTCCTTGCGATTAGAAATCATATTGTCTCTATCCCTATTTTCCTCGGCCGAAGCAACGCTCAAGAGATATCGCCATTGTTGTCATATAAAAAAAAAATTGCAGTTCAACTTTACGTCAGGGACGCTTCAGGACCACAGGTAAAGTTATCGCTTGATCAAAGTTACCTTGCACCTCTGTGTCAGTAACTAACTTGAATTAATTTATATATAATTAATACCCACACTCCAACTTCAGTTTATGCGTTCCCGGTGGCCCCGTAACTGGAAGTGGTACAAAAAGTGAGGGAAAGCGATTTGACCTAAAATTTTTAGCATTAAAATAAACTAGTGACCATCCGCAGATTTTCCCGCGTGGGTGTCGGCTATCGTGCCAAAAGGAAGCCTATTTTGTTTTGAGAATGTAATCTGTATCCACGCCTAATTTTATTGAATTGAAGGAAACGATAGCTAGTGTAATTACTTGGGTGTGGAAGGCGTTTCATTTGGCCTCAGGTTAACAACGTAACTGCAAAACCATGTGGTTTTTTCTTTGTGATTGCAGGCTATACGCTACGGTAGCCACCAACAGGTGGAACATCAGCTTGCTTGTCATCTAGTTGTATGAAAAAAATATCGTTTTTATAATCATAGCCGTCAATCTGTTTCCCTGCTTCCTCTTGTGTATTAAGCCTCTACTTCAAGCGTTTATTATACATGTGACACAGCGATGTCTAGTTAGTTTGAAATGCATTAAAAATGTTGCTCTCGCAACTCGCAACACGTGTTTTTGTTTACCCGTTAATTATACTCCATCAAGGGCTTTCACGTGAGTTTTTTTTATACAACTTTGACGTAATAAAGGGCTTATTACATTATCCTATTTCCTAACAGAGAGTTAGGTTTTTAACTAGGAAATAGGAAGGTGTAATCGCAGCTAGAGAGTAGAATCCTATCTAGAGAGTTAGGACGTCTCTGTTTCCAAAAGACAATATTACACGGTTCAAAATTTATTGAAATTATTATAAAAACGAGACAATGAATTCATAAAGTAGCTGCCTGTCTGTTACATTTTCGTTCCTTAGCCGCTTAACTGACTTAGATGAAATTTGGCATGAAGGTAGATTCCATCGTGAGAGAGGTCATAGGCTTATTTTGACGTGTTATCCAATATCCAGGCGAGTGAAGTCACTAGTACTTAATAATTATAAATAAAATTTAATTGCTAGGAATTAAAAAGTACAAAATACATGTGAGTTGTTTTGTGATAAGAAATATTCTTTAACGCGGTACTTTCTCTTAATTCTGACATAGACATGGGTAAACTGAAATATTACAGAGTAAGTAACAATATGTTAACAATAATGTTTACAATATGAAGTATTGCATCGCATCGTATGTGTTGCTGAGTATGCACTTATGCACGTCTTTGGATGTCGGTTTTGTTCAATACCTTTAGAAATGTAGTTTTGTGCCAGTGTTGACTGTCATATGTTGTGTAAGCCAATGAATATATTTTTTTTCAACTTTTATGGGGTAACTCTTGGCTTTCATCTCACCTGATGGTAAGTGAAGATATGGCTGACGATGTAAGCGAGATATACCCGGATTCCTCAACCACATAGGAACTGGCTATCTTACCTCTAACAGCCGGAACACAGCAATGCTGTTAACATTATTGTTATGGCGGCAGACTTAGGTAAGATGGTGGTAACCGAGCAGAAAATTTCTGCCCCCACGGGAATCGAACCCCGGACCTCTTGATCTGAGGTAGGTGGTCTCAACCACTAGACCACAGAGGCGGTTAAACGAATAAATACATTTCTGTAGGGTACCATACCGTTCTGTATGTACCTATTGTTCTGCCGGCCTAATGTAAGCCGTTAACACGTCACGCAGTTTCCTGACATTATAGATGTTTATCAGAAAATAATAAATCGCATCTAAAAAATACATACGCCCGTATTCACAAACGATACTTATGTAAGTAAAGGAGCAATATATAGCGAGGTAAGGCATTTCTCAGTGGGTTCACTATGTCAAGCTTTTTAATTCACAAACAATACTCAAACGAATCTTTACTATGCGGACGCATAGCGTTGAATATAGCTCTGTGATTGGTTGACGAGTGTTACGTAGTTCACTTCACTGACTGACATTTCAAATTTATTGTTTATTTGCTTTTAATCGTAAACTCCGTAGTGATTACATTCTCTTTGGTGAGCTCGACACTATGCGTTGATTAATATAGCTATCAGGCTCCCTTAGCTAAGTGTTCATTTTGACAAACGCATAGTGCCGATTGTCACTCAAGTATTGTTTATGAATAGGAATTTGGCACCCTGTGCGTCCGCGGGCACTGTGTCTCACTCGACCTCATAGTGTCGTTTGTGAATACGGGCGTTAAGATTTTACTGTACGTAACTCGTCTATTTGTGCCTTCTGTACCCCAAGCATTAACATTTTTAAATTTCGAATAGAGCAAACCAGACATAAGCTAACGTGACTACTCGAAACGATGGCTTTTCGAAATTTAAAAGTGTTCGCGCTAGAGGTACTGTACTGTCAATGCACAATTTTTTTGTGATAATTGTTTATGGATTGGGCGGATAAAATTTCCCAGTCGAAAATGTTGTTTCTGCTACTTTGTAATTATTAATTAAATGAAGCTTTCTTGGATTGCTATCATCGATTTCAAAAGGTCTCCTAAAAGCTTAAGACACCCTTTTTTCATTAAATTGCGACGGAAGTGTAACTGTCACGGCGATTTGTTTCGCCATTATAAATCACAATCAACAGTGCTCTGCTACTAATTAATTAATTCATTAAGACTGGAGAGTGAGTTGATTAAAATTTATTTCAACAAATTGGTTGACTCTATTTTAATGTTAAAACTGTATGCGGTGCGAACGAGGAAGGTTGAAGTATCAAAATAAAAAATTAAGTGCTTTGAGCACTTTTTAGAAAGTATTCCAATATACATACATATTTTAGGAAAAAAGTTAGCAGTAGTGAGGGTAATGGCGGTCGCATTTATACAGGGTGGTGCCGTCAATACGACAATAAATTAAAACATGGCCTATATTAGTTCAAAGAAATGGTTTGACATTTTCAAAAAACATCGCACTCATTTGATAATTTCATGACATTTCTATGAAATAATGCAGCAAATGTTACATTTTTTCATACAAATGTCATAATAATAGTTGTTTGAATTGATGTCAGCAATCTAATGACACTATCATTTCTGATAAATTTTGTAACACAGCGAACTGTTTCACGGCTGAAATAAGAAAGGCGGTGGTACCTACCCAGGCGACCCTACATATGGGTCTACCACCTAGTAAAGTTGACCATTATTATGAATATTTAGACAGTACCTGTTAACTTACCTAAATTTGAATTGTTTTTATGAGTAACAGTAGCGAACCTACATTTGTGAAAAATAGCGCCATTTTCAAACCTTTTTTTTTTATGGCAAAGGCAAAGTGTGTATTTTTAAATTATTATTCTACCCTGATCTGAATGTAATGGATCTGTCGCAGCCGTCTGGTTAAGTGCGCCGCTTAACTGGACGCATAGGCCGTTGACTGAACCCCGGCATCCAATAAAACAGCTTAAGGACAACTAGCGAAGTCATTGAGCGCAACGTTTAACCAGATAGCTCAATTACCTATCGGCATTTATTGTATGCCGGCATTTAATCAACGGGCTAGGCGTCCAATCAAGCGGCGAATTTAACCAGGTGGCAACGACAGATCCATTACATTCAGAATTTATACAACTTATTGCTCATAACTTTCTCAGCGCTTCTTGAAATGGCGTTTAACTGAATGTTGTATAATAATGAATTAACAGCATTATATCATTATATTATGAGCACACTATGACATGTTGGCTTCTCGTACAGTCGACCACAGAAGTAGCTTAACACTTTAGTAACATATCACACCGACTATTGCGCTCGCAATTAATAGTTGCTACCATACTACCTATACACCGTGCTCCTGAGGTTATACATTAACTTCAGCATGTTATTCAGACTATTAAATTTATCATTTTTTACTATGGATACTTAGGTTATTTTGTTCACAAGTGTACTTTACATTGCGATATGAAATTCAGTTTGATAGTTTTGGTTGCACAAAGTGGCAACAGATCACAGATAAAGACTCTTTCTCACTGTAAAACACAATTAAATTGCTTAAACTTAAATTACGAATAACTTAAAAACTATGCTATTTATACTACTACTTCCTTTCTACGATATGTTTAACAAGAGCTATAGAAGTATTATTCAAAGTTTATGTATATCCTCCGGAACACGGTGTATATTAACGCATAGCTATTGTGATATGGTACTAATGTGTTCAGTGGTCTACTTCTGTGGTCGACCGTACATACATACATTTACGTCCAATAAGGTTCACTTTTGACAGTCAGCGACTCGTATTCAAAAGTGTACATATACATCTTTTTGCACGTGACTTTACTTAGAGTCTTCTACGACAATGTAATAGTTGTAACATTCTGAAGGAATACATTCCTTCCAATGTAACTTTCAAGGTACTACAATCCTTCAGAATGCATGGCGCTTTATTCGGGGCTCATTTGCGTAACTGCATGCCGCAAATGAGCCCCGAATAAAACACAAAAAAAACTAAATACCTAATGTTTTGGACAAAATAAATTTTAGAAACGTTTCGTATGTGGTCGTGATGCCCGTCTCTGTTGTATTTCCAAAATGACGCCTATAACGACTTAAAATGAGGTCGATATAGAGATACCATTTTCTTCACAAAGCATGGCAAATGACGTCACACCACCTGATGTGAAGCTGTAAGAAGAGTCCATATGCGAAGACAGCTAGTGCAGCTTGAAACACACTGCTCTAGCCGCCCCCACCTTGCCACCCATAAGGTGACTTTTCACGCCTATTTTGAAGGAACCCGTGTTGTAGAAAGGAGGGAACACATGTGCTTGCAAAGAATTCCAAATTTTAGAAGTACGACATAAAAACGAGTTTCTTAACTTCTTTGTGCGTAATGTTGAGGTTGATTTCAGTTAAGTGGGGGTAGTTACTATATCAGAAATATTTTTTTAATACTTTTTTGATTAATTTACTGGATCAACAATACAAAAAGTTGTTTCCAGAAATAATAGAACGTGAAGCACATACTCTAAAAAATATGTTTCTATGTGATGAGTAGGTATCTACTTAAATTTAATTATTTCATCCTTTCTAGTTTTTTGAAGTCAGTTTTAATTTTTGTTTAATTTTTTTTTAACAATATTTAGTGATAACTTTCTAAAGTCAAAGCTAGATGGGTGACCGTCAGCTTACATTGTTTCATACTATCGTATCGTTTCACTAAAAAGTCATAGGAAAGCAAAAATCCACAATTTCGCATACGTAGATGACTTTCTCATTTTTGTTTTTTTTTTGTTTAAAAACCAAACTCCCCAACTGATTTTGAAAAAATTTTAATGGGACTAAATGGCAACTATTCCGCATCGAAAAAAAAAGAATCACGTAAATCGGACCAGAAATCTCGGCGTAATCGGTGTACATGCATACAAAAAAAAACCATACCAACCAAATTGAGAACTTCCTCGTTTTTGAAGTCGGTTAAAAACCCGGAGGTGCTAACTCATTAGACGTTCGTGATTTGAGATATAATTAAAGCTTTAGGTTACATGACTCGTTATTCACATACGGTGTCAATTTGGCGGTTGTAAATCAAATGTGGACTGGCTTCATTAAGCAGGGAGGCAGCATGACATCAATCACCGTATATTTACACCAACGTGACAATCTTATATAAACCTGAAGTTAATAACACTTGGTAATTTAGTGTTAACAAAAATACTTACCTCATATATTAGAAGATTGGAGTAGGAGGATTACCCTGAAATGATTTCCGAAGTTTTGGATCAAATCAATTCAATTTTTATTTTATGGCCGCTGTCAGATTTGACAATTTCGCCAAGATCCAGTTTTGGAAAAAACACGAGACTGTAGGGAATTATTAACCGGTTGGGTAACCTGTGGACAAGTACAAACAATAAGTTGGTTAGTTGTTGTTAGTATGTTTATAAATACAAAAATGTATATATAATATTGTACTGTATTTAAAAGGTTATTGTATTACAAGAATAAACTAAACTAAGGACGTCTAAGCACTTACATTTTAAAAAATTGTCTGAGGTAGGTACTAAAGTTTTATATTGTACTTTTTAATATATTTTATCAACACCGAAATAATGAGAGGAATGGATTGAATCTGAGAGAGTATAAAACCCATATTAGCTGGACGTGGAACAGAGTTTGGAAGCAGATCATATAGAGATATGGGGTGTCTAGAGCAGTTAAAAAATATATTAAATTAAAAAATTAAATTTATCTTATTTTCTGGGAGATGTAACATTTGAGTCTGTTATTATTGGTATTAGAAATTAAGACCTTCATTTGCAATAGTAGGGGTTGCTTGTTGACAAGAAAACTTTTGCCTGAGATTCGACTTTTTTGCCTTAAAAGGCTCGCGAGTGACTTATTTATTAAAAGGATGTTCGCAAACAGCCAATTTCTATACTATCTTCATTCACATTTCCAGAGATTACCGACATTAGCGTAGTCAATTTTGAACTCTACCTTTAACTGTTTAAGGACGACCTCACGGCCTTATTATCATTGTTGTTAGTTACAGTGGCTAAACAGACTCCCTTCGTCGGTCGCACCATATATCACTCATGTTTGAATACACCTGTGGACTGGGTGGTGCGCCGTTTCTGTAGCTACCCTGCGTAGTATAGTTAACCTAGCAAAATAATATCTACACACGTATTCCCAACTCGCAACCTGTTTGTTTATTTTCATATGACGGATACCTTCCAAATTATACTTGTATTATACAAGTTGTATATGTATATGTGGCAGCTGTCTAGTTAAATTAGCCGCTTAACTAGACCTAGACCTAGCCTGATTGAACGCCCGCATCAAATAAAACTGCTGAAGGACAACTAGCCAAGTCATTGAGCGCAACGTTTAATCAGATGGCTGAACGTCATGTCAGCCGTCTGGTTAAATTAGCCATTCAACTGGATGCCTAGGCAAGTCGTTTAAATCGACTTGTGACTGTTGGAGTGATTGGTAGGTTCAAGGTTATTTTTTTAGTAACCAAAACAATGTCGGTCATAAGTGGTCATAAAAATAGCCTTGAACTCACCAATAAATCCAAAACTTTTCGGTACTAGACGATCCATTCAATACGCTAAGTCGTTAATCGTTAAGTGAGTCTAGTTCGATTAACTATCGGCCTAGGCATTTATTGGATGACGGTGTTTAATCAACGGGCTTGACATCCAATTAAGCGGCGAATTTAACCAATACCACACGTAAACGTAAAATTTAACCCTGATCAATCACTAGTTGCAGCATACAAACCTACATTTAAAATGAGCATACTCTTTTGCGTTTCTACTTTAAGCTTATATTCAGTTTAATAAGACAACCTTTCGGGATTTCTGTGTAAAATAGCCAAATAATGTGAAACACTGTTAAAACAAATAAACTTTATTAAATTCCACACAAGAGTTTTAATAGTTTAGTCTCGTCGTGCCCGGTGAACCTATCCATTAGGTTTTTTACTAATTGGGTAGGTCATTATTTAAAATATAAAACTAGAAAAATTTTACGTTCTGAGGCGGGAATCGAACCCGCGAGCTTTCGCAATCCGGGCGACTGCTCTAACCAACTTATATTTTAATTACTATGTTATTTTTCAAACATTTATAATAATATTCTTAATTTTTGATTTTAACATTATTATAAATGTTTGAAAAATTACTTAGTAATTAAAATATAATAAAACTAGAAAAATTTCACGTCCTGAGGCAGGAATCGAACCCGCGACCTTTCGCAATCCGGGCGACTGCTCTGACCACTGAGCCACCCAGGACTTGGGATATCCCTGTGAAATTCTTCTAGTCTATCTGTATTTGCGTTTATGAGCTAACGTCCACCTTACAACGTCGATATATTCTATTTCAACATCCGAAACGAGTATTTTTACAAATACCTACGATTCGGTTAAGTTGGGGCAGTGCTTTCAAATATTCTTAATTTTTGATTTTAACATTATTATAAATGTTTGAAAAATTACTTAGTAATTAAAATATAATAAAACTAGAAAAATTTCACGTCCTAAGGCAGGAATCGATTCCTGCCTCAGGACGTGAAATTTTGGGGACGGTGAGACTAAATCGGAAACGATGAGACTAAATCTGGGACGTTGAGACTAAATCGGTAACGATGAGACTAAATCACCTTAATCGTACGAACCGAGTAGCTAGTTATTTACGCGATATTAATTTTAATACTTTATAAATTTATCGGAGCTGAGCTACAGAGGTGTCGTAAACACTTAATATAATTCTGATGTTCAAAAGTAAATTAAGAATACGCTAAGACTATACTAATTAACCGTAGGCATACCCAAAGGAGGTTTCCAAAACCTTTGACTCTAATATCCCAATTTCAGTTAACTTAACTTATAACGATCACCTCATCTGTATTTGACGTCAACTTTCCACGTTATTTCCGCACAGTTGGATGCTTTTTCGATTAAATTTGTCTTCTAAAAGTTATCGTGGGGGAGGTAAGCTCAAAGCTGGTACCTCGCCTAAATTTTTAAAGCCCCGTGAAAGTTCATATCATGCGTTAGTAAGAATACGTGAGGGTATCAGGAATTGTTAATAGCTCAGCGTCCAGCCCTTTTGATACTCACAAGATCTCTCTGAAGCTTGTTACGGATGCACACAGGGAGTTAAGTACCCGCTTTAGGCAGGGTACCTGTTTTAGGTTCCCTACCCCTAGGTATTTCTAGAACAATTTCCGCTTAAATACTTAGGACAATTTCATATAATAAGAAACTAGTACTAAGAGCATAAAATGGATAATAGTTAACTAATAGTCCCAGGTCTAAAATGATATTTTCATTTCTCATGCTCGGAAAGTAGCGTTTTCTTGATCTGAGTATTGGGGGGAAAACGCTAGTTCCCACCACCGGGCGGGGAAAACTGATACTAATTGCTCCCTTTCCTAGGGCGGGAGTAAAAAAATTAAAAATGGAACTGAATTTGGTTACATACAATCTGTGGTACAATAAAGAAAAAAAATTTTAAACAAAAATTAAAACCGACTTCAAAAAACTGAAAAGGATGAAATAATTAAATTTAAGTAGGTATTCATCCCCTAGAAACATATTTTTGGAGTCGGTGCTTTACTTTCTATTGTTTTTGGAAACCACTTAGCACCAACTCCAAAAATATGTTTCTAGGGGATGAATACCTACTTAAATTTAATTATTTCATCCTTTTCAGTTTTTTGAAGTCGGTTTTAATTTTTGTTTAAAATTTTTTTTTCACAATTTTTAGTGATAACTTTCTACGGTCGAAGCTAGATTGTATTGTTTCACTAAAAAGTCATTGGAAAAGCAAAAATTCGCAATTTTGCTTATGTAGACGATTTCATAATTTCAGTTTTTTTTAATTTAAAACCAAAGTACCCAACTGTTTCTGAAAAAATTTTTATGGGACCAAATGGCAGCTATTTCGCATCGAACAAAAAAAGAATCACGTAAATCGGATCAGTAATCTCGGCGTAATCGGTGTACATACATAGAAAAAAAAAAAAAAAAACATACCGGCCGAATTGAGAACCTCCTCGTTTTTGAAGTCGGTTAAAAAAGTATTCGGCCGAATGGCTAGTAGGCGGTAACGCGATGTGTTCCAAATTTAAAAATACGGTTCTCAAATTGAACTTACGTCCTCTATTGCCAAAGGAAGAAAAAAAAAACTTACGTTACAATTAATTTTAAATTGGTTCTACTCATGTTAGGAGTATTTTTAATAATAGATTTTATTAGAAAAACTAATTTTTATTTTCCTTGCATTTGAAATGAAAAGTAGAGTGCTACACACAACAACCTCGTAGGGATTGATTCCTTTCCACCTATTTACAGCAATCTACTATTTCATATCACCCTTCATGTCGTGGCGTGACTGCGACAAACAAATACTTATACGCATTACTAGTGCGCTATTGTGAATTTGCGCTAGCGAAAGTTCGTATTTCAGAATAGAATAGAACTTGAAAAAGGCACAAGACCTCAAGACTCTGGCCGGACTCCAGGAGACGCAGGTTAGGTTAGGTTAGGTTACCTGGAGCATATAATTTTTTCATCGCTTTCTTTCTTTATTTGTAATTGTTACAACAAAATAGGCGTTATCAACGCACAAAATCCAACATAAATGTGGTTTAAAACAAGAATCACTTTTTCCTACCTTTTCAGAAGTAAACAGAAAACTCATTTAACTAACAAAACATTTACGTAAGTATTTATAATGTCAAAATTCTTATTTAATATATAAAATTCTCGGGTCACAAATTTAGTTACCATGCTCCTCCGAAGCGGCTTGACCGATTTTCATGAAATTTTATATGTATATTCAGTAGGTCTGAGAATCGGCTACTATTTTTTTTGGTCAAATTTTTTTATTTTATTGCAAAACAACGTTTGCCGTGACAGCTAGTAATTTTATATGTATATTCAGTAGGTCTGAGAATCGGCTACTATCTATTTTTTTATGTTTTTTTTTTATGACAAAACTACGTTTGCGGGGTCAGCTAGTATAATATAAAAAGTAATTATACTCTCTCCTTGTCCGAGAGGGTTTAACGTGTAGTAACGCTGATTGTACCAGCGCCGATCACAATTTTCAAAGCTATAAAAAAAAAAAATGTTTCTCTCATATGGTAACTCTAAATGTATGTCATTACGTTTTTTGTGCACAGCGCTGTCACTTGGTTCTCTCATTAAAATTATTAATTTAACAATTTAAACCAATAAAAAGTACGATCTGTGATCCAAATTTTAAAGAATTATTAATCTAGTGTTATTATGTGTTCACTAATAACAGGATATCGATGCAGTATTTTATTCCCAAACACGGTCAGGTATTCCGTTAGCAAACAAGGTCAAGGTTTGTTGTGAAAACGTTAATATTATTTGGAGATTGAAGGTATGTATTTAATATTACATTATCGTTACGTTATCCGGTGAGAAATAATTCTCACCGGATAACTGGTAATATGAAACGTCACAGAATTAATCTGTTAGAATATTATGACATAACCTAAAAATATCAAAATAATACTACTAAAATCTAGAAAATCTAGCTAAACTACTTACCTAGCAATATAACCCTCCAGATATTATTGTAAGAATTTTTACAAGGCTTATGATTTCCGATATTTTATAGGTTTTATCAATTTACACACTATTTTTTCTTGTATTGCCAATATTTGCCAATGGCATGTAAAATATTAAAAACATCAATAATAGCTCATTTTGAGCGATAGACAAAAATGTATACCTATTTAAAGTGCTTATGCAGTGTTTTATTAGTGTTTCTAATTAGATTTTTGGAAATAAAAGGGAAAAAGAAAAGGAGTAAGTAAATCACCTACTTTGGACAGAAAGAAGATTACAAAAAGTGAAAATAATATGACTTTTTGGATAACTTTAACTGTTCTGTGGTAACTACAAGTGTCATATACCTATCTATTACCTAAATCTTTAACACCCAGATGTCTTAAGTGACAATTATAACATAACAAAGACAATTAAAATTATGTCTGGCATATAGGGTTTAGAGAGGAAATTACAAGAAGTAAATTTTTATGATGAGAAATACCTACTCAAGGCAGGAAACAGAAGACTCATATTAAGTGCCTTCATTAATAGGTGAATGAACAGTAAGATTATGCCTTAATTTAAAACTTCTACCGTCAAGTACATATAATGGTTACCACATTATTTACCGGAGCATGCGCTATCACATTGCGGTTGGACAACGCTCTAAATGGTATGAAATTACATGAAATAGATTATAACATTTATCTGAGTATGCGCTATCACATTGCGGTTAGACAACGCTCTAATTGATATGAAATTAAATAAAAAAGGTTATCACATTATTTACCAGAGCATGCTCTATCACATTGCGGTTAGACAACGCTCTAAATGGTATGAAATTATATGAAAAAGGTTATCACAATATTTACCCGAGCAAGCGCTATCACATTGAGGTTAGACAACGCTCAAATGGGTATGAAATTATATGAAAAAGGTTATCACAATATTTACCCGAGCAAGCGCTATCACATTGAGGTTAGACAACGCTCAAATGGGTATGAAATTATATGAAAAAGGTTATCACAATATTTACCAGAGCAAGCGCTATCACATTGCGGTTAGACAACGCTCAAATTGGTATGAAATTAAATGGAAAAGGTTATCACACTATTTACCTGAGCATTTGCTATCACATTGAGGTTAAACAACACAGTGAAATGAAAATGTTTATCACATTACTTGCCTGAGCAAGCGCTATCACATTGCGGTTAGACAATGCTCTAATTTAAATGAAAAAGAAATGAATGCTAATAGATAACCTGGGCAAATGCTATTACATTGTGTTAAGACAATGTCCGTACTCTTGTTTTAAAACTTCTACAGTGAAGTAGAAATGAATTTATTGATAACCTGGGCAAGTGCTATCACATTGCAGTTAGACAATGCCTGTAATCTTCTTTAAAACTACTATCACACTGCGGTTAGACAACCAACTATTTAGCTGAACAAGCATTATCACACTAGAGATATACACTGCAAATGAAATGCAATATACACTGAAAGAAACAGTATAACTAATACCATAAAGTAGATTTAAAGGCAATCACTTGAACAGGTCTAGCTACTATGGTTAGACCCTTGCACTGAAATAGAAACTTCTACTAACTTCCATCAAGTAGATATACAAAGGTACAGAGATAAAACAAACACAATATGCCAAAAAGGCAATCTTATTGCTAGAAGCGATCTCTACCAGACAACTATAAGGCAGAGAGATTACTCAATATGAATAATTGTGATAGCTACAAAAATGTAAAAATAGCCATTAATCATATTTAAAATATGTAACAAAGTACCAACCCGCATTGGGCCAGCGTGGTGGTGCTATGGCCCAAACTCCTCATGTGTTTCTCCCATGTAGGAAGGCCTGTGCCCAGCAGTGGGACGTATATAGGCTAGTGATGATGAACATAAAGTAGCTGTACATGTAATTTAATAATCAGAACAAGCCCCATCACCTTGCGGACTGACTGACAAATAATTCTACAATAAAGTACCGGTAAAGTTTACTTATTAACTTGGGCCAATGTTTGTCACATGGGGGCTAGATAATGCTGCCGCATTTAATTAATAATTTTAACATCAAGATATATATTATGTTATTCTATAACCTGAATAAATGTTATTCTATAACCTGAAAATTGCTGTAAGTTATATAAATGTTTATCAATAGCCTGAGGAAGTGCTATAAAATTTAGCTACACAATGCTTTTATGGTTCATCAAAACTTTACCCTCTAGCATACCGAAATGATATTCAATGACCTGAAAAATTGCTATCACTGTATGAATGATCAGCCATTGATAAATACTTAATAAGATTATACTATCTGTCAAGCCGCGATATACCTCCGGGTGGCTATGATAATTGAAAAATCAATTGTGTCTGGAATCTCATGCTTGACAGGTTAAAGCTACACAGTGTATTCAAAAATCAAACAGCTGTTCAAACATAAAGAAAATTTATAAACCTTCAGTGACCATGACCAACAGATCATTGGTTGCAACAACCAGTTACACACAGCAAATACTATAACTTTCCTACTTTATTTAATCAACAAAACCACCAGAAGATTCAGAAACAAGCTTTCAGATATTGTTTTAATAATTCCAAATAAAAACATTACTTTAGAAAAAAAATTAGTTACACAGATAAACTAGTAACCCAATTGTAATAAAATGATGGGATTTTTTTTCATTGAAATGTCACCTTATGAAGTACCTCATTGCACAAGATTTTATGAAATGAATAAATGAGATAAGACAGAGAAAATAAGAAATGATTATTATAACTAATCATTATTTCAATTCCATTGCAATATTTTCTTACAATACAGACCTAATAAAGTGATATAAATGATGCCCTATATTTTTAAAAGAACTTGAAAATTAAGAGTATTTTCACAATTCTACTTGTACAGAATTATATAAAATAGCTAAGTTGAAATTAATAACTGTTGAAATAAACTTGTCTATTAGAAATGGAAATGGGTCTTAATAAAAAGACCATTAGGTATAATAACTACTCAGAATTAACAACTATATTTTATGAGTAAAAATAATTGTTATGATAAAATAAGAAACATTATCGAGAGTACATAATACCACAGTTGTTGGATACATGAAAATCGAGGGGGGGGGGGCATAGATTGAATCCCCACAACAATAATAAATATTAGACATTGTTGTACTTAATGATAGTACCGATTGAATTTTTACAAATTTTAATTGTGGTATTTTTATAAAAAGTCATCTTGCTTGACACAATACGAGAAATTGATTTATTGCTGTACTTAATATATAAAAGTGTCCATATGAAGTACCTACTACCGGGTGCAATTCACACAAGGTTTTTTATTTTTAGTTCTTTTTTAGATACTGAGCTTAAATCAATGATTTATGTTATTAAATTTATATCCAGCTTATCCTAGCTGCAAATCAACTATCGGTCAAGTATAAAAACAAGGAATTGCAATATTGACAATTATTAATGTTGAAAAATGACAATATGATTTATTATTAGAAATATAATGGCCATTTGGTACAATGTACCTATACATAATATAAGCATCATAGTTATTTATCCTGTACATATGGTGCGCATGCAGGCATAATGAATAATCATGCACATAGGTATCGAGTAGTGGCCTTTCTGCAATTATGAAATAAAAAATTTCACATTAAATTTCATCAATAAGAAGTGAAATATTGGGACAAAATAATAATATGTCCATGACATGCCAGCAAAAGTTTTTTGTATGTACTAAAATAAAAGTAAAATAATTAAAATATAATACATCAATAATCAACCTGATCATGGTAAATACCTACCTACTTAAATATATATATATATATATTAGCTCTAAATTTCAATATCATAACACCTGTAGGTATAGTAGAGCATTGTGCTTTATATAACAAATAAAAATGCCTAAGTCAATGTTTTGTAAAAACAATATCATTACTTATATGGTACCTAAACTATATAAAATGAATAATACCAGGTCAACATTACAATGACCTAAAATTGAATTGATTTAAAGATAAAAAACATTTTAATCGAAGGAGCCTCTTCAGTTTACTGACATACATATATGATTTGGAATCCAGAACTGGTATTAAAAATATTTAATGCAATAATAAGGCAATGATAAATCAAAAATGTTATTAAAGGACCTCATCAACTGATTTATTACAATTCATGACTTGAAAGCAGAAAGACTTCATTAAACATCAAGTAAAATCATTTAAAAGTGACAATCAGTAGTGACCACTATCGAAATAATAAAAACCTATGTAACTAGGTACTTTACAGCCATATTGTATCTAAAAATCTTTTTAAATGAGGATAGAAATGTATCCTATCTTGTCACTTTCATTAAATCATAATAAGACAAGTACTTTATGAATACACTTATATCATAAATAAATCAATAGAAACAATTATAAAAAACACAAGATTTCATCAATTCAATCTAAAATTCATTTGGATCAAACTAATGTTGCAGGAAATGAGTATTAGTGGTTTTAACTGTCTTCTCTACTCTTATCACAAGATATGCTTCGGTGTCGACCGCAAGCCGATTTGGTTTAAATATTGATTGAGTCAAAAAGCCAACAGGAGTGTTTACATACAAAATTCAGTTTAAAATTCTGAGTCAAAATTCTGAAACATTTCCTGCAATAAGCATATAAATGTCCCATTCGGCATTGCTAAAAATTTTAAGCGATAGTTAAAATAACAATTGTGTTTTTTATTTTTTTATAGGGTTTTGTATAAAAATCTAATTATTTTGTAAATTAATTAGTAAGGTGTTGGACTAAACATCTATACTAATATAATATAGATATCTAAATTCTATTTTTTCACAACCCCATCTTCAAACATCTACACGTTAAACCCTCTCGGACAAGGAGAGAGTATAATTATAAGATTAAACGAACTTACCTTAAGTGAAGTTCTATCTTAATTATACGAAGCTCCTTGTCCGAGAGGGCAGTCCCAAAACCCGCCCACTAATACAAGTATTATCCCAATTGTAGGGTTGTTCCAAAAATAATCTTCGAACGTAATGACATACATTTAGAGTTACCATATGAGAGAAACATTTTTTTTTTTTATAGCTTTGAAAATTGTGATCGGCGCTGGTACAATCAGCGTTACTACACGTTAAACCCTCTCGGACAAGGAGCTTCGTATAATTAAGATAGAACTTCACTTAAGGTAAGTTCGTTTAATCTTATAATAGTACACGATTCATTCGAATCGAAACGAAAACGATCATCGTCGTGTTTACCTCTTAAATCCATAATACAGACTAAGGTACACACAGGGTCCATATGTTACTTTATCCATATTTACCAATGCTTTAAATTTTGTCCGAACAAAATGTTGAACCGATTCAGATGAAATTTAGCATGAAGATAAATTAGGAAATAAAATGAATGAAAGGACAAAGGCTACACTTTGCCGTGATGGCTGATATCTGCGCTGACGGCCACTTTTTTTTTCTTTATGTAATGAAAAAAATATATAATTGATCATTATGCGAATACGACGTGCACTTGACCGTATTCCAGTTTCACAAAGAACCCTAAAAGAACCCTTTAAAAGGTACCTAATTGCCAGTTTTTATGTCAAAGTCCAATTAATCCAACCCAGTTTCGATCAGAATAAATAAAACTGTGAGAAATCGCAAATTGAACAATTTGTTATGGACAGACCGAAATTGGACACAGCGTAAAAAAGTTCAGTATGCCCAAATATGAATTTAGTAACGAATGGACCGATTTTAGATTAGTTTATACTAGCTATGGAACGAGCTACGTTAGGTGTTTCTCTGCTAGATTGAATCAGAAATGATGACAGCCTTAAGATAACCAAAGTCCCTGACATAGCTCATGGGATTAGTAAGTTGAAGTGGCAGTGGGCAGGGCACATAGTACGCAGAACAGACGGCCAATGGGGCGTTGAAGTTCTAGAATGGCGTCCACGTATAGTAAAGCGCAAAGTATGACGGCCTCCTGTTAGGTTCTTGTGGGAGATCATGTTAGTCAGTGAAATATTTTCTTTTCTTTTTAATAACGAGAAATAAGAAAATTTTTGCAATCAGAAATACACAAATATAATAAACAAGAAAGACTCCAGAGCAAAATTATTCATGGGTATCACACAAACTTATGCCATTGACGGAACTCGAACCCGAGACCCCTGATCGAGTAGTATGTAGTTAGAGATACAAGATCACCGTTTAATAACACTACTTTGTTTCAAAGCGTAATTTTGGGAGTAGAAACTCGACTACGATTTCAAAATAACGGTTTCTTTTGATTTTTGACGGGAGAAGCTCCGCATGAGTAGTGCCCACGAGATGCCTTCCATGCCCAGTCTACGAGCGTCTATACGCTAGTTTGCCGCCATTGTCGTACAAAAAAAAGAAGAGTTTTTTAATCCGCACCATTTATTGCTTCATATCTACTGCTATTCATTACGCTGTGGCTAGTTTTCGAAGCAAATATTTGTAGACCATCAGCAACGGCGAAGGGAGCTTACGGAGCAGTCCAACTAGGAAACAACACAGGTTTGTTTATTGACCTGGGTTATTTATAGACTGGACGCAATATATCACCAACCCAATGTATTTTTTTTTATATACATCTAGGCCAAAGTAAGGAAGCATTAGACCTTGTGCAGAAAGAGCGGAGTCGCCGCGTATCTCTTGCGTGTTTGCGTCCAAAGGAGCGTACCAAGTTACCAACGCGGGAGCGTCTCAGATCCAGTCACTCAGTAACAATTCCGTATAAAAATTTTGTCGCTCCATTTCCCTTGATATCTACGTGCACGCTCTACATAAAGTGTCCTGAAGTTCGCACGAAAGATGGACGCCACAAGGCGTTTAGCGTCTTGTATATCACGCGGCACGACTCGCGATATTGAGGACCAGTTATACGATTCTCTAAAGTTTTGTTTTCGTTGCTATCGGCAGCGCTGTTGTCATACCTTTTGGCGTTTGTTTAACAACCGTTGGTGACACTACTGTTCCGACGACGAACACGGCGTGAGCCGGAACTAAAATATTGATTATTTTTATATCACAATGTATAAGTCAATCAAATATTGAATGAAGTCGTTGCGATACATTTTAACCAGCGTTGCCAATCTGTGGGAAATTCCCCAAACTGCGGGGATTTTCAGTTCGATTGGGTAATTTGTGGGGAGAGCGTTTATGTGGGGAAAATGCGGGGAATCAAGACATTTACGCTAGAACTGAACTTAGAAGTAATAAAAGTAGTCTAAGAAGTACTTACTTCTTAGACTACTTTAATTATTTAAAATTATGTAAGAATATTTAATTACCTTGATTATTTAAGCACCTTTTGGGCCGGCAAGGTGGAGGCGGCTAGTGCAATGGGTCAATTGCCGTGCTTTGTATAAAAAAAAATGAAGTTTAAAGCAATTTCACCGGCAGGAAGGTTTTACAGTTTATTTTATGGCAACATTTATGTCCATCAAACTTAGAGTATCGCAGAGAACTTTCTCAAACGCATCTGTCGAAAGAAAATTTAACAAAAGAAAATTTAATAAAACAGAGAATCACAATCGCCTGCACATTGACACTGTAGCAGCGGTTATGACCACTAGAAGAAAGGATTAAAATTTGATCCTTCGAATGATATGTTGACAAAACAAAGGCATAATAAAGAGCTGCAATAAATACCTTGATGAAAATCATTAAATACTTTATAAGTATATGTAATAAATATATTTGATTTATAGAAACAGTACTTTAATTTCTTTCCTGAAAATTTGTGGGGAAAATATGGGGAATATTGATTTTATTCCCCCAAAATTGCGGATTTTCAGTTAGGTTTTTGGGTAATCGAGACCGTGGCAGTTGGCAACGCTGATTTTAACACACAAGAAAAACGAAAATATCGATGGTACATCATACACAGCCAGGAGATCCACGTAGAGATTCGTGAATACGCTTCAGCGCAGCGCTGGGTTCAAACGTCAAATCAATGGTGGCTCTTCGTCAAGCTGAAAGTCGAATGTTTCTGTTTAGTGAAGTACTTCGCCAACGCGTGTAGGAATTGGCCCTTTCTGGACAAGGTCTTAGGTAGTAAGAACCTGTTTTATAGATCATCATCATCATCCCCAGTCTTCGGCAAGGAGAGTCCATATGCGAAGACAGCTAGTGCAGAATAGACATTGCACTAGCCGCCTCCACCTTGGGGGCCCAAAATGTGCTTTTTCACGCCCCTCTTGAAGGACCCCATGTTAAGGATGGAGGGAACACATGTGTATGTGCACTTTCTGCATGGGAGGAACAAATAAGGAGTTGAGCCATAACACCACCACGCTCTGAAGCGGTTGAAGCAGTTGCAGTTACAACCGTTAACAAATGTTAAATAAGTAGGTAGTTGTGCTTGGCTGCGGGCAGCTGCCGGCCGCACATCGAGTATGACACAACAGTTGGAAACAAGTTCAAATGCTAAGTCTTATATAATCTAGTTATAATCGAGTTTGTTCCCGGAATCTTCTCGGTGGGTAAATTATTGGAACCGGTGTAAATTCAGACACGACAGACAGACAAAAAGTATGACATTGTTAGTTAACGTTAATTCAGATATGACTCATGACAGACAGACAGACAGAGTTACAAAAATGAGTTTTTGATTTTTCTTTATGTGTGGGATAAGAATTTGTCTGCACTATTGTTGCATAAATTTTCCATTGTTAGGTATCTCATGGAGGCTAGCTTAAGCTTATTTTTAAAGAACATAGTTGTAAGTGATAGTTATAAAATAAGATTTTCTGGTGATAACTTTAAGTAAGTTAAGTTTGAAAATTCCACGAGAACTACTGCCGACAAACTGTTATGCAGTTTGGCAGATTGTGAAAATTGTAAGTTTTTTTATTTGGTCAAATAAATAAAAAAAAAAAACCGAGACAAACGTAATGCCTTCCAAACTCCGTGCTTCCAAAGCACGGAGGAATGAGATTATAAAATTTTATTAACCTTAACCATGTCGAAAGTTGCTTTGTTTACGTAATTGAAACTAGAGCGGTTAAACCAATACGCCACAGAGCTCCTTCACCACAGAGCTTCTCATGGATGTATGTATGTGCTATGGATACATAGTATATACAGGGTGGTGCCGTCAATACGACAATAAATTAAAACATGGCCTATATTAGTTCATAGAAATGGTTTGCCACTTTCAAAAACATCTTATTCATTTGATAATTTAGTGACATTTCTATGGAATAATACAGCCAAAGTTATATTATTTCATATTTGAAATGTTATGAAATTATCAAATGAATAAGATCACATTTTAATGTTTGACTTTGTTCGTTCATAATTGTAATTGTTAAAATAAATTAATAAGATGTTTTTGAAGGTGGCAAACCATTTCTATGAACTAATATAGCCCATGTTTCAATTTATTGTCGTATTGATGGCACCAGCCTGTATAGAATAGTTTTCCTTTCAATTACTTGCCAAGTTTAGAGAGAAATTTTGATCCTTTTGATTGAGCCTATCGATTTATGGTCTATATATCAGTTTTTATCTGCTCTGATAAGCGTATTTTCAAAAATCTTAGAACGAACATTTGTTTCTTTTAAATACAGAATTCCCCTGTGTCTCGCTCGACCGGAATAATGTTCATGAGGTATACTTTTATTTACGCAGTGTATTAAGATTTGTGTAACAATAAATACAGGTGGGTAACTACGGATGGTGCCGTAATGCACTCCAATTTAAGTTTCAAGCGAGAGGTACGTGTTACGCGTGAGTGAGGAATAGGGCTTGTATAAGGCGGATAGCGGTTTTGGATTGAATCACATTCATCGAATATATTGGACGTAGCACTATACTGCCTCCAACCTCAATCGTCTAGTTCCTCTTCGTAGTACCATATTCCTCTTACATTCCTTTTCTGCTGTCCGGCTGTGGAACTCCTTGCCTGAATATATAAGGAGGGCTGTAGTCTGAAGTCCTTGGAAATTTAGGTAATGACTCACTGCACAGGGATTCATTACCCGCACAGGGTGGTGACGAGAATACTACAAGAAATTTAAAAATGGGCTTTATAAGTAATTGAAATTTTTTGCATGCTATACCAACCACCGTGTTTGCAAACTATTCCCTCGTCTATAAAAGTTTTCACAGGAGGTTTTCAATATCATTGCTAATTTGTTACGGTCAATTATTTTTGTTAAGGGAACTCATAGAAGTTTTAGTCGAATAAATAAAATAATTATTTGCTATTTTTAACTTTATTGTTTTTTCTACATAGCTTATAATCATAACATAATTCATATAAATTCATGTGGCTGTTATATCGTGAACAATGGGAATGAGATGAAAAAATACCTACTTCAACATTTTAGAGATTTCTTACAAAAATGTTGCGCTAGACATCACTACTGTCATAGTTCAGATGGATAAAAATCAAATTGATACGTATCAACTCAACAGAAACAGCAGAAAAAAGATTGAAACAGAAAATTAAATACGACATTATTTTTTTACGGAAACAGATCGATGAAATTAATTACAATCGAAATAAATAATTCTGTAACAAGAACAAGGAAAAATAGTTAAGTCCGTACACAGACAATGATTACCGTTGCATTGACGATATTTTCGATTAAACTTGTTGCTTAATTTTGTGTTAAAAAAACTATAAACAAAAACATACGTCTCTTTTTCTTTTGAAACAACTTCATATTATTAAAATTTGCGCACTGACTTGAAAGTAAATATATTTTAATATGTATATGGCATTTATTTAACTGATCGCCTTATGATGATACAAACCTAACATAACCAACCTTAAAAATATAATTGATCATCAAAAATTTTAATTGTTCATTAAAAATACCGACAAATAAAAAAATTATAGACCAATTATTATTTTTTCTACAAAAAAATATTAGCGTGGTTACCACCAAACTAAATTTTTTTTGTAGACCCTTTGAATTTTTCCCTATGTATATAATATTTAAAGTCCCAGCTTTTCTCCCATGTCAACACACTATATCTCCGCCGCTGCCTTAACAATGTGTCGTCGTGTTAAAGAACTAAGTAATTTACTCAAACTTTTACAATTATCTTATGCCTAAGTTAGTTAGATTGCGGTTTAGTTAAAGTTGGTAGGAATGCGTAGATTATTTTATTGTTATTACGTTATTTTTTGTGGTAATATAATATATTCAATCATAACAAATTATAGCAAAATTGGAAAAGGTAGCCAGTGTAATTACTGCGGATAATAACACAAATGATAAGCACCGCTAGTCAACTTGGCGTGGAAAAAATTGAAAATTTGACTGGAAAAAGTCATGTTCTGGGGCGGGACCTAACCAGAAACTTTTCAAAATCTAAAATCCTATGACTCTTCTGGCCATTGAGCTACCAAAAGACTATGGTCAAACTGCATATGGACCTAAGGCATTATCCTACGAATTTACTTGGTGTTATAAAGTTCTCATATAAGTAATAACCAAAAAAAAACAAAGTTACGAGTTTTTTTATCGTCGGTGGGCGTGCAAGACCGCGTATTTACAACAGTCGCAAAATTAAAATATCACGCCAGCGGGCTCTTAGCGCTGGTTCGCTTATACTAGATTCTCATTAAACAGCACCCAGAGTACCCCAAACAAGTTCAGTCAAAGAAATGTGTAGAAATATCCAACATATTATCTTTTTTCTTCCATCCTGTGAAATAAACAAAAAGCACATACGCGGTATTGCAAACTGCTCTTACGCGGTCTTGCACGCCCACCAACGATATACACCTACATGATAAGCAATGTGGCGGCCCACTGGTACGTGGATACCATCGCCTATAGACATCTGTATTACAAGGAAAAAATCATTTGGTATTGTAGGTGCGTTGTCATCATGAGGCATTTTTTTTTATTTGGGAGGAATTTGTTTACGGACGTACCCGCCGCTGGGCGCTATTGGCACTAGGAATACCCACTCAAACGCCCCGGAAACTCCACGGGGGTAGCCTGGGCTATGCCGAAGTAATTTCACCAAGCCGTCATCATGAAGCCTAAGACAAAATGCCTTCCATGCCCGTTTGACGCTAATACTGAAAACTAAAATGAAAATATCTTTCTTCAATTAGGCCCCCCAAGAAGCACTTTCGAATCGTCAACAAAAAAAACCCTTATGTCTATCACATAAAAATAATATTAACTAACTAACAATTTTATAATGTTTGTCTCTCTGTCTTATCTGGATCTACGTAAGCTAAGAATGTTATAAGGTCAGTCTGTCTATCGGTCTGTCTGTCGGTCCGTCTGTCCGTCAGTCAGTCTGTCTGTCTGTCGGTCCGTCAGTCAATCTGTCTGTCAGTCTGTCTGAATTTACACCGGTTCCAAAAGTTGAACTACCGAGAAGATTCAGGCAACAAAATCGTGTAATCACTCTTTTCAATTATTAAGTTACAATGTTTAATTACACAGTAATAGTATTTAGCAGCGCAGTGTCGCACAGAGTATAAAAAAAAGTATACCTAATGACAAGATTTTTTACTGTATTTAAAGGCTGTCCGACAATGCACCATCACAATATAGGTATTACAATACACAAAGGTCAACAATTAATATACAAAGACCTAATAAAGCTAAACATCTTTCATTAATTTTAACCCGTGGGGACTCGCACCTCATTTGCGGACACGGACGGTCGCGCATGGGTCGAAAAGACCCAATTTTCAGATAAGTATAATAATATAAATCCGATGAATTAAGAGTATTTTTTATGACTATATTTATAAAAGGAATAAAAACAATATTTAAACAAGTATTACATATTTATTATCTACGAAATATTCAACACAATTGCTTTTGATGTGAGATACAAAAGTTTTTAAATTTTTTGGTAATAGGAACATAATAACAAAGTTTTTCTTATTTTTTATAACAAACATGCAAAATCACTTTAAATTATTATAAAACAAAACATAATCATCTAAATAAACTTAATAATAGCCAACATTGATATGACTTTTTTTTTAAATAATTGAGATCAAAATTTGAGTCTTTTGAGTGGAACTAATGGCGATGTGACCAGTTCCTACGATCATCGTTACACCTTTTACACGAGAAACTTGTGTGTTCACGACAAATAAACCCGCTGCAATATTGGCAAGATGTTTTTGTTTTCCTGTCCTTCCTTGTGGGGCAGATGAAGCATCTTCCACGTGAGTCAAGTGTCGGGACTCCTGCTATTTGACTGGTGTTTTCGTTGTCGCCGAGTAATTCTCGACGGTTCTTGGATATTCCACTGTGTGACCTTGCCCTTACCAATATAAGAACCTTGCCGAATATACAGAAGTGGAACGTCACTCAAGTCGGGTCTATCTATTGTGGTAACTGGCACACTAGGACGTGAAAATAGCACCGGAGAAGGTGGTTCAAGGTAGTCATCATTGCCACTTTGACATGTGTCTGAATTATTAGAGTTCACTTCAAGCTTATCTTCTTCTTCTGTAGAAGCTCCATCAGAAATGTCTTCTTCCATCAAAAGTTCCTCGATAGTACTATCTGGCACTCGTTTTCGTGACATTCTATACATGAAAAAGAACAAAAACAAACACAACGTAAACACTCGCTCACGGGTCGAATCGACCCGAACTTACTTTATGCGTCAGTCCTGCGCAAACGCCGGGCGAGAACTGGCTGCCCCGCGGAGGGGGAGTAGATTTTAAGGTAGTTTGAAGGTACCTAGAGCGGCGCCACGAAATAAACAACAGTAAAGAAATTATGACCAAATTATTATGGCGCTGGGTCGTTTCGACCCAGCGCGAGTCCTCACGGGTTAAACACTTGTCTGATCACGTCATTACAATAATAATTGTATTGTTTTATATATAATATCCTATAATGCCATATACTTCAAAAATCCCTCAAAAATGATACTATTGATGAATATGTAACGTATGAACGGAGATACTTTTCTCTTCAATCGAAGCACAGCGACTTGTTTGGCGGCGAGTTTCATATAAACGATCTGCAATATCCCTAAATTGTTTTTATGCTCCTGGATCCCAAGATCCTAATGTCTCAACCCCAAACGACGCAATTACATTGTCCCGAGATGAGCCAGCATATTAGCGTCGTTTGAGGGATAAGGCGGATGCAGTAGACGATCAAAGTTTTGAAGGGTGCTTGAAAGGTACGTCGGTGTTCGGGTTCGAATCCCGGGAGGGGCAGTGTTTGTATGATGAGTACAAACATCTGCTCACAAGTCATGGATTTTTGTATGTTATTTCGTATATTTCTAATGTCCATATACATATTTCTCCGGTAAGTATCCTTAACATCACAAAGAACCTGAGCATCATTATAAGCTTGTGTTATAATGATGCTCAGGTTCTTTGGGCTAGATTATTTGTGGGTGTATTTAAAAAAAAACACACACAACAGATTTTCTATTGTGTGTTAGCGCTGGTAGGCTAGCAAGGGATGTAAGGAAAATATTCTACTAATAATAATATTAATAGAGTCACACCTATTATCTAGCCCAAAGTAAGCATCATTAAGGGCTTGTGATATGCATACTAACAACGAAGAAATATATAGTAAATAAACATCCATGACCCGTCAACAAACGCTCGTATTCATCATACGAACATCTGCTTCTACTGGGATTCGAACCCGTGACCCCTGACCGAGAAGTATAATACCTAATGGTTACAGACTACTCAAATAATAATACAACAGTCGTATACACAGTAATCAACAATGAGAGACGTAAATTCTCAAAGAAAAATGAAAGTAATATTGCACATTCGAATTAGACAACATAGTAACCATAGCAGACCTACTGCAAAAGCTCTACTTGCCAAGAAAGCTTCGAAATCAGGTCGTTCCTAAGTCCAAAGTGATAAGCTTGATGTGTTGTTATCTGTACATATAAAGCTTATTATATAAGCTCATATATGTATGCAAAGCTTATTTGAAAGTGCGAATTCCAGAAACGAATCCCTATAAACCCGAAAAGTTGAACTGTAAATTGAATACAAAGTTATCTACCCCAAAACACGAGAGCTTTAAGAATGTAATGAATTTTATATGAATTGAATTTACGAATTATTAGCAAAACCATTCCATTCATGTAGCGTGAATTAAATACGCTTAACTGTCTTTAAAAACAATAATATAGCTTTTGGATTTTACTGGTTATCTAAAGAAATTAAAATATAAAAATAATCTGCTTTAATTTTTGAATTAAGCTTTAAGAATAATAGGGTAAAGTATACATTACGAAATTAGGTAAATAGACATGCGCTGTTCTAGGATTTTCAAACGTGGAACCAAGGTGTTCCATCATTTCACGTAGCCAGTTTTCGTCAGGCGCTCCTGCTGTCCGGACGTCGTCGCTAGAGCGAGCAAGAGCGATTTTCGCGGTTCTGTCAAAATTTGAATGAACGCGTAGTAATCGAGAGTTAACAATTTTCTTTAAATCAGTGTTTAAGCCACTTTCAATTTAATTCATAGTGTAAATAAGTTTGAAGATTGGAAAGCATTTTCGAGTCAATCCTGAAACAGCGTTAAGTAAAAGGTGAGATTGAATAAAATGATATCACTAGACCCTTTCGGCTTACGAATGTTGGTGTCGCTAATGAAATCATATGTTTTGTATACAAATTGTACTCGTTTTTCTAACCTTGCCCAAAGATTACAGATTGATTTTAGCATTGGAATTCGGAACATGATTTCCGCAAATTAATTCATGTGGTATGTTTATAAGTGACTTTTTCAGTAATTTAACCAGTATTTGAAATTGAGTTTAATATTGAGTTATGTTAAAATATATTACTCCACACACGCAGTGTATAGTATAACTTAAAAAAATATTTTTTATGTTGTATACAGGTGGTTTTATTTTTGTACAACTAGATGACAAACAAGCTGACGGCCCTCCTAGTGGTAAGCGGTTACCGCCGCCTATAGACACCTGCAATAACAAGGAAAATCACTTGATATTGCAGGTGCCTTGTCATCCTGAGGCCTAAGATGAAATGCCGTCCATGCCCAGTAATTACCCTGGCTACCTTTCCCTTCAATCCGAAACAGCGAACTATTTCACGGCTGAAATAAGAAAGGCGGTGGTACCTACCCAGACGACCCTACATATGGGTCTACCACCTAGTAAATGGTGCCATCAATACGACAATAATTTAAAACATGGGGTATATTAGATCATAGAAATTGTTTGCCACTTTCAAAACCATATTACCGATTCATTTGATAATTTCATGACATTTCTATGAAATATTGCAGCCAATGTTATATTATTTCATATAAATGTGATGAAATGATCAAATAAATAAGATGTTTTTGAAATTGGCAAACCATTTCTATGAACTGATATAGCCTTTGTTTCAATTTATTGTCGTATTGACGGCACCATCCTGTATAGTAGCTACTTGAATTGAATAAAAATGGGGAAAATTTAAAGGGTCTACAATAAATATAAGTGTGGTCATGAAAAATAACAATTGGTCTATAAATTGTTGATTTGTCGGTATTTTGATGACCAATCACAATTTTTGATGATCAGTTATATTTTTAAGGTTAATTACGTTAAGTTTGTATGGTGATCAGATGAATACAAGCCAATAAAAATCTATATCTAATATTAAATATTACTTATGAAACAAACAGAGCTAGCAAGGAATATAAGCAAGATAATACAAAGGCATAGTTTTCTTTGAGGAGGTCGGTGGGGCGTAGTGGTTTTAGAATAGAATAGAATAGAATAATTTATTTCAGACCAAGTCCATACTCTGTTAGTAACAATTAATACTTATAGACTATGTTGGTATAATTTTATAATTTTATGCATATATAATAGCTGTTAACGCTCTCTATAATAGCTTTTAACGTTTTAGCTTTTAACGCTCTGGTTTCGATTACGGAAACAAAGCAACTTTCGCCATTGTTGATCCTGGCATGGGTCAATTAAAATTTGTTATCTCCAGCTCCTCCGTGCTTCGGAAGGCACGTTGGTCCCAGTTGTTACTGCAACCGCTTTAACCCACCAACCCGCATTAGGCCAGTGTGGTGGTGGCCCAAACTCCACATGTGTTTTTCCCATGTAGGAAGGCTTGTAGGCACAAGCAGACGGACGTATAGGCTGGTGATAATGATAGTTATCTTTAGAAATTTATGTTACTTTTATGTATTACAAAATTATCTCATCCGCTATCTAAAACCCATAGCACAAGCTCATGATTATGCTTATTTTTAACATTGAAGACTAGATAATTAGTAAAAAAATATAATTTTAATTTGTTTCGCAAGGGAAGTCTCTGTTGGGCAAAGCCAATTGACAAGCCTAAAGACTGAGGATGGCAGCTTAGTGTCGTCTAACCCGAGGTGACAAGGGAGGTCGAAAGGTTCTATGTAGAGTTATATACCATTACAACGAATCCCGCTATCAGTTCGGACAAGGACCCAAGAGCCCGACTGATCCGACACTATACCGAAGATATCCCGGACGTCAGTCTGTACGAGATTAGGGTGGCTCTAAAACAACTTAAGAATAACAAGGCAACGAAATTACTGCAGAGCGTCTGAAAGGTGATACACCTGTACTAAAAGTCCTTCACAGGCTATTAAATTCCGCCATAGTCGAGGGTACAACGCGTCAAGCGTGGAGCGGAGGTCTGGTGGTATTATTCTTAAAAAAGGTGACAAAACCTTACTGGAGAACGACTACAGCCCCATCACACTTCTGAGTCGTGTTTACAAGTTATTTTCGAGGGTTATCACGAATCGTCACGTGTGCATGTTTGACGAATAAGCCAATGTCCGTAAAGGCTTTAGTACCGTAGAGCACATACGCTGCGGCAGGTTATACAGATTACCGAGGAGTATAACCGGCCACTTTAGTTATTGTTTGTGGACTGCAAGAAGGTCTTCGACTCGATCAAAACATGGGCCGTAATTCATTCTCTTCAGAGTTGCCACATTGACTACCGGTATATCGAGGTGATGAGATGCTGGTATGAGAGCGCCACCATGTCGGTCCGTGTACAGAATCAGTAGGTATACGAAGCCTACCCTGCAGAGAGGGGTAAGACAGGGAGATGTAATATCTCCGAAACTGTTTACCGCTGCGTTGGAAGACATTTTCAAACTACTGGACTGGACAAGACTCGGCATCAACATCAACGGCGAGTACATCACTCATCTTCGATTTTCCGATGATGTAATAGCTCTAAATAAATCTATCAGTTTTAAATCAGTCGCATGTGTGAAAGTTAGTAAAGCCCTTTTATCATGTAGAAAATGAGCTGATAGTCATCAAATGCCTGAACTTATTTTCATAAATTATAGCTAAGAACCATCTTAATCACGTCAGCTTTCAAACAAAAAACCATATCAAAATCGGTCCATTCGTTTAGGAGCTACGTTGCCATAGACAGACACACAGATACACAGACAGACACGTCAAACTTATAACACTTCAATATTTTCGTCGGGGGTTAAAAATAGGCCAAGAAGCATTTTCAAAGAGTGCGCCAAAGTTCCGCGGCCGCGGCAGCGGCCGGCGAGTGCCAGAAGCGACTTTAGGGCATTTCTCACATCAATATACCTACATCACTTTAGACACAGAACAAACACAAATGTTCATCACATTTGTTCTGGGAACCCACGACTCCAGGCGGACAAGGCTATTCTAAGACTCAGTGCGTTAAGTGAAGCATGCCCTCAAATAACAATCATAAAAGCAATAAATGTCATCTTCTACCCGTTCACATATAATTTTTATTACAATGGGTAAATGAAAGAAGAAAGAAAGAAAGAAAAATATTTTTATTGACATGCACAAAACATACATACAACATGAAGCTTAAACAATAAAACAAAACAAAAAAAATAGACAAATACAAACAATCTGTCTGTCTGTCATTTCTAAAACGTTCACTAACAATTTCTTTATGTCTATCTGTCTGTCGTGTATGAATTTACTGCCGGTTCCAAAAGTCGAACTACCGAGCAGAATGAGGGAACACATGTGCTGGCAAAGAACTCCAAGTTTTGGAAGTACTTTAGAGGCGTCCTCAGTAAATCTTGCCCTTTAAAATTACGATTATGGTTGCTCAGTCAATCTATTATTTTTCTTTCTTTTTTTCAACATGCAGCAGCTATTTAATTTATTTGAGCCGCGCTTTACGCCTTCTCAATTACGCTTGTTCATTTAAAAGATTTTTCTCGCGTTTGATTAGATGTTACTTACATTATTATTTTATACCCGAGGTTTCGATTAATTTACAAGGAGCCCCGTGCTCTCAGAAATACTGAAGATGCCAGTTATCGTAGATACATATATCATTAATCTGTGATGCCAGTTGTACTTGATAAGTTAAGTTGACTACCATCAGGTTGTTGTCGGCTGACTGTGAAATCGACAGGTTGTGCGCATCCACAGCCATCTGACAGCATCCATTTTGTTTTATCGGGCCGGCAGCGCCGGCGCCGGCGTTCACGTTTTCTTCGGAAAACGTTCGTCTTGCCCAATCACCGTACAACGTTGCCACAAGTTATTTGCACATTAATTTTACTAGACATTAGCAAAATTCGTAATAACGAGAAGCCATTAAATAAAGAAGAAGAAGAAGAACTACCATCACTTTGTATATTGTTGTGTATTCCGATTCACGCATACGGAAATCACAGTGAACAAAATGTTCGGAATTTGGAAAATAGTACATTATGGTACAAGTGTGTAATGTTGGTGATTACCGCTGAGGACGAGGACGGTAATCATCAATACACACGTGTATCATACAACGTTTTTCAACACACTTCTGAATAAAATAATACTTAAATAAAAAACCATTTTACATAGTAGATAAAAAGTTTATTTAGAGAAACAATTAGTAAATGTGCAGTTAGTAAAATTATAATTAACTATTTTTGATGATATAGCGGTCTCATCAGATAGATTATTTACTGAAATACTTTCATGTTCTATTGTTATTTGTGATGGTTCATTATTCGTGTAGGTAGGTGAAATCCAATCATTAGATGTACTTGGTATTTCGCTAGTAGGATGCGTCTCAGAATCAAGTTTAATTCTTTTTGTGATTTTCGCACAAATTTCTTTCTTGTTTTGTATGGAATCTTCTACGTATGCAAAAGCATCTGGCCATGGTTTTCTATATCTTTTACAGTTATATTTGTTAATTCTTGTATCCTACAGGCACCAGTTACACCAAATATTAAAGCAACCTGAAACAAAAGAAACAATAATTAAAGTCAACAAGCTGCTATTAAATATTTAATTAAAATTAATTTAACTAACCTTTGTAGCCAAATATTGGTTATCTGGAGCATCTTTAATAAATTTTTCAATATCGTCAGATGATAAAACCTTTGATTTTTTGCTTCTAAATCCATCAGATAGTCTCTTTAGATAAGCTGACAAATTCGAGTATGTTTTTAAGTCCACTCCATTCTTTGTTCGGACTGTACTTTTTAACATTGAGTAAATACACCACAAAGAGCTAGGTTTGTACTTAGAAGATAATTCTTTAAAGTACGCCATGAACACATTTTCTGAAAAAGACTGCGTATTCTTGTTGTTCTGCCATTGTATGAAATTTTGGTACGCTAATAGATATTTTTCCTTTGAGTTTTCTGGTAGTAAACTTTCCATAACGTTCTGGGCTTCACATCTTATATCGGGCGGTGTACAACATAAATCATTTTCTTCATAAATTGTATTTGCAGACATCTTAATTAATAACTAACTAAATAACTTCAAAAGAGAAAACGAGACGAGTTGTGAAAAATGTTTCGTAATGGCGGGAAAAATTAATCAGTTTTCCTATGCACGCGCATCGGCCATAGACTAAAAAATGAGGTTTCTTTTTTTTGGGCTTTTCGCGGATAGCTTTTTAGCGCAAATGTAAGCGTAACTCAACCAATAATATTAAAGAAAGAAAGAAAGAAAGAAAAATATTTTTATTTGACATGCACATAACAAACAACAACAAGAAGCTTAAACAATAAAAAAAAAAAAATAGACAAATACAAACAGTTTATACTTAACAATAAGTGCAGTCAACAAGGCCCTATCTCAGCATAAAACTTTTGCGACATTATAAAAAACGTCGCAGAAGCGCTGTTATTATGATAGGGCCTTGGGCGTGACTTTGGATTTTAAACTACATATACTTACACATATACATAAATACAAAAAAATACATATACTTACACATATACATATAGATAAGTGACATAAACTCAATCACATCAGACATGGCTGTATGGGCATTAGTTCCTTTTGCCTTCCCATTACAGGGAGATTTAACAACAAAAAAAGAAAAAAATTATATATTGGCAATTTTAATTATTAAAAAAAAAACTATTACTCACTAGTGAATAATAGTAATGAAAAAGTCACAGTTTGATTATAGGTGTCATTATGTGCCTAATTGCCATGGGATTAGAGCCACTTTATGAGGAAGTGTGTTGAAAAATATATAACCTACTTACTTGACAATCTTATCATTTAATTTTATGTTTAATGGACCTCTTTTTATCATTCATGAATTCAAAAGAAAACCTTAAGTAATGATTGACCCATTAATACTTAACAAAATCCTAAGAAAATCCCCTCTTATTTAATCTTGTTACCAGATAAGCAAACGCGAATAACAATGTCTACAAAATGGTATTAATTACATCATTAGACAAAGGAACACGCTCCAAACTGCCGAAATAACATTTGTTTTGTCAGCGTTACAAAAGCTTACCGAATGGATTTCTTTAACAATTTTAAACAATACTCCAGCTAGATCCTACAGGCAGGCTAATAAGTTTATTTTTGTCTTTTAATTCAAATTAGATACTTGTAATGGTGTCATTACAATAAAGGTTACTATAATCGGAGTATTCGCCATGTATACAGATATTAAAAGTACCTATTTAATATGACATTGGGCCTAATCCTGGGAACACACTTTAATTCTAAATTTAATTACAGTATATCTCTTTCTCGCAATAAGTAATAGGAAAATGATAGCAAGAATCTGTTTAGAGCTGTCACTTAAATTTAGATAGATTTCTAAGAAACCATAGACAAGTTTAGACAGCATGTACGGAGGTGCCTCCTAAACACAGCATTTTATCACGTTCAATAAGGTCGAAAATTGAACGCACGTTTCTAAATGTTAAATTATATGACAGCCATCCTTTTCGTATTCCTTTTGATAGAAAGAAATGCACTGAACTTAAATTTAGACTTAGCATGTGTTTACCAGAATTAGGGCCATTGGCAGCATTATTTTAATAATTTTATAACATTTCTATGAAATAATGGAGCCAATGTTGTAATGTAATTATCTTCAGGGAATTCATTCTCACACGTTGGAACTAAAATAGTCTCGTACTGTGCGATTTCAGAGAAACTTTCTCCCGCGTGCGCTCAGGTTGTGGAATGAGCTCCCTGCAGAGGTTTTCTCGAACGACTACAGCATGGGGTTCTTTAAAAAGACCTTGAAAAAGTTTTTACGAGTCGGCAACGCGCAAGTGAGACCCCTGGTGTTGCAAGCGTCCATAGGCTACGGCAACCGCTTACCATCAGATGGGCCGTATGCTTGATTGCCACCTCAGTGGTATAAAAAATATTTTATAGCAATGTCATGAAATTATCATATATTAATAACATTTCTAAGAACTAATTAATATAGCTAATGTTTCAATTTATTGTCATGCACTAAGTATATTAGTTGTAACACTAATATACTCTAAGATCTTTTTAAGTTAATTTAGTAATCTCGTAATATTTGTAAATATATTATTATTATTTATGTTTCTCCGTTATCTAGTACCTTTATCACAAGCTATTAATGATACTTACTTTGAGAGACTGAGACTAGATAAGTTGCGAGTGTATGAATTCATTATTACTAATAGAAACCGCTGTATGGGCTAAAGCTCTTTATGACATCCCTATTATAGGATGAAGAAAACGAGAAATGGATTTTCCACTACATTTAACTTGCAGCATGAAGACTGTCATCGTACATTTTCCGCCTAACTCTCCCTGACTCACATTGTATTTTAATGAAAATACTCAGTAATAAAAACTACGTCAACCTTAGCTGGTAGGGCACCAGTTCCATTTGCCTTCCTTAAAAGAGCTAAAAAACAAAGATGATTTAATTTTTTGTTTATGTAATTCGAATCAGAACAGATTTATTGTTTATTTTTGCATATTAAAAACATAATAGGTATTGGAGCCGCCAGATTTGTATGCTATATTAAATTATAGATTACCTACGTCTCATGAAATTTGTTGATTTAGGTGTGGTATGCTTCAAGTAACACTGAAGAAGTTAAACATTAATATTTTACACACACAGACACAGAAATACTTGATAGAAGATTGTGTTGTTTTCTGTATTAATATTTTATAGAAATCCAGCAGTTTTTTTTTTATTTTACTAGAATTTCTGTAAAATAATTAATTTTCAATTTTTTTATTATTTGTAAAACAAAACAGAACCTTGATCTTTCGCCTTCAATAGGGTTGTAATGTACAATTTATTCCCCCCACATGAATAACGTACAAAATAATTGGATTTCTGCATATCTGAAATCCTAAAATTTTATGTAAATATCGCCTTGCGTTGTAAAATTGTAGAATTCGACATCATAACCGGCCAACTCGTTATTATGGCTCATAAAGCAAGCAACGGATTGGGAAGCCATATTATTTATTTTAGGGAGTCATTTCGGTATTATGGAAATGGGGTCGTGTTTGCATTTGCGAATTTATTTAGGATTTCGCTTTAAGGAAATGAGATTTTACAGAGAAAAAAGCTTAACAAAGCTTTTTAGGGTAAAAGGGTTTGGATTGGTTTTAAATGTTCTCCTTCTATCTCAAATGTAAAACAGCGATACAAATTAATACCTAATATTTTTACTTAGAAAAATATGTAAACCTATGTAAAAATATGTAATGTAAAAAAAGTCGAAATAAAATATTTCGAAATTATAGGGTACACGTTAGCTCAACGCAAATACAGAGAGACTAGGAGAATTTCACAGGGTTATCCCAAGTCCTTGGATGGGTAGAGAAGTCGCTCGGATTGTTAAAAAAATTGATCCCCGCCGCAGGACGTGAATTTTTTATATTTTAGACATTTAAAAAAGTAAATACATTTTTAAAATTTTTATAATAATATTACAATAAAATTAAGAATACCTAATATTCTCATTTAACAACCTCGGCAAGCAGGCATGCCGACCTGATGGTAAGCGGTTACTGTAGCTTTTTATAGGGAAGCAAAAGATATTATTTGAGCACTATAATACCAAAAGAGAGTCTATTCGTAAACTTGAGTCATAATAATAAAAAAAAAAAAAAAAAAAATAATAATAATAATAATAATTGATAACAATCATAGAACAATACTACTATCATCCTTATAGTGTAAAATATACCAAATACTTCTATAATCCTTGGCTTAGTCAAGTCATACACCGAGCAGAGTATCTCTATTTATGAGTGTACTGAGTGCAGTCGAGTCAGAGTATTTATTACGGCGTGGCCACGGGAACGGGCGACGGCGGCGACTCGGCAACCACTGCGCGGTCACGACGACGCGCTGCGAGGCCGACATCGAGACAGCGCGCAGTGGTTGCCGACTCGCGAGTCGCAGGACGCGCGTGCGGTGAGTTCGTGGCCAGGCCATTAGACTGCCGGACTCTAGCTTTTTAAATCTCACACCCTTGACATTTACGTGATATGGGCATATGAATGGGTTCACTCTGGCTCATTTGGTGACCGTAGCCTTCAGACGCTCGTATATAGCCATGAGTATTAGCCTAGCTTTAGCTTATATTAGCTTTAGTATATAGCCTTCCTTAGTTGCAGCCGCTGTCTACCCTTTTTTGCGGGCTAAAAATGCTTTTACGCATGCCCTGCACCATGGGGAAGAAGGAACTCTATGCAGGTGTATGTGGGGCTACTCGGCCGAGATGGTGTTTGGCATGAGCCACTAAAATAACCTTGGTTTCCCATACTTATATCACGAATATGTTTTAGGCATGAATAGGCGTTATGTTGACAAGTGCTGCAAGAACCTATTTCAATTATACAAAACTCAATAACAATGTAGCTTTTGTAATCAAAACTATTTTATCAGGTGCATATTTATAGCGACCCGGAATCTCATTAAGAAAATTACCAAATATCAATGATAGAAATCTAATATAACTTTCCACCAAAACTCATTCATAATCAAAAGGAATTTCGTATAACTGCTATTGTTACCTTGACATTCAATTGGCAATAATGAGCTACAAAACTCGCTAAAATGAGCCTTATTACTGCGTAATAGGGCTACTAAAGATCAAAGTCGCCGTCAAACAACCGTCATACTATCCGATATGAGTAATATAAAGGAAAATAAAACATAAATTGCCTTCAATTTTGTTTGATTCTTACGATGCCGTTTTATATTCATCATTTCTTGCTGCTCAATTCGAGTCGAAGTATTCAAATAATTGTTAATAAAAATCTTCAACATTTTTTCTGTTACAGGAAATTGTTTATACCGAAACGCAAGCGCGAATAGGTATTGCCCCTAATTCTGGAGAACACATGCTAAGCCTAAATTTAAGTTCAGTGCATCTCTTTCTCTCATGGATACGAAAGGGATGGCTGTCATATGATTTGACATTTAGAAACGTGCGGTCCATTTTTGACTTTATTGACCTTATCCCACCTTCCCCCTTCCTACTCAGGAGCACGCGTGCCGGTCTTCGGAGTCATCAATTCACTGTAATGTACTGTACTGTAATCACGTACAAAGAAATTTAGTAGCTCTTTTCTTTGTCGTACTTCCAGGACTTGGAATTCTTTGCCAGCACATGTGTTCCCTCCTTCTTATAACATGGGGTCCTTCAAAAGAGGCGTGAAAAAGCACCTTTCGGGCCGGCAAGGTGGAGGCGGCTAGAGCAGTGTCTGAACTGCATTAGCTGTCTTCGCATATGGACTCTTCTTACCGCTTCACATCAGGTGGTGTTGAGTCATTTGTCGCGCTTTGTATATAAAAAAAAAGTGATAAAATAAAGTGTTTAGGAGGCACCTCCGTACATGTCGTCTAAAATTGTCTATGGTTCTCTTGAAATCTGTCTAAATTTAGTTGACAGCTCTAAACGAATTCTTGCTATCTTTTTCCTATTACTTAATGCGAGAAAGAGATGTACTGTATCTACTTAAATTTAGACTGAAGTGTGTCTTCAGATTTGGCCCATTATTGAGGAGCTCGGTGGCGTATTGGTTTAATATGAAAAACACAGCAACTTTCGCCATGGTCGGTCCTGGGATGGGTCAATCAAAGTTTGTTATCTCGAGCTCCTCCGTGCTTCGGAAGCCAGGTATAGCCGTTGGTCCCGATTGTTGCTGCAACCGCTTTAAACAACCAACCCGCATTGGGCCAGCGTGGTGGTGTTATGGCCCAAACTCCTCATGTGTTTCTCCCATGTAGGAAGGCCTGTGCCCAGCAGTGGGACGTATATAGGCTGGTGATGATGAGGTATTATTGATGTAAAGCCACGAGTAATAACATGTATCCAATTTTCGCTGTTATTGTAAATAAAAATAAATAATGTATTTCTTTTTTATCGCTTTGTACAGTCGACCACAGAAGTAGCTGAACACTTTAGTACTATGTCACACTGACCTTATGCCGTACTTTATAGTTGCTACCGTACTATATTGACGCCATAGTCGTTGTGACATGGTACTAAAGTATTCAGCTACTTCTGTGCTCGACCGTACACTGTAAACAAAATATAATATTTGACGACCGGCTGGTCGAGTGGTTTGCATCCCTAACTATACGGGCTACTCGGTCAAGGGTCCCGGGTTCTAATCCCGGTAGGCGCAGATGTTTTCACGAGTCATGAATATTTGTATATTTATTTAGTATATTGCTGTGATATTTATGTACATATTATTACCAATATTTCTCCGTTATCTAGTATCCATAATACTAGCTTATAAATTTGCTTGTTTTGGGATGGATAATTGGAGGGAGTGTATAAATATTATTACAAATATATTAATTCTCTTAACAGTGTATCAATTGAGTTAGTATGCTACTTAATTTTTTTTTATTTGATTAAACAGCTAATAATAAATAGTACCTATCTGATTTTAAAATATTAAAAAAGTGAAATTCTAAAATGCAAAGTAACAATCCTTCACTGTCAAAAGTTTTAATAATAATTGAAAATTACGTTTAAGCTGTGGATTTTTGCAAAACAAAAAAAAAGACTCACGAACTACAAAAATAACTATATTTTTTAGAAAAGCAACCATATTACTACGGCATGAGATTTTCAAAAAACAAGTAGCGTTTAATTATAGTTTTTTTAATTAGTTACATCACTTTATATATTTTTATTAAAATATAAATTTTAAAAAAAAGTTACACTATTACTTTAGACCTGGGTTACACGCATAGTTTACACACATTGACTCGCATACGGTGCTCACGCCTAAGTTCCGTATGCGTGAGTCGGAACTCAAAATGTAACACAAAGCGACGACGGTAGCAGTGGCGAGGGGTCCCTATAACACGATTCCTGTCGGCTTCCCTTTTGAAATAATACTCACCTAATACCAACTTCGAGGTTTGTTCGGCATACCATGTTACTGTTAAATATGGTATTACACTTATAATAACTTAGTATTTAACTTCAAACATTAACAATTCCTAAACACCTATCTAAGCGCCTACCTATTTATTTTAGCAATAGCAATATCATACATAGAGTCATCATTGCAGTTCCAATTTCCGTGCGTTGCGATCATTCGCAATGAGCAAGCCGTAATTTTTCGGGTTATTAAGCCTATACTTACTGTGTGGTGTGGCTATCTCTTTCTTACGCATATATTTTTTTCAAGCGCCGTCTCTTTCTCACACGTCGTATCAAAGGCCGATATAAGCCGGTCGCTGTCGAGTTATGATAGGGAAAGCATTACAAGATTCCGTGAGTGTGACTAAGACAGACAGTAGGGTAATATTATTGCTTGAGTTATTATTCTATCAAGTAGAAAGTAAGCGTCCATCCACTGGCGTGCTTTCGACCGAGACATTTTAAATATTGCCAGCTTGTAATGTCATCCACAAATAAAATTTTCTATTTATTTTCATTCGAGTTGCGCAAAGTAATGTAAACAAAGAGTTTTTTGTGTTTTGTTGTTGTTTTATAATGGTGCACAAATAAGTGATTATTTAATATTGTGTGAAAAAATGTTACCAGTGATATAAGGAAGGTTTTGATACGGTTTCAGATAAAACTATTGTTTGTTTTGATATTTCAGGTTGATTCCTAAATCAACCTACCTATTACATCAGATTTTTTTTTTATTATGGCCGATCTTTAGAAGTTGGTTGCTGGTCTAGTTGTAAAGTACCTATATTAATATTGTATATTATAGGTTTTGAAAGTTGAAAATTATGAAGGTGTGCCTACCTAAAAAGCTAGTATCGGTTTTTCTAATATAATATGATTTCTATTGGTTAGCTTTCAACTAAACAAGGTCGTGATTTTGTCTCTTGATTTGAACATAGGTAGGTACTACTATTTTGACTGTGTGATTTTGTTCCGGCTTCCCTTTTGGTATTATTCACCCTTCGCCACTGGACGGTAGTAACTCATAAACTTATCAAAAACAAACGGACATCTTCAGTCTTCCCTTGACCACGATCGCTGTAAAGTAAAGTTTTTTGTTTTTTTTCATTCTCCCAATAAAGAGAAGGCAAAGGGAACTAATGCCCATACAGCCATGTCTTCAGTAATTCTTTATTTCTCTTTGATTGCATTGAAATGCTGGTGTTACACATTTCAATGCATCTTAGGAGTATTTGTCGCGGAATATACGATGACAGTCTCCATATGATGCTAATTGATGAGGTAGATAACCACAAAAAAGTTCTTATCGTCTTTCACACCATAATCACTTTTATTCCAATAATCTTTTAGTTGTACGTCAACACAAACACTTGTTTTATAAAGCTACACGACTTTTATAACACAAAGTTCGCTCCGACACAATTTTTAATGATTGGTTCCTTCTTCGCCGGATTCCAAGTTTGTCGGATTCCAAACTCGTCGGATTCCAAACTGGTCGGATTCTAAGTTCGTCGCATTCCAAACTCGTCGGATTCCAAACTCGTCGGATTATAAGTTTGTTGCTGTACACTCATGTTCGATTTGTTCTGAATGATGACAAATTAGGAACTAATCTCATGTTGATAAATTTGGGTGTTCGCAATCATGGATAGGTAGGCTAGGTACCACATTAAAAGATTTTATTTATTTATTTAGTACCTTAATAATTGTAATCATTAAGAACCGTGTACATCGGAGCCGGTTCCTTGATACAACTTAGCGTGGTCCTCACTACGGAACACGTGGTGGCCATAAATTATAAATAACTAGTCGTAGATTTAATTTTAATCATATCAGATCAAATCCATGTTCTAAGCTTGTCATCTGTATACATATTTATGTCTTTGACCGTACATAAACCGACAAGTTTGGAGTCCGACGAACTTAGAATCCGACGAGCTTGGAATCCGACGAACTTGGAGTCCGACGAACTTAGAATCCGACCAGCTTGGAATCCGACGAGTTTGGAATCCGACAAACTTGGAATCCGGCGAAGCAGGAGCAAATCCAAAAGAGACACCACAAAATCCCGCCAAACACTCAAGTAAAGTAAAGTTTTATTTAAATATAGTATTTACTGTGTAACTATCTAACGATTGGTTCCTTCTTCGCCGGATTCCAAGTTCGTCGGACTCCAAACTCGTCGGATCCCAAGCTGGTCGGATTCTAAGTTCGTCGCATTCCAAACTCGTCGGATTCCAAATTCGTCGGATTATAAGTTTGTCGCTGTACACTCATGTTCGATTTGTTCCTAATGATGACAAATTAGGAACTAATCTCATGTTCATAAACTTGGATGTTCGCAATCATGGATAGGTAGGCTAGGTACCACATTAAAAGATTTTATTTATTTATTTGGTACCTCTAGAATTGTAATCATTAAGAATCGTGTACATCGGAGCCGGTTCCTTGATACAACGTAGCGTGGTCCTCACTACGGACCACGTGGTGGCCATAAATTATGAATCACTAATCATAGATTTGATTTTAATCATGTCAGATCAAATCCATGTTCTAAGCTTGTCCTCTGTATACATATTTATGTCTTTGACCGTACATAAACCGACAAGTTTGGAGTCCGACGAACTTGGAATCCGACGAGTTTGGAATCCGACGAACTTGGAGTCCGACGAACTTAGAATTCGACCAGCTTGGAATCCGACGAGTTTGGAATCCGACAAACTTGGAATCCGGTGAAGAAGGAACCAATCTATCTAACTAGATAAATTATTTGCATGCTGTGTTTGTCTGTAAGTGGTTGTGCAATTAGTGTTAGCCCTAGTCTCTAATAGTTTAGCTTGTTTTGTTGTAACAACTGCTGACAAACCAAAATAAAGAAAAAATTTTTTACAGAAACGCTCGGGTATAAAATGATAATGTAACATGTTATTAAACAAGAGTTAAATCCGGTAAGGTGGATTTATTTTATACCATAGAAGACACTAAAGCCTCTATAAGTTGGTAGCTTTGTATTTCCTTCCCCTACTTCCTTTGCATATGGCAATACTGTGTGGGTAGTATCAAATTAAACCGGTATGTCTGTCGGCAAGCATAAACTATTTAGTAATTGCTTCAATCGTGACTAGCATGAACCGTGGGCTTTGTTCGCTGTCCCTTCGGCCCCGGATATTATAATACAAGTCTGGGGCGTGTCTACTGAACAACGTATTAGGTTAATAAGATGACTATCATATTGAATGTAGGTTATAGAAGCGAGTCGACACCATAGGAATTTTCCTTTAAATAGCTACAGGAGAAGGTTCATCATTCATGCATTCGTCACCAGCCTATATTAGGCACAGACCTTTAACAGATGAGGAGTATGAGCTATAACACCACGCGCTGGCCCAATGCAGTAACAACCGGAAATAACGGCTTAACTTGCTTTTCGACGTACGGAGGAGCTCGGTATTATTAATTTGGTTGACCCATCCCGGTATCGACCATGGCGAAAGTTGCTTTGTTTTCGTAATAAAAACCAGTGCGCTCGAGGCTGGAACCACTACGCCACCGAGCTCCTCGTATTAATAAGAAACCACCCACAGAATGATCCACAAAAACAAAACGCCCAAAATGTATCCGCCTGCGCCTGCTGACTTGCTAAAACCTCAATAACTCATTCTGCTTGTAACGAGATTTTTTGATCTCTGTTTCAAAATGTATCATAAGGATCTATGTCGTAAAGAATTCTCCCGTCATAGAACAAATTGATGATAAACATCTAAAAAGCAAACTTAAAACCTTGTGTATTCTTAGAAATAACAGCTTAGAAAATAAACTTCTATAAATTATAAATGATCTTGAGTAGAAGTAACAGCCGCTAAAACTAAATAATCAATATGTATTAGATAAGTTTTAATGTAGGAGTTATTCAGAGCTTTCAATCTTTACAGATAAAGTCTAATTTGCATAAAACTTTGCCACTTGAAATGATAAACAAGGCTTCACTCAAAATCGGTTTTCTTTTCACAATACCTAAGTGAAGCAAAAAAAGAAATGGCCAAGTCATTGTAACTTTATATCCTTGGTTATTGTTTTTTTTTTTATACAACTAGATGACAATCAAGCTGACGGCCCACCTGGTGGTAAGCGGCTACCGCTGCCTATAAACACCTGCAATAACAAGGAAAAGCACTTGATATTGCAGGTCCGTTGTCATCCTGAGGCCTAAGATGAAATGCCGTCCATGCCCAGTAATTACACTGGCTACGTTTCCCTTCAATCCGAAACACAGCGAACTGTTTCACGGCTGAAATAAGAAAGGCGGTGGTACCTACGCAGGCGACCCTACATATGGGTCTACCACCTAGTTATTGTATTAAAATTCGCATTTTTAACACATTTTTTTATTCTCTACGGGGTGGCCTTTACCTGGTGGTAAGTGATGTTAAGGTCGAAGATGAAGCGACCTACAGCAGGTTTCTTCAACCTGGCTATCTTAACTCCAACTGCCGGAACACAATAATGCTGTTAATATTACTGATATGGCGAAAAACTTAGGGAAGACGGTGGTAGCTAGCCATACGGACTTAGAAAAGCCAGCAACCAAACCGAACAGAAAATTTGTGCTCCCACGGGAATTGAGCCCCGCAACTCTAGATAAGGAAGGTGCTTTTAACCACAGAACAATTAAAAAAGATCTACTGTATGGTCTCAAAAACAGAGGTGGTTAAAATGTTAATGCTTTTTAGGATAGTTCTGCGGATATACCTACTGGCAGATTATTGTTTCTCGTGACCGCTTCGTGCAATGGTTTAGTTTGTTACTATTGCAGTTTTAGAAAAGAAATTCTATTACTACAAATATACGATCGTGTGTTATTTGTACTATTACTTAAATCTTACACAAGTGAAAGGGGGTTTTAATTCTTTCGCAATAGGGTTGGTTTTATAAAACATCACAGGTAATTTTTAGGTCTCTGAAAACTCAGATGATTCCCACGTTGACTGTACAGTCATGAGCTAGATGTACCCACTACTCGCTGCTCGTGACTTTTAATGTAATTGAAATAAGAGTCTATTCACTATGTCAGTGAGTCAAGCGATGCTCACATAATGACCGCCTCTGTGGTCTAGAGTTGAGACCACCTACCTCAGATCTAGAGGTCCGGGGTTCGATTCCCACGGGGGCAGAGATTTTCTGCTCGGTTTGGTGGTAGGACTTTTCTAAGTCCGCCTGGCTAGCTACCACCATCTTAGCTAAGTCTACCGTCATAACAATTATGTTAACAGCATTAATGTGTTCCGGCCGTTGGAGGTAAGATATCCAGTTCCTCTGTGGTTGAGGAATCCGGGTGTAGCTCGCTTCCATCGTCGGCCGTATCTTACCATATCTTACCCTTACCATCAGGTGAGATGAAGGCCAATAGTTACCCTGTTAAGTTAAAAAAAAATGATTAACAAGTGTAATATAAAATTAAAATTTTAAGTAACCCCCGGCCCCATTAATCATCTATCTAACACCATCTCATTGAGACTATTCATAAGATCCCATAAACAGCTACTTCTGCTGTAAGTTTCTGAAGGATTAAGGATCCCGAGACTTTTTGATGGTAAAGGATCAACTCAACGTTAGCATGTCATGGGAATGTCACCGAAGTGACAGTACACCAAATTTCAACTGAATCGGATCTGTGAAAGTTAGTAAAACCCTTTTATCATGTAGAAAATGAGTTGATAGTCACCAAACGCCTGAACTGATCTGCATAAATTATAGCTAAGAACCATCCTAGTCACGTCAGCGTTCAAACAAAAAAAACCGAATCAAAATCGTTTGGGAGCTACGATGCCACAGACAGACACACAGACACACAGATACACAGACAGACACGTCAAACTTATAACACCCCTCTTTTTTCGTGGGGGTTTAAAAAGACGAATCTAATACATTTCCACAAAATGTATATTTTTATGAAATAAATGAACTTGAACTTGAACATAATACGATTGCGTTTTTAAATCATCAAAGTACATTTTGAGCAGCCTGAGAGCTCAGGGATTCTGGTACTGTCTGTATCTACAAAATTATACATAAACTTTTCCAACGTTCACTTAAAAGATATCAATTATTAACATCTCCTACCCTAAGTGACACTCGGAAGCTAATTTCTTAGTACGTGTCTAATTATTTTCAAGAGGAAGTAAATATTCAAAAGGCGCGTTTTTATGTTCACCTTTGAGATCTTAATTTGAATATTAAAATCTGTCAAGCGGCGATATACCACTGGGGAGCGATGACAATGGAAGAATCAATTGTGTCTGGAATCTCATGCTTGACGGGTTAAAACATGAGTGTATTTGAAATAGATTTTTTTCTGTTATAAACCTATTTTTTTGTTGCTCTTTTTGACTTTAATAGCAATAGAAATCGAAGCTAAGATTGCCTTCGATAGATGTTACTTTGACAAGTCCTCACCTGACTCACAGTCATCATCATAATCATATCAGCCTATAATGTCCACTGCTGAACAAAGGCCTCCCCCTTCGATCTCCAAATAACACGGTTTTGCGCAGCCTGCATCCAACGACTCCCCGCGACCCTGACCAGGTCGTCTGTCCATCTAGTGGGGGGCCGTCCTACTTTGCGCTTTCCGGTACGCGGTCGCCGCTCCAGAACCTTAACGCCCCACCGGCCGTCCGTTCTGCGTGCTATGTGCCCTGCCCACTGCCACTTAAATTTGCTAATTCTAAGAGCTATGTCAGTGACTTTGGTTCTTTTACGTATGTCCTCATTTCTGATTCTATCTCGCAGAGAAACACCTAACATAGCTATATTCTAAACGCCCATTTACTTACATGATGGTTGTTGTCGGCTGACTGTGAAATCGACGGGTTGTGCGCTTCTACAGCCATCTGACAGCATCCATTTTGTTTTATCGGGCCGGCGACCACTTTTTCTTCAGAAAAAGAATTCGTCTCGCCCTTTTACCGTACATCGTTTACTTGACATTGGCAAAATTCGTAATAACAAGAAGCCATTAAATAAAGAAGAAGAAGTACTTACATGATGCAAGTTTCTTGTCTGTAGCATATAATTATAGGAGATGTTTCAAGTTTTTTATGGAGTCCCAGCTCTGAGTATGTACAGTGGTTTTTAAGTAAAGGAAATGAAAAATAAAAATTCATTTTCATTATTTTTTTGTTGTTCTCCCGTACAAAATACTTTCTGATAATAAGTGACAGGTTATAATTATCAATATAATAGCAACAATATAACGTTAAGCTTCTATGATTATATCACTCAAAATATACAGAAGAAAGCAAACAACTTTATTGATCTCTCTATCAGACTAATGACTCCATTATTCCATATCTCTAGACTAAAAACGAACGTTTTAAAAATATGACCACAGATTATTATAGTTATTTGTTTTATTTATGGATGCTTTAAAATATTTTTGTACGTGGTTTAACGGCCGAAAATATCACGCAAAATAATTTGTAGTGGTTTCAAATATTTTTTGTTATTTTTAATGTAAGTACTGCACATGTTATGGTAGACCCATATGTAGGGTCGCCTGGGTAGGTACCACCGCCTTTCTTATTTCAGCCGTGAAACAGTTCGCTGTGTTTCGGATTGAAGGGATAGGTAGCCAGTGTAATTACTGGGCATAGACGGCATTTCATCTTAGGCCTCAGGATGACAACGCACCTGCAATATCAAGTGCTTTTCCTTGTTATTGCAGGTGTCTATAGGCGGCGGTAGCCGCTTACCACCAGGTGGGCCGTCAGCTTGTTTGTCATCTAGTTGTATAAAAAAAAAAATTTTCATAGTTGAAAATAAAACATCTCCTTTACTAGCAAAACCAAAACAACAAATTTGATTAGATAAGATATTTCTCGCTTCAATTTAATTGTATGGGACAGGCAAGAAATTTTCATCGTGTAAAGAGGCCTTAATATAGTTTTTTTTATATACAACTAGATGACAAACAAGCTGACGGCCCATAGTGTATTTAAAAGAAATATTAGCACACCATACTGAGACTATTCTCTTCAAAACGATTATATTCAATCATAATAACAACGACGTCTGAATTGCAATTGTTTCGTCATAAATAAGTTCATTCATAAATCAATTAAAGTAAAACAATCAATGAAAGTAACTTTTGTTCGACGAATTGTGACTTTCCTTCGGAAATAGAAAAGAGAATTGTATACAAAAACTACCAGTAGAATTCGTAAAAGGAAAATTACGCAATTTCACCGTGTTCTGAATAACAAACAAATTTGTAATGATCGTTGCGGAAATTGCATAAAAACCGAAAACATTGGAGCCCAAAAAAGTCTTTATGGCTGAAGAAATAAGATAGGTTTCGATCGGCACAAGTATCAAGTTTAACTGGTCGAGCTAGACGGGCCACATCAGTTCAGTTCTTTGAAATACAATCGACGCTTTATAATTTGTTTTATTATCTCTGTTTGTAGTTATACGGATCTATGCCTAAAATTAGTGTCATAGGAGTATAAAACGTGCCTAATTGGCGTTTTCAAGATAAATTTAAATAATTTACTAGTTGGTAGGCCCGTATGCAGGGTCGTTTGGGTATGTACCATCGCCTTTCTTATTTCAGCGGTGAAACAGTTCGCTGTGTTTCGGATTGAAGGGAAAGGTAGCCAGTGTAATTACTGGGCATGGACGGCATTTCATCTTAGGCCCCAGGATGACAACGCACGAGAAAACCATAGATTACGAAACATACTTTCATAGACAACTTGTCTATGTTTCATAGACAACAGTTTAAAACGATCTGTTGTCAATGCGAGGGCGATAACAGTCGTTTACTCAAAATACGATCGGAAATATCATAAAACCTTCCGGCCCGTGTAGTCGATTGTACAAAATCAAATTATCAAATTTTAACTCAATGTTATCTGAATTACTGAAAACAATAGGAACCAGCACGAAACTGTTAGTCTTCTATTGTTAACTTACAATAAGGGCGGTTGATGTTTGCTATGTTGTTGGTGATTGAGTTTCCTACACATAGTATACAACTAATAGGTACATTTATAATTGGTGTTTGTATTGTTGTTACGAATTGAGGACAAACTAAGTATGCGTGAATTGGAACACTCAACATATTATATCACAAAGAGACGGTAATTTTAGAAACTTAATACAGACAACTGACATCTTCAGCCTTCCCGTGACTATGATCGCTGTGAAGTAAGTAATCGAAACGTCGCCTGGTAGTCAGTATGCAGTACTGAGGTGGGTGGTATCAACATTATATCAGCCGACAGACGCCCAATTTGGGCATAGGTACAACCCATGAGAAAACAATATAAGAAAAAAAAATTAACATATAAATGTAAAAACTCTTTAACACGAAAAAGTGTCCTTGGAATGGCCCCACACATTTATAACAAAATTCCTGCTATGTGGAAAGATCTGACAGTGATAAATTTTAAATGTAAATTAAAATCATTTCTGATACAGAAGTGCTATTATTCAATTAATCAATTCTTAAACGATGCGGAATTTTGAGGCAAATGTGATTTTATTTTTATTTTATTTGTTTGTTTTACAATATACCTACATAAAGTATAATTTGAATAATTATAGTGCGTGCATAATTATATAATTTCTCTATTGACATGTTTAATGATATTGACTTTCCAGTTTTTTTTTCTTTTTTTCTTTGATACTGACATTATTGATATTATTGACATGCTTAACCATATTGACATCTTTTGGATTTTGATTGTTATTAATTTAGGATGATTTCCGTAAAAATTGTGTGCCTTTTTGTGACATATATACAAGTAATTATATAACTTATTAATTGACATGCTTAATGATATTGTGATTTTTAGTTTTGATACTGACTATTTTGATATTCTTAATTATATTGACATTTTTTGGATTTTAATAGTTATTAATTTAGGATGATTTATGTAAAATTTGTATGCCTGTAGGGCGAAACATAGTGATACTAGCCATAAACATTTAAAAGCTTTTTGTACCTATGTTATGACAAATAAATGATTATGATTATGATTATGATAGGCCTCTCCCAAGGATCTCCAAGTCAATCGGTCCTGAGCTGCCCGCATCCATCGGCTTCCCGCGACCCTCACCAGATCGTTGGTCCACCTTGTAGGGGCCTACCAACGCTGCGTCTCCTGGTACGCGGCCGCCACTCGAGGGCCTCTCCGCCCCAATGGCCGTCAGCCTTGCAATGTGGCCTGCCCACTGCCACTTTCGGCTATGTCAGCGACCTTAATTCTCTTGCGGATCTCATCGTTGAAACACACTGCCTTTTCACGCCTCTTTTGAATGAACAAATGTTATAGAAAGGATGGAACACGTGAGCTGGCAAAGAATTTCAAGTTATGGAAGTACGGCAAAGAAACTATTTACTAAATTTCTTTGTGCGTGATGTTGAGGTGGAGACAATGCATTGACTCCGAAGTCCGGCACGCGTGTTCCTGAGTAGGATGGGGAAGGTGGATGTAACTGTGCCTAGGTACGCAGGGCGAGCTTAAATCGAGGAGTCCAACTACCTTAAACTAAAATAAAACTAAATAGGATGAGCGCGTCGCTAACAGTGGAATAAGGTCAAAAAGCTCTTCAGAGCACTCTTCTTGATATAGATAGAAGGCGCTAAGCGGTGCAATATCTGCTGCCGTTTTTAACCAATTTGTCAGTTATCACGACGACGAACGTATACGTTGCAATTCAATGGAAACATACACCGAGCTTCCGTGAGACTGATTTGATTTCGATTTTGATGTCATCATCACCAGCCTATATACTTCCCACTGCTGGGCCCAGGCCTTCCTACATGGAAGAAACACATGAGGAGTTTGAGCCATAACACCACCATGCTGGCCCAACGCGGGTTGGTGGGTTAAAGCGGTTGCAGTAACAACCGGGACCAACGGCTTAACGTGCCTTCCGAAGTACAGAGAAGTTCAAGATTATAAATTTGACTGACCCATCCAGGGACCGACCATGGCGAAAGTTGCTTTGTTTTCGTGATCAAAACCAGAGCGCTCAAACCACTACGCCACCGAGCTTTTGATGTAGTTCCTGGGATTCAGATCGCAGCATATCTTACTAGGTGGTAGGCCATTCTTATTTAAGCCGTGAAACAGTATAATTACTGGGCATAGAAGGCATTTCATCTTAGGCCTCAGGATAACAACGCACCTGCAAAATCAAGTGATTTTTCCTTGTTATTGCAGGTGTCTATTGGCGGCGGTAACCGCTTACCAGCAGGTGGGCCGTCAGCTTGTTTGTCATCTAGTTGCATAAAAAAAAAATCTCCACACCAAGCAAGTTTAGGGAATAAAATTATTTGAAATCAAAATAGTTTACAACTATAATTATAACATATTTATCTAAATTCTCAATACAATTATGAATAGTTTCAATAGTTCCATTGTAGCGTAACCACAAACCGTTCGTATTGTAAACAGAAAGCAATGGAATTTTCACCTAAACTAGTTCGGTTTAAGTCCAATATTGTACAAGCACACACAAATAGACTGTAAACTTTTGGTGGTATCCGAACAGACAAAATACAGCTTACATCTCGATCTGATAGGATTAAGAGCTTTGGTCACATTTGCGGGATTCCGTATAAATGGTTTTCCATAATTTTAAATTGGGTGCAGTATTTTTTATTCAGGAAACCAATTTGCAATAAACTGTTTTATATTTCAACATCGTGGTAAGAGAACCCGATATAGAATTGTAGAGTTCTGATAAAATCATGATTTCTGGGTCCTTAATACTAGAAATACAGCGTATAGTTGTTATAGCGAGAAATTGGTTGGCGAAAAAAGTCGAAATGTAGCATTATTTTTTTAACATTAAAATAAATGTCTGAATATTGATTTTTCTGGTTCAATCCGGGTGAATACCCTAAATATCTGAGCAAGCAGGCGTTTGGGATGATCTTGTAAATTTCTGTCTGTATGTCCATAGTTTAATTTCTTTTCATACTTTATTATTATACTGTTTATTTCGAACAACAAATGTTTGGTTCGTATTGGTTTAGTATAATTGAAAACAAGAAAATTATTTTTTTAAATTTTTAAATTGCAAATGCTAAAAATAATCTCAGTTTATCACCCTCCGTACAATGTACCTCCAGATAGGAGAAGTATACCTGTCAGCCACCGTCTGTTGGACGCTGTTGTGACCGCCAAGCAATCTGTTAATCAGCGATGCTGTTTCTTTACACATGATGGCGTGGTAATGTGTAACCTGCTAGGTGTGCCTACTAAGTGGTAGGCCCGTATGTAGGGTCGTCTGGGTAGGTACCACCGCCTTTCTTATTACAGCCGTGAAACAGTTCGCTGTGTTTCGGATTAAAGGGAAAGGTAGCCAGTGTAATTACTGGGCATGGACGGCATTTCATCTTAGGCCTCAGGATGACAACGCACTTGCAATATCAAGTGATTTGGCCTTGTTATTGCAGGTGTCTATAGGCGGCGGTAACCACCAGACGGCATACGTCAGCTTCTTTGTTTACTTATTGCATATAAAAAGTCGGATATTCCACAAATATCCCTAACGCGCTACAGTAAGGCGGCAGTCCCAACAACACCCTGAAGGTTTATACTGTAAGCGTTAAGTTTCAAAGCGTTTTAATAATGTATTCTACAATACACTAACACCTTTAGCTGGCCCAAATAAAGCATAGAGACGTAATGGATACAACTGGTAGATTACAAAGAATTATATATCAGACTAGCTTTTGCCCGCGGCTCCACCCGATTATCGCTCCAAAAGTATTCCATATTTTTCCCAGGGTTTCAAACTATCTCTGTACTAAATTTAATCAAAATCGATTCAGTGCTTAAGGCGTGAAAGGGTAACAAACAAACAAAATAACTCTCGCATTTATGTTAAAAATACCAAAGTTCAAATGTTTGTTACTCAATAACGCCAGAACAGCTGAAATTATCTGGATGAAATGTGGCTTAGAGATAGATGTTAATCCGGATTTAAAAATCTAATACTTTCATCCCGGAAAATGTACGGTTCTCGTGGGATAGAACCGACATTCACGCGGGTGGATAAATATTAGAAACACTCTAAATAAACATAAAACCATCAAACTCCTGAAATACCTACCTAAGCGTCATACAAACCCGGGACACAGATTAAAGCTTTAAAATGAAATCTGTATCGATGTAGAGACGGAATCTAATCCGATTTGTAGACTAAAATCATTGATTCAGCGCTTCACGGTAAGCCGGGACTGAAAGGAGCGTCGGTAAATAGCACTTAAGCTTGTTTTTCAAACAAAGAGGTTACACACTGCAGCACAAGCTGTGTTAGCCTGTCCAATTAGCAATTACACAGCTTAGCTGCAGAAACATCCAGAAAGAACACACAAATCGCGACAGTAACTAGACGAAACGATTAAACGTCAATAAAGATGATTTTTTTTATACAACTAGTGATAAGCAAGCTGATGGCGCAGTGGGTGGAAAAAATTACCGAATTTCAAACCAAAGAATTTCAAACTAGCATATTGTGGTAAGGAAAGCGCTGTGGGGTAAATACGAAGGCTAGTTTCCGTTTTAAATGTCGTCCCAAAACTCTATTCAATGTCATGTGACCGCCGCAAATACTGATAAAGCGTTTGTTGCTAACAACAAGTGACGTCATACCTACTTTGAAATTGGTGTTCGCTGTCACGTGAGCTAAAAGAGCGATTTAATTGCATTTTGTTTAATAAATGTCATATAAATTTCGTATTAGTATAGACACTACGAATGCCGTCTCTATTACAAGCGAAGTAAGGGCGGTCTCAATGTCAAACTGTTACGTTTGATGTGCTGCCGACAGTACAATAAACTATTGTTTTTTAGCATTTATATTATTAAAAGTAGCACTACGCGTCTAATTTATATATTAATTTGAATAGAGTCAACATCCCTATTGGCCTATTCTCCCCTACATTAATATTATTATTGCGCAATTTCTACCAGTAGTACCTACTGAAAGTTTCCAGTAGTAGATCTAAGTAGAAATTTTTCATGTATACAAGTAGATCTAAGTGGATTTTCATTCAGCTCATCCGTACCAGATACTTTGGTAGGAATAGGTGATCAGTGGGCCAATTCTGCTATTTATTTTCCTAAACGGTTCGGCAGCGGTTCGGTATCGTTACTAATCCGGTTGTAATACAAAAAGGTAGCATTGCATAAAAAGCTGGAACGCTAAAGAAACGCTCTCGGTTGGTTCAACTTCAGCTGGATAATCGTTAACAATATTGCAAAAATCTAATATAGTTTAGCTTAGTGAGTTGACAGTTATGTTTTGACATTGGGCCTAATTCTGGGAACACACTTTAATTCTAAATTTAAGTACAGAATATCTCTTTCTCGCAATAAGTAATAGGAAAAAGATAGCAAGAATCTGTTTAGAGCTGTCACTTAAATTTAGATAGATTTCAAAGAAACCATAGACAATTTTAGACGGCATGTACGGAGGTGCCTCCTAAACACTGCATTTTAGCACGTTCAATAAGGTCGAAAATTGAACGCACCTTTCTAAATGTCAATTTATATGACAGCCATCCTTTTCTTTTTCATTTTGAGAGAAAGAAATAGACTGAACTTAAATTTAAACTTAGCATGTGTTCGCCAGAATTAGGGCCATTTTAACCAAATGTTGTTGTCGGCTGACTGTGAAATCGACAGGTTGTGCGCGTCCACAGCCATCTGACAGCATCCATTTTGTTTTATCGGGCCGGCGTCCACGTTTTCTTCGGAAAACGAATTCGTCTTGCCCAATCACCGTACAACGTTGCCGCAAGTTATTTGCACATTAATTTACTTGACATTGGTAAAATTCGTAATATCAAGAAGCCATTATAGGTATATAAAGAAGAAGAAGAAGTATCAATGCGTTTCGGCAGCTACATTTTGCAGAATACAAAACAAAGATTGAACCGAACGGTTTGCGTTACGTGTTTGTTAGTAGATTACCAAACTGAAGCCTTTCGGCTACATTTCGGTTGCGCTGAGTCAGCAGAATACAAAAACGTTGTAACTAAAGCGTTTCAGATTCGTTTCAGATTAATATAAAATGTCAGAATGGAGGGGCAAGTCTGCTTAGCAACTGCGCCTCAATCGCGTTGACTGTGTTAGGCCGAGGGACCTTTAAAAATTGTGTGTAGAAGAACAGCTATTTTTCATTGTTTTTTTTTAATTCATTCTCCCTGTAATGGGGAGGCAAGGGGTACTAATGCCCATACAGTCATGTCTTCAGTATTTGTTATTTCTTCATTTATTACATTAAAATGCTGGCGTAAAACATTTTAATGCATCTTGGGAGTATTTGACACGAAATATATGATGACAGTTTCCATATGTATTTTAAGGTCAGAAATATGTATTAATTCTAGTTGTGACACTGAATAAACTATTTCTATTCTATTCTATTCTATATGATGCTTCTTATTTTCATTGTTTTACAACACCAAAGTAGGCTCCACAGATACAAAATTATATTATGATAAGTAGGTGCCACGTCCCTTTGTAAGGGTGACAGATAGCTCTTCCACGAGACAATGGACTCTGCACCCATTGCACGCTTCTTTGTGCTGAGGTATCAGGAACATCAGGACACCATAAATTGCTATCGGATTTTCTTAACTTTTACGGCTAATGTTATGAAGAATTACTTATTAGAAATTCTGTCGAATTTTGAACGTGAAATTGTGGAAGCTTATTTTTTTAAAATTTAAGTGTCCGTGACTGCTTTTTAATGTAATGGTAAAATAATATTTTGGTAAGACTGTCCTACTGAAAGCTAAAATTGTTTTTGCGTTTTTGCATAACAATAACCGTTTGTATATCTCACAATATTTATATACTTACGTGCGTACGTATGTGAGTAAGTGCGTGTGTGCGTGAGTGGGTGTGTGCATATGCTTGTATGATGAGTTCGATCATTAGTTCACGAGTCGTGGACGTTTATATGTCTGTTTAGTAAATTTCTATTTATAACCTACATTTCTCCGTTAACCAGTATCATTAACACAAGCTCATTAATAAGCTTAATAAGAGCCATATAATAGGTGTGGGAGTATGTATATTATTATTATGAAAACAGAAGTTATTCTCGTAAAATAATGTCATCATTGAATTTACAAACCGGCTAATTAACATATTTTTAAAGTGGCTGAAAAACTTGAGTACACCATCCCTCTATGACCAGACGGGTTGTAGAATTATTTACCAACATAATGACCGAGCATGAAAGTTTAAAGACATTATGTAAATATCTTGCAAAATTAAGTTAATGGCAGCCATTAGTTTCAAGTTATAACAAAATATTTTCGTTTTTAATAAAACTTGTTCTCGGAAATATAAGCTGAATTTAACAATAATTAAATTTGGCACGTAACTTGTGCAGGGAAATCACCTTTTAAAAATGATGAAACAAAAAAAATTGACAAACTTTGTTCTCTTTAAAGTTCACATTATGATGGTGATTTTAATTTTGTTTATAAATGTTTTAAACAGTATAGCTACCATTGGAATTTTTGCCGGCATTGAAAGAAAGAAAAAGAAATGGGTGTAGTTTTGTGTTGTGAGTTTGTGTTGACGTGCAATTGGAAGATTATTGTAATATAAGTGAATTTGACGTGAAAGGCGTTGAGAATTTTATCGTGGTGGTCCACCTCATCAATGAAGCATCTCTTCCGAGATGCATTGTTATGTATTGCACCGCGCACTTTAATGCAATGTATATACTTAAAAACATGCCTGTATGCGCTTGCACTGAAAAAAAAATTTAGGCGAACAACTTCGGTCACAACATTTAGAACCAAAATATAACGAGATTTAATTAAATTTTATTTGATTAAACAAAACAGTGAATCATCTTTATGCAACTTTATTTTTAGCTAGGTGTTACCTTATGTTATCTAGTCACTTTTTTAGCTTAACTTAGTCAAAAGTATACTAAGTTGTAATTTTTTCAGTGTGATCCCTTTGCCGTCCATCCCTTGTCAGATGGCTGCTGGAAAATAAACCATAAAATACCTGCCTTAGAGTTGTTGCTGCTTTTGCCCACCTAGCCTATCTATATGCCCACTTCTGGGCACAGGCCTTCCTACATGGGGGAAAATTACTTTTAAGGAGTTTGGGCGGTAATATTAAAAAACAATTTTGCCAAAAAAATGCTTTGATAACGTAATCAAAAACAGACTGAAAAAAAAGGAAAAGCTGAGGACTCGATTCTCTATCGACGCGGTTCCCATTTTTTATTTTCATGAAACCTTGATTGATCTATACATGCTTTTGCCGGAACCCCATCTCGACGTAAAAAAAATAATAAGCAATAGTTCTTTTTTAAGCCCCAGTTGGTCATGAAAAGAAATACTTTATTTATAATAAAAAATCTTTTTTGGTCGTAATTAATGAATTTTGTAAGAATTCTACTTTTGTTCCAAGGAACCCTGGGGTGCCGTGGAAGGATCACAGGGGTTCCGATGGTTAAAGCGTATCGTGTTGGAAGTTCAACGGCTTGGAACTTTATTCCAGCATGAGATTTTCCTCCTTCAACACTAGATATATTTTAAATTAAAATACAATAAAATTAAGTTGTTTACTGCCAACCTGCGCCCGAAACCAATTTTGTGATATTTTAAATTTTACCGTATAACATATTATACACGAGATATAACGCGAGATCGAGTTTGTGAAATTAGAAAGTAAATTGGTTTATTAGAGGCCACCTTGGATAGCGAGGAGATTTTTCATTAAAATTATATAAAAGTGCAGAGAAAATATTTTCACTGTGTGTAGCTACCTTATACCTAGGTGTTGCGCCATGGAGACTAAATGAATGAAATAAATACCTACACTGAAGATACATTCACATGTTGTAGAAATAAAAAATCATACTACAACCCTGACTGAATGGGTTTGCATTCCCTTTAAGGAGAATAGAAAAAAAAATTAAGGTGTTTGGCGGGATTTTGTGGTGTCAGTCAAGATTTTTATTACAATAATTGAAAATTAACCGCCGCCGCCGCCTGACGACCGACTGGCCGAGAGGTCTGTACCCCAGGCTACTCGGTCAAGAGGTCCCGGGTTCGAAAGGAACAAATGTTTGTATGATTAGTACGATCATTTGTTCACGAGTCATGGATGTTTACATGTTTATTTAGTATATTTCTAATATTTATATACATATTGTTATCATTATTTCTCCGTTATCTAGTATCCATAACACAAGCTCTTAATGATGCTTAATTTGGGCTAGATAATAGGTGTGAGTGTACAAATATTATTATTAATTAAAAATTTTGTCGGAGCGAACTTTGTGTTAAAAAAGTGGTGTAAAACTAAAATATTATGAGAATAATAGTGATTATGGGGTGAAATACGATGAGAACTTTTTTTTGGTTATCCACCTCATCAAGTAGCACATAAAGTGACTGTCATCATATATTTCGCGTCAAATACTCCCAAGGAGCATTGAAATGTGTAATACCAGCATTTCAATGCAATAAACGAAGAAATAAAGAAATACTAAAGAGACTTTATGGCTGTATGGGCATTAGTTCCCTTTGCCTTCTCATTACAGGGAGAATGAATTTAAAAAAATATAATAAATCTATGGTTTTGAAATCGATATTTTGTGTGTGTTTTACATGTTTTACATTAATGGGTTACAATGACCATTTCATTACTTGTTATTTATTTCTCTAAATAAAGTCATCCGGTTTTTAATTATTTTATTTTATTCAACGGTACAGTCGGCAAGTTAATTCAACACAAACGGGCGGAATCCAATTAGTCTGGCCAGACCACGCGGCTTTTATTTAACATTATTGCACCGCGTTGGCGCTACTGAAAATATACTAGTGGTACAAGAAGAAATATTAAAGGAAAACGTTCCAAGTGGCACCGGGTTATTTTATCTGAATATATATATTATACACATAAAAATATGCTTCTACAGTCTTTTTTACATATTAAGACATCGTTGACATTTATGCATGCTATTTTCGATAAACAAAAATTAACTATCAAATAGCTAATTGATGTGTTATTGATAAGTCATTGTAAAATCAATTTATTATTTTCTCTAAATCTAAATAAAAACCTGTATTTACTAAATAATTTTTTTAAAAAAGAGTGACAATTACTTGTTTCAAAATACGCAATGTGTGGAACGGAATTTATTTTTTATTAGGGATTGAAAATAATAATCGAACGCAGTCGGTTCCTACTAAATAATCGATTGGGTTTTATTAGAGGATCGAACTATCAAAATTGAACTGTCAAAGGCTCATGATCCTTAGTTACTACTACTCGGCCAGTGGTCTCAGGATCGAGTCCCGGCCAAGTCAGGTTTGTGTGATAAACACGAATATGTAAAATGAACTATCATCATCTTCACCAGCCTTTATACGTCCCACTGCAGGGCATAGGCCTACACGGGACAAACACATTAGGAGTTTGGGCCATAACACCACCACGCTGGCCCAATGCGGGTTGGACTAAATTGGTAAACAGATCTCAGTGTAGTGATGAGATCACCAAAAAACTTAAATATTGCTCACCAAAATCCTAAATTACCTAAACCATTTTATTAATTGGCTTCTTAGATTGGATAGGTTGGTGTAGAACCAGTTAAAACTCAGTCAAATCTGTTTTAAGTGACGAAAAGTTTGACAGAAAAACATTAAAGTAGCGCCCTTTGAGTATGAATCTTATCGATCGACAGAAATAGACATTAAAATTCAACTAAAACGATCCTACACACTTTAATTTTAAAATTAGAATTCGACGAACCGGTGCCAATATGAAACGTCAAAATCTTGGTTATCGAGAGACCCGTGCTCGCAGAGTTAAGGTCTATTCACACATATCAGTGAAGCCACAGTTCCGACACTACTGTGTCGCACAGTTCCGTATCAGTGCTTCAGTGTTGCGTCAGTGATTCAATTCACACATGTCAGTGCCTGCTCAGTTCACGGAGCTTCAGTGAAAACGTGTCCGTCGTCAATGGAGATTGTATTTCGTATCCATATACTTTGCATGAGATAAATCATACAAAACTCTATTTTCACGAACCAATTCTATTAATCACTCGTCCTCCAATGTGTTTTTGTTGATGCCGGCGTCCGTGATCTGTCCGTCCGGCAAAAAATACCGTTGTCGACGATCCCTTCCGTGCTTGCTGGTGCCGGCACGGACACTGAGAGCACTGTGCCGTCACTGACACGGACAAGTGGAGATATGTTCATAGATAATGTATGAAATAATATTTCGCACTGTGCCGGTACTGTCACGGAACTGTGCCGGAACTGTGGCTTCACTGATATGTGTGAATAGACCTTTAACTTCTCACCCCCTTTTCACATCTCCTAGTGTCAAACTCGTCAATTTTTACGGTCAAAGTTCAACAAACTCAAATTTCATTTTGATTTGGTTTTTATATTGTTTCTAGGTCTTTAAAAAGTTGTTGGGTTCAGATTGAATTTTGACTTGAAAAATTCTAAATTTAAAGTTTGCTTGACGAAAGTAGTCAAAACACTTTTAGACCAAAGCCTGCAGTCAAAATTAGCTACATACATTGGTATAATTATTATCCTCTATGGTACACACTTTTGATTAATTTTATCAGTGAAAAGTAGTTTTTCGTCAGTCGAAAATAATTTTGACCTGAACATAATATTCTAACTACAACATAATAATACAAGCAAACCATGACAACATACATATGCCCTTACAGAATTTAAACCTGGACCCTCTGGCTTAATATACATGAGTTATTGACCACTAAACCTCAAGGTTTGATTGGAAAAACTGTAATAAATATTATCTTCTTATTGCCTTTAAAAGACAAACTGCAAAGAACTAAGTAACTCTAGAATTGAAAAGCTTTTAAAATAAATTGAAAATCTCGACTTAATGAAGAAAAATATGAAAAAACTATAGGAGTTGATCCGCAAAAAGTTAGGCTATAACGTTTTACAAAGTGGCGCTCGAAAGTTGGCGAAAGTTTCAGCGATATTGCACGGAATGAGACGCGGTGTAAGCCACGAGACGTGGCGAGTCTGGGCTTTGGAAAACGGCGGTTGTATTAATAATAGATAAGTACCAGATGAAAAAGGAATAATTTGGCAAACTCCAACGAGGTATTAGAATCACACGAACAGTGATCGCATTTTCTTAATTGAAGCTGCATAACACTGATGGTCGAGTTTTCAGCTTAGGCATCTAGCTCGGAGCGCTGTGGAATGACTCAAAGTAAAAATTCTTATTGTTTCTGCTACGGATCTTATGGGTGAGTTTTTAAATTCTTAACGGGGTAGTTCTTGGCCTTTCATCTCACCTGATGATAAGTGATGATAAGTCCGAAGATGGATGCGAGATATTCATATTAATTTATTTGCAATAAGTAGGGAGTACAGAGATGTCATTTACACCTATTTAGCTATAACAATAACATGCAAATTTAGCGCGCAGAACTTATTTAATATTCCAAATAATACAATTAAAAGCATACATTAATACATACATTAATAATACATTTCAAATCGTCATGCACAAAAATAATAATGACCGATATACGTTTCTCATTTACCATAATCCATAAACTCCTTAATGCTATAAAAAGTATTCTCTAATAACCATTTCCGAAACAATTTTTTGAATTTATTATATGGGAGTTGTTTTATTTCTTCTGGTATTTTATTGTAAATTTTTATTTATACCATTGCCGGTGCGTTTGATTGGAAACGTTTAGTTTTTGGTATTGTATCTTCGATTATTTTATCACCATGTCTCACAGAGAAACTAGCTATCTTACCTCCAACTACAGAAGCACAAAAATGCTGTCAACATTACCGTTATCGCGGCAGACTTAAGTGGGATGGTGGTAGCTAGCCAGGCGCACGTAAAAACCTCTACCGCCAACAAAACCGACCCGACCGTTATTCATTTAAAACAGGATGAAAGGGCGCTTTCCAGCTTTCTTTTATCGCGCTTTTTCATTTATGCTATATTTAGATTTTGCTCATACCTTGCACTATACACCAAAGAAGAGAGCAGTCGTGAAAACCCCTTAGCACCACGAAACACGTGACAAGTATCTTATATGGCTATTTAGCTGAGGCGGCGCGTCTGACCCCTATATTGTAGGCAATTATTGCTGGCGCGAAAATTGTTGTGGTTATTGAGAATTTACCCGGTAATTGGCTTGTAATGAAGACAGTGAGAAAGTATCGGTTTATTATTATGAATGCTTATTTCGTGGGCGGCGTAACAAATCGTGTGAGAATTATATTATTATTATCTTACCTACATATTTTTTCTGAAAGGTCTAAGCTTATTATACCACACATGATACGAAGTTATGATTTCTGTCGTCATCATCAGGCTAGATACGTCTCCATCTACCATTTATTGAGGAGTCGTTGTGTCAGCTTTATCAAGATGTAAAATCCAGATTTCACGGGCAACGCGACTTGTGAGTGAAAAAGTAGAAGGCAGTAATTACGAACGCAGGGTAACTTCAAACGAGTCGGCTTATAATATATTCGAAAAGGACAAAAAAAATTGCTACTGCCGGCCATTGTCTATGAGCATAGAATACGTAATAAACAGAGTTTGAATAGTCACTCTCCAACTCGCACCAATCTTAATTTCCGCATACCCGTCGTCGATACGAGAGCGTCGACGAAGTGTCCCGTCGCAGGCGTGTTTCTATTATATATAAATAAAATAACTTATCAAATAATATTATTAAATACTTATGGTTCTATTTTATCGTGGGCGACCTTGGCGCGTCCTTTAGAATCGAAATGCCTCTAATTCGTCCCACCTCTCTGGGCTAGTCCGCTACGCTTCATCTAGATTAAATCTGTGTGCTAGTTCGCCTAAATCCAAATGTAAAAAGGTACATAATTTAACAAGAAACCCTTCTCAGTCACGGAACGTCACGCCGTCTTTACGACATACAGAAATAAGGTTGGAGTAACGCACTCACATCGTCAGTCTAAATTTCAGTGAATTTCTAGCGCAGATCTCGTAATTAGCTCGCATAAATAATCTCTTTGCCGTGTCTCTGAGCTAGACGTTGTCAAAATGTCTCATCCATCACGGTGTGATTAATTTATAACCCTCGACAGGACTGGTGATACGGGCAAGTTTAGAAACACACTGATTTATTGATTCTGTTTAGGTGTCCTTTTTGAATTTGGTAGAGCTATAATCACTTTTAGACTGATTAGTGAAACAGTTATTGCCATGATTACGGAACAGTTTTCCAGACCCTTTGAATAATGGAATACAATAAACTGAGCAACTAAAAAGTTAGCGACTAAAAATTTATTTTGGTCGACTAATCAACGATTTGTCAAGGTAATCAAGGTTTAATCAAGGTTAGGTTAGTATGATGCCTAGTTAAATACAAGCCTATTGTGTTTTGTCTATGAATCCAATCTCCTGTTGATTCTCTTTGGAGTATATTTGATTTTGGACTACCATGATGCTCCATGGAACCAATAACAAACTATTTGTTTATTTAAGGAAAACTAATTATTGCATATGCAAGATTCGAGTGTAAGAGAACTGGTGAAGGTTGCAGGTAGCCGCTGGATCCTTGCAGCACGGCACTAATCGTTGTAAAACTTATTAGGGGAGGCATTTGTTCAGTAGTGGTCTTTCGTCATAAATAATGAGGATGATGAATGACTACATAAGCAAGATACAAATTCAAATCAATTTAATAAAACTAATACCAACAATTATACTAGAGTCGTTGTAGCAGCCATTGGAGGAGACTTGGGAGAAGTAACGTTTGGTGGTAAGGGAGGGTCCAAAAAGAAATGAAGCACTGAAATACGTCACTTCATGGTATATTAATGATTAAAAATAAAGGCGGGAAAAAGCACCTTTCGGGCCGGCAAGGTGGAGGCGGCTAGAGCAGTGTCAGAACTGCACTAGCTGTCGTCGCATATGGACTCTTCTTACCGCTTTACATCAGGTGGTGTGACGTCATTTGTCGTGCTTTGTATATATAAAAAAGGCACACTGTAACAAGATAAATAAACTAAAAACTGAAATACTAAATTAGGCTTATAAAAATAAGGCACTTACAAAAGTGCCTTGGAATTGAGCCTGGACAAATTTTAAATTAAATTTCCAATCCGGAATGTTACATTGTTAGGATAATAATATATACTGAGGGCGTCGAGAGCGAGACATTGGTAAAAATAGAAATACGTCTCCTCTCACGGTCAGCAATAATAATGATTTTGAAAGATAAAACCGAATCAAGCGCCAAAGCATGAATTTGAATTTTGAATTTATATTGCTTTAAATTTGGAAGGAGCAACGAGGTGCTATAACATCGCAATGTTATAGTACCACGTTACAACCCTATGCATTGCTTATAGTTTTTTCTGTTTTCCGTTAAACGCTAACGAGTAGAAAAATTGAATATAGTATTTTCTCGAGCATTAGGTACACATTTAAAATAAAACCAATTTCAACCAACGATAAACGTCGGTTGTATAATAACAATGTAACATCTAATTAAACGCGAGTTAAATCGGGTAAATTGGCTTTATTTCAAAATTAAATATATTTTAAACATTTCTTAAAATGTTAAAATGGAACTTAAGAAAGCACCTTATGAAACTTTCCTACTATTACTTAGCTCGTTCAAGAAACTCTAGCTACAAGGAAATTGTTCATGGTAAAACAGAAATTCAGTGTAGCTAGAACTATTTTACTTGATTGAGAGCTATTTCAATGAATTGCAGATTGCAGCCATTTCTAGAAGCACAGCGAAATTAGGTTCGTTGTAAATAATGGGGCAACTGTTTGCTATTCACTTTCATAGCACGCACTTATCAAGCACTTATAATAAATATTTTTTACACGATAAGTAGTCCAAAAGACGAGTGCAGTGTTTTCCTGGTTTGTTGTTTAATTCGTAATTCGACATAACTGCTAAATACCTTACTTATAGTTATTTATAGGGTATCGCTAGAATCCTTAGATACATCATTCAGAGTGAGGAAATTAATATATATATATATATATATATATATATATATATATACAGGGTGGCACATTTAGATCGGTCAGTATGAGAAGGTCTCAAACTATAAGATATACGAAAATCTCTTCTTAGGAACATGCCATCGATTTTAGTAATAAGAAAACTGCATTCATACATTTAAAAAAAACGTGTACTCAGCTCGGGAACCGAACCCGGCTTTCTATCAGATCGTTTTCTACACCACTTACTAACTTTGACAGGTCCGAATTTGAAAATTGGTGTAGGTACTGTCACTTCGGAGACATTCCCATAACATACTAACCAAAATGTCTGCGAGATGCTTAATTTTTCAGAAACTTACAGCAGACAGCGCGTTTGGGCTCTTATGAATGGTCTCAATAAGATAGTGTTAAGCCGGATTTACATTTATCTGACGCTTTCTGACATGACGCGTTTTACATTAATCTGTCGTATCTGACGACACGTCACGACAGATTAAAGTAAATCTAACCATAGTAATGATATGAAACCGATTCCGTTCTGACGTGTCATGTCAGAAGGCGTCAGATAAAATGTAAATCCGGCTTTAGATAGATGATTAATGAGGCCGGGGGCTACTCAAAGTTTTTTATTTAGTTTGCCATCTACGTAGTTTGCTACATTGATTTAACATAATGCTTTGATGCGTTTAAAAAATATAAAACCTTCCGCTTAAAAAGTATTAAATCAATATTATTAATTGGTTTCAGGTAACTGACTATTTCTGATAGCACATATTCCCGATTATGTGAGTAACAAGTACGGTAAGTAAAATCTTTAGTCACAAGATGGATCATTCATTTGCCTCTTTCGTTTTAAGGAGCTAGTTTTGTAACAGGATGGCCTTTTACAAAACTAGCTCCTTAATACGAAAGAGGCAAATGAAGCATAGGATTCTGACAGTTTTTATGGTAATCGCTTACGACACGACATCACCGCGCGCGTCGCGCGTCTTACGTCTTGGGTCTCGGCAACCACTGCGTCATGACGACGAGGGAGGCCGACGTCATGACAGGGCGCAGTGGTTGCCGAAACGCAAGGCGTAGGAACCGCGCGCAGTCATGTGTAAGGCCTAAGTGCCTTAGAGTAGGGCGGACCGTTCGCTTCATCAAACAGTAAAAATAGCAAAGGTTGCTTGGTAATTAAATAGTGGTAGTATTGAATTCTAGTATAATACAGTACAGTCAATACTAAACATAACCCTTACTTCGTTCGCAATAGGGGTGGCTATTGTAGTGCAACTTTAATGTGCTGCCATAAATAAATAAATAAAAACAGGAACTTTTTCTAGTTATGATATTTTATTAAGAATATTTAATAATGTTCAAAACAAAATTCAGAATATTTTACAAGCTCAAGTAGCCATAAAATATTATTAAATTAACCGCGTGCACCTGTTGTAGCTCGTTGTAAACCGGCCTTCAGCGTGCGCCTGTTATCGCTCGTTGTAAACCGGCCTTCTGTAGATGTTTATTTTGTGTTTTTGCCGATACAGTAAAAATATTGGCAAAAATCATTCATCTTGACGTTAAGCTCCGGGCCACGTCTGTCTTCCTCGGCCTTCTGTGAGGACCTACGCAGTGTATTTTTTACTTTGGTGGGTCTTTCCTTTGTTTTTTTTTACTTTCAGTGAAATTTTGACTCAGCTTGATAAAAACACAAAGAGCCTTCTCAACCTTTTACGCTTCAGTAATCAATTAAATAACGTTACAAATATTTGATTATTGTAAATGTACCTACTTGCAATTACGGTTTAATGATTTTTGTTTTATATTATCAAATAGCATGTACCTACTTATGGCAATTATAAACCGTTTGTGTCTGCGAATCTGTGGCTTGACAGGTGAATTCTTACCAACAAAATAGATGATAATGATATACGGAACCGAGACGTTGCTGCTTATAATAGGCATATTATGAAGTCTTAAAGTCACACAAAGGGCAATGGAGAGGGCTATGCTTAGTGTTTCTCTGCGTGATCGAATCAGAAATGATGAGATCCGCATTCGAAAGGGCGCTGACGTAGCCTAAATAATTGCGAGCCCCAAGTGGCAGTGGGCAGGCCACATTGCAAAGAGGACTGATGGCCGTTGGGGCGGACTAAATAATTATTAATAATAATATGTAAATGTCGCAGCCGTCTGGTTAAATCAGCCGCTTAACTGGACGCCTAGCCCGTCGATTGAACGCCGGCATTCAATCAAACGGCTGAAGTACAACTAGCCAAGTCATTGAGCGCAACTTTTAACCGTAGATGGCTGAACGTCATGTCAGCCGTCTGGTTTAAATTAGCCATTCAATTGGACGCTTATGCGGGGGGTGTCTTTTAGAATCGAAATCGAAAAGCTTTTGTGTGACTGTTTGAGAGATTGGTAGGTTCAACGTTATTTTTTTTATGTCAGTAGAACCAAAACGATGTCGGTTATAAATGGTCATAAAAAAATAACCTTGACCCTACCAATCAAACCAAAACTTTTCAATACAATCTATTCAATAATACAAACATTTGCTCCCACCGGGATTCGAACCCGGGACCCCTGACCAAGTAGCCTGTACAGCAAGGGGCACATACCACTCAGCCAGTTGTTCGTCAACATGTCGCTTGCTCTTGATTATTACAGGGTAGGCAACGCCTGATTAGTGTCCGAGGTACGTTTAAAGACTTGGTAACCGCTCATCACCTGTTGAGACGTGCGCTCGTTTGCCACACTTGCTGTAAAAAAACGTTATAATCATAATCGTTTAGTGCTTAATTTTTTGTACGCATGTCTAAACCTTATTTGCTTGCAGGAACAATTAAACCATACTAATTCAGATAAGAACTTTTCATACGCATCACAGTTTCTAACGACACAAAATTTGAATAAGAGTTATCTTCGGGATACTTATTTACCATGTAATTTAATTGTTGGGAGTTCCCGATATTTCGGCGCAGCTGCATGCACAGATCACTAATATAGGTTGCATGCGCCTTGATCACGGGTATGCTGCTGAAGCTGCGGGTAGAAGTCATTTTTTTTCGATTTTCCCTATAAAGGGAAGGCAAAGGGAACTAATGCCCATACAGCCATGTCTCGAGTATTTCTTTATTTCTTCTTTTATTGCATTGATGTTGTTACACATTTCAATGCTCCTTGGGAGTATTTGACGCGAAATATATGATGACAGTTCCCATATGATGCTACTTGATGAGGTGGATAACCACAAAAAAATCTCATCGTCTTTCACACCATAATTACTATCATTCTAATAATCTTTTAGGGGTAGAAGTCAACTTCATTGCGGGCAGATATATCGATCTACCCTCTTTCGTTGACGCTTGCTACGATTGCTACAATTGGACTCAGTCTCACTACTTACACAAACTGGTTCCCGACATACAACACTCACAGTATCGACTCGCGGCACTGATACGCTTTTTTCCACACAAACGTAACACCGGACTCCAGACACTCGACAGTTGAAACCCGTCTTCTCGATTAAAATACTGTATTTCGTAATTTCTATCGCTGCACGAACCAAACGTGGTATGTAGTGGCGTTCTGTCGAAATTATCTGTGGGTTATAAAACTCAATCCAGTGATTTGGCTCTGACTCTAAGAGATGTTCTGCGCCGAAATATCGGGAACTCCCAACAATGAAATATCATTGTAAATATCCCTAATATAACACTTATCCAAATGTTAATAACAATGGAAGTATAAAGTGCGACACAAAATTTGTTGGCGACTGTCCGGAACAATCCGCAACATCTCGCGATATCTCAATATGATAATATTGTATTGCTCCAAATACCTCTTAATCTCCACAGAACACCGAAGCAACTTTGGTAATTTATGAAGTTGTTACACGAAGTTGCTTCGAAACTAATAAATAAAGACTGCCTTATTTGGAATTTCGGAGGAGGTCCCTTGTAAAATGTAAAGTTTAGCTGAGTCACTTAGCCGTGTTTGTAGTATAAAAGGTTTAGTCCATTTTCTGGAAGAAACATGAATACTTCTTTTGTGTAGCTAATATTTAGAATATTTTGGTGTAAGTGGCAATATTTTTCCATGTCTGGTTTGAATGTCATAAAGTTATAAAAAAACAAATTTTAAGTACATAAAAACGTATATTAAGTGTTGAAACCTTTGCTATAGATTCGATCATCTTTATATTAAAGCATAGGAGGAAATTTCTCAAAAGCGAGGTGATTGTCAATAGCATTGAACATAATCACTCTGATATTCAATGATGTTGCCAAGAAATTGAACAATTTAATTTGTCAACGTTGAAAAGCTAAAAATGTTTCTTGCGTCGTTTTATTAATAATAATGTGGTATATAACCACTTAAGACGGTAGCGATAGTTACCCAAAAGGAATATCACACGTCACGAAGTAGCTTAAGGCACCATATTAATAAGAGGTGTTTTTTTAAGAGGTATCAAATTCTGCTTTATCACAATGTATCATATCACTCGTTCTGGTACATCGCAATGCTTTTTATGCTGATATTATTATATTACTGATGCTCTTTTCAATAAATGGCTAATACGACTAGATGAAAAACAATGCGACCACCCACCTGGTTGAGGGGCTTTAAAGACACCTGCAATTACAAGGAAAAGATCACTTGGTATTGCAGGTGCGTTATCATCTGTGGCCCAAGATGAAATGCCTTTCATGCAATTATTACCCTGGTTACCTTTTCCTTCAATCCGGAAAGGCGGTGATACCTACCCAGACGACCCTACATACGGGCCTGCCACCTAGTAAAAATGTTTAAGTTATTTTAATGTAAATATCCCTTAAAGTTCCGTCTCTGTGCGGCTTTAGCCACTAGTTGAAAAGCGGCTTCGATTTACACCTGACAAAGGAACTTGATTTCAGAAAACAATTAGTTGGCTCGACCAAGCGAATTAGTTACCAACGTCTTTGGTAATTGGCAACAGCGAGAATTGTACAATTCACTAGTACAATAGACAATTTTCTCACGAGATGAGGTATTGTGGTTGACGAATATAAGCTATGTATACAGTGAGGTGGCGGCACGACAATAAATTAAAACATGGACTCTATTAGTTATTAGAAATGTTTTGCAACTTTCCAATACATTTCCATAAAATAATGCTGGCAATGTTAAATTAACATGGCCGGTAGTGGAAATGTTCTAGCTGGGCATAGTGCTATTTTTACTCGAACTTAAACCGCCTGACAGAGTTAGCACCTCCACATTACTGAAGATCGCAGCTAGACAACACCATCTAGTACTGTTCAAGGAGTCGGATATTTCGTCTGTACGTGGGTTAGCAATCTAAGTAGGTACTATTAATAGACATAATCATTTATTGCAATTATATAAATTCTATAACATCTCCGTAAACTGTTTTGCAAATATTTTACAGACAGATATTTATTAGTGGTAGAGATATCTCTACTGATTCCCACATAGTTCCCCAGTTCCACTTGTAGCCACTTGCGGTGGTTGTGTAATGTAAGGGCTGCATTTTTGAAGTGGAAACTGCATTCGCTAAAGCTAGCGCCGGTTTCAGCTGTTCACTGTTAATTTTATTTTCTATGCAAAGGAGATGTTATAGGTTTATATGGAGTCCCGTCTATGAGAATGGAAATAAATTTTTTTTTTTGTTGTTTTTCCGTACAATATTCTTTCTGATGATACAAATACAAATACAAAATACAAAATATTTTATTCATTCACTAAACCTCTTTGTTACAACATTTTGGTGACACACCTATTAAGTAAAAAATACCTGTATCAGGTAGTCACCGCCCTTTCAGACCGTGGTAGCTAACATAAGGTAAGTTAATAAACAAAAATACAAACAGATCTCGATTTCATATTTTTTTTTTTTACAAACTTGTATATGCTATTGTTAAAATTGAAACCAAATTAGGCAGTTAAACTTTTATACAAACTCAAATAATTTGTGTGTGTGTGTGTGTGTGGATGTGTGTGTGGGTAATGTATCATAAGTGATAGTTTTATAATCATCAATATAATGGCAACACTATAACCGCAAACTTCTATAATAATTTATAGGTACCACTAAAGATATACAAAAGAAAGCAAAAAACTTTGTTCTGTCTATTAGACTAAGTCCATAATTACATATCCTAGACTAAAAACGAACGTTTTTCCGAACGTTTTAAAAATATGGCCACAAATTATAGAGATTACCTATGTCCTAATATGGCCTCCTATATTGCCATATTTGGTTTTTTATGCATACCAACATATTTTTGTACGTGGTATAGCACGCAAAATAATTTGTAGTGGTTTAAATATATTAATTTATTATTTTCAGTTTCATTTTCATTCCTGCTTTGAAATTTTGACTGACTTCAAAAAAGGAGAAGGTTATCAAATTGCCTGTATGATGTTATTTTTTCTACCCTCAGAACGCAGTCATTTATAGACCGATCTGGAAAAATATTTTTTAGTTGAAATATATTCTTTAATTGGTCCCATATAACTTTTTTCAAAAAATCTTAGTTTGAGTTTTAAATTACAATAACTGCTAATAACTTATCAATGTAAGCGAAATTGCGGATTTATGCTTTCTTGATACTTTTCAGTGGTGCTCATGATAATTATTTTTGCGTTGGAATACTACCAGGTTGGTCCACCGTCACCCATCTGGCTTTGACCTTCGAAATTTATCACTAAAAATTGTGAAATAAAAAAAAAATGCGACTAAAACACTCAAGAGTAAAAAATAATTAAATTTAAGTAGGTATATATTTCATTAAAAGTTATTTTTTGGAGTTGTTATTTACTTTACTATATTTACTATAAGTTGTTATTTCCTATACTTTATTTTGTTTCTGGAAACAGCATATCACCAAATTTAAAAAATAGCAATCGTTTTTTTTTCCTTAAAAAATTTATCGTAAAATTTTGATATAACTAAACTAGCACAATTATTATTCACTTTTCATATAAGTTGTTACAGTCGATTGCATATCAAGCGTAACAGTTTGACCCTGAGACCGCCCTTACTGCATTCGTAATAGAGGCGGTTATCGTAGTGCAACCGATACACTTATGTGCTGTCTTATGTACCTAATTATTTTTAAATCGACCTAAATTTGAATGTGAATGTATCCGCAGAATGTTCGGCATGAGTTTACGATTGGCGTACCACGTAAAATTATAGTTTACGATGTTGAATTCTCAATAGTTCGTTAAAATAACTCGTGGTTGATTTTCATTATAACTTTTAGGTATCTGCATTGAACGAGAATTGGCACATACCTCCAGTAGCTGTAAAATTAATTATTCATTATTCAAAATATTCAACAAAATCGCAATTGTTTTTTTGAGTTTTTTGCCGACTCTTATCACTAAATGCTCCAAATTTCTAAACCACTTGGTACACAAAACAGCACATCAAGTGTAACAGTTGTAGTACGAAAGCCGCTTCTATTACGAACGCAGTAAGGGCTGTCTCAAGATCAAACTGTTACGTTTGATGTGCTGTCGAGTGTACAATAGATAATTATTATTGACCCTAACAAAACTTATAAAAGTGCACGTAGAATAAGCTATTTTGGATTTAATATTGTCTTAAGTATATTTTCGCGAGCACTACACATTTGAAATAAACCCACTTTACTGGATTTAACCCGCGTTTAATTAGATGTTACGTTATTATTATACACCCGACGTTTCGATCACCTTACAGCGATCGTGGTCACAGGAAGACTGAAGATGTCAGTTGTCTTTGATAAGTATATAGGTTAAGTACCATCACTTTGTTCTTAATTTTTGATTTAACATTATTATAAATGTTTGAAAAATTACTTAGTAATTAAAATTGAATAAAACTAGAAAAATTTCACGTCCTGAGGCAGGAATCGAACCCGCGACCTTTCGCAACCGATAACTTAACCGATACTTAACCGATTCGTTGGTATTTGTAAAAATACTCGTTTCGGATGTTGAAATAGAATATTTCGACATTGTAGGGTGGACGTTAGCTCATAAACGCAAATACAAGATAGACTAGAAGAATTTCACAGGGATATCCCAAGTCCTGGGTGGCTCAGTGGTCAGAGCAGTCGCCCGGATTGCGAAAGGTCGCGGGTTCGATTCCTGCCTCAGGACGTGAAATTTTTCTAGTTTTATTCAATTTTAATTACCATCACTTTGTGTTATATCGACCACGATCGCTGTAAAGTAAGCGAAACGTCGGATAAATAATAATGATGCAACATCTAATTAAACGCGAGTTAAATCAGGTAATGTGGTTTTATTTCAAATGTTATTAAGTATTTTCTTATTCATTACAATTTAAAACTTTATTGTGCATAATATTCAATAGTTTTATTTATATCATTAAGACTAGAAAGAAGAGAATGCGAAGCCATAATATCTCACAAATTACTAGTCATCAGCCATGTAAAAACCAAAGGTTATTTTGACAGGGTATCAACACAAAGGTTATTTTGACAGGGTACGGACACAAGTCCACTCCTTCCAGCACAACACTGCCTCAATAAGCTCTGGTGACATAACGCACCTCAAGAACACAACACTACCTTCAGCCAACTTATATAAATAAATGTAAACAAACCAAGTGTCATTTTGTATAAGTATGTCCCTTTCACTCGCTACCTTTCTTGCTCATCACTCATACAAAAATGACAGTGGTTTATTTTTATTCTTTATTTAAGTTGGCTGAGATATATACAGTATTATTTGGATGCGATTTTTTGTAAGCTACCCTAACAGACGCCCGCGATTCCACCCACGTGTATGGCGGTTATCGCTCCAAGAAGTATCCTTTGTTCTTCCCAGGCTCTCAAATTATCTAATCTTTCAACTAAATCGGTTCAGTGGTTGAGGAGTGAACGTGTAAGAAGCAAACAAACCCTCTTTCGCATTTATAATATTTTTAAGGAAAAGATTAAGCAGCGTTTCATATATTTTGCTGCCACTTGTCAATAGTTGCTAGTAGAGCCGATATACTGTACATGCCGCCTTATATACATCCCTATAAATCGCAAATGTGTGCCGAGAGTATAGCGTAATAAGTATATAAGACGCAGAGATAAGTGTTTAAATTATCTGTTTAATAAATATATTCTTGTGCCTTTTGATCTATGGCAGCCGTCGTCTTTAATTTTAGTGTGTGACAGGGTTAGAACATGTGCGTTTCCATTACACAACAATAATAAAACCGGATAAATTGATATTGGACACGTATTAATATTTCGTTCCTTACTAGCCCACCGCGGTGCTCACACAGATTGGATATGAAGGGACTTCACAAATTAACTATATTGCTTAATATTTTCTTAGCGGAAACCGTAAACCGGAAGCGTTTGAAAATTTTGATTTTTACAGGGATGAGTACATGGATGATGGCAAGAGATGAGTACTATAAATTGGCGTTAGAAGCATTTGAGTAGGCTACGGTAACCGCTTACCATCATAATATGCTTGTTGTATAAAAAAATGTAGCTCTGAAGTAAACGGTGTTTATTGACAGACAACAAAAAAATCTGTTACACACATTTGACTCACGTCATATTCAAGTTATTAAAGTGGTCAGGCTGTTCTTATTATATGAAAAACTAAGAAGGTTTAACCAAAAATCTTATTTGATGATCGTCATAATTATGTCAACTACGAAGATAAAAAAGATAATTGAGTATTTAAAAAAAGCATTTTATAGTCTACTGTTATATATAATTAATATCCTCAGCCTCAGTTTATATTGAAGCTCATCATTAGAAGCCCTTATGCACCAATTATTATTTTGTTACTAAGCTTCAACTAAACACTCACTGCACGACGCGATTTAAACCCTTCAACATTTCCTTCCTATTGTATTTCCTAAAAAATAGCACTCCGTCTGCTATAAATGACGTGATATTACACGGACGTTTACAAGTGACGTTATATTACTCGGACTGTTATAAGTGTCATGACAATGGAAACATACGTCGCTATTCTACTGTGTAACTTGATATTAATACCATTACGCTAGTTGGTTCAGCGCCAAGTAAAAGCGCGCTGTGATGTGATCTATTTCACTTTAGTGAGATTGAGTGACAGTTTGCACGTTGGTTATTGTATTATTTTTGTCGCTTATTTTATATCTGCTTGGTTTACAGTGTAATACATGGTATAAATAATGATAACATTTTACTGACAAAAATTACGGATTGATGATTACAATAGAGTCCATAGTAAGTGATGAAAATCGTAATTGATGAGAAATAGCCTCTTTAGGGTTCCGTACCCAAAGGGTAAAAAAGGACCCTAATATTACCTAGACTCTGTCCGTCCGTCTGTCATCAGACTGTGTCTCATGAACCGTGATAGTTAGACAGTTAAAATTTTCACAGATGATGTATTTTTGTTGCCGCTATAACAACAAATACTAATATACAGAAAAAGCTCCCATACAACAAACGTGATTTTTTTGTTTGTTTTTGCTCTACGGCAAAAACCACAAAAAAAAAATCAACAAGCAATTTTGTTTGTTGATAACGGCAACAGGAAGACCCTTGTTTATAGATAATGGCGAGGACCCCTTCGTGCGCGACTCCCACTCGCACTTGGCCGGTTTTTTTTGTTTAGTTGTACCCTTTTCTTCGTCTTTCGTACTGGCGGTTTCCGTAAATCAACGACTGTTTCGCCTGTTTTACATTGGAGGGTGTGGCTGGTTCACTCCAACCATCCCAGCTCCCCCAGGCAGGCACCCAGCGCTTTGATGACGCCAAACACCTCCTGGAAGCTACCCGGAGATTCCAGGGAGCAAGCTCGGTAGTTTGCCACTCTACTGCTTTGCACAAAGGACTGTCCGTGACCCCTAAATTGAAAAGATGCCTGTTAAAATTGCTGTGACCGGAAAGTAAGCCCGTTTTTTTTGACGAAGACTAGGTCTACTTCGCTGCAGTAGGATTTTTAAGAGTTTAGGCTTGATTCGGGGTAGTGTGAGCCTAGCCTGTCTGCAGCTCTCCAAATTGTTCCAGAGTTGTTTACGTAAATATTTGGTGAGTTCACTAAGTCTACCCTTGAACGCTTGTTTCACCCTCTTTCTGGATTGCACTTTGTCCAGGGCCGCACTGTTCATATTCGTAGATATAATTACAGGTACCTACATGGTTTTCTTGAAACGTTTTGAGAAATTCTTGAACAATCAGATTATATTCCCTAGTGCGATATATAAAAACAAACGTTTTAATTATTGTGAGCAAGTATTTGAATTTTGTAGCAGTTTCAGTAGAAGAAATTAGGTAAATTAAAACAATTGCGACCGCTGAAGCGCGTCCAATCCGGTAGAAATGGACTCAAGAAAAATTTGCATGAAAAATTAGAAAATTTGTGATGTTTGTTTTCGACAAATTACCATTTTGAAATAATACTTTTCTTAATGGTTGAAGCTAAGGGTATTATACAGCCGCGATTCATAAATGCTAACCAAATATATGGGAGTTAAAATAGCTCGCTCAAATTTTGACAAATTGTCATTTGGCCATAAAAACTTTTGAATTTGCCAAAACTTAGAGCCACTTTAAAAAGCGTTCAAGTATTTGACCGTTAACATTCGAAAAATGAAACCTAGATGTAGATGTATATAGTATTGTCTAATATTTTCCCCCGAGCTCCGAAATAAAACCACTGTACCGGACTTAACTCGATTTATATTAAGATGTTACATTGTTATTATCAGTGATCGGAATAGGGTGAGTATATTTACCTACAGTTTGTAGAACAGAGATAAAAATCGGAGACTTCCTTAAAATAATTTTTTTACCTCACCGATAATTTACCGGAATTTTAACGACGTAAATTCAAAATCAAATTAATTAAATAGAAAGTTCTCTTGCGCAAATATTCTTCCTTATAAGATGGCTCTTCATTTTTCATAACTTTAAAAAAAAGGTTTTCATTCGACTATTTTGATCATTTTTTTTGTATGTTTGTTACGCGGTAAATATTAATAATAAGATGTTTAAATTCACGTTATTAAAGATCCAGTAAATTTACCGGTAAAACAAAATATTGCAGGGAAGTCTCCAATTTTTATCTCTGTTCTACAAACTGTAGGTAAATATAGTCAGCCTATTCCGATCACTGGTTATTATACACCCGACGTTTCGATTAGTTAACAGCGATCGTGGTCACTTGAAGACTGAAGATGTCAATTGTCTTTGACCTATATTTATTATGCTTAGAGAGAGAGAAAGAAAACTGACCGTATTTTACGCTGAGTGGCTACCATTTTATTTGCAGATTTGTTATGCCTGTTCTGTTTAATGGTTTCGTTGAAAAAAAAATTTTTTTACACTTGCTGGCTGACGGTAAGCGGTTACCGTAGCCTATCGATGCTTGTAGCACCTAGATGACTAATAATGCGTTGCCCTACCTATAAAAAGTTATTTAGACATTAGCCGTTAGCTCTGGCTACCTTACTTGCCACAGGAACAACACTACAAGGGTATTATTTGGCTGCGTATTTCTGGAAGATGAAAGAAGATACAGACGACAGCACGTCAAGGGTAACAGTTGCACTACGAAAGTCGCCTCTATTGCAGACGGAATAAGGCCGGTCGCAAGGTAAAACTGTTACGCTTGATGTCCTGTCGACGGTACTAAAGTAGGTGATTTGAGTGGAAATACCCTACAGGGATACAGGGCTATCTCTCTTAAGCTTAAGCAAATGATTATATTTATATTTGTAAAATTAATTACAATACGATCTATTATCCCAACAATGCTCCTTGAAATACTCGTATTTTGTTAGCAAACTTCATTAAGGATGTAATAATGACAATAACGACAACATTTGTAAATTAACCAAATTAACTAGAATTTGCTCAGAAATTTGTAGAATACCGTGTACATTTCGCAAATTCGTTGCGTGATTCAACAAAATTATTTACACAGCTTCTGTGGACCCGATAATTTGTAGGCTTACTGAGGTAGAATATCCATTTCATTGGCTTATTACAGAATGACAGAGATTGGCGATCGCAATATTTTTCTAGAATGAAGCAATTTATTAATCTTTTCGTATTTTTGCTTTTATTTTTAACATTTTTTGCAAGGTCTCCTTAACGAGACCCATTGTAAGCAACCACGTCTCAGTGCCGTATGCCATCACTTGCAGCAGACACTGGTCGAAACCGTTCGTATTGAGATACTGTGGTCTTCGGGACGTGAAGATATCACGTTGTTTCCTGAATGCCCATCCGAGTTGGATGCAACGACTGACCTCTTGTTCAAAATTGGACTTACCTAGCTTGGCGGTTAAAACTGATTCGAAAATAATTCGTCACGGTAACTTATTCTTCTTGGTTTTAAATTTCTACCAACAATATAGTTCTTACTTCATTTTTAATAAGCTAATAAATTAGTCATACTCTGTCAAATGGACAATTAGATAAATAGACCACACAACAACCTCAGAAACTCAGTAGAAATATGACATCTTTTCCAATGTATTAAGGTGCTTAATGCTAAAATGCTTTACTTCATCTGCAGGTATGTGTACACGCAGCTTTGGTCGCACTTTCCCTAAGTTTTATTTCCCCTGACTTTCCCCACAGAATATTTCGAGCGTGAATTTTAAACGAAGGAAACAAAGTTGGCTATGTAGGTAATCAGGTTACAGGGCCTCGAAACCGTCATTCAGTAGTGAGTCTGCCTTAGTAAGAAGTTGTTTAAACCATTTTTATTTAGCCTGTGAGGTGAGCCAAGTACAAACTTGGCACTTTGGTTTCTTGGAACGCAGAGCCAAGAGGCTGCTTATTGGCGACGATAGGTTTATTAAAGACTGAGATTTACAGCTAGGACCACCGCTAGAAGGTTGATTGCTTGTCAGTCTTCCTCAGATAGTAATTCTGATCGTGTATTCTGGTGCTTCTTGCTTCATCTCGCATCAAAACAGGATTAAATAGCCACCTTATGGATAAGCTCGTCGACCCCTCTTAACTTTTCATAGAGCAAGTACGGCATCAAGAGCATGTCCATTGTAATTTGAAAAAGCTTATAAAACCGCTTACAATCTTAAATACAATTTCATGTAAAAACATTTAAGTTTTGCTTGAGTTTATTCTACTTGGAGCAAGCAAAACATGCAAAATAATTTTACATAAATGGGTATTTATAAAGTATGTAAAGGAATACATAGTTTATAAATACCCATTATAGTAATAATAATATTTATACACTCACACCTATTATCTAGCCCAAAGTTATGTATACTAGATAACGGATGAATATTAATAATAATATGTATATTAATATAAGAGATATACTAAATAAACGTATGAACAACCAAGACTCGTGAACAACTGCTCGTATACATCATACAAACATTTGCCCCTACCGGGATTTGAAACCGGGGCCCCTGCCAGTCTGTAAAGCAAGGGGTACAGAACATTTTACAACCGGGTCGTTACTTCTCATCCAGGGAAAAACCGAGGGATTACGCAGACGAAGTCGCGGGCGGAACCTAGCAAAATATATTTGAAGATGACACGTATGACCAATCTTGTTTCTTGCTTAGTTTTCATAGAGCGGTAAAAACTCAGTCATTGACTTGTAGTCAATATAGATAGGCTTCTTAATTCAACAGGTCATCATTATCACCAGCTTACATACGTCCCACTGCTGGGCACAGGCCTTCCTACACGGAGGAAACACCATAACACCACCATGCTGGCCCAATGCGGGTTAAAGCGGTTGCAGTAACAACCGGGACCAACGGCTTAACGTGCCTTCCGAAGCATGGAGGAGCTCGAGATTATAAATTTTGATTGACGCATCCCGGGATCGACCAAGGCGAAAGTTGCTTCTTTTTCGTAATCGAAACCAGACTGCTAAAACCACTACACCATCGAGCTGCTCGGTTTTAACAGGTACAACATGTTAAATTTACCAGCCTATGATATAGGCTAAACGACTAACTTCAGAACGAAGTCAATGTCGCCTCGGGCCGGAGTTTTGAGCGAAAAGTGTACATATTTTCCCGCCTATTTTCCGCGTGGGACGCGTTTTAACAATGTTTTTCCCTTTCGAGGAAAGTATTTTGTTTGGTTTATGAGACTGGATTGTTATTTGTCGGCTTTTCATTTTGCTGGAAGTGGGTGTGACTTAATGTATTTTTAGGAATACAATATAATTTACGTACCTACAGCTTTGTGATGGTTTGGAGACTTTAAAGGAAATTGACATAATATATCATAAGCTGTCATAAAATACTATTAGGTACTGTAACGAGAATAATATAATATTTACTCATTTTGTTGTACATAACTACCACCATCTTACCTTAGTCTGCCGCCATAACAATAATGTTAACAGCATTGTAGTATTTCGGCAGTTGAAGGTAAGATAGCCAGCTCCCCAATTATGCTATTTTATTTTAACCTAAAACAAATCAGAAACGCTTAAGTAACAACGTACATACCTACTTATTTGTATTCTGCTAACTAAACGTAGCCGAAACGCATCAGTTTGGTATTCTACTAACAAACACGTAACGCAAACTGTTCGGTTCAATCATTGTTTTGTATTCTGCAATATATTTAACATGTGTAACAACCAAAATGCATCGACACTTCTTTAGTTGAACTGTCAAAAGGTAACTGTCAACTCACTAAGCTAAACTATATTTGCTTCTTGCAATATTGTTAACGATTATCCACCGAGAGCGTTTCGTTAGCATTTCAGCTTTATAAGCAATGGAATACCTTATTGTTTTACAACTGCTGATCCGTTTAAAAAAATAAATAACAGAATTGACCCCCAGTCCCTCGACCTTATGGTCACTTCCCGTTAAATGATAGTGTACGGTCATTGAACGTACAGAATGCTGTATTTACTAATTTTATTATTATTTTGTTTGTTGATGCTATATTTATATCAGTCTGCAATCGAACACTGATGCGTTTGAACCTCGTATTTCAGTATTTATTAGTGTTTTAATTGTTAAGATCTGTGTGATAACAAAAAAATCATACATCTTATTGGTCTTTCGAACCGGATCTTGTTATCACACTGATATGACGGTCAAGAGCTATTTTTTTTTGTATAATTAGATGACAAGCAAGCTGACGGCCCGTCTGGCGGTAAGTGGCTCTTACCGTGTCACCTTTAAGACACCTGCAATAACAATAAAAAGTCACTATTGGTATTGTAGGTGCATTGTCATCTTACTCTGGGTAATCTCCATCGGCGCGAAACCTGGCCGCAAGGCCGGGTTGCCTGGGGGTGGACTAGTGAAATTGCTTCGGCAGAGCCTGGGCTGCCCCCGCGAAGGGCAGTGGAGTTACCGGGGAGTTTTAGTGGGTATTCCCAGTGTCATTTGGCGCTGGGCGGCCCCCACACACGCCCGTCGCCTCGCTAGCGACGGGTAGGTCTGTAAACAGATTTCTCCCCGTTAAAAAAAAAAAAAAAAAAAAGGTGCATTGTCATCTTGAGGCCCGAGATGAAATGCCTTCCACATTCAGAGATTATATTAGTATAATACCGTGACGTAGTAAAGGACTCTATGCACATATATAAATCTAGATTATGGAATTTACTAAGACAGCATGTATTTTATAATGTGAAGGAATGTTTAGATATTAAATTTAAAAAAAATTATTATAAATGAATATGGACTTCACAGAATCTGTAAAGACTTATTAATAAATACATTTTTATTGAATATTTGACCATTTTTGATATTGTGTTTGATTTTAATAAAGTTGTCATCGACTCTCATATCCACATCTATATTTTGATCTAATGCCCACGTCTATATTTACCATGTTTTAAGCAATAAATAATAATGATTATGAAGATATTATTATGTGATAATATCAGCCTATTATATACTGATCATCACTCATGAGGTAACCATTCAAGATGCGTCTGTCAATCCAAAGGATATATTATATGGTCGTGTTCCAATATCTTTTAGTTAATATCAAAATACCATCCAGCGTAAAATTTCCAAACGTATTTTGGTTGATAGCACCAGAGTGTAATAAGCAAAATAATTTGCTATTTTGTTCATTTGGTAACTGTCTTGGCAAGTATAGTCGTTAAATCTCGGGCCAATGGACAACGGTGCAAAACAAGCGCAAAAGCGAACAACTCTTGTTTTATTCGTTTTTCCGCTGACGCACTTATCCTGCTTTCACCGGAAAAGTAGACCGGGAGCCACAATATAGAACTTTTAATTACACTTTTGGTAAGTATTTTTTACAAGTAATAATGTAATATATGTAGTAGGGATGATGATAATATTGTTTATTTATATGTTTAATAAATAGCCAACTGAGTTTCTTGCCGGCTCTTCTCATTGAGCCTTCAATGAGAATAATCAGCGGCATAACTTATTGCCATTGAAGTCAACAAGCACTTTGTAAAAGTTGACTAAATGATTTTTGATTTCGACGTATTACCGGAAAGTAAGCGGGAAAGGTTCAACGTCATATTTCTGCAGATTATGGTACCATAATCTGCAGAAATATGACGATGAACTGTTGTTGACGTTGAAAATTGGTGTAATTATTAACAATGTGTTCGAATGTTAACAGCATGGGTAGAGTAGAGTACTTACATAAACTGGTAGAGTAGCAGCCAGTTCACTTTACATTTTTCTCTACCCGTGAACAGAACTCTTTATGGATGTTGTACACGGGTACAATAAACGGCATCTTAGTAGCACGGTAGTGTGTTAACTATACTACTAACTATACAAATGTAGACAGTATTGGTAGAGTAGAGTACTAAGTCAAACTGGTAGAGTAGTAGCCGGTTCACTTTACAGTATACTCTACCCGTGGACAGCATTGGTAGAGTACCGTACTCGAGACTAGTAGAGTAATAATAATAGTAAATAATCATTACTCTAAAATGTTTTTGTAACTGATTCTTGTGTCTCCGGCTCCCGAGGTAATATCGGTTGCCATTCAATACTGCGACATCAAGTAGATTCTCACTAAAATAACAACCAACACAGACTGATCTAAGCTCAAACGAATATCGTGTCTATATATCTTCAGATAAACAAGGAAGATAATTAACACGAAATATAGCGAAACAAAAATACATTTTTTACGGAAATGAATTGTAACAACTTTTTTCTTGTAAGTATTTGACGGTTTTGTTTAATGATTTCCTTTACATAATATATACCTACTACCTACTCATCATCATCATCATCATCATCATCACCATACCAGCCGAGAGACACCCAGTGCTTGGGCAAAGGCCTCTCCCAAGGATCTCCAAACCGATAGACCCTGCGCTGCCCTCATCCTTCGGCTTCCCACACCCTCAACAGGTCGTCTGTCCACCTGTGGGGGAGCTACCAACGCTGCGTCTTCCGGTACGCGGCCCCAACAGCCATCAGTCCTCATTGCAATGTTGCCTGCCCACTGCAACTTGAGACTCGCAATCCTTTGGGCTTTTTCTGCGACCTTAGTTCTCCTGCGGATCTCATCATATCTGATTCGATCACGCAAAGCACCGAGCATAGCCCTCTCCATTGCTCTTTGGGTGACTTTGAGCCTTCTTAATCATAAGAAGCCTCAGCCTATTCTAAGCCTACCTACTCAACTTGAAGGAATATTTTTAAAGTGAAACTATTTAGGCTATTGTTTCACTAAATTTTTATGACTTGTATTTAACTAAGCATCATACTAAATACTAAGTGAATAACTAAAAAATCTGATTGGATTCAACGATTAAATGCCACTTCACGATTTTAGTTGCCCACTAGATATTTTAGTCGCCCACTTGATATTTTAGTCGCCCACTTGATATTTTAGTCGCCCACTTGATATTTTAGTCGCCCACTTGATATTTTAGTCGCCCACTTGATATTTTAGTCGCCCACTTGATATTTTTTAGTTGCTCCATTATTACATTAACCAATAAAACAATATTTTACGTATAAATATATATATCAAATATCGTATATATGTCAAATATGACAATATTTTACGTATTGCAAGCTCTGTTTTTTCCTAACAAAGATAAAATAAAATTTGATGATTTCTATTTTTTGGACATTTGGCTAAATATTTCATTACTTTGAAAGCTTTCAACTGCGTTTTATTATGTAATCTACGCGTCGAATTACACGCGAGTGCTCACGTTAACGAGTTTACACTAGTACCACGTCATGAGTTACCTATACATACAAAATTAATATTCAACGTAGCATAACATCTTTCCTTTACAAACAGAATAGTCAACTGCTGTGAATACCATTAGTTAATATTAATTATATGCAAGCAGTTCGCTGTGTTCAGTGTGAAGGGAAAGGTAACAGTGTCGTAACAGGGGTTACATTTATATCGCTTGTCGCCAAATGTCAACGGATTCGTAATATTAATTAGATTTATACAATACTAGCTTCCGCCCGCGACTTCCTCTTTGCCGTTCCACTGGAACACGTTTCCGTAATAAAAAGAAGCCTATATGCTACTCTAGACTTTGATTTATCTCTGTACCAAAGGAGATGTTTCATATCAAATGTTTTACTAGGTGGTAGGCCCGTATGTAGGGTCGTCTGGGTAGGTACCACCGCCTGTCTTATTGCAGCCGTGAAACAGTTCGCTGTGTTTCGGATTGAAAGGAAAGGTAGCCAGTGTAATTGCTGGGCATGGACGGCGTTTCATCTTAGGCCTCAGGATGACAACGCACCTAAAATATCAAGTGAATTGCAGGTGTCTATAGGCGGCGGTAACCGCTTACCATCAGGTAGGTCAGCTTGTTTGTCTTCTAGTAAATTTAATAAAAATCCAGCCGGGTATATGTACAGTATCTCAAAAAATCAGGAATAATCTCCTGTTTTCGTTTTCAAGTACCGTTATACACTATGGCAATATGGCGGGCGACATAGAAGTCAAATAAACCTTACCAAAGTTACATATTTAAGCGCCATGATGAATATTTGGCTGTGTTGTAATTTTTTCTAGAAAAATTCTTGCTTCGTACCACGCAACAAAGCAAATAAAATGAAAATGGACAATTGAACACTGTTCGGCATATTTTTACCTATTTTTCAGTATAGTGTACATAGACCTGGCCGGGTCTCCATACATTTTTTTAACATCTCTTTTATCCAGATACGTTCAGCCAGTCTGGCGTGATTGAGTAACAAGCATGCATCCAAACATTCACATTTGTAATACTAGTGGCTGCTTGAGGCTCCACCCTCGTAGATGTCGGTAATCGCTCCTTAAAGTAAACCATGTCATTCCCAGGATGTCGAACTACCTCTATGCTCAACTGCATCTAAATCTTTTATTGCTCACAATACAGATAATTAGTTTCACCAAAACACTCGGAAATCGACCTTAAATTCATAGATTTATGAAAGTAAATTTTTCAAAAAAGTAAGTAAAGATATAGGCCTTTCTATGCAACAAAACGCAGATAAGCTCTATCATAAAGGCTATGCTGGGTAACTTGCGGTAGGTTTATTCAAATCCTGTCGATAAAATATTGAAAGAAACCGTAAAAAAAATCTGTTTGTTTTTATCAAAATCGTCATAAACTGAAAGCGCCAGTTTTCTTTAGGAAAAAAAATTAGACAGCTTTGACTGTCTCAAAAATTAATATTAAATTTAGTGGATTTGCATGCTCTTCCAGAATTTTCTTAAAAATAGAATTCGCATTAGATGTCTGCATAATGTTTTTCTCATTATTATCACATTAGGAAACAGCAGGATAACCGGACAACAGAAAACATCTTCGGACAAACCTGAAAGTGGCATTATTACCTACGTGAGACGGATACAAGGCAATATTTTGCGTGAAATTTGACTATTATATGGCAACACATGCTGATTATTAAATATTAGATAGCTATGAACATAAATCCCACCTCAGCGTGGAAATCGGTCTAAAAAAAGTACACCAAAAAGGTTCAGAGTCTGAGTTTTTGACAAATTAAAAAAGGTTGCATGATAAATTCGGCACCATAAGTAAATAGGTTCTATGATATTTTGAATTCACAAACTTAGTGCACACGATGTTCTAAATTAAATTTTACTTTATCATCTAGCGGATAATAACGGCTTTTCCACTCAGATATCGAAGAGCAAAATACTCTTTCCGAGATGGGGGGATTGAAAATTATCTTTTTCTTACATAGTATAAAGTTGGTTTTTAGTTTATTGTAATTTTTAATTAAATTTAATTTTCCAAATCTGGATTTACTGTACTGCAGCCCAGCAGTGGGATTTAATAACTTGTTGTTATTACCACCCCTTGATCATTCGCAAAATATATTCTGGAAAATCGTTGAATATTTAAGCCCCGTTTCAATCCCTAAAGTGAACGCGCCAACATTTTATCGGCACACATTTCGTATGTAATACGCGCTCCATTTTGTAACAGGGAAGATGTCTGCCGTTGCAGTGAAACAGCCATTATTTAGATTGCTTGATGTATAGGTAATGTGTTATCTGAACACGGGCGAAGTGAAATCTGCTAGGTAGGATCATAATGCCCATTTTCGCGGTGAACCAGGAAAATGGTGTGAAGTGCAAAAGTCTCTGGCGATGTATTTATATGGTAATGGCTTAAGATCCTTTTACATTTCATCTCAAAACAGTTGTTAGTTGGTGGTGCTCGATACATTTATATTCAGCATAACAACTGTCATTTCTCGAGCTCTTTTTTTATTTACAAAATTATCCTTAGATCTGATGATTTACCAGGTGCAACGGCCTCCCCCGACGATACGGCTTGGCACACTCTTATAGAGTGCCCGGCCTGGCGACGCGAGCGCCGCGAGCTTCGTGCGGTGCTCGGCGGCGGTCACCTCTGGCTGCCAACCATGGTAACAGCCATGGTTGGTAGCGACAGGGTATGGGAGGCTGTCGCCTCCTTCTGTGAGATTGTGCTCTTGCAGAAGGAGGCAGCGGAGAGGGAGCGGGAAAAGCAGATGCTCTAGCCGCCCCTATCCGGCGTAGGCGGGTGGGTGTGAGAAGGCGGGCGGCGATCGCTCGTCTATCTGCGCCCTAGGCGCGGCCGCGTGCGCGGGTGGCCCCGCGCATGCATTGCACAGGCCGCCACGTCTGGGATTACCCAAGTGACTCTTTGTAATCTCTCTTGCTTCGGCAGAGCCCAGGCTAATTCGGGGAGTTTTAGTGGATCCTCCCAGTGCCAATACGATCAGCCAGCGGCGGGTAATTCCGTGAGCGGATTACACCCCGGAAAAAAAGGTGCAAGGGCCTACAGGGAAGCGCTCCCGGAAACGTAGGCCGTGTTAGTGATAGTATACACAATTTCTTTTTGTGTTACCGACACGACCTGTTCGTGTGGAACAGCTGATTATGTTTCGCGTTTTCAATTTTTTATTTCAACAAGCCCTTGTGGGGACCCTGTTCACACATATTTCACCGCATGCCATTTCACTTCATTTTCTATTCTCATAAAATCTTTTGTAAATATATTTTCTAATTACTTTGCAATCCCGCCTTCATGGTGTAAGCCTCTATGGCACCTTGGACGTTAGCGAGCACGGCCGACAACAGACCTCTCGTCATTCTTTGTTGGTTACCATGGTTACGTTTGTCTGTTAATTTTACAGAATAATTTTATCATTTTCGTTGCTTGTTACATATTATTATTTAGTTATCTTTTGTCTTTCCGTACTTTGTAAATCTTCTGACTATCCTTATTATTTTAGTGAGGCGAACGGTTGTAAATATCCTTTAATAGACTTTTTACATTCATTTGCATAATTATACTGCATGAATCGCCCCCTAACCCTGTGCTACCAGCACAGTCATATACTACAGGGATGGCAAACAAATGTACGGCCGTCCTAATGGTGAGCTGTTACCGAATCTGCTATTAAAAGACCTTGCGTATTATTCACGCGTTGCCTTTAAAGAGAAAGCGTTTCGTTGACAGCACAAGAGACCAGTAGGTGGGGCACAAAGCACGCAAAGATGGCCGGTGGGGCGTTAAAGTTCTAGAATGGCGACCACGTAACGGAAAGCGCAAAGTAGGATGACCTCCCACTAGATGGACAGACGACCTGTTCAGGGTCGTGGGGAGCCGTTGGATGCAGGCTGCGCAGAACTGTTCCATTTGGTAATCGATGGGGAATCCTTTGTTCAGCAGTGGACATCATAGGCTGGTATGATAATGATAAGAGACGACTTCGCGTGCCAGCTTGCTACCAACATAACACCTTAATAACAATCTCCGATTAATCACCGTAAGAGCACTACACTACGAACATAAATAACTCTACTAAGTACTGCTATTTATCCGGCTCGTAGGACAAGATGTTGGAAATGTTACTAGGGCAAACATTTAATTGTTAGGACACACATACGAAACTCAAGTGTCAGTAGCATCGTCATACACCGTCACGTCCGTTGAGTCGGTGAATAGGAACATCACTACATAGTATAAAACAAAGTCGCTATCCGCCGTCTGTCTGTCCCTATGTATGCTTGGATCTTTAAAACTACGCAACGGATTTTGATGCGGTTTTTTTTAATAGATAGAGTGATTTTTAAGGAAGGTTTATATGTATAATACATGTTTATATGTATAATACCCGTGCAAAGCCGGGGAGGGTCGCTAGTACAAAATATAACGTAAAGTGCCGGCAGTTAACTTATTAAAATAACAAAGACAACTCCTTTGTCTTCCTATGATAACGATTGCCGTAAGGTAATCGAAGCTCCACGACGTATAAAATTATTCCTGTAACATTTAAATACACGCCAATTAAACCCGGTAAAGTGGCTTTATTTCAAACGTTGATAATAGGTCGTAAAGTCATATATCTCAGAAGAAACACAGCGTATGGAACGTCTGCTTCGTTTGTATGGAAAATATTTGTAACGCAACCTAATTCTGTTCTGATAATAGGCTTACGCAAACGTTAGCAAAACCTGTGCCGTTGTCGTGAAGGACAATCCACGCTAAGCGTGAAGCTTTTATCTTTGTCCTGAACTCTTGAAGGACAATCATGCGGGTTATTCTCTTCTGTTTCAATCCGTCCAATGTATACTGGAATTGGAATGATAATATTAAACAGCAATGCGCGGTATCGAGAGGTTCTTCTCGATTGTTCGAACATATCGATGCTTTCCGATTGTTTCGATTTGCACTCTAGTCCTACGTAATCACGATTATAACGACTGGCGCAACGCATGGCACGTTCATTTCTATTTGACGACCGGCTGGCCGAGTGGTCTGTACCCCAGGCTACTCGGTCAAGAGGTCCCGGGTTCGAATCCCGGTAGGAACAAATGTTTGTATGATGAGTACGAGCATTTGTTTACGAGTCATGGATGTTTATATGTTTATTTAGTATATTTCTAATATTTATATACATTTTATTATCATTATTTCTCCGTTATCTAGTATCCATAACACAAGCTCTTAATGATGCTTACTTTGGGCTAGATAATAGGTGTGAGTGTATAAATATTATTATTATTTATTTTCAATTCTTAGAGGATAGCTCTTACATATCACTTAATGGTAAGTGATGAAAGGACCGAGATGAAAGCGAGCTACACGCGGATTTCTCAACCACAGAGGAACTGGCTGTTTTAGCTCAAAGTGAAGATAACAATGCTGTTAATGCAGCAGACTTAGGTAAGGTAGTGGTAGTTAGCCAGAAAAAGCCATACCACCGACCAGAAACTTTTTTATTTTTTATACTACTAGATGACAAACAGATGACGGCCTACCACCAGATGGTAAGCGGTTACCGCCGCCTATAGACACCTGCAATAACAAGGGAAAATCACTTGATATTGCAGGTGCGTGGTAACCCTTGGGCCTAAGATGAAATTCCGTCCATGCCAAGTAATTACACTGGCTACCTTTCCCTTCAATCCGAAACACAGCGAACTGTTTCACGGCTGAAAAAAAGAAAGGCGGTGGTACCTACCCAGACGACCCTACACACGGGCCGACCACCTAGTACTTCCTGCTTCACGGTAAATCCAACCCCGGACCTCTAGATGAGAGGTAGGTAGTCTCAACCACAGACCACAGAGGCGATTAAGGTTAAGTAATTATTGTTAAGGAAGAGTGGAGCTTCCTAGCACAAGCAATTACCTTTGCTTAAAAGGTAGCTCCGACTATTATTTATTGTAAACTAAACCAAGTTACCAAATAAATAATTTGATTTTTTTGTTTTTGATTTTGAGCGATCGAATGACCGTGCGATTCCGCTGACTCGAAACAATCGAATAACATCCATTGCCGTGTGAGAACAGCCATTCGATGGTTGACTCTATTGTATATTTTGACGACTGCTATTCTTTCGATTATTAAAACTTCTTCGCCCATCGCTAATATAAAAAGCCTAGTAAAGATTACAGCTTTTTCTACTCTGAGAGATATTGTAAGGTTAATAGAAGCTATATTCTGGACGCAGGAAGAGTAAAAGCAGGAGAGATACAAAGAAGGGAATAATTTCACTATAATGTAGTCACGGCCGATGACTTACACATAGGCACTTGAAAGCCATGTTTTCTTTGGACTATTTAAAATTCAACGGCGGTTGTTAATAAGTTCCTGAGTAATAGTCGTACTTCATAGGGCTGTGAAAAAAAAATTCAAGTTTTAAATTATCTATACTAGTAATATTATAAAACTGATGAGTTTGTTTGTTTGGTGCAGCGCGCTAATCTCAGGTATTACTGGTTCAAATAAAAAAAAAACTTTTTGTGTTGAATAGTCCATTTATCGAGGAATTATATATACTACATACTCGTAACATTACGCTACGACCAATAGGAGCTGAGCATCAATGAAAAATGTTGCGAAAACGGTTTTCAAACCTTTCGTGGCGTGCGCTGCGTAAATGGTCATAGTAACGCAAAAATCTTGTATGCCGTAATTGTCCTCCTTTAAAAGTTCTAGAAAAAATTCCACGGCAGCATATGCCTATCTTTTAAGGTAGACTAGTAGAGAGTCTACCTTATAAGATAGACATAATAATATGATGTCGCGGAGATTTTTTGGTAATCAGATTTGATCTAAAATAATGCATTATCTGTGCAGGTTGTAAACATGATATTGTTCCTTATCAAAGTTAATATATTATTCATCATTAAAATTTAATTATAAACAAATTGTTCTTGACATTATACATTTATGATATATTTTAAAACTATGATGATATCTTATCATTATAGGTAACGATAATATCTCTATAGTTTTAAAATAACTCCGCAACAAAATAACGATCAAGTACCACGCACGCATTTATATTATGATATTCAAAGCACGAGGAGGGCGCATTTTTTGCCATAGTTCCACTCTTAATGATCATTTGTTCTAAAATGGCAAAACAACTATTAACTTAGTATTTTTAGATTCTTTAGCCCTTCTAATTTGTGCTTATGAGTGGAAATGTTTCACTTTAGGCCTACTCCTTGGATAAACATTGGTTCACTTTCAGAGTTGTTACATAGAATAATATATAGTTAAAAACTTTAAGTAACCTCCGGCGTTATTAATCATCTATCTAATACTATCCCATTGAGACTATTCTTATGAGCCCAAACACGCTGTACCTGCTGTAAGTTTCTGAAGATTTAAGCTTCTCGCAGACTTTTGATGGTATAGGATCGGCTCAAGGTTAGTATGTCATGGGAATGTCATCGAACTGACAGTAGCCACCACCACCACCACGACCATCACCAGCCTATATACGTCCCACTGCTGGGCACAGGCCTTCCTACATGGCAGAAACACATGAGGAGTTTGGGCCGCGCTGACCCAATGCGGGTTGGTGAGTTAAAGCGGTTGCAGTAACAACCGGGACCAACGGCTTAACGTGCCTTCCGAAGCACGGAGGAGCTCAAGATTATAAATTTGATTGACCCATCCAGGGACCAACCATGGCGAAAGTTGCTTTGTTTTCGTGATCGAAACCAGAGCGCTCAAACCACTACGCCACCGAGCTCCTCACGCCACCGAGCTCCTCACTGACAGTAGACCATATTTCAAATCAATTGGATCGGTAAAAGTTAGAAAAACTCTTTAAAATCGGTCTATTCGCTTCGGAGCTACGATTCCACAGATAGACACACAGACAGATATGACTTATAACACTCCTCTTTTTTCGTCGGGGGTTAAAAACAACAAAATTGTTCTGCATCATAATAATATACCTTTGTCTCATGGAACAGGGAAAAGGCTAAAATATGGATAATATATATATATTTTTCCTTAAGTCAAATTAACCTTGATATAATTAGTTGAAAATTTCAATGCTCTTTATAAAAAATGTCGTCTTAAATATGCCATCCTTGAACAAAGATAAAGTATCCACTCTGTTTTACATCAAAACTTTGGAAGTATTCCGACAATTTTATTTTATTGTCATTTTAATGGCGGACTTTTGATGGGGGTATTTGAGATTTAGGATATTTTTTACGACACAAAAGGGAGGGGAGTAATTTAATTATTGCGGATGCGACTTTATTTATGGTCGTAATTTCTAGGTTTTTTTCGTCGTTATATGGTTTAATTGAAAGATTGATTCACAAATCACAATTAATTGACAAATTAAGTATCTACGCTCAAAAAACTCAAAAGATAATACACAGTAGGTAACTATGTTAAAACGGTTGATGATTATACGGTGACAAATCAATATCATATCAATAAAATACTAATACTCGTAAAAAATATTCATATTCATCATTCCAACATCTCAACCGGGAGTTTAGTTGATGGTGTTAGCGATCTAGTAAATCCTGATTGTAATTAATATATTTATTTAACAAATTATTATAAGTAATGAAACGGTTACTTGATTTATATTTAAAATAACAGATATTAATGGATCGTCAAGTGATTGGTGTTATACGACGCGTACACTTTAAAATAAATTGCATTAACGTTTTTAAATAGTTAAACTAATTATTGGAGATGGCATTGAAAGGTAGTGAACGCCAAAATGTAAGTTTATTAATAATTCTTGTTATCGTGAAGGCTAGCATCAAAGATTTGGTGAGTCCTTTTAAGATTTATCAAGATTTAATAATTGACCAACCGGTGGACAGGGAATGGCTATCGGGGTGGTTTGGAGGCCATTTAGGGGCCGGAAGGTCCCGCCATAATTATCATCTCATAAAGAGATGGTAATATGAAAAAAAATTTAAACAAAAAATTAAACCGACTTCAAAAAACTGAAAAGGATAAAATAATTAAATTTAAGTAGGTATTCATCCCCTAGAAACATATTTTTGGAGTTGGTGCTTCACTTTCTATTGTTTTTGGAAACCACTTAGCACCAACTCCAAAAATATGTTTCTAGGGGATGAATACCTACTTAAATTTAATTATTTTATCCTTTTCAGTTTTTTGAAGTCGGTTTTAATTTTTGTTTAAAATTTTTTTTTCTCAATTTTTAATGGTAACCTTCTACGGTCGAAGCTAGATGGGTGACCGTCAACTTATATTGTTTCCTACTATCGTATCGTTTCACTAAAAAGTCATTTGAAAAGCAAAAATTCGCAATTTCGCATATGTAGACGACTTAATAATTTAAGTTTTTTTAAATTTAAAACCAAAGTACCCAACTGTTTTTGAAAAAATTTTTATGGGACCAAATGGCAGCTATTCCGCATCGAACAAAAAAAGAATCACGTAAATCGGATCAGTAATCTCGGCGTAATCGGTGTACATACATAGAAAAAAAAAAAAAAAAAAAACATACCGGCCGAATTGAGAACCTCCTCGTTTTTGAAGTCGGTTAACAAAATAGTATAATGTAAGGTGAATTAAGTAGTACGAAAGTACCTACGCAGATTCAATAGCAAGATTATTTTCAACTAGGGCCGAGGAATCTAACAATGGGGACAAAGACACGGAGGCTTTATCCTCTTTTGGGCTGAGAACAGCGAGGACAACTTAGTGATCTTGCTATGTGGTAGTTACGAACGCAGGGTACATTAGTACATACATTAGTACTGCGTACATTAGACCGTAAGAAATAAGCATACCATCAGGTGGGCCGTCAGCTTGTTTGTCATCTAGTTGTATAAAAAAAAAATATTTAGCTTTAGCCGTTTACGCAGCGCACGCAACAAAAGCTCTGAAAAAGAATATTTTTTCCCGTTTTTGCAACATTTTACATTGATGCTCAGCTGCTATTGGTCGGAGCGTGATGTTATAAAGCTTATATAATACCTACCTCGATAACTGGACTATCCAACACAAAAATAATTTTTCATTTTGAATCAGTTTTTTCTGAGATAAGCGCGTCCAACCATACAAACAAACAAACAAACTCTTCAGCTTTATATTAATTAATTAATATAGACTAGTATAGATGTGTCTCTGCCGAAAAAGCTGACATTGTAGACATAAAACGGTTTTCACCGTATTCATTTTGAATTGATATTTTAATAATAGCTCGTTGAGACATTTTCAAGGGCTAAAGCTATTAGGCTATAATAATTCGAATTTATATTTTAATAACCACAACCCACATTTAATTAAATCCCTTTCAGACCCACGCAAATAGACCCAGACGTCTTGACGACGGTATAATTCTACGTTTATTCGAAACCTCACAAAATTGAAGAATAATATAGGTTCGTACGTTATAACCTCACCTCAGATATAATTAAATATGTAAAATAAGCAAGGACCCATATTATTATAAGGATTACCTAAATGCCCGAGTTCATAGAGACGTACGTTTTCCTGCGTCTCTGAAATTGTAGTTTGATGAACGCAAGAATCATTGGTCTATCAACCTACAGCAGTATGATATGACGTGACATGAGCTCTTGCCGCGGATCCTAAATATTTTATAAGCAATTATACCTATACGTAACGAACACAGTATCAACACTTCCCTATCGAAAGTAATGTGAATCTGGACCGATTCCTTGAGTCCAGATCATCTTTATCGTCATCACCAGCCTACCTACGTCCCACTACATCGAGCTGGCTAACGAGCCAGCGTGGTGGACTGGTGGTGTTAGAGCCCAAACTCCTTGTGTGTTTCCCCATTTTAAAAGGCCTGTGACCAGCAGTGGGAGGTAGGTACATAGATAAAGATGACGATATTGCCAATTTCAAAGAATCACTCGTCGTTTGAATAAAACTCTCTGTAGCGTACCATGGTTTTATATTAAATGTATACTTTTTGCTAAATCTATGTTTTTATTACTCCTCTATTTTCTGATATCCTTTTTGTCACTCATCGCTTGCTTTTCTTTGTGTCACTGCATTTTGCTGGTCTGTAATATTTTCCCATTAAATCTTTATTTCAACATATTTACTTATTAGTTTCCATTTCACGTCGTTAACATTGGTCCTTCTCCCGTAGTAATTCAGCTACCTAGATTTTCATTCCTTTAGTTTTTCACATTGTTTTTTCCGTACAGTCAATCACGTAATTTTCATTTAACCATGTTCACCCGTTCCAAATCACGTAAAGCCGCATCAGTCACCGATGTCACTAGCGCCACCAAACCCATTTTGCCTCAACCATCTGATCATGCACTCCAAGGGTCCAAGTCCATAGGTTCCAATGCCTCGACGTCGTCAGCCGCCACGATCAAGGCACGTAGAGCTGCAGTCGAAGCCCTGGCCAGACGCCGTCAACTCGAGCGTGAGCAGCAGCTCGCGGAGGAAGAGCTGCAACGAAACCGTCAACTCCACGCTCTCCAGAAGCAAGTTGAGGACTACGAGTTGCAGGCGGAGCTGGCAGCGATTGAAGCCGAGGGGAGCCACAGCCGGCGGAGCAGCCGCCGCGGCTCCGAGTGCTCTCAACCGTCATGCAGAACAGAGGCATGGGTTCAAAATGCGGTTCGTAGTTCACCTATTATTTTTGAAAGTGCTCCGGTAGTCACGAATTTGTCCGAGCCTATAAGGGCTCACGTGGGCATTGACTACCCTATGCCAAGCAGCAATATCCCCAAACAGGTCACGAAGATGTCTGAGGGTGTGACACGCATTTCGCCACCTCCTCACGTGGACATGGATCTGTCAGGGTCTAGCAAACTTCTGCAAGCAGTGGCAGACACCGCGGCGGCAGCGAAAGCTCTCGCTACCGCTAACAATCATTCGAAGAAAAACATCGAGCTGACGCACTTTTCAGGAGAGACGTCTCAATGGCTGCAGTTCAAACGTTTATTTGACACAACTAAAGCTTCCTTTTCTCCCCTAGAGAATGTTGCGCGGTTACAACAAGCTCTCCGTGGTCCAGCGCGCGAGGCTGTGGCTGCTGTGCTCGTGTCGGCCCACGAGCCTGACGAAATAATCTGCGCGCTCGAGCAAAACTTCGCCCGTCCGGAGATGATTGTTTTCAAAGAGGTCGCTTCAATGAAAGCGCTACCTCGTTTAGGTAACGATTTGCGCGAACTAGGTACGTTCGCCACAAAGGTGCGTAATAGTTTATATACCATACGTATGCTAGACCAGGTCGAGTATTTATATTCACCCGAACTGTACCACACTATTTTGGGAAAACTAAACCCAACGATCAAAATGAGGTGGACAGATTTTGCGACCGACAATTTTACGCCGGGTCACCCAAAACTCGAACTTTTGTCTAGTTTTCTTACGCGTGAATTCGACCGTCACGTAAAGTTTGGTTTGTCACCAGAACACAATTCTTTTTTACCGTCGACTTCGTCGCATGGACATAGTAAGCGTGAGTTCGTACATACTATTACGCAGCCAAAATACAACTCTGGAAATAAAGGTGTAAATAAGTTTGTAAATAATATTAGGTCTAACAGTAAGGTAGGTAATTCTTCCACCTGTGGTAGTGTAAATATTAGCAAAGATTGTTTATTTTGTAAAAAGTTACACAGTATTAAGCTGTGCCCGGATTTTAAGGCTTTATCTATAGAGGAAAGATGGAGATGGCAGCGTGAGGTAAGGGCATGTTATAGGTGCCTCCGTCGTATCCCACATACATGGAAAGCATGCAAAGTTAACCCTTGCGGCGTCGACGGGTGTACACTATACCATCATCCTTTGCTTCACCACAATGAATTGCCGAACAGTAGCTTATCTGTTAACGTCTCCAAAGACGTCTCGTCTGTGCCTACACCCTCAACATCGACTCCCGAATGCAAGTCACGAGATGAACAAGTTATCGTCTCTGCTACCGACACGATTTCACAAAACAACTCGGCGCGTCCTACTGCGTTACTTAAAGTCGTACCTGTCACCGTGTACGGGCCGTCAGGCAGCTACGACACGTACGCGTTGCTCGATGACGGCAGCACTGCAACACTTATCGATGCTAGTGTAGCCGCACGTATAGGAGCATCGGGGCCACGCCAACAAATTAGTGTGAATGGGGTAGGTGGTCTCACAAAGAAGGTGGAGATAGCCTATGTCGACTTCAAAATTAAGGGTAGATACACACACAATATCTATGACGTCACACGTGCTAGGGCTTTGCCATCGTTATCGCTTCACACACAATCTGTGCGCAAACAAAATATCGACAAGTACAGTTATTTACAAGATCTTTCAGGTTTCCTTACATATGAGAACGCTACTCCAATGGTTCTAATTGGTGCAGAAGATTGGCATTTGTCGATTAACCTTTCAGTGCGTAGAGGCACTCGTAACGAACCTGTAGCCTGCCTTACAGCGTTAGGTTGGACACTTTACGGGTTACCATCAAGTACAACAAAATGTATACAGTTTGTCAATCACATTTCGTTTTTAGACCAGGAGCTTGCGACCGAAAACAACAATTTAGAATTTCTTGTAAAGGAACAGTATAAATTAGACTCAATTGGTATTACCAAGTATGAGAATACACACAACAAGCAAGACCATCGTGCCATAGATATTTTAGAGGCCACATCCACGCGTTTACCATCGGGTCGTTTCGAAGTAGGCTTAACTTGGCGCGACGATATAGCGCATATACCTGATACGTATCCACAGGCTATGTCACGGTTCCTAAGTCTTGAAAAGCGCATGATTCGTGAACCAGAGTTCGGGGAAGCTTATGAGAGCTTTATAAACAATATGTTGAGCAAGGGTTACACGGAGGAATGCCATCCAAACACATATTACAACAAGGACAGTATTCCAGATTACAATTTTATCAAACTATACTTACCACACTTTGGCGTTTACCATCCACAAAAGCGCAAGCTTCGCGTTGTTCACGATGCTGCCGCTTTGAATAACGGAGTCAGTCTCAACTCTCTGTTACTGCCGGGTCCTGACCTTCTTCAAAATTTGCTGCACATTCTGTTTAGGTTTAGGGAGGGCCGAGTAGCTCTGTCTGCCGACATTAGGGAAATGTTTCCACAAATTCGCATCAGGCCGGTGGACAGAGATGCTTTGCGTTTACTTTGGAGGGGTACGGATCGCAAACAGCCAATCAGGGAGTACAGAATGACGTCAGTTATTTTTGGCGCCTCTTCAAGCCCCTTTACTGCACTGTTCATCAAAAACAAAAACGCTAAGGAACACGAACACAAATTCCCGGCTGCAGTAAAGGCGATTGTTGAGGACCATTATATGGATGACTATTTAGGCTCTCATGATAGCGGTGACGATGCTGCGCAAATAGCAAAAGATATAGTCACAGTACACGCTTCGGCATGCTTCGAAATGAGAGGATGGATCTCAAATGTCGATGCAGCGTTGAAATTGATCCCTGCCGAGCTGCATGCTGACAAATCTACTCAGTCTGTCAGTTTAGGTACTTCTTCAACCACAGTCAGAGCGTTAGGTATAACCTGGGATCCCAACACGGATACTCTGGGATTTCGTACAGGCCTAGGTGACCAGTTTCCGACACAGCTCACAAAGCGTAAGGTTATATCACATTTGATGCGTGTGTATGATCCTTTGGGGTTGTTGGGCCCAATTATTGTTAAGGGTCGCATTCTCTTCCAGCAAGCTTGGAGAGCAAATATAGATTGGGATACAGAATTTCCTCCAGCTGAGTCTGCCAAGTGTTTTGAATGGTTTCTGGAGCTGTCTCAACTGACCGAGGTTAGGGTGCCGCGCTGGTATGCCAAAGCTAGCGATGCCGAACCAAGTCATCGCGAGCTACACATTTTCACTGACGCGAGTGAGTCTGCGTACGCCTGCGTAGCATATTGGCGGCTGGTTTACGCAGACTGTTCAATAAAACTGGCACTTATCGCTAGCAAGGCTAGGGTTGCACCGCTAAAGCCTGTGTCGATTCCGAGGCTAGAGCTTCAGGCTGCTCTAATAGGGTCTCGCCTTGCTGTAACCATCAAGGACAGTCATGTCAAAAAACCTACACGAACTTATTTTTGGACAGACTCTTCTACTGTCCTTGGTTGGTTGCGCAGCGATGCTCGCTCGTTCAAGCCTTTTGTTGCCCACCGAGTTGGCGAAATATCGGAAAATTCGGAGGTAAAAGATTGGAGGTGGGTACCGACAGACTTGAACGTAGCTGACGATGCTACTCGTGTACGTTCAATCAGGTTGGACTTAACGAGTAGGTGGTTTACTGGGCCGCCTTTTCTTTTACTTTCTCCCGAAGACTGGCCCACTGAACCAGTAATAGAACTCCCACCGCTTCAAGGTCAAAACGAGTTGAAGCATAAACATGTTGAGGTGGTCGGACTTCTGACGGATCGCGTGGTACTGCCTTCAGCAGTTACAGCTGACTGCTCAAGGTTTAGCAGTTGGCTGCGCTTGGTGCGCGCTACCGCACGCGTACACCAAGCGGCGTATGTTTTTAGACAATTACTTCAAAATTCCTTGTCAGCGGACCACGGTCGTCCGTCTCGAAACGCGTCTACCACTCTAATCCCACTTTGCCTAGAATTTATCAAAGCCGCAGAGAGGCACATTTTGTTGAAAGCACAGATAGACAGTTTTCCCACAGAATTCCGGTGCGTTTTAAGTGGTCAGCCTGTGCCCAAAAGCAGTCGCCTCACCAAGCTTTCCCCAGTAGTTGGAGAAGATGGGCTCCTACGTTTGGCCGGAAGAATAAGAGCCGTCGCAGATGTAACCCAGCACCTCAGGACTCCTGTATTGTTGGATGGATGTCACCCAGTAGTCCGCCTGTTAGTGCAGTACTACCACGCCAAGATGGGTCACGCCAATCATGAAGCCATCATCAACGAGCTGCGCCAACGCTACTGGCTTCTTCGTTTGCGTAACACAGTAAGGTCAGTGGCGCACCGATGTCTATCATGCAGGATCAGGAAGACCGCTCCGCAGACGCCACCGACTGGAGACCTCCCACCGCAACGTATGGCACACCATCACCGGTGTTTCACTTTCACCGGCCTCGATTATTTCGGTCCCGTTGATGTGACGATTGGCCGTAGGCGAGAGAAGAGATATGTGGCGCTCTTTACCTGCATGACATCAAGAGCTGTCCATTTGGAAGTTGTCCACTCACTGTCTGCGGATTCAGCGATCTCGTGCATACGACGTTTTATTGCCAGAAGAGGTGCGCCCACTACGATCTTTTCGGACAACGGGACAGCATTCGTCGGAGCCAACCGCATATTAAGGGAGTTCTATCACACCAACGTGGAGGAGTTTGCTGCAATTAACAACATTTGCTGGAGCTTCATACCACCTGCCGCTCCAAATTTCGGTGGATGTTGGGAGAGGCTCGTTCGGTCGGTAAAGGTGGCGCTTTACGCAACACTGAGGGAACGTGCCCCGAAAGAAGAAACGCTCCTCACATTACTTGCGGAGGCGGAAGTGGCAGTCAACTCACGCCCGCTGACCCATGTTTCCGTGGACCCCAACGACCAGGAGACGTTGACACCCTTCCATTTTTTGATTGGATCTACCTCCACAAGCGCATTACCTACCACCTTTGATGACAGCGTACTCCTAGGGCGTGCGGAATGGAGAAAGGCATTGCGGTTGGCCGATTTCTTCTGGGCTCGATGGGTGAAAGAGGTGCTGCCGACAATGCAGCTACGTCAGCGGTCGCAGCAGGGCGCTGACATCCAGATCGCTACCGGGGACCTTGTGCTTGTTGTAGATTCGAACCTTCCACGGGGGGTGTGGCCTCGAGGCTTGGTGACGGCGACACACCCGGGTCGGGATGGAGTGGTACGGGTGGTAGACGTGTCCACTGCGGCAGGTACGCTCCGTCGTCCCCTCAGCAAGATTGTAAGGCTTAGCCCACTAAATTAACAAACTTGTGCTTGCACAAAGGGGAAGGATGTAGCGTACCATGGTTTTATATTAAATGTATACTTTTTGCTAAATCTATGTTTTTATTACTCCTCTATTTTCTGATATCCTTTTTGTCACTCATCGCTTGCTTTTCTTTGTGTCACTGCATTTTGCTGGTCTGTAATATTTTCCCATTAAATCTTTATTTCAACATATTTACTTATTAGTTTCCATTTCACGTCGTTAACACTCTCCTTCTACATCGTATCTAACGAATTTTGTTCTTTTTACAGGTAATCACCTCGTTTCGTGGGTTAACGTAAGTACAATCAGTCACACATTAAAGTAAACACGCCGCCTTCACATTTACTCTTTTAACAAAGGGCATTTTGTCATAATTGCAGCCCACGGTACAAGAGAAAATTTTATTATCCTGAACAAAACGAGCAATTCGTATTATTAAGATTCGTCTTTGAAAATGGTATTAAATTTTGTTACTCCAATTTGGGAACTTCTATAACAAATAGGTTTTTTTTGGTAGAAGCAAATGACTTTACCCCACCCGAGATCTACAGTAGTAGATAAACACACATAATTCTCCCCATAGAATTATTAATTTTCCTCCAATGCTTATACGAAGTACAGTTTAAGCATATGAGAAGAATTAGTGCTTTTTAACCGACTTCAAAAACGAGGAGGTTCTCAATTCGGCCGGTATGTTTTTTTTTTTTTTTCTATGTATGTACACCGATTACGCCGAGATTACTGATCCGATTTGCGTGATTCTTTTTTTGTTCGATGCGGAATAGCTGCCATTTGGTCCCATAAAATTTTTTTCAAAAACAATTGGGTACTTTGGTTTTAAATTTTAAAAAACTGAAATTATGAAATCGTCTACATAAGCGAAATTGCGAATATTTGCTTTTCCAATGACTTTTTAGTGAAGCGATACGATAGTAGGAAACAATATAAGTTGACGGTCACCCATCTAGCTTCCACCGTAGAAAGTCATCACTAAAAATTGTAAAAAAAAATTTTAAACAAAAATTAAAACCGACTTCAAAAAACTGAAAAGGATGAAATAATTAAATTTAAGTAGGTATTCATCCCCTAGAAACATATTTTTGGAGTTGGTGCTTTACTTTCTATTGATTTTGGAAACCACTTAGCACCAACTCCAAAAATATGTTTCTAGGGGATGAATACCTACTTAAATTTAATTATTTCATCCTTTTCAGTTTTTTGAAGTCGGTTTTAATTTTTGTTTAAAATTTTTCCATTAACAATTTCCTAGGCTAGGCGATTTTTATCGACACTTGTCTCTTTCTATTGCCTTTAGATAAACAGAGATAAAAATCGCCAAGAGACTCTTAACGCTAAGTCAATGTTACTGAAAATGATAATTAATCTGATTGCCCTTATTCTTCACAAGATTCACACCATAGGAATCGATATAAATGAAATTCTAACCAGAAACGACGAGTTCCTTTACTGGTAAATAATTTAATTGGCTAATTATGGCCTAGTTATGGAGAACACATACTAAGTCTAAATTTAATTACTACTAATAATTATACTTATAATACTATTAATAATTACCATTACTGTGTAATTAAACATTGTAACTTAATAATTGAAAAGAGTGACTACACGAGTTTGTTGCCGGAATCTTCTCGGTAGTTCAACTTTTGGAACCGGTGTAAATTCAGACAGACTGACAGAAAGACAGACTGACTGACTGACAGATAGACAGACAGACAGACAGACAGCCAGACTTGACTGACGGACAGACGGACCGACAGACGGACCGACAGACAGACCGATAGACAGACATTATAACATTCTTAGCTTACGTAGATCCAGATAAGACAGTGAGACAAACATAATGTAATTGTTAGTTAGTTAATATTATATTTATGTGATAGACATAAGGGTTTTTTTGTTGACGATTCAAAAGTGCTTCTTTGGGGGCCTAATTGAATAAAGATATTTTCATTTTCATTTTCTAAGTTCAGTGCAATTCTTTCTCTCAAAATGAATACGAAAAGTATGGCTGTCATATATGTAATTTGACATTAAGAAACGTGTGGTCAATTTTCTACTTTAATGAACGTGATAAAATGCAGTGTATAGGAGGCACCTCCGTACATGCCGTCTAATATTGTCCATGGTTTCTTTGAAATCTATCTAAATTTAATTAACAGCTTTAAAAAAAATCCTTGCTATCTCTTACCCATTACATATTGCGAGAAAGGGATATACTGTACTTAAATTTAGAATAAGAGTGTGACTTCAGAATCAGGGCCACCGTATCTAATCGGTGATGCTGAAATAAAAATGAAAAATTACCGGAAGGCTAGGTTAAGTGTCAGGTGTCAAAATATTATGCAGTTTAATCAGTTAGCTATTTTTGTTAGTATTTATACACAGTAGTAGTTATTGTTGATTGAAAACAACAGTAAAAATGCGATTTTTATCAATAGCAGCTATTTAGATCAATCAGCAAAACAAACTTCGTTGGGATTATAGGAGAAGTAATAAAATTATTCCCCCTCGCTTACCAAATCAACACGTCGCACGGGAACGGCCCGAAACTGAATACAAATGTTCCTGGATCCTTGATTTATATGCAAAAAAGCGAACAGTTTAATATTACATCTAGAACAGGAATATCGATCAGCGTCGGTGTTTGTACTGCTGATGTCTGTTTTGGTATCGAATTTTTGTTGTGATATATGCAGATACACTAATAAAACAATAACCACGCCTTAATTAAGCTAAGATAAACAGCAGCAGCATTATCACCATCCATGCTTATTTTATAAATGTCAAAGTTACTATTGCTATCTTCTACTTCATCATATACATATTATATTTGGCGCTAACTCTTCCATTCAAATGTGTTAAGCTCATGCCACACCGCCAGCGAGCCGGCGAGCGAGCTAGGCGGGCGAGCATCGTTTTACTTCTTTTCATACTTTGGTTCACACCGCGAACTACAGAGCTGAGCTGCGTCAGCGATTCGAACGAAGAGAATGAAATATCCAACGAAGCTACTCGTTCACCTCGCGCCCGGTTCGCTAGCTCGCTCGCCGGCAGCCCGCTCGCCCGGTTAGTTCGCCCGTCCTCCCCGTTTCGACTATGTTTTTCGGACTAGTTGACCGACGCTTGTCTTTCGAATAGCTTCGCCCGCCCGACTAGCTCACTCGCCCGCTCGCTGGCCCGTTCGTAGTTTTTGTTGTGAACCCCATAGTTAAGCTCGCCAATATTTCGCGTAGTTTGTATAGTTCCCTTCTTTCGCTTCGCGCTCCCGCCTAGCTCGCTCGCCCGCTCGCTGGCGGTGTGGCGTGCGCTTTACACCCTGCGAAAACAAATAAATGTAAAACCGAATGCAGATAAACGAGATAAAACTTGGATAAATATTCACCTGTCGCGGTGTCACGGTCGATATTAAAACAACTGATTACTCTACAGCACTAGATTCCACCACACCAGGAGAAGTGCCTGTGAGGTTAAATAGCCGATTTCATAACTTGCCTGCAACATAAACAGTGCTCGAGGAACAAAAGATACCCCTAGCAATCGCCGAGCTCATTAACACAAGTTCCGGGAATCAGGACCCGTAATGTGTTGGCAAATCAAACGGTGGAAGTATGGTGCAAGTCACAGGCAACGACCGCAACCGTTTGCCATGGTGAAAGTTGTTTCTACCAAGACAGAGCAGGATAGATATATGACTTCACAGCGCGAGGAAAAAAGACAACAATAGCGCTAGCGCGTGTAAGTGAAAAGACGCAAATATTTTATTAATAAATAACTATGGAGATTACAAAAAATGCTGCGACAGGATTGTGAATATTCATCACATCAACTGATCAAAGTAATTTTGTATTGAATAGTAATGTAGTGTTATAGCTAAATTTAAACTTTCTTATTTTTAAGAGGTATTTTTGAAAATGTATAGAGGCAAATTCTGTTCATCTTGTGTCTGGCTCATGTCAATACTCTAGATAAAGATAAATGAAGAAGTTTAGATATCCGATTTTCAGGTTAGTAAGATCTTTCAGCGACCTATGGCGTAACATAGAGAGTGCCATAGAGTTTTATGACGTAGTCAACTAAATAGATACAGTTGATTCTGGTAAGTCACTTACCACCTCAGATCATAGAGAGACTTACCACATTTCATGACAATATTATTATACAATTTAAATTTTTAATTTAAATTAAACCTTTAGTTTGAATGTTTGATAGTGAACGCTAATAACGAATATATTTTTAGTCTATGAAAACTACCTTAGTACACAAATATTATTTTCATTAAAACTCTTTCTTTCCAATGTCAATTAAAATAAGTAATTAACCAATTTAAATTGTATAAATAAGTGTTGACTAGCTTTTAAAGTCAAATCAGTTTGATAGTAGTCGTTAATCTTTACACTTTAAGTTTGTTAACTCTTAGGAAGCATAATAATGTGCTAACATAATATTTTGTAAGACGCTGTGAAAGGCCGATAATGCATCTGATCAAAGATGGCTTGGGGTTTGTTGCCGTCCTCAATGTTGTCGTCCTGAATTCGCTTCATCTTGTACTTAAACCATATGCCAATGCGTAGGTGAGCGTAGGAATTCTAACGATGGATAGACATTGAATACAAATCGTCAAGAATTCAATAGAAACGGAGTGCTAGAGGGATCAAGAGGTTCAGCCATGATTTAAGACTATCTAATAGGATTGGATTGATTGAATATCGGGCTTACGGAGCGCTTAGCGATGAAACCCTATAAATGATTATGTTGATGTTATTATATTGGTATATGATCCTTGTCGCTGTAGACCCTTTCTTTGATGCTTCGCTTATTATGTATTGAATTGGAATATAATATATATAAACTGACTGAGATGACTATTCCAGTCAGCGCTATTTTGTGGGTGGATCGATGCGACAGCATATTAATTAGAGTATAAAATCACGCATGTTATCTAAATCGACTTGAGGACGTACGTACAATAAAACTTATTGTTAGAAGGTGCTAAAGCATTTATATTTTGTAAAAAATCAGGTATCTGGTCCAAGAAAATTAAAATATTTAAAATAAAACAAATAAGAAAGATAGAAAGAAATATATTATTTGTTTTGCTCATTTACTTAAACAGCGCATTGTTTACAAGTTCAACCTTAATTAGACCACAATCTAATAAAAACATATTTTCATTAAACAAACACTGCTTAAAATAGAACATTATGAGAACATGAGCTTGAAGAGACGTGGCAATGTTTATCGTAGGCCAATAGTATTATCTCTGCTCTCCGTCCATCGTTGATTGCGAACCCCATCAATATTGTTGGAAGCAACATGATATCCCGTTTGTTTTTATTCAAAACATTTTTAATTTACTATTAGACTTTTTTAGCATTTGTTTATTATTAACAATGTTTTCATCGTATTGTATATATTACACGATCATCAAAGTGGATATAACTTTTGTTGGTACAATTGGAATATGCTGTACCTTAATAAAGCTTTTAAATAAATGTATCAAATTGTACTACAGCAAATGTGCGAATGAAAATTTTAAGATCATTTAGGTAATAATATTATGTTTCCATAGCTTCCGTGCTTCTTTTATCTTCTTAGGTCCACTCAGATTATTTGCCTTAGGTTTCTTTTCCAGTTTTCTCCGTCATTTGTCATTTAAGCAATAATTCATTTTGTTTCCATATCATCATTCACATACTCTGTCCATTTTCACTAATCTACCTCCTAGTGGTCAGATGCGACAACTTCTTATTCGATATCCGATGCAAAGGAGTCAATTCCATTACGGAAACTTCAAAATGGTTCACTTTATCTATTCTTGTCTTTTCAGACATCTTACTTAAAATACGCGGAGTTCAAATTCATTATTGCCGCTGCAATACGGATGGCTTCATCAGGATTGTCACTTTCATGTGTTGTATTGATTATTCGAAAATTCTATTGTGTTTTATAAAGAAAGCTTTTCAAACAACGGAGCATAGTGTTCTCTATATTTCATCCTTCTCATAATCCTTAGATCTCCATAGATCTAAAGACCTTTAGAGAAGTACCCAATATTAATAGTGTTTGCATCAAGTCATATAACTGAGGTAGGTTGGCTTTGTTTGCTACGATAGGTACTTGGCTTTTATAACCTTAAGATAATAAAACATGGCATTATCAGACCCGTTCATTTCCTGACAAGACGTGGCTACGAAGATAGCGGAGTTGGAATAATAGGAGCTGAAAATTGGCTGAACAAGTCTGTTTCATTGAATAAAGGTTATTTTTACTACTCAAAGCCAAAATCTAAAGAAAAGGTGAAATCCTATGTATACTTTAAAATGAGAAAGTTTTCATGGATGAGAGTTTGTTACTAATTACACCAGATCGGCAGAATGGATCTGTATGCAATTTGGCACAAAGATAGATTATAGTTTTTATAAAACATAATTATATTTTGCTCCCGGGAAAACGTTCCCATGGAATAATGCAGACGTAGTTGCGGGCGGTAACTATTACAAAATAAAGGTACTTAACTTTTCTAAGAATAAAAAATCCTCTCTCATGAATTCATGATACGCCTACGAACATAATGAAGTGCCGAGTTCTACGATCGGCCTTCGACTTATCAAATGGAATGGAAATCGTTTATGGGAAATAAAATATTCTCGGTAATGTATAGTATCAAAGAGTCTAATTGCGCATTCGAGTGCATTATTATCTAGACAATTAAATTACCGATGTCTTTAAGTGCAGCTTTGTGCAATAAAATGGCTGCAGAATTTTTTATTGCTTCCAATAATGACAAGGCAGTTCTAATTTGATATTGACTGTTTTATAACCTGGTATTGGAATATATTCCTATAACTCTTTGACGGACTGTAATAAAAGTGGCCGGTATCAGTAGGTATAAAGTTTGATGGTCTGGAGAGTTTGCTTCCAGATCCTCTCCACGAAAGTCATCGTTATCTGGGAGGTTAAGCGGGTATTCCCAGGGTCAATTTGGACGCTGGGTGACCCACACATAGTTCCTGCTTCGCTAGCGCGCAGTGGTGGGTAGGTTCATCAGTGGGTTTCTCCAGGAAAAAATACGTACAAATAGAGTTTGTTACATAAACTTTTGAATTGTATTATATTTGTTGATAAATTATTGTTCCCGAGCGCCAATAGCGCGGCACGGTGGTGTTTCAATCGCTTGGAATTCTGTACTGTACGGATTTCTACATTTACAAGCGGATTTTTCGAGAGTTGACGTGACAGTTGGCTCACGCGGGCCAAATGACTTGCCTGTGAATGCCGAGTTTAACTGTCAATGCCAAGCTTTGCACCCAAAGTCATTACAGTGATCTTTCTCTGTTTTTTAAGTTCAACAAGAGTCTTATTTTTGGCACTGACAGATACGGTAGATGAGGAACTTTGACAACTGATGTATCGTAGATACATATATCACTAATCCGTAAACTGAAGATTAAAGGAAAGACTTAATTTAAAACAATTTCGTTTAAGTAAATTTTTAATGTGTTAATAATTTCATAAAGTTTTAGGAAATTTATTGCATTTTTGTGGCTATACTCGAAGAGGGTAATTAAGTTGCAAGTGCTGTAATAACAATATTAACTTAAGATCTTGTAACACTTAATTTGCAATAAATATTCGAGTTTGAGTTTGAAGGAAAAGTTATAAAGGCCAAGTTTTTAATATTAAATCGGAGTTAATCACGTCTATCGCTGTTTCATTTTTTAATATAAGTACGTAAGACTAAGTCTTAATTAAGTTATTCTATTCTTTCCAACATTTTAGAATAGGATTTATAATCTTTATATTTTTAATATGTCACAGAATCCCAAACATGTAAATATATAGTTTATTCAATGCTAAATGATAACCACCGCCTGAATTATGAGACACCTGCAACATCATAGAATTTCAATGAATTTTCAGATGCGTTGAGTTAAGACCTCTCATGTCCTATAAAACACTGGTTACCTTTCCCTCCACACCGAAACATGCTGCTTCATAGTCACAGGTATACCCAGATACACCTTATCAGAGAAGCTACCACATGTTTTTTTGGGGAAGGAACCCGCTCAAAGATATAGCCGATATAGGTCGCCCAGCGTCTGATCATAGCGGAATTGAGAATACCCACTAAAACTCCCTGGCAACTCCTCGTGAAGGTACCCTGGGCTAAGCAATTTATACTGTATTTATACTGTTTTGAAATCGCTCCGTTTTTACCCCGTCCTAGAACAACTTGTACATCAATCTTTGATTATATTCTGAGTTACAATTTCAAAGACCATCGTGGGCGTTCCAAGTCATTCGAAAGATTTCTGTTAGTGGGCGTCTCTTTCAAGGCTCGGTGTTTTCTATTGAAATGTTGAAAGTCAATTGAATTAAACGGCAGTGAAATCAGCGATAAATTTGCTCAATTTCATTGTCAGGCTCGCGACGTCTTTTACTTTATTTCTTTGATGTTAAAATAAAAGAGAGATGTTTTTCAGAGCTTTAGTATACTGGAATTTCTTACACCAATTCTGAGCATCCGATTGGGGTATAGCACATCTACCTTACAGAAGATCGCAGTTAAATAACAATACTTTATGAGAAATCATCATCATCATAATTTCAAGTGAAAGACGTCTCCTGCTGGACAAAGGACTCCCCTGAAAATTTCCACGACTATCGGTTCTGCGCTGCACGCATTCAGCGGCTACCTGCGACCTTTACCAGATTGTCGGTGCACCCAGGAGGTCTGCCCACGCTGCGTCTTCCGGTCTGTGGTCGTCACTACAGAACAAGAAATTTCCGCGCCAACGGCCATCGGTTCTGCGAGCGATGTGTCCTGCCCACTGCCACTTAGGTTAAGCAATCGTAAAAGAACTAAAGTACGGATCTTTTTATTTCTGATTCGATCGTTTGAGAAAGCGTTATGTTGGAAAGAGAGGGATTAGTCTTTTAAGCTGTCCAGATAACAATCTCTCCTGATTTTTACAGGGTAAGCAACGCGTAAGTACTGAAGGCTCTACAAGTGCCTATGGGCTATGGAAGCCGCTTACCATGAGTTGGGTCATAAATGGGTTTGCCACCCTATTTTTGTATTTATTTTTGTATTTAAAGAAAAGAAATTACCACTGATTACAAAGACATTGTTTTATCTTCAATCGCTATCAATCACCAACCCGTATTGGGCAAGCGTGGTGATGTTACCCATCCAAATACATCATTTGTGTTCCCCATGTTGGAAGGCCTCTACTCAGCAGTCTCATGTCTGTCGCATGTTGTCGATAATACTTTCATATTCAGGATCCAGTACACAGGATCCTCAAAGACGCTGACATAGCAAATATTGAGATGATTAATACATGGCGTTTGAGCGAAGTGTCCACACCGATGCGGTTCAAAAGACGTAGCTGCCACGTCGTTGCAGGATTTTTAAACATTTAAGCTTTAAGGTGAAGGTGAAAGTGACGTAGATGAAGCTATTGTAGAAAAACATGTTGTTATAAACTCTCATATGTATCAAGTACGCATGCACCGTATTATGGAAAATATGCCTTAATCGTCAAGGAAGCAAAACATTATTTGACGTAATGTGTACTTACGGAATGTGTAAACAGTCATAAGGCTAAGAAGCATACTCTTTGAACTATGAATCCACCTTATTCAGACACGATAGAAGCGTTTTTGCATTGCAACTGTAACAGTTGATGTGCTATTGACTGTACAAAAAGCTTTTAGGTGATTCTTTACGAAACGTTTGATTGCAACGTCACCTCAATTCAATTTCATAAAGTAGAGCCAAACCACTAACAATCAATTTTTAAAGAAATCCCCAAATGAAGTTTCATTTTTTGTTGACGTTACTGTCAACAATGAAGTTAAGTGACTGATTAACCTAATTTTTTTATATAAATTAATTATATTTAATTTTAAGGGATGGCAAAGACGCATGGGTTATGAGAAACGGTTTAGTTGTATTAGTGGTTCTGGGAACAGTGGCCAGAATATTAGCGAGAATATAAGTAAATAATATTCTCTGAAAAGACAATTCAAATATGGCGCCTATTTAACGCTCACATACAAATATTTGATACGGGCTTTACCGTAGTTTACAGATGCTTGTGATAATATCATCATAACTGACACGTTGACGATCCAGTAAAAAATAGATAAAACATTCCGCGGATATTTTGTTTATGTAATGGTGGCTTTACTATTTGAGTTTGATATGTTTGACGTAGGTACTACACGTATACATATGTATATGTGTAGGTGTGTCTAATATTGGTTATTCGTATTATTCATTGTCTACGTGAAAGGCTGTGTTTTGATTTACAAATGCAGCCATTCATGGAGACAATATAACATCATTTGTGTGGACGCTTAGCGTAATTGCCTATATTACACTATTGATGTGCTCGATGCACATCAATGGTTTACCTGGGGGTTGGAGGTTAGATAACGAGTTCCTCAGTGGTTGAGGAATCAGGGTGTAGCTGGCTTTCATCTTCGGCCTTATAATCACATCAGATGAGATGAAGCTCAAGATTACCCCTTAAATAAAAGAAATGCTAATAGAGATTAGTTTTATACCGATAGGGACATAGATCTATATTTAGCGTGATGTAGTATTGTGCAAGTCTATAAATTTTTTCTTTCTTTCTTTCTGATATTATAAAAAGTACTTACATTTTGTAAGTTTGTGAGCTTGTTCGTAGGAAGTAATCTCTGGAACTACTTACTAAACCGATTTATATGGGATTTGGTAGACATAGTTTAAGATCCTGGAAAGGACACATACTTTTTAGCGCGACAGCCGACATCTAGCCGAGCAGAGCAGCAGATAAAAGCTAGTTTGAAATTAAACAACTTTACCGTATATTGTAAAGCTCTCGTTTAATGAGTTTGTTTTCTTTTATTCTGGCAACAAACAGTCATATACATAAATAGCAGTTTTAGTTCTAACAATATTATACAAAAGACCTTTACAGTGCCAAATAACTTATATATCAAAATAGTATTGTTGAGTTACTATGGTAAGACGCAAGTGGTATGAAACAAGAGTAATAATTTTTAAGACATGACAGTGACAAAATAATTGTGTAAAATAAAACTGGTTAACATAATTGACGTAGTAATGTCTCAATTTTTGATTTTAACATTATCATAAATGTTTGAAAAATTACTAAGGTATTAAAATATAATAAAACTAGAAAAAATTCACGTCCTGAGGCAGGAATCGGACCCGCGACTTTTCGCAATCCGGGCGACTGCTCTGACCACTGAGCCACCCAGGACTTGGGATATCCCTGTGAAATTCTTCTAGTCTGTATTTGCGTTTATGAGCTAACCGTCCACCCTACAATGTAGTAATGTCTGTTTTAAATTGTTTATAGACAAGTGGCAAATATCGTAATCGTTAAATTCCTTGATGTGTGTGTTGGTGGAGCGTGAGATGAAAGAGTTACAAGTATATCTTTTACGTGTTGTGGGGGGTACAAACAGATAAGAATTACGTGAGGAACGCAAAGGAAGTCGCAAATGTTATTTTATATCTAACGTCTGTTATTAATCTGTGCTAACGTTTCAATTACTTTACAGCGATCGTGGTTATAGAAAGATTAAGTAGTAAAATAAAATAAAAAATAAAATAAAATAAATAAATAAATTAAGAAAATAAAAATAGTTTATTTCGGACAACATTAGATCCATATATGGGTTAGTGTACAAAAATTAAAAAAATGAAATAGAAGCATCTTATGAACTATGTTAAAAAAATATATGCAAAATTAAACATATGCCTTGTGCTGAAGCAACCGATAGGATTCAAGGTATCCTTACGAGATAACTCTCCGCACAAGTAGTAGGTAAGCTGTCTTTGTTAAGTTTAAAGATAGCGACCGTCACTTTTAAGTGTTCTAATTCACGCATACGAAGCTCACAGAAGTGCTCGCGAAAAATATAATGCTTTTTTAAAAGCATTGAATTATTTCTAAGTAGTAATTAAAATAGAATAAAACTAGAAAAAATTCACGTCCTGAGGCAGGAATCGAACCCGCGACCTTTCGCAATCCGGGCGACTGCTCCGACCACTGAGCCACCCAGGACTTGGGATATCCCTGTGAAATACCTCCAGTCTATCTGTACTTGCGCTTATAAGCTAACGTCCACCCCACAATGTCGAAACATTCTATTTCAACATCCGAAACGAGTATTTTTACAAATACCGACGATTCGGTTAAGTTGGGGCAGTGCTTTCAAATATTCTTAATTTTTGATTTTAACATTATTATAAATGTTTGAAAAATGACTTAGTAATTAAAATAGAATAAAACTTTTCACAGGGATATCCCAAGTCCTGGGTGGCTCAGTGGTCGGAGCAGTCGCCCGGATTGCGAAAGGTCGCGGGTTCGATTCCTGCCTCAGGACGTGAAATTTTTCTAGTTTTATTCTATTTTAATTACTAAGTAATTTTTCATACATTTATAATAATGTTAAAATCAAAAATTAAGATTATTTCTAAGTCTTATATTGTTGCGCTAGTGTCATATCGCTTTGTGTTTTAGTACCTACTTACTTTTATTGCGTAGCCTCGACAGCCGTGCGGCTTGTGGTCCCAGCGCAAGTTCAGAATTTGTAAAACTTTACTATCACGTTGACGTTCAACTGTCAAATTGTATGGAAACGACAACAGCGCCTCAGTTTGGAAACTACTTTTTATGGGGAATTCGACAGTTGAATTCAACCTCGATTTACTTTCTTACCTTGGTCATCTTGTCTAGGTACGTAGAACGCCGACGACTCCCACCATTGCTAAGGTAGCTCACGGGAGAACCAACCTGAAGCGCCGATGACGCAAGCGCTGCGAACTCTGAATAGAAGCAAATGCTTCAACATATAGACATATTCTGGTGTTTCCTGTGTGAATTCACAAATATGTCACTTTGTGTAATATGCTACTAATATATTAGGAAATATCCTGTAATGATAGACGTAAGTTTTGTGAATAAATAAATAAATAAATCTTATCATGGGCTATGATTAAGTCGCAGTGCACTTCGATCCATTGGGATCTTTTGTGACACTAGGTATACTGACTACTATTGAACTATTATCTAATCTGTGCTACTATCTACAATTCATTGTCTGATCAAATGAATTGGGTTGGGGATGAGCAATTATATTACGCTGTGACCTTCTGAAAGGTCAATGTACTTCGTCAGTCTAGAAGTTTCTTCAAGCATAAAATACCACTGTGATTAAAAAAACATTTTTAAGACGACCACAAACATTAAGCTCGGGGCTTTTTGTCCACCGTACCGGTAACAATGGCTTCGTGTAATGGATCGGCCGCGGCAAATTGACATTATTTGCTGACGGTACCCATCCATCACACTCCGCTTCCGGTGACATCACGTGCGGCGATTTGCAAATTTTGGCAATTCATGCCGACAGTTTTGGGCGGAATAGGTAGGCAGGAGGGATTATTGGGCACTTGGGGTAATTACTTACCTGCGTCCAACGTGCGGGCGAGAGAGTTTGATGACAGGATGACAGAGATATTTTTTTATACAAAGCACGACAAATGACTCAACCATCTGATGTGAAGCGGTAAGAAAAGTCCATATGCGAAGACCACTTTGAAATAAAACCAATTTACCGGATTTAACTCGCGTTTAATTAGATATTACATTATTATTATATACACCCTATACTTTAAAGCGAACTAACTTGACTTTACAGCGATTGCTTTATGATTGCTGTGTAGTGCTCGCGAGAAGGTAAGAAAATACTACAGCTAGTGCAGTTTAGACACTGCTCTAGGCGCCTCTACCTTGCCGGCCCAAAAGGCGCTTTTTCAATAATATCCATATATATTTTAACCCCTGACGAAAAAAGAAGGGTGTTATAAGTTTTTTTTTTTAAAAAAGCACGGCAATTGATCCAACACCACCTGATGTGAAGCGGTAAGGAGAGTCCATATGCGAAGACAGCTAGTGCAGAAATGGACAATGCACTAGCTGCCTCCACCTTGCCGGCCCAAGAGGTGCTTTTTCACGCCTCTCTTGAAGGACCCCATGTTATAGGAAGGAGGAAACACATGCGCTGGCAAAGAATTCCAAGTTCTGGAAGTACGACAAAGAAACGAAGAACTAAATTTCTTTGTGCGTGATGTTGAGGTGGAGACAGTAAATGGATGATTCCGAAGACCGGCACGCGTGCTCCTGAGCAGAAAGGGGGAAGGTGGGATAAGGTCGAAAAGCTCTTCAGAGCACTCTCCGTGATAAAGCCGATAAAAGGCGCTAATAATCTGTCTGTGTATCTCTGTATCTATATGTCTGTCTGTGACATCGTAGCTCCTAAACGAATGGACCGATTTTAATATGTTTGTTTTTGTTTGGAAGCTGACGTGATTAAGATAGTTCTTAGGTATAAATTATGAAGATCAGTTCAGGCGTTTGATGGCTATCAGCTCATTTTCGACATGATAAAAGAGTTTTACTAACTTTCACAGATCTGATTGATTTTTAATTATGACGAACTAATATAATTCATCATCACCAGCCTATATACGTCCCACTGCTGGGCACAGGCCTTCCTGCATGGAAGAAACACATGAGGAGTTTGGGCCATAACACCACCACGCTGGCCCAATGCGGGTTGGTGGGTTAAAGCGGTTGTAGTAACAACCGGGACCAACGGCTTAACGTGCCTTCCGAAGCACGGAGGAACTCGAGATTATAAATTTTGGTTGACCCATCCCAGGGTCGACCATGGCGAAAGTTGCTTTGTTTTCGTATTCGAAACCAGTGCGCTCAAACCAATACGCCACCGAGCTCCTCATACGCCACCGAGCTCCTCAATTAATAAAGATTTAGTAATAAAAATATAATTAATAAAGATTTATAATAAACTTCCTGAAAAATTACGTTTCAAAAAAAATAGTAAAAAAAATATAAAACTGTTAAAAGAAATGTTAATTAATAAATGTTAGGTACTATAGTCTTCAAGAATATATTAATGACAAAACACAATAATTATATATAAATTACCTTAATTATTTAATATCTTGCGCGCATATTAAAATAATTAATAATATATATTTTTTTATAGAAATAATACGTCCTCCTCTCCTCTTTCAATTTGCGATACCCGACAGGGTCCATAATTGTACTTTTTATATGTATAAACACCTTTTGTAAACATTATGGTTGCAATAAAGTATTAAGTATTGAGTATTAATCTTGAGCTGATCCTATACCATCAAAAAATTTGCAGAATGCTTAAGTTCTCAGAATCTTATAGCAGATATAGAGTTTTTGGGCTCATAAAAATAGTCTGAATGAGATTATGTTAGATAGAGGATTAATGAGGCCGGGGGTTACTTACAATGTTCAATTTCAATTTTTTATTAATATCCTGTCATTATTTGCATTATTGTTTGTTGGCGGAAAGTTAGTTTTTCACCACTTCTGAGTTCTGACATGCTTGGATAGTGAAATCAAGATTACTTTGCCTAACAGACTTGGTAAAAGAGTAAGACTGATCTGCGTACATGTTTGGGTGATAGGCAATAAAAAGGCTGATGAGTTAGCAAGAAAAGAATCAGAAGACATATATGTAGGCCCTGAGCCTATTCTAGCAACCTCAACGTTTCAAGAGCACAGCCATCAGACAACATATAAAAAACAGACACAAGACTAGTCGGCAAAAATACCGGGATAAAATACTCTCAATCCTTCGCAGGGGTTGAAGTAAATATATCTATGCAAACAGGATTACATGCTACACAAAATTCAACTCTACCCCACACAACTTTGCCGAGCGTGTGGTGAGAGTCAGGAATCAACGGAGCATCTTCCATGTCAGTGTGATGCCCTAAGAACTTTTTTTTAATTTAACTAGATGACAAACAAGCTGACGGCCCACCTGATGGTAAGCGGTTACCGCCGCCTACAGACACCTGCAATAACATGAAAAAATCACTTGATATTGCAGGTCCGTTGTCATCCTAAGGCTTAAGATGAAATGCCGTCCATGCCCAGTAATTACACTGGTTACCTATCCCTTCAATCCGAAATACAGCGAACTGTTTCACGGCTGAAATAAGAAAGGCGGTGGTACCTACCCAGACGACCCTACATACGGGCCAACCAACTAGAATGCGTCGTTAGGAAGTGGCACACATATCCAAAGCCAGAAAACAGTAAGGTATTTCTACCGAGAGATTATAGTAAGGCTTAGCAGCTTTATCCTCGACACGGAAGAGTAAATGAGAGGGCACAAAAGATCCCAAAGGGTGAAGTGAACCGTGACGTTGTCATGGTCCCATAAAATATAGAGCGAGATATACAGCTCCATCAATTTTTTCACAAATAACTCCGCAACATTGCGTTATGCTTATGATGCAACGTGATCATGCACATTCGCCATAATAATATGCCGAAGGCGACGTTTTATCGCGTAAATAGTATCGCGATGTATGGGGCCGCTGCGTTCGTGTGACATTCGGTATCAATTTCGCATAATAAATACAGCAAATTACTACACACAGTAAATAGTAGACAGTAAACTCAAACAGCTTACTAGTTTATTAGTTCTTACCAGTAATTTACTAGTTTTGGTTGAGTAGAGATACTGATTACATACATTTACAAAGATGCATTTCGTCGGGGATAGTGCAAATCCGCGAATCTACCATACGTATAGGTCGCGTATCTGCAATAGATCCAGTTTTACAGGGGAAGATTAAAACTTAAAAACTTTTTTATTTTAACGAATTTTAAGCTCATTTTTACACAGAGAAATATTCTTAATTTTTGACTTTAGCATTATCATTACATTGAAAGCTCTGCCCCAACTTAACCGAATCGTAGGTATTTGTAAAAGTACTCGTTTCGGATGTTGAAATAGAATATTTCGACATTGTAGGGTGGACGTTAGCTCATAAAGGCAAATACAGATAGACTAGAAGAATTTCACAGGTATATCCCAAGTCCTGGGTGGCTCAGTTGGTCAGAGCAGTCGCCCGGATTGCGAAAAGTCGCAGGTTCGATTCTCGCCTCAGGACGTGAAATTTTTCTAGTTTACATTTTAATTATTCATAAGTTTGTTATAATAATTTGAAACACCTTCATTCAGAAACCATTTTTTATCATTCCATTATTGTTGGTATAATACGCCGTAAAAAAGTTGCAACAATTCTTTTGTGTAGTTATTTTCAATGGATTATGTATAGAGGGTACCTTGCAGCAGGTTTGGTTGGTGGTAGGGCTTTTGTAAGTCCGCCTGGCTAGCTACCACCATCTTACCAAAGTCTGCCGCCATAACAATAATGTTAACAGCATTGTTGTGTTCCGGCAGTTGAAGATAAGATAGCCAGTTCCGCTGATTGAGTTATCTGGATGTAGCTCGCCTCCATCTTCCGGCTGGCCGAGTGGCCTGTACCCCTAGCTAAACAGGCTACTTGGTCAAGAGGTCCTGGGTTTGAATCCCGGTAGGAGCAAATGTTTGTATGATGAGTATGTGCCTTTCTTTTTCGAGTCATGGATGTTTATATATTTATTTAGTATATTCCTAATATTTATACATACAGGGTGGTGCCGTCAATGCGACAATAAATTCAAACATGGTCTACTTATATTAGTTCATAGAAATGGTTTGCCACTCTCAAAAACATGTTACTTATTTCATAACATTTCTGTGAAATAATGCAGCCAATGTTAAACTATTTCATACAAAATCAAAATAATAACATGTTTTTGAAAGTGGCAAACCATTTCTATGAATTATTTTATTATTATCTTGTATTTGGGGCTTTCCGGTCTTGTTAAGACTGATTTGTCACTGCGACTTAAAAGATCTATTGTGACTTGCCACCAATAATTTATAATAAAGCCTTGATTTGGGCACTTTCCATAAATTTTAGGATTTTCCCAACCTCAAGGGTCTCAACTTCATTTGGGTAAATAGTGTGTCTCCTCAGATGAAGGCTTCGTTTGTAGATAAAAGGTCCACAGTTGCAAAGGAGGTGCATTGGGGTTTCGCGCTCCTGTGTACAGAATCTGCAAACATCCGAATCACTTAATTTTAGGTTGAATAAGTGTCTGTTCAGTTTGCAGTGGCCTTTCAAAGCTCTAATCATGGCACTTGCGTTACTCCTGCTGAGCTTTATCAGCTCTTCAGTTCGTTTAGCATGGTAGCCATGTATCAGAGACTTTGAATGTATCAAACCAGGTGTCCTTAGCCATTGTTCGGAGGATTCCTGTATGAGCTTGCTTTTGAGATAGTGCATGGCCTGGTTCTTTGAGATTCCGCAGAAAGGTTCCGGTCCAATCTGTCGTCCCTGAGCCCCAGCTCTAGCTCATTCATCGGCCTTTTCGTTGCCTTTGACGCCAGAGTGACCAGGCACCCATCTCAGAGTGATACTGTTGTTGAGCCCCAGTATATTTAATTCCTCCACGCAGTCTTTTACTAGTTTTAAGTGCAGTGTATTCGCATTTATAGCATTAAGCGCTGCTTGGCTGTCAGAGTAGATGTAAATTCTTTGGTTGACGTAGTTCCTTAGGCGGTTGGCCTGCACACATTCAATTATGGCGTAGACTTTCGCCTGGAAAATGGTGGCGTATTTTCCGAGGTTTAAGCTCTTACTAAACCTTGGTCTGACTCCATACACCCCACATCCTACGTTGTTACCCATTTTGGAGCCATCTGTAAACCATGTGAGGCATCCAGCTTCGGAGCGAGCAGTGACATGTGGACAAATGTTGTTTTGGATATCTGCCCAGTCCTCCCTGCTAGGCAGTTCAACTGTATAGTTTTTGTGGAAGTTGGGTTGTGGTAGCATGACGTCAGAAGTCATTGCTAATGGAGGTAGTTCAAACACAGCTTGATGTAATGATCGCAGTGTTTGAGATGCCCATTGTGCTTTCCCAGTGACGACTGCCCTATACATTCCAGCCTTTGCCTCTTTTCCAATAAATAGATCCAGAGGCGGTAGGTTGAGAAAAGCATTAAGGGCTGCCGCCGGGGTTGTGTGCATAGCACCAGTTGCCATCAAGCACGCGGTGCGTTGCAAGCTGGTTAGCTTGTTGATGGTTGTTATTTGCATGACTTTTTCCCCCAGACTACGCAGGCATACGTTAGCATCGGCCTTACGATGGTGGTATAAAGCCATAGGGCGATTTTGGGGTTTAAGCCCCATCTCGTCCCTGCAAGGCGGTGACATATTCCTAAGGCAGTTGTTGCCTTTTGGATTACGTTGCTTAAGTGTGTTTCCCAGGTCAATGTCTTGTCAATTGTTATGCCCAAGTATTTGACTTCTTGGGAAAAAGGTATGGATGTTCCTTTAATAGTTAGTGTAGCAAGCCTGTTTAGCTTGCGCTTCCTAGTAAAGGGCACTATAGTTGTTTTGGAGGGGTTAGCCCCCAGTTGGTTATCTGCGCACCATTTGACAATGGTGTTCAGAGCTCTTTGTAGTATTGATGATACAGTGATTTGGAAAGGACCTATAACGTAGGCCACTACGTCGTCGGCATAGCCCTGCACATCAAAACCCATTTGTTGAGTTGTTTGAGTTGTTTTTGTAAGGAGTTCATCCACAACAAGTGACCATAGCAGTGGAGACAGTACGCCCCCCTGCGGACATCCCCTTGTTGTCTTGAAACTTCTTGTTATTCCGTTTAGATTTATCTTAACGGTTCTGTTAAGCAGTATTGACTTTATCCACCGGGTCGTTGTGTCATCGATCCCTTTGGTTTTCATACCTTTGGTAAGGGATCCAATAGTGACATTGTCAAAAGCTCCTTCAATATCGAGGAAAGCACACAGAGCTATCTGCTTGTCTTCCAGAGCTCTTTCGATCTTGTCCGTAAGCTCAAGAAGAGCAGTTTCCGTGGATTTCCCTTTTTTATAAGCATGTTGCTTGGAGTGTAAAGGGAGTTCCTTCAAAGGTCCTTCCCTTATGAGCTAATATAGCCCATGTTTGAATTTATTGTCGTATTGACAGCACCATCCTGTATACATATTATTATCATTATTTCTCTTAATGTTGCTTACTTTGGGCTATATAATAGGTATGAGTGTATGATTATTATCTTCAACCTTATCATCCCAATGCTAAAATAAAATTTAAGAAAATAAAAAACTTCCTATTTATCTCATGAAACTCCTGCTATTTCGCAGTGCCTACTTGGTAATGTAAATGTAGATATATCACAGATCACAACAGAGACAAGAAAACTCACAGATCCCGTGACGATTCCCTTTGATACTTGATAAACGCGTATCGAGTGATTCGCACTCCATCTTGAAATACCGTGCCGATTAACTTAACAAGATCCCTTAACATCGTTTCTCACATGTTTCTGGTTTTTAGAAGTGTTTGTCTTCTTAGCTTGTTTATTTGAAATAATAATAATATTTTTTTATTGACGGAACACGGAATACGTTAAAAGGAAAGGTTGAAATTATTGTGGCCAGTTTAATAAAGTAATAGTGTAATTACTGGTCATGGACGGCATTTCATCTCAGGCCTCAGGATGACAACGCACCTGGAATATCAAGTGATTTTCCCTTGTTATTGCAGGTGTCTATAGGCGGCGGTAACCGCTTGCCATCAGCTTGTTTGTCATCTAGTTGTATAAAAAAAAGTGGGCCGTCAGCTTGTTTGTCATCTAGTTGTATAAAAAACGTGTTGCACTATGTATTTGATTCCCCTGTAATCCAAAATAAGCAAATTCCTGTAGTATGAAATTCAGTGCCCTCTCCCATATGCTACATACAATTTGTCATCATAGTACTAGTACGGACGACAGAACATTAAGTTAAACAGTCGCACTACGAAAGCCGCCTCTGTTACGAACGCAGTAAGGGCGGTCTCTAGGCGAAACTGTTACGCTTGATGTGATGACTGTACATACATTATTTTATCTTGTATTGAAAATAAAAGCAATAAGGTATCTTTAATTTAATTTTTATAAGCCGGACTACATATTGAACTTACATACTCCCTGGCGTTTTGCGGTGAACAGACTTTAAAAATATTACAGGGTGGTGCCGTCAATACGACAATAAATTAAAACATGAGCTATATTAGTTCATAGAAATGGTTTGCCACTTTCAAAAACATCGTATTCGTTTGATAATTTCATGACATTTGTATGGAGATTTATAACATTTTCTTCATTATTTCCACCTATTTCTATGAACTAATACCGCCCATGTTTTAATTTATTGTCGTGTTGACAGCACCACCCTGTATACGTAAGTACAGACTTATAAAATTAATGAAAAGAAATTTGTAAACACAGAAAATTTTCCCACAACAAAAATTGTATGTGAGTTCTCTCTCTATTGTTCTCTATAAAACAAATTAGTTTGATTCATAGTTAACTACTTATAGTGATTCTATAGTAAGTAACACGCCTTACGCCATTAGTGAGAGTACATAAGTACCTTCTATGCTCGGATATTACCTCTCCTATTATAAACAAAATATAAAGCGGCTTTTGAAAAAAAATCATGACTTCTACCTAAATGAAAAACCTATTCAAGTACTTATTGCGAGTAGGTTATTAAATATGGAAATTTATTTAATGAACCTCCTTTCATTTGGTAACCAAAATATTATCATGCTTACTATATTTATTTAAACCGTTTCTCTCGACATACTTGCACGTCTTGACTTCAGAAATTGCAGTGTTTTACGAAATAAATTGAAATATTTTTTCCTTTCTCTTTCTAATTTTTTATTTATTGATTTATTTAAAACTTACAATTTTACACATCTATAATTTAGCTGCGGCTTCCAAACCATGATGGTTTATCTGTCTTCAACGAATCGCTCTATTAAATAATCTTTTATTGCATTTTTTAAATTACATTTTCCTTCTGCAAATAAGTTTTGAATGCCGGCAGGCAATTCATTATATAATTATATAACTCAGTCTTCGAGTGCCGTATACATTGTTCGTTTTAGGAAGTATAAATTATTAGAGTAATAATAAATTACCCATCGACTGCGATGCATCTTTGCCAGCTTTAGTCGTTGGTTTTGTTCCGTTTGTACCGCGGACGGAATTTGTATGTCCGTTTTCACTAACCATCCCCTAGGCTTAAGTGACTCTTACCGACAATTGTCTCTTTCTATCTCCTTTAGATGGACTGAGATAAAAACGCAGAGTGTAATGTTAGTAAAAACGGCTCTAACTTTAAACGTATTCATGATGACAAAAAAGATTCAAATGTGATGAAAACATTACGATAAAGACCGATTTAAAAAAAAGAATTCGATGTTGAGAAATAAAATTAATTTGAAATAAGAATTCAAAGCCAAGGTAAAATTTTTTAATTTGAAATATACTGAGACCTATTATATCGGAATCGGCATTCGATGATTTGGATGCATCGAGATCTTCACAGAAACCATAGTAGGGGCAATGTACAAGATAACTCGTAACAAAGGCTTCCCTCGTATACACGGTCGTATACAATCCGCTCGGCAATATACCATTCAACCTGAAGGTTTCTTTCATCCACACAAAGAAAGAATCTGCTTTACGAAAATGTGATTACCAAGATTATGTTTTTATGCCCCTTTTATTTTTATTTATGCTTCTTTGAAGATGAAATTGAGTTATTGGCGAGCATACAAAGCGATTCGGTGTGTTTTATTTGTAAATATTTTTTTTATTTTTTTTATCGTAAACCAATCAAAAATCGGAAACGCTTACTGTCACTTTTATCGAGCTCTGTGAAAGCAAGATGGGTTGTGAGTTTTCGAATTGAATAATATTTTGTTTGAACGTTTTCATCAAATATGCATAGTCGTTGACGTACAAACCAAGCTTGTCTAACAAGTGGACGCTAGTTTCGACGTAGTTTTGACCGTCAGAAATATTTGACATCGAGTTTGACGACTGGCAAGACGACGAGCCGCCATTGATTTTGACGTTTGAGCACAGATGCGCGTAGTGAATTACGCGCAGCTGTGCGCGCAATTAAGTATTGTGTGTGCAATCTCTACGTCGCGATCTCTAGGCTGTGTACTCTTGTCGCTATTTGAGAGATAAGACATAAAATACAATTGATTAGTTTTTGTTGTGTTTCAAATGTATCGAAATGACTTCTTTCAGTATTTGATTGACTTTTACTTAAAGCTATAAAAATCAACAATCTTTTTAGTTCCGGCTCACGCCGTGCTTTTGTCGCCAACGGTTGTCAAGCAAACGCCGAAAGGTACGACAGCGCTGCCACAACCGCAAGCAGCTCACTTTAGAGAATCGCATAGCTGATAATGAGCCACACAGAAAGAGTTTCTCGCTTCTAGCTTACACATATTTAAGCACAAAAATTACTCCCAATTTTATTTTTAAAGGTAATAATAAGACGTAAAATGTGACGGCTTTTACATGATATAAAGATTCATATTATTAAAAAAAAAATGGTACCTAAATGTTTGAAAATATTAGAAAAGCATTTAAACTAGCACAAAATGATGTCCTCAGTTTAGGAGTGACCCCGCGACCTTTTACAGTCCTTATGACTGCTGTAACTACCTGCGTTCAAGTCTTCGGTGGCTTGTCTCATCATAAAGAATGGTTAAAATAAAACTCGGAACCAAATCGTAGGTATTTGAAAAAATGCTCGTTCGGGTGTTGAAATTGAGTTATACCGACGAAAAAAGAGTTATAACTTTGACGTGTCTGTCTGTGCATCTGTGTGTCTGTCTGTGGCATCGTACGTAGCTCCTAAACGAATGGACCGATTTTGATTTGTTTTTTTTGTCTAAAAGTTGGCGTGATTGGCTGAAAGCTGGTTCTTAGCTATGATTACTGAAGATCAGTTCAGGCATTTGATGTTAGCATGTCTGCATGACTTTAGCGATATGTTAGCATGTAATGCAAATACCGATGGACTAGAGAAAACTCACGGGTCATCCCAAGTCCTTGGTAGGTCAGGTGGTTAGAGCAGTTTCAGTCCCCGAAGGCATGACTTACATACTACTTTACAAAAACAATTATCTATCAAAAAAGATCTAAATGTTACGGAGATAATAATATCTCCATCATAAGAGCTAACTTACTTTTATAAATGTCCTCCTCATTTTGAAGTTGTTTAAAACGTTAATTTAACTATAATATATTTTTGTATTTTTTCGTGATACCACTAGTATAGTTATTTGCATTGAATAAAAATAGGTAAAAAAACTACAGACAACTATTCGCTTCTGGTAAATTTATTGAGCCATCCGTTTATTTGAATGTTACAATAAAACATATTTTGTTATGTTCCCGCCAGTAAATTTCGGTTTGATTCTCTTTTGTTATTTCACGTGTGATATATTTTTATGTTCTTTTTAAACATTGATGTTAACTTTTACATAAATAAAACTAGGGTATGGACACTAATAGCCTCTTGGGCTTACCTTTAAGAATCAATTAAGCTTTCTCAGCTTTGTGTAAATCAGCTCAGGGACTTTACAAAATCCGTACATTTTTTGTGGTGGTTATCCGCCTCTATTACCAACGCAGTAAGGCGACCTCGAGGTCAAACTGTGATGCTTGATATACTCTCGACTGTACATAGTAAACTTCAGATCTGGGGTGCGATTCTGTAACGAATCTCGCACCTCACTTCGCAAGTCACTTCGAATTCAACTGTCAAATAGAGCATAAAATGTATTAAAATTTGCTCTATTTGACAGTTAAATTCGAAGTGATTTGCGAAGTGAGGTGCGAGTTTTGTTACAGAATCGACAGGCAGTAGGTAGGTACTTAAGTCGTTAAAATATGCAATGTGCCCTGTCAGGGCATAGCAATTTGATTTACAGAGGGGCTTTGTACTTTAATAAATAAATTAGTGTTTTAGTGTCATTAATTACCTATCTTAAATGCTTACTTATGGCTACTTGAGTATTGGAGGATTTATGTTTTTTGTTTGTTTTAAATATCTATTTTGTGCAAAAGAATTCTTCAAGCGAGTAATAGCAATTAAACAAATCAATTTACTACTGAAGAATCGCAACTTTGTTTCAGCTTTTTCTACAAAATCGATGACCCATAGGACCATTTAGAAATACGCCCGCTTTAGGTACGGATTTCACAATGGACGGAAATTTACTGTAGTGTGAGTTAACTCTGGTGTACCTGGAACTTTGTGTAAAACCTCAAAAATCTGTTTAAATAAGAAAAGGTCCTAAACGTCTACATTGTACCAAAAATATTTAGAGTATACAAGGCTCCCAGTCCGTCATTACCTCACGCAAGGTTGGTTTTGTAGCCGCGAGACGCCATTTGTCAGCGCTATAAACCTTTGTCATGACCTTTCAGACCGTTTTTTGATACGCTTTGGGAACAGAAAAGAGGTAGACTTATTTGTAAACACCTAAGTATTGCTATGAATAAACGTTTCTAATGCTGTAAGTTATTTAAATTATCCAGAAGAAATTTTGACACATAATCGCAGTTAAATAACCACCTATATGCGGCTCCCTGCTGGGCACAGGCCTTTCTTCATGAGAGAAACACATGAAGAGTTTGGCCCATAACACCACCACCCTGGCCTAATGCGGATTGGTGGGTTGTAGCGGTTGCAGTAACAACCGGGACCAAGGGCTTAACGTGCCCTTCGAAGCACGGAGGAATTCAAAATAACAAATTTTTGATTGACCCATCCCGCGATCAACCAGTTGCTTTGTTTCCATAATCGTAACCAGAGTGCTTAAACCACTATGCCATCGAGCTTCTCAATTGATTATATAACTCCAAATTATTGAGACATGAGATAATTAATGATATTTGCATGGTTTATTTACTTTTGTGAATAAAGCTGCACACAACTAGAATAAAAGAATTTATTAACAAGTAGTTAAGTTTGATTAATATCATAATCAAACATAACCTAAGACCCAATTTTAGTCCCAGAAACCGCTAAAGCTATTAGGGTAAAATTGCCTCAAAACGGCGGACGGGTAAATTAGTAGCAACACCCACGACCCCGGGTCGCCCCGGATGGATCACGCGTGGGCCTTGATTCAATTGCGAGGCCCGCAAGAGCCCGCAATGTTGTGTGTTGCTAATAAACTGTTATTAATATAAGGAGATGGCCGCCCACAAACGTACCCAAATGTACCCCTTTGTTTAAACATTGGAACGTGTAAATTTAATTTCAATAAAGCATATGTAGCGGCTATTTCGTGTAAAATTGCGCTGTTTATATATAGAATGTAATACGAACGGGGTCAGGACGGAGAGGTATGAAACTTTGATATAGAATGGGTGTGCTATAATAAACGAAATGATCCATATCTTCAGAGAACCGTGTCAACATCATAATTCAGCCAAGAGACTTCCAAAGCTGGACAAAGATCACCCCTGGTTTCCGCTGCGCGCATCCACCGGTCGCATGCGATCTTTACCAGATCGTCGGTCTATGCATCCGTGTTGTCTAATTGAATAAAAAAATAGTTTTGTTTTTAATACGGGGCGGTGTTTTACTTCATGACAGGTTCGTGTAGGGCCGTCTAGGTAGGAACTACCGCGTTCCTTATTTCAGCCGTAAAATAGATCGCTGTGTTGCGGATTAAAGATAAAGCCGACCAGTGTAATTACTGGACATGGACGGCATTTCGTCTTAGGCCTCGGGACGGCAGCGTACCGACAATACCAACTGATTTTGTCCTTGTTGTTACAGGTGTCTAAAGCAACGGTGATCCGTTAGTTTGCTAGTCGCCTAGTTGCATAAAAAAACTACCAAGACAATCAAGCCTACGGCCTACCTGATGCTTAGCGTTACTGTAGGCTATGGCCGCCTTTTTTAACAAGGAGAAATCCATTGACAGATCTACCCGCCGCTGACGTATGCGGGGCTCACCCAGCGTCTTAATTGACCCTTTTTTTATCCAGGAGAAATCCGTTGACGGACCTACCCGGCACTAGCGAAGTAGTGGGCGTGTGCGGGGCCAGCGTTCAAATCAACGCTGGGAATACCCGCGAAAACTCCTGCATAACTCCCCTGCCTTTCGCGGAGGTGGTCTGGAGTCTGCGAAGCAAATTCACCAGACCACCCCCAGGCAACCCGGCCTTATGGACTGGTTTTGCGCCGATGGAGATTGCCCAGAGTTACCATGAGCAATCTCAGACGTAGTAGCATTTGTGTTGCGCGTCTTAATTGACCCTGGCAATACCCGCTAAGACTGCTGGATAACTGCTGTGCCTTTGGAGGTGGTCTGGCGTCTGCGAAGCAAATTCATGAGAGCACCCCAGGCAGCCCTGCTTTACGGCCCAGCTTCAATTGAATGGAGATTGACCAGAGTCACGGCCAATCTTAGACAAGGCGACCTTTGTATTAGGCTGCGATACCCAGAGACTATTAGCGGTTATTCTTTTTCTTGCTATTTTTAAATAATTCCATGTTTTACCTACTCCTTTAAGAAAACCTCTTCATTCCACAATCAGAGCATACGGGGGAGAAACCTTAGGAGCTCAGCTATTGTTAGCGGAAGCGGTATTTTAACCTTAAAAAAACTTTCTTTTTGGAAGCCCTCATTTCACTGAGGCTAGTGGATCGCTATACTTCATTGAGGAAGAACCAGAGATCTTAACTTCCATTATGTCCAGATATGACATAATCTTGATTTTACAGGGTAGCTATCTGATTCTAACAAGCGACTTTTTTTAACTTAACGGAGTAGTTCTTGAGCTTCATCTCACCTGATGATAAGTGAAGATAAGGCCGAAGATGGAAGCGAGCTACACCCGGATTCCTCAGAGGAACTGGCCATCTTACCTCCAACAGCCTGAACAGAATAATGTAGCGAAGATTACTATTGTGGCGGCAGACTTAGATTATGTAAGATAGTGGTAGCAGACCGGGCGGAATTTGAAAAAGCCTTACAACTATACCGAGCAGAAAATTGCTACCCCACGGGATTCGAATCCTGAACCTCTAGACCTGAGGTAGGTGTGCTTAACCACTAGACCAAAGAGGCGGTTGAAATATAAACAAACAGAAAACTTAGATAATTATGCGACTCCCCATTCGACAAGATTATTGTATTACTCAATCGCCACTGCTTAATCACAAGAAAGTGACAACATTAAAGGATAATATATTGAAACATCACAAGGGTGGGGTGAATAACAAAACAGGATGGACTGATAATCCCATACATCCGTCCCTTTTCCGATCTGAATACATTGAATGGAATTCATTTCATTGTTCGCACCCACTGATCCCTAATGTGGGTACATATATGACAATGGTTATATTTTCACGAGTTTCGAACTTCATACCAATATCAACCTTAAGTCTGAGTGGTAAGATGTTTTTGAGAATGCATCTGAGGTTATATATTAAGAAAGACTCGTTTGATGTTCTCTGAAAGTTTAATTTTCATGTGACATTGTTTTCAATCTTACAGTCTCTTGCGAAATGGAACTCAATTTATGATGATAACGTCTAAAGCATGTAATATTGTATAGATATATTTTTAAATAAACAACATAAATAAATATCCCGAGTTTTCTAAGAATGTGATGAAAGGCGAAAATCAAATAATTTAATACGCTTGACTAATAAACACAATAATAACCTTACCAACATATTAATACTCGGTAATGCATCAATAATATAAAAATAAAGTAATAAAGTAGTATTACACTACCAAAAATATATGGACAGCAAAGAGTCCTTAACAAAAGATCTACAGGAGGGAGAGAGAAAGGGAGTGAGAGAGGAAGAGGGAGAGAGTGGGAGAGAGAGACGGAGAGAGATGGAGATATAGGGAAAGGGAGGGGTAGGGAGAGGGAAAGAGACGGAGAGGTATAACAATATAACACCAAACACACCCACGACCACATCGCAGCTAAATAGATGATTGCCAGAGTTTTGAGGGGGCGTTGAGGAGGAATATGTCAGCAGTAACTTACAAGCCTAAGAGAGGAGCTAGGTGCCGTATTGGTTTGAGCACTCTGGTGTCGATTACGATAACAAAGCAACTTTCGGTCCCGGGATGGGTCAGTCAAATTTATAATCTCGAGCTCCTCCGTGCTTCGTAGGGCACGTTAAGGCGTTGGTCCCGGTTGTAACAGCAACCGCTTTAGCCCACCAATCTCAATTGGGCCAGCGTGGTGGTGTTATAGCCCAAGCTCCTCATGTGTTTCTCCCATGTAGGAAGGCCGGTGCCCAGCAGTGGGACGTATATAGGCTGATGATGGCGAACCTACAAACGGGCCGTATGATTATTTACTGTTTGCTCGTAGCACCTTGGGCACTACTCACAAGCTGCCTACCCGGTAAAAGTCAAGAGGAGAAAAGTTCCCCTGCTAAACATATTGTTGTTGGCCGCAGATCGTTCTGTCAGTGTTACCAGGGTTTTAAGGAAGCGAGAATCTTAGTGTGTCATTTGGGCGCGAATCCGCCTCTGATGGATTTCTAATCGATAGGCGTCACCTCCCGGGGAGGTGTCCCGCTGTCGGTAAGTCTCCAGGGCGCTTGAGCCACGAGGGAGCGACATAGCTGAGGGTATAGTGCCCCTGCTCCCAACACTTCCTCTCTACTCTCTCTGAGCTCTGCTGAGTACCGACCACTCCACAGGAACACCACACACAAAGCAGTATTATTGGGCTGCGATCTTCTGTAAGTGCTAACCTAGTTCCGCCCTCAAACTTCGAGTGGTATATACCATTCTGCCCTTCCTCTCTTAACACTCTCCCTAGTAGCCATATATAAAGCAGCTCTTCTTTAGCAGACCATAGGGTTCGCTGACGTGTCGCAAGTTTTCTGTATCTGCTCGCCAAAAATCACAGCAGCCATGGGATTCACCGGCTCCTAATACGGTAATGTGACCCCCGAAATTCACACAGATTTCTTACCTGCCGGCCGGTATGGAATATTGAATGTTATCTCAGCATTTTCGTTGATTTACGTTACTATGGCTGGCGTTTGCGTATAAACTAGGTGTTTGTAAGTACCAGCCTGCCGAAGAAAAACATTTGAAGGTTGCGGGCGGACCACATGGCTTCAGATAGAAAACTTTGAATATTGGCCTGGCGTGCTGTGCAAGGCAAGCTGAGGTCGCCGGCGGATCCCATGGCAGGGAGAGGGTATAAAGTAGCCCTAATGGTACAAACCAGTAAACAAACTCGGGTTGTATATCAAAAACACGAAACACTGAATACTTGGCACCTCTCCAAGTGATAAGTTGTCGGTAGAACGATAAGTACCATGTGAGTGAATAGCAGCTTTAAAAGATATTCAGATGCCTCTGAGGCTCTGAAGGCTATTGAATCAGCAGTTAACATATTATAACTTTCGTACTAGGGTTCCGCAGTCCATAAGGATCTCTTATCGTTTAGCCATGTTCTACTAGGTAGTTGTGTTTTGCCAGAGGTTAACACGCTGAGGTGCTCGCTGGCGCTGTAGTTTGAGCGCTAAGGTGTCGATTTTAAAAAATAAAGAAACTTTCGTCATGGATAATTTCAGATAGGCCCAACAAAAATTTGTAATCTTCAGCTCCTTCCAGCTTCGGAAGGCATTAAGCTAGTGAGTAAAGCGGTTGCAGTTACAACCAGGACCAGTTATTATTGCAACCAAAGTGGTTGCAGTAATTCACCGATTGGGCCACTATGATGGCGTTATGGCCCTAAGCTCCTCATGTGCTTTTCCCATGCAGGAAGGCCTGTGCTCATCAGCGGGACGTGTATAGGCAGTTAATGATGAGTCACGATAACAAAGTCAGTAGTAAAATAAAATGTTTGATAGTAAATAATACTTTCAGGCTATCTACCCTATTCATAACCAGACGATGTTTTTTTTTGCATTTGCCCCACGGTGTCGTTGGCCAGGTGGTTCCAAAATATAGGGTTTGTATGTGAAAACAATTTTGAGGGATTACGATAATTAAACCTTATTGACAGACTGAGTAAAGTTATTATAGGCTGATAAAATTATATCAGTGTATTTTATTATAAACCATTCATACAGACCTGAATAGGCCAGATAGTAAATTATATTCAGGCTTAAAATCTAATTAAACATAGCTGTCACTGCATGTTATTGCAGGTGTGAATTGTGGTGTTGCTGTTAGTTGAATTAAAGTATAATACAGTATGATAATTAATCTTATACCACAGAGAAATTAATTCCTAATCTTATTGTAACTTGACTTCTAATTAATACTAGTGGAATATTTCAAACATATGACAATGATTTTGAAATTATTAAAATAATGTTATGGACCCAGATGATGAAAAAAACCATCCGAACCTGTGGGGTGGTTTATTCCATCATCTCGGTCCTCACCATATTTTGATCCCACATCCGACACCTATATATATTGAGGATCTAGGAGAAGCCGGCGGCAGCCTGTATGTGAAATGAGTTTAATAAAAATAACTACTTTGTGTTTCATGTTTGTTCCTTGGTTTTCCACTTAATACGTAAGTCCTTACTGATCCTTAGTCTTGATGCTTAGATCAGAATGGATTATTCCTTAATATTAAACCACCTTACCAATCCTTCTTTAAATAAGACACTAAATGCTCATACATCATCATCAACACCCTATATACGTATCTACAGAATGCCTATTACAAGAGAGAAACACATGAAGATTCTAGGTCGTCACACTACCACGCCCAATGCGGGTTGGTGAGCTAAAGCGGTTTCAGTTACATCAACATAAACTGTGCAAAGCCGGCGCGCGCGCGCTTGCCGTGTAAACATCAAGTTGTATTTGTCCTCGTTTATCATAATATTTTTGTGCTAATTAAGTGCTGTCCAGTGCTATTTTACATACCAATTTAATATCTGTGAACAGTGATACAATAATATTAAACCAAAACCCATGATCAGTGTCCATAATACGGTGCAATCTTGAAATTAAATAATAAGTATCGAGTGTTAAGTAAACCGCAAATTCACTGTCAAGGTCACCTTAAGGCCGGTCAGTTACCCGAGCCGGCACACGCTGTCCTTCTCGTGACTGTGGGCTTTCACGTAAGACTGTCTTGCTCGTTGCGTCTACGCACTGCAGACAGATTGACGCCGGCTGGGTGACGGTAACGGTTAAAACAGCTGATCACTGTCACTAATTATTTATTATAATGAGTAATAATAATTTAAAATGCGCTGGGTGCCCTAATCCTATCACCGATAGAAGATATTTATGCTGTTGTGCTTGTAAGCAGTGCTATGATCTATTGTGCGCAAATGTATCTGAGAAGCGCTTCTATAGCACATTAACGGGGGAAAAGAGGGACGCTTGGATTTGTGCTCTGTGTGTAAGCCGGCAACCAAAGAGTGATAATTCGAACACCCCGGTAAGGCCTGAGGGTGACAGGATCACATCCCGTAGAGGTGGGGCGGTGCCCTCAACCAGCCCGCCGTTGGACGTTTCTATGGCAGATGCAGATTGTGGCATGAATACAAGCAGTTTGGGTCATGGTATTATTGCTGAGACGACGATGAATATGAACGATCTAATAATAGAAATGCGGTTGCTTCGTGAGGAAATGGTGGCTAGTAGACTTCAGATGAAATACTTAAGTGACACTATGTCCAAGCTTACGTCAAGAATGGATAGTTGTGAGCTACACGTTAGTAAACTCGACGAGCGCATAGGGCAATTGGAGCTCCGTACTAGCACTGCTGTCGCTAACCCTGCGAATGAGACATCACTGCTGTCTTCTATAGAACAATTAAAATTTGAACTCAATGAACGTGACCAAGAGTTATTGTTGAATGACATTGAGATTTCTTGTGTTCCGGAACAAAAAGGTGAAAATTTGACGCATGTAGCAGTTACTTTGGCTGGCAAGCTGGGAGTTAACCTAGGTGTGAATGACATTGTCTGTGTCTCGCGAGTGGGACGTCCTCCGGCTGATTATGATGGGGAGCGACCCGGCCGTCCGAGGGCAGTGGTGGTGCGTTTGGCGCGACGCGCCACCCGCGACGAGATGTTGAGTGCTGCTCGTGTTCGGCGCGGTGCCACTACGGATGGCACAGGGCTACCAGGACCTCCCTGCCGTTTCTATATTAACGAGAGATTAACTCAGGTAAATAGATCATTATTTCGACGGGCACGAGAGACCGCGGGGCGCTTGAACTGGCGTTATATCTGGACTAAGAATGGCCGGGTGTATGCTCGGCAGTTCAACGGCCCTGATGCACCGCGACATCGCCTGCGTACAGAGGCTGATATCGTACGTGTTTTTGGACCAGAAATCGTTTGTAGCAAATAAACAGCAGTTATTAATTGTGTGGGGCATGGTACTTGCATATGTAGTTAAAAAAGAGTGCTTTAAGATGTTAGCAACACCCTTTACTTTAATATACATACTTCATGTAAATATTATATTTTTTTGTGCAGGTGCTATATTTTTTGCTTTATATGTTAATTTAAGCGCACATTATATTATATTATTATATCTTATTTCTATGAATTTATGCAATGTGCTTTTAACAACAAAATATCAGTCATGTCCCGTTTGTTTGTTATATGTCCTTCAAATGTTTTTTGTAGCGGTAAAGCGCAATAAAACCAATTGTATTAGTATCAATGTTTATGTAAATGAAAACGTATGTTTTATGCTTTTACCGATGTTTTCTGCCTTAAAGTATATATTTTATGGTTGGAGCTATAGTTATGTCACAAAGGTATATTCTAATTATGCTTATTTCTTTTCGTTACAGTTACACAATTTTATGTTTTTGAAAAAAATCTTATGTAGTGCTGTATTATGTAGTCCTGTCTGTTTAAAAGATATTGGTTGTTTAATCTATACTTTGGTTGAGATGATCGCTTTTCTCGAGGGTTGTATTTCTCACGTTTTTGATCTGTACATGCAATGTGGTGGGTGCTTAAATATGTATGATGCTGTAGACGGTGTGATATATTATTTATCTTATATCCATTTATTTACTTGCTATTATCTTCTGCTTATTTCCATACACTTAAAAAAATACATAATAATAATTGTTGTTTTTCGCTGTAATAAAAATGACTATATATATATAAGTATATATAAGTATAAGTCATGTTCAGTGTTTAGGAATTCATTAATTTTACAGTATTTTTGCGCAAGATTTATTTTAGGAATATTAAAAATTACAGATTGGCGCCATATATCGTATCTTAGACAATATCTATCAAATTCTAAATTTAACCAAATTCTTTATAGTTTTGTATTACAGTTTATTAAAGCTAAGTGTGTGTCTCTTGGTTTCTTAAACCCTGGCTCGCTTGGTACACGGCATGATGAGTTCGTCGCTGCCTTAGAGCAGCACTCTGTTGATGTAATGGCAGTCAACGAAACTTGGATCAGGGCGGGGGAAGAGGCGCGTGCGCCAAATCCGGCCGGCTACAGATTTCGGCACAAACCGCGGGACGCTGCGGCTGCGGGCCAGCGGGCGCGCGGGGGTGGTGTTGGATTTTATATCAAACGGGGTATTTGTGCGCGCTTGCTCGCTTTTCCGGAGGCTCCGGGCGTTGAACAAATCTGGTTAGGTTTGACGGTTAACGGTTTGAGAACGGCGATTGGGACTGCATACCGTCCTCCATGGCAGAGTGTTGACTTGTTTCTGGACGCTTTAACAGATACTGTAACTTCGCTGTCTAATTTTGACCACATAGTACTAACTGGCGATTTTAATATTAATGTAATGCAGAGTGAAGATTTATATACAAAAAAAATATTAGAATTTTTAAATAGTGTTAATTTGAGACAGTTTATTTCGGTTCCAACTCATTTTACTAGTCATAGTGAGACATTAATTGATTTGATGTGCTCTGACATGAGCCTTATTGACGTTGGCGTGGCCCACATTCCCGATTTGAGTAATCATGCATTCCTGTCATGTAAGCTTCGTATCAAAAAAGAAAAGCCAGTCCCTAAATTTCTTATTTATAGACCGCTTAAAAATATCGATTTCGATCTTTTTTACTTTGAGGTAAATGCTTTTGAATGGAACAGTATAATAGGCGGTAATATCGATTCTATGGTGGATCGATTTACTGCTAGTGTTATAAGTTTATACGATCGTCATGCACCCTATAAAAAAGTAACTGTAAATGAAAGGTCTCATCCTTGGATCACGTACAATGTTAAGAAAATGATGAAATTAAGAGATAAAGCGTACAGTCGCAGTCGCTCCTCGGGGTCGGAGGCACATATTAAATATTATAAAGAGCTCAAAAGTATTGTTTCCACGGCTCGGGAAAAATGAAGTGAAACTGTCAACCTTAACGTTTTTTGAGTTCCAGAGGCATGGACAGTCGGTCTTTTGTCTGCACACAGTTAGTGAAAATACAATTGGTAAAATTATCAGATCATTTAGTACAAATGCAATGGGTGTGGATGGTGTTGGAATGGATATGATTTCTTTGATCCTGCCTCAAACTTTAAAACTAATTACAGCAATTGTGAATAAATCAATTGAAACTGGATCCTTCCCGAGCGCTTGGAAAACTGCTGTTGTCAGGCCGTTGCCTAAAACTGCCAGTCTGTCTCTACTGAGTGATCTACGTCCGATTAGCATTCTGCCTTTTTTGTCCAAAGTTTTGGAAAAAGTGGTATGTCTGCAATTAACTGAATATTTAGAGTGTAACAACATCTTGCCTAAAAAACAATCCGGATTTAGAAAGGGTCATAGCACTTCAACGGCGCTTCTGGACGTTATTGATAACATTCTGGAAGCACAAGATGAGGGCAAGGGAACCATTTTAACGCTCCTCGACTTTTCTCGCGCTTTTGACACCATAAATATATCCCTGCTTCTATCTAAACTCTCCTACTATGGTTTTGATATTTCGGCCGTAAAGTGGTTTGCAAGCTACCTAGGTGAACGTTTGCAAATGGTGGAGCTCGCTGACAGTGATGGCACCAAATCTGTTTCCCATACCATGCCTGTGATAAGGGGTGTTCCTCAAGGTAGTATACTCGGTCCTATACTTTTCGCTATATATTGTGCCGACATTGTACGTGAGTTCGAAAATCTTCACCATCACATTTACGCTGACGATCTCCAGCTATATATCTCATTTAAGCCAAATAATACAAACATTGCCATTAACAACATGAACCAGGTTCTTAATCGTGTGTCTGGCTGGTGTGAAGATAATAATTTGGTCTTAAACCCGTCGAAATCTAAATTTCTTATTATTGGGTCTAAACTTGTTGTGAATCGGATTATTTCTTTTAATCCAACTGTAAAGATTAGGGGAATTGCTTTGGACCGTGTTCGGGAAGCTCGTAATTTGGGACTTTTATTTGATGACTCACTACGATTTGAAGCCTATTTGCTGCAAACTGTTCGAAACTGTTTTTATAGATTGTCTGTACTATATAAACTGCGCGATTATCTCAGTATATCCATTAGAGTCAAACTGTGTGATTCACTGATCCTCTCTAAGTTGAACTACGTGGATACGGTCTTCGGTGCCCGCTTGTTGGTACGTTCTAAGGAATTACTTCAACGTGTTCAGAACGCCTGCATTAGATTTTGCTATCCTATCCCACGACGAGCACATATTTCACCCTATATAAATTACTTTGGATTCCTTAATATGGAATCCCGGCGCACTCTTCATTTTGCCACGTTACTGTTTGGGATTATAAAGAATAGGAAGCCAGTATATCTCTATGAAAAATTATCTTTTTCGACTCGGAAGGTCCGCCTTGCTACGCGCTTGGTTTTCAAACAATATAGGACTGCTGCCTTTCGTGGCAGCTTTCGCTACGCTGCCACGAAATGTTGGAACAATTTGCCACCCCCCATTAAAAACTCAGCATCAATTTTCTGCTTTAAAAGATCGCTTTCTAAGCATCTACTAGTCCTCCAAAAGATGTATCCGTAGGTAGTCGTCCTGTGTTGTTTGATTGTTATTTTGAAATTTGAAACGAAAATTAATTTAGTATTTTAATTTACTGTGATTAATTTGTGATTATTGGTTATGATGTTATTTTATTTATATATACTCGTTACTAAATTTGTGTTGTACTGTTTGGGCACTTTCCACTATGCATATAGTTTTTTAAATAGTTTTTATAATAATTTTATTGCCTTGAGGTTTGACGGTATGCGCGCGTTGCGCTCTCAGTTGGCACCACGGAAGACCAGCGCTGTGGCCTTCCAGGTTGCAGCATACGCTGAGTGGTGACCATTTGGTTATAAGATTTTGTTATAAAATTCATGCTGTTTTGTTACTACTTTTATTTATAACCAATAAATGTTTTTCATTTTCATTCATTTTTTTCAAAGCCAAGAAAGTATGCAGGTGCTTCTTTTGGAAATCATAACTATAGATAAATAAAATTTTTCTTTTACGCGCAATGGGTTTGTAAATATAATCTGATTAGAGGGAGAATACCAGGGGAAAGGGATGAGTGACCGAGATTCAATAGGCCACGCCTTCTCGTCAGAGACTCCAAAAGATGCGATATGTAAAAAGTTGACATTAGACCGACCATCGGGAAGCGAATTTGTACGCTCTCCACACTCGATACGTTTTTTATGCAACTTGCGGACGTTCATCCTGTTGAAAAGAATAGAAGAAATTTGTTTTAACGCAAGATCACGTGTTTTAAGTATACAGTCCACTACCTTGGATCTTCATACGCAAATCTGTAGCCTGCGGGTAACAGTCTTCGTTGGTTTATTATATATCATAATTATTTAAGTGTAACATTTTGCTTGTTGCTTCCCTATTATTGCTCTGTCTCTTCTAACCTTTCCCCACCAGCCTCCATGCGCTCACACACAACATAAAATCTATTACACTCCACAGATTACAAAGATTTCATTGTTTCAGTTCAACCTGCCGAAGGATCTCAAATGCTATTACCGCCACAATGTCATCGGCATAATTAAAACAGAATCTGTCCCTGATCTGAACAAGGTTTAATTAAGCGAGATTCCAGAGCACTTTGTCAAACCACCTGTAGACGAGCAGTTCTATTCGAGACCGGGTCAATCGCTCGCAAACTTTTGGTCGGATTCCAAATACTAAATACCGGCAGTACATTTTAATGGCGCTATTTGTATTCAAAAGACAGTGGTTGTCGTGGCCTGAAATATTGGATGGCGACAGGTGAATTAATTGGTGCTAGAACAGTTCTGGTGGCCTGGTGAAGTGATTCGTAAGACAGAGGATTACACCAGCAAAGTTTATTGGGGAAAAAACATTAATGATTTGAAAACCCAACTTTGAAGGGGGTTGCTTACATGTACCTACAATACCTACCATGTCTTATTGTGATGTTAAAATATGAAACATGTAGTGACTTGCAATAAAGATATATGAATATGAAGAACATTCAAAGATCTCGTAATAGGGAAAATTCTGGAATTTTCCTCGTAATATGGAAAATTCTGCAATCCTGCTCGTAATAAGAAAATTCTGAAATTTTGCTTTGTAGTTGATATAAGTTCAATTGGTAATATTACATGATATTACGTTAAGGAAATGGATGTCAAATTGAAGACTTCCGTTTCGGAAATTAAATAAAAGTAAAATTAAAATCAATACAATTTAGATAAGTACACATGACAGTACATCAAGTTTAACAGTTGCACTACGAAAGCCGCCTTGATTACGAGCGCAGTAAGGGCGATATCACGGTCAAACGGTTCCGCTTTCTGTGCTGTCGACTGTACATATAAATCGATTATATTATAAAGTGACATTGTCAGCTAGAATCATAAACCCATTTCACCCATTTTACTTATTTTTGTGCGTTTGCGTCTTGAATGTGTTTTGTGTATTTAAATTATTTGGTGACATTATTATGTTATGTGAGAGATAGATATTCGATATTTATTATCAGCTCACTTTTACTATATATTTATAATTCAATTCTCAGATTGCCAAAACGAACCAAATGTTATAGGATGTCTTCTTGCTATCCCAGCTTTCAAATAGAACCACTTTCATTTCGATAACATCGAGGCGAATGATTCTTACAAGACAAGACATATCGGCCTCCTTTCATTATGTGTCCGTCGGTCGTGACATATCCCTAGTACGACCCTTTTTAAAATTTGTAATCCTATTGTTGACACCTGCTCGAAATTACATACAAAAGCTAACATAATATTTTACTAATAATACAATGTCGATTCGAAAGTTATGCATTTTCATGCTAGGGTCACTGTTTGTTATATCTATAGTGTATACGCATTAGCACTATATCTCTAAGGATAAAACCCACGCTTTGGTTGAATTTCAATTTTATCTTGATACCGTTTATGAGTTTCTCAAGTGCTCGATGGTTAAACTGAAATAAAATTGACAATTACTAGTTTCAAGCCAAGTAACTTAGGTAGGTTCTCGTAGCTTTAACTTAGATCCCTTCTGGTTATAACGACTTCAATTTGTCAAATCGACTCTGGAGCCCGAGAATGATGATTAAATTGAGTATTGTTTTGCTATAAGCAGTTTTAGGGCGGCCCAGCGATTTGATTAATAAAGTTACGACCCTACGACGAGAAAATGACTTGTCACATCAGACGTGAATCGAATGATGTTTATAATATCCTATCGATTTTACTTCCATATGTGTGTTCTACAGTTTGTAGAACGGGTCGTTTCTGAGGAATTATTTGACATGATGCCCACGGCCTCTTACTGCCATCGCACCGCTCGCCATCAGCAAGGAATTCATACTCACAAGTTGAAACCAAAATGAGACCATTTTGCTTCCAATGTGTGAGGATGGATTATTACGTTCAGAGAAACTTTCTCCCACGTACGCTCAGGTTGTGGAATGAACTCCCTGCAGTGGTTTTCTCAAATTAGTACAGCATGGGGTTCTTCAAAAAGGGCTTGAAAATGTTTTTACAGGGACGGCAACGCGTAAGTGGTACTCTTGGTGTTGCAAGCGTCCATAGGCTACGGTAACCGCTTACCATCAGATGGCCTTAAGCTTGATTGCCTTACTGGTACAAAAAATTATCCTTACTTAACATCACACATACAAGCCAAGTAACTAATAATATACACATAGTAATTAAAATATAATAAAACTAGAAAAATTTCACGTCCTGAGGCAGGAATCGAACCCGCGACCTTTCGCAATCCGGGCGACTGCTGAGCAGACCACTGAGCAGTGGCCAGAGCAGTCGCCCGGATTGCGAAAGGTCGCGGGTTCGATTCCTGCCTCAGGACGTGAAATTTTTCTAATTTTATTATATTTTAATTACTAAGTAATTTTTCAAACATTTATAATAATGTTAAAATCAAAAATTAAGAATATACACATAATTCTAGTAGTATGAGAGTCGGGTTCTCCAGTGCTGGTGTAAAGGCGCACTGCAAGCCTGCACCTGCAGTGCAAGAATCTAGACCAGAAAATTGTAAATCTAGTTTATATTCAGTAATTAAAATATAATAAAACTAGAAAAATTTCACGTCCTGAGGCAGGAATCGAACCCGCGACCGCGACCCGCGATCGACCCGCGGTCGATTCCTGCCTCAGGACGTGAAATTTTTCTAGTTTTATTATATTTTAATTACTAAGTAATTTTTCAAACATTTATAATAATGTTAAAATCAAAAATTAAGAATATTTGAAAGCACTGCCCCAACTTAACCGAATCGTCGGTATTTGTAAAAATACTCGTTTCGGATGTTGAAAGAGAATATTTCGACATTGTAGGGTGGACGTTAGCTCATAAACGCAAATACAGATAGACTAGAAGAATTTCACAGGGATATCCCAAGTCCTGGGTGGCTCAGTGGTCAGAGCAGTCGCCCGGATTGCGAAAGGTCGCGGGTTCGATTCCTGCCTCAGGACGTGAAATTTTTCTAGTTTTATTATATTTTAATTACTAAGTAATTTTTCAAACATTTATAATAATGTTAAAATCAAAAATTAAGAGTAGTTTATATTCCTCAATCTTTTTTTTTTATTATTGTTTGTTAAGTCTGTCTAATCGTCTGTTTCGTTAGCAAGACCTTCGAGCGCCTTCACATTAGCGTTTGTCCAGCGTAGGCGTTCGATGAACGTGCGCATACGTTCATGCGCACGTTCATCGCAGCGCATCGAGCGCAGACGCCGCGACAACGTAACGCACGATTCGCGTTTCATAAATTTAAATTTGATACTAAAAGTTATTCGCCCCCTGTTACATTAGAAGCTAAACATATTAGGCGAAATGTTCATAGTTTTTCATTCTTCCAACCCCTACGGGGTTATAGGCGTGATGGTAATATATTATTGTATGCATATAAAAGTTACTCTGAATCTGATTCGTCATCTTCCAATTCTTCTGAGTCGATTTCTTCTTCATTTCTAACTTGCAACTCGTATGTTTCAGCAGGAAGTAGAAGGTCCAAACATTCTTGGGAATATGGCTTAATTTTTTTGTGACGCTGTGGTCGGATACTGCTCAGTAGTGGATCGGAAGATAATAATAGCCTATTTATGACATCTTTATTGCACATTATTCTAGAAAACTTGCGAGGAAAACTCTGTCGGTACTGTCTGAAGTGTTTGTTGCTGCGGGCCTCTGCAGCTTCCTCCGATAACTGTCCAATTGGTAACAAACAGTGCCTTATTACGGTGGGTCCATGGATTAGTATTTTATGCAGTGTTGGAGACAATGGGTGCCATCCATATAGCTGTACATATAATTTTGCAGTTTCAGTTGTGTACACTGAAAACTTTTCCACATTTATTTTGTGACCACTTGAAATTGTTTCTAATATCGTTTTTAGTCTCTGTAATAGGTTGAAGTCCAACACCGTGATTCGGGAACCAGTTACCAGATCCGCTAAAAACCTTCTAGACGTGTTACCATCATCGGTCGTTCCGAAACCGCTTTTAGGGATATCTACTAAGAGATACATTTCGTCTTTAAACAATTGCTGTATTGCTTGCTTCCTCTCCTTTACAATTTGTTTATCTTGAGCTGATCCCACTTTTTAATTGGTAATTTGTATGATAAATGTAATAAAGACTCAAAAAAACTAATTCTTGCATGAAGGATTGACAGCCCAAATCGTAATGCTTCAGGGTTTTCTTCATTTTTTCGGCTTAAGTTATTAGTCTTTTGAAGTAAGGCCACATATATAGCACTTCATGGTAGAAGTTGTGTTGGTTGCAGCATTGCATACTTTAGCATCTACCATTGTCGGAAGTAATATATGACTAACACTAAGAGCGCCTTTTTCTGTTGTAATTTCGTTTTAATCAGAGATCTCGCTTCCTCCTCCACATATTGTATTTCTTCTTTAGTAATATCTTTCGTTTCGTGTATAAAACGAATACGTTTTGGTCTACAATATCTTGGCGATGACGGCACTGGATTTTGCCAAAGCGTTTTTCTTTGCCCATTTATGATTACTTGAAGTCGAAATGGTACGAGATAACTTTGAAAAATATTTGCATCGCTGTCTGTAGTGGTTTCAAACCTTTGTTTGAACTGACTCTGTTGTGAGCCATCACATCCCCGTTTGTTAATTAATTCTAAATTCCGTTTTTCTTCTGAAGTGCAATTTTTTATTACTTCTTCTAAATATTTGCATAAACGAGAAGAGGTGTGATCCAATAAGTCTTGCAATGTAATTTCTGCAGATGTTTCTGTTACTCTCATAGAATCTTCTTTTGGATAGCATTCTCTTTTTGCTTTTTTCAAAAGTGAATACCAGGGATATATGATTTTATTTGCGCTTTGTATTATCTCGTATTGTTTTTTAGTAAAATTTCCCTCAACAAATATAGCCAAATATAGCCAAAGATGGAGTGTGTTTTACTACAGCCACTTTTTGTATGGTGGCGCCTTTGATAACCCTCCGAAATTTCCTAGCCCTATTTGGTGATGCTGTAACTTCTTTTATGACTTTTGACAGATCTTTGTTGCCAGCAGCACGTTGACTGGTCTGAGCTGCATATGTTAGCACTTCGGCAGGTACTTGGTCTCTTAGTTCCTTGGTTCGTCGTCGCTTACTTCGGTCTGTTAATTCCTCGAATTCTTTTGTAGGGCGACCCGGTTTTTCAGTTGTATCCCAAATAGTGAACTTTATTGATTTATTTAGCCATTGTTCATTTTTGGTAAGGAAACGTTCTTGTTTATAACTAGAAGCTACCCACTTGTTAACAACGCCATCGTTCGGCACACCACAGAAGTACCTACCAACTGACGTGATGATGTGACTGTCTGGAGTTTCCCTGACCCACCGCAAGAGGCGCAACGAAACAACTATAAAGGCCAATGTCGGCCGTGATCCCCCTCATTCGCATCCTCTCAATATTCGATTTAATTAATTAATTTCATGTATTTAATAAACTGATTCGCTTAAATATATAAAAAATAATCATTTTTGTACCCGGCTTTCACTTACTTGAAAAACCAGCTGAAGTATAGCAACACACAATACACAAGACTCAAACACCACTTTTGTTTGAACTCCGACTTAAAACGGCTTAAGGTGTGCTTCAACTTGTCAAGCTCATTGGTAGGACATTTTGTTATTTCTTTTAGTTTTTCCTCCAAAAAGTCAAATTTTTCATCAATTGTTTTATTTGAACATTCTTGCAGAAGATCATAGAAATATCTTCTACCTATTTGCTGTGTATTTCCAGGAGATTCCAGGAAAAGAAATAGAAACAAACCGCAAATGCCATATAAGTTTGTTTTATTAATTTCGACTATAGCACAAAATGGCGGACAAAGGCGGATTTTTTTTATGATATATGTTGGAAAGACTCTTTACTTTATCATTTAACGAATTCAGCATTGGGAAACACCAGGAACATTAACAAAATAACCTTAATTTAAATTTTTCCTTCTAAAAAAAACGATTTGCGCTGATGATAAAAAATCATATATAAAATTATTTTGAATTTGAAGACAACTTAGTTTTATTAATTTTGAAAGAACATACCTTCTTCATTGGAGTCCATGTTGATTATCTTTTATTTTCTCTAAAAACACACCAAATACTCGAAAAGTACACGTATCACACAGTAAGAGCGCCGATAACATAGAAATGCGCATTGAACAACAGCTAGGTTCCGACTGACATTGCGCCAAAACAAGATGGCGGACGTTCTTTGTAGGCAAACCACGTGAGCCATTGGTTATCAGATTATAAGAAAGAGATAGTTACATCTACTTGCGTAAACATTTTATTTTTTCACTTTTGACCGGTTTTTTTTTAGGAAAATACTCCTCTGTGCGGCTGAATGTCAACTAGCCAAGTTATTGAGTGCAACGTTTAACCAGATGGCTGAACGTCATATCAACCGTCTGCTTAAATTAGCCATTCAATTGGACGCTTAGTCAACCGTTTAAATCGGAGACATTTTTTGTGTGATTAGTAGGTTCAAGGTTTTTTTTTGACCACTTAGAACCGAAATTGTTTTAGTTTTAAGTGGTCAAAAAAATAACCTTGAATCTGCCAATTACAACAAAACTCTTCCCTTCAGTACAAGACAATCCGCCTAGGTATCTAATTGAGCGGGCTTTCGATACGCTTTATCGTTAATCGTTGAGTGAGTCTAGTTAAATTAAGTATCGGCCGAGGCTTTTAATTGGATACCGGCTTTTAATCAACGAGCTAGGCATCCAATTGAGCGAAGAATTTAACTAGATGGCGGCGACATGTATATGCAATGCTAAACAAATAGATACAATCGTCGAAGAAACAATAAATAGGTTAAATTTTTCAATTTTATCTAACGTTTGCGTAAAGATTGTTGTATTTTATTAAAGTGGGTATTGTACTGTGTTCTAGTTTAGTTCAGGAATAGAAAGTCTCAGGAATTGGGTTACAGATAGCGTGCGAGCGTTGAGATGCATGGCGTCATGTGGTGCGGATCTTTGGAATTGTGTGGAACTATTCAACTAAGATATTGAAATTTGTCTGTAGCAAGGGCTCGGTTTTTTCAGCAATATAATAGCGGATAAACACTTTCCGGTCTGTCAGAACAGATGTTTATATAGTACAATTCTCATACTTAATAATAATAAAAATCCGTTTATTTACTCTTCACAAACTTGCTTAAAATAAAGTCTATACTTAAATACAAGAGTTAATATGCTGCTTATTAAGTTTGTGTGAGTCTGATGGCTGAAATAGGTTTCAGAACAAACCTGTGACACAGGTCATCAGGCCCCCCTCGCAGACAATAAAAGGTCTTCGCAGTCATGAGAGGAACAACAATAAGAGAATTAGCCTATAGAAATTAATAATAGATATCTTAGGTGTGTGTGTGTGTGTGAATGTGTGTGACGTGTGTTTGTGTGTGTGTGACGTGAGTGTGTGTGACGTGAGTGTGTGTGTGTGTGTGTGAGTGTGTATGTGTGTGAGAGTGTGTATGTGTGTGAGAGTGTGTATGTGTGTGTGAGTGTGTATGTATGTGTGAGTGTGTATGTGTGTGTGAGTGTACGTATGAGTGAATACGTGTTTGCGTGTGTAGAAGAGAGAGTGAGTGAACGATTGCGCGCGTGTGTGTTACTTAAAGGACTTAAAGGACAAATCCTAAAACTACCTTTTCTCAAAATGGCTGACTTTCTAAATGTCTTTATTTTTGTTAGTGTGCAGTCACTAATACTTTATTTGAAAATCTTAACCTGTAAAAATCCAAAAACCAGAGATACCATTGATTTTTAATAAGGTATATGCAAGAATATGTTTTTCTATGCTATATCTATGGAAGGCATTGGAAGGCTTTGTATTGCAGGTGTCTATAAGCTACACCTGCGATACTAAGGAAATGATCACCTGGTTGGTACTTAGTCACCATGAGACTTAAGGAAATGTCTTCCATGCCCAGCAATTTGTACGTATGTTTTAAAATACACAAAATGTTTAGTGTTTACCGTTTACTAATCATCGTCGTATTTTAACTCCACTTTCCTAGTTTGTTAAGCCTTGAAAGACTCCTGAGAGCATTGGAAAATTAAAGACCCATTCCCCGATAGTATAAAACGCAGACTAAGTCAGTCCTGGTTTGAGACTGATGCTGTCACTTTTATTTGTTCAAAGAAAGACAGTGATAGCATTAGTTTTAAGCCAGGGTTAACTTTCGTACGCGATTTATAATAATGGGGATTGTGTTTGAAATGAGGTCCTTATCTGAGCGGGAGCACCTAGATACAAGCTTGGACCGTTTAACGCAGTTCAAAGACGCGCTATGAGAATTGTCGACGATCCCGAGCTCACAAGCATATGTGTGTTCTACCGTTTGTATAACGGGGTGTGTTCTTAGGAATTGTTTGACATGATGCCCACGGCCTCTTTCCACCATCGCACCGCTCGCCATCGGCAGGGAATTCATCCTTACACATTGGAACTAAAATGGTCTCGTACTGTGCGGTTTCAGAGAAACTTTCTCCCGCGTACGCTCAGGTTGTGGAATGACCTCCCTGCAGAGGTTTTCTCGAATGAGTACAGCATGGGGTTCTTCAAAAAAGGTGTGAAAAGGTTTTTACAGAGTCGGCAACGCGCAAGTGATACCCCTGGTGTTGCAAGCGTCCATAGGCTACGGTAACCGCTTACCATCAGGTGGGCCGTATGCTTGATTGCCACCTTAGTAGTATAAAAAAATAAATTAAAAAAATCTGAGTTATGATAACACCACTTTTTTCCTATCTTGTCATAAACTAAGACTTCATCATAGTTCACTTCTCCCAAAGAGTCCAAAGCCCTTGGGATCCTTTGTGTTTCACCATGCTATTACTCTTCCTGTGCCCTGAATTAGCTTCTATATAGTATATTTTTATGGTTGTGAAGTATTTAAGTATATTTTATTTTCAGATAGTGAAAAGATTTTCAATTTTTAAGCTTATTTAATTGATTCGTCACCCAAATCATTTTAAAATTGTCCCGCATATTACGTAGGATATGGAATTATAACCATAACCCAAGAACAAGCTTCAGGTAATTTTATTCGTTCTAAACGATGCGGTCACCATAAACTGATTTCATTACACCACTTAATGTTTTATTCAGAAACGACTGGAATAAAACTTCCTCATACACTGTTATGGCACCGTGTCAAAGGTCGTGGCATAGTGAAAGGCTGTCACAGTAGGCTTAACCCATCTAAACATTTGTGGGGTGAATGTTGTAGGAAGAGATCTTTATCACCAGCCTATATACGTCCCACTGAAGGGCACAGGCCTTCCTACATGGGAGAAACACATGAGGAGATTGGGCCATAACTCCACCACGCTGGCCCAATGCGGGTTGGTGGGTTAAAGCGGTTGCAGTAACAACCGGGACCATCAGCTTAACGTGCCTTCCGAAGCACGGAGGAGCTCAAGATTATAAATTTGATTGACCCATCCCGGGACCGACCATGGCGATAGTTGCTTTGTTTTTGTAATCGAAACCAGAGCGCTCAAACTTAAGAATAAGGTTTTCCTGTAACATTTTCCAATGCTGAATCGAATGATGACAAAATCCGTGTGTCCTTTACGAGGACATCTTATTGTTCGATTTGTATCGAGTGACGAGACGATATTGATACGAAAATAATGAATGTTCATGCCAGGGGTACTGGGCGCAAAGTTAAGAAAAAAAAGGTTTTACTCGTAAAAATCAGTGCTATGTTGTTTCCAGATCTTTAAGCTGTTTAATTTGTAAAATTGTATATTAAAGTAGTTAAGAAGTTACAAGGCAACAAATCAGAAGCATACCATAAATAAATATAATAGCTGTTATTCTGACACAAAACATAATTTTTTTGTTACAGGTACGATTAAAGCTACACTTCTGGTTTATCTAAAAGAACCCGATGAGAAACAAGTCTACAATCCGTATGGCGGTAAGTGGTGACGTCACCATATTCTTTAAAAAAAACACGTAAAAAATGAAACGGTACTTTTATCGGCTTTACAAAGGAGGACGTTCTCAATTCATTGAGTGTTTTTAGATTTGTCAGCTCATATCATAATTTTGATATGTATTTTTGTGGTCGATTCAGTATATTACCAGGTCGGTCACATCAAGTCACATGTAAATTTTGTCTAGTTAATATAAAAATCTTCATAGACATAACAGAACAACTCAGCAAACAACAATGGTAAGTCAATGGCATGATATCTTGTCTGAGCTATTTTCATCATACAACTGTAAGCATTTCGTTAAAACAATCCGTGAAACCAATTTTTGTGAACTTTGATGAAAACTTTTTGCAAATTGGAGATCCATGAGGACTTATTACAATTTCGTTATAATTGAAAAGCCGAAATTACATAATATTATACGTTAGGGATATCGTATCCCCTAACGTTAGGGATATGGTATCCCCTAACGTTCATATAATTTTTTTGGCTTTTTGGAAATTTAGGCAAGGATCAAACCGGTCAGGTTAGCCCGAAATACAGAGATTTTTCGGACTCACTTGACCAGATTATATTTAGGTATAATATAGTTAATTTATCAATCGATTCTGGATTCTTACTGCTGACTAATTGCACTATGTTTGCGTGTTTTATTAAATCGATTCAGTAAGAATTTTTTGGGGTTGTGATTAATATACTCGAACACCGGACGTCCGCAACTATATTATGAACGGGGACTTTTAAAATTGTAAAAACGTACAGGCGACAACACAGACGTGCTAACTGCGGTCTTCTATACGCTGTTGTGTAGGTGATTCTCTCAGTCGGGTTAGTCTTATCGGTATTAAAATATGGGCTATATTAGTTCATACAGATGGTTTGCCACATTTGTATGAAATGATTTAGCATTGGCTGCATTATTTCATTTCATTGTCATGAAAAATTATCAAATGAGTGCGATGTTTTTTTTGTAAATGGCAAACCATTTCTATGAACTTATACAGCCCATGTTTCAGTTTATTGTCGTATTTACGGCACCACCCTGTATATCATCTAAATTAGCGGGTCTAAATATCATGTTGTCCCGTTCTTAATGAATTAGTCATAAAATAATTAATAGCTTGTCGCTGTATTTAAAAACCACTTCCATAGAACTATAAACATACTATTATAATCTTATTTCGTACTACTATTTAAAATGCGAATGTTTAGATGTTTGTCACTCAACCACATCAGAATGGTTGGACGGATCTGGATAAAATCCGGCACAGAGATATATTTAAGTCTAGAACAGAACATAGGCTTCTTTTTATCCAGAAAATGCGTTCTCATGGGATGGGATAGACTAAGTCGCAGGAGGAATTATTAATACATCGTTATTCCATTACTCCGAACTAGATACCGCTTAATCTACAAACTTAGAAACAATGTGATAAAATATTAATGCTGTTAGTTAATCGGGAACCCCCTAGACTTAGAACAAAGTCACTACTAGCAAATTAATTCCTTTGAATAATGCTGAAGGCGTACACGGTCCACGTGGCGTCGCTTCCACAGGTTAGGTACCGGCACGTGGGATAATGCCAAATTGTGACGTTTTTTCCGGTGACGTCACCGTCATTCTAAATTGAGTAAATATATCGATCGTTTTTTGACAGCATCTAGATACAAAGACGTTACTATGGCAACCATCAATGGAAACATATTTACCGCTGTCGGACGAAAGTTTTTGATTTAGTTAGTGCCTAGCAACTTTTCAAAAAACGTCAAAAATGATTGTTGGACAGCGGAAAATACTTTCCCATAAATGGTTGCCATAGTAACGTCTTTGTATCTAGATGCTTTCATAAACCGATCGAAATATTTACCCAATTTAGAAAGTTTTTTTTTTATTAATTTATGTAATTTAAACTTAATAAATATTTAATATAATTATAAGCAAAGAGATCAACGTATGTGCCGAAAAAAATCTAATTGGTGGCCGTTTAAGTGTTTTGCGCAACACAAATTGTGCGCAACGGAACGTTTTAGTTTTGCTTTGGTAAATACGTTGTAAATTAGCGCGATCAGGGCCCTGATGGTGCACTCCAACCATCGTCTCTTTTGATGTTGTTTGATTTTTAGAGCCTCGCGTTACATTCAGATAAAGCGGTGTTCTTTGGCGAGTATTTGAGGCTCATTAAATCCGATGTAGTGAACTGACATATTCCATAGTAATAAAATGGGAACTTTCCGGCACGTTTATTGGAAATATATGAAAACCTAAATTCAGGTCTAAAGCTATGTCCTGTTAAAATAAGTGTTAGTTAATTTTCTTTATAAATAACTAACACTTATTTTAACAGTTCATAAGTTTTTAAGAATTTTAAGAGTTCATATGCATACCTTATATTGAAAAAGCATTGACTTGAACGCGACAACTGACTATTCGACAGCTAAAATAAATAATAAAAAAAGGTCAAATAGGTATTATATTATAACTGTGCTTTAGTCTTTATAATTTAAATATTTAATAGTTATTTCTTACATAGGTCAAGAAACAATGTTATTAACAAAGATATGGGTTATTCCTGAAATAGAAGAATTGCGTTTATCTATTTTACTATTTGGCTTAAATTGCTTGGAGAGGTACCTACTTGATATTTGAGGATCCCATATTTAATTACCTTTAAAGGGCACGTAGCCAGCTTAAGTGACCGGACCCTTGGGCTACAATTTCCGTAAGGAAAATATGTGGGGAAGGTCTTCTAACTTTGGGTTAGTGTAACGAAGCCATAAAAGCATTTTCTTAGACGAGAATTTGAAATTAAGCACGTTCCAATCTTTTTTTTGTGATGGAAAAGCTTTTATAGCTACCCAGCTGAGATAAAGGGCCACAGTTGGGTTATGAGAGGCTCTCCGACTGGCATACTCACTAAAAACCATCAGTTCTTCCTCCCGCGCTGCCTAGCGACGCAACCATACGGGGAACTTGTCGTCCGCGTGGCCGCTTGCAGCTGGCCTCAGCAGGCGACGACAAAGGGTTATGAATATCCCAGAAGGACATCGGATATCCCAACCACACCGGGTGACGTTGCAGATGATGGAGCCTTATTCCATCGCCCACTCTCCCGTCTACGGCGGTTGGAGCGTGGTATAAAGCCGCCTTCTACGGCCCATGCGCTTCCTGCGGTACAGGGCTGCGAGAGGTTCGTCCTCTCTAGCCCGCTCCGCAGCCTCCTTTTGGAGCATAACTTGCTCACAGAAGGAGGCAACCGCCTCCCTTTATGTCTCACTGCTGCCCATCGACTTAATCAATGTCGGCAGTGCAAGGTCTGCACCCACCGTCGCGACCAGGTCACGACGCTCAACAGCCCATGCAGGGCAAAGCTCGGGAGTATGTTGCGCCGAAGAATGTTCTAATCTGTGCTAACATAGTCATATTCTGATAGTAACGTAGTCCACAAGGAACTCATAAGGTCTATTCACACATATCATTGAAGCCACAGTTCCGTCACAGTTCCGTGACAGTACCGGCACAGTGCGAAATATTATTTCATCCATTATCTATGAACGTATCTCCACTTGTCAGTGTCAGTGACGGCACAGTGCTCTCAGTGTCCGTGCCGGCACCGGCAAGCACGGAAGTGATCGTTGACAACGATATTTTTTGCCGGATCACGGACAGATCACGGACAGATCAGGACACCGCTGACGCTGGGGCATAAAAAAACAAAATTCGAAATATTTCCTTTCATCTTTAACAAATTTTTTGTATATTGCCATAAATTCCCCTCCTGTCTCCCTTAATTGCCATAATTCATGCACCCATTTTCTCTTTTTTCCTTGATGCTTCTTCGTCTTTAAAGCAATAGCTATCATTGCTAGCTCCGTTGTATTGAACAGAGCCATAGCAACAATCACGATTGACGACGGACAAGTTTTCACTGAAAGTCCGTGAACTGAGCAGGCTGACAGAGCAGACATGTGTGAATTGAATCACTGACACAACACTGTAGCACTGTTATTGAACTGTGCCGGAACTGTGGCTTCACTGATATGTGTGAATAGACCTTTATAGTTTTGCTATATCCGTCTATCAACGGCTTAGTTCAGAGACTCTTAGTATTTCATCTTAGGCCTCAGGATGACAACGCACCTGCAATATCAAGTGCTTTTCCTTGTTATTGCAGGTGTCTATAGGCGGCAGTAGCCGCTTACCACCAGGTGGGCCGTCAGCTTGTTTGTCATCTAGTTGTATAAAAAAAAAAAAACAACTAGAAAGTTGTTACTTGACGAGAATACATGAGAATTAATGTTCCACTGTATGTATTTTTTTTGAATGTATGTTCACCGATTTCTCTGTCAATTGTAAACCGATTTTAAAAATCCTTTTTTTATTCGATAGAGTATACTCCTGAGTGGGTCCCATTGTCACCAAGTCTGGTTTTATGATGGAATCCCAGGGAAATCGAGGGCAAACCTCAAATTTTATAGGCACGTATGACATGTGTTACTTTTTCCCAAAGCTATTCTAGTATTTGCTTCTGTTAGTCATCATGTCATGTTGGTGAGCTGGTGATGGAAGGTACAATTCCTTAACGGTTTAGAGTTGGAAGATAATTCTTTCACTATTACAGGTCAGTATTAACAAATAGTTGTATTCTATCGGGTTATTCGGGTGAACGATGATGGAAGGTAACGGTTACCGTAACGGTGTGTAGAGTTAGATAATACTTTATCAGTGGTACGATATGATAATATGAAATAATATTATGTATTTCAACCAAAGACTGAGGAGCTCGGTGGCGTAGTGGTTTGAGAGCTCTGGTTTCGATTACGAAAACAAAGCAACTTTCGCCATGGTTGGTCCCTGGATGGGTTAATCAAATTTATAATCGTGAGCTCCTCCGTGCTTCGGAAGGCACGTTAAGCCTTTGGTCCCGGTTGTTACTGCAACCGCTTTAACCCACCAACCCGCACTGGGCCAGCGTGGTGGTGTTATGGCCTAAACTCCTCATGTGTTTCTGCCATGTAGGAAGGCCTGTGCCCAGCAGTGGGACGTATATAGGCTGGTGATGATGAACCAAAGACTGAGAGCCAGACAAGTCAATAGTGCTAGAGGTCACCCATCTAGATTTGACCTTAGAAATCACTTAAAAACAAAAATAAAACCGACGTCAAAATACAAAAAAAGAAGGAAAATCGCAAATTTCTCCCAAGGGAATGGGCGAACAGGCCGGTAAAGCTTTCCCGCAGCGGAAAAAAATAGCTTAATTTCTTACTCATATGTTAGATCACTTATTTTTGTTATTATTACGAACCAAGACCAACCTCTTCTGTTGATATATTTTATTGCCACTGAAGCCCACGTTAATGTATATTACGTGGCACTACCCGTGATCGTATTTATTTATAGGTTTGTTTGCTAGGAAAATAAGTTTTATAAAGGGTGGTGCTGTCAATACGACAATAAATTAAAACATGGGCTGTATTAGTTCATAGAAATGATTTGCACTTTCAAAAACATCGTATTCTTTTGATAATTTTATGACATTTGTATGAAGTAATATAATATTGGCTGCATTATTTCATAGAAATGTCATGAAATTATTAAATGAATGTGAATCAATGAATATGAATCTTACGTAAGGCTTTCAAATCGGTTGCAGTGTGTTACCAGCTTTGGATGGTAATGAACTCATAAACTTACCACTGCAAAGTAATCGAAACGTCGGGCTTAAAATAAAACTCATCATCATCATCTCAGTCGAGAGACGCCCACTGCTGGGCATAGCCATCCCCCAAGGATCTCCAAACCGATCAGTCCTGCGCTGCCCTCATCCAACGGCTTCCCGCGACCCTTACCAGATCATCGGTCCACCTGGTCTACGCTGCAAAATACTGAATCTACAACGTATCTCCGACAGTCATTTCGCCTGTTGACCCTTCGCCGACAAAACGTTTCGTCATCGGGCAGTTCACCGACAGAACTTTTCACCGAATAAAGATTCGCCGACAGAACGATATTCGCCGACAGAAGTACCTACGTAGGCGGGAGTCGTGTAAAAAAAGAAAAAAAAATAACCACGGGCGTCGGTCGTGTCGGGCTTCCGCGGACAGCTCTGATCTCGTTTAATACTCGCCTGATGGCGAAACTTTCTGTGCGAAGGTGCAAGAAATAAGGAAATGACGGAAGGCTAACGTTCATTTGTCTAAAACTTAAACACACATCGATATTGTAAGAAAGAGATGGAACATTCTTTAGCGTAATCTAAGAGAAAGAAAGAAAGAAAGAAATATTTTATTGACTTGCACATTACACATTTACAATAAAATAATCATAATAAAAATTACATCAGTGCAACGCCAATAGGCCCCTGTCTCAGCACTTAGCTTCTGCGACATTCGCAGAATGCCGCAGAAGCGCTGATATTATGACAGGGCCCAGCCGATGACGCGAAGTAATATAAAAAAATATATAAAACAAAGAAGATAATAAAAGTAGTTAGGTACAAGTGATATTTTAAAACTAAGGTATAGGCTACCAAAACAAACCGAAAAAACAGATACCTTCTAAATAAATATATAAATATACATATACATACACACATACATATACATACATACATACACACATACATATACACATATAACATTAGCTGTATGGGAACGATAGCAATGCTGTATGGGCACTAGCACCCTTTGCCTTCCCTTTATAGGGAGAATTTAACAAAAAAAAGTGGATGAAAGGGAAACCACAAAGATAATGAAAATGTGATTGTCGTTCTCCTTGCATTAACCTAGACATATTCTTTCTAATCTGTGACGTTGTCAATGTTTAGCAAGCCTTTGAAACTAGGGATGGGCGAATGAAAAAAAATATCGATATATATCGTATCGATATCTTACAAAACTATCGATATTTAACGTGAGAAAATATCGATATTTTGATATATCGATATTTTTAACCGACTTCAAAAAAAGAGGTAAACAATTTTGTAAGAATCGCACAGTTCTTGTATATGTTAGTCCATATCAGCTTCCTAACATAGGTGCCAATTTTTTAGGTCTATGTTTGTATGTTTGTCCACGCATTTATCAAAATACGTCCGATTAAAAAAATGTTTTTTTTGACTAGGTATACTCCAACTTAACTGTGTGAGTTTCATCAAAAGCGGTTCAGGAGTTTAATAGATAGCTAATTAAGTGTGTATCAGTCACAAAGAAAACGCATCGTTGGCTTGACGTCGTAATTCCAAAATTAAAGAGCACTCACAAACTCCCAGAAACGTCAGATAAGCTATTACGCAAAAGTAGCAGGCAACTTATATCTTTATTGACACACCTTTGGACGTGTTAAAACTCTTTTTCAATTATTTGTTTTTTAATAAATTTTGGGTCACTCGCTGTCAATCTGATCGAATAAATTTTGTCGCGTATATATTTAGCATTGTGTTTTTCTTCAAGTGGCGACCGTGAATAAATAACATGGAAGATTTAAAACGTGAACGCGCAAATTTACGCCGCATATTTACTAGAAAAATAAAAGAAATTATAATATTGCTGGAGTCAGAAAATCCTGATCCCGATGGCATCGCTGCTATTGCAGAAGTATTGGAGCCGCGTGTACAGGCCATGTTTGAGCTGGACCAGCAAATCTTTGACCATCTAGTGAAAAATGGGGCGGAAGAAAAAGAAATAGACGACGAGTCAGATCAAGCTGACACATACCGAATCAAGTGGATTGCTGTGAAAAGGAAAGTAGACAGATTAACCTACCAGCATGACGCAAATATCGTATGTAGCCAAAAACCTCAATTACGTAGTTCATTGACAGATTTTGAGTCGGTAAGCAGCTGCGAAGATAAGGGTGCCAATACTTACCGGCGAAATTACAATCTACCAAAATTGGAACTAAAAAAGTTTGATGGTAACATTCGCAGTTGGATTGGCTTCTGGGGACAGTTCCAAAAAATCCATAACGATCCTTTTATCGATGATTATGACAAGTTTCAGTATTTATTGCAAGCGATGGAAGAAAATACGTCCGCTAGAAATTTAGTGGAGAGCTTCCCGCCGTCAGCAGAGAACTATAAGAAGGCCGTCGACCAGCTTAAAGAACGATTTGCAAGAGATAATATTTTGATTGATGTATATGTTCGAGACTTATTAGGTATTGTCTTATCACAGGCTAAGAAGAATTCACGCTTATCTTTGACGACGCTGTACGATAGACTCACTACGCAGCTACGAGCGCTGGAAACGTTGGGTGTGACGTCGGATAAATACGCCGCCATGCTCCTGCCGCTGGTAGAGTCTGCTCTACCTGATGAGACGCTGAAAGCCTACGAGAGGTACCGCTCTATTGACTCGAACATAACGGCAGACACAGGTAAATTGCTATCTCATTTGCTTACTTTTGTACAAAAAGAAGTTGAAAGTAATGAACGAATTTCAATAGCTAAAACATCATTTCACAATGATGGTACCGAAGACTATAACGAACCAACTGCTTCGTGTTTGTTAGCGGGGGGCGATAAAGTTAGTAACCGTGTGTGTATATGGTGTGATAAGTCGACCCATTCTAGTGCGGAATGTTCTAAACTTAGTAGAATGACTTATGACGATAAAAAAGACCTCATTAAAAAGAAAAGAGGTTGCTCTATATGTCTGCGTATAGGACATCACGCTAAAATGTGCAAAATTTTCGTTAAGTGTTTAATATGCTCTAGACGACATAGCACTGTTATGTGTCCCGACTTGAATAAGGCCGATAAAAGGGAAAGTATCAAGTGTGACTCGAATCAGGTAAATAATAGTGCCAGTGCCACTATGTCTTCGTCACAGGTTAATGCTGTCACGATGTTGCAGACTCTTATTGTTAATATAATAACTACAGACAATGTGAAAACGCCCGTACGAGCCTTAATTGATACTGGAGCACAACGGTCATATATAAAAGAAAAACTAGCAGAACAGCTTCATTTACAACCAAAAGGTGAGCAGTGTTTAGTTCATCAGGTATTTGGAGGTATCGAAAAGAAGTTGCGCAAACATAAAGTTTACGAAATATGTATAGAGAGCTTAGATAGGTCGTACCAACTCAATCTGACAACATTGGATGAGCCTAAAATATGTGGTACTATTCCCTCGGCTAGTCATTCTTTACGAGACAGATTGCAGTATCTCAATGTGGCCCTATCAGATTATGGCAACATTAGGGACATAGGAATACTCATCGGCGCAGATTTTGCTGGCTACATCATAACAGACACCTTTATTAAAGTTGAAGAGGGTTTAGTCGCAATTAAAACAAGATTAGGCTGGACAATACAGGGCAAGGAAAGTAACGCCTACTGTACGACTTCGGAGAATAACGTCAATATGGTTTCAGCGTTATTATCTAAAACAGAGGTGAGTTTGACAGATTTGTGGGAGCTAGAAGCGATTGGCATACATGATACACCTGCAAACATGAGCGAGGAAGATGTTTTAGAGAGCTTCAGAAAGAATTTGACGATCAATAAGGAAGGTAGGTATGAAGTTGGGTTACCATGGAAACACGATCAAAGTGTCCTTTGTACTAACAGGGATTTAGCGGAGAGGCGATTGTTGTCAACCACAAAAAGGTTGAATACATTGAACAAGTTCGCTGCGTATGAGAACGTTTTAAAAGAATGGCTTCAGCTAGGGATCATTGAGAAAGTAGAATGTGATGACGGAACCGGACACTATTTGGCTCATCACGCGGTCATTAAAGAAGCTAGCCTAACAACGAAGATAAGGCCAGTGTTTGATGCGTCAGCCAAAAGCGGAAATAGCACATATAGTCTGAACGCCTGCCTAGAAAAGGGAGTGAATTTGATTGAGTTGATCCCAAAGCTGTTGATTCGTTTTAGAAAGCATGCAGTTGGTATATGTTCAGATATCGCCAAAGCATTTTTGCAAATATCTTTATTAGAGCGTGACAGAAATTATCTGAAATTTCTATGGTGGAAGGAGAATGGCAGTCAAAAGGAAGTAATCACATTCAGACACTCTAGAGTCGTATTTGGTCTTACCTGCAGCCCATTTTTATTAGCCGGAACGATAAAACATCATCTTATGAACTATAACGGAGAAATGAAAGGTACAGCTAACAAGTTATTGGACTGTTTTTATACCGATAACTGTGTGACAAGCCTAGAAGAGGAAGAGGTGGCGAAGTTTGTTGCAGAGGCGCGTGAAATAATGTCTTTAGGGAAGTTCGATTTAAGAAGCTGGGTGACACAGCCTATGAAAAACATGAAAGCGGAAACAGATTGCGTGTCTGTGTTAGGTATTAAATGGAATACTAGTACGGACGACTTAAGCTGTAATATGGAAAATATTAAAGATATTAAGGAAGGAAAAGTTACAAAGCGCTCTTTACTATCCATAGCTCACAGTCTATTTGACCCTATTGGCTTTACTGCACCTGCCTCGCTTATTCCAAAAATAATTTTACAAAGAGCCTGGCAGCGAAATTATAGCTGGGATGAGGGATTATCCGAGGATCTAACTAAAGAATTTAGAGATTGGTCTAAAGGTCTGCATAGGTTAAGTGAATGCAGAATTCCACGACGACTGACTTCCGCAAATATTGACCATTGTGATAGAAGTTTACATGTTTTCTGTGACGCAAGCATGGCAGCGTATGCGGCATGTATTTTTTTAAGAGCAGAACATGAAGGCCATGTCGACGTGCAGCTAGTAGCGGCTAAAGCGAGAGTAGCTCCAACTAAGCAACAGCTGACCATACCACGCTTGGAATTATTAGCGGCGTTGATTGGCGCTAGATTGTCTAAGCTAGTTATGTCATCATTGGAGTTGGACTGTGATAAGTACTACTGGTCAGATTCTAGCGTTGTCCTAACGTGGATCCAAAAGGACGCTCAGTGGGACAGATTCGTGAAAAACCGAGTAGATGAGATAAGAAGTACTACGAGAAGGTATCATTGGCGTCATATTCCCGGTGCACTGAACCCAGCTGATTTTGTTTGTAGAGGCTGCAGTCCAGAAGTTCTAGTACAGTCCATGTGGTGGAACGGGCCGTTATGGTTGAGGCAAAATAAAGAAAGTTGGCCAGACACAACAGTCACAGATTCTGGCAATAAAGATGGCAATAAGACAATTGAAATGTACGTTGAAATATCAAGAGAAAATTTTACTGATTTATTTTTAAAATTTAGTAGCTATACAAAATTAGTACGAATATTTACATATGTTTTAAGATTCATAAAAAATTGCAGAAAGAAGGGGGATATACGTAATAGTAAACATATTAACTTTAGCGAATATGACAAAGCTGAAATGAAGTTGTTCAAATTAATTCAACAAGAGACATTTCATGGAGGTTTATTTTCTGATAAAAATATTCAATGTTTTACTGATGAGGACGGTGTTGTGCGAGTGAATACGAAGATATTACTATCAAATGAAGACGAAGGGTTTAAAAGGCCTATACTGTTGCCTAGTAAACATTTTATAGTTGAGCTATTAGTTTGCTATTATCATCGGGTTCTGCTTCACGCAGGTGTACAAACTATGATAGCATGTCTTCGGCGCAGAATTTGGATTTGTGGAGTTAGGAGATTGGCAAAGAAGGTAGTAACCAGTTGTATTGCATGCAAAAGATATACCGTAAAATCAGCTGATTCGCCTTTTGCACCGCTACCTACGAAAAGAGTCGATTCCAGTGCTGCAGTATTTGAGACCACGGGCATTGATCTAGCGGGACCGTTGTACTTAAGATCTGGAGAAAAGGTATATATAGTTTTGTTTACCTGCGCAGTGTATCGAGCGGTTCATCTTGAGCTTGTGGAGTCGTTGAGTACAGAGGCATTTCTCATGGCTTTGAGACGTTTTGTAGCACGTAGGGGACGTATGCACACCATATATACTGACAATGGTTCTAACTTTGTAGGGGCTAACAACCTTTTTAAGAAACTGGACTGGCAGAGAATAGAGTCCGAAACGGCGACTAAACAAATAAAATGGATTTTTAACCCTCCATCAGCGGCATGGTGGGGAGGCTGGTGGGAAAGAATTGTGAGAATGATAAAGGCAATTCTACGGCGGGTTTTAGGCAGAGCACGATTGAGTTATGTTGAACTTTTGACCGTTTTATATGACACAGAGTCTGTAATAAATTCGCGACCCTTAACGTACGTCGGGGAAGCAGACTTGTTGATGCCGTTAACACCAGCTTTTTACCTACAAGAACTAACTTCACCGAGCATGGCGGACTTTGAAAAGGTTGAGGCAAGTGAGTTGAGGTCGAGAGCCAAATATCTCCTGAAGTTGCGGAGTGATTTGAAAGAGCGGTTTCGCAAGGAGTATCTGGCGAGTTTAGTCCATCATGGGCGGAGGCCTTCAAACATGATTAGACTGGAAATTGGAGATTTAGTGCTGTTAGATACAGGGGCGAAAAGAGTGACTTGGCCTCTCGGAAGGATTTTAAGACTAATAGAAGGCGTTGATGGCTGGCCCCGGGTAGCCGAAATAAAGATGAGAGATGGCGCTATACTCGTGAGGCCGATTCAGCGCTTGTTTCCGCTCGAAGTGAAGCCCCAGTGAAATTTGATTTTTTTGTGTTCGGAGGATGTTAAAACTCTTTTTCAATTATTTGTTTTTTAATAAATTTTGGGTCACTCGCTGTCAATCTGATCGAATAAATTTTGTCGCGTATATATTTAGCATTGTGTTTTTCTTCAGGACGTTCTGAACGTCCAAAAAACGAATATGTCAAATATTATCGCACGCGACTGGACAATAGGAAAAATATTCCTTGATTGCTTTTATACCCGGACTGGCTTATACCGGAAATGAATCGGAAGGAAGGCAAGAGATCACTTCTGGTGGGAGTTGTTGCCGGAATCGCGTCCTTTTCTTCTTTTAACTGGGGCTAAATCACTCCCGCTTAATGAAAGGTGGGAAATTGACTTTTTGTTGGGATCAGAAAGTTACGTTTTCTGTTGGAAAGTAAATTTCGAATTGAATCGTGGTAGGGTAAAACATTTTACTTACCGAAAATTGAAATTTGCCTTTCGACCCAACTTATCATAAGAAAAATACTATGTCCTGGGACTATTATCAATTAGTGCCTGGGGTAACAATTACAAACAAAGGAAGAAAACGATGAAAAATGTATGCTCCAGGCGGAAATCAAACCCGCGTCTTTTGATTTCCGGCCAGACGCGTTTGCCACTACGCCACCGGTGAACTAGGTATATCCTGCTCATTTCTTCACCGCTTTCTTTTTATAGCAACGTACGGGCACTCATTCAAGTTAACACCTCTAGTGATCCGAAAGAATACTTTTACTAAGTAAAAGCATTTTCAAACTTAAGTAGGCGTTAATAAAGTAGGTTAAATAAATTAGGCGTTTAAACGCATCGTAAACATTAAAAATTTGATATCATGGGGTGGTAACTCGTGACCTTCCACAATCCAGGTTACTGGTCTATTCTCTGAGCTACTAAGGACTTGGGATAACCCTACAACTTTTTTTCTAGTCTATTTCTATTACTTTGCGTTATAAGTTAACGTCTACCGTCACAATGTCGAAACATTCCATTTCAAGACGTAAACGAGTATTCTTAAAAAAACCGTACCTATTTATAACGGATATATAGACAGACGGAATATACAGATGGACAGATGTGAGGAGCTCAGTGGCGTAGCGCTCTGGTTTCGTTTACGAAAACAAAGCAACTTTCGCCATGGTCGATCCCGGGATGGGTCAACCAAAATTTATAATCTTGAGCTAGTCCGTGCTTCGGAAGGCGGTTATTGCTGCAACCGCTGTATCCTACCAACCCGCATTGGGCCAGCGTGATTTTGTTATGGCCCAAACTGCTCATGTGCTTCTCCCGTGTAGGAAGGCCTGTGCCCAGCAGTGGGTCGTATATGGGCTGGTGATGATGATGCTGATGAACTACTGCTTGAAGACTTGAAGATGAAGTTTAAGCGTCAGCCTCAAATCCTCAATTATCATCGAAATATCTAATTTAAGTAGGAAATACGACTATGCTTAGTAGTCTTCACTACATAAAATGACATTCGAAATAGTTAGCTTTATAGTATTAATTTGGACGACCGGCTGGCCGAGTGGTCTTTGCCCCTTGCTATACAAGGTACTCGGTCAGGGGTCCCAGGCTCGAGTCCCAGTGGGAGCAAATGTTTAACTTCATTATTCCTCCGTTATCTAGTATCCATAACACAAGCTCTTAATGATGATTACTTTGGGCTAGATGATAGGTGTGAGTATATGAATTATTATTATTGACCAGTAACTGAATATTTCAATTTGATTGACACATTTCTATACACGATTGTCGGTATTATAGGCACGACATGTCCTAAAGGCTACAATAACAGCACACGTTAATATTTGCTTCAAGGTCAACTATCGATATCGATTAACAATGCAATAATAATAGTATTCATATTCCAAAGACACTCCATACTAAGCCTTATTTAATTAAGCCGTATTTTTTGTAATAGATAGATATAAATTTTATGAATAAAAATTAGCCAAAGAGAATTATTGCTAAAGGCGGTCTGGAAATTAACTGAAACGAATAATATAGTAATAGATCACCACCACCACCACCAGCCTATATACGTCCCACTGCTGGGCACAGGCCTTCCTACATGGCAGAAACACATGAGGAGTTTGGGCCATAACACCACCACGCTGGCCCAATGCGGGTTGGTGGGTTAAAGCGGTTGCAGTAACAACCGGGACCAACGGCTTAACGTGCCTTCCGAAGCACGGAGGAGCTCAAGATTTTTTTTTATTTTTTATGCAACTAGATGACAAACATTTGATTGACCCATCCAGGGACCGACCATGGCGAAAGTTGCTTTGTTTTCGTGATCGAAACCAGAGCGCTCAAACCACTACGCCACCGAGCTAGTAATAGATGCTAAAGTAGAAATAAGTGTAAAATTATACAGGATGTTTGGTACATGGTATGATAAGCTGGCACCTATCTATGCCAACATAGTCATTTATCCAATATTAAAAATTGTCAAATAATTTGGAAATAACCCATTCATTTTGTTTTACTTACGAATTATTTGTATAGAAAGATTTGAATTTATTTAGTATTTGTAAGATAGTAGTTTACATGGGTAAGTGCCCGCTTTTCAAATTTCTTATCAGACATCATATGTACAATAAGTAAGTACATAAATATATAAAATATATTCTTAATTTTTTATTTTAACATTATTATAAATGTTTGAAAAGTTACTTAGTAATTAAAATATAATAAAACTAGAAAAAATTCACGTCCTGAGGCAGGAATCGAACCAGCGACCTTTCGCAATCCGGGCGACTGCTCTGACCACTGAGCCACCCAGGACTTGGGATATCCCTGTGAAATTCTTCTAGTCTATTTGTATTTGCGTTTATGAGCTAACATCCACCCTACAATGTCCAAATATTCTATTTCAATATAAAATGTAATAATGAAGATTCATATTTGAAAGAGAATTAAAGAAACAATGCGATTGCAGGAAATTAGCAAGGAAAAAGGATACACTAGCCCACTGCTGGCCCCTTGCGGCTCCGCCGGCGTGATTGTAAGTTATCGCGCTAAAATATACTTTCTTAAATCCCATTTAGTTACACGATACAAGTTACTTGCCTGTAGCATACAATTAAAGTGTAGCAAGAAATGTCTTTGATAGTCTAAAGAACACATTAGACTATGGAAGTCATTTCTTGCTTCGTTTTATTTGTATTATCATCATCACCAATCTATATACGTCCCACTGCTGGGCACAGGCCTTCCTGCATGGGAGAAACACGTAAGGAGTATTGGCCAAAATACCACCACGCTGGCCCAATGCGGGTTGGTGGGTATTGGTTAGTGGTTATTTGTAAGGTCTTTAGCATTAAAGCAAGAAATGACTTCCATAGTAAATGTGTTGTATAAATTATGCAAGTCATTACTTGCTTCAATTTAATTAAATGCTATAAAATGAAAAAATGAAAATGAAAATGAAAATATCTTTATTCAATTAGGCCCCCCAAGAAGCACTTTCGAATCGTCAACAAAAAAACCCTTATGTCTATCACATAAAAGTAATATTAACTAACTAACAATTACATTATGTTTGTCTCTCTGTCTTATCTGGATCTACGTAAGCTAAGAATGTTATAATGTCTGTTTATCGGTCTGTCTGTCGGTCCGTCTGTCGGTCCGTCTGTCCGTCAGTCAGTCTGTTTGTCTGTCTGTCTGTCTGTCAGTCAGTCAGTTTGTCTGTCTGTCTGTCTGTCAGTCTGTCTGAATTTACACCGGTTCCAAAAGTTGAACTACCGAGAAGATTCCGGCAACAAACTCGTGTAGTCACTCTTTTCAATTATTAAGTTACAATGTTTAATTACACAGTAATGGTATTTAGCAGTGCAGTGTCGCACAGAGTATAAAAAAAGGTATATTAACGTACCAATAAGTACCTAATGACAAGAATATTTACTGTATTTAAAGGCTGTCCGACAATGCACCATCACATTATAGGTATTACAACACACAAAGGTCAACAATTAATATACAAAAACCTAATAAAGCCAATCATCTTTCATTAATTTTAAACACTTGTCTGACCACGTCATTACAATAATAATTGTATTGTTTTATATATAATATCATATAATGCCATATACCTCAAAAATCCCTCAAAAATGATACTATTGATGAATATGTAGGTAAATTATTACAAAATCAAGGAAGCTTAGAGATGACCATTTCCACTAGTGGCACCTGTTCACAAGTATGACGCATGTGCCAGCCATCGCTCCGCTCAACCATATTATATAAGCACTGGCATCATGTAAGTCGCCTTTAGTCTATAATCCTTTCCTTGGGAGGTGATCTATCTACATGCCATATTTTATATAAATCGCATAAGCGGCTTAGATGTCAAATGTATCATACAGACGGAGTTAACTTTCGCATTTGTAACATTAGAACGGATAAATGCGAAGGTAAGTAGATTGACTGAAAAAAATCAAGCGGGCCATCCGATTCGGAAATGAATTCTTTCGCAATATTCTACGTGAAGACGCTGTAAACGTTTTTAGAAGTTCATTTCCTCGTAACTTGAATGCTTTGGTGGTTTAACGAGGCTTCTAACGGTAAGGCGTGGTCTCATGTACAGCGGTTAACACTAACATTAGCGATGTAGATGCTACGGAAACTCTGCCGCTACAATAGGGTAGTTGACAATATTTTTATGTCATGAATAAGAAGTATATAACTCCTAAAGAAATATTGCAAAAGAAATAGTATGTCTAAGATCAATACTTTCACAGATATAGTGGTATGTAGTGGCGCATCGTCCAAAACGCCATACTAAATCTACGGAATAGGTGACGTCACATGTTCATATATTACTAAGAAATGTATGGACATTCTGACAAAATTAATAATAACTGTGTAATATGTATGTTTTCATTAATAGTTGTCGTAGTAATAGTTGTTTAATTGATGTCAGCAATCTTATATCATTAAAGATTTTGATTATTTTAGACATAAAATTGTTAATTTTTATGAATTTTCCAAACAATACAACTTCAAAAGTATTCCATATCTTTGTGGGAATGGTATGAATCCGAACGTATGAAAGGTTAATTAAGTGCATCCGAGTGTGTGAAAGCGGATAGAACGAGAGGGGACGAGTGCGAGAGAGAAAAAACTAATGGCGGAACGACGTGAAGACTATCAAGACGTGCTCTCGAGTGTTCAAATTTAATTTATAAAGTTTTAATGAATAAACGGTTTAAAAGGCTCTTTTGTTTGCTTTGTGACCCCACATCTTTGAGGTTTGATTGGTTTTTATAGGTAAAAGTAGCGTATATTTTCCGAATTAGTGATAAATAGCTTCATATTCAAACTAAGGCAACATCCCAATTGCGTCGAGACCTTCTTCGGCACATGCGTACCTTGTTATGCTATGAGGTGTTATAGGAAGGATGGACCTTCCTATAACACCTCATAGCATAACAAGGTAAAGGTAGTAAGAATCGTGTGTTCAAACTGCACTAGCAGTCTTCGCATGTGGACTCCGCGATATCGCTTCACATCAGCTGCTGGTGGGTCATTTGCCATGCTTTGTATAAAAACACCAGGTGTAATTAAGTATCTTAAATAGATTAGAGCTCTTCATTTTAAAATGATAAAACCGTCGCTCTAAATATGGGGTGGCATTCCGTTCTCACAATAAAGCTTCATTTGGGAACCAGTCACAAACTAAGGGAGGCAGGCACATAAGATTTTCTATTGTCGGTGAACGCCGGTGGGCTGGTTAAAAACGAAATGTTACGAGAGGTATAACATGTGATATTTGAAAAGTAACGCAAATACAGATTGGCTAGAGGAAATTTACGGGGTCATCCCGATTCCTTGGTAGCTCAGATGGTTAGAGCAGTCATCCGATTTTTTAAGGGTCGCGGGTAAATCTTCAAACATTTACATAATTTTAAAAATAACAATTGAGATTATAGTGGTAAGTATATTTCAATCGAATGAATCGGGAAGAAGTAAGGTTTTAATGAGTAGCTTAGGATCTCGGTAGCGTAGTGGTTTGATTGAGCACTCTTGTTTCGATTTCGAAAACAAAGCAATTTTTACCATGGTCAGTAAAAGTATATAAGTAACCTCTCGCTCTTCCGTGCTTCGGAAGGCACAGCTGCTGGTCCTGGTTATTAATGCAATCGCTTTAACCCACCAACCCGCATTGGGCCAGCGTTGTGTTGTTATGGTCCAAACTCCTCATATTGTTTTTGCCATGTAGGAAGACCTGAGCCCAGCAGTGGGACGTATACAGGCTAGTGATGGGTTCTTATTCTATCCTTCAGTATGTCTTCTTCCTAGTCTTTACATTTTTCATCTAAGCAAAGTTTTTGCTTCTATTAATGTTTTATAAATGGAGTGGTACAACGTGAGAAACCCGCTATGATTGAGACCCTACAATTCCTTTAAAGAGTAATGACTTCCCTAAGGAACATCTAAAGCAATGTAAAAAGGATTTTTATTGCACTTATTGAGGGGTGATTGAGGTATAAAGATCTTAAGACCCATGAAAGTCAAAAGTGTGAATGGATTATTATTTATCTTTTTCGCATAGATTTTTTAAACTGTTTACGGGGCAGGTCTTGGCTTTCATCTCACCTGACGGTAAGAGATGTTATGGCCGAAGATGAAAACGTGCTACACCCTGATTCTTCAACCACAAAAGAACTGGCTATCTTAACTCTGCCGGAGTTCAACATTATTGTTATGGTTGCAGACTTAGGTCAGATGGTGGTAGGTCTTCTTCTAAGTCCGCCTCACCAAGCCGTACCACCAACCAAAACGCGCAGAAAATGTTATTGTTTTTCTTTAAAAGTTCAGTTAAAAGCCCGCCACATCTTTTGAGCTTCACTCACTATAACCTTTTTTTGGTAAATAAATTAGTTCGAAAATAATGCATAAATTTTTTGTAAGCATCATATTATTCCTTATCAAAATATATACATTATTCATCACAAGTATTTACTTTTGAACAAAATTGTTATTGACATCATTTGATTTCAAAAATATCTGAAGAGATATCTTAGTTTTTTAAATAACTCATGGGCCGTCAGCTTGTTTGTCATCCAGTTGTATAAAAAAAAAAAAACTCCAACAAAATAATGATCAAGTATCATGCCTTTATGATATCCAAGGCAGGCCGGCCGGCGGGGGCGGGGTGATTACTGAATTAATTGCAAAGGTGTTTTATAAACGAGATTTAAATCTATAGCCAAATAAATGCTCAAGTAAAATCATGTAACTTACCTACCTACCTATGACATGTTTTTTTTCCGACATCCACGCGAACGAAGTCTTGGGCACAGCTAGGTTTAGAATAAATTTTAAATTTCTCCATATAAATAGTTCGGTCAGTAAAACCAAATGTATGAGAAATTTCAAAATCAATGTTGTCATAATTGAAGGATCGAAGTAAATATGTTTACTGTTATTTCCCAATAGGAAAAAGATAAATTGCAAGAATTTATCTTTTATTTATCTTTTAAATATGTACTTATTGTGTGAAAGAGAAATACTGTGCTTAAATAAAGATTATGAGTCCTTCTTCAGAATTGAGCCTAATGAATTAAATTAGCTTCTTGACTTCTTGAATAGAACTAAATAGTTAACTGATCAACTGAGAACACTAATCGCCAAAAGCAACAGACAAAATTAATCTGTCACCTCAGCCCATTAATAACTATCGCATCTAAATGTCTCATCAGTCGTTCAGGGGGATAATGAGCCGTACAATCTAGAGATCGCAAGGTATTCCGGCAGATGATATCGGCTTGAATTATGTAAAGTGCCAGAACTCCCCGGCAGCTGCGAATCGGGAAGGCATAATATAAATGAGGACAGTGTAATAACCTTTAATTTATTGTAACAATTACAAATAAAGGACGTTGACATATCTCTATGGTATAAGATAACGGTCAAAATTAATTACGAAATTTGAAAATTGTGTTACGATATAATTAGTGAAGCTACTTAGTTAATTAGTGAAGTGATTATGGCGAATCATTGAAACGAACGCAGTTATGAAGCAGTTTTGTTTCGGGAAAAAACGGTCATTGCAATTGGCATTGAAAAGATTAACATCTCTTGTCCTTAAAAATCAATTTTATTATTTTAAAGGTGTCTTGTTAGGCTTGTTGAGAATTATTTAAAAAGTGGACACTGAAAGTTATACTGATTCGGGAATTCAAAATTGCAAATTTTTTAAGAAAATATAGGCGCAGCATTTTTGTTCGTACTTTATGCTGTGCAATACCAATCTCAGTATTAGTAAAATTCGCTGTGCAAATAGTCACATAACAGACCTAGAAAAAACGAAGTCTTCGAGAATGCATGATTGAGCGTTTGAATATGGTCCCAGAGATTTCAATTGGGGTAATGCCAATCTTGTGAGATTCAATACTGCTAAAAGCAAGCGTGATTATTCACTGCGTAATGATAGCGCTTCCATCTGGTTCCAACTTTCACGAATAGTTAATCAAAGATGTCATGTTGCCTAAACGTTCGTAGCCCAACTATTCTTTTATTAACAACTAGACGACATGCAAGCCGAAGGCCTGTTTGACGTAATAATCTTTAATATTTACATTTTGTTTACATATTATATGTCCATTGTTAACGACGCGTTCATTAGAATATTTTATATATAAGGTAATTACAAATTGTTTGTATTTTTATTCTCATGTACCTACAATTTGGTGTCTTGTAATTTTATTAAGCGCGGCTGCGCCGCGCGTCTATACGAGTTAGTCCGCGAACATACTCCAGCGACGCCTCACGTCGCTCCAAAATTGTAAAAGTGTTCGATAGTGTAATATATACTTTCTTTATCAAGTGATTTCTACTTTATTTTCGCCACGCACCTTCGCTCAGTAACAAGTGGTACTTCGAGCGGATCTATGTTCCACACACCGCTAAAAATGGTTAATACGCGGAGCACGTTGCGCAAGGAGCGTGAGCAGCAAGAGGTAGAAAAACACGCACCCAGCACCACGGTAATGCAAGATTTGCCAGGTAGCAGTGTTAAGCTGGAGCAGCCGCCGCTGCCATCAAAAGCCGCGGTACGATCGTCACTACCCGCTTCCGTAAAAAGTAAAGAAAAGTCGAAACGCTCATCAGCGCGTTCAATTAATGCTCAGAAAAGGAAATTAGAATTAGAAGCGGCGGTACAAACAGCTAAAATACAGATGGAACTCATAAAGAAAAAGTTACAAACGGATATCGCGGAACTCAACGATATGGACTACAGTTCACTAGAGGACGAAGACAAGAGTCTTCACTGCAACGTCGAAGAATGGTTGGACCGCAGTCAGCCCGGACCTGTGCCTCCTGAATCTGATATGTTACAGCCATTGGCTCCCGCGGCCGGGCCGAGCCACGCAGCACCAAGGGGTGCGCAGGCTCCACCAGCGCCAGCCAATGGCGATACTACTATTCAGCTACTTGCCAGCGCTCTGAAAGACCTTGCCACAGCTTCTGTCAATAATGGACCCAACGCTCACTTATTGAGCCGCATTTCTACGCCGCGAGACCTACCCGACTTCTCCGGCGAGCCTATGGAGTGGCTACAATTCAAAAAGGCGTTTGAGGAATCTACAGAAGTGTGCAAGTTTAGCGCCCAGGAAAACTTGTGGAGATTGAGAAAGTGTCTCCGCGGTGCCGCTAAGGATGCGGTCGCCGCTATGTTGATTAGTGCAACGTCACCAGACAAGATAGTGAAAACACTGGAACTAAGATTCGGTAATCCTGATTGCATAGTATATAGAATAGTTCAGGATATTAAGAAATTACAACCTCTGTCATCGGACTACCAAAGAGACATCATACCATTTTCAGTAAAAGTCCAGAATTTTATTGAAGCTGTACGGTCTATCGGTCGAGAGGAGTACCTACAAGGTATGAGTATAGTCGCCATCATCTTATCCAAGCTCCCACCATTACTGCTATCAAAATGGTCAGATTATAGTTTCCCACTGATCACAGAAGGACATAATTCTAGAATGCTGATTTTGTCTGATTTCTTAAGTGAAGAAGCATTGAAGGTATCCACTACTTCAAATATTTATTTTACGAACACAAGAAGTGACCTACATAAAAAACAGCTAGAATGCACACCTCGCTTACAAACTGTGTTATTGCAAGCTGAGAAAAATGATGTAAATTGCCATTTCTGTCGAGAGTCTAAACACAAATTGACGGAATGTAAGAAATTTAAGAAATCACTTCGCAAAGTCCGATGGCAATATATCAAGCGTAGTGGCCTGTGCTATAAGTGTTTACTTTCACGCCATGATCGGGAAACATGCACCTCTCCGCCGTGTGACAAGGATAATTGCGGTGAGCCGCATCACAAACTACTTCATTACGCGCGCAACAACGATAGCGGCGCGAGCAGACAGCTGCAGCAGCCCGCGCAGCAAGCGGGCGCGGGCCCCGCGGCGCCCATGCTGCCCGCGCCGACCACGTCTTCATCGTTAGTGCAATCTGAAACCGTGTCTAATATCAACGCGAATGAGTGCAAAGTGTTGCTAAAGGTAGTGCCTATCCGTATACATAGTGCTAATGGTGTTATAAATTCGAGCGCATTGCTCGACGATGGCTCGACGGTGACGTTAATAAGTTCGAGTCTGGCGGAGCGCGCTGGGCTCTGTGGCCACCGGGAGACGATGCGCATCTGCGGTGCGTGGCCCGATAACAAACTGGTTTGTGACGTAATGGTTACTACTGTGAATTTGTCAGGTAAAGACAATAAGATTTATTCTATAAGAGCGCGCAGTGTGTCCGAACTAAACTTACCTACACAATGTTTATCTATTGTTAATTATAATAATTATGAAAACTTAAGTAGTTTAAAAAATCATTTGTGTAATTTTGATACCAAACCCGAAATGTTAATAGGCCAAGATAATTATCATCTTTTGTTACCTATTAAAATACAGTTAGGTAAATTACATGAACCGTCCGCTACACTCACCCCCCTAGGCTGGTGCCTACATGGTAACGTGCATCTGGCCCGCCCGGTTGGCCGCCGCCGTCATTCCCCTGCGCCCATACACGCCGCGCTTGCAACGATGACACTTGACGACAACGATAATGATGCGTGGGGGCAAGATCCCCTGCATGAGATGGTAAAGCGGTCTTTTTCTTTGGATGCTATGGGAGTGTCAGGGAAACCTCGGGAGAATGCCGATGATGCCCGCGCCGTCGCCCAACTTGAACAAACTGCTCAACTCGTAGACGGTCGCTGGCATGTTGGATTGCCATGGCGGCACGACAGCTGCATGATGCCCAACACATTACCAAATGCAAAAAAAAGGCTGAAAGGAGTGGAGAGGAAGATGGCAAAGGACAAAGGCTACGCTGGTAGGTACGCAGAAAGAGTCAACCATTTATTTCTAAATGATTTTGCTAGGGAGCTCCACGACACTAGCGTCACGCCACGAACATGGTATTTACCCCATTTTGGGGTAGATAACCCAAACAAAAAGAAGCTGCGTCTTGTCTTTGACGCGGCAGATAAAACTGATGGTAAATGCCTGAACGATTATTTGCTTAAGGGACCGGACCTATTGTCGTCACTTTTGGGTGTTATGCTGCGCTTCAGGGTACATAAAATTGCAGTGACTGGCGACATTAGGGACATGTTTCTTCGTGTGAAAATTCGTCCGGAGGATCAAAATGCCTTTCGGTTTGTATGGAGAAGCAATATGTCACCTACGGAACCTGTAAAAATTTATGTGATGACGTCACTTATATTTGGGGCCAACTGCTCGCCTTTTGTGGCACAGTTTGTCAAAAACAAAAATGCACAGCGTTTTCAGTCATCATTACCAGATGCCGTCGACGCAATATATAATTCTCACTATTGTGATGATTATATACAAAGCTTGCCAGACGAAAATACGGCAATCGAAATGGTAAAAAATATTAGTGGTATTTACAAAGCCGGTGGCTTTGAAATGCGAAATTGGACCAGTAACAGTGTCGCTGTACTAAATAGTGTGCAAAATGAAACCTTAGGTACCGCTGCTGTAAGGTTCAAAATTGATCAGCAGTACGAGGGCGAACGCACGCTTGGTCTTTTATGGTATCCAATCAAAGACGAACTCGGATTCGATTTATCTTTGAAACGAATTCCCGATAGCGTAATACAAAAGAAAGAAAGACCAACAAAACGATTAATGCTTAGAGTAATTATGTCTATTTATGATATATTTGGGTTTTTAGCGCCTTTCACAATTCAAGGTAGAATTATGTTGCAGGATACGTGGAGATTAAATATCGGTTGGGACGACATGATTCCTGACGATATTTATGAAAAATGGTGCGAGTGGATTGATCTGCTCAAAGTAATAAATAACGTGCTTATACCTAGATGCTATATGCCAACCGTGAGAGTGACAGAGACGGAGCGAGAGCGGGTGAGCAGTGGCGGCGGTGCGCCGGCACAAGAGGAGACGAGTCGGCTTCTATCCCCCGCAACCCCGCCACCGCACGGCCCCCTTTCTACGGCAGCGTCTACGCAGGCTGCTACGAGTAGCTACGCGACTACGGAAACATTGGACGCTACGGCTTCGCAAAGTATTTATAACATGACTCAATTGCATGTTTTCTGTGATGCGTCATCGAAGGCAATGTGTGCGGTGGCATATTGGCGCTGGATATATAATGGGTTAGTAAATGTTGCCTTCGTAGCTAGTAAATGTCGAGTTTTACCCGTCAAACCCACTACCGTTCCTCGAGCAGAGCTTCAGGCAGCTTTATTAGCCGCAAGGTTGGCCGATACTGTTACGAGAGAACACAAAATGAAAGTCATGCGGCGATATTTTTGGTGTGATTCCACCACTGTTTTACAGTGGATAAAAAATAACACCCGTACATACAAAACGTTCGTAGCAAATAGATTAGGTGAGATTGACGAATTAACGGTAATGCGCGAGTGGAGGTATATTCCCACTAAGCTCAATGTCGCCGACTTGGCTACCAGAGATACGTTTGATAATTCATTGTTCCATGGTGAATGGCTTCATGGGCCCCAATTTCTGTTTAGCGATGAGCAGTCGTGGCCGGTTGATTTTGTACCCGAAGGCTTCGATTTAGGTACAGAGTGCGTTGCGGTGATACATAATAATAACGATTCTGTAACCTTGCCCGTACCTGATCCCGAAAGGTTTTCAACGTGGCTGCGGCTGCAAAGGGCGACGGCTGTAATGCTAAAATTTATAGATAAATGTAAGAGACTCACTGTTGATATGAACTGCGCCTTGATGGAACGCGCCGAGCGGCTGCTGCTAGCACACGCGCAGGTTGAGGCTTTTTCTGAGGATATTGCTACAATCAAAAAAAGTAAATACTTACCACGGTCCAGTCGGTTGCTTGTTTTGTCTCCATTCATAGATGAATATGGACTTCTTCGTGCAGGTGGTCGCATCGACGCCGCTCTTAACGTTGGTACCGAAGTGAAACGGCCTATAATATTAGACGGTCGACATCCAATAGCACGACTTCTTGTGCGGCATTACCATGTAAAGGCTGCTCATGGGAACCAAGAAACCGTCGTCAATGAAATAAAACAACGGTACTGGTTACTTAAGTTGCGGCCGACTGTCAAGTCCGTCGTGTCTAAGTGCATGTTGTGCCGAATAAAGAAGAGTAAGCCTCAAATGCCGAGAATGGGAGACCTCCCTCCGGCACGTATGGCTCACCACCAGCGCCCCTTTACCTTCTGCGGTTTGGATCTGTTCGGCCCAATGGAGGTGACTATTGGCAGGCGAAGGGAGAAGAGGTACGGCGTTTTATTTACGTGTCTCACTGTTCGCGCCGTTCACATCGAGCTAGTCAGCTCGCTTAGCGCTGACGCTCTCATTATGGCGTTACGTCGTATGGCAGCTCGGCGAGGATGGCCAGGCCACCTATACTCGGATAACGGAACTAACCTACGGGGTTCGGCTACGGAGTTGTATAAATCAATTAAAGAACTTGATTATGGACCTTTAAAACACGAAGCTGCAAATAATGCCGTTCATTGGAATTTTATTCCCCCCGCCAGTCCCCATTGGGGTGGGGCGTGGGAGCGGCTTATACGTAGCGTTAAGGTATCTCTACGAGTCGTACTGAACGAGCGTGCACCACGGGAAGAGGTTTTGAGCACATTGATGGCTGAAGTGGAAAATATAGTTAATAGCCGTCCCTTGATGCACGTCTCTGTTGACTCAGATGATGCCGAAACATTAACCCCAAACCACTTCCTCTTGGGCGGCTCGTCAAGTTTGCCTATGTTAGGTGAATTTAATGAATCAGACTTGTACCTTCGAAAACTTTGGCGTAAATCTCAGAGGTTAGCTGATATGTACTGGCAGCGCTGGGTAAAGGAGATTTTACCAGAGCTGCTACCAAGGCGAAAATGGAATGAGGAGCAAAGGCCATTACAGGTAGGTGATCTTGTTTTAGTCGTGGACCCTAATGCTCCACGCAACATATGGCAAAAGGGGCGTGTTGTTCAGGTGTATCCTGGCAAGGATGGACGAATTCGAGTAGTAGATGTAAAAACCAAGAACGATACTCTTCGGCGGCGGTCTGCTGCGCGCGTCGCGCCTATCTCTCTGGTAGATTAGTGCTGAAGCAGCACTGGGGTGGGGAGTGTTAACGACGCGTTCATTAGAATATTTTATATATAAGGTAATTACAAATTGTTTGTATTTTTATTCTCATGTACCTACAATTTGGTGTCTTGTAATTTTATTAAGCGCGGCTGCGCCGCGCGTCTATACGAGTTAGTCCGCGAACATACTCCAGCGACGCCTCACGTCGCTCCAAAATTGTAAAAGTGTTCGATAGTGTAATATATACTTTCTTTATCAAGTGATTTCTACTTTATTTTCGCCACGCACCTTCGCTCAGTAACATCCATAAAAAGATTATCAACAGTAAAACGTTATTTCATGTCAACCTGTCTAGACAGAAATCCATAAATAGAGTACTACACAGTAATGAGAATAATATTTATAGAGCGGGTCTGTTCCCCGCTGTTAACAAAAACAACTTTAAGAAAATAATATCAGCTAACACCATTTCAAAAGAATCAAAAGAAAAGAAACCTAAATGATGAAGCGGTATTGCCGATAATTTGGCTTTTATAATACTATAAACAGGCCATTTGTAACTTAATATATTTCATAAATAGACTGAGCGTGCTCATATTAAGTACGTCATGTCTACAGATTGGGTTACGTATTTTTTTTCAAACACCAATGAACCAATAGCGAACGTGCTTGGGAAACGCAATTCATATCTAGTATTGATGCTTTAGTACCAATCGAAGTATCAATTCGACTCAAATTGGTGCTGAAAAGGTGGAATATTTCATCTTAAGATATCTTAAGATATAACATATCCTTCCTGATGTTTTATTGTTTATTTCCTGGAAGAGATTGATGCTTGGCAATAGGGCAACTTATTGTCTTTTCTCCTACTTTTTATGTTTATGCCTGTTCTTTTGATAAACAAATTGTATTTTTTACTAATTCATCAAGGTTTGGTTCAGTACTTTCGCGTGTGTATTTGTTACTCTGTCCATGATTGCGATTTTTACTTCTTCCCTCTGTATCGCTAAATTTTGAACTCTTTGCTTGTTGTTCAGACGACAGCACATCAAGTGTAACAGTTGCATTGCGAAAGCCGCCTCTATTACGAGCGGCGTAAGGGCGGTCTCGAGGTCAAACTGATACATACGCAGAACAAGTAAAAAGATCAAAGTATTATGCTTCTTTTGTAAATAATCAAACATTGAACAATCGTCTAATAACAGCCTTGCCTGTTTTCGTTAAAATCGGAAATTTCTGATCAGTTTCTCTCGTTCTGTCGATTGAGATTGAAAAAAAACTTGTTGACTGATTTCGGGCTTACAATTTCTGGAAAACTCTCGTTCTGTCGATAGAGATTGAAAAAAAACTTGTTGACTGATTTCGGGCTTACAATTTCTGGAAAATGACCAACTTAAATAGGAAACTATATTGTTAGTAAAGGTAAAAGTTTTCTTAAAAAAAGAGAAGAGAAAGAGATTTTTAAAAATTATACACCTCAGGATGTATTCTGTGCCTTGTGGCTAAAATACTAAACATGTGAGTTTGAAAAGTGCGTGAATATTTTCGTCCAAATCTTGCTCATTGCTTAGAAAGAAGCCATACTGTGTTACTCTTCATGCATATTTTGGATCATTTGCGGGGCCCAGGTGGGCCGGAATGTCTGCCATTTTCCCACATTAACCTTTTAAAATATTACATTATATTCCTCTCAACATTATAAACTTTATTCTCTGCGAGAAGTTGTAAATTTTGTTTATTTTTTGGAAAAATATTTTAATGTAGGTATGCAGGAACAGTCGACCACAGAAGTAGCTTAACACTTTAGTACCATGCCACACTGACTATTTGCGCTCGTACTTAATTGCCACCGTACTTTAGTAACGCCATATTATTGTGTCATGGTACTAAAGTGTTCCGCTACTTCTGTGGTCGATCGTACGTATACTTTTGTATCTTTAAGACACTGCGAGGGGTTTGTCTCGAGTCGATTCAGCACCAAGGTTTGTAAGTTAAAAAAGTTTATTGCGGAGACAAACTTAGGTAGAACGCTAAGAAAAAAAATATACGAGAATCTGGTAACATGAATGTACATATTTGAAACCAATTTCACGCCGAAACTAATTTATCTATGTATAGAAGCCACATTCTATCTCCAAGACTTAACATAAGATAGATATAACGATAGTTGTGTCTTATAGACTTCGACTCTAACTTGCTTCTCTAATTTTGCGGTTTGTGTCCATTTTATTTAAACCGACAAAGCTTTATCTCATTGTAAGTGTTTAGTGTTTTTATTTAGTCTAATATAACTTACTAAACCTAATTATGTCTGCTCCAGGACTCAGTGTACTTATATAATCTAGAGGTGTACCCAGTACTAGTTTAGAAGTCTAAGGTGTGCCCAGTGTATATTTAAAAAAAAAATGTATATGGATCGTGACGGTATTCGTCAGGGGTAACATAAACGTAATATAAACTCTCAATTCCATTGAAGGGCTTTTTCTACACATTAAAATTTATAACCTGGAACCGTATATCGATATAGGTTTGAACCCACACCCAATGCGGGATCTAACTGTGTGGGTACTAAGTTATCATTAACTGGATACACATCCAGTTAGTCTTAACGTGCATTAAATAGATACTGATCTGTTAATATCCGGTTCGCAGAATCATTTCAAGTACCTTGTGAATTGTTGTTGTAAGGCGCTGTTTCCTGTACCCCCCGTATTAGACTTTTATCTGCATTTGTTTTGTGGTCTATTTATCTTTGTTTATTATTTGTACTGTTTTATGCTTTACTATGAACTGTATTGGAGTGAAAGCTTAATAGAAAGACAGGTGCAGCTCCACCTGCGTGAATGTCAGTTATCGTGAGTAAAGGTAGCCTGCGTTATCTATATATATAAAAATGTTATGTTGGTTTGTGTACGCTTCAAAAACTCAAAAAGTTCTGTACCGATTGAGTCGAAATTTTAACACGATATAAAATCCGCATCAAGGATTGTTTTTATCTATTTTTTGCATCAGTCACATATCTGCGACCGCGAGAAAACAGTTTTTTTAACGATGCGCCACTGCGAAGCGTGGCAGGGTACAGCTAGTTTCTTATGAAATAATAAATCGGTTTATTAGTTTGCAGTAAAAACTGATCAGGCAGACGCATTTATAATTAGTATAGATATTATAAATACATTTTTTATCACACATTATTAAAGGGATACAAACAAGAAACTAGTGGGTCTAATTCTGAAGACGCACTTTAAATCTAAATTAAATTACAGTATATCTCTTTCTCTCAATATGTACAGGAAGAAGATAGTAAGATTTTAGAGTTGTCAAATAAATTTAGGTAGCTTAAAAGAAATCATCGACAATTTTTGACACGTACAATAAGATCGGAAATTGAACACGCTATTTTAAAAAGCATCCTTTTTGTATTCATATTGAGATAGCAAGATGCAATGTACTTTAATTTAGGTTAAGCGTGAATTGGGACCAGTGTCGATACTTTTATACTTTTCGTTTAACAGTTGAGTAAGTATACAATTACACCCGTATTCACAAACGATACTTATGCAAGTAAAGGAGCAATACTATGCGAAGTAAGGCATTTCTCAGTGGGTTCATTTTGACAAGCCTTTCAATTCACAAACAATACTCAAACGAATCTTTACTATGCGGACGCATAGCGTTGAATATAGCTCTGTGATTGGTTTGATTAGTGTTACGTAGTTCACTTCACTGACTGACATTTCAATTTTATTGTTTGTCTTTTAAAACTTCTAAGGTGCATTATATTGTTTCGTCAATTTGTTTATAAAAATATTTTTTTTTTAATTTTGAATACTTTAGCATAGGGTCCACCAGGATTTTGAATTAGAATGTAGGTAGCGCTGACAGCTCCTACTATTCCAGGATAACGAGCTATTTTTTTTTCATTCTTTATAGTTTGTTTGGAAATTTAACAATTTGACGTATTATCAAAATAAATGGAAGAGACAGCCTTTACACTATTCTTGAAATAGTTGGTTGACTTACACTTATAAGGTCAACTGTAAACACACAAACACTAATTATTGTACATAGTAGGTACTATACTTACTGAACAGTTCAGCCCTTTTGTGTACGGGATCTACAAATGTAGCACAATAATAATAGTAGCTACCTAATTATTGTGTAGGTAGTACCTAAGTTTTCATAAGTACCTATATACCTAGTTGCAGCCAGAGACTTCCAGAATAATAAAATCCTAGTCTACTAGCAACTGACAAATTGGTAGCACAGAAAGACATTATGCAGTTGATTTAGTTCGGTCTTTATTTACCAGTAGCAAAAGTACATATAAAAAATACCACTCCTTTCGTGAACCTATTAAGGAGGAACCTATAAGAATATTCTTAGAATAATAACTACTCTAACAGGATCTTGAACATCCCGCATATATTCCCCGTAGATACATATATCATTAATCTGTGTATTCCCCTATACTTCCATTAGGTACTCTTTGACATCTCGTATACTTTTCTGGTACCTATTTATTGTACTTTGCTCATTGATATAATTATGTACCTACGCTACTGTAATGCATTGTGAAAGATCGCCACTAGAATCGAAATCACCTCAAACAAAGCAAAACCACACCTCTAGAAACAAAATTAGAACCTAACTTATTATCGTAAACTCCGTAGTGATTACATTCTCTTTGGTGAGCTCGACACTATGCGTTGATTAATATAGCTATCCTCCCTTAGCTAAGTGTTCATTATGACAAACGCATAGTGCCGATTGTCACTAAGTATTGTTTATGAATAGGAATTTGGCATCCTGTGTGTCCGCGGGCACTGTGAGACCTCATAGTGTCGTTTATGAATAACCTAAAAAACTGTTTTTTTATGTAGCATGAAAGATTTCGAAAAAGGTCTTATTTAACTTTCGAATCTTTTATTTCTGATATTACGTGGGCGCTTCACAGATAAAAAAATTGACAATTAATATAAATTTTAGTCTGTTAAATCTTTTGTTCTATGAAAACGTCGTCGAACAATACTTATTCAAACAATCCGGTTATCTAGACATTGTGTTGTTTTCGTGAAAAATATTTTAAGCGACATTGACGAATAGGACCTACTTTTGCTCCAATATTTTTCCAGACATTAGAAAGCTAAAAGTGCGCGTGTTGAATCACAATTCTTTTTTTAAATTTGAATTATTGACGCTTATATTTTTTTATCTGTAAAGTACCTACGCACAAATTAGACTGTGGGGAAATACTATCTCATCTTACTATCAGCATATTGCTCGTTTTCACTAATATTTGCTGAGCGCTAAGTCTCTTAACGATTTTTGTCTCAGTGTATCTAAAGGAAATAGAAAGAGAAAAATGTCGTTAAGAATCACTCAACACTAAGAAATGGTTGATCTCATCACCAGCCTATACACGTCCCACTGCTGGGCACAGGCCTTCCTACATGGGAGAAACACACGAGGAGTTTGGACCATAACACCACCACGCTGCCCCATTGCGGGTTGGTGGGTTAAAGCGGTTGCAGGAACAACCGGGACCAACGGATGAACGTGCCTTCCGAAGCACGGAGGAGCTCGAAGATTAGAAATTTTGTTTGACCCATCCCGGGGTTGACCATGGCGAAAGTTGCTTTGTTTTCGTAATCGCAACCAAAGCGCTCAAACCACAACGCTACCGAGCTCCTCGATTGGTCTGTGAAAATGGGCAATAAGTAGTGTGGTTTGAGTCTGGCCTAAGTACCTATGGGTAAGCACAAATTTATTATTTATTTTTCTTTTTAACGCGATAAAACTTGGCTTTCATCTCACCTGCCCGCCTAGCATGACCACCGAAACGCGATATGATACGATATGATAAAGCTATTTATCGCTTCGAACTGTCAAAATCATTGGATATAACCACCATATTGAAATTTTATCGAAACTGCGAACTTGTATTGTATATATACATGTTCACAGTTTCGATAAAATTTTAAAATAGCGGTTATATCCAATGATTTTTGACAGTTCGAAGCGATAAATAGCTTTATCATATCGCGTTTCGGTGGTCATGCTAGGCGGGCTGGTGGCAATTGATAATCAAGTCAAAGCATAAGAGAAGCAAGCTACACCCGGATTCCTCAACCACAGAGGAATTACCAACCAACCAACCTCCAACTACCGGAACACGACAATGCTGTTAACATTATTGTAATGGCGGCAGACTTAGTAAAATGAAGGAAAAGCCTTACCACCAACCAAACCGAGCAGAAAATTCCTGCCGCCACGGGAATCTAACCACGGACCTCTAGATCTGCTGACTCTGACTGAGGTAGGTGGTATTAATTATTCGATGGCTTAGGAAGCTTCTTCTCTTTTGCTTTTCTTTAGATTTTAAAGGCAATGCGTGAGTAGAATCCAAGGGGCTACGAGCGTCTATTCTATAGGCTACGGTAACCGCTCACCATCGGGCGGCCCATACACATGATTGTCACCTTTTCCATATAAAAAACTACACATACAGATTGTTATTATCTCCGCATCTAATTTAAAATGTGTCAGACGTGGCTCTTGGTAATTGTAGTGGCCATCAATCGGTCTAACCGACAGACAGACGTTTATATTAGTAGATACGGGGCTGGCAACACGCCACCAGCCGAGATCAAATGGATCAGAGCGGTAAGCTATCTTGGAATCAGTTTACATTTATTAGCCAAAAATTACATATCGTTGTTGTTGTGTTTTTACTAGGTGGTAGGACCGTATGTAGGGTCGTCTGGGTAGGTACCACCGCCTTTCATACTTCAGCCGTGAAACAGTTCGCTGTGTTTCGGATTGAAGGGAAAGGTAGCCAGTGTAATTACTGGGAATGGACGGCATTTCATCTTAGGCCTCAAGATGAAAACGCACCTGCAATATCAAGTGATTTTCCCTTGGTATTGCAGGTGTCTATAGGCGGCGGTAACCGCTTACCATCAGGTGGGCCGTCAGCTTGTTTGTCATCTAGTTAAATAAAAAAAAGTTTTATTGATGAATTCATTGAAAGAAACAGAAAATAAAAAATATTCATATGGTGTTTTTATTCGTCTTACAGCAAAGTACCCGGTACTAAGACCATCAAAATGCCAAGCATCAGAGTCCAGACAAAATTGTTTGTTTAATATTCATAGACCACCAGAGGTATAACGCCACTTGACAGATTAAAGTACTCTCGAACAAGTCACTTCAACGGAAGATACAGCGCGAGAATCTTCTCCGTTTTTACAATGTTTGTAATCCCATTTCAAAATGAAATACAAGGTGGTAAGTACTATGTAGGGTCCTAATACATCTCACTCATTTGATAATTTCATGACATTCATATTAATTAATATATTATTTCGTACTTATCATACAAACATTTGCTCCTATGTTATAACATTGGTTGCATTATTTCAGTGAAATATTATGAAATTTGCATAACATTTCTATGGACTAATATAGCCCATGTTTTAATTTATAGACGTATTGTCGGCACCCTGTATAATAATAATAGCGGTAGACTGTCACACGTTCCTCTTGTCAAATAATATACATTAAAAGAAATTCTATTTTTCTGTTAGTTAAAATTAATAAAATATTATTTATTTCTACACATTTGTGCACTCAAACTGAAATTCAAACACATTCTTTGATCGTGACCACGATCGAGTCAAGGAAATTGGCTACCTTCCAAGATTTGGTAGCTATTACCGTTATTACAGAATGAAACAAAGAAGACGATTATGAGATCTAGCGAATCATTGTTGACTATTATGTATTGATCTTTATTGATCTTAGGGTTAAGATCCAATTGAAGTTGGATTTCCTTCAGCACACAAACATCCCCGTTAAAAGAGATGTTCCAAAAATGTGGAGAAAACTGCAAGACAGCCAAATATGTCACTTCGGTGACGTTTAGTTGACTTCTATGTGCCGTTCACTCTCCCTATAATGGGAAGGCAACGGAAACTAATGTCCATACAGCCATGTCTTCAGTATTTCTTATTTCTTGCCATATTGCCATATTGATTAATGGTGAAATCGACGAAAAATTACAACTTTTGTACAAACGAACTATGCATGAAAACGAATTATTGGTTTTTTTCCGGATTCAGGATTCCCGGCCGGATATGAAACGTCTTCCTTAAGAATGAATGGGTTAATTTAAGTTCTATAAGTGTTATGACAGTGAGGCAACCGGTCGGTGGCGTTTTAGTTTTTGACACGAAACTAAACAACTTTCACCATGATTGACATCTGATATCTGATTGTTCAACCAAAAATATGTAACCTCGATTTCTTCCGTGTTTCGGAAGGCACGTTAGTACGTACGGTCGACCACAGAAGTAGCTGAACACTTTAGTACCATGACACAACGACTATGGCGTCAATATAGCACGGTAGCAACTATAAAGTACGTGCACAAGTTCAGTGTGACAGTGTACTAAAGTGTTCAGTACTTCTGTGGTCGACTGCACAGCCGCTTTCCCTACCAACACCATTGGGCCAGCGTGGTGGTGCTAGGCTGTATATGTTTCTCCCATGTAAAAGACCTATGATGGTAAAATTTATAGAATTCAACTTTTGAATTAAAAAATACAAATTTTAATTGGTCTGACCTTTTGCAAATTCAGTGGAACTTGAGAGAATGGTGGGCCTGACATGAAATCAAACCATCTGACACTACTTTTAAAAAAAAATTATTTAGGTAAACAAACAATGACACTATAAATATTGCTTAAATCAATGTACATTATGATGAGATACATAATCGTGCCACCAGCATAGTTTACCACAAGAGTTTTTTGCCTGAGTGAACCACGCGATATGTAGAATCTATAGAGAATGATGCTGAAAGAATCGCCGCAAATCCTAAAATTTGATAGATCAAAACGTTTGACCTTTTATCTATTTAAGTTTATTTTTCTTAAGACCCTAGCAACAGAAATAGGTCACTGCAAAAAGAATCGTCCAAAAATAATTTACTGTTTTTGTTTTTGTATTACTATATAATATTACATTAAGTAAAATGAAACGCGTGTTTCTTGATATTTGAGTAAAGATCACACACATTTGAAAATATATTCTATATTAAAATATGTTAGGTAAATTATTTTTCACAGACAAGCTGCAAATATGCTATACACTGCCAAACGAGGTCAGATCTGTTTGTTATTATTTGAAATTGTTTGAAGAATTGTACTTTAAAATATGAAAGTGATTGTTTTATAAGATTTTGACTACAATAAGGGAAATTGGGGGGAAATGACCATTACAGTAGGTATTATATAATTTTTAGACAACATCGCTTAAATTAAATAACAAAATTAAACTCAACTTCAAAACACTAAAAAGGCAAAATATAATTAAACTTATGTTTTATCGTTGAATTATTGTTTTTGGAAACGGTGTAGCACCATCTCCAAAAAATATATATTTTTTGGCTTCTTAGTACTTTAACTTTAATTGTCTGGAATGTGTGGCTTATGACAATCAATAACAACCCATTGTGTCTGGTATTTAATTTTTTTTCAATCAATTTCTAAGGTCGAAGCTAGATGGATAACCGTCAGAAAACTCGACTTGTCTGTTTCTCATTTTCTGGTTAAAATACAATAATAGTAATCAAATTTAATTCACGAAGATATTGAAGAAGGACATTATTGCAACAATAATAATTGTACTAACCCGTCCAGCATGAGATTCCAGACACAATTGATTCTTCCATTGTCATCGCCCACCGGTGGTATATCGCCGCTTGACAGATTACTACCAAAATTCATAATTATCGTCAATAATAATTGATTCTTGTGCGTCTTCCTGTTTGACCTAATGGTGTGGCTTATTCAAAGAGCTCCATAAGATGGTACCTATCCATTATACAGGATACTTTATTTAATTCAATTTTTTAATATTTTTATTTTGTATTTCTTCGTTAAGTAGTATCAATATCACAAGTTCTTAATTATGTTTAATTTCGCCCCTATCATTATCATCACCAACCTATGTCCCACTGCTAGGAACAGGCCTTCCTTTATGGGATCAACACATGAAGAGATTGTGCCATAACACCACCACGCTAGCCCACGCGGTGGTGGGTTGAAGGGGTTGCGTGACGACCAGTACCAACGACTTGACGAGATAGCAAAGTTTTTATTGACCCATACCAGTATCGACCATGGCAAAAGTTGCTTTATTTCAGTAATCGAAACCAGAGTTAAAACCACTACGCCACCGAGCTCCTCGTAAAGTTCGGAGTTATGGCCGTATAATCCATCTTCCCTCCTCTCCCCTATCGTTTCATACGTCTACGCCTCGTGTGAAGTTATTATATGAGGTTTTTACTAACTCCATTAAAATACAATAGCCGGCGAAAAACTCACGAGTTCTCTTTGATTTTTAGACTCAATTCCACAGTAAATCGCATTTTATGTGACTTGGCTTTATTATTATGGCTTTAAAAGCCTCAAGCGTAAATTTTATTTAAAAGTTAATGAGATGTTGAGTATGTTAACTGTAGTATACAATCATTGAACAAATATTACATGTATGATTTGAGTGCTTATGGAACCGTGGGCCATTTTAACCGACTTCAAAAACGAGCAGGTTCTGAATTCGGTTGTATGTTTTTCTCCCTATGTATATACATCGATTACGCCGAGATTTCTGATCTCATTTACGTGATTCTTTTTTTTCGATACGGAATAGTTGCCACTTGGTCCCATATTGTTATTAAAATCGATTAGGTAGCTTGGTTTTAAAATCAAAATAACTGGAATGAGTAAGTCGTCTATATATGAGAAATTACGGATTTTTGCTTTGCTATGATTTTTCAATGATATGATACGATAGTAGGAAACAATATAAGCTGACAGACACCTATCTAGCTTTCACCTTAGAAAGTTTCAACTTTTCTTCTAATCTTTATTTATTTATTAGAATAAATAACATTTTTCACAAAACCAATAGTAGCGTTAATAACTGCAGTAGTCAGGGACTGTGTCGCATTTTGAAGTCAGATTTAATTTTTGATTAATTTTTTCCCCCATTTTTACTTACTTACTAAGGTAACTTAGAAATAAATAAATAAACAAAAAAAAAATACTGAAAAGGACAAGATAATTAAATCTATATTAAAAATTTTTAAACAAAAATTAAATTAGACTTCAAAATACTAAGGAAGATAAAATAATTAAATTTTAGTAGGTACTTATCCCCTAGAAACATACTCAAAAAAATATGTTTCTAGGGGATAAGTACATACTAAAATTTAATTATTTTACACTCCTTAGTACTTTGAAGTTGAATTTTATTATTGTTCAAAAGTTTTTAGCTTTCGATATTTGCTGTTATGATACAAATAGTATAAAAACTGTTTTTTTTTACAAAGAGGGTAGCAAAGAATCATAATAACAAGCGCCTGATGGTAGGCGGTTGGTAATAATCTCAGAGAATAGCTAATAACCTTTAGACGCTTTCAAATCCAGGATACTACCACTTGATAGTATCCTGGTGTTGAAAGCGTCTAAATGTATGTGATAGAGCTCCCTCTCGTACCGACTTTAAACCCATCATAGCCTACTGAAAACATCTCTGAGTCCGCGAAAAATGAAATTACCATTCAACTTGACTGTTATAGGTAGGCGCTGAGAAGTCCATTCTCTATCTTCAAAGATATTCATCGGTTCCATGCGAAACTTTTATTGGACTAACCTGTTCCTACCTCCACGTTTTCGAGCACAAGAATAATTATCAAAATAGATACCTATAAAAAACTCGTCACATCGAGAACCTCCTCTTATTTTTGAAGACAGTCAAAAGCACTATGTAATACAAAGCTTAAAGAATGATAATTAGTCTGTAGATAGTGTAGATAAGACTAAAAACTTCTGATATAAATATAACACGGCTTATAAAGATGTCAACAAACCCGCTCCGTTGCGTCATTCACTGAGAATCGCATTGGAATTGGCACACTATCTCAGTGAATGGACGGCGGAAACGGATATTGTTATCTAGTTACTGAGTGACATCACTGTATCTTTTACCTCACACGTCTGAATCACATCATTAAGAAGAATAATTTTATTTCATCTATAATGTGGATGGAGTCAGCATCAAAACCAAAAGACATAAAAAACGCACGAACCTTGATGTAACAATTCAAATAATTTCTTTTATCTTTAAACACTCACATCATTGATGTTTTATTATTACAACAATGTTAGCTAACAATCATCCCGTTGCCTATAGATGCTTATAGCACCTTGAGCACTACTCATGCGCTGTGACCGTAGCCTATAGATGCTTATAGCACCTTGAGCACTTCTCATGTGTTGTGACCGTAGCCTATAGATGCTTATAGCACCTTGAGCACTACTCATGCGTTGTGACCGTAGCCTATTGACGCTTATAGCACCTTGAGCACTACTCATGCGCTGTGACCGTAGCCTATAGATGCTTATAGCACCTTGAGCACTACTCACGCGCTGTGACCGTAGCCAATAGACGCTCGTAGCACCTTGGGCACTACTTACACGATGTAACCGTAGCCTATTGACGCTCGTAGCACCTTGGCCACTACTCACGCGTTGTGACCGTAGCCTATTAACGCTCGAAGCACCTTGGTCTCACGCGTTGCCTATCCTAGAGAAATGAATAGAAAGCGTTAATATAGAAAGATAGTTATCACCTTATATTTGAATTAAAGGAGTGGTCCCTGAGGCGTAAAGGTCCCCACCAACCTTTCTTAATTTTTCAAGGAAAATATTTTTCAACTTCTCACATAAATCACTAGTTTCCTAAGTAAACACATAATAAAAAAGTGCTAAGCTTTAGAAAGTTTTAAGCACAAAGTTAATCTACTACACAAAAAGCGAACGGTCCATTAGGTGAACGCGAAAACACAATAATTCATTTGATAAACAATGTCTCGTTCAGTTTACTCGGCAACGCATTGCATTAGCTTTCAAATAAAGCCATAAACACAATAGACGCCGTTGTTTGGGTTCCCCTAATGTACAGACGACAGCAAACCAAGTGTAACTGTTGCTATACGAAAGCCACCTCTATGCTAAACGGAATAAAGTTCATCTCAAGGTCAAACTGTAACTCTTGATGTGCTTTCGACTCTGCACTACCTGCTTCACTAACTATGCACTGAAATCAAAACTGTCAGCAATTTCAACCAAGCAATACATGGGCTGATAAATTAGATCTTGCTACTATGATTTTGTAAGCGAACATGAGGTTTGGACATTGTTTCAGGCAAGATAGAGAAGGACAGACATATGATTTCACAGCATGAGGAAAAATGACGTGCGATTTTTCGAAAAGTCTATTAATAAAGGTGGTATTTAACTAGGTGTTAGGTCCGTATGTAGGGTGGTCTGGGCAGGTACCACCGTCTTTCTTATTTCAGCCGTGAAATAGTTCACTGTGTTTCGGATTGAAGGGAAAGGTAGCCAGTGTAATTACTGGGCATGGACGGCATTTCATCTTAGGCCCCAGGATGACAACGCACCTGATCAAAAATGTTGATGGTGTTTGATTGTTCACATCAATTACTACAATAACTATAAATAAAAACACTCATAATACACAGTTATTATTGATTTTATCAGTATTCCCATACATTTTTTAGTAATATAGGACCTGCCCCCTTATTCGCAACTGTCGGATCACGGATTCGATTCGAAAAGTCACATGCCGTCTCGCTTTGACGCATAGCGATAAAAAGTGACAGGTATAGAGTTTCCGAAATTCGAATATTTTCCGACAGTTGAGAATAAGGGGGCATGTACCGGTACCTGTTCCGTAGATTTTCTTTGGAGCGTTTTTGGACGATACTATCGTATCTGTAAACCTATTAATCTTAAACTTAATAAATTCTTCATGGGTTATAAACTTCTTATTTAGGTGTGAAATAAATAAAGTTTTCAACTACCTATTAGTTGAAGTTATTCAGGAACTCTGGATTTCTTTGCAAATAGTTTGCTTAAGAGACTCACACCAATTAATAAAACTGTTCCCAACTATCTGGGAATCTGGCGAATTCTTTTCATCGAGATTTTCAGTTTATATTCAGTGCTACAACTACGCAAAGCTTATAAAATTACTTAACTTCACTATGGTATCTATCTACTATAATAATAATAATAATTATACACTGACACCTATTATCTAGCCCAAAGTAAGCATCATTAAGAGCTTGTGTGATGGATACTAGATAACGGAGATATAATGATAATAATATGTATATAAATATGAGAAATATACTAAATAAACATATAAACATCCATGACTCGTAAACAAATGTTTGTACTCATCATACAAACATTTGTTCCTACCGGGATTCGAACCCGGGACCTCTTGACCGAGTAGCCTGGGGTACAGATCACTCGGCCAGGCGGTCGTCGCTATCTGTCTATCTGTCGTACTATGCTATCTATTACGCAATTTTACTATAACCTTTCATATCTTTAGACAATTTTTATTGTTTAATTCCGTTCACTTGAGCTGTAGAATAGAATACAAAAGAATAAACTTTATTTGCTTCAAATGTGGTTACAATAGGTCTTATGGGTAGGTAATGTTATACAAAAGGTTTCTTCACATTTCACCAGACTTGGCATGCAAAATATAAAATATACTTAGGCATATGTACACTATTTTTTGGCTTTACGGACAGCGACAACACATAAAATCAAAGTTTATTTTTAAAATCAAAAAACTCCTTTTCAGAATAGAACGACTTTTTCTGGAGCCATTTCATTAAATTTCTCTTAAATAATTGGTTTGGCAGTAGTTTCATATCACTAGGTACAGAGTTGTAGAATTTCACGCACATAGCGTCACATTGTCGAAGATAATAGCTTAAATGTGGATAATTATTATAATCTAATTTATTGGGATAACGAGTGCTTCTACAGCTAATGCTATTTATTGATTTTAAAACATAAATATTACACTTTAAAAAATTGGCTACTTCAAGAATGTACATACAAGGAAGGGTTAAAATGCCCAATGATTTGGTGTACGAGATACCAAGAGACCTATTACTCGGTAAAAAGTTGTCCTAACTTAATGCAGCTAAGAAATAGACCACTCAAAACTCTTACTCGAATGCTTCTTACCTAAAATGTCTCAGTCACATATCTGCTTGCAAAAGCGAGCGAAAAGCGCTTTTATAGTTTTAATATTTACACGGGCAGGCTGAGCGATATTACGTTGCACTGTTTACTAAAACATTCGGGAGCATACCTAATGCTGTGTATATTTAAGCGTGACTCTCAGTGTGCGCGCTGGAGTTTGCTCAAGTTTTCGGAGGTTAGACGGAGGAAGCCAGAGGAAATGTGTTTTATGTGAAATTAGTTTCAGTACTTAATAAAACGGTGTGTTGGGCGCCCAAGTGTTTTGCATATTGAACTTGGTTGACAATTTACTGTTTAAAGTGTATATCAGCGCTATTTCTCGATGTTCGTGACTCTTATTGTAAGTGGAATAAGAGTCACAAATAGCGGGAAGTGGGTACAGACGACAGCATATCAACAGTTGCATTACGACAGCCGTCTCTATTACGTGATGCGTAAGGTCTCAAGGTCAAAGGTCAAACTGTTACGCTTGATGTGCCGTCATCTGTACTTACATGATTGTTATTGCTCGTGACTGTATGTGTGTGGCGTATGTATTTGTTCATTATTACTTTATTAAACTGGACACAAAAATTTAGAGTCTAAAATGCTTTTCAAATAACTTTCAAATATTTTTTTCATATTTAAAACATTTTATATAAATGTAGTTTTTAAATTCTTCTTAAATAAATTGTTATTTTATTTCGAAAACTTGTAAACAGAAACCGTAATCTTTCTTAATTCGGCCGTATAACAGTTCGCTGTGTTTCAGATTGAAGAGAATGGTAGCCAGTGTAATTAATAGTAATGGAAGGCATTTCATCTTAGGCTTCAGGATGACAGCGCACCTGCAATACCATGTGATGTTTTCCTTGTTATTGCAGGTGTCTATAGGCCACGGTTCCCACTTGGCACCAGGCTGCCTTGAACCTGCTGGTGCGAAGCTGTGTCGTCTAATTTTATACATGTATGTATACACTGAATAAAAAAATAACAGCATTCTTTTACAAGTATAGTAACAAACCTTACCCAAAATCTCAGTGAGACGACACGTCGCTAGTATCAGCTACGAATGGATAAGCACCGAAAAAAAGATAAATGATTATCGTCTAATGAAACCTGAATCGGAAAGAAGCAATCATGTTTTTCACAGCGCAACCCCGTGAGGTCAAGATTGAGATGAGATTACAGTTGAATCTAATAAATGCGATGAGGAGGAAAAACCACTCCAACCATTGTGACTCGATGGAAGATTGATGATTGGCCCGTCTGCCGTAGGGTTGGCGACTCTGGAAGAAGTTGGTCAAGAGTGTGTCAGACAAACAATCTTACTAATCCTACCAATTCAGGTAGATGGATGTTTGTTACTTAATCACGCAAAAAAATCTAAAATGTATGGAGGCCCGGCCAGGTCTCCATACATTTTAGCAGCAGCAGTCAAAATAGATAAATGCAGAACAGTATTTAATTTTTCATGTTCCTTTAATTTGCTTTGTTGCGTGTTACAAAACAGGAAAATTCTGCAACACAGCCAAATATCCATCATGGCGCCTAAGTTAGCTTTGGTAAAGTTTAGTTGATTTCTGTCGCCCGCCATATTGCCATATTGAATAACGGTGAAATTGACGAAAAATTCCAACTTTTGTACAAACCAATTAAGCATGAGAATGAATTCTTAGTATTTTTCCCGGATTAAGGAGATTTTTCCTAGAGAGAGAGTCTAATTACTGGGCATGGACGACTATTCATCTTAGGCCTCAGGATGACAACGCACCTGCAATATCAAGTGATTTTTCTAGACGGCGGTATCCGCTTACCATCAGGTGGGCTTGTTTGTCATCTAGTAATATAAAAAAAATATACCTGGCCGGATATGAAATATCTCCTTTGGCACAAAGATGGTTTATAATGTAGATTCAAACATAGCATAAGTACTTTTTACTTATTATTCTCGGAATGCGTTCCCATGTGATAATGCAGGAGAAGACGTGGGCGGAAGCTAGTACAATAAATGTGAAAGTTATATCAAAATACATACCCATTTGTCTGCAAAACAAGGGCTTACCAGTGTTTTAAAAAAATCACATTAAAGCTTAGAGAATTTTTTAAATTAACTAAACTAATAAAAATAATGTTTTTTTCTTCTTTAATAACAGAGCTTTCGTTCTTACGAATTCTTCTTATGTCAAATCAGTCATGGGAGTGACAGACAATACAATAATGTTTTCCTGTTTTCCTTTATTCTATCAAGCAAACCGAAATTGACAACACTCTGCTGAATAACTTTTCCCATAGCTTAACACATCATAACATTCAAACACACTTTTGTTATGATATGATTATACAGGGTGGTGCCGTCAATACGACAATAAATTGAAACATGAGCTATATTAGTTCATAGAAATGGTTTACCACTTTCAAAAACATCTTATTCGTTTAATAATTTAATGTCATTTGTATGAAATAATATAGAGAACATTGTTTGCATTATTTCATAGATCCCTGGTCTAGATAATAGGTGTGAGTGTATGAATATTAACGTAGGTACATGTTCGCCGCGCTTGCTCGTGCGCTCGCGTATATGCGTCTCACTGCAGGGCACAGGCCTTCCTACATGGAAGAAATACATGAGGAGTTTGGGACATAATATAATCAAATTTAGTATGGAGATAGTTTGAGAACCTTGGAAGAGCATAGGATACTTTTTGGAGCGATATACACACGGGCGGAGCCGCGGGCGAAAGCTAGTAAATAAATATTATGATTTTGTAGCACGATGCCTACTATCGCCCTTAGTTAACTTTTCGATTGTTTCAAGCAATCGGTAGCACTATGCCTACTTTATGGAACTTTAGGGAACCATAATTAACTTAATTTTACTACTGTGGTCTAGTGGTTGAGACCACCGAACTCAGATCTAGAGGTTAGATTCCCGTGGGGGCAGAACAATTCTGCTCGGTTTGGTTAGTGTAGGGCTTTTCTAAGTCCGCCTGGCTAGCTACCGCCATCTTATCTAAGTCTTTCACCATAACAATAATGTTAACGGCATTGTTGCGTTGCGGCAGTTAGAGGTAAGATAGCCAGATTCCCTGTGGTTGAGGAATTCGGGTGTAGCTCGCTTCCATCGTCGGCCCTATCTTCCCTTACCACCAGGTGAGATGAAGGTCAAGAGTTACCTCGTTGAGATAAAAAACAGCTTTGCAGAGCCAGCTGTAAAGAACGTTAAATTCCATTTAAAGATGTATGTTTAAAATTAATAGTTTTACAGATACAGTGGTATGTTTGATATGTTACAACGCATCGTATAAAAACAATGTGTGGCAAGTTTGCAACTCTTTATAAAGTCTGCGGAACGGATGACGTCACATGTTGCTATACTTATTACTTTAAAAAAATTTTGTAAAAGTATATTAACATAAGTGATAATAACTATTTATTATATATACAGGGTGGTGCGGTCAATGCGACAATAAATTTAAACATGGGCTATATTAGTCCATAGAAATGGTTTGCCACTTTCAAAAATATCGTACTCATTTGATAATTTCATGACATTTGTATGAAATAATGCTGCCAACGTTACACTATTCCCATACAAATGTCATGAAATTATCAAAAGAATACGATATTTTTGTAAGTGGCAAACCATTTCTATGGACTAACTAATACAGCCCATGTTTAAATTTATTGTCGCATTGACGGCATCAGCCTGTATATGTTTTTATTCATAATTATCATAATAATAGTTGTTTTTATTTATAGGACAAAAATAAATTCTGTTAAATTATGGGAAAAATATTGTCCATTTTTATACATCTTCTAAACTGTGCAATTTCCACAATATTCCAAAACTATTAAGTTTGAACCGTTTTTATGGGTAACAGTAGCGCCTATTATCCGAATTTGTCATATTTTTTGACTTTTTATTTTTATTTATTGCACTGTGATTCTATATCGTATCACGTCAATCCAAAGGTCATTTCCTGTTTCCGACGTCAAATCATAGCGCTATTTACTGGCGCCAACATGGCAGCCTTCTTCCTTGAATGACACCATACCTTCTTACTCGACAGTTTCGGATGTAAACATCTTTGAATATTGACAGCTAAACGACACGTTAATGCTTTAAGTTCGTAGTTCAATATCGCCATTTTATACTTAGGGGGTGATAGCTGGGATCAATACCTACCAAAATAACTGAGTATGTGTTCAACGAAATTTTACGGTTTTAAAGTTATACATTTTGTTCCGAAAAATCGAAATCTCTCTACCTTGACACTGATTTTTTAGCATATCTCAATGAAAAATTCCTTTTCTAGTGCTTTTTTTACATCAAATTATTCGTGAATAGTTGAAGTACTTATTGATACGTCTTTTTTCTATCAAAAATAAGAACGTTTGCATGCAAAAAAACTTATTTTTCAAGAGAATACTACCTGACTCTGACTAAGACTGACTGACTTGAACCAAAGACAACTGACTCTGCATGATTTGATGAGAACCGATAAGAAGAGTCCATAATAAGTGCTCTACCTTGCCGGCCTTTATTCGGTTAAATATTCATAGGCTTATTAACCGCCTCTGTGGTCTAGTGGTTAAGACCACCTACCTCAGATCTAGAGGTCCGGGGTTCGATTCCCGGGGCAGATATTTTCTGCTCGGTTTGCTTGGTGGTAGGGCTTTTCTAAGTCCGCCTGGCTAGCTACCACCATCTTAGCTAATTCTGCCGCCATAACAGTAATTTTTGCATTGTTGTGTTCCGGTAGTTGGAGGTAAGATAGCCAGTTCCTCTGTGGTTGAGGAATCCGGGTGTAACTCGCTTTCATCGTCGGTATTATCTTCACTTAACATCAGGTGAGACGAAGGCCAAGAGTTACCCCGTTAAGGTGAAAAAAATATATTTTAGCGTTGACAGTTCAAAAAAAAACAAATGTATTTTATGTTGAGTAACTAATGTTTATTCGGATAACGTTAATTATTGTCAATGCATCGAATCACAATGCACAGCGGCGTGGATTGCACTTCATTAAATTTGAGCAGAAATTTAAATTATCACGATTCATTGAACCGCTTGTGGTTGCAATTGTATATGAATAAATTTCGCTTTATAGATATCAAGTTTCGCTACTTTTTATGGCTCGATTATTAAACATTGAGCGCGATGAGAAAATACAGTAGGTTAACCTCTTAAACGGCATGACAATTAAATAATCAATTGTGTCTGGAATTTGTTGCTTGACGGGTGATGTGTCTGATCGAATCAGAGATGATGAGATCAGCAGGAGAACTATGGTCACCCACAAAGCCCGAAGAATTGCTAGCCTCAAATGGTAGTGGGCAGGCTACATCGTAAGTAAGACTGACGGCCGTTGGGGCGGAAAAGTCCTTGAGTGCGGCAGTCGCAGCGTTGGCCCCTCACAAAGTGGACCGACGATCTGGTGAGGGTCGAGGTCGAGGGGAAAGCCGATGGATACGGACAGCGCAGGACCGATCGGCCTGGAGATCCTTGGGGGAGGCCTATGCCCAGCTGTGGGCGTCTCTCAGCTGAAATGATGATGAAAGATGAAGGTGTAATTTGGCGTGTTCCTTTATAGATCGGTCATCAACGGCGCAGTAGGTATACCCCATTGGTTACTCAGAACATCAGGCTCAAAGTCTAGGTAGGTATTTATAGTATCCGGCTAGCGCTCATAGTACAAAATACAAAAATATTTATTTCGTAAATTATAGTCTAATAATATTCATACACTCACACCTATTACCTAGCCCAAAGTAAGCATCATTAAGAGCTTGTGTTATGGATACTAGATAACGGAGAAATAATGATAGTAATATGTATATAAATATTAGAAACATACTAAATAAAAATATAAACATCCATGACTCGTCAACAAATGCTCGTACTCATCATACAAACATTTGCTCCTACCGAGATTTGAACCCGGGACCTCCCGACCAAGTAACCTGTATAGCAAGGGGCACAGACCGCTCGGCCAGCCGGTCGTCAATTAATAACTAATACAGTTTATAGTGGCTAGAGCCTTCATTCAAGCAAGAAGGAAGCACCGCTCTTCCACTTACCACAACAGGGTAACATTAGAAGACTTAAGCTTAATGACAATTTAAAACTTCAACTCATAGTGTTTAATAATTATTAATATACCTAGAGTCCGTCTGTCGGGATGTTGGTTATCGCTGCGCAAACTATCCTATGTCCTTTCCAGGGTCTCAAATTATCTCAATACCGAATTTTATCTAAATCAGTTAAGTGAATAGACATATGTACAGTGTTAGGTGCTTTTGCATTTATTGGATTCATCATCACCAGCCTATTTATGTCCCACTGCTGGGCACAGGCCTTCCTACATGGGAGAAACACATGAGGAGTTTGGGTCATAACACCGCCACGCTATTCCTATGCGGGTTGGTGGGTTAAAGCAGTCGCATTACTGATTTTGATCGACTCATCCTGGGATCAACCATGGCGAAAGCTACTTTGTTTTCGTAATAGAAACCATAGCGTTCAAACCACTATGCCACCGAGCCCGTCTTTATTAGATTAGTGGGGATTATTGATGTGATCCATTCAATACAAGGTAAATCAAATAATAATGTAACATCTAATTAAACGCGAGTTAAATCCGGTTAATTGGTTTTATTACAATTGTGTAGTGCTCGCGAAAATGTAAGACAATACTATATGACGATTATGTTAAATAGCGAGAAAAAGAATAATTTTCTCACACATAAGTGTGAGAAAATTATTCTTCTTCTCGCTAGTCTAGTTCTAGTCATAAAACTGCTAATTATCCTAAATGCTAAATTTATTAAGAGCTTTACTCGAAAAGCACAGTGCCGTATTAGCTTGAGCGATTTCGCCACGGTCGATCCTGGATGGGTTAGTCAAAATTTTAAACGGCATAATGTTCTGATTCTGAAAATGTATAAGGGCTGGTACTCAGGTACCCCCCACGAAAAAAGTGATATGAAAAGATACAGTATATATTTAACGAAAAGATACAATATGTAATTAAACATTGTAACTTAATAATTGAAAAGAGTGACTACACGAGTTTGTTGCCGGAATCTTCTCGGTAGTTCAACTTTTGGAACCGGTGTAAATTCAGACAGACTGACAGACAGACAGACAGACTGACAGACAGACAGACAGACTGACTGACTGACGGACAGACGGACCGACGGGCCGACAGACAGACCGATAGACAGACATTATAACATTCTTAGCTTACGTAGATCTAGATAAGACAGAGAGACAAACATTATGAAATTGTTAGTTAGTTAATATTATTTTTATGTGATAGACATAAGAGTTTTGTTGTTGACGATTCAAAAGTGCTTCTTGGGGGGCCTAATTGAATAAAGATATTTTTATTTTCATTTTTCATTTTCATTTAAGAATATCATACGACAAAAAGTATATTTTTAAATGCCTGCAAATAAATAAAAAATAATATTTCAACATAACACATAACATTGGAAATTCGCATTCACATTGCATGTTGTAGCAGTACCCCGCGTGGGCAAACCAGCGGCGGGTGCTGACCGCTGTACTTAAGGACGACCTCTCCCTCTGACCGTCATTTCATCTTAGGCCTCAGCCCACCTAGCATGACCACCGAAACGCGATATGATAAAGCTATTTATCGCTTCGAACTGTCAAAAATCATTGAATATAACCTCCATCTCGAAATTTTATCGAAACTGCGAACTTGTATTGTATATATGTTCGCAGTTTCGATAAAATTTCAAGATAGCGGTTATATCCAATGATTTTTGACAGTTCGAAGCGATAAATAGCTTTATCATATCGTATCATATCGCGTTTCGGTGGTCATGCTAGGCGGGCTTGATGACAACGCACCTGCAATATCAAGTGATTTTCCCTTGTTATTGCAAGTGTCTATACGCGGCAGTAACCGCTTACCATCAGGTGGGCCGTCAGCTTGTTTGTCATCTAGTTGAATAAAAAAAACATTTAGTAGATAACGTCATTACCGTTTTAGATTTGATTTACTGTAAAAGTAGTTTTTATACGATAAAGGTAGCAAGCGTACCTATGGTTTGTCGCTTACTAATGTTTACCGCTTACTATCAAGTAAGCGGTTTAACGTAACCTGTGAACGCTCTAGAAGAATTTAGTAACTCGTTGCTTTGTCGTACTTCCAGAACTTGGAATTCTTTGCCGGCACATGTGTTTCCTCCTTCCTATAACATGGGTTCCTTCAAAAAAGCGTGAAAATCACCTTTTGGGCCGGCAAGGTGGAGGCGGCTAGAGCAGTGTCTAAACTGCACTGTTAGCTGTCTTCGCATATGGACTCTTTTTACCGCTTCACGTCAGGTGGTGTAGACTCATTTGCCGTGTTTTGTATAAAAAAAGGGATGAGAACCTGGCCCGCTGTCATGCAATTCGTGTGCCTTCTTTGTCCACTAAACATCAAGGGTTTGGGTTGAAGTTAATACCTATTTCTAATATTTTTATTATCAAATCAGTACACTCGTTAAAATCGGTATTGAATAAAATGGTTTAAAAATCTACAACATAAGCATCAACCAACTTGCTCTGTATGGACATATGCTGTGAACTGAATCAAAGAAACTACATCATACATGATCAAAACAGCCTCACGAAGATCGGTGTCCTGACCTGCTTTATTGCACTGCAAAGATTGCAGCGTCGTACTGCCATCATAGAACGGGAAATACTCTCGCGCAACTTGGGCACTACTCTGTCGCTCCTAGCTTGTAATGATCAAAAGAAAGCGCCCTATTGACTGCAGAGAAGACAAGATCCCCTGCTCCCAATTGTTTAGTTGCGCTCTTCTGTAAGATAAAGTGCTACAACAATCGGATGCATAAAATTGTAGTGGTAAACCACTGTTACTTATTATCTAAGGTTTAGGTTCGTAAACCAAGGCCATGAACAAAAATAATTTAAATTGCTCAATTTATCAAAACACGAAACCCTCACAACTATTTTTCTCTGCCCACTTCACTACTTCTCGTCATGGTGCCATAGAGTTATAAATCTAAAAGACAAAATACGCCGCTAAAAATAATAACGGAGACGTTTTAAAAGCGATGATCTACGCCCGTTTATAAAAAAATTAGGAAGAATAAATACAAACTCTTTTCCTGTCAAAAGTAGTCAGATAACTGCCAAGATATTGTATGGGTGTTGGAACAGGAGCTCCACGCGTAAAAGATAAATATAATATTTTTTTTTGTTAATTTATTTCACACGCTAGAAAAAAAGGGTTCTTCTTAATTTTAAAGTAGGTGTTCTCCCCCACTACAACACAGAGACGGTTAAAAGATATAAAACAAAATACCTGAGATAGAAATAAATCATATCCTGTGATGAACCAGCGGTCATACAATTTTGGTGCCTTCTTTGTCCACTGAGCATTTTTATTAACAAATCAGTACACTCGTTCAAATCGCTATGAAATAAAATGACCAACTTGCTCTGTATGGAGATATGCTGTGAACTGAATCAAAGAAACCACATCAAACATGATCAAATTAATAACTCATTTATTTGCCGTGCTTCCAAAAAATACGCATTCTTTGCTAGCACATAATGTGTTCTCTGCTTTCTATAACTGTATAACTGGGTTCCTTTGAAAGAGGCGTGAAAAAGCACCTTTAGTAAGCAAGGTGGAGGCGGCTAAAGCTGTGTACTTGTAACGAACTTGATAGTAAAATAAATTGAGAATACAATGATTATAGACAATATAAGTTAATTGATTACATGAAAGCAGCTAATCAAAAGATCATAAACCAAATTTGAATTGAATACAAAGTTTTAGCCGTAGAAGATATTGTTGTTGATTTCATTAGAATGTTTTAATTGGTATGTTAATTATTTCTTGTTAATTAATCCCCTAAGTCTCTTGGAATCTTTGAAAATACCGAATGCTAACTTTGACGAATTCGGCTCATCAACGAGGAGCCAACTTAGACGTGAAACTAGATAATTTGAATTCAACTTTATTATGAGAGCTTTAAGATATCATGTCAGATGCCAGTAATTTCAATTTCCATCAAGTAATGGATATGGTGAAAGCTCCTGTTACCGCGGTAGTCAAATTCGTCTCCAATTACGGCGGCATTTTTATTTTGTGTTTTATTCTCGCTTGAAGAAGCTTAAATAATTATCAGTACCCCTTGTGTAAGTTTCAATCTAAACGAAACGAAGATGATCATTGTCGTGTTCATCTCTCAAATCCTTTATAAAATGGAAATATAAAATTATGTATAAAAAAATGGTTCCCAATAATTCACAACGCTGCTGCCGTTTTCACACAATTTGACAGTTATCACGACGTTTTCGTTTCAATACGATGGTAACATACACTAGGGTCACAGGAACACCAATCTTAGTGTATGGCGTCACTTGCTAGCATAAGACGCTGTCAAAAGGAAAACCATTTGAATCACCATAGCAACTTAGCGGTGCTTGGCAACAAGTGACGTCACAGCGGTCATGTGATATGTATACGAGCGAAATTTAAAATGGAAGTTAGGATATATGATTTCCGATAAATTAGTCGTATTAAAATAATTGGTCACTATTTTGGGGGGTATAATAGTTACTTATACTTGACATTAGACACTTTACCAAAACTTGTTAACATCCCTCTTACCTCGCGAGCAAGAAAGGGTATTCTCCCCAAGCCTACGGCAAAGTCCGCGCCCAGCCTTTGCCTCGCAATCCACGCGTCCGCATCGCCTGCACCCGCCAATAGTAACGATACAATTCACCTTCTTACCTAAAGAACTTCGCTATTGCTTGAGTCGCCATCTTACTGAGCCACAATTCTACGCCGTAAGGTTCGCCGGAAAAATCAGGCAGGTCTCGTGCCTGATTTTTCCGGCGAATCTTACGGCCTGGCCTCGGGAACGGGCGACGGCGACGGCGGCGACTCGGCAACCACTGCGCGGTCACGACGACGCGCTGCGAGGCCAACATCGAGACAGCGCGCAGTGGTTGCCGATTCGCGAGTCGCAAGACGCGCGTGCCGTGAGTTCATGGCCAGGCCGTTAAGAATGACTGCAGCTTAATTGTCGCTGCAGTTTAAACGGAATATTTTCGGATCACTAGAGGTGTTAACTTCAATGAGTGGTGAGATAAACGTTGTTATGTTGGCCTTAATTCTGGAGAACACATGCTTAGTCTAAATTTAAGTTCAGTGCATCTCTTTCTCTCAATATAAATTTTTAGAAACGTGCGTTCAATTTTCGACCATAATGAACGTGATAAAATGCAGTGTTTAGGAGGCACCTCCGTATATGCCATCTAAAATTGTCTATGGTTCCTTTGAAATCTATCTAAATTTAGTTTACAGTTGACAAATTCTTGCTATCTTTTTCCTAATACATATTGCGAGAAAGAGATATACTGTACTTAAATTTCACTTCCAGTGTGTCTTCAGAATTAGGCCCAATTTCACTTAAAGTTTTACATAGACGATCTCTGCAATGTCTCTACATAGTTGGGATGCTTGTGGACCCCAAGGTCCTAAAGTTTTAACCCCAAACTGCTCAAATACGTGATTCCCAGATAAACCAGCATATTTGCGCCGTTTGAGGGATTCAGCAGAAGCAGCAGCCGATCCTGTTGTCAATGAGTTGTTTGGAGGATAGGACATTTAAATTCAATGAACTATTATATTTTTAAGATAAAATAAATTTAATCATAATAGGAGATAATGGCCCTAATTCTGGCGAACACATGCGAAGTTTAAATTTAAGTTCAGTCTATTTCTTTCTCTCAAAATGAAAAAAAAGGATGCCTGTCATATAATTTGACATTTAGAAAGTTGCGTTCAATTTTCGACCTTATTGAACGTGCTAAAATGCAGAGTTTAGGAGGCACCTCCGTATATGCCGTCTAAAATTGTCTATGGTTTCTTTGAAATCTATCTAAATTTTAGTGACAGCTCTAAACAGATTCTTGCTATCTTTTTCCTATTACTTATTGCGAGAAAGAGATATACTGTACTTAAATTTAGAATTAAAGTGAGTTCCCAGAATTAGGCCCAATGATTTATTGAGAAGTTCAATACGAAAACAAATCAACTTTCGCCGTGGTCGATCCCGGGATTGGTCGATCAAAATTTATAATCTCGAGCTCCTCCGTGCTTCGGAGGGCACGTTAAGCCGTTGATCCCGGTTGTTACTACAACCGCTTTAACCCACCAACCCGCATTGGGCCAGCGTGGTGGTGTTGTGACCCAAACTCCTCATGTGTTTCTCCCATGTAGGAAGCCCAGCAGTGGGGTGTATAGACCGGTGATGATGTTACAGTATTAAGGATGCCCACGATTTAGTAGGAATATCATGTTTCACATCTCAATCTTAGAATATGACATTTGAAAAAGTACCCGCTTATCGGATTCCGATAGCATAAGTAATGCTCAGGGATAAGATTTATTTTGGCTTAAGGTTACAAAATATCATTGCAGATAGTGTATTATGGGAGCAAAAAATAGGCCTGGGAATAATTTATAAGAGCGGCAACCGAACATATGTTTCGTTTGATGGCTGACCGAAGCATTGGCCTGTCGTCTATACTTACCAAGTCACATATTCCAGACACTATTGGTTTTAACTATCCTAAGACTCCCAGGGATCTACAAGGCATAAAAATTAATACTAATAAATAAATTAAAATGTATCGCCTAAATCTATGTATGCGCATATGTTGCAAACGACTGCACAAATTGGAGCAGCATTCGCTATTGTCAAAACAAGGTTTGTATAACCGAAAAGTTTGAAACAATCGCACGATTTTTTTTTGAAATCTCTGCTATCAGAAAATGGCTCACTCAACGAGTTTAAGAAAATATCTTTACTGATACCTACCTCTTCAGTTGTTTGTACTAAGCACCAAAAAACAAATGAACTCTTAGCATCTGCCACTGTCGCTATTACAAACTTTCAATTTGATTACGTCGCATTACGAAACAGAAATAAAGAAATTCCTGGCACCCCTTACTCCAGCGTTCATCGGAATAAAGGTTGTACGAAAACGGTTTTATTAACACATTTACTTAAGCAGCTTCGCCAAACTCAGAGCATAATCTTTAAGAATAAAACTTTATTCCCACCCTCAAAGACAACGATCCCTTTTATTTTCGGGGAACAAAATATTATGTCTACTAATCAGGTTTTCGAGTAAACAGGCGTCTAAAAATTTTGCTAAGCAAACAAAATTTCCTAGAAACTTTGCGTAGGACTTATAAAATTCACCTTGTTTCTGGAGTGATTATACTTATGTAACAGAATTTACAAGGAAATTACAGATAATGTAATCCCACCCAATAGGCAATCGTTTAAAATAAGAAAAACCGACTGACATTAAAAAGTAAAAACTAAAATCACAATCACAAACTGCTCACGGGAGCCATAGCTGATTCAGATAGTTCGTCTACATCCATATTATTAATTAAATATTAGAAAGTAAATTCACTTTGTGTGTCTGCCAGTCTATTTGTCTCTTACGTTTTTACTCATATGCTGACTGATTACTGCTAACTGATTTAGATGTTATTTGGCATGGAGTGAGATTAAAGAGCATAGGCTAACTCTTGGCGTGATAGCCAAAGAAATAATAACAGCGGATGGCCACTAGAATCACATATTACCTAGTATTATGTACAATTTTCTTAACAATAGTTTTACATTCTTAGATGATTTTTTTATTATACATGTGCCTTTGTGCTGTTTATCCTGCTAATATTATATAATAATATATTATAAATAATCACCAAAGGTTTTATGGTTGGACATATATTAGTTACTCTTTCACGCTAAAACTACTGAATGGATTTGGATGCTATTTGGTATGGAAATAATTTGAGATCCCTGGGCAGAACATATAATATTTTATGGAGTGATAACCGACATCCACGCAGGCGGAGCCGCGGCAGAAGCTCGTTGTACGATATTTCATAGCGTAGCGATACGAGAATAAAAAACATAATCATTATATAAACGAGTGACCAAAATGAAGACTTACACGTAAATCATAATCTCATTACAGATATGGTTTATGACAAAGTTTATAGTCGTCTATAACAGTAGTTTATACCTCGGGAGTTATAAATAAACTTTTATCGCGTATATTTTCCCGGCTATCCGTATTTATTATCTTTGCTCCCGCACTATACGGACATCTGTAAAAATAGGCGAAGAAACTAAACGCAGGGAGCCAGTGTATTGCAGGCGGGCAGAGAAAACAAGCGTTTTAATATTCGAACGTAGCGCCATTTCCAATTTGAATATAGAACGCGACTCACGAATTAGTTCGCTTTTTGAACGCACCGAATTTCTGGATATTGTGAAAGCGTGTTGACAGCTGTGTTTTTTATGTGATGAGTAAGTGGGCAGTGTTTGTGGAGTTCGGAATTTAAATAAGCTGTCTTTTTTATCTGTGAAGTGTTTCATTGCCTGTGAATTTATGTGGATTAACAATCAGGTAGGTACTTAAATAATAAGTATTTTTGTTTTTGGTAGAAAACATTTAAATCATTATCTAATTAACTGCGATAAATTGATCTAAGGCATTGGGACAATGGAATAAAGTAGGAAACCAGAAACATAATTTAAACTTATTGTTTTATCCATTTAATATATTCTTCAAAAATACAATTTCTCTAAAAGTAAGAAGATTTTTTAAACATGGCATAGGTGACTAGCAAGCATACGGCTTGCTTGATGGTAAGTGGCTTGGCCGTTACCCAAAAGACTATCCTAGTTAATACCTTTGTCAATAAATTTAAAAAAATCAAGAGAAATCGTTGTGTTGACAGCTTATGAGACAAGTAAAATACAGTCAAATAGCTCTGGCGACCTTACTCACTTCAACACTACAAAACAAGTGTTTTTTATACCACTATCACTATACTCAATCGTACTACTAAGGTGGCAATCAAGCATACGGCCCACCTGATCATAAGCGGTTACCGTAGCCTATGGACGCTTGCAACACCTGAGTATCACTTGCTTGTTGCCGACCCCGTAAAAACCTTTTCACGCCTATACTCATTCGATAAAACCTCTACGGGGAGCAGTACTCTTTATTGCCCTTTAAAAATAGCAAAAAAAAATCATAACATAAGTTAGCAAAGGTGGACTTATCTCTATAAGAGATCTCTTCCAGACAACTTATAAATAACGTTACGTTCGTTATATGTAACGTTATTGCTGCGATATTCTATATGATGGGGATGCTACTTCGTTGGCTGCTTAAAAATTGAGAAGATAAAACTACTATACAGGATGTCAGGGAACTCTAGAAAACGAAAGCAGATGGCAATATAGATGACCCTACCAACAGAATTTTATATATTAATTTGGAATCGCGAATAAAATCAACTGACAATCTGGACAACCAAGAACTTGGGATAGCCCTGTGATACTCTAGAGGAAAGAAGGATTCTTCTTGACTATCTTGTACATACCTATTTGCGTTGTAAGCTAAGGTTTGCCTACACCTACCTACAATGAAATATTCTATTTCAACATCCAAACGAGTATTCCGGTTCTAGACGTAGAATTTCTCTAGTTTTGATATTTCTCTTCTAAATATATTTTTTACCATATAATTAAGAATACTTTTACTTGTTGCTTGTAATATACGCCTGTAAGGTAAAAGCTCTTTTAATCGCGTTAGTTAAAATCCGCTACAATTAAGTATGGCGCTATTTTCATTTTTGTGTTTTACCCTCTTTTAAGTAAGTTGAAATATAGTCGGGGAATTTAAATGTTTAGCAGATTAACGAATATTCGCATTTAATCCTGTAATAGCGATACACGAACTATTACGAAAGCCGATAACTAACAACCCTAGTTCCCAAAGTGGGTCAGGTGGACCCCCAGGGTTCCACGGGAGACTCGACGGGGTTCTACGTTGGCGTGACCAAAAACATATTTTATGTCAACTTTTGGGAACATGGTAGAAATATAGCTGCAGAGAATCCACCGGAACCAGCAAAATTTTGAAAGTGATCTATGAAAAAAGTAAGGGATCCTTTGGTTTACAAACTACCGTCTCATTTGCCGCGCTTTAATACGACAAAATCAAAATTCTTAACTTGCTAAATAATCAAATTCCCCAACTCTACATACATCAAAATGGTATTTACTCAGCCAAAATCTCATTGCATAGTGCCTATTCACACGCATTACAAACCCAAATATCACGCATATTAAGAGAAGGATTCACAAAATTAAAGCAACCGAAATCGGATTTTACCATATACAGGTTTTATAAGTAAAGCATTTTAATTTCAGAAAAAAAAGTTCACAATGTTGGCAATGAATTTGAAACAATACTACACTTTTAATAAAAAAAATAATGTTACCATCGCTTTTTATCACGTGTCTTAAGTTGAATAACGTTGTTTAACATGACAAAGATACGTTTTATTCTGCCATGAATTTCATATAAATCACTCGTTTATTGTGCGAAAGATTAAAACTGAATATATTATGTACATTCATGTTTTCACTTTTGTTGAGTATAGACAAAATAAATAAATAAATAATTTTTATCGCCCACTAGAAAGAAATTAATCGATACAAAGTTACAAACTAGTAAGACAATACTGTAAGGGTGCAGGAATTATAAGCAATAAATAAAATATGTAATTATTAAATAAACCCAAAGAATTACGTCATAAAATACGATGTAATTCAAATATATAGCTTATGAGATAAACGTAAAAAAATGAATTCTGACTTGATGCTAAAAATACAATGTGTAGAAAGAAATTCCACAAGCGAACAGCACGCACGGAAAAGGTAGAGGAAAAAGATTCAATAATAATTGTTTTTTTAGTATTATTTTATACCACTAATGCTTCGGCCTTGAACCACAGATTATACAATAGTTCTTCTACATCGCGATAAAATTACCGCGATCTGCCTACGGCGAATGTGCATGTCACATTGCATCACAGTCAAATGTTTCGGAGTTTATCATGAAGAAGTGGACCAAGCAGTTGCTCCATATTTTGTGCATCCTAAATTATATCGTTTTCTTTGTGGCTAGTTTATTTTGGGTTCCATAATTAGGTAACCTTTGTCAAAGGAATAAATCTAGAATATAATGCAAATTCCTAATTAGTTCAACTCCAAAATAATTTTCAATTTAAGTGATAATCAAATATTTAAATCAATGCTATGTATTTTCTGAACTTTATTTTAACTTTATAATAATAATAAAAAACATTTGAAGAGAAATTGGTAAGCTGGCAAAAATCAACTCATATACAAATCGGGAGACTGCTCTGACAGTTGCTGAAGAGACGTTACCATAGATCGCCTGTTCCAGTAAAGCATTTGTGGATCATCCAAGAAGCCATAGATGCTTATCAATATAATTTAACAAGATTTTTCTATATGATAAGTATGGTAAATAGGCGTACCGTCTGTCTGATGCTAATCAGTTTCTATAGCCTATGGAATAAACGCTCGAAGCATCTTGGCCGCTATTGCCCTGTAAAATTGAAGAGACAGCGTTTTTGCTGAGTCAACTCGCTACTCCTTTGGAACATTGCAGTCACCTTACTGACTAGATACAGATGTTAGATAAGGTGGACGTAGGCCAATAGGGCAGACCCAATTAGTTCTGCGGTTACGTGGTGTAGCAGCCGCAAGCTTCACCCGTTACCACGTCATTGCTTTCCTGCAATTGTAGCCTGAGTATTGAAAAGTGAACGTAATATGTATCTGCGGCAAATTTCTAAATTGATTACCATATTGACTGCAATCTAAGACACAGTGTGAGAGTAGACTAGACTTGCATTATATTTGTCGCAAGTTGCACGCATGAATATGGTTCCTCCTTCCTTTACCACATTTGACCAATAAGACAATACTATTCCTTTAAAATTAGGTGGCGTAGAGTCATTTGTCGTACCTTGTATGAAAAGTAAAAGAAGCCTCGCTACCACAAAATTTTAAAAATCTAAGTCTACTAAAATTACTACTGCAAAAAACTGAGTTCTACATTATGGTACCTCTTTGTTCATTCCACTTACTACAGTGCTTAATGATTTTAATCTGCTCGCAGCTTTATGAATCCAAATTGGTATATCCCAATTAATGCGCTACTTTCAATAATCAAATAATGTTATTGGGGATCGGACCAGAGACTCTTGGATCGATTCCCATTACGTGATCATCATTATCACCAGCCTATATACGTCCTACATGGGAGAAACACATGAGGACTTTGGGCCATAGCACCACCACGCTGGCCCAATGCGGGTTAGTGGGTTAAAGCGGTTGCAGTAACAACCGGAGAGTTTACAAAAGTCAAAAGTCAAAGTTCTTTATTGCACTTTCTATGTTGTATATACAGATGTACACGACCAGTTACAAGTCGATAGTGATAAAAATCATCTTAAAATATATCTTTTTATAATCAAATAAGTAAAGAAACCTCAGCCATAATGATAAATATACCCATTCCCTTAACATATTGAGCGCCATGTATATATAGAAAGTGCGATTCCGTAAGGCTTTGTGAATCGATCTGGAAATATACACAATAAGGAGAAGAACTCCTTAAGACCAGTATTTTCGAATTAACCCTTTCATTTATCTCACTAACCCAGAGCTAATATTGTAAGATAACAATAGAGCCCAGCAGTTTACGATTCTGCAGTAAAACGTATGGAAACGTGTGTCCTTCCGGAGACACAGGCCTCATAGTGGAAAATGTTCCAGATGGATGCGTGTGACCTACGACCTGATCTAAAATATTGTTCTTTTAAAAAGATACACACTGCTATGTGAATAATAGTTCCACACTTAGCTATTCTTTTTTCTTTTCAGGCACTAGTGCAGTGAGTGGGTTAAGTGATGTCAAAGTGACGTGTGGTATCATGGAGACGACCTTGCCGCTGGAGGTGGACGAGGAGGGCCATCCTCCGCAGGGCTCCTCTACGGGCAGCGGGTCTTCATCAGGCACTGGCTACTACGGACATAAAAATGGTGAGTCTATTTCCACAAAATTTGTATCTGGACCGCTTATAAACTTATTGAATCGACGTTTTTGATACGCGAATACCTATTTTTTTTATACAAAGCACGGCAAATGACTGAACGCCACCATTACCATCACTGTGTTTTCATCTGGGCTTTAAGCACATAGTTTTATACAGCAGAACTGGATTACAAGCTGATGGCTCACCTGCTGGTAAATGGGTACCTTCGCATGTGGGGGCCTGCAATAACAGGGAAAAAGTCACTTGGTATTGCAGTTGCTCTGTCATCCTGAGGCCAAAGATGAAATGCCTACCATGCCCAGTAATTACACTGGCTACCTTTCCCTTTGATCTGAAATACGACAAACTGTTTTACGGCTGAAACAGGAAAGGCGGTGGTATATAGTTAACCTGGCGACCCCACATAGTTATCGTTCGCGAACTTTGTAGGGTCATCTGGGTAGGTACCACCGCCTTTCTTATTTCTGTCGTGAAACAGTTCGCTGTGTTTCCGATTGAAGGGAAAGGTAGCTAGTGTAACTGGGCATGGACGGCATTTCATCTAAGGCCTCCGGATGACAACACACCTGCAATATCAAGTGATTTTGCTTGTTATTGCAGGTGTCTATAACGGTAACCGCTAACTACCACTTCTTAACTACTGTATAAAAAAATGATGCGTATTTGAGGGTCTCATTTGCGTTTGTGTTGTTTTGTCAGTGCAAACGCACGCGTCAGCAAGCTTAAAAAATATCGTTTGAATAAACTCTCAGTCAAACACATTATAGCGGTTTGGCAAACGAGTCTATCTCATAAAGGTTACATCACGTCAACGTCACTCCATGTTTCAAGCGTCCTGAAATTCTCTGACGGCTTTTAATAATAAAACCACCATGAGTTTTCGAATCATAATTATATTTGTCAGTATCGCTTTTGAAGAGCTTGCTGGCTTAGTGATTTGTGTCACTTTAAGCGCTCCGGTTGAGATCATGAAAAAAAAACAAATTTCGCCATGGTCGATCCCGGGATGGGTCATCAAATTTTTTTAATGCAACTAGATGACAAACAAGCTGACGGGCCGGCGGTAAGCGGCTACCACTGCCTATAGACACCTGCAATAACAAGGAAAAATCACTTGATATTGCCAGTGCGTTGTCATCCTGCGGCCTAAGATGGAATGCCGTCCATGCCCAGTAATTACACTGGCTACCTTTTCCTTCAATCCGAAACACAACTGTTTCACGGCTGAAATAAGAAAGGTGGATAGAATATTCAATTTAAATATATTTCTAAATTCTAACTAAATAGTCTTTAGGAAATGAACATGAAATTATAAATAGATTACTATGTAAAGCGGTTAAATCAATAAGCTAAAAGCGTAAGTAACTTTTAAACAAACTGTTATACGCAGATCAAAGTCCAACTTTAACTAAATAAACGTATTAGCGGTGTAAGACTCAGTTAAGTTACGATTTAAGTTGAAATACAGCTTAGAAATGTATAATGGCTGAACTTAACCACAAGATCGGGATTATGTGGCTGGATTGCTTGTGTAAAGATTGATAATTTTAACCGGCCGGAGATCAGGAGACTCGGGTTCGATTCCCACCTGAAGCATATATTATTTCCTTGTTTTAATAATATAATAATAACAATAAAGCAAGCTTTAATTTAATTCTTGTAAAAGGAAGTTTAAATATTCTTGTAAAAGTATTCTTCTAGATCACTGGAGGTTGTAAAGATTTCAATGAGTGGTTTGTTAAAAAACGTTAAAAAGTAGAAAGCGGTGAAGAAATTAGTAGGTTAAACCTAGTGCTCCCGTGGCGTAGCGGTTATCGCGTCTGAGACCTCAGGAGACGCGGGTTCCATTCCCGCCTGGAGCATAAAATTTTTCAATCATTTTCTTTCTTTATTTGTATTTCTCACCCCTATTACGCTTTTCAAAAGTGTCCATTCTCATCAATACATCGCAGCATCCGATGGAACTTAGGCTTATACGATGGCTTAGGGGTCTCATTGAGGCTGGGGGTGGGGTGGTGAAATTACTTCAGCAGAGCCTAGGCTACCCCCGCGAAGGACACTGGAGTTACCGGGGAGTTTTATTTGGTATTCCCAGTGTCATTGGCAATGGGCGACCCCCACACACGCCTGTCGCCCAGCCAGCGGCGGGTAGGTCTGCAATCAGATTTCTCCCCGAAAAAAAGGAAAAAAAGGGTCTTAATGAGAGCGTTTTGAAACGCAGATACTGCTTCGTCGGCGTCTATAAAACGTTTCCCTCAAAGTTGTTTTATTATTGCCGGTAATTAACAAAATTCGTCAGGTCGGGGCTATACTGCGGGTGACCCAGTAATTCTACATCTGACGTCACCGAATAGTCTATTGTTCGCCTGGCGGGTGCATCGAGGTCGTTTCTCTCGAACTTTTTCCAAGACAAGTGTACCACTCTGCAGCAAAACTGATCTTTTCCTTGTTATTTCAGGTGTCTATAGGCGACGGTTACCACTTACCACCAGGTGTTCCGTCAGTTTGAAAGTCATCAAGTTGTATAAAAAAATCTGTTTTACGATCTTCTTAAAGAATTGTCTCGTGATGACCTGTCCTTCCGAATAACAAAGCCACCATCTTTTTTACCCACACTTCGTTCTCTCTTCACTTTAATTGGTAACTCCTCGGAGGGAAACACCCACTGAGCAGTATAATAATAATAATATTCATACACTCACACCTATTATATAGCCCAAAATAAGCATCATAAAGAGCTTGTGTTATGGATACTAGATGACGGAGAAATAATGATAGTATTATGTATATAAATACTAGAAATATACTAAATAAACATAAACATCCATGTCTCGTAAACAAATGCTCGTACTCAACATACAAACATTTGCCCCTACCGGGATTCTAACCCGGGACCTCTTGACCGAGTAGCCTGAATAGCAAGGGGTACAGACCGCTTGACCAGCCAGTCGTCAAAGATGTCTATAATAATATGGTTTCAAGGTCATATTGGAGCAACTCTAGAATTGTATATTTCGACACTGTGGCGGAAATATGTTAGCTTCTAACGCAAATACACATCATCATAGCAGCCGAGAGACGCCCACTGCTGGGCATAGGCCATCCCAAGTTTTCGGTAGTTCAGATGGTTAGAGCAAGGGGTACAGACCGCTCGACCAGCCGGTCGTCAAAAGTCAAATGTCTTTTCGTTTTGGGAGCATAACAGTAAATCCAGCTTATGTCTCCTGTAAGTGTTAAAGTGTGTCGAACATAGCATTTGAATCACCTCCGTAAGATTTTTTAATCAATTTATGGCACCAATGAACACGGCGGAGTTTTTTGGCCTCGTTCAAATTATGAGGTATCCACCTGGCACAAAGCTTCCTGACCGCCAACTGTTTATGGAGGATTCTGTGCATTTGACACATAGCGATGCCTAAGCTTGTCCAAATCCCCTGATAGCTCACTCTTTTGTCAGTCTCTATCATACGCCGCACAATACTGATGTTATCCTCAGTCGTCGCAGAAGAAGGCCGTCCCTCACGCAGATCATCGGTAAGATTAGCGACCACGTTTAAACTCATTAAACTAGTTGTAAACAGTGGCACGAGATGGGGCTTCATCATGGAAGGCCAATGGAAGTCTGTCATAACTTTCTTGTTGACTTAAATAACTTCGAAAAATTTTCTTGCGTAAAATTCATGATGACGTGACTTAGGCAATTTTATATTTGCCGCTAAATTTAAAAACAAATGACAAATGAATATAGGTTATACCCAATAATGTTGGCAAAGATTTCCATTTTCAAAATTAAACTTTTTTTGTATTGCTTACAAATAACCAGTTTCATAAATTTTCAGTGCCGCACTCGTATAAAAGCACAAAGCTTAGTGCTTTAAAGTCTTAATTCCTATTGGTACCTAATTCTTACTAGCCTAGCAATTCTTCATCCAAAACAACGATAAGAACACTAATTACTCAAAGTCGCGTGTCTATTTAAAACTAATTTGTCAACCGTCGGAATAACAACAAAAGAATGTTGTAAAAAGTAGGTTTTATATTTATTTGTGTTCACGACAAATCTCCTTTCTGGTGTTAGTAAAACTCTTTTGATACTTTAATATTCTATGGATCTTTAATCACAAATTTTCAATAGTCAAAATACCATTTATGTTTTGGTGACAACCCAGTTCATAATATTTAATAATTACAAGTTTGACGTGTCGGTCTGTGTATCTGTGTGTCTCTGACATCGTAGCTCGTAAGCGAATGGACCGATTTCGATTCGGTGCTTTTGTTTGAAAGCTGACGTGATCAGTTCTCAGCTATAATTCATGAAAATCGGTTCAGGCGTTTGATGACTATCAGCTCATTTTCTACTTCACGAAAGGGTTTTACTAACTGTCAAAGATCCGATTGTTTTAAAATATTGGTTTACTGTTACTTCGATGGTTTTTTGAAGAGAAGCTAACCTTAAGCTGATCCTGTACCATCAAATAGTCTACGGAATGCCCAATTCTTCTGAAACTTACAACAGATATAGCGTGTTTGGGCTCATAAGAATAGTCTCAATGAGATGATGTTAGATAGATGATTAATGACGCCGGGGGATACTTAAAATTTTCAATTTTACATTTATCACCAGAGAAGTCTGTGCAGGGATGTGGTTTACTGGGCAAAACGCCTTTTTTATATAGGTATAAGGGAAAGGTTTTCCAGCCTTTGAGGATCAGAAAGGGGGATGTGCGGGGATCTCACCTACTAAACCCCTCAGCGATGCACCTCTTTGCTGCTTCTGCCGATGTCACGGGGTGGCCCGAAGATACTATGACCGGTTGGAGTCGACACAGTCTGATCGGTGTCAGTCTTAAAATGCCAGCCAACCTGAGCTTCCTCAATATATTGCGCCCGGTTTGTGGGTGTGTGGGTTGTACGTTTGTGGACTTTGTCTGACTTACTTTTTAAATTTATTTAATATTTTGATTGCTAAAGTGACACGACATTGTAATTAAATTGATAATGAATTTAAAATTTCAACAAATACTAATAAAATAATTACTGTCTGATATACATAATGATTTATATTTGATCAACACAATAAATTGTGGTTCTAAAAATAATGTTTATACAAATGTCTGCTACAATTGATTACAATTATCAATTTACACATTAATTTACACGTCAATATTTTAGTAAATCAAGATTTTTTTTAACTTTTTTATACAACTGGATGACAAACAAGCTGACGGCCCACCTGATGGAAAGCGATAACGGCCGCCTAAAAAACACCTGCAATAACAAGGAAAAATCACTTGATATTGCAGGTGCGTTGTCATCCTGGGGCCTAAGATGAAATGCCGTCCATGCCCAGTAATTACACTAGTAGCTACCTTTCCCTTCAATCCGAAACACAGCGAACTGTTTCACGGCTGAATTATAATGATTCAATGATGAAAATAAATAATTATCAGATTTCACTTGATCCATTAAAGATTTGATAACCTTCTATGCTTATTTAGCGACATGCACCCGCTATACCCCTTGCGTCTGTCAGAATTTTTTTCTTTACTACCCATAATTGGCGGTTCGAAAACACGAAGGAATTTGTAATGAGTGAGCATGTAACACTTTCTTAAGTGTAAAATAATGACTTCTAGCGGCAACACGACCAGTCACATAATGGGTTTGCTAACAAGGTTTTGATTGCTTTAAGCTGGATTGGCTAATTTTTAAATTATACTCATAAATAGTGTTATTAAGGATATTGTTTTGTATTCCTTAGTTTTCCATAGTATTATTTGCAATAATGCCATTTGCCACAACCACAACAATATTCGATCATAATATTCGTTTGTACTTTTAGAAGTAACTTTCATTCGTCATAAAATTATGCGCCGTAGTAATGCAAGTGCTTTAATAAGTTTATCAATGTTACCTTACAACTGAGATGAGATTACTATTAACCCGTTAAGCATCATATTTCAGACACAATTAATTTTTCAATTGACATAGACCTCCAGGGGTATAACGCCGCTTTAATCAAAACCGTATACATTTAAAATCGAATCAATCCCTCCGTTTTCCCTCCCTTCACACGTGAATAATAGTTGTTTGATAAATCCTAAATCATCAAATTCAGCCACAAAAATACAAAATTAAAAATTTTAAGTAACCCCCGGCGTCATTAATCATCTATCTAACACCATCTCATTGAGACTATTCATAAGAGCCCAAACACGCTATATCTGCTGTAAGTTTCTGAAGAATTAAGCATTTTGCAGACTTTTTGATGGTATAGTATCAGCTCAAGGATAGTATGTCATGGCAATGTCACCGAAGTGACAGTACACGAAATTTCAAATCAATCGGATGTGTAAAAGTTAGTAAAACCCTATTATCATGTACAAAATGAGCTGATAGTCAGCAAACGCCTGAACTCCTTGATCTTCATAAATTATAGCTAAGAACCATCATAGGCACATCAGCTTTCAAACAAAAAAAACCGAATCAAAATCGGTCCATTCGTTTAGGCGCTACGATGCCACAGACAGACACACAGATACACAGACAGACACGTCAAACTTATAACACCCCCCTTTTTTCGCCGGGGGTTAAAAAATAAGGCGGCGGTAACCGCTTTCCATCAGGTGGGCCGTCAGTTTTTTTGTCGTCTATTAATATATATAAAAAAAGAAATGAATGACAAAAAAAATACCGGTGCAAAATGTGTCCCAAAATAATCTCTTTTAGCTTAAATGCACTTTTTCATGCGAATAAACCAATTTTGAAAACATTTACGACTCCAAGATAATATTAGAGAATGTTATTTTCTCAATCATGCTTGGAAATTTGATCATTATTTTGACAACCTTCTTCGAGATTAATCGAAATTGCTGTATTGGCCAAATACATGCGAGCAGCGGCCGGCAAAAGTTGTATGAAAATCCTTATCTGTCGTGTTTTAGCGGCCAAATAAATTACTATGTAAACTCAAACCGTGGAATTTAAAAATGGAACAATCTTTTACTCCGAAGCATGGCAACCAAGGAGGTCAATGATTTTATTTGGAGTGTTTGGCGGGATGTTGTGGTGTCAGTCAATATTTTTATTACAATAATTAAAGATTGTGTCGGAGCGAACTTTGTGTTATAAAAGTGGTGTAGTTTTATAAACCAAGTGTTTGTGTTGACGTGCAACTAAAAGATTATTAGAATTAACACTAGAAAGACCGGCATTCGTATGCTACCTAAAAAGACCAACGTCGTCATTTTGACGCTAAGACGACCCTAACATTGATATGAAATTATTATTATGATTAATACAGAAAAACAACAGTGGTTCTTTACTACTAGAAATACATTTAGAGTATATAATTGATTTTTTTTGTACTTTTAACACATTTCCTACAAACTGGTTTCTTACAACTATCACAAAAGCAACACGTTTTATTTCGTTTACATTTAGATTGATTTGACAAGTTCGTCTTTTGTTTGACCTTGTCTGCTCTACAATTTCATCTGCATTTTCGGGATCGCAAAGTAGACGAGCCGGGCCTGGATGATTTTTTTGATGTTCTGCTCGTAACTCACAAACAACTCGCAGTATGAAATTATGACGTGAAATATTGTTATCATCATATAGCAGGAGGTGCCGATTGCCGTGAAGAAAAACGTCCACCTCGCATACCTCGAATTCCTCTACGGCTGCTTCTCGATCGTATACTACGCCGGCTAGGAACCACAATAGACGGTGTTTCTAATGTAATATCTTCGCTCGTATCTGAGCTGTCCCTCAATAATGCGTCGTTGGTTGCCATACAAATTTATGCAGCTTATACACCACTAGAAGTTTCAACACTGATTGAAAAATAGGAAAGCATAACTGAATATAAAGCGCTGTGTAATATAAACAAATACTTCTAAGTACCCTCAGGTCGATAATTGAGTTATTTACTATTTATGTATTATAAATATATTATGAATTTACAATGCGTCATTTTGACGACTGTGGTCTTTGTAGATATGACTCATTGTATTTCGAAAACTAATTAAGATAACAACTGTTTCTTTAAATGGGGGCTATAAAACTACAAAATATTAAAAGTCAATGAGTGTCATCTTTTAATAAGGCATAACTTACAAAATATGAGCACTTTACTTCGCGGAATCGTCAATTTGACGACAGCGGTCTTTCTAGTGTTAAAGTGATTATGGTGTGAAAGACGATGAGAACTTTTTTGTGGTTATCCACCTCATCAAGTAGCATCATATGGAGACTGACATTACATCACATTCGCGTCAAATTCTCATGACATCAAATTCAAAAGTCATGGCTGTATGAGCACTAGTTCCCTTTGCCTTCCCTTTATAGGGAGAATTAACATAAAAAGGTTTCATTTAAATTTTGAACTGGCTTGCAAATAGAAAGCTGTTGAAAAGAAGTTCGCTTTTCAAAAATTGTACAGTCGACGACAGCACATCAAGCGTAACAGTTTGACGTTGAGGCCACCTTTATTACGTTTATAATAGAGGCGGCTTTTGTAGTTCAACTGTTGCACCTGACATGCTGCCGTCTGTACATTCAATAATGTATTTTCAATTAAAAAGTTCTCTTTAGGTACAGAGTTTTAATTTCCGCGCATTATTTGAGAAAAGTACTATACAAGCCTTGGCCACAACTAGGCATTGATGGACTTACATTTAAACGTTCGTCCACCAATGCCTCTTTTGCTGACCGCTGCAGTAATACACTATTAAAATAACGAACTCTCTGAGGACTCTCAAGGAGTGGAAATCTCTAGCTGCCAATCTGTTTCACGTCTAAGGCCATAGTGGCCCTAACCACTTAAAGTAAGTATATTGACACTCACACTATGCTTATTAATGAGAATAACATTTGTAATAAAAAAAACTTCATAATAAAACGGCCATTACTCTTATGACAAACATAGAAACAAACATAAATATTTCGAACTTTTGGTTGACTTTTACTTGTTTACAGCTTAGCCTAATGGAGTACGCGGCAATATTTTATGATATTAGGGTACCGTAAGATAAAGTTCAAATAAAATAAAAATACTCAAAGATAAAAATATATATAGTATATCTATAAACACCACTACTTTTTAATTAGTACAAAAACTTTAAAGGCTAAATAGGAATGGCTTTGCTATCAAATATGTGTAAGAATATTTATTTAATATTTATAAATAACAAAGTTATATTTTTATTTGTTTTTATCCAAAAATGACGCTGAATTTGTGGACGTAATTTATTACCCATTCATAACAAAAATGCATTTATCATATTCTCTCGCTCTAGCGCATCCACTATTGGCGGGAAGGGGCGGGCGAGAGGTTTGATATATGACGCGGGGATTTATCAATGGGCTCAACGGCCAATAGTGTAAACGGAAAAATACTGCGCGTACTATCGCCTAGGGGCACGTGTTGCTCATTGATTCCATAATAATTTGGCCAATTATTGTGATTTTTTGTAGACAATTTTTCAGACCCCCAAATTTTTTTTGTACTATATAAAAATAAAACAGTGTATATACAACTACATGACAAACACGCTGAAGACCCACCAGATGGTAAGTGGTTACCGTTGCCTATAGACACCTGCAATAACAAGAAAAACATTACTTGGTATTGCAGGTGCGACGTCATCCTGAGGCCTAAGGTAAAATGCACTCCATTCCCAGTAATTACACTGGCCACCTTTCCTTCAATCCGAAACAGAGATAACTGCCTTACGGCTGAAATAAATATGATTTGGAAATGTGCACAATATTTGCCCAAAATGTTTATTTGTAGTGTACTATTTGTTGTAACACTGTAAAGGTGGTTTTCCACCAGAGGGGCGAGACGAGGCGAGGCGAGACGAGAATTGAAATCGCACTGACCCTTTTCCACTAAAAATTGCCCGCGCGAGCTCGCGCGAGATGATTTTCCACCAGAGTGGCGAGAAGAAAATTGAAATCAAACAACAATAAACCTATCGCGATTAGCGTGTTTCTGTTGCAGAGTTAATTTATACTCTATATCGGAAGCAATACGGTTCATTTTTACACTAACAAATATTTCAATTCACGTCTCGCACATCCTCGTCAATCCTGACTATTTCCACCAAAGATGCGCGAGGCGAGGATTGAAATATTTGTTTGTGTAAAAATGAACCATATTGCTTTCGATATAGAGTATAAATTAACTCCGCAACAAATTTCAATTATCGTCTCGCGTCGTCTCGTCTTGCTCCTCTGGTGGAAAATCGCCTAGGGTTCGAAATCATAATTATCAAATTTCACATTTCATTTTCAGCAAGCGTTATAGTCATAGTATGAAGACGGCTCTTAATACTAGAGCCTTAAGGTCTATCAAAATTTTCAGCTGTTTCGCTTGATGACAGCGTATCTACTTTTGAAATTAAAGTAGCTTAACAAAATATGAATAAAACGCGTCACTAACTTCACCCCGCAAAGTAAGGTCAACAAACCTTTCGCTGACGACGTCACACAAAACTTGAAATACACACAATCAAAATTTGAATGTTATTTTTTAAATATGTGGCTGAAAATGGTATAATATTTTTAAGCAACCGTGTTTTAATACTAACTATTAATACCAGCCACCTTCCCGCTTAAATGCATTGATTTCTAAATTTCGTATGCAATATTGTTTCCGTTCATTGCATCAAAATGAAAGCGACATTGCTGAGAACTCTGACGTCATAAACTGTAAAATATTAATTGGTTTCAAATGAAAAACTCCACCACTTGTCTTTATTTAACGCATGCCATCATCATCATCAACAAACTTGTGATTTATCAGCATTTTCATAGAAAAACTTATACTAATATTAAACCATCCCCCAAAGCCAGCGCCATCTATTTATAACTTGTGTCGATTAATCGTTGATTATTAACGTTAAACAATAAAAGATTAACTCCCATATTCATAAACGCTCCATAAACCTATTTTAGATAAAACACTGCTAAAATATGTTTTATCTTTTTCCTTTCTCATACGAGTGAGAGAAACAAAACACTTTATAAGCCTCATATAAGTTCATTTGTTTTTATGAATACGGGGGTAAGCGTTTAAACTCTAGCAGTCGTAGTAACATAATTCCATCTATATCATAATCATAGTAGTTATATGGCGCTGTCTTAGACCATATTGTTCTTATGGTCTAAGGACACTGTCTACAATAACATAGCAATTTTGAAAGATATTCCACAAGATATCAGTGAGTTAGGGTGAGTTAGTGGGTTAGGGATTCCCCTGATAAAAGTTTTCTGATTTGTTTACGAAAATAAACATTTTCATTTTCAAAGGTATCTGTAACTTTCTTCCACATTGAATGAAAATCACGTACCAAAAAGCCTACTGGACCCTCTACATAATATAGCTCACACGTTACATAGTTCATTGTTCAGTTGGGACTTATTCGGTGTTTAAATTAGTGTTGCTATCAGATACTCTTTATTGCCTTATGAATAAGTAATGAGGCAGTAATGACAGTTTGACGACCGGAGAAACGTGACCTTAAGGTTGTTCGCTGTTTCTGTAACAAAATAGTGTAGGTACAGAGTTTTTTTACGACAATACCAATTTTGAAACTAATACGCTTAGGCATTTTCCCGGATGATTTTTTGCGGTTACCGTAGCCTATAGACGGTCGTAGCAGCTTGGATAATACTCACGCGTGTGACCGTAGCACTATTGACTCTCGTAGCACCTTGGGTACTACTCACGCGTTGTGACCGTAGCTTATAGATGCTCATAGCACCTTGATTGGACACTACTCACGCATTGTTACCGTAGCCCACGCTCGTAATATACTTATATGAAAAATCTTAAACATTTTGATTCGAAAAATAAAAATGTAGGTAAAGAAGATAAAGAAAAAATAAAATGTAGGTAGGTAAAGGTAGGTAAAGAATAAAAATGACGATAAATAGATGCGAAAACGGACACCAACTCAGCTTGTCCCACAGCCGGAGTTGTAGCGCTGATATTCTGTTGGAGCCAGAAGGAGTAGTCCAAATGACGACGCCGGTATGTTTATTATGTTTGTAAAATGATGCTATTAGACTTATTAGAAATAAGTGAATATTTAAATTACATTTTTATTATAATCAAAGACTATAACATTATATTAAACATATTTCAATTTTCCAAATTAATGAATTATTTAAAAAAAAAATGTTTTTTTTTCTTTTTACACAACTAGATGACAAACAATCTCGTCAGCTTCTTTGTCCCACCTGATGGTAAGCGGTAACCGCCGCCTATGGACATCGGCAATAACAAGGGGAAATCACTTGATATTGCAGGTGCGTTGTCATCCTGAGGCCTAAGATCAAATGCCGTCCATGCCCAGTAATTACACTGGCTACCTTTCCCTTCAATCCGGCTCTTTCTCGGCTGAAATAATAAAGGCGGTGGTACCTACCCAGACGACCCTACATACGGGCCTACCACCTAGTAAAGTATGTTAGGCAAGTTTTTTCAAAGATATTTAAATGAATAAACAAGTGTAAGAAGGTGATAATTATGTGAAGGTATACACAAAGAAATAATTTGCTTTGTTAAGTTTGATGTGCTCTTTTATGCTTTTACCAAAAGATTTTTAAGATAACTACGTAAATGTAATTTGGTAATATAATTATTAATAAAAATAAATTTTAAATATATCTCTTATTAAATTTAATAATAATTAATCGAAAGTTAAATCATACGCCATTCAACTTCTCAATGTAAGTCACTTATTTGGTGCCTAATCTGGGTTAATCTGCAAATAATTAGGAAACAGGTGTTCCTGAGCACGCCACGCTACATTTAACTCTTTGTTGGGAGCTAATAAGCGATTAACCCTATAATTATAATAGGATAATGAGCAATTAATTCATTAAAAAGGGTTGGTAAAGCGTTTTACCTTACCTGATCTTGGTGGAATGGAGTTTGTATAATATAAAGATATGTCGTTTGAGATTTTTAGTCCAGGAGAACGCAGTAAACATGTACGGTCGACCATAGAAGTAGCTGATTACTTTAGTACCATGTCACAATAGCTATGCGTTAATATAGTACGGTAGCAACTATTGATTGCGAGCGCAATAGTCGGTGTGATATGGTACTAAAGTGTTAAGCTACTTCTGTGGTCAACTGTACCTACTCAGCCCTTACGTATAAGTTTTTTTTCTTTAATTGATTTAGTTTCATTTAAGCTTCATATGTTCTTTGATATTTTTACAACAGAAGTATTAAGCACGTTATTTTGAATTTTTATTCATATTACACTTTGATTGAATGTAGTACCTACTATTTTTTTAAGTGCTTTTCTTAGCAAGAAATGGAATTAAAAGGGGTTTTAACCTCTCCGAGAAGTCTCGTCGCTCTTTTCGCTTTCGTATCCAGTCTAACTAGGCGATTTAGCAATTTTTAAAAACCTTACTAAAGCATGAAATTCCAAACTAAATTTAATTGCTTAGATTAGGCCCAAACTAGATGGTAAGCCTGTGTGTAGGGTCGTCTGGGTAGGTACCACCGCCTTCCTTATTTTAGCCGTGAAACAGTTCGCTGTGTTTCGGTCGAAGGGTAAGGTAGTCATATTGCATGTGCCTATAGGCGGCGGTAAGCGCTTACCATCAGGTGGGTCATTAGCTTGTTTGTCATTTAGTAATAAAAAAATGAGGAGCACGGTGGCGTAGTGGTTTAAGGAGTTAGGAAAACAAAGTAACTTTCGTCATGGTCAATTCCAGGATGGGTCAACCAAAATTTCTGTTCTCCAGCTCCTCCGTGCTTCACCCGGTTGCTACTGCAACCGCTTTGACCAACCAGCCCGCATTGCACCAGCGTGGTGGTGTTATGGCCCAAACTCCTCATGTGTTTCTTCCATGTAGGAAGGCCTGTGTTCAGCATTGGGACGAATATAGGCTGGTGATGATTCTTGATTGTAACCAAACAAGAAAAAAACACGAAAAAAAACCTCCGTAATAGGTGTGGTTTTTGAATATCGCCGTAATAAGACTGCTTTCGTTAGCACCAAAACAACAATTTTCCTTGATTTATTTTGTAGGCGTAGATTCTATTTTCAGATACATAATTTTAATCACAATGTTTATTTGATGAAAAAACAATGTCTTTCTATAGAATGTGGAATGAAAGCGTCTATAAATGAAGCGGGTTTTAATAAATCTTTACTTCCTCCCATTCGGCTTTGTTCTTGGGTATAATGGACATAAGTCCAGTATGGATAGCAGAACTGGAACGGTCTTTGGTATTCTTAATCCGCTATGTTGCATTGTAGAGAGAGTAAGGCAATTTCCAACGCGGGGTAATTTTGAACAAGACATATGTCATGATAGAAAAGGATTGTAGATAATCTCTTTCTGCTGACTTAGAGATATATGTTCAGTGCCAGCTACTGAGGGTTGGACAAGACAAAGGTTATGTCGAATATCAGTGTCGCAACTTTATCAGTTACAGTCGAGAGTTCTGCTCTCAAAGTTGTTGATGAATACGTTTATCTCGAACAAATGGTCAAGCTAGGTAGGAAAACTTTGAGAAAGCGGTAAATCGACGAATCCAACTCGGATGGGCAGCAGCGTTCGGGAAATCGCGTAGAACTTCTCGTGCAAAATTCCTCAGTGCCTCAAGTCGAAAGTCTTCAACCAGTGTGTGTTGCCAGTGATGACATGCGGCTGTGATACGTGGTCGCTTACTAAGCTTTCTGTACAAGTTTACAGTCACCCAACGAGCTAATGTTAGGTGATATAAAGACATCCGTACGAGAACCAAAGTCCATGACATAGCTCTCAGGATTAGCAAGTTGAAGTGGCAAGTACTCTGGCACATAGCACGCGAGCTGACGGCCGCTTACTGGAAAGCGCAAAGTAGGATGGTCTCCCACTAGCTAAATGGACAGACGACCTGGTCAGGGTCGCGGGGAGCCGTTAGATGCAGACTGCGCAAAACCTATCCATTCTGGAATCTATGGGGGAGGCCTTTGTTCAGCAGTGAGCGTTTAAAACAATCACACGATTAAAGGATTTTGCCTTGATACATTTTATTTTCGAAAATACCTCATAAAAATAAGAAAACCTAAGATTATTGGCAAACGATAATTTGTATCCAATAGGAAATTACTTTAAAAATCATGTAGAAGCGTTTTTTGTAACCTTTATAGTTACACGCGCGATCGCTATTTTGTCCCTTTTCCTCTCAATGAGTCAGTTATATCTCTATCCCTATCTGTCTCGGCAGATAGAACTTTTCGATAGATCGCCTTAGACTGTTCTATCTCTTCCTTCAAAGATCGCAATAAATGTCGCATAATGAGGTATTGCCTCTGCTCTCGCCAGTCTGTGGCAGAAGTCACAAAACTGCGTTATGTGCGGCTATAACACTAATAAGAGCGTATGTGCATAGATACTAGGTTTCTTTATGTTTAAAAAAATCCGGAGCCGGCCACTTACATTAACATTATTTAAAACTAATTCCGACATTTAAAAATGGAACTATTTGGCTTTAAAATGCAGTCTGTTTCATCTATTTGTCACTTGTTTTGCATTTTGGCACCATTTTAAATACTACGTATCTACGGCAACTTGGATTTGACTCGTGAAATATGTTTTCGCCATCAGCGATTGGAACACGAACATTTATTTCATCATCATCATCATCATTCTTCGTTCGAACTTGGTTGAGAGTGGTGGTGCTATTGATTTTAATATTTTTTTATTGAATACTGACATTGAATAATAAACCTTAGTAGTTCGTAATAAGTTATATATCCGATTGACCGCGAGTGACCAGTGATCGTGCAAACAATTAAACACAAGTGTTCTTGTCTCGTTCTTGCGTCGCTGCTAACAGGACCAAGCGAGGGGCGTCCTTGCCTCTCCCCCGCTAGAGTAAAGGATAGTTGACATTTTTTGTCCTCTTTCCACCTATTAGCGCTCTGCTCCTCCAGTATTGCAATATTCCAGAACTGTTATAAGAAACTTTGTTTGAGTCGCAAGATGAGTAACTTACAACGAACACCTCCGCATAAATCCTCATCGAATCCTAATATACCTACGTCATTAGAACCGGAATACGTAAATCTGCGCAAACGCAAGCAGCCTGAGCATGATGAGAGCGCAGTCCTCGCAATTTTCGAACAAAGGTTTGAACAACAAATGATAGCCTGGAATGACAAAATAACAAGTAGTATCACTGACGCCGTCAGCTTATCTCTGACGAATGAACTGGCGGGAATCAGATCCAGTTTGTCTTCTATAAGCACAAGTTTACAGAAATTGAACGAGGACAACCTAAGTATGAAAAAAACAATTTCAGAAACTACCCAGCGTGTTACAGAAATAGAAAGCTCATTGAGTTTCATGTCTAAAACGCAAGATACTCTCGAACAGCAGTTTAATGTTTTAAGGGATAACAACCAAACTGGACCAGAATTGCAGAATCAGTTGAATGTCGTGGAAAATAAAATCCTTGCCATGGAGCAACAGGCTAGGCAGAGCAATGTCGAGATTTGTAACCTTCCCGAGCGCCGCGGTGAAAACCTTTTGTCTATTCTGGAATGTATCGGTACTATTATTAAGTTACCTATACGCACAGCGGATATCGTGTCTATTCACCGGGTGCCTCACGCTGATCAAAAGAACACAAGGCCTAAGAATGTGGTCGTGAAGTTTACAACAAGAATCCTCCGTGACAACGTATTATCTGCATACCGTGCGGTGAAGGGTCTAGACTCGAATAAACTATCAATCCCTGGTGCTCTGCGCACCATATATATGAACGAACACCTAACTCTTAACAATAAAATGTTATTTCGACAGTGCAAAGACGCGGCAAAAAAATATAATTTTCAATTTGTGTGGGTCAAACATGGAATTATTCTTGTCCGCAAATCAGAAACATCTGCTATTTTTGCGATTCGTTCTGAGCAGGATGTGCTTAAAATCAAATGAATATAAAAACCTAACAAACGGTTCTGTTATTATTAGTAAGTGTTTGATTGTAAATAGGTATGTTCACAATTTTTGTATTTCATGGTTTCCTATGCTGCGTTTATTAAAAAATAATGTATGGATTACTTTGTTTCCAAAAACTAGGTTTCTCTTTTTGAAACAGATACATGTTAACAATGTTTGTATAAAATCACAAATAAAATATTATAATAAATCTTATTGCGGGTGTGGGGTGTTTCTGTACAGACTAGGCGATAGTTTGAGATGTGAGCGTTTGGAATATTTATACAAAAAAACTGAAAAGTCAAGGAAGTTTCAATTTGGCTCTTTTTATGTTTTCTGGGTTCTGGGGTCACTTTCCGATCGCGTTACCATAGTGAATGGGGGCTTCTATACTGTCTCAGGTAGCGGTTTTGATACTGAATTCCAATACACAACTATATTAAATAAGACTTGGTTCAGACACATGTTTAAAATAATATTGCAATCCTTTGTATTTCTAATTGATTTACACTTGTCCATGTCTATAAATATTATTTATTCACAAAGCTATGTACTGACGCGTATATTTTTGTTTTTAATTTTCAATGGCAGATAACCAAACTTTATCTGTATACTACCAGAATTGTAGGGGACTGAGAACTAAGTTACAGACTATTTACCTAAATCTATTATTGCATAATTATGATGTCATTATTTTGTCTGAAACATGGCTCCACGATGGTATATCAGACAGTGAGTTCATAGATAATAGATATTGTGTGTATAGGTGTGACAGGAACCGCGCAGGTACCGGGCGCGGGGACGGCGGGGGTGTGCTGGTGGCGGTGCGCCGGGAACTGGGGGCCAGGCCGCGTGTGCAGCATGCCGCGGGTACGGCCGCCGCCGCCGCCGCCGCCGCCGCACAGCTTTCTCCGCTTGTAGACTTTGTTCTTGTCGAAATACGTACGCGCGATTATTGCTGCGTCATAGGTGCCACCTATATCCCGCCGAACCTAGACTCGGAAGTGTATATAACTTACTTTGATTACATTTCCGATATATTACTTTCATCAGATATTAATGATTTTATTTTGATTGGAGATTATAACCTACCATCTATTGAGTGGAGTGATAAGGGAAGGTATTTGGTACCAAAAATACTTTCAAAGAATTCAGTACCTATACAACACATTATTTACTTATTTTCTCTGCTAAACTGTTATCAATTCAATAAATTTAAAAACAAAAATAATCGAGTGCTAGACCTGTTTCTTACTAACATAAGTGAATGTGATACTTATCTTACGCCATTTCCACTAGTACCAATAGATGAACACCATCCTCCCTTCTACGCTATGATTAAACTACAAAAATTTGATAAAACATTATGTTTTAAGCCTCATAAAAAATACAATTTTAAAAATGCTGATTACATACTCATAAATGACGAGCTGGATAGGGTGGATTGGGAATCACTTTTTTATAAAAAATCGGCGAATGATACAATCACAATATTATACGAAGTCATATTCAAAATTATCAACAGTCATGTTCCGACAAAAGTACCTAAGAGTTCTCGTTTTCCCATTTGGTTCTCACGAGCTTTAATTCACATATATAAGAATAAAACTCAAGCGTGGACAAACTGGAAGCAGTATGGGAATAAGAGTGATTACGAAATTTTTAGTATTTATAGGAAAAGATTTAAGGTTGAGTGTAAAAAATGCTATGACCTTTACATGAAATCGGTAGAAAATGGCATCAAGGATAATATTAAGTATTTTTGGTCATATATAAAAAGTCGTAAAAGCACTTCTGAAATACCTTGCAGTGTAAGCTATAGAGACATTACTTCAAGTGACCCAACTAATATATGCAATTTATTTTCTGACTTTTTCTACTCAGTCTATGAACCAACAAATGTGGATGACCACTTTGATATTTCGGATATACCAGATATAAATACGAATAACTTGATAAATATTCACGATATAAAAATCACAAAAGAGTCCGTTATCAAAGGACTACGTGCGCTAGACTCAAATAAGGGTGCAGGCATGGACGGCATTTCACCATGTTTTTTTATTCGTACTGCAAACTCATTGGGGTATCCCTTACAATGTACTTTCAACCGCTGTTTACAAGAAGGTTTTTTTCCAGCGATTTGGAAGACAGCGCGTATAGTTCCGGTACATAAGGGCGGCTCCTCTAGTGACGTAGAAAATTACCGTCCAATTTCCATACTTCCGGTGCTTTCAAAGCTTTTTGAAAGATTGGTACATGATATTATTTACCCTGTTCTGCATCACGTCATAATTAAACAACAGCACGGCTTCATGAAACAACGCTCCACAACTACAAATCTTTTAATTTATACTTCATATATATTCGAAGGAATGGACGCAAACAAACAAACAGATAGTGTGTATACTGATATTCGAAAAGCTTTTGACCGCGTAGATCATAAATTACTTTTAGAAAAGCTTGCATTTAATGGTATACGTGGAAACCTATGGCGTTGGTTCAAATCTTACATTATGAATCGTACACAAAAAGTTGTAGTACACGGTTATGAGTCCGATTTTGTTTCGGTAAGCTCTGGAGTTCCACAGGGTTCAATACTGGGTCCCTTGTTGTTCATTATATTTATTAATGACATAAGTAACTGTTTTAAATTTTGTAACTATTTATTATATGCTGATGACCTCAAAGTTTACCATACTATAGATACTGCGGAAGACCATCTGAAATTTCAAAGAGATTTAGATGCTTTCACTGATTACTGCATTAAAAATAAACTAACATTAAGTATTAACAAATGTAAATCCATTACTTTTACAAAAAAGAAAAATATTAGTCAATTTCGCTATAAGCTGTGTGAAGTGTATATAAAGTCTGTTGATCTAATAAGAGACCTAGGGGTAGAACTAGACTCAAAATTACATTTAGACACGCATGTGTACAACATTATTACTAAAGCGTATAAAATGTATGGTTTTACAATGCGTTCCAGTATTGACTTTACACAACCTTCTACTTACTTATGTTTATATAGATCATTGATCCGTTCGCAACTTGAGCACGCTGTGTCTGTATGGAACCCCATTTACAGTAAATATATTTATGCACTTGAATCTGTTCAGAGACGATTTTTAAAAGTTATGCACTATAGATGTTATCATAGATTTTTGACATATGACACACTCTTAAATGTTTATGATCTCCTAACACTGAAATCCAGACGCCTCCAACTTGAAACTATGTTTCTATACGACTTGTGCCATAATCGATACGATTGTGTTGACCTTAACAATAAACTTCGCTATCGTGTGCCTTATAGAACCAATACCAGAAATGTAACTTGTTTATTTGCCACTAGTACCTGTAGGACTAATGCTGGTAAACGCTCACCTTTGCATAGAATTACCGACTCATACAATAATAATTTTAATACAATTGATATTCTCTCCACCTCAGTAAGTAATTTTAAAAAACAACTAACAGAATTATTAAGTGAACAATAACCAAATGTATTTCTGGTCTTAGATAATAACTGTTTATAAAAAAATTATGATAGTATCGCAGATACATTCCAATAAGGTTAAAACAAGTATACTGTGTAAATTGTATTATTATCTCGAAGTAGAAGTAAAATTGTAGTTGATCGATGGCGACAACTCTTAACCTTTTTTTTATTTATATATCTACTGTTGTGGTTAATGATGTGGGTGACACAATTACTTAACTGGTTGTAACTAATCATAAGTTATACTTTATTGTGTACACTGTTTTTTAACCCAAATAAATGAAAAAAAAAAAAAAAAAATCACCAACCTACAGGTCACACTGCTGAGCGCAGCCTTTCCTACATTGGAGAAACACGTGAGGAGTTTGAGCCATAGCACCACCACGCTGGCCGTTGCAGTAACAACTGAGACCAGCGGCTTAACGTTGACAACTTTTGTTATCAAATTTTGATTGACCAATCCCGGGGTCGACCATGGCGAAAGTTGCTTTGTTTTCTTAATCGAAACCAGAGCGCTCAAACCACTACGCCACCGAGCTCCACGTTTGTTTACCAGAAGATATTCACTGCTTAAAATAACTAAAACGCCGTATCATCTTGCACTATAATAACAATGTCATCTCTCATATGGCTAGACCAGTGGTTCTTAACCTTTTAGTCCTGGGGGACCATTTGACAAAATTTCCGTTATGCCGTGGACCACCCAGTTGGTTTATTGATTTGGAGGTAATATTCAGTACATAAATGTAGGTAAATAAAGGGTTATTTTTGATTTCAACAAATAAAAACGTATAAAATTTCTAAAACGCGCTCGGGTTATGTTGTGTTATCACTTATTTATCGGCATGGCTCGCGGACCACTTGAAATGCTTCCAAGGACCACTAGTGGTCCGCGGACCACCGGCTAAGAACCACTGGGCTAGACAGACAAACGAATGCAGTCGCATCCGGGCACAAAGTGACTTCTTTCTGCTTTCTTAATCATGTTTCCGAAATCACTACGGATGGGTTGCATAAATGTTTTCCAAATTGGGTTATTCGTGTGAAAACTGCATTGAAACTAAGGGAGAGTATGTTGAGAAACAAAATTAGTTCATTTTTGATCACTTGTAATAATTTTTTTTATTAATTTAGGAAGTTGTTAGCTTTACAAGGTAAAAAATTACAATTTGATTTTCGACTCCCTGTAACTTAAAAAAGTGACTACATAACTTACTGTTACACCTAGCTAAAAAAAAGATGCTAATAAATGCACAGTTTTGTTAAATAATATAAACTGTAACTTTGGTTATTTCAAATACATTAACTGAAGTAGTTTGGTTAAATATTTTATTCGGTGCATGAATATTATATGTTATCTGTTGGCCATACAATATTTTTCGGTTAATCGCACACACCGAATGAAATTAATTTACACTAAAATTCGCTCTGACAAATTGTCAGGAAAACAAATATATGAGCTACATTTGTTTTGGACGGTGAAACACGAACCAGCCAAATGTATAATCGTATTTAAATTATCAACCAAATAATTTTGAATTAACAATTTTGTTTATGAATTTAATAATATCATATAATGCCGTGATTTTGCCGTATAAATGGAACTTAGTGACGACAATGCGATAGCAAATTAAAACAACGGCTATATTAGTTCACCAAAATGATTTGCAACCTTCAAAAGTGCAAATACATTTTATTCTTTTTATAATTTCAAAACATTTCAATTTAATAATGCAGCCAATGTTATATTATTTCATACAACTGTCATAAAATAATCAAATGAATGACGTATTTAAAAGTTGCAAAACATTTCTATGAACTAATATGGCCAATGTTTTTATTTATTGTCGTATAAAGCAGTGTAAAGTTTATTACTGCCTGGGAAGGCATGTCAAGCCGTTGGTTCTGGTTGTGACTGCAACTGCTTCAACCCACCAACCCGCATTGGGCCAGCGTGGTGGTGTTATGACCCAAACTCCTCATGTGTTTCTCCCATGTAGGAAGTCCAGTGTTACCTGTATATACGCTGTTGCAAAGGGAGTGTCTATTATTACGAATTAAGAATTGCCAGGTACTTACTCTGTTCCGCCTTTATAAATTTATTTTTCACTTAGTTGAAAATAAGCTTGCTATTGAATCTCAGTAGGTACAAATTTTACTTTACGTTTACTCTTTTGTTTATATTACCATCTCTCTACGCGATGACAGTCTCCAATGAAGAAGTGGCCTCCAATCTACCACCCCTACAGCCATTCCCTGTCCACCGGTACAGTTAATCATTATCTCTAAACTAAATCTTATGACTCACCAAATCTTTGATGCTAGCCTTCATGATAAAAAGAATACAATAATACATTAATTAATTCTCATTTTTGGAGCTCTCTAATTTTTTTTTACATAATAAACCATACATTTTTTATATATTTTTTTTATAATTTATAGGCAAACATTTGACCACAATCACACCTGATGTTAAGTAGTGACATGTCCTACGATGATACATGCTTACCTATAAGGTGCCTATTCACTCTAGCCTTAAAGTCGTCAAATACTGCCAAAACACCGGCGATAACGATGACATGTCATTTCTAGTTGTTTTTAATCGCACTCACGACATAGGCTGTTGATTGGTTGATGTTTTAGTAAATTTAGTCATCATAATTACGATATCAGCCTATGATGTCCACTGCTGAACAAAGGCCTCCCCCATCAATTTCCAAACGGATCGGTTTTGCGCAGTCTGCATCCAACTGCTTCTCGCGACCCTCACCAGATCGTCGGTCCACCTTGTGGGAGGCCTACCAACACTGCGTCCCCGGTACGCGGCCGCCACTCGACGACCTTTCCGCCCCAACGGCTGTCAGTCCTCCTTGCAATGTCGCCTGCCCACAGCCACTTGAGGCTCGCAATTCTTCGGGATATATCGGGGACCTTAGTAAACTTACTTCTTATTTACTCTGATTGTTTGCACTTGCCAAGTTAACTGATTTCCTCAATGCATTTCAAGCAATAGCATAATGATTTACATAAAACCTTAATTGCATTCCCTGGAAGCAATGAGTCCAATATTTAAGAAAAAGTAATTGTACCCTTGTTAAACAACCTTCAACAAAAGGACTAACCTAAAAGGTATGGAAATGAAGTGATTTGCCAACCAAATTAATGCAACATAATCAAATCGCCCGCTCCTCGGCGGCCATTAGCGTCAGATTCCGTCGTTATAAATATTTACTTAGAACAAAACGCAGCTTTTATTGAGGGCTGCCATATTAAGTTCCCCCTTCCCACCCTTCTACAGCTAACCCCCTACTCCCCATAGGTCAATCGGACTCAACCCTTCAATCGCTAGGGGCGCAGTATCTTAAATTATTGCTTACGCGTAACGCAACTTCAGTATAGGCGTGCCAAGCGATGCGCTCACACCTTCTTTCTATGATCTGATGCTCACACAGAGCTACCGTTAAGTGACATTTTGTCAAATTTGAGTTATATGTACTACACGAAAGCCCAAATCTCTCTCTATCGACGAGTCTTGGTCATAAATTTTTATCATTTATAGTTTTTCAGATCCGGAGTTTAACTCCACTGTTAATGAACTCATTTCCGAATCGATAAACATGTCTAAAACACCTAAACTTACATTCAAATAAATATATTAAATCTTTAACTAAAGCTTAAGCCTTTATGTCACACACAAAGTAAGCTTAAAAGTTGATAAGTACTTTAAACTCACAAAAATAGAGCTGAAAGTCTATACAAGTTCTCGGGACATCATTTCTCACATTTTTGCTTGTAACTCAAAATTAGGTTTAATCTATTAGCGGTCTTTTAGTCATCGGACGGCAGTACGGGCGAAAATTCTCCACACCACAAGTAGACTTCAGAGCTTATCAGGGCAAGCTTGTACAGTCGACAGCACATCAAGTGTAACCGTTGCACTACGATAGCCGCCTCTATTACGAGGGGAGTAAGGGCAGTCTTAAGGTCAAACTGTTACGCTTGATGTGCTATCGACTGTACATACATACACCGATATTTAGTCGTGTACAAAACAGATATCATTATGCTTGACAATTTTATTTTTCTCAAAGTTATTAATGCTATTTTTATATACTTAAAGAAATACTTATTGTGACATTAATTATTGACACCTGTCGCTATACAAGGCGTTTAACTCTACCAATACGTCCACGGTCCAGCTGATATTTCGTCATATACCTGTAGGTAGAGGGTGCACTAAAATTTCCTAAGCAGGGCACTTACATTAACATTAACTAAAAACTACTTTCGACATTAAAAAACGGTTCTATCGTTGGCTTTAAAATTGCTTTTGGCAGTTTGTTTTTTTTGACATTTGTTTGTACCAGTAAAGAACATTTTTGACCAGTAATGGTATTATATACGTCTATGATGATTGTGCTTACCTTACTCATAATGTTACTTAACGTCTACTGAAATCTAAAACATAAAATTTATTTTCTGGTCGCAGGGGTCAAGTGACGATACTTTTGAAGTATGGTCACAGGTATGGTGTCGTGTCAAGATACTATTAAATATTCAAAGAGTCCATGAACTTTGAATTGATTCAAACATAATGCAAGTCTTCATTTCCCACCCTAAATTTATAGCCTGCAGTCCGTTTGAAATACGACGAGCAACGGAAAGGGAATATTACGGGGAAGGCCGCCTCTTGTCCATCAATCATTCAGGCCGTAATGCGTCACGACACCTGGCATCAAGCGAAAATGAGCCAGCCCTGATTGAACTAGAATTTACAGAGACAGTACTAAGCTATCAATAGCTATAAATTTCAATTATTGCTTTTTTATGTAAGTATAATAATTTGTACGCTTTGAGAACATTTCACTCCGAATAATCTCTTTAATTAATCAGTAATTACCATACACGTCTCACTGCTGAGCATAAGAACACTTGGAAAAAAAATTAACGTGGAAAATCTAGTGAAAAATCTAATGAGGAGCTCGGTGGCATATTGGTTTGAGCGCTCTGGTTTCGATACGAAAAAGAAAGCTATTTCCGCCATGGTCGATCCTGGGATGGGTCAATCAAATTTTGTTATCTCGAGCTCCTACGTGCTTCGGAAGGCACGTTAAGCCGTTGTTACTGCAATCGCTTTAACCTGCCAACCCGCATTAATACAGCGCGGTGGTACTATGGCCCAAGCTCCTCATCTGTTTCTACCATGTAGGCAGGCCTGTGCCCAGCAGTGGGACGTATAATGGCTAGTGATGTGAATGCTGCAATACTTTGACCTTTCACCTGTGATCTTTTTATTTGTACTTGTAAAATATCCAATATGCCGATGTGCAACTTGAATTTGAACCACGTGGAACTATAAAGGAGAAGGTAATTCCTCATTTATAAAACACACGAGGGTATCCATGAGACATCGTCACACACATAGATATTAGGCTTAAATTGTCAAATTTTTAGCAAATAAATTGACTAAACATTACATGATCATCATCACCAGCCTATATAATATACGTCCAATCTTTTTATCTGGGAGAAACACATAAGAAGTTTGGGCCCTAACACTACCACGCTGGTCCAATGCGGGTTGGCGGGTTAAAGCGGTTGCAGTAAAAACGAAGCACGGAAGAGCTCGAGATAGCAAATGTTGATTGACCCATCCCGTGACTAACCATGACGAGAGTTGCTTTGTTTTCATAATCGAAACCATACGCTCAAACCGCTACGCCAACGCGCCTCTCCATTACGTGCCTAGTACTTCTTAGTATGAACACTTTCAAATGAGATGTGAAGAGGCTAGCTCGCAGCATGGAAATAGTTATGGTTACAGTCAATGTTCTTCCTCTCTAATGTAAGTTTAGTACAAAACCCAAAATTTATAGCTCAAAGATAGCATTGGACACCAATCCTTATCTTTCTGTCTCTCAACCATATTAAAATTCGTAATCGATGTTAAGCGGTTGTTCCATTATTAAGTAGATAATCGTGAAAATATGCACATGTATCATAAAAAGTCATATTGTAAAATCCGCTTTTGTCTTCTTTCCCTAAAGATGATTTATGTAATCACCAATCTAATATACGCCCAGGGCTAAGCACAGGACTATCTATATGGGCCATAACACAACCCAAGCCGGTCCTATGCGGGTTAATGTGGTTGAAAGACAAAAAGAAAGAAATGAAATTTATTCAGTGCTAAAAAAATAATAGATACAGAACAATAGTGGATAACATAGACATTACACAAAAAACAATAAATAATTAAAGAACAGTACTTAATTTACAATAGAATCTATGTTGCACTGAAGTAGGTAGGTAGGTTGCAGTAACCACGGCTTGGATCGACCCATTCCGTGATCGACTATCTATACTCTGTCGAACGTGATCGACTATCCATACTATGTCGAAAGCTGCTTTATTATTATAATCGAAATCAGACCTCTCAAAGCATAGACTATAGCTCAAAGTACTACACCACAGAGCTCCTCATTATTTATCTTTATCTCTCACGTGTAATATAAAATAAACTTTGTCACAAAAGGTGTAAGCATTAAAGGTATTATCCTTTAAATTCTTTACTAAAGTTTTAGCCACTTCAAGTTAGTTCTTAGTTTCCTAGCGAATTTGTCTGGCGAGAGGAAAAAAATCACATTATAATATTCCGAGTCAATGCTTCTAAAGAATATGATAGTGACTTGGCTGAATGAGCAAAGGTGTATTACACGGTTTTATTTCATCAGACAGTTTCACAGAAAAGTTCACACAGTTCTATAATGCTACGAAAAAGAAGATACTAAGAGGAGATACACCCGCCTCTGTGGTCTAGTGGTTGAAACCACCTACCTCAGATCTGGAGGTGCGGAGTTCGGTTCGTGTGAGTGTAAGTTGCTTTTCTGAGCACAATTAATGTTACCATGGCCTCTAATTACACTGGCTACAATCTCTTTACACTGAAACAAGGCGAAGTATTCACGGCCAAAATAGTAAAAAACGGTTTTGCAAGCTGGTATAATAGTATAATCATCTACAAAAAAAAAAAAAAAGTTACACTTAAGACTAGTCATTGTATTCTAAAGAAATTCCGGATGCAAAACCTTCGCAATGAGGCAAAACTAAAACCGATTAATTAAAGAAGTCTTTAATAGCAGTACATAAGGTGACATAGCTATAATTCAATTAAAACCAGTAAGAAACTGTGACAAAATTATTCAAGATGGAATAAAATTATAATTTTTACGTCGAGCTAAAATTTTGATGAAAAAATAACGTGATCCTTATTTCTCAAGGCTAATAACTTGTAATCTAATTTACAAAGGGTTCGTCTTGAGAAACCCTCGTGATAAAAGTTATTTTTGCTTTAAGCATAGAAAATTCTCAGTATCATGAGTTTTTAATTATTTTGAATAAAAAATAACTTTCTTTAGTAGGTAAGTACTCAGTTACAATAAAATACAACCTAATGAAAAATATCCCCAAAGGTCATCAAGGATGTTGTTTTGAAAAGTTAATTTGTCGTCTTTTTATAATAATTCCGTACAAGGAAACTAAAAATTTAAAACAAAAACTATTTTATGGTGAGCTGTTACATAACGCTTACCATATATCTAAATAGTAAAGGGTAATTCTCTCAATCCGTGCACTTTGGAGCAAAATCGTTTTTTTTTTAAATTGTGATTATTGATAAATTTCATCAAAATATACTAATTCCTTTACTAATTTGGCCAATTTATAGGCAATTAATTGTATCCATAAATTTAGGAGAAAAATCGGAGAATTTTTTAAATTATGATTTTTGATCAATTTTGTCAAAATATACTAATTCCTTTGTAATTTGGCCAATTTATAGGCAATTTTATCCATAAATTTAGGAGCTATGATCCTTTGAAATTTTATTTTGAGAAGGTAATGATTTAATGTTAGATGGTAACGATAAAAGTGCTGATGGTAGTTTATTAATGCATAATAGTAATGATTACAAGCCATGTAGTGGTGAATTGAAGCGAAAACAGAGGTTGATTTCATAATGTCAACGAGGAGGCAAGTATTTAACAGTCTCAGTGATAAACTCAGAGAAAACTAGTGGCGATCACCTACTGCTAAGAGGCAAATTAAAACTCAATGTAAGGCCGAAGGCCGAAGTGTTGACTTACGAAATCAGCACTCCGACCAGCACCCTACATCCATCAACAAAGTAAAAAAGATTTCAGACCATACCCGCAGGCTCACTGAAGAAAGACGTGCGTTGGTTTTGCAGTTCCCTGGCGATGCTTCTCTGTACCAGTGGCTTAACAGACACATTGCAGCTCGCGAGCTGCTCCAATTTAATATAAATTGTATTAAAGACGCAATGAGCGGAATAAAGTTTTTCACAAGAAACTTGTTTATGGGGAAAAGTTGGCGAACGAAGCTGAAGACCCTGGACGGCAGTGCGGTGTCATCAAACCCTGAGCTTCTGGAAGAGGTGGCGTAGTTCAACGGTCAGTTATACACGTCGACCCAGGCACGTTACCAATACGGCGGACCCAAGAGCCCGATAAACCCGACACTATGCCAAGGATATCCCGGACGTTGGCCTGTGCGAGATATGTATGGCTCTCAAACAGCATAAAAACGACAAGGCGGCAGGTGATGACGGCTGACTTTCGAAAAGCAGGTGCACACCAGTTTCAAAGACTCTCTGAAGGTTGGAGACTCCACACTCAAAGTTGAAAGAAGCTACAGCATATCTTGACGTCTCGAATACTGCAGTGTCTCAAGAAAAAAATCTTTGTTTAGTTTGTGTTGCCAGTGATGACATACGGCACTGAGACGTGGTCGCTTACAATGGGACAATGGGGCTTTTAAAAGGTCCTTAGTTCAATCAAAGGGCAATAGATCGACCAATTCTCAGAATATTTCATATGGTTCAAGCCAGAAATAAAGAAATCCGTAGGAGAACCTAAGTCATTGACATAGCTCAAAGAGTTGCTAAGTGCAGGACACATAGCTCGCAGAACCGATAGCCGCTGGGGTGGAAAGGTTCTGCAGTGGTGACCACGAATCGAGTACAACGCAACCTTTATCCTTTGTCCAGCAGTGGACGTCTTTAGGCTGAAATTATCATGAAACAACATGAGGTTTTTGAGTCTAGTTCAAAGAAAGAATTTTTTATTTAGCAAGTAGTTATTTATCTTCAAACTACTTACATTATTTTGGAATGAAATATTTTTTTCTTGAGTTGTTAAAAAGAATCAGTGTTAAAGTAATGTCTGTGTCACATTTAATCACTACCGTCAGTTTTGGGTCATTACCTTCAGTTGTAAAGTTGATGGTAAATGAAGGTAATAATACTGAGGGTAGTGATAGTTTTGCACATTCTGGTCAACAGAGGCGTAATGTTTTGTACAATATAAATAAGGTTTATAAGTATATTATAGAATCCTATAAGCTTTGCTATGCAAGAGAATGTAAAAAAAAACTTATCAATTACCTCAAAATTTAGAAGAAGGTAAAGACCAATACTTCATGACAAAAGACAATTTTGAACACTAATATTTTTTTATTATTTTTTACTTGATCGCACGGCTTTTCATTACTATATCCAAAGATAGATTGACCGACGCTTAGGTGCGTAGTAATGGAGAATGGTTGGAAAAGTGCACACATACAGGACATTTTTATCTTTCCATTTGTGATGAAGGTAATGACAAATTTCAGGTGACAAAAGTTCACCATGTTTTTTCTAATTAACTACAAAGTTCGTATTTGTGGAAATTTACCCAAGTGTTCTATTAATCAGTGTTATAATGTATTATGAATTCCAAGTTCATTAAAGCAGCGCTTCTGCAACTTTCAAGCAGTTATTCTACAAAAATAGTTTCTGAGACACGACTGACGGTAATGACATTTTACCCTATTTTTATTTTTTATTTTTGTAATCTTTTCAAATCAGTACCCTATATTCACATGTCTCTGTAGCTTAATTTATGTCCTTTCATTTAGATAAAACGAGCTACTTGAGAGTGCAATATTTTATTTATTATGGTCTTGGAAATGCGAATTGCACCAATTCAGAGAATCACCCTTAAACCAATTCGTGCATGGTATTGCAATGAAATGTCATTACACGGTTGGATGGCATTATGCAAATATAGCTCTCCCAAATAATTCGAGCACAGATAAGTAAATTTGTAGGCGACCAATTAAGTTTAATTTAGATGTATTAATGATAAAATTTTAATAAGATTTACGTGTTCAAATAGGTAATTTTACAACATAGATTACCTAGTCAGACAATAGTTATAGCAAGTCAATAAATAAATGTTTACAGTTTTAATAAGCCAATAAAATGTTTGCACCTTAGTGCTTAAAAATTTCAATAGCAACATCACTTGATCAACTATTATGTCGACAGTTTACTAGATTAACAGTTTATGAGATCGATATATCAGAAGAAATTGACATTATAAATGAGATGTTTTTTTATCCGGCCAATTATATGTACAGTATCTCAAAAAATCAGGAAAAATCTCCTAAACCCGCGAAAAATACTAATAATTCGTTTTCATGCATAGTTTGTTTGTAAAGAAGTTGAAATTTTTCGTCGATTTCACCGTTATTCACTATGGCAATATGGCGGGCGACATAGAAGTCAACTAAACGCCACCAAAGTACACGCGCCATGATGAATATTTGACTGTGTTGCAGTATTTTCTATAAAGATTCTTGTTTTGTTCCACGCAACAAAGCGAATAAAAATATAATGGACAATTGATCACTTTTACCTATTTTTCAGTATAGTGTACATAGACCTGGCCAGGTTTCCATACATTTCTGAAACATCTCTTTTATTGCAAAATGACTTGAAATGGAAAATTTAACTTGTCGTTCTCAATGATATTTATATTTTTAAAATTTGTAAGTAAGTAAGTTATTGTGTATTCTAATCTCTCTTTTTGTTCCGCTTGCCGTGTCCGACAGGGTTCATAATAATGTCGTATCTAGCTTTGAACCTTAAGATCTTTTTTATAACATTATGGTGCAATGAATGCTTAATTGAGTTTGAGTTTGAAGATGAACATATTGTTCTATCAGTTTACCAGTCTAAAGTTTGAAAGGAGGGTGACCATTCTTGCCCCAACCCAAGTTTAATGTCCAACAAAACAATATTTTCAATAATACCTAATAAATATAAAGATTATTTTTTGAAATAGTTTGAGTTAATTTAAAGCTAAGGTTTCGTCGACAACTTAAATAAAATCTTCAATAATCTTTCATTCCGGATTAATCAATGAAGACCATTGACAATGCGTTTTGTTTCATGAAGAACAAATACTTTTTTTATGTTTTGAAAACCAGTAAAGGTATTTTCATGTATTTATTAAGGTTTTTTATATTATTATTATTTCATTAGAATTATGATGAGTAATAATTAAATACATTTGATTGGATTGAACAAGATTCATCTAGGAAGAAAATATCAAAACGCACTTTGACAGATGACAAACATTGCTTGTGTTTTCATTGTTATTACAATCCGATTTTGTTTTACGTATATCTCAGAAACCGCATCTTTAAACAAAAATGTATTGATATCTACAGGTACTATGTCATAATAATATATATTTGCGCCATAAGTGACTTTTGGACGTATCAGTTATTAGGTGGGGCAAGGCTTCATAGTAGGATTGGCATCCTCCTATAGAGTTTTTTCTGTGATCTTGTTGTGTTGGTTTAAATCAGAGGTTCCCAGACATTTTCTCTCATAGACCACTTTTAAAATTTAGCTGGATCCGGTGGACCCGCCTGCAGCTACATTTCTACCATATTCCCAAAACTCGACAAGAAATGCGTTTTTTTGTCACGCCAACGTAGACCCCGTCGAGTCTCCCGTGGACACCTGGGGGTCCACCTAGACCACTTTGGGAACTAAGGGTTTAAATTCGCGAACAAAATAGTAGGTAGTTCCACACTATTACATTTTGCGGTGTAATGATATATATATAAAGATCAATACCCCACACAAAAAGCTGATTTTATTTCATGCAATTGTAGTTTGTCCCTGGTCCGAACCCCAATCACTCCGCACCAAAACCAATTAAGTTCATGCTTTAAAATTACAAAATAATATCGGTAGGTATCTTTACTTGCTAAAAGCTTGCTTTGTTGAAATGTTCGTTTCCAAGTTTCACGATTCCCTTTAAAATCAGTGTAGGTAAATTAGGTACTATTTTTATTATTGCTTGTGTTGCCTTCCAAGGAATAGCGCATTATGCATAGGTATATACTATAAGGGGTACGTTTGCAGAGTTCGCCGTACCCAATGGTATAATTTAATTATTTAATTCAAACTTTACTACCAGTACAGTAAGATTCACTTTAAACAATTCGAACTTTATTCCATAGCCGTAAGAGTTAGTTTCAGTAAGGCACCAGAAATATGTTTCATTAAACTTTAATTCCAAGGAATAAGACTTATTATGGAAAAGCAACGTTTCATCCTCATTTTAATCACTTTATTTTACTACTTGCTTGCATTACTAACCTGCATTTTAATTCAGTAGCAAAAGGTTTTAACTTGTTTTTTTATTTGCTGTTTTATCAGTAGAAATATAAAATTTATTTTAGAATAATTATGCCAAGAAGTTTATTGCTTTGCTAATTTGGTTCAAGTATTTTTACTCTGTTAAATACAATAGTTATTATTAAACATTTTTTGTTTTTTTGTAGTGTGTAAGCCATTAAAAGTTTCTTTCTTTTCATAGATACTTATTTAGCACTGAAATATAAAATTAAAAACTTTAAGTAACCCTCGGCCTCATTAATCATTTAGCTAACAACATCTCATTAAGACTATTCTTGTGAGTCTAGACACGCTTTATCTGCTGTAAGTTTCTGAAGAATTAAGCATTCCGTAGACTTTTTCATGAAATAAGATCAGCTCAAGGTTAGTATGTCATGGAAATGTCACCAAATTGATAGTACAGCAAATTTCAAATCAATCGATTCTGCGACAGTAAAACCCTTTTATCATGTAGACAATGAGCTGATAGTCATCAAACGCCTGAACTGATCTTCATAAAGTATAGGCTAAGAATCATCTTAATCACGTCAGCTTTCAAACAAAAAAAGCGAATCAAAATCAGACCATTCATTTAGGAGCTACGAAGCCATAGACAGATACACGTCAAACTTATAACACCCCTTTTTTTCGTCGGCGGCTGATGAATGATTTGATTGAGGATCTCGGTGTCGTAATGATTTGAGAGCTGTGCCTCTATATACGAAAACAAAGCAACTTTCGCCATGGTCGATTCTTGTATAAGTCCGTCCCACCAACCTTCTTGTTTTGTTATGGAGGCCGAATCACATTGGAGTGCGTCACTACTTGCTAGGATTCTTTCACAGTGCACTTTCTTGACTGCATACAAATGATAATTTTTTGACATGCCCCTATGGTCCCTCTCTCTTCTGCAGCGGACGTATCTGAAACACCTTCAGTGTCTTCCAGGTCACTAGAACAGCTAGTTCAGCATGAACAAGCCTCTACCTTACCGGCCTTTTTTTATACAACTAGTCTGACGGCCCACTTAGCGGTAAGCGATTACTGCCGCCTATAGATACCTGCAATAATTGCTTGACTTGATGTTGCTAGTGGGTTGTCATCCTGAGGCCTAAGATGAAATGCCTTCCATGCCCAGTAGTTATACTGGCTACCTTTCCCTTCAATCTGAAACACAGCGAACTGTTTCACGGCTGTAATAAGAAAGATGGAGTTACCTACCCAGGCGACCCTGCATATGGGCCTACCACCTAGTATTAAAAAGGCAAAAAAGGGTTAAAGGGTAAAGTACCTCGTTTCCTCGTCGTACTTCCAGAACTTGGAATTCTTTGCCAGCACATGAGTTTCCTCCTTCCTGTTAAATGGGATCCCTTAATAGATGCGTGAAAAAACACCTTTTGGGCCGGCAAGGTGAGGCGGCTATAGCAGTGTCTAAACTGCACTACTTAGCTGTCCTCACATATGGACTGTTCGTACTCCTTTACATCAGATGATGTTGGGTCAATTACCGTGTTTTGTATATAAAAATATGCTTTTTCACGCCTCTTTTGAAGAAACCCATAGGAAGAAGGGTACACAAGTGCTGTATTTGAGTAGAAACTGTATTGACCACTCGACTCGGCGTCAGATAGTCGGCGTCGTCCTAAAAAACCGAATGTCAATTTGTCCTGAACAATTATAAAGCTAAGCCCCGGTCGATCGTCGTTATAAACAAGCGAAGCATATTTTGATTGAACCGATTATGGTGTAACGAAGTGGAAAATGGTTTTTGCCCGTCAGGGACCGATGTGTGACATCCCAAACAATAAAATTATGGGGTGTCAGCTGGGTCACTGGCTAAAACGATTCGGCTGAATCTAAATTTTGAATATTGAAATTTATATAAAGTATTTCAGATACCTAGTGATATTCAGCCTTTTCTTAATTATGACAAAACATTTGGTTTCGTATTCTGTAGTTTTTTATAAGTATTCAAACCCATTTTAGTCGGGTAGACTAAAAAGAATGAGGTGATCAATTCAGCTGTATGTTTCTTTACGTTTATTATTTCAACACTGCGTCATATGAATCGATTTGAAAAAAATATTTTTTATTTGAAAGAGTCATAATGGAGAATACCTTCAGATTGCTCCATTGGCCATCCCAATCTATCGTGCAAGTTGGTTTCGAGGGTGGTGCGAACCTTGCCTCTCCAATGCATCGGGCTGCGACCCCGCGGTCTCTTCCCTTCTATTTTGCCAGTGATCATAAGTTTCTCAAGGTTATCTCCGTTCCTCCTGGCAATGTGGCCGAAGTATTCCAGAACTCTCCGTGGGCAGTCGGTTGATAGTCTGGTCGATATATGCAGTTCGCGCAAGTTTTTTATTTTTTTATTTTTATATATACACTCACACCTAGCCCAAAGTAAGCATCATTAAGAGCTTGTGTTATGGATACTAGATAACGGATAAATAATGATAATAATATGTATATAAATATTAGAAATATACTAAATAAACATATAAACATCCATGACTCGTAAACAAATGCCCGTACTCATCATACAAACATTTGTTCCTACCGGGATTCGAACCCGGGACCTCTTGACCGAGTAGCCTGGGGTACAGACCACTCGGACAGCCGGTCGTCAAAGATTGATGCGTTGGTGTGCCGCGCCGTCCAAGGAATTTGCTGCAGACCCAGCACCACATCTCGAACGCGTCTATGCGATAGCGATCAGCCTTTCCCATTGTCCACGTTGTACCTGCTGTAGTGTAGTCTTCTTTAAACAGTCACGCAGCTAATGATTGGTGATAGTAGCGGCTTAACCCCACTCTCTTCTGTTATAAAAAAAAATCCTAGTCACCCCTCATACCCAAAATTAGCAGTCACCTCGGTGTCCTGAACAAGGTGCGTCGATTTTTCACGCCTAACCAGCTATGCTTTACAAAACCCAGGTCCAATCTTGCGTGGAATATTGCTCGCACTTGTGGGATGGCTCCGCCAAGTACCTCCTCGATGCACTGGACAGATTGCAGCGTCGTGCTGTCCGTATCGTTGGCGATGTAGAGGTCACGAACAACCTTGAGCCTCTACAAATCCGTCGAGACATTGAGTCGCTTAGCGCCTTTTATCGGCTTTATCACGGAGAGTGCTCTGAAGAGCTTTTCGACCTTATCCCACCTTCCCCCTTCCTGCTCAGGAGCACGCGTGCCGGTCTTCAGAGTCATCCATTCACTGTCTCCACCTCAACATCACGCAAAAAGAAATTTAGTGCCTCGTTTTTCTGTCGTACTTCCAGAACTTGGAATTCTTTGCCAGCACATGTGTTCCCTCCTTCCTATAACATGGGATCCTTCAAGAGAGGCGTGAAAAAGCACCTTTTGGGCCGGCAAGGTGGAGGCAGCTAGTGCAATGTCTATTCTGCACTAGCTGTCTTCGCATATGGACTCTCCTTACCGCTTCACATAAAGTGGGGTTGGGTCAATTGTCGTGCTTTGTATATAAAAAAAACAGAAACCTAATTAAAATATATAAATTGTAACTCTTTAACTGTCTAAATAACGAATTGTGTTCAAAGGAACCGCTGCCTGTCTTAAATTAAACTAACCATTATTAATAAATTATCGATAAAATTAATTTTCCCGCCATTTATAACGTCCCCTGTCGTGACAGCCAATTATCCTTGTAAAGCGGTTATTATTAATCCCATTTTGTCACTTCTGCCGCAAATCGTGTTTTTGAGGTTTTAATTACTTTAATAATATTGTCATCAATATCAATTAGGATTTGGATGAAAAACTACAGGATTGGCTAACATGTTTTTCAGTACCTAGATATTTATACCAATATTGTAAATGCGAAAGAAGCTATCTCGTCTTTTTTTTTATACAACAAGATGACAAACAAGCTGACGGCCCACCTGATGGTAAGCGGTTACCGCCGCCTATAGACACCTGCAATATCAAGGGAAAATCACTTAATATTGCAGGTGCGTGGCCATCCTGAGGCCTTAGATGAAATGCCGTCCATGCCCAGTAATTACACTGGCTACCTTTCCCTTAAATCCGAAACACAGCGAACTGTTTCACGTTAGAAATAAGTAAGGAGGTGGTACCTACCCAGACGACCCTACATATGGGGCTACCACGTACCACCTAGTGTCTGTCTGCTACTTTTTACTTCTTAGCCGATTTAAATAAAATTTGACAGGAAGATAGATTTCATCCTAAAAATGACTAAGGCTAACTTTCGGCGCAATAGCCAACACCCACGCAGGCGGAGTCTCTGTTGGCTAATAGTGTGTAAATTAATGTTAGAAAACTCAATTTGGAATCATTACGTAATTAATTGTTATTACGTAATGATTCCAAATTTTTCTTTCAACAAGTCCTTCATAATATGGACACCAACCTCCATATTCACAAATTCGAATGTCGGAAACTCTTAATTGTCACTTTTTATTACGGTGCGTCAAAGTAAGAAAGCGTGTGACTTTTCGGATCGAATCCAAGATCCGAAAGTTTATGAATAAGCGAGTTAAACTGCCTTCTGCCTTCGGTTTCGAGAGGGTACAGAGTGGAAGAGGAACCCCTTACGCACTGTATACACATTTTGAGATTGTGACTCTTCTTGCGTAGGTAATAAGGATGTTGAAATGTCAAAAGTACTTTTGATTTGAATGATTGTGACACGTGACATTATTTTTGAATTTATTATAACTACCCTGACTACATCTATTGACATTTTAACTAATATTGTATAAATTATGATATACGTGACATTTGATTTTATTTTTAAAAAGTTTCTGATTACATTTGTTTACAAGTATTGTATAAGTTTGCTGACGTAGACATGAAATTGTACCTTGATTAAATTTGATATTTGTATGCCTTGACAAAGGTGGAAATTAGACTAGCATCAATATTCACAAATAAAGTTACTTATTCTATTTTTTTAGGACTTTAGATGTCAAAAGTATTAAAAAAAAAAAATATAAAAATATTGATACACAATGCTAGACGTAATATTAGAAAAGAGAAGGCATTATTTCAATATTTGACGCGTCATTCCAAACAATGCCACTCTAATATCGAGCCTTAGAAACAATTCAATATCTTTCTGATGGAGCAGTTTACGAAATTGAGAAATACGTCACTGTCACTCGGATATGTTTAGTGTCTAGTTTTTTACGGCCGTTCTATCCACCTTTATTCTTATCATATTTTTGATGATAATATATTGATTTATACAATTAACAAAGTATTACACTGAAAAAAAATACAATTTAACTTTCTATTACCTACCTGTAACTCAAAAGAGTGACTTCACAACTCAGGGTAAGACCAAGGCAAAAATAAAGATCCATAGAGATGCACCGTTTTTAAACCCCGACGAAAAAAGAGGGGTGTTATAAGTTTGACGTGTCTGTCTGCGTATCTGTGTACCTGTCTGTGGCATCGTAGCGCCTAAACGAATGGACCGATTTTTTCGTTTTTTTTTTGTTTGAAAGCTACGATGGTTCTTAGCTATAATTTATGAAGATCAGTTCAGACGTTTGATGACTATCAGCTCATTTTCTACACGATGATAGGGCTTTACTAACTTTTACAGATCCGATTGATTTCAAATTTGGTTTACTGATACTTCGGTGACATTCTTATGACATACTAACTTTGAGCTGATCCTATACCATCAAAAAGTCTGCGAAATGCTTAATTCTTTAGAAACTTACAGCAGATATAGCGTGTTTGAGCTCTTATGAATAGTCATAATGAGATGGTGTTAGATAGATGATTAATGACACCGGTGATTACTTAAAATTTTTAATTTTGTAATTAAGTCAAATCAATAAAACTGTAGGTAAACCTCGACAAATTTTTGGTATTACTAATGTAACCGAAGAAGTTCGATTAAATATTTTTTTCAGTGTACCATAACTTATAATAGAGAATATGCATATGCAACACTCATACCGAAAATCAAGACCCAAGAGCCCAAAGTGCGAGTAAGCATCATTAATCCTTCAATGCCCAGACGGCAACATAAGTTGTCATAACCATTAAAATTAAATTGTGTCTGGTTTATCGGGCTTCAAAGGGTAGAGCTTGTGTTAATGATACTGTTAGCAACACAAGTTTTTAAGTTTTAAAACATAAATTACTAAACAACTTTACTACCTGCTGGTCATGATCACGGGGAGCCGTTGGACGCAGGCTGCGCAGACCAAATCCACTTGGAAGTCGATGGGGGAGGCCTTACATGGGCTGATTAATGTGATGATGAAACAACCCGTGAAAAAAATATTCGTGCTAGGCCACAAAAAGCTTCCCGACTGTGACTCGAAACCTGGATCCCTAGCCGAGATGCCTGTAAAGATACCTGTAAGGATACTGATAATTCGGCCAGCCGGACATGAACTTATAAAAATAGTTAATCTCTCTCTACTATTAAAGGGCACATCGTCACAGATTAATAACAGCCCCCCAATTCTGCTATTGTATTTTGATCTGAAACGAATCGGAAACCCTTAAGTTACAACGTTTTTGTATTCTGCTAACACAACGCAATCGAAACGTAGCCGAAACGCATCAGTTTGGTATTCTACTAACAAACACGTAACGCGAACCGTTCGGTTCAATGATTGTTTTGTATTCTGCAAAATATTTGACACTTCTCGCAGCCGAAACGCATCGGTAGTTCTTTGGTTGAACTGTCAAAAGTTACCGTTTTACAACGGCAGTAATTGTATAACATTTAATTTCGCAAAATAGATTAAAAATTACTCTATAAGTTAGTTCGCGTGCCTAAAGGATTGCATGAAGTATAATTCGTATAAAAAACCTTGGGCGAGTCATCATAATTATCCTGAATGTATGATTTTTTCCGATATTTTTGGAAAATAAAATATTTTTACATTTACTTATATGTAATATAATTTCCATTTAATTTATTTTAAAACTACTTTAAGTATTTTTTAAACAAATATAACTACCAAAAACACTATAAAGGTATATACCGATTTTTTCAACTTTTGACAATTTCTGTCACTAACGTTTCAGTTAAACCAACCAAGAGCGTATCGTTAGCGTTCCGGCTTGTTAGTGGAATATCTATAGCTCCACCGCATACCGAGTCGCTGCCGATTCGTTTAGGAAAACAAATAGCAGAATCAACCCTCTAATTTTATTTTAAATAAATATGATTTACAAAGATTTCCAAAAACACGAAATACATACCGAATTTCACAACTTTTATATGTTTCTGTCACCAACGTTTCAGTTGTCAAATAGTTGAACCAACCGAGAGCGTTTCGTTAGCGTTCCGGTTTTATAAGCAATGTTAGTGGAATACCTTTTTTATCAATAGCGCAATAGTAACGATACCGAAACGCTGCCGATCCGTTTAGGTAAATAAATAGCAGAATTGAGGGGCAGTACATCGTGCTGCTACGAATCTTGACGAAAGCGCCGCCATGCTGGTTCACGTATACGAATCCTATCCAACTAAAAAAGGGAATATTATTAACCAATACCCCAATTAGTTCTTCATAATTTGATCCCCCCCCGCCCCTTTCCACCACCGGACGACCAGACGCGGCGAAGGCTTTCACCCTTACGTTGTGGATATACCTCCCATCCGCACGAAGCGCTTTGCTTCATCTTTCATTATGCGAACAGCTAAGGAGTGGAACTCGTTGCCAGGGTCTGTTTTCCCGGATCAATATAATCTGGATATCTTTAAGGCCAGAGTGAACAAGCATCTTCTAGGCGAGCGTGTACCATCTTAGGCCTCATCTTCGCTTCACATCAGGTGAGATTGTGGCCAAACGTTCGGCCTATCATCACATAAAAAAAAAAAATTGCTGTGCCCTAACAGGGGTCATGTGTAAAATAATTACTTATCTAAGATCTAAATTGTACAAAATGATTGCAATAAAATGTTTGAGTTAGAGTTTGATATAGACAGATGTGATGTCTCCGAAACAGTTGAAAACTGCAAATAGTGCTACCAATTACGGAAGTAACTCATTATTCATACGATCTGCAAACTCCTTTAATAGATTGATGGACCTTCCTGAGCTGAATACTTTCATATCGAAATTAATTAAACACTGGTTTCACTTACCTCCCAAATGAACTGCATCGTCTCTGTACTTTTATACTCTTTTAAAAATTGTAATAAGTGTAGAATCAAACAATTTTTTTAGATCCATGTGTGAAAACTGAAATAGTATACAGTTATTTTTGAGATAGCCAAAATAATGTTATACAATACTGTAAGTTTTTCAAATAAACTAAATGAAATAAATATCAAGATAAGATATTTAAAAACTGCTGCACTGGACTCGCTATCAATATGACATCACTAACATACCTTCGTTTTAGAGACGGTAGGTACAGTAGTAGTGTCAGAATCCCAGGAAGAATTGAGCATATTGTTCGATGTCATTGTTAGAACTTCCGGGCGGGTGGTTCTTATAATAAACATGGACAAGACATGGCTTTTGTCGACCTGTTCACACCAGCCCCCTTATTCTCAACTGTCGGAAAGAATTCGAATTTCGGAAACTCTATGCCTGTCACTTTTTATCGCGCTGCGTCAAAGCGAGACGGCATGTGACTTGTCGAATCGAATCCGTGATCCGACAGTTGAGAATAAGGGGGCCGGTCTTGCTTCGGTAGAGCCCAGGCTAACCCCACGAAGTTCAGTGGAGTTACCGAGAATTCCAATGGGTATTCGCGGTGCCAGTGGCTTAGTGGGTATAATCAGGCACTGGGCGACCCCTACACCACCCCCGTCGCTAAGCCAGCGGCTGGTAAATCCAAATTAGAGGAAGTACACTCGTATATGTACCTTTGGAGAAATTGAGCAATCTTTACGTTCTAAAACCCTCATCGCCTCGTGTCCAAAATCATCCAATGTGTGTTGCCAGTCATGACTAAGGCTGTGAAACGTGATCGCTCACCAGATACTCCCGAGTTTTGAGTTCAATGAGATAATTATGGAACGAGTGTTTCGCTAAAAGTACTAGAAATTAGGCATCCGTAGGAGAACTAAATTCACTGACTCCTGGGATTAGCAACTTTAAATTTCGATATATACTTAGTGGCCCTAATTCTGGAGAACACATGCTAAGTCTAAATTTAAGTTCAGGGCATTTCTTTCTCTCACTATGTATACGAAAAAATGGCTGTGATATGATTTGACATTTAATTTTCGACCTTATTGAACGTGATAAAATGCAGTGTTTAGAAGTCACCTCCGTACATGCCGTCTAAAATTGTCTATGATTCCTTTGAAATCTGTCTAAATATATTTGACAGCTCTAAACGAATTCTTGCTGTCTTTTTTCTATCACATATTGCGAGAAAGAGATATACTATACTTAAATTTAAACTTAGAGTGAGTCTTCAGAATCAGGCCCAGTATTAGTATAGCACGCAGAACAAACTTCATTGTTATTGATGGTGATACGTTCAAATCCAAAATTCTGTGCATGTTTCTATAAAATAAGTCTGGCGTAATGTCACGTAATGTGCTTTTGTACAACTTTCTAAAATGAGTTTATTTTTAACTACATAAACTACGAACTAACCCGACGCGCGACGCAGCGTAAACGTACTGTGACTTGGAACTTACGAAAGAGTGTGTTCAGAGTAAAGTTTCATAATTTACCGCCTGAAGTTTAGAGTTCGCTTCAGGGGAAACCTGAAACCTATTGTTGCATAGTCGTTTGCATCAACTGTACCGTACAATATAAAAAAATTCAGAGCAGCAAACGTGGAAGAGAACTTTTAATTGTAAAAAATGTTCGGTCGCATTGTGCCTTTATGAAGTAATAAACGTCAAGAGAGGTTTTTCTACGTTCAATTATTGCTTAAATATATCAATATCAATAACCGAGTGAACTGCCAGTCAACTTCAAACTTATGGTCGCTGCATGAGAGAAAATACACAGACATTTGAAATAAAACCACTTTTTTTCTTAAATTCTTTTTAACACTAGTGGCCTGCGCTGGGCGACTTCCTAGAGGAGCTGGGATGGCTGGAATAAGCTGGCCTTACCCTTTGATGCAAAACAGGTACAATCGACGTCGACTTGCGGAGACCACCGGCACGAAAAAGAAGAACAACAACAACACTAATGGCCACCCGCGGCTCCGCACACGTGGATGTCAGTTGCAATAACTGAATAATATAAAATTGAAAATTTTAGGTTACCCCCGGCGTCATTAATCATCTAACATCGTTCAGAATTCAAAATTAAGAAGATTTATTTGTAAACACATGTAAGGTACAGATAAATAGTCCCATAAATATATCACTATGTTTTAGCCTTAGACATACAAATTGTTTTTTTTAATTCAAGAGATCGCGCCAGCGGTACAGTTGTTTATGACGTGCAAATCGATACTATCAGTCATCTTGTTATCAAATATCCGAAATATATGCTATGCTTTATCACATTTACTTCAAAGACTTCCTTATTCCCAAAAGGCAACATTACAGACATGTTAATCTGAAACAAGAGCACAGCCCGCAAAAAATATATATTTTTTATTTAATTCGACAAGGGTAACAAACAATCGTATGGTCCGTCTGATGGAAAGCTGTTACCGTAGCCTATAGATAATCCTACAAACATCTTAGGCTTCGGTCACAACGTGTGAATAGTGCACAAGGTGCTACGAGCGTCTGTAGACTACGGTGATAACGCGTGACTAGTGCCCAAGGTGCTACGAGCGTTTATAGGCTACGCTGACAACGCATGGGTAGTGACCAAGGTGCTATGAGCGACTATAGGCTACGGTAAGAACGCGTGAGTAGTGCCCAAGGTGCTACGAGCGTCTATAGACTACGGTCACAACGCATAAGTAGTGTCCAAGGTGCTACGAGCGTCTATAGGCTACGGTGACAACGCGTGAGTAGTGCTCAAGGTGCTACGAGCGTCTATAGGCTACGGTGACAACGCGTGAGTAGTGCTCAAGGTGCTACGAGCGTCTATAAGCTACGGTCACAACGCGTGAGTAGTGCCCAAGGTGCTTCGAGCGTCTATAGGCTACGGTGACAACGCGTGAGTAGTGCCCGAGGTGCTACGAGCGTCTATAGGCTACGGACACTGACCATCAGGCGGGCCGTACGCCTCTTTGCCAACCTAGTCGCTTAAAAAGCAGGTTTTCGATTATTTATTCAAATTTCATAATACTACCATGATTGTATAAGTTCAGAGATGTTGATACGACTTAGATGTAGACCGTACCGTAAATAATGAAACAAATTACATGCACCCTCCGCCAGGCGAATATGAAAAGAATAAATCAAATATTTCATTTGAAACGCCTTTGATACCCTGACACGGGAAGGCAGCCTTTCTATTCAATATTTCAAAGCCCGAGACAGTGAATTAATTTCGCTGCAAACTACCTTCATTTTTTTTTACAAATCTAGGGAAAGAGCAATTCGAGAAGCGAATACGCTGAAATTTTAGAAAGAGTAACGTTAAAAAACTAAAATAAAATGTATGTAATAAAGAAACTACACTTTATTACACGCATTTTAATTTAGCTTTTTTTGATAAACAAATGTCAAATGACATATAGTATACTAAGCTAGATAAAAATGATAATATATAGTAATAAAAACACTAAGATTACCTAACATAGTCTATTTTAGGTAATTTTGCTGTTACAGAAGGTATAAAAACATATGTAGAGTCGACCAAAATGTTCATAGATCATACAAACATCTGCCCTTACCAGAATTCTAACCTGAGACCTCTGGCTTGGAAGATAGGGGTAATACAACAACGTATCAACTTATTTGTTAAAAAAATACGAGAAAGTAGCCATATTGTTTGATTTTATAATCAAAATAAATACATATTATTAAAAAGAAACAAACTTATAATAAAAACTCCACCTAAATCTTGTGAAAAAGGAAGTGCACCAATAAGGCTGGTCGCATTACCTTACTGAATGGTAGAAATTAAAGAGCTCAACAACTAACTGGCTTTCAAGTGGTCAGTCCGCAGTCTCCTTTTTAACCGACTTCAAAAACGAGGAGGTTCTCAATTCGGCCGATATGTTTTTTTTTCCTATGTATGTACACCGATTACGCCGAGATTAATGAAGCTGCCATTTGGTCCCATAAATTTTTTTTTCAAAATCTGTTCGTTACTTTAGTTTTTATGAATAAAAAAAACTGCAATTAGTAAGTCTTCTACATATTTTTTTTCTTTGTATGTACACCTATTACGCCGAGATTACTGATCCGATTTATGTGATTTTTTTTTGTTCGATGCGGAATAGCTGCAATTTGGTCCCATAAAATGTTTTTTAAAATCAGTTGGGAAGTTTGGTTTTAAATTTAAAAAAAACTGAAATTATTAAGTCGTCTACGTATGCGACATTGCGAATTTTTGCTTTTTTATAACTTTTTTGGAGTATCAACCTCATTCCACTATATCAATGCTCATTATTTCTGTATTTATTAATTATGTATTTGTCTATAGGTAGACATCTTTATAATATTTATCTGCATTTTATGTATATCTGTATCGACATGCTATTGTATATTTAGAATTTTTAAATATTTATTTTTACTCACTTTAAGGTTGATTGGTAGGTAATGCTTAGTGGCATTAAGAAAAGTATTTTTATTGTGCAATTAAAGTTTTTCTTTTTTATATAGCATAGCAAATGACTCAACACCACCTGATATCAAGCGGTAAGAAGAGTCCATATGCGGAGACAGCTAGTGCAGCTTGAAACACAATGTTCTAGCTGCCTCCACCTTGCCGGCCCATAAGGTGCCTTTAAAAAATAAATAATGGCAAGGCTTATTCTCTGAGCGAAATAAATACCAGCCTCATGGTCGTTATTGTTAGTTTTAGTTATTATTATTATTATGTATTCATTATATTCATCACCAGCCTATATACGTCTGCTGGGCACAGGCCCGCCTACATGGGAGAAACAAATGAGGAGCTTGGGCCATAACACCACCACGCGGGCCCAATGCGGGATTGGTGTTTATCTTCACGCTTTCGAAAAACATCTCTGTCATAATTCAGGGTACCTTAATTAAGATCTAAATCAAACTGTGTACCTAATAATTGACGCAGAAACATGAAATACTTAACAACTGCTCGTTTTTTTTTTACTGGCTTGCCTAACCTGACTTTTATTATCTGGCATCCGTACCGGTACAGGACATAAAATGGACAGACAGACACGGACCGATTATAAAAGTTTATGGTCGTTTTGGCCAATCACAGGGACATGTGCCGCTGGGTAAATTTAGAAGTGATTCGATGTCATATAGAATTTTATTGAGGGTATTACAGTAAAAGGTTGGCTGTATTGAAAGTCATAGAGTACTGTACGTACGCCGTTCAAGTTATTTGCTTATTGAGAAAGTTATTTTAATTTTACAACTGCTGATGTATTTCGCTTGACTAGTCCCGAGCTTGTTTCCGAAAACCAAACCAACTAATAAGTAGATGCCATAGATATTTTTTCACTTTTTAATTTTCATCGAATGAACTGTAGACCAATGCACGTTTGACTAACGCATCGTTTGAGTATCCTGCAGTTAACCGCATGAATATTATACCGTAAAACCATTGACATTTTGTACAATTTCCCACTCCACTTACTCGGCGGGTTCGATCCTCGCCTCAGGAGTACACGAGATCAGAGCTGTCCGCGGAAGCTCGACACGGTCGTGGTAGGTTAAAAAGACTTTGTGGTATTTTTTTTTTCTTTTTTTACACTACTCCCGCTCTATACGTAGTACCTACGTACGGCCAAATTGATAATACCAATCTACTAATAACTTGCATCAGAACCTGAAGAGCCATTACCTATCTATGTATCTATGGTTTTACGGTCTAATATTCATTCGGTGAACTGCAGGAAACTCAAACGATTGTTCAAACGTGCATTGGTCTACAGTTCATTCGATGAGAATTATAAAAATAACAAAAATCTATGGGAGATCCCATAGATTTTTGTCACTTTTATAATTCTCGTCGAGTCTCTTCTCATTCTCATTAGTTAGTAAGATGGTTTTAGGAAACATGTTCGGGACTCTCGCTTGACTATAATAACTGAGGTTTGAGAGTTACGCACGAGAGCTCCACGCACGCTAGTTCCAAAAAATTGTTACTTAGATCTTTGCCGCCACACGTTCCATCAGACACAATTTATTATAAATATGACTATTTAAAATCAATTGTGTCTGACATGTGTGACTCTTCGGACTCCCGCTCTTACTGTCGGATAACCTATTAGCAAAAATTTCAAACAAAAATTACAACCGACTTCAAAAAACTGAAAAAGTTAAAATAATTAAATTTAAGTAGGTACTCATCCCCTAGAAACATATACATATTTTGGAGTCGGTGCTTCACTTTCTATTGTTTTTGGAAACAACTTAGCACCAACTCCAAAAAATATGTTTCTAGGGGATGAGTACCTACTTAAATTTAATTATTTTAACCTTTTCAGTTTTTTGAAGTCAGTTTAAATTTATGTTTAATTTTTTTTTTCAATTTTTAGTGATAACTTTCTAAGGTCGAAGCTAGATGGGTGACCGTCAACTTATATTGTTTCCTACTATCGTATTGTTTCACTAAAAAGTCACAGGAAAGCAAAAATCCACCAATTTTGCATACGTAGACGACTTGATGGTTTCAGTTTTTTTTATTCCGCATCGAACGAAAAAAGAATCACGTAAATCGGATCAGTAGTCTCGGCGTAATCGGTGTACATAAATAGAAAAAAAAAACATACCGGCCGAATTGAGAACCACCTCGTTTTTGAAGTCGGCTAAAATGGTTAGACGTAAGAATCTTAGCCCATTTCATATTTGTATATAGTCTTGCTTGCTGAATTTACCAAAATACTTTGCTATCAATAACAACAAAAACTCTCCATGTCAATCTTGTCATACAGTCGACAGCACATCAAATGTAACAGTTTGTCTTTGGGACCGCCCTTACTACGTTTGTAATAAAGACGGTAATAATAATAAATTTCGTAGTGCAACTGTTACCTACACTTGATGTGCTGTCATCTGTACATAATTTTCGGCATCTCAATTTTGTTTGAAAGGGTATTTTACTTTTAAACGTTTGAATTTTAAACGTTGTGTTAAAGTATAATAAAATTATAACAGAATATAACTTTGGCAAGATTTCATACCTGACAGTTAAACAAACTTTTTAAAAAGGTTTAAAAAAGTAAAAGAAAAATAGAACCAATTCAGTAAATTAAGGTCAAAATACTTATGATATTTGATTTAGCATACCTACACAGTTTGCGAACAGAATAATAATGTTAATGTTTATTAATATAATATCTCAATCAAATTAAATTATGAAATAACATTTTGTTGCTTATTTCTCCAAGAGTCACAGCAAAATTATTAAGATTACCATTTGAAATTAAACTTTTGCTTGAAGATGTTCAAGCTTTATAATCTTAGCGAACAGATGTTTAATACTGTTTTGTGCAAAAGACTGTCGCACATCGCTGTATCTATACTATACACGAGTTCTATCTACCTATTGATGTTTTAGATGTAGTCCGAGAACTTTTCACAACGCATTTTTCATCAATGATCATTTTGCTGACAAACCCAAAGTCTTTTCTAAGATATCAGACGAAAGGTCCGATTGGTCATAAAAAATAACAATAAATCTTTTTTAATAGCACGAAGGTGGCCATCAAGCATCAAGCATACGAATAGTATGCGGTTACCGTAGCCTATTGACGCTTGCAACACCAGGGGTATAACTTGCGCGTTGCCAACCCTGTAAAAACCTTTTCACGCATTTTTCGAAGAACCCAATGCTGTACCCGTTCGAGAAAACCTCCGCAGAGAGCTCATTTTACAAACTGAGCGTACGTGTTAGAAAATTTTTGTTAAGCCGTACAGTACGCGACCACTTTATTTCCAATTTATGTAGATAAACTACCTGCCGGTGGCGAGCGGTGCGATGATAGAAAGAGGCTGTGGGCATCATGTCTAATAATAACCATTTCTTCCATTCAATTATTTCAAGTGTTTTTTTAGAAGAGACTTTGGATTTATCAGCGAAGTGAACAGCCATCGTATTATTACTTGCATTATTGTAATAATTTGCTTTGAAGTGCAATGAAATTACCAAGAATTTTACAATTTCGTTTTTCTTTCTGTTTCAGGTATTTATCAGCTTACAAGATGGTATGAGTAAAAAACCCTTTTTTGTTAGCTATGAAGTAAGCCAAAAAGATAGAAGACGGTCTCCTAATCCCTCGTTAGATCTTTAGGTAACAATCAGAACAAATGGTTCTAGGTCAAAACACAGATTAAATAAAAGGCTAAATTATGTTTTACAAAAAACCGCGCAGTTTCTCTTTTACTGGATTCTCAGACTAAGTCTTTGCGAGTAAATATTATAATTTATTGGAGCGTAATTGGTGGGGGTCCATGGTTACAACAGATCTATCCATTCATTTTGAATTGGTAATAACTCCCGCCTGTTTACAATACAAAATTTTAGCTAAGCAAATCTCAAAAATGGGAACTGTTGGCAACACCAAGCAATTATTTTGTATATTATTTTACATGGCAACGTTCTCTTCCTCTTCTGCCCGATGTACGTATAGGTTCGGCTAACGTTATGTTGTGAGTTTTTAAGTGACAATATCTTAATCAACGAGAAACCTGCGGTTTTTATCAATGTCCTACCAGGAAGGGACCCCTGACCGAGTAAGTCGCCTATACCATAGTAAGAGGTATAGATCACTCATTTTCATCTTTGTCGAAAGGAAAGGAAAAAATAAAAATAAAAAATAAATAGTTTGGTAAATACCCCACTCCAACATACTCACCCTATGATTCGCAACTGTTTGGGAAGTCGATTATTTTACTTTAGACATAAGTTGTCTCTCGTCACTACAAGTTTAATCTCTTCTCAGTCCTATTAAGCATTTAATTATTTAAGCAATAGTAAATCATCAAAATAGTCTTTTCTACTTCAAAGTCCAAGAATAACGAAAAAATAGGCGAGATACCGCAAGCAGTTTCTCTGAGCGAGCAAACGAAGATTTATTGTTGGAAATTGTTTCCCGCGCAACTATTGTGACATTTAATATTTCCGGAAAAATATGGCGGCTTCGTATTAGCTAGTGAGGCTACTATTACTGCGGGCTTCGGTATTTAAAAAAGGTAGGGCATAGTATTTTATTCAACTTCAGTAAATAAATAAATACTAAAATAATACCACTTTGTATTATTGCTGTTCCTATTCTTGCCACAGGAAAATAAAGTCCATCGTCAAAGTCCTATGAGGGAGCGTTATGTTGGGAGAGACTGGTCTTTTTCGGCGGAAGGAATTTGCCGGCGCGCTAGCCCCATGAGCCGGATGATGGCCCATAGAAATGGTGGAGGCGTTACTGGGTGTTCCAGGTAAGTACTATATGCGCTCAGATATGCGCCAAAGCGTGCCCAGTTGGGCAAATTGTGTGCAGGCAAATGGCAAAAGGGTGACTGCTAGCCTTACGGCCTGGCCACGACCGCACGCGCGTCCTGCGTCTCGCGTCTCGGCAACCACTGCGCGCTGTCTCGATGTCGGCCGCGCAGCGCGTCGTCGTGACCGCGCAGTGGTTGCCGAGACGCCGCCGCCGCCCGTTCCCTTGGCACGAGCCTGTACCCCGTTGAAGTAGGAACTCGGGCGTTGTTTTAGTGGGTAGTCTTTCTCTCTGTCATCTTTGACCGAGGAGTTACACATAACTCTTCATTGTTCTTTTGCCCACAATGCGGGGTAGACATAAATGTCTTTTTTCCCCTAAAAGAAAGACAAAGACTGGTCTCATGTCTTGTTGACAGAACGCTTCCTCTCGCTTCCTTCCCTACACACACACACAAACACACTCACACATTCATACACGCGCTACCTGAGATGAAAATTTAAGTTTTTTATTTGTTTTTATTTTATATAAATTGAATTTCAAACTTTTATCTTTGGAACACATGTTCGCTCGTTTCTGTTGTGAGCATTATAGGTATCTACTTATGTATTAGGTTGGGGAAAAAGTCTTTTCGCATTATAATATTTATGAACTTGTAATAAAATCTCACTGGCTGTACTATTTGTATCTGGCTGGTTTTGGTATCATTAAAAGTTTAGATTTTAAAAAAGATAATTCCAAATTCAAATTAGGAAAATGTGTGTTTTTCAATTGTTTTTCGTACTGTCAAGATGAGTGAATCTAATGAAGAAATTCGATACATTTTAAAATTTTACTACAAAAAAGGTAAAAATGCAACGCAAGCCGCGAAAAAAATTTGCGATGTTTATGGACCTAGTGCAGTGCCTGTGAGAGTAGCACAAATTAGGTTTAAGCGTTTTCAATCCGGAAATTTTGATGTCAAAGATGCACGTCGCTCTGGTCGCCCTATTACGGATAAAATTGATGCCATTTTTGAAAAACTGGAGCAAGATCGGCATATCAGTAGTTACGATGTAGCTGAAGAACTGGGAATTGACCACAAAACAGTTTTGGCGCATTTAAAAAGAAATGGGTACACAAAAAAGCTCGATATTTGGGTACCCCACGAGCTCACTGAAAGAAACCTAATAAACCGTGTACTCATTTGTGATTCTTTGAACCATTTTTGAAGAAGCTGATAACTGGTGATGAAAAGTGGATCACTTACGACAAGAACGTGCGAAAAAGGTCGTGGTCAAAGGCCGGTCAGGCTTCACAGACTGTGGCGAAACCCGGGTTAACTCGTAACAAGGTGATGCTGTGTGTGTGGTGGGATTGGAAGGGCATTATTCATTATGAGCTGTTACCGCCAGGCAGGACCATCGATTATGAACTCTACTGCGAACAACTGTTGAGATTAAAGCAAGAAGTTGAGAGAAAGCGGCCGGAATTAATCAACAGAAGGGGTGTGGTTTTTCATCATGATAACGCTAGACCTCACACATCTTTAGCCACTCAGCAGCAGCAAATTAAGAGAGTTTGGCTGGGAGGTGTTAATGCATCCGCCGTTTAGTCCTGACCTTGCACCTTCAGATTTCCACCTCTTTCGCTCTCTTCAGAATTCTCTAGGCAGTGTCAGGTTAACATCACGAGAGGACTGCCAAAACCACTTAGCGCGGTATTTTGATTAGAAACCCCAAAATTTCTATAGCAATGGGATGATGTCCCTACCTACAAGATGGCAAAAAGTTATCGAACAAAATGGTACCTTCATACTTTAGTTAAATGTAAATAAACTATATTAAAAAATGTTTTGAATTTTATTAAAAAATGCGAAGAAACTTTTTCCCCAACCTATTATGTTGAGTTATAGAAGAGTGGTGCTTCCTGATACTAGCATTACCATGCTTAAAAGGAGGCTCCAGCCACAGTCCTAATTATGTTACCTAATTAAAAAATAAACATTATTATTATTATTGTTATTATTATTACACATTTCTTATGGACTCTGTATAATACGTCGCAGGCACCCAATTAAATATCTAGGCCGATAGTTAATTGAACTAGACTCACTGAACGTTTAACAACTTGGCTATTGAAATACAGCTCAATTGGTCGCCTAGGCCGGTCTACGCTATTTTAGCGCTAGCTTCTGCTGCCTCTAACTTAAGCTGCGTCTTTCGAGCTACAGAGGACGTACTCGACTTTACCGATGGTGCTGAAGATTTCTTGATATTTGTGATATTACTTTTTACACCACGCGGTTGTTCGGACAGTAATGGCGGTAAGTGTACTTCTCAGTATTTTCATTTTCGATCATTTTCGACTCATCATGATTGGGCTCGAAGACTAAATTAGAGCCCTAAAGACCTAGAGTTTTGGTGTGATTATAGTTTAAGGTTATTTTTTAAAACCAAAACGATTTCGGTTATAAGTGGTAATAGAAAACCTACACACAAGCAGTCACAAAAAGGTCTTCCATTTAAATGACCTGCCTAGGCGTTCAACTGAATGGTTCATTTACCAGATGTCTGAAATTACATTTACTAGGTGGTAGGCACGAATGTAGGATCGTGTAAGTAGCACCGCCTTTCTCGTTTCAGCGGTGAAACAGTTCACTGTATTTCTGATTAAAGGGAAACGTTGCCAGTGTAATAACTAGGCATGGAAGACTTTTCATGACAACGCACCTGCAATATCAAGTGATGTTTTCTTGTTATTGCAGGTGTCTATAGGCGGCGGTAACCGCTTACCATCAGGTAGGCCGTCGGCTTATTTGTCAACTAGTTATATTTAAAAAAATGACGTTCAGCCATCTGGTTTAAATGACTTGGTTAGTTGTTCTTCAGCAGTTGCATTGGATGCCCGCTTTAATCAACCGGCTAAGCGTCCAATTAAGTGGCTAATTTAATTAGTCGGCTGCGACATATACATTTCCAAAACGGGAATCGGAAATGTGTTGGATTTGGCATAAGGTACGACTATGGGTGCAAAATGATTGATCTAGCGTTATCGAGACTTAGGTTACGGGAAGCAACGCGACGAGCAGTAACGGGCGTCCGCCATAGCAGCGGCAGGTGAAAATGTCCCCGATGTTAGATCTTCTTCTCATTCTTCTTCTTCATCGTGCGGGCGGTTTCCGCAAATGACCTCGGTTGCGCCTGTTTTGCGTCAGAGGATGATGAGCTGGGTTACTCGAGCCATCCCAACTTCTCCAGAAAGTCTCCCAGCGGCTTAACGTTGCCGAGCAGCACCTGGAGGCTACCCGGATTGCCCGGTAGTTAGCCAGTTCTCTGCATTCCAGCAGCATATGAGCTGTTGTTTCTTCTGCCTCCGTGTATGCTCTGCATAGAGGACTGTCCGTGGTACCTAAGTTAAAGAGGTGTCTGTTTAAATTGCTATGTCCAGTCTACATGGCCGTAATAAGGCGCAGGCGTAATCTGGGGCCCAAATCTGCTAATTTACAACTATCGCAATATAATAACAATAGTGTGTCAATGGTAAAATTTTTGTAATTTCGTATTCTGTTAATCAATAACGTTCCAATGGCTTACCACTGAATTACTACTCCACCGTTATTGAATCAGTTGGTATTCTACTATAAGTTAGTGGCCGATGTCTTGTCAGTGGCTTCATAATAACGTATTCTACTAATTATTTAAACATTTTGACATTTCTATCAATAACGTCGTGATAGCATTTTTATCATTCAACTACTATTGATACGCCATTGTGCAGAGACACCACCTTTGGTACATTTGCTTACATGAAAATTAATTATACGGATTTCGATCTTTGTTTCGATGATTGAAAATTGCTTCGGAGTACTTTTTGTGCAGTGATCGTGGTGTTATTTTTAATTGACTTCAAAAAGGAGGAGGTTCTATGCTCCACTATATGTAGGCATTTTTTTTGGATGTATGTTCACCGACTTCTCCGTCAATAGTGAACCGGTTTTTGAAATTCTTTTTTATTTGATAGAGTATACTTCTGACGTGGTCCCGTTGTCACCAAGTCAGGATCGGATGATGGGATACCAGGGAAATCGAGGGCAATCCACCAATTTTATGGGCACGTATGAAATTTTTTACTTTTTCCAAAGCTGTTCAAGTATTTGGTACTGTCAGTTACTGTCTTATGTTGATGAGCTGCTGACGGAAGGTACAACTCCTTAACGGTTAGGAGTAGGAAGATAATTGTTTAAATAACAGTTCGCTGTGTTTCGGATTGAAGGGAAAGGTAGCCAGTGTAATTTCTGGGCATGGACGGCATTTCATCTTAGGCCCCAGGATGACAACGCACCTGCAATATCAAGTGATTTTTCCTTGTTATTGCAGGTGTCTATAGGCGGCGGTAACCGCTTACCATCAGGTGGGCCGTCAACTTGTTTGTCATCTATAGTATAAAAAAAAAAAAAAAAAAAAAAAAATATTGAAAGGAAAATAGTTAAATTTAATTACTATTAGTTATCTCCTAACAATGTATTTTTTGAAGTTGGTGCTAAGCTGTTACCAGACACAATAGAAAGTGAAGCACCAACTCCAAAAAATACATTTTTAGCAGATAAGTACCTACCTAGGTAAGTACCTACTTTTTTTTTTCCTTATTAGTGTTTTGAAGTCGGTTTTATTTTTGTTATGCGTATGCTTATGCTTCTGCATCAATAGTTTTTGATGCAGAAGCATCCGCATTGACGAGCAGTTAAGAGAAATCTCAGTGCGGGAACAGTATCCTAAAGCCAGCTGTAATAAAATCCATCAGTGAAGAATAAATGATCTGTACAAACCGACGATGACATACTAAAAAAATATTTTGTATGCTAGGAGCGAGAGATCTTAAAATACTGTAAACGTCCCAATACTCGTCGGAAATTGAACTTGACTGACTTTGACGACTTGTCACACAAACATCATTGCTCTTACGAAGTTGTAGTTACACCATGAGGTACAGAATTTATTCCTCTATTAGACATAATGATTCGTTTTATAAAGAAGAATAAGGAAAAAATCAAATAAATAATAAATTGAAGAAACACCCATTTGTACCAGTATTCGACAGATATGTCCTAATTATCGGCAAATGGTACCAAAACTCGACACATTTTAAGCATAATGTAATTTGAACCGTTTTTATGTATATTTAAGGTTCATAATGATTTTATTTCGTAATTGAATATCCTTAGACGTTGTTTTCACGGTGTTTGTAGTCGCTGTGTTTCGAATTAAAGGGAAAGTTAGAAGTATAATTACTGGGCATCAAAGGCATTTCATTTTAGGCCACAGCATGTCGGGGGTGGGCTAGTGAAATTGCTTCGGCAGAGCCTAGGCTACCCACGCGAAGGGCAGTGGACTTACTGCAGTGCTTGAGTGTGTTTAGCATCATCAGCGCTGAGCGACCTCAACACATGGAACAGGCGAAGTCTGTTATTAGATTTCTCCCCGAAAAAAAGGAGTAAGCATGACAACGTACCAATACCAGGTGATTTTTCCCTTGTTATTACAAGTGTCTATAAACGACGGTGGCAAGTTGTATATAAAAAACACACATTGGTATAGATGCAGTAAAGTCTACCATAACTGAGTTAGATAAACTGCTCCTAAAACTGGAGAGCAGGAAGTACTGGACCAATGGAGGACTGGTGGACTGGAGAAGGCAGCAGAAATCTGCAGAGTGGGAATTTCGTCGTACTTGTTATGACTAATGGAGCCAAAACGAGGACCTTCATGTCGCTTAGCAAATCTCTCTATTGCTTGCTGAGCGACATGAAGTTCCACGTTATCAATTCAATGGTGGAAATATTGCTATTCGCCTAAAGATCTAAGCAGTTGACATTGGATAGATGACGGTTACACTCTCGTACAAATGATGATCGGTAAAGTAAGTAGGTCTCGAATGGAGACCACGTTTCAGCAAACGTAGTGTAAAGTATCCCCTGCCAGGTGAACAGAAGGCCGCATCCAGTCATGGACAATAGCGGCAGGTGTGCCCTAGGGCCCACGTAGTAGGCCCATTACTAAGCTACATACGTCTGGGTTCTATGCGGCGCGCTTTTGCCGCAGATGGATGTCGTCTACTTAGCGGATGACACGCTGGTCGTAACAAGGGCACGTGAATGGGAGAAGCGGTTCACCATGCGTTGGTCGGCACGACCGTAGGCGTCCAGCGCATCGTTGTGCCGTCGATTTTACCTCGGGGTGGTAAAGTGTATGGTACTGTATGGAACTTCGATGTGGGCAGAGTGCCTCTCCCTCCGCGCACGGGCCCTCTTGCGGCAGCCGCAGAGGGTCATCGCGATCCGTGCTATGTGGACTTACCTCAAAGTTAGTCGATGCCCAGATTGATGCCCGGGTGCTGGCCAGAGTGCATCAACACCGCAAACACGGTAGCAGCAAGAGAGCGGGGGGAGCTATCTGACCTCGATGAAGCGAGGTAGATCCGCACCCTGGTGTAGAGGGAGGCTCTGTGCTAATGGGACGAGGCTCGTGTCACTCCAACAACCAGCTACCGGATGATTGATTCGCCCGATATTGGAGGGGTAGGTTGGGCGCCGGTTGGGCAGCCTCACTGACAGCATTATACAGTTACTGACGAGAAATGGTTGCTTTGGTCACTAACTGTACCGTATCGCCCGTCAGAAGGAAACGCCGCATTGTCATCACTGCGACTCCCCCGAACGATACGGCCGAGCACAATCTTGTGAAGTGTCCGGCTTGATGACACGAGCGCCGCCAACTTCGTGCGGCCCTCGGTCGCGGTCTTTCCTCGCTGCCAACCATGGTAAGGGCCATGCCACATTCTGCGAGACTGTGCACGCATAACACAAGCTGCCACGGTTTGAATTATCCTAGTGACTCTGGGTCTCCAACGGTGCGAAACCTTAGCCGTAGGCAAGTTGCCTGGGGGCGGGCTGGTGAAATTGCTTTAGTAGAATCTAGGCTACCCCCGCGAAGCGCAATGGAGTAACCGGGGAGTTTTAGTGGGTAGATGTTCCCAGTGTCATTAGCGCTGGGCCTAGCCAGCGGCGGATAAGTCTGTATTCAGATTACTCCCCGAAAAAAAAGGATAAAGATTAAGGCAACCCACGGGCTGGCAATGGTGGAGGCGCCTAGAATTGAATGTTTATGCTCCACTAGCTGTCTCAGCATATGGACTCTTCTATCGATTTTTATTAGGTGGTTTTGAATCATTTGATATGCCGAAGAAAGGTTTGTGCCCTGAAGAGAGGGAAGGGGACATTTTGGCTACAAACAAGCACTCCTGTGTTTTTTAACTCAACAAGAATAATAGATCCCCATTCAAGTATAAGGTTCAACACCCTGTTGAGCTGAATGCTAAGTTTCATTCTTCTCCTCTCGGTTTTAACGCAACTGACTCCTGGGCGGTCATAATATTTCTCATGCACTGTACTGTTATTCGCATGGCAATGAATGTTTCCTAAAAGAAGCATAATATGTGATTGTTATGCAAAACTTAGGGTGAGGGGAATAGGAAGGAGACCAGCGGTACATTGATAAGCGTTTACTGATAAGAATTATCTGCGAGAACATGGATTCAACGCCCATGCAGGAAGCCAGCGATGCAGTTGCATAGCTGAGTGTAAAGATGCTTGTACCTTACCCGATCAAAGGCTTTGGCAATGTCAAGGATAACAGCCACTGGCTGACTACGTTTGTTAATAGCTGCACTCCAGAGCCGCATTAAATACGCTAGAAGATCACCCATTGTCTGTTTTATCCAAAAGAAACCCGTATTACAGATCATTAATTGACAAACTTTTTTCTAGGTATTTAAGATTCATTCCTTGATCTTGCAAAAAATTTAGTTGTCAGCTGTTAGAAGAGCAAAAGAAAGACGGTATAGCTGTGTTAAAATGGGAGAACTGCTAGCAAGGGCAGTTCAGACCACTGCACATTTTTTGAGAACTATCGCTGCGATGCCATCAGGTCCACTAGCTTTTCAAACGTCAATTGACATATTTTTTGGCAGTGGTATAGAGGTGGTGGCTATGAATTTCAGTCATAGATTTGAGAGTGAGCTGAGTGAGCAGCAAAGAATTTTATCAAAAGATCCGCTTTATCTTGTGGCTTATGAGCTAGCGTTTAGTCAGAACATCTTAACAGGGGCAGCGAGAGTTGGTAGAAGTTGAACTGCATGGCTTTGGATAAACGACAGTAGCTACTGCTTTCCGTGAATTCTGTGGGATTCAATGCGTAAGTAATTATTGCTCAACTCGTGAAATACGCTGTGCAAGCACTCTGATGAAGGCCATTTTTGCAGGACTTGAAAGCATTGTTTACACTGAGTCAATATCTGAATCCCGACAAGCTCGGCCTCTGATCCAAGCATGGAATGTCGATTATTTTGCCTCAACATCTAAGAGACACTCGCGAATAAACCAGTTACGCCTACCTTTCCTGAGGAGATCGGTTGCGGGATGTGTAGTATCTCATTTCTAATAAGGCGACGCCCATGACACCTCGTCGGTTATTAAGCTGTGGTCCGATGTTTCCAATGCAGCTCAGACTTCTATCCGATATACAGCCAGGCAAGTTCTCAGCAGATGGTCCCGCGCTTACGACAATATCTGGCATCCTGGTGGGCTGGTTAACCAGTTGAGTTAGGTGACGCGTGATAGCGAAAGATTGGGCTGCTCTACCAGCATGGTCTGTTTTAGAGAAACTTAACCACAACTCGTAGTGAGCACTGAAGTCCCCCAAAAATACCAATTCCGCGGTTGATAACTGCTCCTGCGTGACATTTGCCTTCTGACTAAAATGTTCAAATAGTCGATTTGTCTTCATGTCACCGTCGTGGGATCTGGTCCACGTGCACCCCAAGTCACGCGGTCTCAAACCTGCACGACGGACCACTCCAAGATATTGCGTCATATGGTGGAGAGAGAGCTCCACGAGCTGTTTAGGTTAAATTGGGCCCCTATAGTGTGCTTTCAGCGGACAGCGGAGCAGCTGTTTCTTGGGGTCTTCCTGCAGGCGAGTCAATGCATTCCACCTGGCACTGTCAGACGGAAGGCATCACTGACCGCATGCATTGCGGCAAGGTCTCTTCAAGCTTTGGTTTTACCCTATGCGTATGGTGGTCACCAACAAGATGGTGTTCAGACCCTACCACTACCAGTGAAGCAGTTGATAGCTTAGTCGCCCCTTGCGAGAGCCACGGGAATAAACGGGGCTTGGAATTAAAGAGTATATGTGTACTCATATATGTAAATAAATATACCTAGTCTTACGCGCGTCTACACACGCGACATGGTTCTAGGTGCTATCTTCATCTCCCGAAATAAAATCGTTTGATTTCGGACAGGATTTCTTCGAATTCTTTCCCTTACTGCTTTGACCACCTTTTTCGCACGAACACTACGTGGACGGCCAGATCTTTTTCTTTCACAAATAGAGGAGGTCTCATTGTACCTATTAATAGCCCAATACACAAACATTTTACTAATACCAAGCGTATGGAGAGTTTTAAAAATTGCATATGGCTCCATACCTACTTTGTGTAATGCAATCACAGCGATTCGGTTCTCTTTATCACCCCACTCCATTTTAATATCGCAAAATATTGTACAATGTGTTGGCGCCAAAATGAGAAAACTCAATGAACAATCATATAAAAAATGACAGATTCCAAATTCAAACGTAATATTTATTTATTTTTAATTGTAACAGTATTTATGGCCAGACTTAAAATATACCGCCAAGGAATCATATTTCACTCTAGGAATTTGCACGAGATACTATCTTACGACCTTAGCTTTATGAAGATAAAGGCGAAATTTAACGAAATGGCGGTAATTGGTGCAGGTTTCCACGCTAGGCCCAGTAACCGTCAATTATTGACGAGGATTGGGTCACTGAGGGATTTTTAGGTACCAATAAATGTCACACAGGTAAATACCACAAAATAAATAAAAAATATTAATTGAAAGGTTAAAATTCATTAGATACTTCACTTGACTACATTAAGAAATAATCACTATCATCGAACTGTCGATAGATTCTGCAAGATTTAGAATCTAATGTACTATACTAGAGTTCACTTTCAGTACCTAAACTAGCAAAAAACATCAAAATTTGGGAGTGTTATACTTTGATGCATTTTTTTTCCGTCGCCATTGCTTTTTTAATTAACTGTTGTGGTTCTGATTTTCTAGTATATAACAAAGATTATGATGCCATAGAAAGTTCTTACATTGCGACGGGAGAAAAAGAAATATTCGTTATTTTTTATAAACTGACGGGTACCGGGACACTGTCGACATTACCAGCGTTTACCTTATAAACTTTTAAGTAATTCAGTTTTCGCAAATAGAATTCCAGTTTACCCTATTTATCAAGCATTCATAACGCTAAATTGTTAATTAAGTACATTTTTGGCTTAGGAAAATGGTTAAAAATTAACTTAATATGTATTTGTTACAATTATAGATTGTAAAAAGTAGGTTTGAACAGTGTCTAAACACGATGCATAGAAATGCCTTCACTGTTCCGTTATTTCAATAAGTATATTAAAGTGTATACTTCCTACGTATGTAGGTATTTAGATGTTTCATATTGAAAATACCTTTCCAAAACTCCAAATAAGAAACCAAAACTTTCACAATTTCATTCCTAACAGGTTCAGACAGACAGTTCTTACAAAATTTTAAGCTTTTTAACATTTCATGTATGTATAGGAGATTTGGTAAATGGGTGCCTCGAACGCATTTTTCATCGGTAGGATTTTTTCCAGTGTCGTGAACGCGGCTCTATGCGTTCTCGTTGCTACGCAACGGGTGCTGTTATCTTGTTTTGTCATGAATTAATTATTATTTTATTTATGTTCAATGTAAATTTACTAATTTTTGTTTAATAAATCGCTTATTTAAACACTAAGCCTCTTTCTGCCGTCAACAAGTAATAATACTTGATTATGTAGCAATGAATTTAATGTATAATTCGATTATTTTCGTTCATGAAAACAAATAAAGATTCATAGATGAAAATAGTAGGTTTTGACAGGCAACATTGATAACAGTACTATTGAGACGCCATTGCAAAGCAATAGCTATCCCATAGCTATAGCGACGAGACACTGTTGTTATTTTATTAGGACTGTCAAATTTTTTGTAGAATACCTATTTTGACAGGTGTCTCAATAGAATAACAGTAGAATAACAATGGGATAGCGATTTGTTTAAAATAAGAGAATTAGGGCCCTGCTAAGCTGAATGAGAGTCTTGGAGAGGCGAGGGTCAACTTGTAGCACTGCAAGTTTTACCTATCTGCAATCCTCCAGACTGTTACAGTGGTTCATGTGAAGGCTGTGTGTAGACTTTTTATAACCATCTAGAAAAATAGCAGGCTCGTTGAGTATTAAAGTAACTAATTTTATACCCATCGAGAAAAATAGTAGGCCGTTGAGTATGATAGTTACTAATTTTACACACTCATTTAGTAAGCGGCTTTACATACTAAATAACCTATAGCAAATCATTATCTACATTAGCTCGTAATTTTATACAACTAGATGACAAGCAACCGGACATCTCACCTGGTAGTAAGTAGCACATTTCAAGTACATTTAGGTACATTATCTAGGAATCGTACGAAGTAGACGCAATCCCAGGTTTCATACATTTCTAAACATAAATATTCAAGAGAGAAATTGTTCAAGAGTCATGCATGGATGTTTATAAGTTTATTTTGTATATTTCTAATATTTTTATAAATATTATTATAAGTTTTTCGTTGTTAGATAACGGTATCTAGTATCCATTACTCACGCACTTAAATGACGCTTACTTCGGGCTAGATAATAGGTGTGAGTGTATGAATAATATTTTTATTATTATTAATTATAATATTATCCTATAATGTTATCTTGAAGATCAAAACGTCTGAAGCAAAAACTTTCAATCAACGCACGACGCACATCGCGGACTTCTGTTTTGTTTGGCTTTTACACGCTATTGATGTTGGAAGCCGTCTGACATACGTTGGCGTAGTGAGGAAACTCATTCAATAAATATCTAATTTTATCTTCAAGATAACATAAACGGTAATTTACGTAAAGAAATACAAACGAAACACAAATTTAATGAAAATCTTGCAGCAGATGGCTCTTTGCATAAATTTATAATTTCCGCCACGTGTCAATTAAATTCTAATGGCTGATTACAATATCTTACTCTTTAGAATAAAGCTTAAACAAAACTGATATAAACGAATTTCAGTTCTTTCCTAATTGTAAAATACAATTATTATAAGTGTGAAGGTATTTTTTGGAGGATATATTAGAATTTTAATTCAATTGAATATTTTTCTCTTTTTACATTTTACCGAATTAAGCACCTCGTGTTTTTTTAAAGTCGGATTAAAAGAAATATAATAAATGAGACAAAGCAGTCTATCTCATCTGTTTCGGATAATTAGTAAGGATAAACGAAGGACGGAGGATTAGTAAGGTGTAATTACTGGGCATGGACGGCATTTCATCTTAAGCCCCAGGATGACAACGCACCTGCAATATCAAGTGATTTTTGCTTGTTATTGCAGGTGTCAATAGGCGGCGGTTACCGCTTTCCATCAGGTGGGCCGTCAGCTTGTGTCATCCAGTAGTATAAAAAAAAACGGAATAAGCAGCAACCAGTCTCATTAGAGCAGCAACCAGGCTGAACAGAGGCTCCCAACATAGATTCCTTCCCCCTTTCTAGTCAGAAGCACGCGTGCCGGTCTTCGGAGTCATCAATTCATTGTCTCTACCTCAACATCACGTACAAAGAAATTTAATATCTACCTCGTGACTTTGTCGTACTTCCAGAACTTGGAATTCTTTGCAGCACATGTGTTCCCTCCTTCCTATAACATGGGTTCCTTCAAAAAAGGCGTGAAATGGGCCGGCATGGTGGGGGCGGCTAGAACAGTGTGTTGCAAGCTGCACTAGCTGTCTTCGCATATGGACTCTTAGTAACGCTTCACATTAGGTGGTGTTGAGTCATTTGCTGAACTTTGTATAAAAAAAAACACCGGCAAGAAGAAGAACAACAACAACAAAAACAACACTAGTGTCCACCGGCGGCTCCACACGCGTGTCTTTTGATAACTGAATGATATAAAATTTAAAATTTTAAGTAGCCCCCGGCGTCTTTAATCGTCTATTAACATCATCTCATTGAGACTATTCAGAGCCTAAACACGCTATATCTGCTGTATATTTCTGAAGAATTGAGCAACCCGCAGACTATTTTTGCTGGTACAGGATCAGTTTAAGATTAAGGTGGGGGCGGCTAGAATGGTATGTTTTAAACTGCACTAGCTGTCTTCGCATATGGACTCTTCTTACCGCTTCACATCAGGTGGTGTTGAGTCATTTGTCGTGTATAAAAAATCCAAACTAACCAGTCTTATACGTCCTACATCCATCAGCTCCCCGCAACCTTGACCCAAAGTCGTCCGTCCATCTAGTAGGACGCCGTACACAGTCTAGTCGCTATGCCATTGACCTATATTGGTGGTAATTATGTTTATTTTTAGATTACAATCAAAACAAAACAAGCCGGTACTCAAATCGAATCACTCATGTAATAAAATCTAATAATCGTCTGTTTCAATTTAAAATCAAGATTCACTCCCGCAATTCAGTATGAAGTTACAAATTCTCAGCAGCGACACGTTTTCATCGTCTAATATTAGGGATCTCGTGGCCATTAAGTCGACCATCTGGACGCGCCTTTATTTATAATTCCCGGCATTTTGCCAGCACACAAATGGTTAAACTTTGATCTCTGGGCCGGTGTTGAATTTTTGGAAATGCAATCCTTTTAACTTTTCTAGTGAACTATCGTAACGTCAGATAATTGAAAAGTTAATAAGGTAGAAGTAAAAGCCAAATGCATTGCTGTTTTAATTTAATTTAATTAAACACTCTCAAGAAGTGGTGGGCCCGTATACAGGGTGGTGCCGTCAACACGACAATAAATTAAAACATGGGCTATTAGTTCATAGAAATGGTTTGCCACTTTCAAAAATATCGTATTCTATTGATAATTTCATGACATTTCTTTGAAAAAATGCAGCCAATGTCATACAAATGTCATAAAATACCTGAAATGAATAAGATGTTTCTGAAAGTTTGAATTTATTGTCGTATTGACGGCACCACCCTGTATAGGGTCGACTGAGTAGGTACACCACCGCCGTTCGGCCGTATAGCAGTTCGCTGTGCTTCGAATCGAAGGGAAAGTTATGCTAGTTAAGTGTAATTACTGGGCATGGAGGGCATTTCTTCTTAGGCCGCACGATGACAATCCTGCTATACCAAGAGTGATTTTCTTTCTGGTATGAACTTTTAGTAAGTTTGTTTTAACAACTTAATGACTAGCTAGCTGAAGATGATGGCCCAGCTGGTGGTAAGTGGCTACCGTTGCCTATAGACACCTGCGATAACTAAAACACTGAGGGTGCATTATGTCACCCTGAGGTCTAAGATGAAATGCCTTCCATGCCCAGTAATTTCAGGCTATCTTTTCCTTCAATCCGAAACCAGCGAGCTGTTTCACGGCCCAAATAAGAAAAACGGTAAGTAAGTACCTACTCAGACGACACTACTCACGGGTTTTCCACCTAGCATCCAATAATATTTTCTTCTATAAACCATTAGGCAGCAGATACCAGACACAATTGATTTTTCCATTGTCATAGACCTCCAAAGATATAACGGCACTTGACAGATTAAAAATGAAAACATACAAATAATAACGTCCAAGTTCCCAGTAACAGTGGTCTGTCCACCTAGGTAATAGTTTTGGTCTGGACTGAGAGCAGTATATTAATACTTACCGGACGCCGCTAGACGCCTTTTCTTCGCTTCGTTTTATTGCCGCCGTACTTTCATGTCATCGACTAAAGTGAAAGATGAGTATGGGTCAATTAGGTTTATACTGAATATATTATTTTGCCGTCACTTATCAGACTAACGCCTAATGAAATCAATTTGCTTTCATAATTTAACTAATAGATAAAAAAATTACTTTAATGTTTTTCTACGACACAGTGACAGTGTCAGGAATAGTGGCTGCCCGCAGCTCCGCACGCGTAAATATCTTTCCTGGGGTCTCAAATTACCCCCTTAAAAAATTTCATCGAAATTGACCCAACACCACCTGATGTGAAGCGGTAAAAAGAGTCCATTTGCGAAGACAGCTAGTGCACAATAGACACTGCACTAGCCGACTCCACCATGCCGGCCCAATAGGTGCTTTTTCACGCCTCTCTTGAAGGACCCCATGTTATAGGAAGGAGGGAACACATGTGATGGCAAAGAATTCCAAGTTCTGGAAGTTCGACAAAGAAACGAGGCTAAAAATAGTTATTGACAATTTGAACTTAAACCACTTTACTGCTCTTAACGCGCGTTTAATTTGATGTCAAAGTATTAGTTATTAAGGGCTTGAATTTAACTGCTCACCATAAAAACCTAACCTAACCGACCTAAAAAGATAAGTAATTGATCATCAAAAATTATGATTGGTCATCAAAATACCGACAAAATAAACAATTTGTAGACCCATTATTATTTTTGATGACCACGCTTTATATTTTGTAGACCCTCTAAATATTTCCCGTTATTAAGTATACCCAACATTTCAATTTCTTTACAGCGATCGGGGTCATCGTAAGACTCCCGACGGTCAGAATCTCAGATCGTTTCTATGATCTGAGGTGTTCCCGTGATATCAAAATAGCCAATTAATAATTACCAAACTATTCAAGGTATATTACAAGAAATCTTTCGTCCATATTCTGTTTAGTCTTTCATATTCTGTCTCTCTTGCACAGAACACAAAAGTCTTATAATGCACACCTGGAATTAATGTTAAAAGATATTTACTTCTGCATCAATATAAATCGAGAGAATAAACGAGCGTTGCCTATTTTTATTTCTTAGAATTTTTAGAATATTTATTCGCATCTCGCAACAAAAACCTATCAAATGGAAATTTCTCGTATCTATCAGAAAATACAGGCGGCTTTCAAGTATCCCAAATTTTACCAAAAATAATAACTTTAAAATATATGGTAGGAATACTTCAATAAAAGCGAGTAAAGCCTCATTCAGGTAGAAAATACTGCCTTTTCTCCGCCCAAATAAATTGTACTGAAATTCAGCTCTGAAAAGATTTTTAGCGTGAATAAAATATTTTACGTACTTTTGAATTTTTTGTTTTGATTAGTCTGTGTTCAACTAGTCGGGCTTCTTTGATATCGCTACGAAATGCGAGATATATTTGAATTATTCATTAGAACTTAATTTACTGTTAATGATTGGTACCTAGTATCTGTTACGAATGGTTTTGGTGACGGATAACAGAATTTAGAGGAAAACCAAGTTGTTATGTAGGTATTAGGGATTGCAATCCCGCAAGCTGGGATCACGCATTCCCGCGAGATCCCTCTTCTTTTATTATTGTACTGGATCCCGCACCTTTAAAGCGCGGATCCGCGGATCCCGCACCTTTAAAGCGCGGATCCGCGGATCCCGCAAATAATAAATTTGTCGCTAAGCGGTCTGTCAGTTGTTCATAAATGGCACACTGCGCACGTCTTTCTGTAGGTGACGAGGGTTTTCGTATTCAACGTCCGGCGTTAAACATAAATTACTAAAATTATAAAACTGTTGTTAGGAGTAAGGGTAAAATAAAACAAAACTATAAACTATGCCAAACATTTAAAGATGAATCTAAGAAAACAGACTCGTGAATTCGTGAAGCGCCGATATCCCACCAGAGGGCTATGAAAATAGAAAAATCAATTTTGTCTGGAATCTGATGCTTGAGTTGTTAATAGAAACGAAATAATTTCTGTTGATCAATGTGAGAAATGTTTAATATAAGTTGATTTTTACACAAAAATTTTTAGCTTTTTTAGCTCGGGATCCCGCGTGAGTAATCCTGCATATTAATGTCGCGGGACTGAATGAGCTACGCGATTGCAATCCCTAGTCGGTATATATAAATTTCGCTACCCCCGCTGTGACGAATGGTTTGAAATTTGGATGACCTAAACAAATTTTTGACTATTCTGATAAATTAATTGCTTGACTGGTTAACGGAGATGGTAAAGTTTGGGACCAGTTCATGAGCACCATTAAATCATACAAAACTCTTTTGTTTTATTGCAAAAAATAACGAAATAAAATAAGTATTGTATGAAATAGCAACATAGAAGTCATAAAGGCACATAGTCCATAACTTCAATAACGCTGTTAAAAAGTTGATCTGAATGTCATATTGACATTTATTAAAATTGTCATTTCGTACTTTCAACCGTGAATGTTTTGGGTAGGCTTAGAGTGTTTGTATTGTTTTTCAAAATTGTTTGACCCTGGCTATGAAGAAATAAAACGACAGTATTCAACATAAAGTCGTAAAAACTAAATTTTATAATGTTATTGACATTTTGTTTTCTTCAATATGGTGACCTGTGTGATATTTTTCAGCAAATTAAAATATTTTTTTGCCGCTTCTTTCAGTCAAGATTTATAGTAATGATAAGGTGCTCATGAAATGGCCAAATCCCATAGAAACTTTTACTGTCTCCTTTCCTGTGTAAATACAAAATAAAAATTAAGATTTTTTTTTTGTCGTTTAGGTACTCTTGGAGATTATAATAGCGTTTATGCGATAAAATTTATTTTAAGCACTTTATGAATATTTTATCGTGTTTTTCTTGACGTAGTTTATCTGGTAGTTTGCTCTAGCTATGTTTATGGACATATAATAGATAAATAGGTTATAATAGATCAAAACAGATTAAGCTGAGCCAATAGAACAATCAGCTTATTTTTATGCCTTAAATATTTTCTAGGTAAGTACATCCTCACGTCTTTTATAAAACTCGTTATATTTATGGGTATACTTCCAGGTTGGTCCCATATAAATGTCATCTGGATCTGATGAAAATATTAGAAGATAGAAAACAGTGAAGTTATAAAGCAATACTTATTTGTATTTCAAGCAGAGACAGAGAGACTGGACGATCGATAATCCTAAAGGTCACCCATCTAGCTTTTTACCTTGTATAATTTATCACAAAAAATTGTGGAGTAACGAAAATTTTTAAACAATAATCAAAACTGACTTCAAAACACTAAAAAGGCAAAAATAACTGAATTTCCTACGTTCCTCTAGATAGCTATCATAACAGTATTTTTTGGATTTGGCGCTACGTCGTTCCCAGAAACAATAGAAAGTGAAGCACTGACTCCAAAAAAATATTTTTATTAGATAAGTAGTGTACAGTCGACAGCACATCAAGCATAACAGTTTGGCCTTGAGACCGCCCTTAATGCGTTCGTGATAGAGGCGGCTTTCGTAATACAACTGTTATACTTGATGTGCTGTCGTGTGTATATAAATTAAATTATTTTTACCTTTTCAGTGTGTTGAAATCCGTTTTTATTTTTGTTAAGTAAATAAAATTTTTTCACGAAGACCGCCGCGTTCAAAGTCATCCCGCGTTCGGAATCACCCCACTTTTGCCTATTATTTACTATGTGTCATACTGAATAGTCATTAATACCACAGAAAATGAGAATCTTCCAAGTATAATAATAACACATTATATCTGTCAAGGCGAGCGCCTGCAATACCGTTTTGCTACGATAAATTATGGCGGCAGGTGATAGTGTTTCGTAGATTCATGTGTTTTACCACGCTAAAAAAGAATTGCTGTTACGGCCTGGCCACGGGAACGGGCGGCGGCGTCTCGGCAACCACTGCGCGGTCACGACGACGCGCTGCGAGGCCGACATCGAGAGAGCGCGCAGTGGCTGCCGAGACAGCGCGCAGTGGTTGCCGAGACTTCGCCCCCGCGGCGCCGCCCGTTCCCGTGGCCAGGCCGATTAATTTCTGTTTAAATATTTGACTAATTAATTAAAAAATTCAAAACTTTTTAAATCTTTTCTCTCTCCTGTAAAGTAGCTATTTTGCAGATAACCCTTTTGCACTTGTCGATGCAACAACTGGAGTTTAAAATAAAGCAACATTTTTTAACCGCCTCTGAGGTTTAGTGGTTGAGACTTGAGACCGCCTTCCTCAGATCAAGAGGTCCGGGGTTCGATTCCCGTGGGGACAGAAATTTTCTGCTCGGTTTGGTTGGTGGTAGGACTTTTCTAAGTCTAAGGCTAGCTACCACCATCTTACCTAAGTCTGCCGCCAAAACAATAATGTTGACAGCATTGTTGTGTTCCGACAGTTGGTGGTAAGATAGCCAGTTCCTCTGTGATTGAAGAGTCCGGGTGTAACTCGCTTCCATCGTCGGCCTTATCTTCACTTACCTCCAGGTGACATGAAGGCCATGAGTTACCCCGTTCAGATAATAAAAAAAAACATAATGATAACCTGTTTGATATCTTTAAACCTTTTAATGTTTATTTTCACGGACCACTATCTTAAATACACAGTGAGAGAGAGAGTTTTACAAATGTTGCCATACTAAAAATATTTGATGTACTTACCGTACCTAACCTAATAGTAAAGTTGAAATTGGTATGCTAAATGACGTGATCGATAAAATGATAGATTGGTAAAGGCATAATCGTTAATTCGATAATTATTCACATTTTAGTGTTTTTGATGCGTTTCAACGCCTACTTTATTGTAACTAAAGGAAGAAAACAATGAAAAAATATATGCTCCAGTATTCTTTCGGATCACTAGAGGTGTTAACTTCAATGATAAGTGAGATAAGCGTTGATATATACACGTTAGAAAAGAAAAGAAAGCGGTAAAGAAATTAGCAGGTTATAACTAGTGCTCCGGTGGCGTAGTAATAATCGCGTGTGGCCGGAAATCAAGAGACGCGGGTTCGATTCCCGCCTGGAGCATATATTTTTTCATCGTTTTCCTCCTCTATTTGGCAATTTTAAACAGATAAACAGATAATTATTACTTATTCATTACTCAAATATAAAATTCGTATATTATACATAGGTACTAAAAAGTTTATCATTTGACACAATTTTATAACATTTCTATGAAATTATACAGCCGATGTTAGGTATATTATTTCATAGAAATGTCATGAAACTATCAAATGAATAAAATATATTTGAAAGTTGCAAGATATTTCTGTAAGCTCTAATATAGCCCATGTTTCTATTTACTGTCGTATTGACGGCACCACCCTGTATATTTTCACCTAATGTTGAACAAGCGTGTTCTGTAAAAATATTGGCATGCAAAACTTACTAATAGTTAAATGATAATCCTACAGCCTACATAGCAATACAATTACAATATTGATAATTGCCCTTTTGATGATAGTTCCCCTTACAACCTGTATAATAAAAGGCTAAAGCACATTGAATAGGTATATTAATTTATAACGCGATTAAAATATTTCTGATTATGCTGTCAGTTTACGTCCTATATTCCTATGTCGATTGTGTCCCGAATGGGGCTAAGGTGATGTTAGGGAACATTTAGTTATAATATATAAAAACTAGCTTTTATATAAAATGTTTTTAAAATGGTTACCTGTTGTGAATAAATCTCTGGAGATACGCTTCTGTCAATAACCTGAGGATTGACTCTCTTTAATTATTTTTTTCATCATATTGCCAAATAAACAGGGTGGTGCCGTCAATACGACGATATTAAAACATGGGCTGAATTAGTTCATGAAAATGGTTTGCCGCTTTCAAAAACATCTTATTCGTTTGATAATTTATAACATTTCTATGAAATAATACCGCCAATAAAAATTATTTCATTGCAAGGACGACTGACGGCTATTAGATATAATAATATATTATATCTAAGAATTAAACATGCCACATTATTTGACAGTTTATTTCAAACCGAAAGTAATGTTGGATAGAAAACTCTGTGTGCGACGAACAAGGAAATATAATAAAAACTTGTATGTTTGCTTTCAATGAAGTCACAAAGCAAATAACCAGCGAGAATACTCCACCAAAACATATGTAGGGACAGTCGACAACGCATCAAATAATACACTGAGCTAAGCAGCGACCTTAGTCAGACGTAATAGGGGTGATATGCAACTTTTACAATAGCAAACTGATGTGCTTCTGTAGAGTCGACAGCACAAGCGTGATAATTTCAACTTAAACCCGCCCTTACTTGATTCGTAATAAAGGCGGCTTTCTTGAAGCAAATACGTTACATGTGCTGTCGTCTGTACTGTACATTGGTCTTAGATGCAACAAAGTTAAGTTCAACAGAGACGGATTCCCGGTTAAATAATAGCCGACGCATATGGCTATTCTCAACGGGAGCATATTTCGAGATGCTCAAGTTTGTTATATTACAACTTCGCACTGTTTGAAAACAACATGTTTTCTCTGACTTTACATGAAATTTGCAAATTTTTGCAAAGGTGTCGATTCTGATGGCATTTTCTTAAACTGAAAATTTGCCGGCATCTTTCATTATTTTATTATTTGACAGTTAGAAAAAGACAATATGGCCGGTGACCTCTTAAAGGTATTAAAAACTGTTGTTTGAGATGTACGATATTGGTACTTGAAAATCCCAACGATAAATCGTATATAATAGAAATAAGCTTATGTTTAGAGGATCTTTAATATATCTTTTCTATTTTGCATTCCCTGCAATTTTCAGTAACTTTAAAAAGTGTATCCAGGAAACCCTAAACTTTAAGATCAAGTTTCCGCGATGAAGTATAAGTTCAAAAATTAAACTCCCTATTTATAAGTCCGAGGATATCTATCCCTATATATAAGGAGAGATTTTGCTTCTATGTGTGTTTGTATAACCGGATGTGTTCTAAGGAATTATATTGCATGATGTCCACAACCTTCTTCTATCATCGCACCGGTGGTCACCGGAGTTCATCCTCACAAATTGGATCCAAAGTGGTCGCGTATAATACGCTTTCAGAGAAACTTTCTCTACGCTCAGGTTGTGGAATGAGCTCCCTGCAGAGGGTTTCTCGCGTGTATTCAGCATGGGGTTCTTCAAAATAGGCGTAAAAAGGTTCTACAGGGTCGGCAACGCGCAAGTTCTTGTGTCTAACTTCATTCAATATTTGATTGACTTTTACATAAAAATATAAAAATAAACTACTTTCCTTTACTTTCCTTTAGTGCTCGTCGTCGGAACGCTAGTGTCACAAACGGTTGTCAAAAAAACGCCAAAAGATATGACAGCCGCCGACAGCCACGATTTCAAGGTGCTGACTTTAGAGAATCGCATAGCTAATGGTGTTGAGTCATTAGCCGAGAAATACAAATAAAAAGTCTAATATTTATTTTTATTTTTATCTAATATTTATCAAGTTTGCCATAATTTTCATAATAGCAATAAAAGCACATACAGATTTATGGTTAAACAACTTACGGCTATGATCATCACCCTCTTTTATGGGAAATTTTATGTCACGAGGACATAACTTGTTTTTACGATATTAAATCGAGTTGCGCAAACTACAGTTATTTTGTTAGCAATCTACGCAAAAGTAAACCATAAACACTAACGGCCTAACTAATCCTAAATCATTGTATAGAAGTTGTATAGTTGTTAGTTACACATATTTTTTGTCTCTTCTGTTAAATCTCAAATTTCACAGGAGTGTACTAACTCCTAGTAACGAATGTGACAAAACAGTGTATAGCTTATTATTTTACAGCCATCTGGGTCCCGATCGCGCTAATTTTCAACGTAGTTGCCAAATCAAAACCAAAAACGTTACGTTGCGCACAATTTGTATTGCGCTAAACATTTGGACGGCCCCCAATTAGTTTTTTTGCAGAAAAACCCTAGATTAATCCTCTATAAGGAAATCACAATAGGAAATCTATTAGGTCAGATACGTGCCCAGGTAGGTAGGTACTTCACAAGGTGGTAGGCGCGTATACAGGTTCGTCTGGGTAGGTGCCACCGCCGTTCTTATTTCAGCCTTGAAACAGTTCGCTGTGTTTAGGATTGAAGGCAAAGGTAGCCAGTGTAATTACTGGGCATGGACGGCATTTCATCTTAGACCTCAGGATGACGACACACCTGCATTATCAAGTGATTTTTCCTTGTTATTGCAGGTGTCTATAGGCGGCAGTAACCGCCTACTACCAGGTGGGCCGTCAGCTTGTTTGTCATCTATTTTTATAAAAAATATCATTTCATTTAAAACTTTTTACGTTGCTTTGACGCACACATTATCAGCCCAATAACCCTGTTAGTATATCTAATAAAAGGCTAAAAGCAGGTGGCGGTAATCTCCACATTATGATGCTACTTGATGAGGTAGCATTATCTCACCATAATCACTTTTATTCTTATAATCTTTTAGTTGTACGTCAACACAAACACTTGTTTTATAAAACTACACCACTTTTATAACACAAAGTTCACTCCGACACAATTTTTAATTATTGTAATAAAAATCTTGACTGACACCTCAAAATCCCGCCAAACCACCCACCCCCACGGAGACTAGTAATATCGTTATTGTCTTCCGAATTAAATTCTTTATTGCATTTACGACGTGTACTTGTGTGACTGATTGTGTAATTGGTGGATTCAAGGATTTTTCAACCAATTAAAACCGACATCGTTTTGGTTATAAGTGGTCATAAAAAATAACCCTGAACGTACCACTCACGCACAAACTTCAGCACAATACGATCTGCCTAGGCATTCACTTGAGCTGACTATCAATATGCCAAGTTGTTAAACGTTCAGTGATTCTAGAGTAATGAACTATCGGCCGAGACGTGTACTTCAAAGTGGCAAATTTAACGTTAATTTATTTTATTTATTTACTAGCTGTGCCCGCGACTTCGTCCGCGTGGAATATTGACCTTTTCCATACAAACTTTCATACCCTATTTCAACCTTTCACAGCCCTTTTTCGCATTAAAAAGTAGCCTATGTCCTTTCTCGGACTCGAGACTATCTCTGTACCAAATTCCATTAAAATCGGTTTGCGTAACCCACAAACAGACAGAGTTACTTTCGCATTTATAATATTAGTAAGGAAAGGATTTTATAGTAACAAATCAAGGCAAATAATAGTTATTAGTGAATTTAAAAATCGCTTCTAAGTTTGAAGTTAACCAAAACGATAAAAACTCAACCCGATCAATAATTTCATTTTCAACGTTATCTCTTAAAATTGTGTCAGTTATTGAGAAACCGGCTACAAGTCCGCTCATAAATATTATACTCATAAATTTTGTGGGTCGTAAAACATTACAGAATTGATGTTATGTCCATAAATCAGTTCTACACGACTCTGGCATGTGGAAGATAATTCGGCAAACGAGGCTAGCTGCACGTTGCTCGCATTTTCGTACGAAACTGAGACATGCAAATAAAGTAGGAGATTTCCTGGAGGAGCTAGGATGGTTTGAGTAACATCATCCTCATTCTCCGACTCAAAATAGGAGTGACTGACGTCGATTTGGACACCGCCTGCATGACGAGGTAGAAGAAGGCATGCGACGACTTAGGGCCGACTCACACGAGGATTTATAATATAAATTGGCCCTAAGTCTAGAGAACATATGTTAAGTCTAAATTTAAGTTCAGTGCATCTCTTTCTCTCAAAATGAATACGAAAGGCTGGCTGTCACATAATTTGACATTTAAAAACATGCGTTCAATTTACGACTTTAGTGAACGTCATAAAATGCAGTGTTTAGGGAGCACCTCCGTACATGCCATCTAAAATTGTCTATGGTTTCTTTGAAATCTATCTAAATTTAAGTGACAGCTCTAAACAGTCATATTGCGAGAAAGAGATATAGGGGCTAATTGGTGTCTATAGGCGGCGGTAACCGCTTACCACCAGGTGCGCCGTCAGCTTGTTTGTCATCTAGTTGTATAAAAAAAAATCTGGAGGCACACTCTAAGTTTAAATTTAAGTACAGTATATCTCTTTCTCACAATATGTAATAAGAATGAGAAAGCAAGAATTTGTTTAGAGCTGTCATCTAAATTTAGACAGATTTCATACGAACCATAGACAATTTTAGACGGCATGTACGGAGGTGCCTCCTAAACGCTGCATTTTATAACGTTCAATAAGGTCGAAAATTGAATGCATGTTTCTAAATGTCAAATTTTATGACAGCGATCCTTTTCGTATTCATATTGAGAGAAAGAGGCAGACTGAACTTAAATTTAATCTTAGCATGTGTTTGCCAGAATTAGGGCCATAGTGTACCTAAATTTAGAATTAAAGTGTGCCTTCAGAATTAGGCATAGTGAATAAACAAGGTGACCACGCGCGTTTTTAATACACGCGTACTATGCGCATTTTGGCACATCGTTTGAGTTCTTATCGATATACTAACTCGCGTTTTTATCGACACAAACACACGTAAGAGTACAGTCAGAAAAATAATCTGATTAACACTTTAGTGTTCGTAATTACGTTTGTATGAACGCTGCGAATTGCGTAATATGACATAGTGATTAAATGTTAATCGATTTCTCCTCTTCTTCTTCTGACCTACGAACGTATCAAAAAGGTGCCGCGTTTGTATCAAAGCAGCATGATTGCAACGCTGGCCATAGTTTTTTTTAGATAAGTTTGGAATTCGAAAGTATACAAAACATTTGAAAACATCAACATAAACTAAAAATAATCCTGAGTCAGGAGATCGGTGGCGTATGGTTAGAACACTTTGGTATCGATTAAGAAAACAAAGCAACTTTCGCCGTGGTCAACTCCGGGATGGGTCAATCAAAATTCTCGAGCTCCTCCGTGCTTCGGAAGGCACGTTAAACCTTTTTGTTAGTGCAAACTCTTTAATCCACCAACCGGCATTGGGCCAGGCGTGGTGGTGTCATCTAGGGTTGCTGAGGATTCCTCTTCCGCTTCCTCATAATGCGGAAGTTCCGCAATATTTTGAGTTCCTCAACCGTTTCCGCTTCCTAATAAAACAAAAAAAAAATCCTCTTCCGCTATCGCTTCCTCAAAATTTAAGAGGAATTTTACTGCGCATGCGTATTCGTATTCATGACAACGCACACGCCGCGCAGCACGATGCCGGGTCGAACGGTCAGCGAGCGAGCCATCCCCTTCCGCCACCCGCGCTCTTCCTTCTTGCTTGTTTTGACAATTGGGATGTTGCCTAAGTTTGAATCTAGCGCTATTTTTCACAAATTCAGAAAATATACGCTAGTGTTACCTATAAAAACAATTCAAACCTAAAAGATATGGAATATTGTTGAAATTGTACTGATTTGAAAATAAAAAAATGGTCATTTTTATTTTTTCAAAATTTATCAAAAATGTTAAGGGTTTTAGATTGCTAACATAAATTAAAACAACTATTATTATATTAACTATGAATAAAAACATACATATAACATAGTTATTATTAATTTTGTCAGTATTCCCATACATTTCTTAGTAATATGGGAACATGTGACGTCACCTGTTCCGTAAATTTTCTATGGAGCGTTTTTGGACGATTCGCGGCAGCACTTCAAACATATCACTATATCTGTGAAACTATTGATCTTAGACATACTATTTGTTTTGCAATATTTCTTTATGAGTTATAAACTTCTTATTTATGAAATAAAAAAAAAGTTGTCAACTACCCTATTGACATAGCGTTGTGTTGTTTAAAATTAAAAGAACATTTTCCAGTGGATAAAGGCATGTGATGATACCAGAGTAAGTAATACTTATGGCACATCTTATAAAGTTGACGGCAAAACGGAACAACACACGACGTCCAAACAAAATAGCTCTAAGCCAAAGTTTTCTTAGGATCACAGGATACGTACAAAATTATTTACAACCTACAGACAGCTACAAGCTACATTGACTAGCAACAATAGGTTTTAAGCGTTCAAACATAAGACTGAAACTTCAAATTTTCTTAGCCAAGTATTGTGTCTTTGAAGATTACTTTGCCAAGCTGAAATAACACTAAAGTTTTTGTACCTTAGTGCTATTTCTGTTTTACTTTCATTTTGTATTGCTGTTTCTATCGATTATATTTTAGTCCTAAAATAATAAAAACTAATTTATTACGTATGTAATCAAAGATCATATAGGTACAGACGGCAACCCATCAATGCACCACTTTCGCTACGAAAGTCTAACGTGCTGTAAATACATTTTAATGTATATTTGAACGATATTATTTAAAGGACTGAGTTACACTCATGGTTTATCGTACCCACAAACTGTTTAGCTTAATATGTAGTAAGCTAAACAGTTTGTGGGTACGATAAACCATACACAACATTACCGTGCCTCGTCCTTTCTAATAAGACGTATTAATCAAAAGACATGCTGTCTGAAGCCGTGTGTATTAAAGTAGAATAGAGAAAATCGTATGTGACTTATTGATCGTTCCCAATTTGGCTGAAGTTCTAATTTTTCACCATGGTACAGTTCGATACTTCTTAGAGCCTTCGCACACCACGTTTTTAAGCGCGATGTCGGCGCGCTTTTGTTTTACAATTTTTTACAATTACGCAAAGGATTTGAGAGGTGTTTACGACAGTGATCGTTTTCGTAATCTTTTCGTTTCAATTAAAACTTACACTAGGTAAACTGTTTTTTCCAGTCTCGCGTTTATATCGATACAAGCGCAAATAATTGCTATGTAAAATAAACGATTTTTAAGGGTGCCTGTGCATAGACTCTAAGGTCCTAATACACAGCTGCCATAAATAGTTTTTCCTATGGTAAATCAATGAAGAACGCTTCAGAAAAGTTCGCAACCTTTCCTAAGCTAGGCGGGGCTTATCGGAGTTCTTAATGAAAATGTATTGTCAGAAGCAAATACAAAGTGATTTGTATTTCTTGGGGATATTACTTTCCGAGTCATGCGATATTTATTGTTATGTAATTTATTGTTAATATTTCTTTATTTAGTGTAGATCAATCACATAGACTAAATCATAATATTTCTAAGTTTATTTGTAAAATTAAAACGGCAAATAACTCTTTTTTTGTAAGTATATATAAATACTAAGTTATAAGAGTAACATTTATTGCTAAAACTTTTATAAATAGCTTTAAAATTGATCAAGATATAACAAAAAAATCATAAATGAATAGATCAATAAATAGTATTTTTACAAATATTTTCCTTTATTTTATTTGGCTTATAAATAAAATAAAGGAAAATATTTGTGAAAATACTATTTATTGATCTATTCATTCATGTTTTTTTTTGTTATGAAAATAAATAAATAAAAATATTTATCTATCGGACAACAATGATCCATTAGTGTTAGTAAGTACATTATAACTTAATTACTAATGTTAGTACTTAATAACTAAAAGTAACTTAGTTATCCTGCATAGATGCTTGACTAGTGGACAGTCCCCTCTGTCGGCAATGGCCTTAAGTTACATTGTTACGGCTGCCGCGCACTCGCCGTAAGAGTGAGCCGGCTTTTTTACGCAGTATGACCGGGAAACTGTTATATCTTGATCAATTTTACTATTTATTTATAATAAATGTTCAAAAGGTATTCACAAACATGTCTTCACTAAAAAAAGACGTGTCCTGGGGTGGAATGCAAATCCGACGACGTTTCACAATCCGGTTGACGGACAATCCTATTTTCATATTCTTTATTAAACAAAAAAAGGAACCCATCAAACATTATTTGCCTATTTGCAAGCCATCCCAATGTACGGAATTCTTATCCTAATTAAATATTGATACATTCTTTAATATCATAAAGTTCAAGGTATATTACAATGATATATTTTAGGAATTTCATAAGGAAAAGATTGGTAATTTTGAGGAATAAATTGCTTTTGTGTTTTATTGAAAGTTAGACTGAAGCTATAAAATACCTATTTTAAGATAAAAATTAATTTAGTATCTTCGCTGTGTAAAACGCGCTTAATCATAGGTAGTAGATATAATAATAATATTTTTAAATTCAACAACCATAATAGATAGTGATTCACAGACGATGAGGTATTCAGGTATATAAATAACAGTAGTTTATAGTAACTGTCACATATTGGAGGTTACTAAAACTCGAGCGGGTGTTTAAATAACGAGGCGTAGCGAGTTTTTTAATAGTATTCATCATCATCACCTGCTGCCATACATCCCATTGCTGGCACAGGCCTGCCTACAAGGAAGAAACACATGAGGAGTTTGGCCCTTTTTTTTTCGAGGAGAAATCTGATTGCAGACCTACCAGCCGCTGGCTAGGCGACAGGCGTGTGTGGGGGTCGCCCAGCGCCAATGACACTGGGAATACCCACTAAAACTCCCCGGTAACTCCCTTGCCCTTCGCGGGGGTAGCCTAGGCTCTGCCGAAGCAATTTCACCAGCCCACCCCCAAACACAACCACGCTGGCTCAATGTGGGTTGGTGGGTTAAAGCGGTTGCAGCAACAACCGGGACCAACGGCTTAACGTGCCTTCCGAAGCACGGAGGAGTTCGAGTTATCAAACTTTCATTGACCCATCCCAGGATCGACCAAGGCGATAGTTGCTTTGTTTTTCTTATCAAAACTAGAGCGCTCGAACCAATACGCCACCGAGATTCTCAAACAAATTATAAATTAATAGTAATATTTACAATAGTATTACGCGAGTGTTTTAATAACAAGTCATGTGCAGTTGTAAGTTATTCTAAGTTGGTGCGCTTCGAGGAATACTTCGCAGTTGCATATACTACTTTATCTCCACTCTTATATACATTCAAATAAATATTGTTTTATACAGACAAAATGCCGCCAAAACTACGTTTAATTTACATTGTAAGGGCTTCGCGCGCATCAAGGTTTTAGGTTTTTATAGAGTAACTCAATTCAGCTATCTCAAACTCTTGTGCCATAGGTTTGGGAGTTTTAAAGAAAAATAAACCTAATTTAATGAGTCATTGAGAAGCTCGGTGGTGTGAGGAGCTCGGTGGCGTATTGAGCGCTCTGGTTTCGATTACGAAAACAAAGCAACTTTCGCCATGGTCGGTCCTGGGATGGGTCAATCAAATTTGTAATCTCGAGCTCCTCCGTGCTTCAGAAGGCACGTTAAGTCGTTGGTCCTGGTCCCTGGTGTAATGGCCCAATCTCCTTATGTGTTTCTCCCATGTAGAAAGGCCTGTGCCCAGCAGTGAGACGTATATAGGCTGATAATGATGATGATGATGACGTTTTGATAATGATGAATGTTCAAACCGATGCTTTAGGCCAGTTTAGGCGATTAACACACTGCCACGCACCACGCTGCATGTTGCATCTCGACGCACCTACGCGCGTGCTTGCGGGAGTGCAGGTCTGCATCATCGTGCGGGTTTTTTTTTACGCACTCACGCGCGTAGTTGTAGGTTCACGGCGGCTCTGACTCTTTTCATTCAAAGCTGTTTGCTAGTGCAGTGCAGAGCGTCGCGTCAGTTTTGATATTTAAAATAGTTATTAATGTGGAACTCATTCACGATGCTGCAGTTATAATAACTGTTTGGTTTTTGTACGGTCGAATAGAATTCGTGCCAGTCAAATTAAAAAAATGTCTAGTTAATAAGCAAGTTTACATTGTACTGTCGACCATAGAAGTGGGTTAAAACTTTACACCGATTTTTTTTTTATCACGCACGGCACACTGCGGGACTCGGTGTGCCGTACCTTGCATGCATGTTTCCCGCTTGTAGGCGCGTGATCTGCATGATCGTGCGTAGATGCATTTTCTGTGTGCTGGACTGTGCGTGTTTTCTATGTAAACGAAGATACTTACAAGCAACGTTAGAGCACGCATTCACGCGCCGCGCTGCGTGGTGCGTGGCAATGTGTTAGTCGCAACGGTCATTGTGTAACAGGTTGTTTTTTAATTTTCGTTTGAATTTTCAGGGAAATAAGTCAATTTAAGTTCACCTTTGAGATCTTATTCGAATAATAAAAGATGAGTGTAAATAAATTTATTTCTGACAGTGGAAGAGGCACTTATTTATTATAATTATGTCATAAAATAGTTACTATAAGTATTTAATATGATTTGAGTTTGTAAAATACGAACCCACAAAAATATATGTATATTTTTACTAACAAAAAATATGTTTTATTAGTCACTAATTTCTTTGTGACTTCATAAAAAATAAAATATAAATAATAGTAGATTTTTAGGACAAAGATCTTTTGAAAATAGTCTCTCAGGAATAACTTAGTGGTCTGCTAAGAAAATATCTAAAAAAACATGTCAATGAATAGATTTATGGTCGCTTTTAGATAAACTATGGTATCTTTAATGTCCCAAAGATGTGTTTACCATGATGACAAAGCCATCTTTTAGGCTTAGAAAAATAATTTTACCATGATAATAAGAGATAAACGCGGAATACACATGGTAATCAAATTCAGTTAAATGAAAATCTGTGTAGACTTTCCATGATGATGTCGACGTCAAAATATGCTAGTAGTTCCTGTTCTGCAGCGGATTTGGATGAGCCAATGAGATGAACCAGCTATGTGGTCTTGTCAAGCATCTATATTATAACTAGTTTGTTTCTGCATCCGTCCGCAACACCCGGCACTAATTTGAAAAAAAGTTAAATTTTAATTAAAAATGTGTTTTTTTTTGTTTCAGGTATAATTAACAACTTCAACCAAAAACTTTCAAAATGACGGTAATGTATTTAATAAAAGTATAGTCAACACTGACTCGAACAATAATAAAAATTTGGTATTATTTGTGACGTCATATTGTCATTTCATTTCGCCTATGAAAGCCATAGCTTTCATAGCAATACTATTGATATGGCTTTGACTTAGGCGGTCGCGTCGCAGGCACGCGGCATTTTTCGGCAAAGTAATATTTAGGCGTACTTTATTTTCAGCGATCGTTCTTAAGAGTGGGCAAGCCTCCGACAAGAACAACGGACAATCTGGTGAAGGTTGCAGGTAGTCCCTGGATGTGTGCTCGGACCGATTGTCGTGGATATCATTAGGAGAGGCCTTTGTCCAGCAGTGGACGTCTTTCGGCTGAAATGACGATGTCTAACTCTTTCCTCTTTGATTGTGCTCAAATTTGTGGTAGGTATTTATTGTTTATGATTTCAAAGCATTTCCTCTATACTCTGAATAGTACATACATACCTAACTAATGTTATATAACATGCTGAAAGCTTGTTGTCAAAGTTTCTCGGCAACATAGTCATGACAAACTTAGCCACCTTAACAAGACCGATAAGTTAGTGCACTTCTAACTTACACAAATCTTTAGTTAGCTTAGCCATTGATCTAAGACCAGGTGCTAAACTGAATGCACATATAGATAAGCCCACCACATATAAGCCACATATAAGTCCCGTTCAATAAATCAAGCCTAAAAATGTGTTTTACACTGAATTTACATTATGATAAATACCTAAAACTTATAATCATTCTGTAAAATCCTCCTCTTGTATTTGTGTAACGTGCGCTTAACTACTCGTGAAGCTGAGCTTCTTCATTCTATAAATTACTCCGTAAATAGCCTAACAGAAAAGCTAGTGCCTTTATAACTCAGAGCATAGAAAGATCAAGCTTAATACCTTGATGAAATGAATGTTTTTTGATGCGTTTAAACCCCTACGTTGTTGTAACAATTACAAATAAACTGGAAATAAAATACTTGTAAAAGTGTTCTTCTGGATCACTAGAGGGTGCTATCCTCAACGAGAGGTGAGATAAACGTTGCTATAAAAAACGTTAAGAAGAAGGATAGAAAGCGGTGAAGAAATTAGTAGATTATACCTAGTGCTCCGGTGGCGTAGTGGTAATCGCGTCTGGCCGGACACATCAGGAGACGCGGGTTCGAGTCCCTAGTGGAGCGTGTATTTTTCATCGTTTTCTTTCCTTATTTGTAATTCTATTTTTTTATTCAATATTAGTTATTTTGTTATGATATGACATTCAGAGGAGTTTTCGTACAAAATGTTTGTACTCGGCGTTTTATTCTGGACTCGATGACATTTCTAACATCTATCCCTGCCACGCTTTCAAATTTAGCATTTTCGAATAGCCCGCGTACGAAAATTTAAAATTTGAATAGTTGCGGCGAACTTGCTAAAAATTGACCTGCTGGGAATTGGTGACCGAACGGCGCATTGAAATGCTGACCGACAAATTCAAATCCGCGCGTGACGTACTGTTGCTCTGGGAATTTAGTAGCCCGTACGCGTTTGCTCTGCTCAATTCTGGGTCACGTTCTTACTGATTGGTGTGTGATAATTCTTCTTGCGACGAAAAAATGGGATACGTACATAAAGCCGAAAGTTGTTTATCAATCCTCTACCTCGTAGGTACTAAAGCATTGCTTTTGAAATTTTGATGAGCAAACTCAAGTACCTATGAATACATTCCTTCAGTATTTCTTGTTATTTCACTGTTAAATTTTAATGATCAAATTTACACTGTAGCTAGTCTACATCGTATTCAGAAGCTAAGGAAATGTAGATGAAATATTTATTTACTGATGGCTTTAAGTGATTAAATACTGGATCAGAAAGAGTATCATGTCATTGAAAACTGCAGCCAATATAGTCAATTCAATTGAAGTTGTGTGATTAAAAAACCATTAAGCACTTCGTTGAAAACTATTAAGCAAATTGTAATACATTTTAAATTATTTTATGTATTATTGAATAATTTTAAAAACATGTTGCTGGTAAGTAAATCATTAAGCATTAATAGGTTCGGCCAAACGTTGAAAATATGAACGGTGTATACAGAATAAAAAAAAAAATATAAACAACAATCGGAATACCAAATATTTGTCGATTGTTTTCGCTGAAGTAACAATAATTAAAAATTAAAACAAAAATGAATTTGACTAAGTGAAATTCGTAAAAAAATCGAAAGATAACTTTTTATCTTTCTCTTGCTTTGCTCTTGATTCCACTATTGGAATCAAGAGCAAGCTCATTTTAATAAAAAAAAAGTATGGCTATCAATTAACTTAATAATGCAGTTAAAGATGCGTAGTATACTTAAAATAATTTTATTTAAAAATATCTTTGTGCGTAAAACATTACACTGCTCACTGTGAACGTTTAATCCATTACTCAAAGCAATTCCTTTAAAATATTCAAACAAGACAGGCCCGAGGCTCTCGCAAAGAACTAGCGTCTCAGCCCACGAGCGATTTCAGTTAACAACGAACTGAAATTTCAATTTTACTTTAATATTTATCTACGAGGCTATGCGAAGTATCTGCATATGATTCGTGTTTGTTTTTGGGCAGAGTGTTCCACGTGTGTTAGATCTTATCATATCATCACGTGATGTCATCGTCACGGTGCACTTCGACCCAAACATCTTCAATATCATCATCATCATTTCAGAAACAACACATCATCCCTTGCTAGATGAAGGCTTACTCACCTCCAAGTCCTTAATTCCATCTGTCGGAACCTGGAACACAACAATGTTCTTAACTTTCAACAATGTTGTTAGCATTACTGTTACGGCAGCAGACTCGGGTAAGATGGTGGTAGCTAGCCAGGCGGATTTAGAAAAGCCTGCCACCAACCGAACCGGGCAGCAAGCTCTTCCCATAGGAATGTCGGGAATTTATGAGATTTGAGATAGGTGGCATAGACCAAAAAGGCGGTTAATCTCGCTTATTAGTTAACCACAGTATTTCTCAGTATTCACCGCAACCTTTATTCTAGTAAATTCACATATTATTCATGGATTTTTTCTGTGAATTATTCATGCAATGAGTGCATGTTCCGTGAAACGAGTTGGCATTACAAACTCCGATTCTATGTCAGCGTTCACTGAACTAAATTATAAGTTAGAGCTTTCCACTCGAAATCAAAGCTCGCGACTGGGGTCGTACTAGCCCTCTACCATACGGAAGATCGGAGTCAAGATATCTTCGTGATCACTCTGAGAAGTTACATGATTCTGATGCTATTTGTTCCTACATACTTCACATGGGAACCCGTCACATTATCACAGTGCCATGGGAAATGAAAATCGTATCAACACGATTTTCATTTCCCATGGCACTTTAAATCAAATTCGCTGATCTTTTAATTCAATATTCAACACATCATCGACTCGCGTTACATCACATGTAAATTTTCTTGAATAGTTTTTAGCGACAACCTCACCACATCGTTTTTTTTTCGTATTTTGGGTCTTTCATCAAAATATTGTTAGATCGGTGTTACGTGTTCCATAATTTTGTTTCCACTGATGTTTCAGTTTGCGAAACAATTGTTACATCAAATTTTGCTTCACTAAAGGTCACTGTACAGTCGACAGCACATCAAGTGTAACAGTTGCACTACGAAAGCCGCTTCTATTACGAACGGAATAAGGCCGGTCTTAAGGTTAAACTGTTACGCTTCATTCTGTCGGCTGTTCAAAATTAACCAAAAGGTTAATTTTAATGAAGTTTTTTTTTCTTAGAAATAAAACTTAGAAGCTTTCTTAGAAAAATATATCGAAGCCGATTATTGGAAGAACCCTCCGGAGGAAGTAAAAGAAACCACGACAACACTGATTAAATATCAGTTTTTTATAATAACAGAATTAATAACCTCAAGGCAACAGACAAGCATGAAGCACGTCATAGACTTATGACTAAGAACTTTTTGCTCTGATTTCAACACTGATTACTATGTTCTGTATGTTATTATTAATCGACGTCGGAAAACGTATTTGCTGTAAGCCGCAAAACATAACATAAAGTAAGCAAAACATAAAATGTTCACCAGAGCCAAAAAACTTTTCTGAAATCAGTAAAAAATTCATTACTCAAAAAGTACCTATCGTAGGATCATGATTTTAAAAACGTATCTTTATTTTTTCTTGTTTTATACATTAACGATAAAGATAACCTTTTGAGTAAATTATTACCAGTGTTTTTGTGGCTTACAGCAATAGAGTTTTTTTTTACAGACCTATAAAATGCAGTAACCACAAGAACTTTCTACGGCATCAAAATATTTCTATTATGTTAAGAACTCTAAAATGTTGTAAGTGACACAGTGGTTTTTTTTTAGAAAAACTTAATAGATGTAAGCCTCAGTGAAAAATTATCTTGCATTGATGGTATTGTTTTAAGGGAATGGAGTTGGAAAAAAGTTTTGTAGCTCCCCGCGACCCTGACCAGGTCGTCTGGCCATCTAGCGGGAGGCCGATCTACTTTGTGCTTTCCGGCACGTGGTCGCCATTCTGGAACTTTAACGCCCCATTGGCCGTGGGTTCTGCGTGCTATGTGCCCTGCCCACTGCCACTACAATTTGCTAATCCTATGAGCTATGTCAGTGACTTTGGTTCTCTTACGGATATCCTTATTTCTGATTCTATCTCGCAGAGAAACATCCAACATAGCTCGTGCAATAGCTCGTTGTGTGCAGCTCTCCCTGTAGTTCCGCTGCCCAAAGCCAAATTGCCCACTCTCAGCTCATGTTCGCTCCGTTTGCCCAGCCTTGCATTAAAGTCCCCCATAACAGCAGTGAAACGAGTTTTGAAAGTACAGATGGCTCTAGATATCCCCTCATGCATCAGCGAATACTGTTTGGTGATTCTGAGTATAAAGTATACTACCCTCGCTGACACGCTACGAATTGTCAGAATATTGTTAATGAGGCACTTGCGGACGAGAAACCCAACACCACGTAAGGAAAGATGGTCGCCCTCCCGGTGATAGAGCAAGTTACCGGATTGGAGGATTATCGTGTCCTCCCCCTGAGACTTCAGATAATCCTATAATATCCCAGTGGCACTTGCCTATTTCTTCTTACAGCTCCAGATATTATTTTTTTGTCAGTCCTCGCAAATATCGCCAGGTCCAGTCATAGTTGTTGGTAACCGAATCGCTGCCGAGGATTCTTAGCACCCCCTGCCCCACCGTTACTGTGACCGCTACCGTAGTCCGGAATAGCAGGGCCGCCGGGGACTGGGGGCCGATACCGTGTTCTGTTTACCATGAGGTTGCCATAATCACCACGCAGGCAGGCGGGTTAGTGATCGCAGTGATTCGCCAGTACCCAGAAAACGCTGTTCCCGCCATCTGGGGAAGATTATCCCTATGTCGGCTCTAACGACACCCACGGGAATAGATGGGGAGGTGCTATTCTAGCCTGGCACCACACGGACCACGTACGTTCTATAGTTGCATGCTTGCTGTCCACTGGCATGTATGTATGACCTGGGATTAGGTAATTTAACTCATTCCGCCAAAATGGCGTAAGCCTCAGTTTGATTTTTTTTCTGACCGCTAGAATGGCGTAAGCAACAAATGCATCAAAAATTCTGGTTTTTGGTAGACTTACAGCAAAGAAGACACCAGTATTGTTCAAAATACTTACGGCGCAAGTGATTTTTTTTCGTCGTAGAAATACGAGACCCAGACCCAACGACGCAGTATTTTTTTCTGATAAAAATGATATAAAAAACGTATTTTCGATTTTTTGCGGCTTACAGCAAATACGTTTTCCTACGTCGTAATAAGGACATAAATTGTTTAAGATATCTTTACGGAACTTATTAAGTGAGTAACTGTAAACATATTCACTGACATTATTAATTGTCTTACAGAACCTACCGCCAAAAACGGCACAGCGGAAAGGCGGTTAATTTACTGCGAGGATATATTACAAGCTTACATGCTTTCTTGCATCCATGAAAACATCTGAGTTCGGTTAGGTTAGGACAGTGACTGTAACCATAGTTAAAGGAATTAACGATTACATATGTTGTTAGAGAATAAACAGTAAGTGCCCTAACACATTTATTATTTTTAGAATTGACCGCAATAGTTTTTTATAGTCATTATACCAAGGCATTGTTTGGTGGAACGTTATTGCGATTAAAAGTTATTTCATGAAATGTTAAAATATGTACCGTTCAAAATATATATTAATATTTCGATAAACAGTTTCATCGAGAAAATAGTAATATGACCGGCTTAGCTGAACCGTTATTCTGGTAACCCAAAACAAGTTTGAAACACTATTTCCATGAAACATTATTCGATTGTATGCAAGTGTAATGATTGGTTATATTATCAGGTTAATCAAGTATAGATATTAAATTTCGTGCAGAATTCTGCAGGAAATTTCAATTCTGCAGGGAATTTTTTTTGTTCTGCAAGAGATTTTAATACATTAATTAATGTATTAAAATCTCAAATACTTAGTTTTAATTTATTGGCTGTACTTTTAACTAGCAATACTTTGTACTTTTAAACTGGTACTAGCAATTTCGGACAAACTACAACCTCAAGAGGGGTACCACTCGCCTCGGCATCACTCACCGTCGCTGAGTAGCTTGTCCGAGCGCCTTGTGCGAACGTGAAGTGCTACCATTAGCGTGCAGGCGACTCCAGCGCCACAACATCAACGAGTCCCACCTATTTATTACCCATGCACTGAGGATTCCGTTTACGCTGCCACAATACGACATACGACTAAGCTATGAGATGCACCTTTTCCTTATAATTGATTGAATACTATACTATCAACAGAATCTATGTAATGAAATTCCATATTCACAAATTCTGTGTTTTAAAAATACACATTCGCATTATTAATAGCTTACGCAGTACTCATGGAGACCATTTCAAAATTTTGCAGTAAACAGCGATATTTGATGATTCCACTACGGCGACGTCGGTTCATAAACAAACATTTTTATTTTTTTTAGAACAACAAAAATAAAGGTGAATGACCCAAATTGTATGCAACTGCAAAACAGTTACAAATACAATCTATTTGGAGCGCAATAATCGATGTATTCCGTGAGGATTCACTGTTACCATGCAAAGATTTCATGATAGTGCAGAAATAGTGATTGCTTGAAGCTTAAAATTACAATTGTAAACTAACCATTGATCGGCGAGATAACATTGGTTAACTTTGTCGGATATTAGTACAGTCGGATATAAGTGCGGTGAGTTGAAAATTACAGCCGAGGCGATATTGTTAGCCCTCGACGTACGCGAGGGCTACAAGAAAGCAGAGGCTGTAATTATCAAAGCGCCCGAATGTCATACGACGTTTTATAACATATTTGCGAGGAAATAAATAAAACTCGGACTTTCTTAAACGAATAAATCTTTCATCACTTGTTAAAGCAGCTATAAAAATTTGAACAATTTGTAAAATTGATTATTACGTTGCCAGTTGGCATCTTTAATGTTGTCAAGTAAATTAATATTTTTGTGTTTTTGTTACAGATAAATGGTTGTAGTTTATTGAAAAAATTAATTAAAGTAAAGAATCAAATGTTTATTTATAATATTTTATCTCCCAAAGTTAATTTTATTCATAAAATGATTAACACTTTTCTGACATAAAAACTCTTTGCTAAGATTTTAAAAAGTACCGTTCATTTTTAGACGACGCATCTTGATTAACCGTGCGTTTGTTATAAAAATATTTACGTATTGGATAGGCATAGTCTATTGTAAGAAATACAAATAAAGACAGAAAAAGATGAAAAAATTGTATGCTCCATGTGGGATTCGAACCCGCGTCTCCTGGGGTCTGGCCAGACGCGATTACCGCCACGCTACTGGAGTACTAGGTGTAACCTACCAATTTCTTTTCTGCTTTCTACTTTTAATGTTTTTATAGCAACGTTTATTTCACCACTCATTGAAGTAACACCTCTAGTGATCCGAAAGAAGCGACACTTCGATTTTTTATATTTAACGCATACTATTTTCGAGAATCAAAAATTAATTGTCAAAAAACATTTATTGTTATTGTACTTTCATTGTAAAAATACCGGAGATCGATGGGGGAGGCCTTTGTTCAGCAGTGGACATCATAGGCCGGTATGACTGTAAAAATACAACAATTATGCTTATCAAAATCTAAATGTAAACCTATGTTAATTCTTAAAAATTTCTTAGTGAAATCACTTGATTAACATAGTACTTTAAAAATACGCAAAGTGTGGAATGGAATTTATTTTTACTAGGGATCGGTAGTGCCGTCAATACGGCAATAAATCAAAACATGGGCTATATATTAGTTCATAGAAATGGTTTTCCACTTTCAAAAACATCTTATTCATTTGATAATTTTATAACATTCCTATGAAATAGTGCAGCAAATGAATAAGAAGTATTAGAAAGTTGCAAAACATTTCTATAAACGAATATGGTCCATGTTTTAATTTACTGACTTTTATATTGAGCACAATGGGTGATGTTGATGCGGCCATCTTGTCATATAAAAATATACAATATCGATTCCATTTCCTATGAAAATGTTATCAATGCATACCAAACAATCGATTGGGTTTCATTAGGGGAGACCGCAGTACACCACTACAGCTATCAAATTTGAACTGTCACATGACTCATGTTAGGTGAGATGGAAAATAGTTGATACGCTTGTTTATACGCTGAATTGCATATATATGGGCCTGGTTTGTTGCGGTGTGTCCACGCGTTGTAAGGACCTATTGGCTTTTGATGTTAATTGTCAGATAACTCTTCCGATGCCAATCTAATACAGTTTGAAAGTACCTTTTCATTCCTAAGCCGCTTGAAAGATTTAAACGACAAAGTGATAGATTACGTACCTCTTGAAAAAGGACATTCGCATGGAAAGAGCCGCGGGCGCCCACTTGTAAATAAATAAATGTATAACTAGCGTCTTGCAATTCTTAGCTCTATAAACAAGTTCTTTTCTAAATGTCAAAGTTTTTCTGTTGTTCTTTATTTTATTGCCCAACTTGCAATCAGGGTGACCTATTTCTTATACAACATGGGTGCCAAACAAACGTAAGGACCGCCTGAAGCTCCTGCGGTGAGTGTGGTCACGAAAGCCCATTAATCTGCCACGCGGCGTTATACCTCTGGAGGTCTACGGCAATCGAAAAATCAATTATGTCTGGAATCTGATGCGAATCTGATGGCTAACAAACCATTATAAAGGTAATAATATTATAATAAATAATATAATGAATAAATTATAATACCATTATAATAAACCATTCGGTTAAGTTGGGGCAGTGCTTTCAAATATTCTTAATTTTTGATTTTAACATTATTATAAATGTTTGGAAAATTACTTAGTAATTAAAATCTAAAACTAGAAAAATTTTACGTCCTGAGGCGGGAATCGAGCGGGAAGTGGTAAGAGCAGTCGCCCGGATTGCGAAAGGTCGCGGGTTCGATTCCCGCCTCAGGACGTACAATTTTTCTAGTTTTACATTTTAATTACTAAGTAATATAAGCCATGTTTCAATTTATTGGTCGTATTGACGGCACCACCACCATTCTGTATACCTATCATCAGATACCAAATATACTGTGATATTTTTAATTTTGTATAATGTAAGGTAATTACAATACTGAATACTATTGTTTATTTATTTGACATATCAACATCATCACCAGCCTATATGCGTCCCACTGCTGGGCACAGGCCTTCCTACACGGGAGAAACACCTGAGAAGCACTAGCCTTCCCACATGGGACAACCGGGACGTGGAAGCAAGGCTGAGCTGGAAATTACATATTTTAATTGACCAACCGGATCAACTACGGCGAACTGTCGCCATAGTTGATCCGGTTGGTCTGCTTTGTATTTGTAATCAAAACCAGAACGCTTGTACCACTACGCCACCCAACCTTTTTTAATTGAATAAACTTTGATGACTTTAAGAAAAATAATTGAAACCTTTGTTTTGGGTCTGATGCTGTCTCCTTTTTGTTGATGTCACAAATAAATTATCTATCGTATAAACGAATTACCTGGTTGCACCAAAATGTCCCTATAGAAAGTATTCACTCTATTCCGATCCCCTATGCTTCAGTTGGAGTCGGACCGCGCAAATATTTCCAGGCCGTGAATTATTCATGCAGCGCCATCTCTCGGATGCAAATATCGAGAAGCTGTTGCAATACCGCATAGACGCGTCCCAGGAGAGCGGCTGAGGCGATATTGATTTGTAATTTACTCTTAAAATGTTAGGAATGAGCTTACAACTGAATTAAAGTTGTTCAAATTTGTTTTTAAGTAGTTTTTAGGTCCCGTTGAGTAAGATGAGAAGAATATTACGCTTATGGCTAAAAAATCAAACACAAAATGTAATTCGATGACTTTTTTGTCGTAACTACTTTAAAGGAAGAACCTCTGCCAGCGCGCGTTTTGATATGGATTCCTCCAGGTTTCTCCACTAATTTCGATTTCACTTTCCGCTTGACAAACTAAATTAAAAACAAAAAAAACTTCAATTCTTACCGAATTAACGTCTTTTCATTCTTTACCATCAGGTTGGATTGATTAATGTGACGTGTCTATAGCATAAAAAAACATAAAACACTAAAATTTTAACTGTCGTAAGCACCTCGAGGGTATTCTGCGGCTTGACAGATCCAAGCACGCAGGAGCTCGGGATTACATATTTTTTTCAAGAAACAACCAAAGCAAAAATGCCTCTGTTCTCGTAATCACTGGGCATGATAATGAAGCTGAAATACTATTTGAAAATTCGAGAACGCAAATATTTATAGTTTTTAGTTTTTTATCGTGTTATTCTAATCACGATTAAACTTATGCCAAACTGGTGACATGGGCCATTGGTTTGTCTCATATAGTGACTTACACAATCAATTTGTTGTCACTCCGAACAAGATTACGTGTGGACTGACGCCAAAAGCTCTCATCTCACATCTCACTAGATTCGCTGATGTGTCTGTTAAATTAAGCCGTTAATAACAATGCATTGTTAAAGATTACTTCTTATCAATGAGTAAAAGCGGTTTAGATAATCTATCGATATGATAGGCCATAGCGCCATATATTCTGCCTCCGTTGAAGGATTCTATGTGCTCGTAATACGAAGAGGAACATATGGGCCAGTAAAGTTTTCCAAATTTTGGATGTAGGACAAACTAGATTTCTGTGTGCGTAATGTTTGTTCTTCACCTCATGCAGTGAATTGATGACTCCGAAGATCAACACGCATGTTCCTGAGTAAGAAGATAGTAAGTGGGATGAGGTACGAGCGAGCAATGTTCCTCGCACGGCAGAACCTGAGCTTTGTACAACAAACTTTATACAGCAAACACACAGTGCATTAAGGATGTACTTGGCGGAGCAATCCCACAAGTGTGAACATTCCACGCAAGACTGGACTTGAGTTTTATAAAGCAGGCATAAATGGTTAGGTGTGGAAAATCGATGCACCTTGTTCAGGACACCAAGATTCTGCGAGGTTGTTTTGATTTATACCAAACTAAGATGATAATAATACTTTTTTCCAATAATTTCATGTAACGCCCTTACAAGGTGGACCGGCGATCTGGTGAGGGTCTCGGGAAGCCGATGGATGACGGCAGCGCAGGACTAATCGGTTCGGAGAGAGATCCTTGGGGGGGGTCTGTTCCCAGCAGTGGGCGTCTCGCAGCTGATATAATGATGATGATGATAGCATAGGCAACGGTTGAAACAGTTCATAAATACGATGACACTATTCGTAAATATAGTTAATTGGTAAGTACCTACCTTACAACTCGTGCTCTCAAGTTAATAAATAGATGAAAGAGATAAATAAAGTTTATTGGCAATTTCTATACTGTACAGAATTTAAATTAGACCAACCGTAAAGGTTTAAAATAAGAGCCAGTTTATTTACACCTTAGGCGCGGGCTCAAGATGTTTCTAGAATTTACGACCCGTTTTAATTTATCAGAAGGTATTTTGTTAATAACGCCATTTATCTTGTGGAATAACCAATAGCTACCTTCTGTGACTACGTTTTAGTAGCTCATGGTTTACGGTTGCCAACGTCCATACCATTATGATAAAATGCGAATTTAACTCTCTCTCTGTGCGACTGCTACTTTTCACTCATATGCCGTTGAATCGATTCTTAGGCAGTCTGGTGGTAAATAATTTTCATCAAGTACTTAACACAACTCATTCTGGGGTAAAATTATGATGAACAATATTCAAGAATACGAAGCAAAGTGGTAACTCTTCAGTTACTATTTCAAAATGATCTACCATCCACGCGGACGGAACCAAAGCCCGTGGGGAGGCAGCTACTATTTTTATATCTAATAGGGATATTGACTAATTTTGAGACAGTGTTTCATATATTGTTAATGTACCTAATATAGCCCCGAATAGTTATTATTTTTCAATGATCCGAGTAATGCTTCACCTGAGGCATAATATACTAGGTGGTAGACCCGTATGTAGGGTCGTCTGGGTAGGTACCACCGCCTTTCTTATTTTAGTCGTGAAACAGTTCGCTGTGTTTCGGATTGAAGGGAAAGGTAGCCAGTGCAATTACTGGGCATGGACGGCATTTCATCTTAGGCCCCAGGATGACAACGCACCTGCAATATCAAGTGACATTTCCTTGTTATTGCAGGTTTCTTTAGGCGACGTTAACCGCTTACCATCAGGTGGGCCGTCGGCTTGTTTGTCATCTAGTTGTATAAAAAAAAATCACATAACAACTTGTTAGACTACGTAAAAATGTGAATGAGTGTAAACGATGCCTTACTGTTTTACCCTAATGTACTAAATTATTTCATAGCCAGCCACAGATGAATTAGATAGAAATTATTTCTGCATTATCTACGCTGCCGCTGTGGACACAATCTATGCATGCACACACAAATAAACAGTAATATATTAGCACTGTCACTATAATGATGTGCAAATAGAGCGGAATGTCACAGTAATATAATTACAGCTCTCATTGCCTGCAGCCAGCGGCATTTGCTTCCATTTAACGACCAATTTTGAATTCAAACGTACTATCACCAGTTAAAGTCCAATTGCGTATTGCGCTTAAAGAAAATTGGAACCAAAGTCACAGAATGGTGGTGGTGCCGTCAATACGACCAATAAATTGAAACATGGCTTATATTACTTAGTAATTAAAATGTAAAACTAGAAAAATTTTACGTCCTGAGGCGGGAATCGAGCGGGAAGTGGTAAGAGCAGTCGCCCGGATTGCGAAAGGTCGCGGGTTCGATTCCCGCCTCAGGACGTACAATTTTTCTAGTTTTACATTTTAATTACTAAGTAATATAAGCCATGTTTCAATTTATTGGTCGTATTGACGGCACCACCACCATTCTGTATACCTATCATCAGATACCAAATATACTGTGATATTTTTAATTTTGTATAATGTAAGGTAATTACAATACTGAATACTATTGTTTATTTATTTGACATATCAACATCATCACCAGCCTATATGCGTCCCACTGCTGGGCACAGGCCTTCCTACACGGGAGAAACACCTGAGAAGCACTAGCCTTCCCACATGGGACAACCGGGACGTGGAAGCAAGGCTGAGCTGGAAATTACATATTTTAATTGACCAACCGGATCAACTACGGCGAACTGTCGCCATAGTTGATCCGGTTGGTCTGCTTTGTATTTGTAATCAAAACCAGAACGCTTGTACCACTACGCCACCCAACCTTTTTTAATTGAATAAACTTTGATGACTTTAAGAAAAATAATTGAAACCTTTGTTTTGGGTCTGATGCTGTCTCCTTTTTGTTGATGTCACAAATAAATTATCTATCGTATAAACGAATTACCTGGTTGCACCAAAATGTCCCTATAGAAAGTATTCACTCTATTCCGATCCCCTATGCTTCAGTTGGAGTCGGACCGCGCAAATATTTCCAGGCCGTGAATTATTCATGCAGCGCCATCTCTCGGATGCAAATATCGAGACGCTGTTGCAATACCGCATAGACGCGTCCCAGGAGAGCGGCTGAGGCGATATTGATTTGTAATTTACTCTTAAAATGTTAGGAATGAGCTTACAACTGAATTAAAGTTGTTCAAATTTGTTTTTAAGTAGTTTTTAGGTCCCGTTGAGTAAGATGAGAAGAATATTACGCTTATGGCTAAAAAATCAAACACAAAATGTAATTCGATGACTTTTTTGTCGTAACTACTTTAAAGGAAGAACCTCTGCCAGCGCGCGTTTTGATATGGATTCCTCCAGGTTTCTCCACTAATTTCGATTTCACTTTCCGCTTGACAAACTAAATTAAAAACAAAAAAAACTTCAATTCTTACCGAATTAACGTCTTTTCATTCTTTACCATCAGGTTGGATTGATTAATGTGACGTGTCTATAGCATAAAAAAACATAAAACACTAAAATTTTAACTGTCGTAAGCACCTCGAGGGTATTCTGCGGCTTGACAGATCCAAGCACGCAGGAGCTCGGGATTACATATTTTTTTCAAGAAACAACCAAAGCAAAAATGCCTCTGTTCTCGTAATCACTGGGCATGATAATGAAGCTGAAATACTATTTGAAAATTCGAGAACGCAAATATTTATAGTTTTTAGTTTTTTATCGTGTTATTCTAATCACGATTAAACTTATGCCAAACTGGTGACATGGGCCATTGGTTTGTCTCATATAGTGACTTACACAATCAATTTGTTGTCACTCCGAACAAGATTACGTGTGGACTGACGCCAAAAGCTCTCATCTCACATCTCACTAGATTCGCTGATGTGTCTGTTAAATTAAGCCGTTAATAACAATGCATTGTTAAAGATTACTTCTTATCAATGAGTAAAAGCGGTTTAGATAATCTATCGATATGATAGGCCATAGCGCCATATATTCTGCCTCCGTTGAAGGATTCTATGTGCTCGTAATACGAAGAGGAACATATGGGCCAGTAAAGTTTTCCAAATTTTGGATGTAGGACAAACTAGATTTCTGTGTGCGTAATGTTTGTTCTTCACCTCATGCAGTGAATTGATGACTCCGAAGATCAACACGCATGTTCCTGAGTAAGAAGATAGTAAGTGGGATGAGGTACGAGCGAGCAATGTTCCTCGCACGGCAGAACCTGAGCTTTGTACAACAAACTTTATACAGCAAACACACAGTGCATTAAGGATGTACTTGGCGGAGCAATCCCACAAGTGTGAACATTCCACGCAAGACTGGACTTGAGTTTTATAAAGCAGGCATAAATGGTTAGGTGTGGAAAATCGATGCACCTTGTTCAGGACACCAAGATTCTGCGAGGTTGTTTTGATTTATACCAAACTAAGATGATAATAATACTTTTTTCCAATAATTTCATGTAACGCCCTTACAAGGTGGACCGGCGATCTGGTGAGGGTCTCGGGAAGCCGATGGATGACGGCAGCGCAGGACTAATCGGTTCGGAGAGAGATCCTTGGGGGGGGTCTGTTCCCAGCAGTGGGCGTCTCGCAGCTGATATAATGATGATGATGATAGCATAGGCAACGGTTGAAACAGTTCATAAATACGATGACACTATTCGTAAATATAGTTAATTGGTAAGTACCTACCTTACAACTCGTGCTCTCAAGTTAATAAATAGATGAAAGAGATAAATAAAGTTTATTGGCAATTTCTATACTGTACAGAATTTAAATTAGACCAACCGTAAAGGTTTAAAATAAGAGCCAGTTTATTTACACCTTAGGCGCGGGCTCAAGATGTTTCTAGAATTTACGACCCGTTTTAATTTATCAGAAGGTATTTTGTTAATAACGCCATTTATCTTGTGGAATAACCAATAGCTACCTTCTGTGACTACGTTTTAGTAGCTCATGGTTTACGGTTGCCAACGTCCATACCATTATGATAAAATGCGAATTTAACTCTCTCTCTGTGCGACTGCTACTTTTCACTCATATGCCGTTGAATCGATTCTTAGGCAGTCTGGTGGTAAATAATTTTCATCAAGTACTTAACACAACTCATTCTGGGGTAAAATTATGATGAACAATATTCAAGAATACGAAGCAAAGTGGTAACTCTTCAGTTACTATTTCAAAATGATCTACCATCCACGCGGACGGAACCAAAGCCCGTGGGGAGGCAGCTACTATTTTTATATCTAATAGGGATATTGACTAATTTTGAGACAGTGTTTCATATATTGTTAATGTACCTAATATAGCCCCGAATAGTTATTATTTTTCAATGATCCGAGTAATGCTTCACCTGAGGCATAATATACTAGGTGGTAGACCCGTATGTAGGGTCGTCTGGGTAGGTACCACCGCCTTTCTTATTTTAGTCGTGAAACAGTTCGCTGTGTTTCGGATTGAAGGGAAAGGTAGCCAGTGCAATTACTGGGCATGGACGGCATTTCATCTTAGGCCCCAGGATGACAACGCACCTGCAATATCAAGTGACATTTCCTTGTTATTGCAGGTTTCTTTAGGCGACGTTAACCGCTTACCATCAGGTGGGCCGTCGGCTTGTTTGTCATCTAGTTGTATAAAAAAAAATCACATAACAACTTGTTAGACTACGTAAAAATGTGAATGAGTGTAAACGATGCCTTACTGTTTTACCCTAATGTACTAAATTATTTCATAGCCAGCCACAGATGAATTAGATAGAAATTATTTCTGCATTATCTACGCTGCCGCTGTGGACACAATCTATGCATGCACACACAAATAAACAGTAATATATTAGCACTGTCACTATAATGATGTGCAAATAGAGCGGAATGTCACAGTAATATAATTACAGCTCTCATTGCCTGCAGCCAGCGGCATTTGCTTCCATTTAACGACCAATTTTGAATTCAAACGTACTATCACCAGTTAAAGTCCAATTGCGTATTGCGCTTAAAGAAAATTGGAACCAAAGTTTATCGTAAGATGTTATGCTTGAAAATGGTTGTAAAATAAAATGGGTAATGCAATATATTCCACTGGGATCGCTATAATTTGAATGTTTAGGAAGCAATTCTATTTTATTGTTGACTTTATAATTTATGAGATGCCCACTTAACAATTTTTTATCTCCTCTACGTAAACTGCAACTGAGAACCACGACATGGATACTAATTACATTTTTATCGGAAGGTTTTAGGTTAATAAGAATGAATCAAAGGGAGCAGCGCAATAGAGTTTTTAGTAATTTCATTCATTTTTGAGGGTCTTCGCTGAGTGGATGAATAATAAAATGTTCTTGAAATTTTTTAAGGCGCTGGACACACAGAAAGGACGTAAGTCGTAGACGGGACGTAGACATAATATGTCTCTTCATCGTCACTTTTATACAAAATGTATAGAAGCGTCACGACACAAAACATACAGAAAAGACAGGGCACGGGCACGACGCTTCTAGGTATACATTTTGTTTGAAAGCGACGATGAAGAGACATAAGTCCACGCCCCGTCGTCTGCGTCTTACGTCCTTTCTGTGTGTCCAGCGCCTAAAGCTGCCAATGAAAGAACTCTCGAAGAGGACCTCCGTGAGGTAGTGGTGCGAGTCCAGCACCCGTACCACCATTTTTAATCGCGATCTAGTTTAGGACCTAAACTGAGTAGAATCGTTATATCCGTACTACAACGCTATCTACGACTATGACAGCAATGCAGTTTAGGAACCAATACTGAACCGAGCGGAATATGAATCACTTTTAAAAAGAGAAAAAATTCGTTATCTCGACTGCAACCGCTATAACCCATCAACCTGCATTGAGTGCGTCCATCTCCTTTATAATAAATATCCAACAGTTTCGTATTCCTATAATTTCAGTGGTTGTCCACATTTATCATTGTAATTACGTCACATTTGCCAGCAGGATGCATTTCTGTCATCCGCCCGTGAAAGATGTGCTTGGAGAGTATCCAAATGATGCGGTTATAGGTTTTCCTGGAGACGCATACTGTTTTATTCACTTTATTTGTAGAGAAATGTGAGGTATTCTAAGTTAAACGATACGAACTTTGGCGGTAATCGGGATTTAGTAACAGCACAAGTATTTTTCTTATTGTCAGAGACAATTTCCTTCATAAAATTGGTGCCGTTATGTAAATCTCTACATCATATTACCGTCCATATACAGAAATGGATTGCCACTTTCAGAAACCTCTTATTCGTTTGATGATTTTATGACATTTGTATGAAATAATATAACATTGGCAGCATTATTTCAGAGAAATGCCTTGAAATTATGGAAGGGTATAATAGGAAGGTAAGATTTATTTATTTAGATTTTACCTTTATTTATAAGCTAAGTATGAAGTGCATTAATGGGGGTAATCACATTACTGTGATAGCCACACTGATCGCCCATCTCGAGGTCTTGTGTTCCAAATTCATGTAATTTTATAACTTTTGAAAAAAAAAATTGATAGTATACATTTATTAACATATCTGTGAAATGAGATGTCTACCTTTCTTTTGTTTTTCTGAACTGTCACACTTGACACGTGTCAGTTGACTTTCTTGTTTCAGGTGAGTTTTAACAGCTTCACTCGCTCTCTCAAACGTTCTGTCTAGCTTGTTCTTATGGTGTACCCTGTAAGTTATAGGCTTGATGTCTTTATCTTCCCTCTTATAGGGAGAACACAATTTAAATAAATGACCTGAAATGGCATGAGAAAGTTTGGCAGCCCCTGTTTTACGCGTCTGTATAATAATTTATGTTTGCAAACATAAATTTTATGATTTAGTGGTACCAGATTTGAAATTCGACGGGAGAAAAATAAGTGTCAGCATAACTCAAAGCCACTTGTGCAAAGATAGAATTCTTGATTTCTTATGACATAAAGCGTAAAGTTTTGTCAAATTATATTTTTATCTTCACTATTGACCATTATTATAGACGAGAATGGTGGCAAACGAAAATTTGACCCGCCTGATGGTAAACAGTTACTATAGAATGTAGACACTATATAAAACCAAGTGAAATCAGAAGCTCCTAAAAAAATGTGCACTCTAGTTGAACTGACCAGTGATTCCTTTTCTTCTGTGCTGCTTAATTAGAAAGTGGGTTTATTTATTTTTTTAATAACTCAAAGGGTAAAAGCCGGATAGTGTACGGGAAGAAACAAGAAGTTAACTGAATCCAGCAACATAAAAAAAATCATTAGAAACCACAGACTATAAGCGCGTAGACCTTGTCCTACTACTTATGTGGCCCTGAGGCGTGCTGGAGTAGGGCTTCTAGTCATTAAATATCACTAACATCAGGGATAGCTCTTTTACACAGTGTATTCAAAACCGAGGCATCTACCCCATCGGGGTAACTATCCGGATTTTACCCTACCACCTTGTTTGTAATACCATCATTTTGTAATTGTGAAGTAATTAAATGGGGCTGTCAAATTCATGCGGATAAAAGCCCCAAATTAAATATAGAGAAAAAATATATTGTTAGCTTGTTAACCTTACTTACCACAGGAATAAAGTTTGAAAAATGGATATGTCGTATTTGAGTGATTGCTATGCTTAGATCCTATCTCCATTTCTGTTAATATATAGCGTCTTGCGACTTGTGGCGATAATATAATTATACCTTAGCATTCTAGTTTACTTATTCATAAAACCAATTTACATTTGAAGTCTTAATAAATTATCGTCAATTAGCGCTCATGTAGCAAACCTTGTTCAGGGACTTGTTTTGGAACGTCATTTCCTGTGGCCTAAGATGAATCGCCTTCCATATTCAGTAATTGCACTTTCTACCTTCATACCGAAACACAGTGAACTGTTAAACCTAAGTTTGTGAAGAAATATTTCCATGTACCGGGTGTTACGGAATTACGGAATAAAATTTGAAATTCTAAGTTTGCCCCCCTTTTTGACATCGTAACATGTGTAAGGGTTGTGTGTGTGTGGTGTAACTGTAGTGTATTCTATCGCGTATCGGATACTTTACGGATACGGATCGACGCATTTTTAGGGTTGACACGAGCGGTGTGACAATTGTTTTACCCTTTGAAGCCCGATAAACCAGACACAATTGAATTTTAATTGTCATATCAACTTAAGTTGCCGTCTGGGCTTTAAAGGATTAATTTAATCAGAAAATAAAAGTAGTCTGAGAGATGTGGAACTTTCAGAGGTAATTCTTGACTTGATTCTTGGAGGAACACAAACACCCCAATAATTTTTATATCGGACTTTTGTAACACATTGTATATTATCATTGATCACCATTGCAATAAACATAACTTCTTTGGCACGTGTTTCTTAACACGTCAACTCTATTTAAATATAATTTATAGTCTTAGTATTTTAATTGATGTAGTCTCATCGTCCCCAGGATGTTAGTTTAGTGGTGTTATGGTCCTAACTCCTTATATGTTTCTTCTATGTAGGAAGGCACAGGCCTTCATCATCACCAGCCTATATATATCCCACTGTTGGGCCTGTGCCTAACAGTGGGATATATCACTTTGGGGAAAAAGTCTTTTCGCATAAGTCTTTTCGCATTATAGCATGTATGAACTTGTAATAAAATCTCTTTGGCTGTACTATTTGTATCTGGCTGGTTTTGGTATCATTAAAAGTTTAAATTTTAAAAAAGATAATTCCAAATTCAAATTAGGAAAATGTGTGTTTTTCATTTGTTTTTCGTACTGTCAAGATGAGTGAATCTAAGGAAGATGTGATACATTTTAAAATTTTATTTCAAAAAAGGTAAAAATGCAACGCAAGCCGCGAATAAAATTTGCGATGTTTATGGACCTAGTGCAGTGTCTGTGAGAGTAGCACAAATTTGGTTCAAGCGTTTTCAATCCGGAAATTTTGATATCAAAGATGCACGTCGCTCTGGTCGCCCTATTACGGATAAAATTGATGCCATTTTTGAAAAACTGGAGCAAGATCGGTATATCAGTAGTTACGACGTAGCTGAAGAACTGGGAATTGACCACAAAACAGTTTTGGCGCATTTAAAAAAAAATGGGTACACAAAAATGCTCGATATTTGGGTACCCCACGAGCTCACTGAAAGAAACCTAATGAACCGTGTACTCATTTGTGATTCTTTATTACGACGTAATATAACCGAACCATTTTTAAAGAAGCTGATAACTGGTGATGAAAAGTGGATCACGTACGACAAGAACGTGCGAAAAAGGTCGTGGTCAAAGGCCGGTCAAGCTTCATAGACTGTGGCGAAACCCGGGTTAACTCGCAACAAGGTGATGCTGTATGTGTGGTGGAATTGGAAGGGCATTATTCATTATGAGCTGTTACCACCAGGCAGGACCATCGATTATGAACTCTACTGCGAACAACTGATGAGATTAAAGCAAGAAGTTGAGAGAAAGCGGCCGGAATTAATCAACAGAAGGGGTGTGGTTTTTCATCATGATAACGCTAGACCTCACACATCTTTAGCCACTCAGCAAAAATTAAGAGAGTTTGGCTAGTCCTGACCTTGCACCTTCAGATTTCCACCTGTTTCGCTCTCTTCAGAATTCTCTAGGCAGTATCAGGTTAACATCACGAGAGTACTGCCATAACCACTTGTCGCGGTATTTTGATCAGAAGCCCCAAAATTTCTATAGCAATGGGATCATGTCCCTACCTACAAGATGGCAAAAAGTTATCGAACAAAATGGTACCTACATACTTTAGTTAAATGTAAAGAAACTATATTTTAAAAAAATGTTTAAAATTTTCTTAAAAATGCGAAGAAACTTTTTCCCCAACCTATTATATAGGCTGATGATGATACTACTACTAGTTTCCTTGAACAATATTAAAAATGGAAAAGATTGAAAACCGTTCGCAATATAGAAGAATTTATTATTTCTACAAACAACGTTTATTAAAAGTTGTATCAAGATTGTTTTACAAGTCACGTAACAAGTGCAAACATAATAAATATCCTTCAGCTTTCTATTTGAACATTCTAAATTCTTGCGTCTATTTTTAATTCGTTCGAGTATTTAGAACTGTCTCATTATTTCACTGAAACTCTTCGTCTCGTTAATATTTCAAAAGAGAAATAAAAACAAATTATCGCTTAATACTGTAGCCGCTACCGTCCGATAAAATATATAATTAAATTTAAAGACAAGAGGCTGCACGTTATTGAGCATAAGGTTCAGTATATTGATATGAAAGTAAAGAATTTTTACTGGCGAGTGCTACATTATTGATTAATTTTGACAAATTACAAATCTATTGTAACAATTACAAATAAAGAAATAAAACGATAAAAAAATTACAGGAACCCAGGAGATGCGGGTTTGATTCCTGTCTTAACAATAATAATATAGAAACCGAAAATATGCAACAAATTTAAATTAATTCTTCTTACAATATTACAATATTAGAAACCATTCTATTCCTTCAGTTTCATTTCAACTTTACTAGGTGGTAGACCTATATGTAGGGTCGCCTGGGTAGGTACCACCGCCTTTCTTATTTCAGCCGTGAAACAGTTCGCTGTGTTTCGGATTGAAGGAAAAGGTAGCCAGGTAGTAATTACTGGGCATGGACGGGATTTCATCTTAGACCTCAGGATGACAACGCACCTGCAATATTAAGTGCTTTTACTTGTTATTGCAGGTGTCTTTAGGCGGCGGTAACCGCTTACCACCAGGTGGGCCGTCAGCTTAATAAAAAATAAGCTCCAGCGTATAAAAAAAACTGTTACGGAACCATAATTTTATTTTTTCGCTGCCTCAAACATCTGGCTATAAAATGTTGGAAATGTATATTACAATTCCATGTGTCTAATTAAAACGATTTAAATATAAAGTGTCAAGAATGACGCACACTCGAAAACCTTATCAGCGTCACCACATCACATCTTTTTTTTCTGGTGAGTAATGTGATAACAGACCTAACCGCCGCTGCGGCAGCTAAACGTGCGCGTGTACTAGGGTTGTTGAGGAAGTGATTATGAGGAAGAGGAGGAGGAAGAGGAAGTGTCAAGCACAAATTTAGAGGATCCGGATGAGGATGAGGATATTTTTTGACGAAGAGAATGCGGATGAGGAAGAGGTTGATATGAAATATATAATATATATAGTCTAGTGGAAAATGTTCTTTTAATTATTTTTTGTGTGTGTACAGGACAATGTCATATTCGTCCGATACTTGATTGAAGAAAGACCATATTACTTTGCTCCGCGAATTTTTAATCAAAATCGTACCTCAAAGTGATTATTCTACACTTAAATTATAATAGTTAGATAGTCAGTGAAACGCCTAAGTAATTGGTGAAAAGTGCTGTTTAAAATTCGAGCTATTTTTAAAGATACAGCGAATTTAAGTTTAAAAATTATAAAATACCGGCCATCGACCGTGACCTACGACAACTCGCAGTACGCTCGCTGCTGTGAGTCATTGCCGAGCGCGGATCGTAGACAATATTTTGTCCGCTAGCTTTGTGCTGCGTTTGGACGTACTTGAACGCCACCGTGGTTCGTTTAAACGTAAACAAGGATGTCTTCAAAACAAATGATTTGTGCGGGTTGTCTGAATGCAGTTAAGGGTAAACAGCTTCTGAAGTGCTGTAAATGCGCTAAAACCTATGATCTCCTGTGCGCTGGTGTAAGTGAGAAGCGGTACAACAGCTTTTATGGACCTGGAAGTGAGCGCAAGCAGACCTGGATCTGCCCAGAATGCATTAATAAAAAACCTAAAAGTGACACAACAAATACGCCAGTGCGTGCAATGTCAGTGCAAGAAGAAATCTCTCCAGATCAACTGTCTGACCATTCGGCACAGGAAAATGTAACATTGAGAGGTGGACGCAATAGACACGAATGTTCGGATGCCGATCTTACTAGCCTCATTCGAAGTGAAATAAAGGCAGCTATCCGTGCTGAAATGGCTCCCATCAATGAAAAATTACAAGAACTGCAAAATTCAGTTCAATATATTAGCAATCAGTATGATGACCTAATCAAGTCCACGAGCAAAATCATACTCGATCACAAGAATATGCAAGTGGAATGTGAGCAGCTCCGAGCAACCGTTTCTGGTATGTCACAGCGTATGGACCAGCTTGAACAATATCTTAGAAGCAATAACCTGGAAATTCAGGGTGTCCCTGAACACAAAAATGAGAATATTGTATCGATAGTAAATAAAATCGCTGGCGTGGTGTCTCTTAAATTACAAGACACAGATATCTTGAATTGTACTAGGGTCGCTCACAAAAACAAAGATATAAAAACTCCTCGTGCTATAGTCGTGCAGCTGAGAAGTATCCGCTGTCGCGACGAGTTTTACTCAGCTGTCTCGCGGTATAACAGGTCACATCCTAAATGTAAACTTGGATCCTCTCTATTGAGTTTTAGCGGACCTTCCGTACCCATCTATGTCTCGGAGCATTTGTCGCCAGCTAACAAGTCGCTGCACGCTGCTGCTCGTGTCAAGGCCAAGGAGTTAACGTATAAATTTGTATGGGTGCGTAATGGACGCATATTCATGCGGAAAGATGAAACATCGCCGTTCGTGCATGTGAAAAGTCAAAAAACATTGGACTCACTGAATTAGCTTTTTTTTTATTTTATTTTATTTGTGTTTATTTTTATTTCAACCATTTTAAGCATATCTTTTGATTTGTAAAATGGAAAAGTTGTCTATTTATTACCAAAATATAAGAGGAACTAAGTCCAAATCCAATGATATTATGAATTCAATTTTATTAAATAATTATGATATTATATGCTTAAGTGAGACGTGGCTTGATGATTCCGTGGCTTCTTCTGAATTGATTGATGACAGATATGTAGTTTATCGTAGGGACCGGTCTGTTGAATTTATGAAAAAATATAAAAAGAAACATGGCGGTGGTGTTCTTGTTGCAGTCAAAAAGTGCGTGCTTACTTCTGAAAAGGTTTTACCCGAGGCATCCGTGGAGAATGTATGTGTAAGTGTGCATTTAAAACATTCAATTTTAAATATATTTACAGTGTATATACCCTCTTATATACAAATAGAACAATTTCAAGACACACTAAATTGTATTGAGGAAATCTGTCAGTCGTCCTCGGAACATGCTATAATAATTGGCGACTTTAATATTCCCGAAATTGACTGGTTCTCTGATTATCCCTTTTCTACATCGAGCGCTAAAATCTGTGCATTATGTGAATTTACAGAAAGATCAGATTTGACCCAATATAATTTGGTTGTCAATTCTCATAACAACATTTTAGACCTAGTCTTAAACAATTCACAGATTCCATGTGTTGTTACTGAGGCTCAACCTTTAAGTCGAGTCGATGCTTATCATCCACCCTTAGAAATTACTTTAAATTATACTAAACAGAACTTGTTGAAGCCGAAGAACCCTGATAAGAAGTATAGATTTTATAAGACAAACTTTTTGGCGTGTAATGTCGAACTTAATGAAATAGACTGGGACCAATATACTGGGTTGGATTGTGATAGTTTAGTGCAGATATTTTATAACCACTTATGGGAAATAATTGAAAAACATACACCGACATCGACTAGAAATAGTACATGGCCTAGTTGGTTTTCCCGTAAATTGATTAAGATACTCAAAGAGAAAAATAAGTATCATAATAAATTTAAGCTCTACAACAATCCACGTGATTATGATGCGTTCAGCCTGCTCCGTTCCAGGGGTAAAATTGAATTTGATGCATGTTACAGGAATTACTTGGATAGAACAGAAGAAAGTATTAACACCAATATCAAAGCTTTTTGGCGATATGCCAATTCAAAACGCCCGTCTAATGCATTACCTAATCAGGTGTTCTAAAAGTCTGACTCTGCTAATACAGGCGTTGACATAGCTAATTTGTTTGCTAGACACTTTTCTTCTGTGTACAGTAAACCTACTACACATAATTACATTCCTAATTTTCCAGAGTCAAATAGAAGTATTTCTACTGTCATTATAACAGAACGGGAGATTGCTGAGTCCCTTGATACCTTAGATATTACCAAAGGTGCAGGGCCTGACGGAGTGCCTCCCTCATTTATAAAGCAATGTTGCACGTCATTGTTGCGACCCCTTCATTTAATATACAATAAAAGCCTAAGTACGGGTAGTTTCCCCGAGCTATGGAAAATAGCTAAAATTGTGCCTATACATAAATCAGGAAATAAGATGGATGTTAGTAATTTTAGGCCGATCAGTATACTTAGTTGTTTTGCAAAGATTCTGGAGAGTTTGGTGTTTAAATATTTGTCTTTCCATTTGCAGACGATTATTAGTAACAAGCAACATGGCTTTGTCAGTGGGCGATCCACAACTACTAATCTGATGACTTACGTTCATGATCTAAATGTTGCTTTTGACAGGCGCGTCCAGGTGGATTCCCTTTATATTGATTTTGCCAAGGCTTTTGACAAGGTGGACCACAATATTCTGTGCTGCAAAGCATACCATCTTGGAATTCATGGAGTACTCCTGCGGTGGCTTACTTCTTATTTATCTTATCGTTCACAGCTGGTAGCAGTGCATGGTTATGATTCGGTGCCCTACTTGTCTACCTCGGGGATACCACAAGGCTCGAATTTGGGCCCTCTTTTATTTATAATGTACATTAATGACCTAGTGGAATCTATATCCTCAAATTGCATCGCATATGCAGATGATATTAAAATATATAGAGAAGTTGAGTCTACAAGCGATGCCGTGTTGCTGCAGAACGATATTCATAAGGTACATAATTGGTGTAAGAATAATGGTATGTCCTTGAATATTTCAAAGTGTTGTATAGTTACTTTTACAAAAAAGAAATCACCAGTCCATTATGCCTACAATATTGATAATACTCTACTTAATCGACAAAATTTGATCAAGGATCTCGGAGTATGGCTGGACTCTAAGCTAAGTTATACACACCACTATGATAACATCATAGCAAAGGTAAACAGGGTCATTGGTTTCATTTGGAGGACTGCAAAACCATTTCGTAGGCCGGCTAGTGTACTGATGCTGTACTATGTCCTTGCTAGAAGTGTTTTGGAGTATAACTCTGTTGTATGGTCTCCGCAATACAGTGTTCACGTGGATAGATTGGAGGCGGTCCAGAGGCGTTTTCTGCGTCATTTAAGTTCGAAGCTGGGTCTCAGACGAAAGTTATCAACATATGAAGCAAGACTGCAGTACTTTGGACTGAATACTTTGGAGTCTAGACGTTCCATTCAAGATCTTTGCATACTGTATAAAATCATTAACAATCGGTGGGATGCCGTGGATTTGTTGGGCCATCTGTCATTTAAAACTAGCGGTAGTCATAGAAAACGTAAGCTGTTCTCCCTGCCTTTTTGCAATAACAACGTCACATATAATAGTCCACTTTTTCGAATGTGCAGGTCATATGATAATAATATCGATGGTTTGGATATATTCTCTCAGAGTTCATACTCATTTTGTAAAGCAATAAAACAGCTGTATGCTACACCTTCTGTTTGAAGCTAAAATAGACAAAAGTTCATATAATGTCTAACTATCAGATTATTGATTATTATTGTTATTATTTTTTTGTTTCTTCTTCTTTTTATGTCAACGCTGTGTACAGCATTCATTGGAATGCAATTTAAACATGTTTAACCATTTTATATTATTTGTTATAAGAATGTATGGAATTGTATTCTGTAGTTGTACCTTTATGTAAATAAATAAATGTCTGTCGGGTCCGATAGTATTTATAATATACACAAAAATTACTTAAAAGAACATTTTCTAGTGGACCAAATTGTGAAGCTATTCTCGAATCTCCTTGAACACACAAAATTTTTTATCAAAATCGATCCAGCCGTTTAGGAAGAGTTCAGTGACATACACACGCACACAAGAAATATATATATAAAGATGAGAGAATGATATAATTTTATTTAGGAATTGAAATGAAAATAAGAATGCAGTCTTTATTAATCATTAAAATTAATTATAGAGAGGTTGATTTTTATAAAAAATATTTGGACGCTGTTTCCCCTGACAACCGGTTTCTTAACTCATCATAAACCAATCCAGCATTGCTAAAAAGTCGTTCGCTGGGGACACTTGATGGAGGAGAAGATAGATATTGCCGTACAGCTCCATAAAGCTCAGAATATTCCGGGTTGTTTTTCCACCATAGCAGACTATCTTCATTCATATTAATCCGTTTTTCTTTATTGTAGTTGTTTAATAGTGACTTTAGTACCACGCATCTATCTTCTATTGGTAAACTTTCTGCGTCACTGTTTGGTTCTGAAGCTAGCAGTTCGGCTAATATTGAATCTACAATCTTTCCCGTGGGAGCGGTGGATGTGGGACAGGATGTAGCTACTCCAGCTCCAGAACTTGTGGATGGTTGACTGTGGACTTCCATGACCACATTATCTATTGGGCGTTGGTTGATTAATGATAGCAGTACTGTTTCAATACGCTCTTTAGTTATTTCATTAAAAAAATTTGTTTTGTATTTTGGATCCAAATAAGTAGAGATGGCGTAGAGATTATTATTATGAAGCTCTCCGAAGCGGTTGTTAATCTCTTCTATCAGTTTTTGGATGACATTTTTGAAATCTTGGTCATTGTCGATGTTATCTTCTCTTAAAAAGTTTTGCATTGTACATGTTAAGACATGGATCAGTGGGATTACAGAGGATATAGATGCCTCAGCGCTGCTCATAGATTTAGTGACTTCTTTAAAGGGTTTCAGAATATTTGTGCAACTTTCAAGTTTCAACCAATCATTTTGTACAAGTTGCGGCAAATTTGGGTGTTGCGATGTATATAGTATAATAGCATCCTTTATCTTAATAAGCCGCTCAATCATATAAAACATGATGTTCCAACGAGTAGCGCATTCTTGGATGAATGACAGCTGAGGTAGGCCCAGGCGTTCTTGAAAGTCGCTCAATTCCTTTTGTCCAGTTATTGAATGATTGAAGTGCGTCGCAGTCTGTTTACACTTAGCCAACAGAGTTGAGACATATTCATTACCCGCCAAAGCAGAAGGTATACACAATTGTAATTGATGTAAGGTGCAAACTATATCGTCGATTTGTGAGATACGCGCAGGTCGTCTCATATTAAATCCGCCGTTACGGACCATTGCATGTAGCTTTTGACGAGGAATGTCCCATTCCTCTCGTATTTCGTCGAGCTTTTGAGCTACCAGATCGCCTGTGTGTCGTTCTTCGAGTGTGACACATTTATGAACTAAAGACACTCTTTTGAAATCATCATTAATGCCATGGACTATAAAGCAGAGAAACACCAGCTCCTGTCTATATGTCAGTAGTGAAAGACACGTATTGCATTAACGTAATTACACAAATGCAAAGTATAATATTGATGTTTTTTAAAATTATTTTTAGGCTGTGCGGCATGGAATAAACATCTAAAACCAATACCTTCTACGAAACTGAAAGGCAAATCTTGCAACGCGATCATTTCGCATATTAAATAATCTATCTCGCGACTTTTTTCGTGCGATGTATCCCAGTACTGGTTTCTCATTAATGACTCTTGTAAAGTAACTTGTCTCTTGACCCATTGAAGAGAAGTTTCTTCTGTATTCTTACGTTTCTTTTCCGTTTCAGCCTTTTTCAATGCCGCATCGCATTTTTCATATTCTGCATATTCCGTTTTATGACCTGACTGGAGATGACTTGGTAGCGCAGAAGTCCCGCGCCCTTTCCTTTAATAAGTTTGATTGCACAACTTACAACGCACAGTCTCTTCGTCTACTTCATTAAAGTACGTCCATATAGCACTACACTTCGGTCTCATTTCGATTTTCGATAAAACAATGTTTTGAATGGGTTAGAGACAAATTATTACGTTTGCGATGCGTACGCGCGTGAACAGAACAACGCTTTGTCAATAATTGTCAAAACAAGCAAGGAAGAGCGCGGGTGGCGGGAGGGGATGGCCTCGCTCGCTGACCGTTCGGCCCGGCATCGTGCTGCGGCGTGTGCGTTGCCATGAATACGCACATACGCAGTGGAATTCCTCTTAAATTTTGAGGCAGCGATAGCGAAAGAGGATTTTTTTATTTTTTTTATTAGGATGCGGTAACGGTCGAGGAACTCAAAATATTGCGGAACTTCCGCATTATGAAGAAGCGGAAGAGGAATCCTCAGCAACCCAAGCTAAATTTTGAGGAAGCTATAGCGAAAGAGGATTTTTTTTATTAGGATGCGGTAACGGTCGAGGAACTCAAAATAATTGCGGAACTTCCGCATTATGAAGAAGGGGAAGAGGAATCCTCAGCAACCCTAGCGTGTACTCGTAATGGCACTAGGACTACCTGCTCCCCGGTTACTCCATTGCCCCTCGCATTGGTAGTCTGGCCTCTACCAAAGCTATTCCACCATACCACCCCTCGCCTTAATGCGAGGTTTCGCGTCGTTGGAGATTGCCAAGAGTGCCGTTAGCACCCCAAATATGTAACATCCGAACCGTGCATCCGAATAACGTCTTGATCTTTTGCTTGCTTTCATCTGTCAAATCTATTTATATACAGTGGAAACCAGCTACTGGTATTTAAAAAGTAGTTTTCAATAATCTACAGCAGAGGCTGGAAAGGATAAATTGTTATTAAATATAGCGAAGGATTAATGAGAAGGATTAAAAACTACTTTGACATAAATTTAGTTTCTAAGTCTGTATTTTTTTTATTGTAACTTTGACATTGGTTTTGTAGCTGCCTTGACATTTTCTTTATTCTTGTTTTGTGAATTTTGACATTCAAGTTTTCTATTTGTTCTCGATTATGACGTTAACAACACTCCAATAAGTTGACATTATATAATTTACTTCCTTAGTAGATTTCATCTGTTTACTTATAACTAGTATTTTGACTGTAAATTTTAATATTCTTAACCATTTTCTTTTTTTTTAATCTTTGAACTTGTAATATTACTTTGTCATGATTTCAACTGTCAGGTACTGTTGGAGTGTAGGTATGTATACATACACACAGATCAATAAATAATTGTAAACATCAATTTCGTTCGCTTAACGTAAGCCATATATATCATGGTAAAGCTTTATGAAAATTATTATTGTCAGCTTTTATCTACGACGACAACGAATAAACGATTTGACTGATTGATGAAAGCGCTCCTTTTATTTCTATACAATTCAAAAGCTCGCTACATGATTGAGAATTACCTACACTAGAGTTTCTGCACCTATCGGTTCTATGGCGTAGTCTTAATGGTGTCGGCGTGCGCGCAGATGTGCGCAGAGCTGCATAAACACCAAGACGATTTCACAAAGAACATCAAAGCTCTCAGTGCGTTTATTTTAAAATTTAGTTATAGTCCGTGTATTGACTGACTGGAAACATTACACGCGGCTTGGTTTACGAAAACAAAGCAAGTTTCGATCTCGGATGGGTCAGTCAAAGGAGATGTTTCATATCCGGTCAAGTATTGCCAGTACAGTATCTCAAAAAATCAGGAAAAATCTCCTGAGTCCGAGGAAAGTACTAATAATTCGTTTTCATGCATAGTTTGTTTGTACAAAAGTTGAAATTTTTCGTCAATGTCACCTTTATTCACTATGGTTACATAGCGGGCGACATAGAAGTCAACTATATGTGACAAAGGCGCCATTATGAATATGGATACTTGTTTTGTACCACGCAACAAAGCGAATAAAAATAAAATGGGCAATTGAACACTTTTCTGCATGTTTTTACCAATTTTCCAGTATGGTCAAAATTCATTTAAGATCATGTACTTTTGATATTTGAGCATTCTTATTACCTTTGTAATAAGAGTCAGGAACTGTCAAAAGAGGGCATATGTTGCTCTTGACTGTACACTAGAATAAGCATCAATACTAGCTTGGATTAATTAAGCCTAAACACTATCTCAAATTATTTATTAGGTAGAACAACAGCTAAGTATTTGACAACTATTTTTTTATACAACTAGATCACAAACATGCTGACTGCAATGACAAGGACAAATCACTTGATATTGCAGGTGCGTTGTCATCCTGAGGCCTAAGATGAAATGCCGTCCATGCCCAGTAATTACCCTGGTTACCTTTCCCTTCAATCCGAAACACAGCGAACTATTTCACGGCTGAAATAAGAAAGGCGGTGGTGCCTACCCAGACGACTCTACATATGGGTCTACCGCATAGTAATTTAGAAATCCTATAGTTACGCCTTTGCTGAAACGCGTTCGGAGCCGCAGACTGAAGCTACTGCTTCAATATAATCTTCTTTTTTATAAAATTCTCGACTCACAGTTTTAGTTACCATACTCCTCTGAAACGGCTTTACCGATTTTCATGAAATTTGATATGTATGTACCTATATTCAGTAGGTGGCTTAGGGGGCAACTCGGGCAATTTATAACTCGGGCTCGCCCGAATGTACTACTACCTAATTGTGATGTAGTATTTTCGGGCAGTATTGCAATTATCATCTTGGGCAAGCCCGAATGTACTACTACCTAATTATGATGTAGTATTTTCGGGCAGTTTTATTAATAAAAAAATATATATTAAAAAAATTAAAATTAAATGAATTAAAAAAAATTAATTGAAAAAATATTAATAATAATAATAAAAAAATTATAATTAATTAAATAAATAAATTCTCAAAGGTCTGAAAATCGGCTACTATCTATTTTATTTTTTATTTTTTGGACATTTTTTTTTATACAACTAGACGACAAACAAGCTGACGGCCCACCTTATGTATTATGGCTAAACCACGTTTGCGGGGTCAGCTAGTCACTTATATTTTCTAATTAACACGTCAAGCATCAGATTCCAGTCACAATTGATTTTTCAATTATCATAGACCTCCAGAGGTATAACGGCGCTTGACAGATTCAAATTCAATTCAAATTATTATTTTTTTGCTTTAAATAGGGTTATAACAGAGTTGTTTACAGTTCTTTGAGTAGCTTAACCTATTTAGCCATAAATTACAGCATGCAAACTTTAACAGTTTCAAGGAGTATCAAAAAGAATAATAAAATCAATGTCAAATTTATACAATGTCAGCTGATAAAATAATATGAATTTAAGTATTCATATATAGTATTATGTATAGAAAGTCATGTCAAATTAAATAAAGTTAGGTATGTTTTATTGAGTTTTATTGTTAGGTTTTAAGGAAAGTATGACAGTAGTGTAACAAAAGAAACCAATGCATTGTCAGTATAAAATAAGATTGTAAATGTTTTTGTTTTTAAAAAAATTCTACCTAGTTAAATGTGTTCATCAATAGTCATTTTCGGAGACTGAATTGATTAAACTATGTTTTGTATGTGTGCGTTGAAAATATGATATAAATATATATCTATCTATGTTTAATATGTGATTCATCATTCACAGTTACATTCGTCTCGCTGGTTATAATAGATAACATTTACTGAAACATTTTCTTAAAACTCAAAATCATCTTTTCAAGATGTTTCTACTAAAAAATAACCTCTAAATTAGCGTAATAGCGTCTCGTGCAATTATGAAGGAGGCCGCCCGTGGCGTGTTTAAATCGCGAGGCGACACTTTGAGGATCGCTGGGCGCAACTGCGCGTGAAACGCGGTTGATGTGATCAAATTCATAAGCGCTAGAGATTTATATAAATACTAATAATTAATATAAATTATTATATTAATTATTATTTACATTAATTTTATTAGTATTTATTTTAACCGCCCCTGTGGTCTAGTGGTGGACTATAGATGGTCCACCACTAGATGGAGGTCTTGGGTTCAAATCCCGAAGGGGCAGAAATTTTCTACTTGGTTGGTTGTAGGGTATTTCTAAGTCCGCCTGGCTAGCTACCACCATCTTACCTAAGTCTGCCGCCATAACAATAATGTTAACAGCATTGCTGTGTTCCGGCAGTTAGAGGTAAGATAGCCAGTTCCTCTGTGGTTGAGGAATCCGGGTGTATCTTGCTTCTATCGTCGGTCCTTCCCTGCTTAAAATAACTATACGATATTATTGCTCTCCATCAAGCCACTGGGCCCTTATTCTGAAGATACGAATTTAAACAGGGTATACAGAGCGGTGTCGTCAATACGACAGTAAACTAAAACATGGGCTATATTAGTTCATAGAAATAATGCAGCCAATGTTATATTATTTCACACAGATGTCATGAAATTATCAAACGAATAAGATATTTTTTAAAGTGGCAAACCATTTCTATGAACTAATATAGCCTATATTTCAATTTATTGTCGTATTGACGGCATTACCCTGTACCCATATACAAATTTCAGTGCTTTGTGTCGGGTTCACTTTGATGAAAATGATTACCAATCTATTATCTAGTTGATGTCCCTGTTAGGGTCCTGACCCAAGGGACTTGGTAATGAAAACTATAGTGGACTGTAAACTATTAAGGTGTATTCGAAGATACTGAGATTAGTAACTAATTCACTGATAGTGCGTGCGTGTGGCGTTCTCGGTAGTCCGATTTGGTCTGGTCGCCCCTCCTCTGCTCCTACGCTTCACCGGCGGCGGCGGGCGGAGGCCGGCGGCGACACCCGACGGTGTACGTACGACGATCCCGAACAGTCCCTCCCCACTTACTCCCTCCGCCCACACAGCTCCCAAAAAAGGCGACCGATTTCAAAGTTTTACCAACTGAATTTTTGTCGTGAAGTTCCAACCTGAAAAATAACTGGGACAAAATATTACTGCATTACCAATTAGGTATCACAAATTTTACAAAAATATGTCTTGAAATATACAGCATTTATTAAAAAAAACGTAAATATTGAATTGTGCTGTAATTTTATTTTTTCATCTGATTCGCTTTTTCTTCCCTTTTTCGACGCATCATGAGATGAACAATCAGATTTTTCTTCCATATTGCAAATAATCTTGCTTATTACCACAATAAAATAGCCCTTTTTGTTTAGTTTACAAATAATACTCCTGGCAAACGGTCGCCATTTAGGAACAAGCGTACGTTGCGCCATCAACAATCGCTTTGCGTTGCCAATAGGGATTTGATTGAAGTCTCAGTCTAAGAAAAATGACATCAAATTAAGTTATCATCTTTTAAATATTTTTTTACATTGCGAAGTAGACAAAACCATTCTCGAACTGTAATGCGACGGGCTGGGATCTTGTCTTTGTGGGTGTTCGGGATATTTGAAAAGAGTAGACACGAATCTTCTCGGTAGTTCAACTTTTGGAACCGGTTTACACCGGTTCAGACATGACAGACAGACAGAGACTATGAGTTTGTTAGTAAATAATGTTTTTGTGATAGTTATAAAAATGTTTTTTTTGACGATTTAAAAGTGCTTCTTTGTGGCCTATTTAAATAAAATATTTTTTCTTTCTTCTTGCTTTCTTCGGCTGTTGTCGAGCACCGCCGGGGGTGATGAGTAGGCGCATGGATATGGGCCGACCAGCTTCCTCCGGGCCACCGAACGCGACGGACGTACTGTAGATACTTTGACGTGCCCTAACATATCTCGCGATCTTCATTGTAACTATTTGTCTATTTAGTACCTAATAGTACATTATGATATAAGTGCGGTAAGTTGAAAATTACAGTCGAGGCGAAAATTGAACGAATAAATCTTTAATCACTTGTCAAAGCAGTTATAAAAATTTGAATAATTTGTAAAATTTATTGATTTTTTAGCACCACAATGAGTTCCAGTTCCATGAAATAGGCTAAAACACACTTTCTGAAATAAATTTGCATCATTGCTTGTTTTCCAAATTTTGATACGCTTGTAAGTATGTATCGGTCGATTTTTCGGGCTTAGAGTAACCTTTTTTGATACCTCTGAGACTTCTGGCGGTATCGAATAAAAAATTTATCACCACTTGACGACATTTTCAAATAAAAATAATATAACGAAAAGAAAAAGCGCGCGGAATTATTTTTACTTGTTCACAAATTAGCGATGCGCGCGCATCGGCGCTTTTTTTTAGGCAAAGGCAAATAAACAGCCAGTATTACTAATAAAGTAAATTAATATTTTTGTTTTTTTGTTACAGATAAATGGTTGTAATATATTGGCAAAATTATTTAAATTAAAGAATTAAATGTTTATTTTTTATATTTTTCTCAAAAGTTAATTTTATTCATAATATGTTGACCACTATCTGCCATAGAAACTCTTTGCTAAGATTTAAAAAAGTATCGTTCGTTTTTAGACGGAGCCACAGATTAATAACAGTGCATCTGAAACCATGCGTTTTACATTACATTACCGCACAAGTGCGTAGTGAGATACATTACGATACTGAAATGTTATAAAATAGAATTACAGTCCACTATATCGTTTCCATTCCGCTGTCTTGTCTTCAGGGCACAGATATTGGATCTCGTTTGTTTGTCATGTTCATTATAACGAGACATATGTTATCATGTAAACAAAAGTCCCGTATATAGGAAAACACGTGCCTCGTTACAGTCCAATTCAGGTTGGCCAAAATATTTTTTTTTAATGTTATTGAAGGCATTTCATTGTAGGCCTCAGGATGATAGCGCACCTGCAATACCAAGTAATTGTTTCCTTGTTATTGCAGGTGTCTATGGGCAAGGGTAGCCACTTTCCACCAGGTGGCAAAACATGTCAGCTTGTTTGTCATCTAGATAAAATAACGTTACTATAAGTTGACTGCTACAACCCTATTTTAACAGGGTTGGCATCACGCAAGTTATGCCTTAGGCATAGTGTAACTATCTTGATTAAGAAGATCTGTCACTCACGCTTACTTGCTTTAATATATTATTGCTATATTTATTTTTTATTGTATTTTAATCTACCAATGTTTTTACTAGAGCACTTACAACTTTATAATTCGAGTAGCTTATTTTGGAAACAAAAAGAATTATTTGAATCGAATTGGTTTTTGATCGTGCTTGTAGAGAGTACTTGATTTTTTGTTGAAAATTCAGTGATTTATATTTTGTGTACTTATAGTTTTTCATGTTTTATTTTTTGTACAAATATATTACAAGCAAGCGGACAGCCCACTTGCTGGTAAGTGCAAAAGTAAGAAAAAAATCACTTGCACCGCCTCCTGTAACTTGTACCACAACTGCGGTGGAAATATGAAATTCACTGAAATAAAACCAGGCCAGGTAGAAGAGTATACAAGATAGTAGTATAAGTGTATACATCTCCTTATCTTAAACGAAGCAGCTGTTGATAACGGACTGCCAGACAGGTAAATGACCCCATTATTTTGACGACCGACGCAGCACTTGATCTATTTGAAAAATGTGATATTCTCGATATTCGTGCAAAATTAGGGAATCAGTACCCCTAACACGAACACTTTTATATTTCGAATAGCCATCGTATCGAGTAGTTACGTTAGCTTTTGTCAGGTTTTGTTTGAAATTTTAAATTTGCGTGAACGATACTATTACCAGACAAAAGCTAACTACTCGATACGGTGGTGATTCGAAATTTAAAAGTGTTCGTGCTAGAGGTACAGGTGGTTTTATTGTGATCTTATAAGTAATGTTCATTTAAAAGTGATTTATAGATCTATAAATCACTTTTAAATGAACATACCGAAATAAAAATTTAAATGATGTGGACTATGACCACCCAGGTGAATACGTTAAGCCCCTGTGGGGTTTCAGTTTTATTATTATTATTATTTTATTCTTTATTTGTTTCAGGTTACATAGACTCATGAATAGTACAAAAATACATGATTTTTAAGATAAAAGGCATGTAGAAAGACAAAAATTTAATTTAACACCATTAGACTAAATTCAAATTGAATAAATGAATGAATAAAATAAATGAACAACTCTGCGTAAAAAAATAACCTGCGTGATCGAATGAGAAATTTTGAGAGCCGCAGGAGAACTAAGGTCGCTGGCATGTCCCAAAAACATCGAGTCTCAAGTGGTAGTTGACAGGCAACATTGCAAGGAGGACTGATAGCCATTGGGGCAGAAAGGTCCTCGCAGCGGCCGCGTTCCGGGAGACGCAGCGTTGGTATGCTCCCTACAAGGTGGATCGACGATCTGGTGAGGGTCGACAGATGAGGGCAGCGCAGGACCGATCAGTTTAAACATCCTTGAGGAGGCATATGCCCAGCAGTGGGCGTCTCTCGGTTGATATGATGCTGATGATGAAAACAAATGCACTACAGATGTAATTGATAATATAAAAAAGGACCCTAAAGTGTCGCTTGATCACCCAGGAGTTCATAGTGGAAAGACCACACGCTGTGCCGCCGCGATATATTTAACATATTTTTTGGAATCGGTGCTTCACTTTCTAGTGTTTCTAGAAACAACTTAGCTCCAACTCCAAAAAATATGTTTCTAGGGGATGCGTACCTACTTAAATTTAATTATTTTAACCTTTTCAGTTTTTTGAAGTCGGTTTTAAATTTTGTTTAAAATTTTTTTTTCACCATTTTTAGTGATAACTTTCTTAGGTCGAAGCTAGCTGGATGACCGTCAACTTATATTATTTCCTACTATCATCGTTTCACTAAAAAGTCATAGGAAAGCAAAAACCGCAATTTCGCATACGTAGACGACTTACTTATTTCAGTTATTTTGATTTAAAAACCAAATTACCCAACCGATTCAAAAAAAAATTATATTGGACTAAATGGCAACTATTCCGCATCGAACAAAAAAAAACACGTATATCGGATGAGTAACCTTGGCGTAATCGGTGTACATACATAGAAAAAAAAACACACCGACCGAATTGAGAACCTCCTCGTTTTTGAAGTCGATTAAAAATGGGTTTGCTCAATATGTAGGTTTTCAGTGCTATGACGGTAACAATGTGAAAATAAAAATAGAAAGAGGAGCAGTTCCAGTATACCCTGTAAGTAAATTAAGCAATTTCTTAGGGAATCGCGTCTCTGGGGGCACTCTAAAAATTAGCCTGAAGCTTTATCAATATTGAATAAAAAGAAAAACACTAAGTCTCGAATCCTCTTTACATAAGTAACATACCACTACTTATATCTGTGAAATTATTGATCTTAGACATACTCGTACTATTTCTTTTGCAATATTTCTTTATTAGTTATAGGTAAAATTCTAGTTATGAAATAAAAAAATTGTTGTACACTACCCAATTGTTAAATACTTCTAAGGGAATAGTCTACTAATATTGATACAGTTCAGATTTCGAAACGGACATTCTGCGAACTACCAATACAGCAGTCATTCACTTTGTTCCCAAGTGTCGGACAGCTCACAGAAATGTGCCAGTATTATGTACTGTGATTTGTCAAAAGCCTTTGATTGCTTGAGACTTGAGACTCCAATATCTCAGTAACCTTTGAAGAAGAGAGCATCTGGCACAGAGGATTTTAAGCTGAACTATGGGAACCGCACTAGGCGATAGATTATCCTAAGTTTCTTGGTACGTCGATATACCTTCTCTTCTAATTTTAATTTTATTTTCGTTGGGGTTACTGCTAAAAGTTATTTTTTTGTGACAATAAACATTATAACTTAATATTTAAAAAGAGCAATAATAAACTGAGAAGGTTCCGGTAACAAACTCGTGTAGTCACACGAGTTTGTTACCGGAACCTTCTCAGTAGTTCAACTTTTGGAACCGGCGTCAATTCAGACACGACAGACAGACAGACACTATGACATTATTATTATATGACGTTTTTTGTTTTTTTTTTGTGATAGTCATAAAAATGTGTATTTTTAAGATTTCAAAGTGCTTCTTGATTGCCAATATTTGAACAAAGATATTTTCATTTTTATTAACAATAACTACACAATCATGTGCCGCAAAACTTGCTAGATAATGTCATGTCAAAAAATTAAATAAATGCTATTGTACCCTTTTTTTACCGTTTTTATAGCAACGCTTATCTTGGAGAGATAAGCGTATAAGCGAGATAATCATTGAAGTTAACACCTCTATTGAACCGATAGAATACTATTACAAGCATTTTTAAACTTCCAGTTATCCGAAAATTCCCTTCAAACCGAAACACAGTGAACTGTTTCACGGCTGAAATAAGAAAGGCGGTGGTCCCTACCCAGACGACCCTACATACGGGCCTGCCACCTAGTAAATAGAAAGTATCTAAAGTTTCTAAAGAATTGAGCATTCCGCAGACTATTTGATGGACAAGATCTGCTCAAGGTTAGCATGTCTTAAAAAATCACCGAAGTAGCAGTTAAACAAAATTTCAAATCCAAAAAAAAAATCCAAAATCCAAACCAATTCAATCCTAATTTCAAAATTTGTCCGTTCGTTCAGCTCATAAACGGACGTCGCGACAGACAGACACACAGATACCCTCCTTTTTCGTCGGGGGTTAAAAATACGAGCGTATATCTATCGATCGAAAAAAATAATACATTTTAAGTCTACGTAACGGATTCCGACAGATTTTGAAATGACAACTCGACAAAGCAGTTTTGTTTAAACGAAACGTCAAAAGTTTATCTAGAGATCCCTGCCGCACTACTGTTCATTCATTCTAGAGTCTCTCAAGCCACTCTGTTTTAACATTTTAATGAAACATGAATATAAGAATGCTTTAAAGAGGTCATGGCAGACTGGTTTGACTACAAAATCCTAAAACGCTTTTATAACACTAGAGTGTTATCCTGCCATAGATGTGACATTTTTATAGTGGTACCAGTCGTAAATTTCATTTATGATAGGTAACACTCGAGCCAGAAAACGGCGTAAGTCATGAATATGAGATTTATCGTAAAAAATGGTATAACTGAAATTTATAGATTTTATGACCATTCGATTCAGGCTGTATTCGAGAGCTTGGTGCGGATACTTAAAATGTATTAGGCCTATAGTGGTCATTGAATATGTAAAAGACCCCTACATTGTTTCTGTCGCCATGCCATGACATTTTAAAGTGTTATTAAATAATGACTAACACTCACACACATTATCTAGGCCAGACGGGAGTCATGAATTTCCTTAAATAGACACATGATCATCCCATACATTTATGAAGATCGTTGAGCGACGATTTGCCAAAGTAATTCAGGTACACAAATACCCACCCCGCGCTGTTGTCACAGTGTGGAACACTTTTGCATGTGTGTGTGGTTCTTCTTAGCAAGTCATAACATTTTATAATACGACACTATACATCTGCAATATCTGGCAATACGGCACTAATACGTCACTCTAGCATATTATATTGGCATGATCCGTTCGTTGTCGTTGTAGCATACATGAAAGCACAATGACAATCTTCGATGGACGTTTTTCATATGTTATTTAATTATTAGGTCTGTCTATCGACGTTGTGTGACGGCCTGGCCACGAACTCACGGCACGCGCGTCCTGCGACTCGCGAATCGGCAACCACTGCGCGCTGTCTCGATGTCGGCCTCGCAGCGCGTCGTCGTGACCGCGCAGTGGTTGCCGAGTCGCCGCCGTCGCCGTCGCCGCCGCCCGTTCCCGTGGCCAGGCCGTTAAGCATCATTACCAAGCGCTTTTCGTTATCCTTTGCAATGCATACGGCCTGATAGTCGAATGCACCGCCAGCCTCGGTATTCCCGTCTGCTTGTAACCTGCATTCCTTCAAAGCTGGATTAACACATTCACTGCCGAACACTCGGATCCGAGTGGAGGTACGTGCTGCCACTGGCGCCACACTCGGATCCGAGTGTACGTCGCCAATATTTTGTTTGGTTTATTACTTACTGATGCCTCTGGTAAACGCGCGATGTTTCGTACGTCCACATACGCGTGAATTTGAGCTCGTAAAAACTTGCATTGGTTTTGGTATACCGGTTATACCTCTAAGCGAGAGAGCTGCGTTTGCGAAAGATAATAGTGTGGCACCTGACTGGATTTTTCTACTAAGTCCTTGGCAGTGAATGTGTTAAGTAGGCACCTTCTGGTTAAGCTCGCTGCATCATCGGCCCCCACTTTTAACTTCTCTCGGTGCGAGAGTGGAATCAAGAGCCAGCGCGTTTTATATAAAAAAATTGAGCATATGATATAGATTCAGATAACGGAGAAATCTAGACACTGCAGCGAGTCCAGACAAGTTCAAAAAAGGAAATGGCAACGCGCCGTGTCTTAGACGAACCATTTCGTGCTCCAACTCGCTTACTATTTAATGTACAGTATCAAGCGTAACCGTTTGACCTTGAGACCGACCTTACGCCGTTCGTAATAGAGGCGGCTTTCGTAGTGCACCTGTTACACTTGATGTGTTGTCGTCTGTACATAATTCTATTCCTGGACTGTAAGTATAAATTTTTAATACTTTAGAATTTTAGGAAGAGTATTTTTCAGTTTTCTAAAGTACCTATACAGGATGGCATATTTAGATCGGTCAGTATAGAAAAGTCTCAAACTAAAAGACATGCGAAAATCTCTTCTTATGAACCATGTCATCTATTTTAGTAATAAGAAAACCGCATTCATACATTTAAAAAAAACGTGTACTTAGCTCGAGGATCGAACCCGGACGTTTTGAAAAATAAAACTAACATCATATCTATTTAGATATCGATTGTGTAGGTCTTATGCAGTAAACGTTACAATGAAACATGATGTTTAAAATAAATAAAATGCGTTGTTTTCATATCTTTTAATTTATTTTAGAGTGTTCGAAATTACCAACATTTTTTTCAATACAACATTCTACTCGTTTAGGTGCGTAAAATTAACGTTCCATTTTCAAATAAGGTTATCAGGTCTCTGTTTAATTAAACTAAAACGTTCCATTTTCAAATGAGGTTTATCACGTCTTTGTATTTACTTACTTGGTCTAAGTGGGTTTTTCAATTGATTATTAGGAAAACAATGCATTTTATTAATTTTAGACATCATGTTTAATTGTAACGTTTACTGCTTAAGGCCTACACAATCGATATGTAAATAGAAATAATGTTAGTTTTTTTTTCAAACGTCCGGGTTCGATTCCCGAGCTGAGTACATGTTTTTTTGTTTTCTTATAACTACAATCGATGACATGGTTCCTAAGAAGAGATTTTCGCATGTCTTATAGTTTCAGACTTTCCCATACTGACCGTATACGTTGGTGGTGTTTCATGCGACACTAAAGTCCGGCTCGAAGGACCAATAATGAATAATGCAGTTTAAAAAACACAACCTAAAGTATAAATTACAACTCTTTATAAAGCAGGTTTATTCCCATCGGATAAATTGACAGAATGTATTATCGCCACTTCCCGAAATGGATTGCTAAATAATTAAATAAAGGACAGCTCGAACTCTCGAAATTCGAACGCAATGAGTGAACAAGCAATTGAATTGAATGAATGAACCTGTTCCTGACTAATGAGTGTGTCGAGAGAACACGCACGCGTTATAAGGGTTAATATTTGCACGGAAAAGCATTGAGATTATAACCGTATTTTGACGGTTAATTATAATTTGTATGTTTTTTAAAACAACTGACAAACAAGGTGACGGCTGACCGGTGGTAATTGATTATATACCGTCGTCTTTAGACACCTGCAATAACAAGGAAAAATCGCTTGATGTGGCAGCTGCGTTGTAATCCTGAGGCCTAAGATGTCTGGGTTGTATAAATTGTAATGCCTTCCATGTCCAGTAACCACACTGGCTACCTTTCCTCTAAAATAAATCACAAACACAGCGAACTGTTTTACGGCCGAAATAAGAAAGGCGGTGGTTCAATCGACCACAGAAATAGTTAACACTTTAGTACCATGTCACACTGACTATTGCGCTTGTATCTAATAGTTGCTAACGTACTAGATTAACGCCGTAGGTATTGTGACATGGTGCTAAAGTGTTCAGCTACTTCTGTGGTCGACTGTCCATATCTACTCAGATGGCTCGACGTACGGGCTTACGAGGTTTAAGTATTTACAATAAATTCATTTTGCTGATATTGTTAAATCAAAAACTCTCATTGAATTATTGGTCTCATACAAGTTCTTAATACACTTTAATTAATATACGGCATATTATTATTCTGGAGCTCGCTGGCGTTTTGGTTTGAGCGCTCTGGTTTCGATACGAAAAACAAAGCAACTTTCGCCATGGTCGATGCTGGGATAGGTCAATCAAAGTTTAGTAATTAAAATGATAAAACTAGAAAAAATTCACGTCCTGAGGCAGGAATCGAACCCGCGACCTTTCGCAATCCGGGCGACTGCTCTGACCACTGAGCCACCCAGGACTTGGGATATCCCTGTGAAATTCTTCTAGTCTATCTGTATTTGCGTTTAGGAGCTAACGTCCACCCTACAATGTCCTATAGAATATTTCGACATTGTATGGTGGACGTGAGCTCATTCATACCCACCAACCCGCATTGGTCCAGCGTGGTGGTGCTATGGCCCAAACTCCTCATGTATTTCTTCCATGTAGGAAGGCGTGTGCCCAGCAGTGGGACGTATATAGGCTGGTGATGAATGAATGAATGATATAATTATTTATTGTAGGTGTGCATACTTACTGAGTCTGCCATTGTTTTGAAACTCTCCTTTCGCGGGTCTACTGGTTATATTAAGTAGACCCTGAACGTTCTCCTCGTGTCTCTTCTACTATGTATCATTTCAAGTTATGTTTAAGTAAAGAAATTGTTAAATTAATAAAATAAGTCATTATCATTATCATCACCAGCCTATATTGGTACGTCCCACTGCTGGGCACAGGCCTTTATACATGGGAGAAACACCTGAGGAATTTGGGCCATAACACCAACACGCTGGTCAAGCAGTTGCAGGAACAACCGCGACCAACGGCTTAGAGTCCCTTCCGAATCACGCAGAGCTCGAGATTGCTATTGACCCATCCAGGATCGACCATGGTGAAAGTTGCTTTGTTTTCGTAATCGAAACAAGAACTCTCAAACCACTACGCCAATGACTATTCAAATAAAATAAATATGTTCAATACATGAGCATAATAGTTAAAATAATTATTTTATTAATAATATTTTATTCCCATTAATGGCAACATTTGCCATATTTTTGCCTTCTGGCAGCTTTATTATTCTCTCTGTTGTGCTGGTGGTATTATACTATTTTAATTTAACACTTTCATTTAATAGGTCACAAGCCTATTATTAACCAAACATAGGCTTTATGGTCCTTCGAGCCGGATATGAACCAGCTCCCTATGCATCTACAGTAATATTTAATTAATTAATATTAATTAATTTTGTTTTATTGCAGCACAATTCGGGGAATCCACAAGACATTACTCGAATGAGCTCCTTAGGAACTTGTACAAATTGATGTTAATTGGCCCACTGCTCGAAAGTTTGTTAACTTTCTGGGTTGTTACTACAAGAAAGTCATGTTGCGGTCAGCAGTCCGACTTTGGAGGCCAGTTGTAAATAAATAAAGATTCTGTCTTAGATAATTAGATTATAGAATTAGACGGAAGTACCAGAAAATTTATTTTCGCGGTAAAGTTACAGAGGTACACGGACAAATCGCAACGATTATCCAAGAAATAGTTCAAGACATTTGCCTAAAATATGCATTTACGAGGCCTGTATACTTACATTGTTCGAAACTTCAAAACAGACAACAGAGCGTGCGGGAAAATTGGTACTCTCACATTAGTAGTGACATTTCCCGGTTTTTTAATACCGATAATTAAAAATATTTACGAATTCTACGGAGGAGTACATTACGAGGGAAAAATTGGCAGAATGATCGAACCTTGGAAGCGCTTTTGCTGAATACGCTTATCTTACTTTAATACTAAAGAGTAAATGAGAGTAAAGTAGTTCTAATTTGCACTTTCTTTTTCAACTTATTCGGTAAATAATTCATTAATATAATTAGTTTCTATGAACAGAAATCGTATGCTCTGTCATTTAAATTTATGCTTAATAATTATAGATATATTTGCCTTGGAACTTTGGAACTATGCCTAAATTATAAATACTTTCCAAATCCACGCAACCCATTTACTTAATTTGCAAGGATAAAAATCTGTTTCACTCTAACCCTAAGGTTTTATTAGGAGTGAGAAATCAGTAAATCTACATTGAAAAGAGCCTCATTGGTAACCCAGAGTCCGAATCCAATCTAGCAGAACCGACTTCCAGTCTTGTTATTTCGTATCAACAACTTTTGTCCATTGAGAGCAGTAGAGTGGCCATGGAGAATGGGTGACGTGAGTTGGATTCGGAAATTCGCTCGTAGCAAAATGGATTACAAAATGGAAACTTTTAATTTTACGAACTATTTTTATTATTCTTCTTTGATCAAAAGAACTGTATGTACCGCATCTATAGAAATTTTAAAAATTAAGTAGGTACCTATTGATTTAATACTGTGTGCAGTCTATAATATTCCAAATGTTACTATTTTTTACAATTAATAGGTAAACATTTGACTACAATCACACCTGATTTAAGTAGTGATATGGCCTACAATAATAAATGTTTACTTAGAAGGTGCCTATTCACTCTAGCCTAGAAGACGTCCAAATTGTAGGTTTCGGGAAACAGATTGACAGGAGAGTTCCACTCCTTGGCAGTTCTCTTTAGAAAGGACTTGGCGAAATGTTTTGTGCGGATGGTTGGAATATCCACAACTATGAATAATCATAAGGGTGAAAAGCCATTCCACGTCTGGTCCCTCAATAGAAAAAGGGAGCTGGTGGAATTAATTCGTGTACTTCCCTCGCTCACTCTCCGAAGTGTATTCGATGGAAAACCGACAAACATGCAACTATACGGCGATGCTCGAGATGATGGAGTTTAGCCTCTGCTAATACTGGGTTGTTAATAAGTCGTATAGCTCAGAAAAATGTTGCCAGCTGATATTTGGCAGCACCATCCCATAGGTGACAGCAGTATTCCATACACGTTTGAACTTGCGCTTTATAGAGTACCAGCAACTGTTCACAATAAGCAACATTTTTACTTATTAATACGAAGTACCGGGGGTGTAATATGAACGACTACTTCCATTCAGGTTAGTGTTTCTCTCTACAGCATGAAATTTATAACCTCGCCAATAGAGTTCACTGTTTATCTAAATTTCAAATAGGCCCTAAATGAATTGAAAATATTGGTTCATGAAACAGTTCCTGTATGAATTTCATAATATTTTGCTCTTCTGAGGTAGGCTAGGTACATCAAACTAAATCGACTAAAATAAATTTGGCCTGCGGACATGAGTAAAGTGAGATGTTGCAATGTGGATTTTTAATAGCTCGTTTGTTTATCGTACTTCCAAAACCTGGAATTCTTTGTCAGATAAGAATAGATAGAGTCAGGCACAATATTCTTCAAAACTTCAATACTCTTAGTTTACTATTCAGATTCACGGATGAACATACATTATATTAAACCAGATCGCAGATCGTCTATGTAAAACTTTTTTTAAATCTTAACGGAGGAGCTCTGTCTTGTCTTTCACCTCAGGATGTTGAATGATGATAAGTCCGAAGATGGAAGCGAGCTATAACCGGATGCTTAAACCACGAAGGACTGGCTACCTTACTGATAATAATGTTAACAGCATCTGCTGCAGACCAGCCAGAGGTAATGCGACCAGTCTTTTTGGTATACTTCCTGTTTCACAAGATTTTGCTGGTGTTTTTAATTTATAAGTTTGTTTTTTAAAATAAGGTGTTGTCATTTAAGCAATAAAAAAAAATCTCAAATATCCTAAGCTATATTTATGTCTTGGTCACCGTAGCTTCGTCCGGTTGCATCCGGCTCTGTCCGGCTCGTCTAGCTCGCGGCGTTAACTCGATTGAACTAGTTGCAACTAGTTAGTTCCGGCTGCGGTTTCCAATGGAGGAATGTTTCGTCCGTCCTGTACAGACACCTGAGCCGAGTTATGATGGCTGTGTTTTGCTTCAACGGATTATATGATGCTGGAACTTTTGGATTCAGTTGGATGACTTGTGCTAGTGGTTGGGAACTTTAGGGAATCAGGTGAAGCTTATTGATCAAGGCATTCGTAATATTGAAAACCTACGTCTGATGATACTTACTTATTTTGAATACAAAGCTAATAATTGCTCAAATTGATAACACAGATAGCTGCAGGCCATATTTTAAAAAATATAGAATACTAATTACCCTCGATTTATATCTTTGACATACCTATGCATATTCCTTTTAAGAAATAAAGATAAGTTTAAACAAATAAGTGATACCCATGCTATAAATACTCGACATAAAAATAGTCTATACCTGCCTTATTCTAGAATAAAAATGTTAAACTGCAGTCCATACTACATCGCTATAAAAATATTCAACAAATTACCCCCTGAAATAAAATATCTACCAACATTTAAAGCATTCCAAAATAAATTACGAAATTACTTATTCGAAAATTGTTTTTATGTAACTGACTATCTAACCGCCTAATAAACTTATTTACTTAGCTCTTTCTTAAATAAATATTGAATATAATTAATTAAATAATTACTTATTAAATAATATTATTACTATAATTCAAATAATAATGATACGAAACTAACACTTGATTTATAATTAAATACTATTAGATAATTATAATATACTTAATATAGGTATATATATGTTGATATGACCATTTAAAGATTTTAAGTTATAATTTTAATTAAAATTTTAATTTTGTTATTTGTAATTCTTTGTTATTTATAATTGTATTATTGTTTTTGTGTATTATAGATTTTTGTTGTTTAATTTTTATAAAAATAGGGAGAGCTCTGTTAAATTGCTATGTCCGAAAAGGGCGACTGAGTATAAAGTGCCATTTTTATATTAAGATATGTACACTTGGTCTGCAATAAACGATTTGTATTTGTATTTGTATTTGTATCGATTTATATAAATTAGAGGAGAAGAGAGTAGCCTCGGACGCCCACTAGTAATTAAATAGCCGAAAAAGTAAGTAACTTCAATACATGTGGCCTCCTTAGGCTCCGCCCGCAAGGATATCGGTTGTCGCTGCAAAACTTAGCTAATGTTCTTTCTCAGGATGTACTTTATTTATCTCCACGCCAAGCAGCTTAGGAATAACAACGTTGCAGACTGGTAGACAAAGATAATTTCGCATTTATAAATTAGAATGCATTATAAAACATTTTACAAGGCCGCTTACAATGGGCCTCATAAGAAGGCTGTCACCCAAAGGGCAATGGAGAGGGCTATATACCGGGTTTCTCTGCGAGAATCATCAAAAAAGACTGCCGCCACAGTGCAAAGAAGACTGACGGCCATTTGAACGGAAAGGTCCTCGAGTGGCGGCCGCGTACCGGGAGACGCAGCGTTGGTAGGCTCCCCACAAGGTGGACCGACGATCTAGTGAGGGTCGCGGGAATCCGATGGATGCGGGCAGCGCAGGACCGATCGGTATGGAGATCTTTGGGGGAGGCCTATGCCCAGCAGTGGGCGTCTCTCGGCTGAAATGATGATGGTAAAACATTTTTACAACTGGTTTAAGTTAGATTGATAAAAGCCGTAAAGAGAAACGACTAAGCATATTTTGCTATTAAATACTTATCTATTTAGTTCAAACGAAACTTGTACAGCTAACAGAAAATAAATAAACAAAGGAAAGGCGACCGGCCCCTATCCTGTCCGATCATATCTGTTCAGTTAAAACTTCACCGCGTTCCGACTCTGAAAGTTGTTATCAGGCTTGGACCCGGCGCCCGCAGATGGTCCAAACTACTAAGAGTAGAGTGACCATGTGACATTTTTTTTGCAGGACATTGCTTTTTGATATTTTTTTACTTAAAATTATTAAAAAATACTTTTTTTTATCAACAAATCAAATATACCCTCATAGTTTCTTTGGAAATATTATTCACCGACTCGCACTGACTCTTGCGCAGATGTATATTGTCAAAACATTACTAGAAGTGGCTAGGTTTCCAATATGGAAACATAGAAGGGACGCACCCGGCGGGCTCAAAAAGCGCCAACTGCCAGAGTAATCGCTTTACTTAATGCAATACATAATCAGTTCCCCGAGGCCGACATATTATCCCAACAAATGTGTACTTTCAGTCAGTATGTATCATCTTACCTTAATGGAAAATATTGAATGTATTACAATTATTTGTTATTCTAACCAGTGTACGTTTTGGTTTAGTGCTGTAAGTCCACTGTTGTAATTAAATAAATAAATAGAAAGATTAAAATACTAATTTAAATGCGAAGAGTATGGGTAGATATGCTGTTTTGGTGTAGTATTATTTAATATTTATATATATACACATATATACATATATATATTTAATATAATTATTTATTTATTTTATATTTAAATCTATATAGTCATAGGTATGCTCCTTCCTATAATATCAATATTACTACATGGAAGGCCCGTATGTAACCAGTTCCTTTGTGTTTCGGACTGATCTGACTTATTACTAAACCAAGGGATTTTTCCTTGTTATCGCAGACGTCTTTAAGTGACGGTGGACGATGACGATTGGGCCACCTTTTTTTTTTTATATACAACTGGATGACAAACAAACTGACGGCCCACCTGATGGAAAGCGGTAACCGCCGCCTATAGACACCTGCAATAACAAGCAAAAATCACTTGATATTGCAGGTGCGTTGTCATCCTGGGGCCTTAGATGAAATGCCGTCCATGCCCAGTAATTACACTGGCTACCTTTCCCTTCAATCCGAAACACAGCGAACTGTTTCACGGCTGAAATAAGAAAGGCGGTGGTACCTACCCAGATGACCCTGCATACGGGCCTACCACCTGCTTTGTTGCCATCTATTTGTATAAAAAATAATTAATAGCCGATAAACGGCGGTAACCGCTTACCACCAGGTGGGCTGTCAGCTTGTTTGTCATCTAGTTGTATAAAAATAAAAATGAAAAAAATCCAGCTAATTAATATTACCCACAAATTCGCCTAAAGCCTAGCTACTCGACAAACGAGCACCGGAAAGGTGCGTGATCAGCAAAATAGAGCAACATAAGATGCAAATTGCCCTACCATCCGGCTGTTGTCCTCTTATCTCAACCAATTAGAGTCACCGTAACCGGATTGGAGCAGTAACCGGTCCATCCGGGCATTCCCCGAAATGCCAGTGTTATTGTGTACGCGTCTGAATGCTCTGATAAAAGTTTATTACTAACACTTCATTAGATCGAACTGAGTTTTTTTTGTTGTTGAAATAAAATAATAACTTGCAAAATATTCAATAAACATAGTTTGGTGAAAATTGGTGGTATTTCACATGTTTTTAACCACCGACGAAGAAAGGGGTGTTATAAGTTTGACGTGTGTATCTGTGTGTCTGTCTGTGGCATCGTAGCTACTAAACGAATGTACCGATTTTGATTTGTTGTTTTTAGTTTGAAAGCTGACGTGTCTAGGATTGATAGCTAAGAACTTCTTAGCTATAATTGATGAAGATCAGTTCAGGCGTTTGATGACTATCAGCTCATTTTCCACATGATAAAATGGTTTTACTAACTTTCACAGATCCAGTTGATTTGTTAAATTAACAGTACACTGTCACTTTGGTGTCATTCTCATGACATACTAATCTTGAGCTGATCCTATACCATCAAAAAGTCTACGGGATCCTTGATCCTTCAGAAACTTATAGCAGATATAGCGTGTTTGGACTCTAGTGCCAATGAGAACGAGTTAGATAGTTAATTAATGAGGCCGGGAGCTACTTAAAGTTTTCAATGTTTTAAAATGAATAATAAAATCAATCAGTTAATCAATCAATTAATTGTTCATTTGCATGAATAACAACATAAAATAGTACACATGAATAGTAATACACTGCAGGGTGTAAGCTATTATAGTCCTTAAGAGCATTATTAAGTCTGTCAGCAGCAGACGTGCAAATGTATAAGTATATCAATTTAAGTAGCTACATTTCCAACTGGTCAAAATTATATCAGAATGTTTCATGGCTTATAGGTTTCGTAATTGAATCAAGCTTCTTAACCTCGTGTTTCGTATTTCATTCGTCTTCAAAATTTCGAATGTTTTTTTTTTATGTTAGGGCTACCGGTTTGAGACAGCTTTAGGTAGGTCCACCCCAAAGAACCCATACCTAGTGTGTGGCATTCAGCATGCGTATTATGATGTAATTGGCTTTGTCCAGAGTTTACCCGCGACAGAAATTACTGTGGAGACTCGACAGACAGACGACAGACAGAGACAATTAGAGTGGAGACTCTCCCTAGTAGGGGAGAGTGGGGATGAAAACGTTACAAACAGACAAACATAGTTACTTTCCATTTTTTTTTAAAACAAATAGATGACAAACAAGCTGACGGTCCACCTGATGGTAAGCGGTTACCGCCGCCTATAGACACGTGCAATAACAAGGAAAAATCACTTAATATTGCAGGTGCGTTGTCATCCTGAGGCCTAAGATGAAATGCCATCCATGCCCAGTAATTACAATGGCTACCTTTCCCTTCAATCCGAAACACGGCGAACTGTTTCACGGCTGAAATAAGAAATATATTAGTAAGTACCTATGGATGGTATCCTCTTTTAATAGCAGGTATAAATACAGCATCGCGAATATTTTTCGTTCAAAGATCTATTGTCTCATTTAATTATTATTTACGCTTAAAGACTTTTATTAAATTAATCAACAAAGTTTATTTTAGCTGAGTGAGGACTCATTTAGCTTTGAAACGATTTTAATTAATTTGTTTAGCAATTTAAGTATTTCAAAAGTAACAAATAAGCAGAAAACACTTATAAATGGAAGTCTTTGTTAAATTAAACAATGTGAAAAGGTATTCTGTAAGGACTTCGTATTGAATTAATAACTTAATTGGTGATAAGATAAGCTAGTTATATTCTTTCATAAACTTCAGTTGATTATAAAACTAATGTATCATTGTCGATTTTGAATAAAAAGTATAATTTATATCATAAATGTGAATGTAACTCTTCCTCCTAAGTTCTTCATTCCATAACCGCTAAATCGATTTTAATGAAATTTGGGATGGAGGTAGACTACATCCTGAGAAAGGACACCTTTTAACACAATAACCGACATCCATGCGGACGGCGCCGAGGGCGAGCACCAGTAATATTTATGTGACAATAACTGTCTGCACCATTTTTTCGTAACATTTATTTTTGTAAGAATCCATGTTACTTCATCTTTTCCATATATATTGACTGATATAAGTAGCAAAAAATATTTTAATTTACTGAAATACGTCAAGGTCGCGGGTTTGAAGAAAACAAAATATGAATGTCATACTACAATTTTGATTTTCACGACTTCACGTTGAATGTTGTCTTTTTATAACAGCGTTATTGTGGCTATGGACTTATGCACTTTTAAGACTTCTATGTTGCCATTTATACAATACTTATTTTCTTTCGGTATTTTTTGTATTTTATTTTTTTATAATAATATTCATACACTCACACCTATTATCTAGGCCAAAAGTAAACATCATTAAAAGCTTGTGTTATTATGGATACTAGATAATGGAGAAATAATAATATGTATATAAATATTAGAAATATACTAAATAAACATATAAACATACATGACTCGTAAACGAATGCTCATGCTCATCACACAAACATATGCTCCTACCGGGATTTGAAACCGGGACCTCTTGACCGAGTAGTCTGTGTAGTAAGGGGTACAGACCTCTCGACCAGCCGGTCGACAAAAGTGTTTTATGTTACCTACTTAATGAAAACTATGTTATTTAGTACATTACTCGTGAGCTAGCCCATAGCTTTTCCACCTCCTTTCAATTCAATTTTTCAATTTCAATTTTTATACTACTAGTTGACAAACAAGCTGACGGCCCACCTGATGGTTACCTTTCCCTTCAATCCGAAACACAGCGAACTGTTTCACGGCTGAAATAAGAAAGGCGGTGGTACCTACCCAGACGACCCAACATACGGGCCTACCACCTAGTAGACATTTACTTAACACATTTTTGTATCGAAATTTTTGTTTTGTGACTGGCGATGACGAAGGCTTTCATGCCACTGTAATAATAACAATAATAAACATTTATTCCAGGCTTTTCAATCCATAGAAGTGTTAGTAACATGATAAGTATTAATTTAAGGTTGTTAGTAATATATAAAAAAATATAAAATAAAAATGAAATGAAAATAATGCAAATATCTTTATTCAATTAGGCCCCCCAAGAAGCACTTTCGAATCGTCAACAAAAAAAACCCTTATGTCTATCACATAAAAATAATATTAACTAACTAACAATTACATTATGTTTGTCTCTTTGTCTTATCTGGATCTACGTAAGCTAAGAATGTTATAATAATGTCTGTCTATCGGTCTGTCTGTCGGTCTGTCTGTCGGTCCGTCTGTCGGTCCGTCTGTCCGTCAGTCAGTATGGCTGTCTGTCTGTCTGTCTATAATATAAAATAGTTGGTATTCAGTTTCGGCTTCCGATGTGACTGCTGTGCTAAAGAGAGTCCCATCTGGCAGCTAATGCGCTCAAGTCAAGATGCTGTTCGACGTACCACGCACGCGCGTCCATAGCGCGAGGCGCAACGTTTTCTGATGATAGTATAGAAACAATCAGTTTGCGCCTCACTATGGTAATTGGTAACCGCTTACCATAAGGTCTTAATCTCATTAGCAAACTTCATAAGAAACGGGCAAAAAGGAACGTAAATCTTTTTTCTTTCACAGCTTTATCTCGTGCCACTTTAGCTCAGTCAAGTCTCTAATCCGACGTGTGATGATTGAGTTTGCTCACCCCATTTTAAGCCTTTGTATGTAAAACATTGAGTTTGCATTGCTTTAACGAAAATTCACTTTGCAATATATCGAATAAATTATATTAGTGTCTAGAAAATAAAATCGGATTTCCAATGTCAGATTACTTTAGATTCCATTATACATGCTAGACTTGATGATCGCATGCAAATACATACACTACTTATACAGGATATTTGTTTATCAGATCTTTCTTAAAAATTTCTTAAAATCCTTTGACTATAATGACTATCACTAATTACCTAATAAAATAAAAGATAATAATAATTAAGAGCTTGTGTTATGGATACTAGATAACGAAGAAATAATGATAATAATTATGTATTTGTATAAATATTAGCAGTATACTAAATAAACATATAAACGTCCATGTCTCGCAAACAAATGCTCGTACTCATCATACAAACATTTGCCCCTACCGGGATTCTAACCCGGGACCTCTTGACCGAGTAGCCTGAATAGCAAGGGGTACAGACCGCTTGACCAGCCAGTCGTCAAAGATGTCTATAATAATATGGTTTCAAGGTCATATTGGAGCAACTCTAGAATTGTATATTTCGACACTGTGACGGTAATTTGTTAGCTTCTAACGCAAATACACATCATCATAGCAGCCGAGAGACGCCCACTGCTGGGCATAGGCCTAGATGAAACCCATCCCAAGTCTTCGGTAGTTCAGGCGGTTAAAGCAGTCATTCGGATTGTGAAATGTCACGGGTTCAGCCCCCGGCCTGAGGACATATTTTTTTTCTAGTTGAAATTAATTACTTTTCTAACTTAATATCAGCTAAACTGTAATCTTTTAGACACTTGATTTGTATCAGCTGTTGTTTTTCTAGAGTTTTGATTATTTTCTGAATCATTGTGATTCTTTGTAAGGTAACAACGCCGTTTATATACGGGCGAGTAATATAATTTTCCTGCAACTTTTATACTACATGGCGGTAAAAACTTTTAATAAATTACCATATGACATATAAAAATAAGTTAAATAACAAAATTGAATGTAAAACGGATGATTTACCTAGTTCAAAGTTTAAAAATAGTGTTCAAATGATATAAATGCATAATGATACATCGTTAATATAAAAAATATATTTATTTTTAATGTGTAATCTTCATAAATCTTTAAACTTACCAGTGCCAGTTGCCAGTGTAATTACTGGGCATGGACGGCACTTCATCTTAGGCCTCAGGATGACAACGCACCTGCAATATCAAGTGACTTTTCCTTGTTATTGCAGGTGTCTATAGGCGGCGGTAACCGCTTACCACCAGGTGGGCCGTCAGCTTGTTTGTCATCTAGTTGTTTAAAAAAAACTTATGTGGTAGACCCGTATGTAGGGTCGTCTTTCTTATTTTAGCCTTGAAACAGTTTGATGTGTTTCGCATTGAAGGTAAAGGTAGCCAGTGTACCTACTGGGCCTGGAAGGTATTTCATTTGAGGCCACAGGATGACAACGCACCTGCAATACCAAGTGATTTCTTCCTTGTTATTGCAGGTGCCTACAGGTGTCTATGGGCGACGTTACCCACTTACCGCTAGGTGGGCCGTCAGCTTGTTTGTCATCTAATGGTATAAAAAAATTTTTTTACAATAGGTACCTACTAGAAGAGGGGAAGGAGTTGTAAATTTTTTATGTTCTAATCATAATAAGATCTTGTGACACATTTGTCAATATGACTACTATAAACTAGGGTTTATACTGTTATACCTTATTAGGGTTTGCAATAAATATTTCAATTTAATTCTATCCCGCTCTCCACTTATACTTGATCCACATCCCAAGCAAACAGATTCCAACTATATTAGGGGCGTTGTTTGAGTTGACAACTTGATTTGGTCAATCCACCCGTGTTTGTCTAACCGAGGACCCTCGCTGGAAATATCTGCCTGGACATATCTACTATTATGAGGGCAGTTACCAAGTTCCTCTCGAGACCTATAGCTGTCGCATAGTACCTATTTTGTGCTTCTCCTGTAGGTTTACGTCAAACGTAGCGACCACGTTTATAGTATGAATGATCAAGATTATGATTTCCAAACTTCCAATACTTCACAGAGGCGCTGCTATCCAATTCAAAAGCTATTACATGTTATGAAAGTCATTTTACTAGGTGGTAGGCCCGTATGTAGGGTCGTCTGGGTACCACCGCCTTTTTTATTTTAGCCGTGAAAAAGTACGCTGTGTTTCGGATTGAAGGGGGAGGTAGCCAGTGTAACTATCTACTGGGCATGGAAGGCACTTTATCATCTAAGGCCTGATGACAACTCACCTGCAATACCAAGTGTTTTTTTTCTTGTTATTGCAGTCTGTTATTGTGTTTTAGGTGGTTGTGTGGTTTAACCACCAAATATATAGAAGGTACTTAGGTACTGAATGAAAACACAAATGTTCGATAATAACAAGCGCGAAAGCAGATTTGTATAGAACGCGACGTGCGATTTGTCTCGTGTAGTAATTCGGACTGCTCGCGGCTGCGCGGGAGCTCATGACGCGGCCCGCTCGGTGGACCGGTTTTTGGTAAGTTTGCCGCGAACAAAAGATGTTGTTTGAGACATCGCTACAGTGTCGCGCGATACAGGCGCGCTGCTAATGCTAAGCTTTCAGATACTACGCCATACGAAATACTGATATAAATTATGTTAATGCGTGTGTATGTATTATTATGTATGAAAGCGAGACGAATGAATGAAATCTATATTCATAATATTAAAGTTACGTATTATCTTAGATAGTAAGATTGATGTAATATATTTATTTAAGTTTATCACTTTTATTTCTATGTACTTGTTTTAAGGTTTGTAAATATTAGGTTAGTATTATGTTGTATTAACTAAAGGTTGTATATGTTATTTAACCTATTTTATTGTACCTAATGATATTAACTAGAGTAGGTTCCCTACATCACTCCCCCCCAGAGACCGTCCCTACGGGCGATAAAAATCTGGTAGGCGTACTTTTCGGCCAGAACGAGTTATTTTATGTTCTGCTGTGTTGTTTTTTGGAGTTGATGGTGGTGGTGGGACGTCAGTGGTCGTAAGCCTAGAATGACTTTGGTCGGGTGACAGTATATAGGCAGGTTTAAGCCTATCTAATGATACAGTCACTGGTTTACCTTTGACTTCTATTTTAAAAGTTTTGTTACTCCGATCTAAAACCTTATATGGACCAGTGTATGCTGGTTGTAAAGCACCACGGACAGTGTCATCGCGCAAAAATACGTGACTAGTAGTAGCTAGATCTTTATAAATAAAGATTTTGCCATTGCTATGACGGCTAGCTGGACAAGGTTGTAAGTTTTGCGCGAAGGATTTGAGTCGTGCTGTAAAGTCTGTCATGTCCGTGGTACAATTCAGATTTTCAGAGAAGAATTCTCCAGGTAGCCTTAAAGGTTCTCCATAGACTAGTTCTGCTGGTGAACTTTGCAGATCTTCTTTGAACGAGCTGCGGATGCCTAGCAAAACTAACGGTAGGGACTCTGTCCAGTTGACGTTTGAATGGCATGTAATGGCAGCTTTTAACTGTCTGTGGAAGCGTTCTACGAGACCATTGCAAGCTGGATGATACGCTGTAGTTCTGCGGTGCTGAAAGGCAACCATTTGTGACAGGAATCGGAATAGTTCGGATTCGAACTGTCTGCCACGATCTGTTACTATGATAGTGGGGCAACCGAAGCGGGAGATCCAGTCTCGTAGTAATGCTTTTGCTACCGTCAACGCAGTTATATCCGGTATGGGTATTGCTTCAGGCCATCGCGAGAAACGATCGACTGCCGTGAGGCAATACCGGAATCCGTTTGATATAGGAAGCGGTCCTATAAGATCAATATGCACGTGTTTGAATCTCGCGCGTGGTAATTCAAATGTACCTAGCGGTGTAAACACGTGCCTATTTACTTTGGCTTGTTGACAGCTTAAACAAGCTCTTGCCCATTCCCTGCAGTCTTTTCGCATGCCACTCCACACATAACGCTGAGATATCAGCTTCGTGGTGGCATTGGCACCAGGGTGACTGAACGAGTGTAATGTTTCAAATACTCGGCGGCGTAAAGTTTTTGGAATGAATGGCCTAGGAGTCGGTGTACTAACATCACAATATAGTGCCAGCTGACTTCCAGGTAAGTTCATTTTCTTCAAACGAAGAGAAGTGCCATCTGCCAGTAGATTTTGTAGCTCAGTATCGGAATCTTGAGCTTTGGCAAGGAAATCAAGGTCGACAGTCATTTCCAATTCTTCTACGCGAGACAATGCATCTGCAACTACATTGTCTTTACCGGAGATGTGGCGTATGTCTGTCGAGAATTGAGATATAAAGTCAAGATACCGATACTGCCTAGGAGAACAAGTTGACTTTCTTGTATGAAAAGCAAAACTTATTGGTTTGTGGTCGGTAAAGATGATAAAGTCTCTTGCTTCCAACATATATCTAAAGTATTTGATGGCTTGGTAAATAGCAAGGAGCTCACGGTCGTATGGAGAGTAATTACGTTGTGAAGTGCTTAGCTTGCTAGAATAAAAAGCAAGTGGCTGCCAGGCGCCTTCTACCTGCTGTTGTAGAACAGCGCCTACGGCCACGTCTGATGCGTCGGTGGTAACGGCGAGAGTAGCTTGACAGTCTGGGTATGCTAAAAGTGCTGCGTCGCAAAGGCTTTTCTTGCAACTATCGAAAGCTTTAAGTGCATCGCCCGTAAGCTCAATAGGGTGGTTTCCTTTGACCGAGCCAGTCAGCAGTGCATTAAGGGGTCCTTGGGTTTCGGCAGCACGAGGAATGAATCTCCTATAAAAATTGACCATGCCAAGGAACCTTCGGAGTTGCTTGACCGTAGTTGGCTTGGGAAACTCCTTGATAGCAAGCACTTTCTCTTCTAGCGGCTTGATCCCATCGGCGTTGATCTTGTAGCCTAGGAAGGTCACTTCCGACACACCGAAGACACATTTAGCGGAGTTAATTAAGATGCCGTAATCTGACATCTTTTTAAAAAGTTGTCGGAGATGTGACTCATGGGATTCAGGGTCTTGTGAGTACACCAAAAAGTCATCGCAATAGGGATAAACGAAGTCCATATCACGCGTCAGCTCATCTACGAATCTCTGGAAGGTTTGACTTGCATTGCGTAAACCAAAAGTCATGTATGGAAATTCGTAGAGACCGAAAGGTGTTGTGATGGCCGTTTTGGGAATGTCGTCTTGGTTGATAGGTATCTGGTTGTATGCCTTGACGAGGTCAATGGTGGAAAAGATCTTACAACCAGATAAGCTGTGCGTGAAGTCATGAATATGACGTACTGGATACCTATCAGGGATTGTGCGTGCGTTTAATAAGCGGTAATCACCACAAGGGCGCCAGCCATCTTTTTTAGGCGCTAAGTGTAAGGGTGATGACCAAGGACTGTCTGAGGGTCTGGCTGTACCGTTCACAATCATCAAATCAAACTCTTGTTTAGCAATTTTGTATTTGTCTGGAGCTAAACGGCGCGGTTGGCTAGCTACGGGTGGTCCTGGAGTGGTGCGAATGTAGTGGATTGTGTTGTGTAATGTGACGCGTGGTGTACCGGCTGGTCTGGTTAGTTCAGGATATTCAGTAAGTATAGCGTGGTATCGTGAGTTAATAGTAAGAACTTTCACAGATGAAATAGCACTATACTTATCTGCTGATGCAGCCGAAACATTTAATGATGTCACATTATCAAGCAATCTTTGGTTTCTTACATCTACGATTAAATTATAGTGTGACAGAAAGTCCACTCCGATTATGGCTTTGTTTACGTCGGCTATAACAAAACGCCATATAAAGTCTCGACGTAAACCTAAATCTAAACAAAAATTGGCATAGCCGTAGGTATGAATCACTGTTCCATTGGCTGCACACAGTTCGTAACTAGTCTTTGGCCGTCGTTCTTTGTATGCTGATCGGGGATACACACATAAATCACTACCGGTGTCCACTAAAAATTGTCTTTTCGATTTTCGATCGGTGACGAATAGGCGACCGTGGTTTGTTGGGCAATCGTTCGTCGCCATCACTGATCGCCCATCTTGTTTTCCGCCCGATAGTTACAAGGCTTGACGCACTTTTGAGCATTGCTGCCGAACTTAGCGTGGTACCAGCAGGTCGGGTATTTGCGATAGCTGGCCTGCGATCTGCTGCGGCTGCGGTCATACTGCGTTCGAGTGGACCTTGCTTTAGATCGGCTCCGGTTGTTCATCGTTGTTAGAGCGTGAACTTGCTGCGTCAGCTTCTCGATCTGCCTGGCCATTCTATCTAACCTGTCTCCCGAACTATCTCGGCGTGATGTTGATGTAGACGCTACGTGAGGAGATGATGGCGCGATATCTTGCAGACGGTCAGCAAGGTCAGCTAAATTGTCCAAGGTTGAATGGACCTGGGAGGCAATGATACTCTGCATGCTGCTGGGTAGTCTGCTAGTCCAGATGGTGCGGATAAAATCATCTGGGATACTTGGGCCGGCTAAGTGCTGCAAGTGTCTCAGGAATTGGGAAGGCTTGCGGTCTCCAAGCTCTTCATGGTCCAGCAGCTGTTTGACCTTCCGTTCCTTCGACGCTGACAAGCGTTTTATCAGCTCCGACTTCAACTTGTCATATTTACCGTCCTGCGGAGGTGACTCGATGACATCTGCTACCTCAATGGCATATTGATGGTCGAGCATTCCGATGACGTGGTAAAATTTTGTGGTGTCCGTGGTGATGTTTGCCAAGGCAAATTGACCTTCGATCATCGAAAACCATAACGATGGCTTGTCAGGATAAAATGGGATGTTCCTGACACCAATGCGAAAAATATCGCTCGCATCGCTTCTGCTGGAGTCGTTCCTTTGCGCACTTGTTGACGACTTCGATTCCATATTGTTTAAGCAACGTAATAATATAATACCGTGCACTGTAGGGGTCACCAGTTTAGGTGGTTGTGTGGTTTAACCACCAAATATATAGAAGGTACTTAGGTACTGAATGAAAACACAAATGTTCGATAATAACAAGCGCGAAAGCAGATTTGTATAGAACGCGACGTGCGATTTGTCTCGTGTAGTAATTCGGACTGCTCGCGGCTGCGCGGGAGCTCATGACGCGGCCCGCTCGGTGGACCGGTTTTTGGTAAGTTTGCCGCGAACAAAAGATGTTGTTTGAGACATCGCTACAGTGTCGCGCGATACAGGCGCGCTGCTAATGCTAAGCTTTCAGATACTACGCCATACGAAATACTGATATAAATTATGTTAATGCGTGTGTATGTATTATTATGTATGAAAGCGAGACGAATGAATGAAATCTATATTCATAATATTAAAGTTACGTATTATCTTAGATAGTAAGATTGATGTAATATATTTATTTAAGTTTATCACTTTTATTTCTATGTACTTGTTTTAAGGTTTGTAAATATTAGGTTAGTATTATGTTGTATTAACTAAAGGTTGTATATGTTATTTAACCTATTTTATTGTACCTAATGATATTAACTAGAGTAGGTTCCCTACAGTGTCTATAAGCGACGGTAACCGCTGACTACCAGGTGGGCCATCAGCTTGTTTGTCATCTAGTTGTATGTTGTACACATCATAATCATATCAGCTTATGATGTCCACCCCTTCCCCTAAAGAAACACTTGAACTTCAACTAGTTTTTCTCTCGTGTAGGAAGGCTTGTGCCTAGCAATGGGTCGTATACAGGGTGGTGCCGTCAATACGACAGTAAATTAAACATTGTAAATGGTTCGCCATTTTCAAAAACCTCTTATTCTTTTGGTAATTTCATGACATTTCTATGAAATAATGTAGCCACTGTTTTATTATTTCATACAAATCATGAAATTAAGTGCCAAACCTTTTACATATATGAACTAATATAGCCCATGTTTTAATTTATTGTCCTATACAGGGGGTTCCGTCAAAACTACCAGTATAGGCTGGTGATGATAATGGATTTATTTATTTATTTATTGCTTTACATATGAATGTTAACTAATATCACAAATTACAATATCAATCACAAACATATGCGCCTTGGAGGGCATTGCAACATAAAAGAGAGAGCAGATATCTCCTAAAAACAACCAAAACTCCTACATTTCTCTATACTTAACAACTAAATATTAGATTCTAATATTATTCATAATTAAATTTTGCTATATCATCTAAATATTCCTTAACAGAATAAATGTCTTATTAATGAGAAAATCTTTAACGAGTTTTATGAATTTTGAATAAACTGTTTCATTTTTAATGTAAGTAGATAGTTTATTGTATATTACTATGCAATGGATTTGGTAATATTTTTTATGGATGTGGGTGTATTTAATTATTAGACAAAATATATATTTCCGCATGTTTTCCCGCTGTCGGTTTGTTGTTTGAGCCAATCTTAAGAGAAACAGATACCCAAGTACAGGCTGTATTTGAGTTGACAACTCGATTTGTACAATCTACCGCTATTTGTCCGACAGCGGTGCCCTCCGTAATGTTTTGATATGCGAATATATCAGTTTACCTTCCTAGAGCAGTGTGAACTAATAAAGTTTACAAATTAATATACCATTAATTCCGAATGTTGCTAGGTTTTCTAAGACAAGTCCAATGGAGAAACTGCAACTTGAAATTGCGAAACAATATTATTCATTGCATTATATTGTTTTGGCTTCAAAGAGCCTTAATTTTTTGAAAAGTTCTCTTGTAGGTTTTACTAAAATATTTTATGTTTAAGTAAATAGATAACATGTACGTAACGTTTAATATTTTATCTTACGAACATGTTACGAATACACATATTACACTAACTTATTTCAATAAATTTATCAGGTCTAAATATTATTGAATTATTCTTTCTTTACTAGTTTTTAGATATAAAGGTGCATATATATAAGGGTGGTTCTTATAATTATTAATGTTTCGCAAGATGTTTTGACGCAGTCAAATATTAAAACCTTGAACCTAAAAATAAATGGTGTAGTCGTTATTGTTATTGCTGTTGTTATCATCATCATCATAGTCATCACCAGCCTATACAATTCCCACTGCTGAGCACAGGCTACATGGGAGAACTATTACGAGTAATTAACCAAACAAATTATTTCCACATTACCTAGACAACTCCCACGGTAATACACACAATGTCCTTCAGGAATATAAACAATTTTCATCCATTCATTGGAGAATTTCCAAAATTGCCGTAACAAATGCGAGAACAGTTCAATCATTACCAAGTTGAAGTACTAACTGTAATGAAGGAATCGCTTAGCGCCCACGCTTACCGATACCGTTGAATTGTACTTGTGGCTAGAAACTTAAATTAAGGTCGTTTGTATAATTCATAGCCGTGTCTATAACTTGAAAACCTTTTGTAATAACAATAATCTTTATAGTTATAAAGACTGTAATGGACAGAAGAAACTTCACGAGGTGATTAAACTGTCGATTCTAAGATACCTACTTGGTTTTCTGTTATTGAAGGCTTGTGGAAACGATGCCATACGAACAATTGAAAAGATGGCAATTATCTAATTATTTTTGTGTAGTTGTATAAAAACAGATATATATATAATAATATGGCACACACAATAATGCAGTCGATTATCTAAATTTACCGCCTCTGTGGTCTAGTAGTTGAGAAACAGAGGTATACCTCAGATCTAGAGATCCGGGGTTCGAATCCCGTGGGGGCAGAAATTGTCTGCTCGGCTTGGTTTGTGGTAGGGCTTTTCTTAGTCCACCTGGCTAGCTACCACCGTCTTACCTAAGTCTGCCGTCATAACAATAATGTTAACAGCATTGTCGTGTTCCGTTGGAGGTATAGGTAAGATAGCCAGTTCCTCTGTGGTTAAGGAGTCCGGTCGTAGCTCGCTTCCATCGTCGGCATTATCTTCACTTACCATCAGGTGAGATAAAGGCCCCCCGCAGGCAGTTACCCCGTAAAGATAAAAAAACTTCTCCTCTTTGATGTCATTTGAAAATGTTGAAACCTATTCACAAACTTATAATACTCGTATTTTATACCTCTCGAGGTCTAGCTGTGAATTTGTTATGTAAATCTTCTGTCGACCCTACTGACATTAGATTAGGGTTGCCATATGAAAAATAATGCGCGGCAAAAGGTACGGGCTTGACGGCTAAAATGACAGCTATCAAACTGGTATTAAATAAAGGTGCGCGTGAATTGAACCGAAAACAAAAGGCTAGTGCACATTATGTCACGCCAATTCATAGCAAATTTAGTTTTTACTGGTTTTTAGGGTTCCGTGCCCAAAGGGTAAAACGGGACCCTATTACTAAAATTACTAAAACTCCACTGTCCGTCCGTCTGTCACTAGGCTGTATCTCGTGAACTGTGATAGTTAGACAGTTGAAATTTTCACAGATGATGTATTTCTGTTGCCGCTATAACAACAAACACTAATAAACAGAATAAAATTAAATATTTAAGGGGGCTCCTTTACAACAAACGTGATTACTAAGACTCCGCTGCCGGTCCGTCTGTCACCAGGCTGTATCTCATGAACCGTGATAGTTAGACAGTTGAAATTTTCCCAGATGGTGTATTTCTGTTGCCGCTATAACAACAAATAGTAATAAACAGAATAAAACAAATATTTAAGGAGGCTCCTTTACAACAAACGTGATTTTTTTGCTCGTTTTTGCTCGATATTCATAACGGCAACATGTAGACGCTTCTTTATAGATAATGGTACGGAACCCTTCGAGCGCGAGTCCGACTAGCACTTGGCGGTTTATATGTTTAATGTTTGTACAGACGAGAACACATTTAGCATAACCTCTACTAATAAACCTCTAATCATAACCTCTAATACTAAAATCAGTATATTAAACTACTCACTGGAGTAACAGTTAATAAAAAATATTAGTTTATTGATTTTTCAATTGTCATAGTCGTCCTGAGAGATAATGTCGCTTGAAAGATGCGAGTATTAAATTAAACTATCGTTTTATAATAAAAATTGCAAGCTCTAACCAAGTTTTTTTTTTTGTACCACAAGGATGTCAAACAAGAATACGGTTCAGATGGTAAGCGCTTACCGTAGCCTATAGTCGCTCGTAGAACCTTGTGCATTCTTCACCACTGCCATAAATCAAAAGAAAGCACTTTTGTATACGAGCCCTATATCGTATACAAAAACGCTTATACTTCATTCGCAAAAGAGTTTAAGGGCCGCCTGATTGTATGCGGCGGTTACCTAGCCTATATACGCCCGTAGCATCTTGGGCACTAATCACGCGTTTCCTGCTTTGTAAGGCTAGGGCCACGGCACACGGTGGTGAGACTTGCGGAGATTGTAGAGGCGAGATTCCCGCGGTCGTTTAAGCGGCATGTCATAATCTCATTTATGGAACTAATAAATATGGATACGGTGTACTTCAGTTGTTTAGTTGGTAATTATTGTTTTTTTTTATAAAATAATAAAAAAGATTGTATTAATTTTATGACTTTATTGTATAAAATGTTCTTGCAATTAAACATTATATTCTATTCTATGTTCACTAGCAAAATAAAAATATTAAACGGTGATAAAAATTACAAAAAACCAAATGGTTATTGTTAAATTGTTAATAGGTAGCACTCACAGTGTCCAGTCACGTATTTTTTAAAGATATAAAAGTCACAAAGTGTAAAATATTCGCACTCGTTCATTTTATTTTACAAAAATGGCTTTACGTGCTTATTCAATTAAATACTCGCCTAAAAGCCATTTACATGTACAGAAGACCGCACATCAAGTGTAACAGTTGCACTACGAAAGCCGCCTGTATTACGAAAGGCATAAAGGCGGTCTCAAGGGTCGATACGCTTGGTGTGCTGTCAGCATCAGAATCATCTGAGCACTCAGGGTGATCAAAAATACCTGCACTGTTTTAGAAAAGCAGCTCTAACACTACTGTGATAGAGTCGTATGTTGTTTGTAGTCACTCAAATCTTTAACAAGTGAAAATCGATTCTAACTATACGATGGCTTTTCTAAAACGATATTTTTTAACCGACTTCAAAAACGAGGAGGTTCTCAATCCGGTCGGTATGTTTTTTTATATGTATGTACACCGATTACGCCGAGATTTCTGATCCGGTTTACGTGAATCTTTTTTTGTTCGATGCCGAAATTTGGACCCATAAAATTTTTTTCAAAATCATTTAGGTAGTTTGGTTTTTAAATAAAAAAAAAACTGAAATCCGTAGGTCGTCTACGTATGCGAAATTGCGGATTTTTACTTTCCTATAACTTTTTATTGAAACGATACGATAGTAGGAAACAATATAAGCTGACGGTCACCCATCTAGCTTTGACCTTAGAAAGTTATCACTAAAAATTGTGAAAAAAAAATACGATATAAAATAGAATAAAAAGCTCGGATATTTATGACGCTGGTCGTACATGAATATGATAAAGATCAGGAAACAAGTTGATCCTTTGCCGGCCTCTATCGATGACACGTACACACGACAGCACATCAAGTGTAACAGTTGCACTACGAAAGCCGCCTCTATTACTAGCGCAGTAAGCGCGGTCTCAAGCTCAAACTGTTACGCTTGACGTGCTGTCGACTGTACAATCACAATTTATCCCTATGACATTGACATAGAGACAGAATGTATATGTTTATTCTTCAAAAAAAATTGGTTCGTATTATTGTTAACTTGGAGCAGACTGAAAGTTGCAAACCGTTTTTTCAGAAACAAGAAATCCTTTCTCTTCCGTGTGTATACATTTTTGAGATATGTAAGTTTGTCAGAAAACATGCTGAGTTTTACACAAAACATAATGATGTACAATTAAAATATTCATTAAGACATAAAGACAAATTAGAAGTTCCTACTGCACGTCTTAATTTATGTTTATCTAGCACATATAACATGTCAATAAAGATTTATAATAAACTTCCTGAAAAATTAAGAATCGAAAAAAATAGTAATAAATTTATAAAACTGTTAAATAAAATGATAATTAATAAATGTTACTATAGTCTTAAGAATATATTAATGACAAAACACAATAATTATATATAAATTACCTTAATTATTTAATATCTTGCGTGCATATTAAAATAATTAATAATATATATTTTTTTATAGAAATTATACGTCCTCCTCTCCTCTTTCAATTTGCGATACCCGACAGGGTCCATAATTGTACTTTTGATATGTATAAACACCTTTTGTAAACATTATGGTTGCAATAAAGTATTAAGTATTGAGTATATATCGCAGCTGTCTGTTTAAATTAGCCGCTTAACTGGATGCCTATCCCGTTGATCGAGAGACGAAATGTATACATTGAATTAAATTAGCCACTCAATTTTACGCATAGACCGTTGATTAAACGCCGGCATCCAATGATGGCTAAACAAGGTATGGTTCAATTAGCCATTCAATTGAACGCCTAGGGCGCTTATTAAAATGGGTGTAAAATCACCGTATATGAATAATAAATTAAAAATCTTGCAGTTTTTTATCTTGCTTATTAATACCACCCAATACATACGTGGCGTAAGAGAATGCTTTTTTGACACGGTATCACTTTTATACAACAAGATAAAATAAGATTAAGCACTTAAAAATTAAGGTCCATTTTCTTTTGTCGACAGGCGAGTGGCGCGGCGAAAGGAGAATGCTGGACATCACGAGAGACAAACCTGTCAAAGTGTGCGTGCGAGTCGTTGTGCCTGTAAGAGATCATCCTAAAGTGAGTTCTGTTTTAATTGCAATGAGGAATCATATCAATGGCGGACGAAAACCTTTTTTTTTTTTTTTTTTATTGTAGGGGGAAAAAAGACATTTACGCCTACCCTGCATTGTGGGGAAAGAACAATACAGGGTTATGTGGGGCTCCTCAGTCAAAGATGTTAATGACCAAGACTACCCACTAAAACGACCCCCGTATTTCATAATGTGTTGCTTTTTTGACTAAAAGACAGGACATGAATGAGCGCAGCAATAGGGTAGTTGTCAATTTTTTTTATTTAATAAATAAGTTTTTTTTTTATACAACTAGATGACAAACAAGCTGACGGCCCACCTGGTGGTAAGCGGTTACCGCTGCCTATAGACACCTGCAATAACAAGGAAAAGCACTTGATATTGCAGGTGCGTTGTCATCCTGAGGCCTAAGATGAAATGCCGTTCATGCCCAGTAATTACACTGGCTACCTTTCCCTTCAATCCGAAGCACAGCGAACTGTTTCACGGCTGAAATAAGAAAGGCGGTGGTACCTACCCAGACGACCCTACATATGGGTCTACCACCTAGTAAATATATAGTGTAATTCATAAAGAAATATAGCAAAAGAAATAGTATGTCTCAGATCAATAGTTTCACAGATATACTGGTATGTTTGATGTGTTGCGGCGCATCGTCCAAAAACACTCCATAGAAAATCTACGGAACACGTGACGTCACAGGTTCCTAAATATTGAAAAAATTCATAATAACTATCTAAAATGCATTATAGTATTATTATTTTTATTACTTTAATATTTTTAGCGCAGAACCGATCAGTTTGGAGATACTTGCATAGGCCTCCTATGCCCAGCAGTGGGCATCTCTCGACTGACATGATTTGTGAATGTAATAATATAAACATTTTCTTATGTTGATATCAATAAAGGTAGGCAGTCGCCCCGCCCCGGTCTTTTCTAGTTGGATTGTAGTGTTAGACGCAGTGAATTTAAATTCAATTTCAGTCAGTGTGACGATTGATGGAATGACGGTTGATTTTGATCGAAACGTCTATCAAAAATATTATTCCAACTTCGCAAACAAGTTCGTATAACACGCGATAGTTTTTCTGGCGTTCGTCATTTGTTCCAGCCACAATACGTTACAGGGCGTGATATTTCAGTGGCTGAAAAACACGCAACATCAATCTACCTCTTGTTAGGGCAAAACGAGAGCCAGCCCACACGTACATGCAATTTTTTTTATTTTAGGCTAAGGGCTAGTAAGTATTTTTTTTGGTGACATTAGTAAATTTTTGCTCGCCGATATTATCATCGAATTAAGTATCGCCAAGGCATATGCTCAGCAGTGGGACGATACAGACTGGTGATGATGATGATGATGATAACAATAATGATGAAAGTTACGAATCATCAATAACGCTTTCACACGTGTTTTTTCAGTTAATACATATTTTGTTTACATTTGGTACATTTTTATGATTAGATTAAGTAATCAAAAAAATAAAGCACCAACGTCTTAATATTATTTACAATCTCTAATCAACAAACTGTTTTTATATTAACATGTATAGAACGCCTAAAATGCTATTTTTTAGTTAAAGCGAAGCTTAAATTGCTTCATTTAGGCTTATAGATAATATTGTTTTCTACGCGCAAATATACAATAACGTCGCTTGTTAAATGACAATCCTCTAAAGTATATGATTTAATAGTGACTCTATAATTGTTTAATTACCTGTATTGGATGAACTGCGCCAATATGGTTTAGTTTTACTAGCTTCAAACAAGCTTTGATACCTACTCAGTTTCTATTCGTAATAATTTTAGGTTTTTACCTACATCATAGGCGTAGTTCTCTGCACCACCTTCAGAAGAGGCCAATTGCTGATTATCTTAAGATAAAAAAGGATAAAAGGCCCATACTCTGTGCCTAGCATTGTGGGTTTTCCACTTAACCAGCAGAAATCTGTTACTATTATAGTGTGCAGCGCTTCGTTAAAAACTACTCCGCGTTTCCTAATTTCATATAGCGAGCTCAAAAAACTTGTAAAATCTACAGAAACAAATACACAACTAGGTTACTGTCTCCTGGTCTACAAATATGTTATTTCTTGAAAAATGTTCCGAATTTCAGCCACGCCTTATTGTCCCTTCACAAACGTACTATCGCGACGTCCAATTTCTATCTTATTTCATTGCTGCCGTTAGCTCTAACAAATGACCTAATATCCGGTTGCTTCTGAGCCAATAAATAAGCGTATTCATTTGAGATTATGTGCCAGCTAACTATTTACCGCGATGACGTAATTGTAGTGGAGTAATGGTGCGTTATTATGTGCTATCAACTTGTTTGTTTTATTCCTTTATTGCTGTGTTTATGACGTTAATTTCCTATAAAGCATTAAGTGCTTGTACGGAGATAATAGTACCGTTTTGCACTGACGAGAGCTGGCAAAGCTGGTTATTAAAGCTCTAGAACTACGATACTTAACGATTGTACCTTTTCATTTTTTCATAATAATAATAATATTCATACACTCACACCTATTATCTAGCCTAAAGTAAGCATCATTAAGAGCTTGTGTTATGGATACTAGATAACGGAGAAATAATGATAATAATATGTATATAAATATTAGAAATATACTAAATAAACATCCATGACTCGTAAACAAATGCTCGTACTCATCATACAAACATTTGCTCCTACCGGGATTCGAACCCGGGACCTCTTGACCGAGTAGCCTGCATAGCAAGGGGTACAGACCGCTCGACCAGACGGTCGTCATAATAAAACCTTATTGTAAATCAAACTACCTCACGTTTTACTCATTTTATTCTCGGCCTTCGTGAAGTTGCCGGACACAGGCCCTCGTACTTAGGAGAAACACATGAGGAGTTTTGGCCATTACACCATCACACTGACCAAATGAGGGTTGGTGGATGAAAGCGGTTGCAGTAACAACCGGAACCAACGGCTTAACATGCTTTTAGAAGCACGATATAGTGACAGATTGCAAAAATATTTTTGTAACCGAAACCAGAGCACTCAAAGCCAGTGCTAGCGAGCTCTTCGATCGGAAAGATGCCTACCGAAGGTAATTTAATACCCGCTCTTTCGACATCTTGCTGAAATGAAGCCGTCAGTCGGGCAATCTAAATTTAAGCAGCAAATATGACTTTGGCCGACCACTAATTGCTTGATAGATAATAATATCTACATTGTTAACTTTTGACAGCGTTAAAATAACTTTTGAAAACTTAAGGAGATATCCATTGTAGTCCATCCTGAATGTAGGCAAAAATCTATTTTATTTTCAACCGACTCCAAAAAGGAGGAGGATATTTTTAGATGTTTGTTACCTCAGAACTTTGTCATTCCAATTTGTAAAATTATTTTTTGATTGGTTCCATAGATTTTTTATTAAAATCCATTAGGTAGTCTGGTTTTTAAATCAAAATAACTGAAAGGAAAGTGTACAGTCGACAGCAAATTAAGTGTAACAGTTTGACCTTGCTCTTATTGCATTTGTAATAGAGGTGGCTTTCGTAGTGCAGCTGTTACACTTCATGAGCGGCCGTGTGTACATACATATGTCGGAGAGTCAGCGTAATGGCATATCCAGGTATTCAGGAAAGTTCAACGGTACTTATGCCGTACGAATGGTTTTACCTGGCTGTGTACGGTCCGGCTGTATGCGGTTCCGCTGTGTGCTACGTGGCTATGTGAAGTTTGACTATTTTGCCTTTGGCTGAATTTAACCCTAGATAGCTAACCTCCGTCGAAGCGACGGGCAGCGCAAAGTAATATCGCTGTATCTTTTTAACGATGCATCCGAATAGCGTGCTTCGGCTAGTCAACTCAGTCGCCGGTGAGGTCTTTTTCGTGGCGCACACACTGAAACGATAAGTGTCATGGTTTTTGAGATACGAAACCGTTTCCCGTCGTTTTGACGGAAAATCGCAGAATGTGGTGAACACAAGTTTGTTTATTGTGTCACATGTTCTCAAGAAAAGAAGTTTTTTTTATATTGTAATTATGTTTTATATTTTAATGTCCCATGTAACGCCAAAAAACTGAGTGTTTTGCTGTTTTTTTTGTTGATTTTGTATGAAAAAGGATTTGTATGAGAAAATTTTCATTTTTAGAGGTCTAAGTAAAGTTGCCGTAATGTTATAAGGTAATAAATAAAGTTGATTTATAAAATGTATTTTTATTGGTTAGCCTTTCAATTAACTATAATAAGCATCAAAACATCTATAATGATAAATAACTGTTTTTAATACCCGTCGTTTCGGCGGATGGTTAGCTTAAAAAGAGTACACCAGAAGGCTAGCTATCTAGGGTTAAGAAACGAAACGTAAATTGCGTCATTACATTTTATACTTAGTTGAGTTTTGTTTTAAGGGAAGTAAGGATCGGATTGCAAATGGTGTCATGAAATGAAAATATCTTTATTCAATTAGGCCCCCCCAAGAAGCACTTTCGAATCGTCAAAAAACCTTTATGTCTATCGCATAATAATATTAACTAACAATTTCATTATGTTTGTGTCTCTGTCTTATCTGGATCTACGTAAGCTAACAATGTTATAATGTCAGTCTGTCTATCGGTCTGTCTGTCCGTCTGTCAGTCATACAGTCTGTGTCTGTCAGTCTGTCTGCCTGTCTGTCTATCTGTCTGTCTGTCTGTCTGTCTGTCAGTCTGTCTGAATTTACACCGGTTCCAAAAGTTGAACTACCGAGAAGATTCCGGCAACAAACTCGTGTAGTCACTCTTTTCAATTATTAAGTTACAGTGTTTAATTACACAGTAATAGTATTTAGCAGTGCAGTGTCGCACAGAGTATAAAAAATAGGTAAATTAACGTACCAATAAGTGCAGCAATCCAATCATCTGTCTGGTGGTGTGGTAGCTTTCAATAATGGTTATTGTCGGGTGAGGGTTAAACAACTGCGTTGTTATTTGTTGGGATTGTGCGTAGTGCCCACGCAAGGTAGTTGGGATAGAATAGTAGGTATCTACAGTAGGTAACAGAATAATAAGAATAAGAATCGGAAACCAGGTAAATGAGAGGTCGGGCGATCAGTCTGGTTTCACTGGTTGCTGGAGCCCGGTGAGTTGTTCCATGTTTTTACCTATCATGTGAGACGGTAGTTCTATTGGTGAATGAATAGTAGAAAGATCGTGAAAGGTGGCGGTAAGGCTGAGATGGAGGGGTTAGAGGTTGCATCCTCCCGGGGACCCATGGGCTCCAGTCGCGCTTGTATCGGGTCACATAATGAAACTCATTGACTATGTGTTATTTCAATGATGTGAAATTTAATAAGAGAAGGTTTGCTAATATTAGGTATGCGACGTTATCTATGACAAACACCCATAACAATACGCTTAGCCAGCTAAAATAGTGCGGGAGTAGGAACGTATCATCTATTTAATTATTATTTTAAGTAATTAAACATTGAGAAGTCATCATACGCAACAACATAATTAAACCATTTCAAATTTAACCTAAAATCAACCTTAACAGTGAAACAGGAACACCTGTTTACAATAAATTTGCATTGCTTTGTATAAAATGGAAGCGCTCTAAATTAAGTAATTCTGAACCTAATGGCCAAATGAAATTGAATTTGTTGTAGCAATGCCTTAGGAGGCTACGATTGCTACGAGCGTAGCACTTGCTACGATCGTAGCACATTTCACGTCGTAGTTATTCTATAGACCAATTGAAGTGGTAAGTAAATAAGAAAGGCGATGGTTATAGTTATTTCTAATTTTTAACCCCCGACCAAAAAAGAGGGGTGTTATAAGTATTAGTTTGACGTGTCTGTCTGTGTATCTGTCTGTGGCATCATAGCGTCTAAACGAATGAACCGATTTTGATTCGTTTTTTTTTGTTTGAAAGCTGATGTGACAACGATGGTTCTTAGCTATAATTTATGAAGATCAGTTCAGGCGTTTGATGACTATCAGCTCATTTTATACATTATTATAGGGTTTAACTAACTTTTACAGATCCGAATGATTTGAAATTTGGTGTACTGTCACTTCGGTGACATTCCTTCCCGTGACATACTATACTTGAGCTGATCCTATACCATCAAAAAGTCTGCGAAATGCTTAATTCTTCAGAATCTTAGAGCAGATATAGCGTGTTTGGGCTCTTATTAATAGTTTCAATATACATAATTAATAACGGCGGGGGCTACTTAAAATTTTAAATTTTGTATTTTATAATAAACTTTTTAATATTTACTAGGTGGTAGGCCCGTATGTAGGGTCGCCTGGGTAGGTACCACCGCCTTGCTTATTTCAGCCGTATAATAGTTCGCTGTGTTTTGGATTGAAGGGAAAGGTAGCCAGTGTAATTACTTTGCATGGACGGGATTTTATTTTAGGCCTCAGGATAACAACGCACCTGCAATATAAACTGATTTTCCCTTGTTATGGCAGGTGTCTATAGGCGGCGGTAACCGCTTATCATCAGGTGGGCCGTCAGCTTGTTTGTCATCTAGTTGTATTAAAAAAAAATCTGAAAGCACTCAAGTAATTAGTTAAAGTTTTTTTTTCTTTATTTTGGTTTGTCAACAGTTGTCACAACAAAATAAGCTAAAACTATAAAGACTAGGGCTAACACTAATTGCACAACCACTTACAGACAAACACGGCATGCAAATAATTTATCCAGTTAGATAGTTACACAGTAAATACTCTATTTAAATAAAATTTGATTTATAGATCAAAAATAACAGTTTTATAAGTACCTGCTTTATAATTTCATGGTTTTGAAATAGAAAGAAAGAAAAAAAACAGAACAAAAAACAAAGAAAACAAACAACTAACAAAGAAATTTCAAGGTAATATTATAATAATATCCCGAATATGACTCCAGTTTTAAAAGTGTAAAAACTAAGTTTGATAAGTTTTTATTTTAAAAATAATCTGCGCACTTTTGCAACTTATATTATTCACATGTGTCTATATCCGTGCAGTATTTTTTGTATAGGTCAGTAATTGATAAGTGTCTTCCAAATTTAGGTTTGCACTGAGTCGTCTATTTCTAGACGTCAGTCTATTTTATTCTGGATAAATGTTACCATCCAGTAAATCTCGCCGTCTATCAAGAGCAGTCATTTTAAACCGTTTAAGTCTGTCTTCACACGATTTATGCTTTTTAGCCCTCGGCTTGTGCAAAAGTTAGATGCCTTATGTATTCTCTCAACTCTGACCATTTGAGTTGCATAGTGAGGCCGCCAGATTATAGATCTGTATTCCAATATGCCTAACTAGACAGTTGTACAATGTGCTTTTCTTTGTAGCGGGTTTGCGGAAAGCCTTGATATGGTGAAGCACAAAACTAAGAGATCTTGATACCTTACTAATGGTATTCTCCATGTGCGGAAGAAAAGTAATTTTTTGTGTGACACCCAAATCTCATACTGTGTCAACCATAGTTGCACCAGCTATCGCAAGTCAGCTAGAACATCTGAACTTTTATTTATTTCATCGTCATCATCATCACCAGCTTATATACGTCCCACTGCTGGGCACAGGCCTTCCTACATGGCAGAAACATGAGGAGTTTGGGCCATAACACCACCACGCTGGACCAATGCAGGTTGGTGGGAAAAGCGGTTACAATAACAACCGGGACCAACGGCTTAAAGTGCCTTCCGAAGCACGGAGGAGCTCGAGATTAGAAACTTTAGTTGCCCCATCCCGGGACCGACCATGGCGAAAGCTGCTTTGTTTTCAAACTATTATGCCACGTTTATTTATTTATTATTAATGCATTATGGCATACATCCCAAGTTTATTACAACAATGTATAGATACTGTCTGAAATACATTAAGCGACTTATCAAATATAGTTAAAACATAAAACTACTTCAGTACCACTACAAAATATTGTGTGATATTGTTATTAACAATACTTAAGACATACCATGCACGAAACCTATTGTACTTAATACTAAAATGTAAAACAATGGGTTTTCTATTGTGTTTTGTATTTTGTATTTTAGTTTGACTGCCATTAGTTTGCAATACGACAATTAATAAGCTCGTCTGCACGTCTAATAGGTTACTACACTACGCCTGACGATTACAATGCCACTTTACTGGCACGCGAGCGATTGGCGTAAGTCATTAGCGATTGTGGTGATGAGATTTTTTAATTACTATTGTATGCCTGAGATTTTCCGAGTCTTCTCCTCTCCAGTAATAAATGATGATTTATATTATACTGTAACCGCCAGCGGCTCCACCTACGTGGATGTCGGTTCTCGCGCCAAAAAGTCCTTCCTACGATCTCAAACTATCTCCATACCAAATTTCATCTAAATCTGTTGAGGGATTATTGATGCCCCATACAAATTTCCACCCTCTTTTCACCGAAATAATGATATATGATATGGGATAAAACTATCCCATGTTCTTTTTGTCCTTTTCTGGGACTCAAGCCATCTCTGTACCAAATTTCAACTAAACTGGTTTAGCGGTTTAAGCGTGAAGAGGTAACAGACACAGACAAACTTACACTTTCGCAATTATAATATTAATATGGAATAATGAAACCACGTTGTTTTTGAGATATGACAATTTTTATTCTTTCCGTAATTTTGGGCAGCAGGGCGGCAAACTATTGCGTATATTTTTATTGTTTTAATAGATGTAAGTTAGCTGATTTCCATTTTGCGGGCGGTATGCTTGTGGGTTAACTTTGTAGTTTTACAATGGTTGTCAAAAACGTTCCCTACAAAATTTGAGTTACAGCTGGTCACAAAAATACACTTATACAGAAAATATAGGGATATGTGGATATAGTCGACACCAAGTTATGCTATGTCACTTTGAAAAGACTAAAGTTTCCAATTCCAACACAATATTAACCTTGATTTGCTACCGTTTGTATGATATAATAATACTAATTAATGTTCTTACATTCACACCTCTAGCCCAAATTATGCAAAATTAAGAGCTAGCGTTATGGATAGTAGATAACGGAGAATTATAATATCTAAGTATTTTAGCTTACATTAAGTAAGTGTAATAATTATTCCAGCACTTCGTTAAATCACATTGAAGAGTCACTGGACGTTACTTAAGTTATAAAAATATGTATTAAATATACAAAATCTATAATATCCAAATAATATCTTATTAATTGCGCCATACACTGTCCTACCACCGGCGTCTGTTTGCAGAGCTCTCCCGGCTCTGCGCGGGTCCTTTTGACCCCAATACGAAGGTAGAACACAATAAGCTCTCACGCGATAATACACGCTAATAATGTAACAATACGGTACATTTAGCTGTGCTATTTTACCTGAGTATTTTAGTGTAACTGTGTGAAATAAAAAATATCTTGCATTTGAAGACTAGGCATAGAATATTATTAAAATCGTTATGAGATGGAAATAATATAATTCATTGAATTTTGTTTAAGTGGTATTTGATACAATTGTAAATAAAATCGTTTCGATATTGTGAGGGTAGGTCAAGACGTCAACTAAACTAGAGGAGCTCGGTGTCGTATTGGTTTGAGCGCTCTGGTTTCAATACGAAATACAAAGCAACTTTCGCCATGGTCGATCCTGGGATGGGTCAATCAAAGTTTGTTATCTCGAGCTCCACCGTGCTACGGAAGGCACGCTAAGCCCTTGGTCCCGGTGGTTGCTGCAACCGCTTTAATCCACCAACCCGCATTGGACCAGCGTGGTGGTGCTATGGCCCAAACTCCTCATGTGTTTCTCCCATGTAGAAAGGCCTGTGCCCAGCAGTGAGACGTATATAGGCTGGTAATAATGATGATGAGACGTCAACTTCTATGGCATTAATCAGCTATCTAACACCATTTTATTGAGACCCTTATACCATTATAACCAAAACCTGCTTTATCTGCTGTAAGTTTCTGAATCATTTATCTAACATTCTGCAGACTATTTGATGGTATAGGATCAGCTGGAGGTTAGCACAGTCTTCAAAATACCACATCAGTTACAGTAAATCAAATTTCAAATCAATCGAATCTGTGAGAGTTATTAAGACCCTATTGTCAAGTAGGAAATGAGCTGATAGTCATCAAAAACCTGAACAAATCTTCATAAATTGTAGCTGAGAACCAGATCGATCACGTCAGCTTTTAAACAAAAAAAAACGAATCAGAATCGCTCCAATCATTTAGGAATTACGATGCCACAGACAGACACACAGATACACAGACAGACACGTCAAACTTATAACACCCTTCTTTTTGCGTCGGGGCTTAAAACAGATTGAATACAAGAAATTAATAGAGTTATCCCAAATTCTCGGTAGCTCAGTGCTCAGACCAGATTGTATAAAGTTATGGGTTCTGTTTCCACTCTAGGACATGATTTTATCTAGCTTAGATATTGTTCTTGTCAATGTTGCAGGGCCTTAGTAAGGCCGTAAATCATTCTTTAATTCCATAAGCAAAATTTAAAGATAAAAAAATGCAATGTGAGTGTTACGAAAATAAAGACGGTTTTTCGATGATGCGAATTTCAAAGATTTACTAAATTAAGTTCTAAATATAATTTTTGACTGTTATAAATAAAAACTTCCTGTGACAAACAGTTATCAAAGTCTTTGTCACCTCCAGAAACCTTCTCGAATTTTCTTTTGTTCTAGTCGCACTGAGTAATCAATCAAGAAAAACTTCGGAAAACTAACTTAGTCATTAATCTCTTTAATAACCGGATGTTATGAAGTAAGTTTCTCAACATTGTGCAACATTTTAGCCGTAATACTCTTAGAGCTTAGTGGCGTTAGTTTTCAGAGCTCTGGTTTCGATTACAAAAACAAAGCAACTTTCGGCTTTGTCCATCTCGGATGGGTCATTCAAGATTTGTAATCTCGAGTTCCTCCGTGCTTCGGCAGGCACGTTAAGCCCTTGGTCCCGGTTGTTACTGCAACCGCTTCAACCTACCAACCCAATGGGCCAGCGTGGTTGTGTATGACCCAAACTCCTCATGTGTCTCTCCCATGTAGCAAGGAAGTAAATAAGTTGGTGATGATGTCTTGGTTTTGGAATATGACAGAAGAGAGTCTTCGCTTCTGCATACTTTAAAAAGTTATCGGCTAAAATACGGAATTGTTCAACCGGGGAAGCAAACTGCGTCTGTAAGGCTGTGCTCTCGTCTGATATGACGTACCTAAACATTTGATATAAGCGCGTAGCATTTTGGGCTCTACTCAGGCGTTGTGACCGCAGCCTACGGACGCTCCAACTTGGACACGGGTTATTGGACACTACTCGCGCGTTGTGATCGTTGCCTGTAGATGCTCGTAGCACCTTGGACACTACTCACGCGTTGTGACCGTAGCCTGTAGATGCTCGTAGCACCTTGGACACTACTCACGCGTTGTGACCGTAGCCTATAGATGCTCGTAGCACCTTGGACACTACTCACGCGTTGTGACCGTAGCCTGTAGATGCTCGTAGCACCTTGGACACTACTCACGCGTTGTGACCGTAGCCTGTAGATGCTCGTAGCACCTTGGACACAACTCACGCATTGTGACCGTAGCCTATAGATGCTCGTAGCACCTTGGACACTACTCACGCGTTGTGACCGTAGCCTGTAGATGCTCGTAGCACCTTGGACACTACTCACGTGTTGTGACCGTAGCCTATAGATGCTCGTAGCACCTTGGACACTACTCACGCGTTGTGACCGTAGCCTATAGACGCTCGTAGCACCTTAGGCACTACTCACGCGTTGTGAACGTAGCCTATAGACGCTCGGAGTACCGGAGCACGCTATGTCTACTACATGGGAGACGCAATCAGTTGATGACGCTTTTTTGTTGAGTTGTTGTTGACCTTACTTACCGCAGGAACACAGCACTTATCTATAAAATTCCATTCCACTTTAAATATATAAACTCTTCGAAAAACAGTAAGATACGAAATCCGACAGAACATTCCCAATTACAATAAAGTCAATTTCTACCTACATTCAATTATCAACAATTTTAAGGGTAACCCAATATTTGTCCTCAGTTCAACTTCGTCGGGAAACTCTTGGGTCCCAAGGGGAACTCCCTGAAACGCCTTCAGGAAGACACGATGTGCAAGATGGCGGTGCTCGGCCGAGGCTCCATGAAGGACCGGCAAAAGGTAAAATATTGTTTTGAAAAATTTTAATTCGAAACTTTTTGATCATTAATTTATTTAGCCCTCCCAGTCCTCCCTTGCATTCAAATTTGACAATCAAAGTATACACTGTATACTTACTTTATTGGTATGAACATCAGTATTGTATATGACGTTATATTGTCAAATTGAATTTAATAATGACATTCACACGACAATGAATGTCATAATTGAAAGCAAATATGGCATACACAAGTCAGTGATTATCATATTTGAAAGCAATTATGACATTGACATGCCAGTGAATGTCCATTTTAAAGCGATCATGACACTCACACGTCAGCTGTTCCATCAGTGTAATTACTGGGCATAGACGGCATTTCATCTTAGGCCCCAGGATGACAACGCACCTGCAATATCAAGTGATTTTTCCTTGTTATTGCAGGTGTCTATATGCGGCGGTAAGCCATTACCATCAGGTGGACCGTCAGCTTGTTTGTCATCTAGTTGTATATAAAAATAAAAAAAAACATATTGAACTTTTGTAAGATAGGTACAGCTGATTTTCTTTCGTGATTCCGCAGTTGGTCTCGCAGTAAAAGTTGTTCATATTCGTAGGTGGGACACACTTTGTGAAAATTTGGAGCATGCTTAATACTAGCCCGGTATATTTTTGTTTCGAGTATCCATTATTTTTAATTTGATACACTGGCAGCTTCAAGCGATGCGCGTATAAATCATTCAGTGCGTTTCGTTTTCTAAGCGAGTCTGTTAATGTACCCGCGGTGGCTTAAGAAAATATATTTTTGCTCCATTCTACTAAAATAAATAAATTCGTAGTAAAATTTAAATCCGTCAATATGATGTAACAATGAGTTCGCGTGATATTAAGCGGCGTTAATTGTGATTCGTTAATGACGTCGCCACGATGTATCACCGAGCATACCTACTCTCAATATCGTCGGTGGGCGTGCAAGACCGCGTATGAGCAATTTGCAATACCACGTATCTACAAAAGTCGCGAAATTGAGATATCGCGCTAGCGTGTGCTTAGCACTGCTTCGCTTATTCTAATAGATAGATTCTAATTACACAACAATAACACCCGGAGAAATCCCAAACAAGTTCAATCTAAGAAATGTGTAGAAATATCTAAGATATTAACTGTTTCCTCCTGTGAAATAAAAAAGAAACTGAATTAGGATAGTTCGGAAGAATTCCATCAATCACATGGATAGTGAAGAAGGTTAGCAGTTGCTCCTTATGACAATCAACAAGCAACAAACAACAGGATCCTCATGTAATATGTCGTGTAATGTAATCACACTGTTTAGGTTAATAACAGTTCAAATTCAAAAAAAAATCAAAAATTCAAAATTTGTTTATTTATTTACAGTAGGTAAAGGTAGCAGTTACTACAGAAACAGTTATATTAGCTAATCTTAGAAATAGAAACACTTTTTATTCTGACAACAGTATTGCCGGGAGATATTTTTCTCTGGCACAGATTATATATGTTGCTTTATTTTTGACAGTTAGTGCGTTCCGAAATTCGCTACAGCGGTATTTACTAACTTCTCTTGCGCGATCTTGCACGAGCACCGACGATAAAGCAAAAATGTGTTTTATTATAACCAATAGGTATTATATTACACATTTTGAGTCGGGTAAATATTCTATACTACCGAGCTACCAAAAACTTGGCAGTTTTATGTTTTAAACTAACACAACTTTTGCCTTCATAGTGGTAAATAAATACTTCTGCAAATACGTAGGAGAGAGTAATGTTATTCCGAGCGCGGAATAGATACGGATATGAACTGGTTTATAATTCTCTTTATGATGGCTAAAAGGTAAATTGCGTTCTAATTACATCACATAAGATAACTTTTTGACTGATGAAAAAGAAAAAAGACTTCCTGTAACAAATAGTTATCAAAGTGATTGTCACCTCCAGAAACCTTCTTGGATTTTCTTTTGTTTAGTCGCACTTAGTAATCAATCAATCAAAACTTTTCGGGAAACGAACTTAGTCGTTGATTACTTTAATAACAGGATATTATGAAGTAAGCTCTTTATGTTGGATGTGAGGAAGATCTATGTTCAATGCCAAACACTGTGCCATATGATTATAAAGAATGTTGGCGACGATACGAGAATGAATTAAAACAATGGCTTTATTAGTTCAAAGTGATTTTAAACTGTCAAAAACATCTTATTCATTTGACAATTTACTTCAAAAACTGCAAAACATTTTTATGAACTAATCTAGCCCATATTTTTATTTATTGTGGTATTACATCACCAGCCTGTATAAACGGTCTCATTCGCAAATACCCAGCGTTTGTAAACACCCCACCCTACCCTACGTTTCTGTTCTTATTACGTGACTTTATTAATTTTAGACATAGGTATCTAAATTCGGTTTTCATGCTTTCACTCAATTTTACTATATTTTAAGTTTTGACCCCTACATAAGTTTAAAGAGACCATCAAAGCATGAAACTCAACAAATTTCTCTCAGCTAATAAACGTAAAACTACCGAATTTCGTCTTTTATTTGCGACTTTTGGTCCAGATATACACATTGTCTCAGTAAAACACATTACACCCTTAAGTTTTTACACAAAGTGAAAGTTGAATTTCTGTACTTGCGACATTCAAAATATATTCCGATGGTCCAGGTTGTTTCTGCAACCGCTTTAACCCACCAAGCAGCATTGGGCCAACGTGGTGATGCTATAGCCCAAACTCCTCATGTGTTTCTCCCAGGCCTGTGACGCAGTGGGACGTATATAGGCTGCTGGTGATGATAATGAAATATGTTCGCCTTTTTCAGGAAGAAGAACTTCGTGTATCAGGGGACCCTAAGTTCGCTCACCTGTCAGACGAGCTTCACGTAGAAATAAGCGCATTCGCCACGCCCGCGGAAGCGCACGCACGGATCGCGTACGCACTAGCCGAATTGAGAAGGTTTTTAGTACCGGTGAGTTTCCACGAGAAGTACAGTCAATTCTAAAAAGAATATATTCAAAGGTCGCCGCATACAGGACGCCGTGGACGGTACGTAGACGGGGCGGAAATGAGGCGGCGCCGGAACATGGTTTTATTAATTATTTATCTTAGGCTAGTGGTGGCGCCATTAATCGAGTCGAATTAATACTTTAAATAAGAAGATTTTTTAGTAAAATATTCGCGTCAAATCTCTTCCTACATCCTTTGCACTGACATATCCGAGTGGGCTATCGACCAATGAGGAACCACGAAGACACGTGACTCGCTTGCAAGAGCAGTATTCGCGGCCGGCCGGCATAGCAGTATGTCCGAGGTTAGGGTAGTGAGATGTTGTCATAATCCGCGTTTTTAAGAACTAAAGTCATTTAATACACAGCAGTGGTAGACTTGTCTTTTGGTTTGAATAATAATCGCCATTAGTTGTTATTGCTTTGCTAAGCATCGTCGACAACGGTGTTTTCTTTCCCGTTCGGTACGTGACCAATCCCTGTCTCGTCCGTGCGCCCGAGGCGTGTTCTATACATTTTCTATGGAACAATATTCCCGAAGTTTGTCTCCCGTCCCGTTCGTATAAAAACACGTTACGAATACAGAGACCTTAAAACGTAAAAAAAATGTCCTACAAGACCTTTTTGCTACTACAATAGAATCCATTCGGACACATTTGGAAGATTTCAGTGTGCACATCTTTTCAGACATGGCTGTACCTAAAACTTATTTTTTTCTTAATATTTATTTTAACATTATTATAAATGTTTGAAAAATTTACCTATTTACTAATGAAAATCTAACCTAGAAAAATTTCACGTCCTGAGGCGGGGATCGAACCCGCGACGTTTCACAATCCCTGCAAGAGCAGTCGCCCGGGTTGTGAAAGGTCGCTGGTGCGATCCCCGCCTCAGGACGTGAATTATTCTAGTTTAGATATAGATTAGTACTTAAAGAAGCAAGAGCAGCATCACACAAACGCGAGCGCAACTGCGTGTTGCATCTGCACCGTGAACTGTATGAGATTTTTTATATTATACAAGGCACGGCAAACGACTGATCACAGCCTGGTGTGAAGCGGTAAAAAAGTCCATACGCGATGATTGCTAGTGAACCACGAAACACTGTTCTAGCTGCTTTCACCTTTGGCCTTTTGACGCTTCATTTAATCTCTCAAGCGGCGCTATCCCACCGGAGGGCTATGGCAATTGAAAAGTCAATTATGTCTGGAATCTGATGCTTGACAGGTTTACCTTTATTCCAGACACAATTGAGTAGCTCATGTTACAGGAAGGAGGCAACGCTTAGCAACATATGCTGACCTATGTCAATTCCAAGTTTATTTGCCTCCCTTTCCTTCTGCTTCAATATGAGAGGGATATAAGTAATTATATCCCTCTCATATTGAAGAAGAAAAAGAAGTGAAAATTTAGAATCTTCAACTTTGTTGTCTCTTTTATAAGCATGTTTTTAGATGAGGCTCAAATTCATCAATATCACTGTTGTGTACCGTGATGAGTAAAGGGAATTTGGAATAAATAGTATAATGTTTTCGAGGGGAAAAAATATTGCGGGCCGGCAGATGCCACGAATCCCTATAGAATTTAAAATTATACAATAAGGAGGGACTCACGTTTTTGGTGGTAGCCGCAACACTGCAGATGTAGAAACCTAATTGACCATTAATTATCACAGAAATAAATGGAGTGAAGTACGCCGAGGAGACGTGGAGGGAAGACTGCGCGCGCGCGTCTTAATAACTACAAGACGTATGTGTGCGTCACTGACGGCTCTCAGGCGGAGCTACAGTACTCTGTAGCTCCGCACGAACTAGATCGTTTATTCGCAAAAGATTGTTAATGAATGGGATGGGGGTGAGGGAAGGATTACATAAATTGAAAACCAAATGAATTCGTTCTCAATCTCAAGGCGCCAACACACGGTCTGGGTATAATAACAAGGGTCCTTCAAAAGAGGCGGGAAAAGGTACCAGGGCCGGCAAGGTAGAGGCGACTAGAACAGTGTTGCTTCAAGCTGCACTGGCTGTCTCCGCATATGGACTCTTCTTACCGCTTCAAATCAGGTGGTGTTGAGTCACTAGCCGTGATTTGTATAAATAAATGTTATCATTCAGCGTCCCAACTACTCCCTTTACGACTGAACTGCCTCTGTGCCGTTTCATTGCGTCCTTTCAGCAGTGTTAGCATAAACACTTTTATCGAGGCTCAATGGCACATGCCAGTTTATTGCTCCTGAATGTCATTTTATCGCAGCACGTAGTAAAACTATTTTATTGACGCTTTTCATAGCATTTTACCGACAGCTTACAGTTTTCTAGACATCAGTTTAAGGATATTATGCTATTTATAAGACGCCATCTGCTGTTGCGGATAGATATTAATGGAAAAATCGTCCAAAATTCCTCAGTGCTTGAAGTCGAAAGACTTCGACCAGTGTGTGTTGCCAGTGATGACATACGGCTGTGAAACGTGCTCACTTACAAAGGGCCTTCTGTGCAAGTTTGCTGTCGCACAACGAGCTATGTTAGGTATTTCTCTGCGAGATATAATCATAAATGAGGGCATCCGTAAGAGAACCAAAATCACTGACATAGCTCATAGGATTAGTAAGTTGAAGTGGCAGTGAGCAGGCCACATAGCTCGCAGAGCAGACGGCCGGTGGGGCGTTAAAGTTCTAAAATGGCGACCACGTACTGGAAAACGCAAAGTAGGACGGCCTTCCACTAGACGGACAGACCTGATCAGGGTCACGGGGATCCGTTGGATGCAGGCTGCGCAGAACCGTTCCAAGTGGAAATAGACGGGGGAGGCCTTTGTTCAGCAGTGGACATCATAGGCTGGTGTGATGATTAATGGAGAAACACGACTCTGCTTAAATGTTTCTTACTCCGCTGCAAAATCTGGTAGCTTTGTTAACTTTAAAGTCTTATCGTATCTTATACATACAAGGTGTTTGGTACTCGGCATAATAAGCGGGAACCTATCCCTATTGACATAGTCAAATAAATACTATGTAATATTATCAAAGTTCAAAATTTTAAAATTCATTTTGATATTTCCCATACATTTTGTTTAATTGTCCGAAGTATTTGTGTGAAGAAATATGAACTTTATTTTGCAATTTTGAAATTTTGTTAGCACTAATGTATTTTTATGACGATATTAACATGGGTATGCGCCAGCTTGTTATGGTGAGTACCAAACACTCGGTAAGTATACAGTGTGTTTCGAAAGTAAGAAATAAAATTTAATTGCTATGATATGATATGTAATGCTATGAATCCATTGTGTTGAGTTAGTCACTATAGTTTATTGCCTTCTAAAATAAGTTCTACATTATTTGTAGTTTGGCTTGTCTGTAGGACTGGCGGCAGAGCACTGGCTTCGTGTAAACTTAGCTTTAAGTAGGTACATTTATTTAATTATTTTTTATTAAGTGAATTACGGTTTGTTGAGGTGGAGAACAAAAATTATTGATAATAGTAAATATTCTACTTTCATTAAAGTCCGACCAAAGAGGTCAGACTACAGATGACGTCAGTAGTGGTTTTTGAAATGGCTTAATTAACGCACACCAAAAAAACATGCCGATTGAAATAATTCAAAAGTATGTTCGGCTAAGTGTCCAGTAACTTGGCGTTCCTCAGCTTCTTCTATCTCATTCTAATTAAAGTAAATTAAGGAGAGGTGGATAACTTAATTTTAGTTTTAGTGATCTAGCATAATTATACTATAACTTAATTAACTCAGGCTGTCTCATTTTGCTAATAATAAAAGATAGATGCAGCATCAGGCTTAAACGGAGTATAACTTTAAACTACGTTTTTGTATTAGGCGGAATTAGTTTGTCAAAGTAACCAACTTTAACATAAAAAATAAGTAAAAACTATAATTTGACTCTCTTGACACAAACTTCGCTACGGGTTTGTTGAGCCACGGGCGGAAGGAAGTTACTCATAAGGCATTATTATTTCAAAGAAGCATACATGATGCCCACGGCCTCTTTCTATCATCGCACCCCTTCCCACCGGCAGGGAGTTCATCCTCACAAATTGGAACCAAAGTGGTCGCGTACTGTACGGTTTCAGAGAAACTTTATTCCACGTACGCTCAGGTTGTGGATTGGGCGTCCTACAGAGGTTTTCTCAAATTAGTGCAGCATGGGGTTCTTCAAAAAAGGCGTGAAAAGGTTTTTACAACGTCCGCTACGCGCAAGTGATACCCCTGAGCGTCCATAAGCTACCGCTTACGATGGTAAGCTTGATTGCCACCTTACGAATAATTTTTCGTTGAGTAAATTGTGAACAACTAGACTAGAAACTTTAATGAATTATTAATATTAATTGCGTTGCTATTAGTTCAGTGAAATTGTGAATTTTGTTGAAACAGTAATCGCTCGATACTGTAATCCCTCGATAAAATAATCCAAAGTGAAAACTGAGTGATGATAAATCGTTTTGTCGACGTAACGTCAAATACTATGCTCGCAAGTGGTATTAAAAATAATAATACAAAGACAACAAACAACAAATACTCATTAGCAAGTGTTTTTTTTTGTTCGTTCATCCTCTACCGCTAATCACACGAAACATCCGCTCCGACCGGAACTCGAACCTGCGTACTCATTCGCTACATTATCATCACTGAGTTATTCTGACCCACTTCTGCGTTAGTTTATTCTTTCCGACACGAGTCCCATTCTGCAAAGAGATACAAATCACAAAATAAGTCAGCCTTCTTACATAACTATCTCACAACTATTGATAAAAAACAACAACAGCAAAAACCTGATGACATTCGTAAACATTGTACACCAGATGCTCTTCATCACATCAAACATATAACATGGTTATTCTATTCAAGGATTACAACGATGACATCAGGCAAGAACAGATGCTGGAGATGCAGATACTATCGTCACAGAACGAGCAGAGGAGGCCCACCCCGCCGGAGTCCTCTAGGAGTGGCAGTGAAGAAACGCTGCCTCTGAGGGACACGGCTAACAAACATAGGGTAAACACACAATCTAGATCTAAGAGATTATTTTCTAGAATAAGAAAGAAATTTGAGGAGCTCGGTGGCGTAATGGCTTGAGCGCTCTGGTTTCTATTACAAAAACAAAGCAACTTTCGCCATGGTGGGTCTCGGGATGCTTCAATTAAAATTTGTTATCTCGAGCTCCTCCGTGCTTCGGAAAGCACGTTAAGCCGTTGGTCCCGGTTGTTACTGCAACCGCTTGAACCCACCAACCCGCATTGGGCCAGCGTGGTGGTGTTATGGTCCAAACTCTTCATGCCTTTCTCTCATGCGGGAAGGCCTGTATCCAGCAATGGGACGTATATAGGCTGGTGATGAATACACCTCTAGCTGATTCAAATTAATTAGTCAGAGTTAAACCTCGCCTCAATTGTCCACAGCTACCAACAGTTCAGCCTGCCGCAGCTCAGGTACTCCCAGCAGCCCTGGCAGTGAACCACGGCGCGAACGCAAGGGACTTCTCTCCGCCCACGCCCAACCCCGCCCCGGACCATCTATCCGCCGCCCACCATCAGGTCAGCATTGATATTGATAGCATCACACTAAACTGTCACTATGTACCTACACATCTCACCTGTCAAACCACAGCCTCCAGATACAATTGGTTTTTAATTGCCACAAAACTCGCGGGAGTCTTAGCAAATTGATGCAACTAAAAGTAATTACACGCATACTATGATTGCTTATGGTAAAAGCTCCAATTACGTCAGTATTTTAATCGTTTGTGTAATTCGACAAGTTTGAGCGTTCTGGTTTCGATTACGAAAACAAAGCAATTATCGCCACGGTCGATCCCGAGATGGGCCAATCATAATTCATAATTTTGAGCTCCCTACGTGCTTCGGTAGGCACGTTAAGCCGTTGGTCCCGGTTGTTCCTGCAACCGCTTTAGCCCACCCATCCGCATTGGGCTAGCGTGTTTGTGTTATAGCCCAAACTCCTCATGTATTTCTCCTATGTAGAAAGGCTTGTGCCCAGCAGTGGGGAACGTATATAGGGTGGTGATGATGATGATGTATTATTCTTAATAAGGAGCCCGGTGGCGTAATAGTTCGAGCGGTCTAATTGCGATTACAAAAACAAAGTACCTAACTCGCCGTGGTCGGTTCTGGGATGCATTGTATGTTTATGCATTCTACAATAGCTGGACAATAATATAAAATACATCTTAGTGAAGAAAAGATATGTAGGTATTTTCTTTTAATTCTAAAAATTAAACGCTCCGAATGCCGGTAGGAAAGAAGGACGTCCCATATACCTATTATTATCTAAATTACTTTTAATAAGTTCACAATCTCACTCTGTGTAAGTTCTGTAGGTTAAGTCGGTCAATCATGAACTATATTTGTCGATTCGCGAAATGGGCCTGGTGACCTGTAATACAGATTTTTATAAAATCTACAATAGGCACCAGCTCTCACAATGCTGTAATACTGCGCTATGTTATAATTTGTACTTAACCTTTATGAATAACTGATCTGTTGCGAGAGAAATTAACGTTTATGAATTTTTAAATAAGCAACATTATTTAATAAACTTACTTTTTACCTAACTGCGAATCAAAAGCGTCTGTATGAATAATAACATTGAAGCAAATGTAGGACGTATAGAAGCGTATTTAGGGTTTTAAACCGAAGTTGCGCAGTATAACTTCGGGATTTCTTTAAGAAAAGTTCAGGGTTTATTTATGTTTATTCCACTCAGCAACTTGAAGCCCAAGTAGGTATCTGTAAAGAAAAATCTCAAAAACAAACAGGTAAAAGGCTTTCAAGGATCATTGGATCCTTCACTTAGCTTGGGATTTATTTAAAAACAAAGATGGAGTTCGTTTTGAGGTACAAATTGCTTAGCCTATATAACTAAAGCATTATTATTTTGAATACCTCGCTAACGAATGAAAGAACTTTATAAGTAATATAAAAAAATATTTGTAAAATATTAGACATAATTCACACGGCATTTGTTTTTTATATGCGCGTAGGTACGGTCGACCAAAGAAATAGCTGAACACTTTTGTACCATGTCACAACGACTCTAGCGTCAATATAGTACAGTGGCACCTATAAAGTACGTGCACAAGATCGGTGTGACATGGTCCTAAAGTGTTCAGCTACTTCTGTGGTCGACTGTACTTTGTCCGTCTTGTTGTCTGGGCGGCTAAGCAGTTAATCACCCATCATCATCACCAGCCTATAAGTAGGTCTTCCTACATGGAAGAAACACATAAGGAGTTTGGGCCATATAACCACCACGCTGGCCCAATGCGGGTTGGTGGGTGCTTTCGAAGCACAGAGGAGCTCGAGATAATAAATTTTAATTGACCCATCCTGGGATCGACCATGGTGAAAGTTGCTTTGCTTTCGTAATCGCAACCAAAGAGCGCATACCTCTGCGAAACCGAGCTCCTCAACCATAAAGTATATTAAATAAGGCTCGACCGAGATCTCGGCATTCTCGGCTATGAATCCAACCGAGATTTCGGTCTCGGTTCTCGGTTAAAAACTGTCGAAATTCTCGGCCTTAACCAAGATAATAGGGTAGTTGACAACTTTTTTTTTATTTCATAAATAAGAAGTTCAAAACTCATAAAGAAATATTGCAGAAGAAATAGTATGCCTAAGATCAATAGTTTCATTTATATAGTGGTATGTTTCATATGTTGCGGCGCAACGTCCAAAAACGTCTGATAGAAAATCTACGGAACGGGTGACGTCACATGTTCCTATATTACTAAGAAATGTATGGACATACCAACAAAATTGATAATAACTATGTATCATGTATGTTTTTATTAATAGTTGTCGTTATAATAGATGTCAGCAATCTAACTAATATCATTAACATTTTTGATAAATTTTGAAAAAAAAAAGACTTTTTTTTTTTCAAAACAGTACAACTTCAACAATTTTCCATATCTTTTAAGTTTGAGTTGATCTTATGGGTAACAGTAGCGTATATTTTCCGAATTTGTGAAAAATAGCGCCAAATTCAAACTTAGGCAACATCCCAATTGTTCAAATTAACCACACGCGTACACGGTCATCGCTGGGTGACCAATACATCTTGCACAAACACTTTTAAATTTCGAATCGCCATCGTATGGACTAGTTACGTCAGCTTTTGTCTGAAATTTTAAGCGTGCGCGAACGATACGATTACGATTCGAAATTTAAAAAAGCACGAACGCACGCTTGAAATTTCAAACTAAAGCTAAAGTAATACTTACTGGAAACGATGGTGATTCGAAATTTAAAAGTGTGTCTCAATCTTGGTCTCGGCCGAGAGCGAAAAACCTATCTCGGTCGAACCCTAATATTTAATATTAGATAGGTAATATCAACGATAATGACAAATTTACCTTCGTATATATTGATACAAAGATCAAATAAGACGTCCTGCTGAATCTTTATTCGTTCAGTCGACAGTACATCAAGCGTAACAGTTTGACCTTGAGACCGTCCTTACTGCGCTTGTATTAGAGGCGGCTTTCGTAGTGCAACTGTTACACTTGATGTGCTGTCGTATGTACAACTTCTTTGTTCGCGGAATACTGATGAAGTATTTTTTGTTTTATTTAATTTAGATTCAATAATGTTCCAAACTAAAACATTACTATTAATGCCCGCTACTAAAGTCTCATCTCTTAAAAAATGGATTGCATGAAAAATATATTGAATTTAAATATTTGAAATATTAAACAATTGTAGTGAGTTCTTCGACTAAATACTTTACTACCTGCAATGGAAAACGTGGACTTCACCTTGCCTTAAAAAAGGTGTCAAAGGCACCATAAAGGCGCGTAGAACTTGAGCACACTGCTCATGCTTCATCAGCTGCCTTCGCATGAAGAGTCTTCTTACCGATTGCCATGATATGGTGCCGATGCAATTGGCGTGCTTTTTGTTTTAAAAAATTAAAGGCCGCCTAGGAAACAGATCACGGATATCTGCTCACTATTTCAATCTTTCTTTACGCGTGTTTATATGTGTGCCAAATTTATTTGTTTAATTGTTTTTAAAAGTTTTTCTTTTCACAGTTAGCGGCGGGCCACACAGGCCACGGGGTGCTTGTCGGTGGGGGCGTGCTACAACAGCAGCCGACCCACCATCTCCTGACTCAAAACTCTATTTTAGGTAAGTTTAATACTAAGCTCAAATTTAAAGCTTGCTTTCTAACTAAGCTCAAACCATATAAGACATAATACTATGTAGAGTTACGTAGAAAATTGTTTGTAGCAGTGGAAAGTTTATGTTTAATTTTACTAAACAAGTGAACAGCGCACAATTTAAGGTAGTATATCACAAAACGCAAATTTGTCGACGACCTGGCTTATACGGGGCAGTTACTAACACTAAAACTAAGCTTTTGAGACAATAGGTACTATAATTAATTTAAACTGGTGTTAAATATGCTAAATAAGTACCTACTAATAAGCATCAGTCATCTTACCATAGTCCATAGTCTTACTAAGTACTAACTTCCTAAGACTAAGCTCACTAACCACTAAAACCAGGAGGCGGCGACATCCTCGGCCTTAGCAGTCCCGTGCTTGGAGGGGTGTTACATGCCCACCCGGCTCTGCGCGGCGTGAAGCCGGCTGCGGTCCACGCGCTCGCGACGCAAGGTCGGTACGTCACACTTTATTCAGTACCGAATTAAATTCATTTTTGTGCAACTAAGCTTAATTTATTTTGAGTACAAACTCAGCTTAGTTTAGTGAAGCTACTTAAATCAAAATAATTCACTGGGTTATTTATTTAACAATTGTTTTGGCGATCGTTATAATTTATTTTATATAAAATTATAATGAAATGAGATTGAGACAATTAAATACTTCGAAGTACTGATCCGCGGCTTAGTCTTTCAACTTACAATATTAATCACGACAATTCAAAATTTACTTTTTATAATTATTATAAAATGTTTGTAAATTATTTATTTTGATTAAGGAATACATCGGATTACAGCTTTTAATTTAATGGATCTAGGCAATAAATTAAAAGTATTTTATCCGTCACTGGATCTGTCGGACAATCAATTAATTTAACTTTACCAAAGTAAATTTCTGTGTCTGATAATTTAATTGGAACTGAGCCGCAAGCATTTATAAAACAATTAATGTGGAATTCATGAAATTATGCAGTACACAATCAAAGGTTTTAACATTGATAATTTTAACGCTGGCATTATAAAAAGCATTTTATCTAGTATTTCTGTTTTTCCGTTTTAGGCTAACACCTACCTTCACAATGTCGAATTTATTATATTTCAACACCACACTTGAACGAGTGATTTTACAAACACCAATAATTCGGTCATGTAATGTCTGCTTAGCCGAATCACAGCTACTTTTTCATATTTTCTGTGGTAAATTTTATTTCAACATTATAATAATTGTTTGTTTGTTGTGGCCGCGGCTTCGCATCTCGCCCCAGGACATATATTTTGCTGCTCTATACAGTTTTCTACATATCGTCCATTCCTTTATTAACATTTTATTGTTGAACTAACTTTGAATATTCCAAAACTCTATTTTTCAAATATATTAAAAAAAATGTTCTAAAAATGGATGGAGATCCGGCCAGATCTATACTATACAGAAAAATAGGTAAAAACATGCAGAACAGTATTCAATTGTACATTTTCTTTTGCGTTTTTCTTAAGCGTGGTACAAAACAAGAATTTTTATAGAAAAAACTGCAACACAGCCACGTCATCATGTCGCTTATGTCACTTTGGTGATGTTTAGTTTATTTCTATGTCGTCCGCCATAATGCCATAGTGGTTACCTATTGAAACGCATAACGTTTTTCGCCATAAACTGACAATTCATAATATTACTGGCCATAATAGTCACTTGCCATAAGCCATTATAGCATATCTTCATGACGCATAATATCATATGGCTGAAACCTGTAAGTGTCACCTGCCATAGGACATGTCGGTGAAATCAACGAATATTTTCAAGTTTTGTAAAAACAAAATTTTTAGAGATACAAAACTACGTGAATGTTAATTAACTCTAGTTTAGTGTCGTGGCACCATCTATGTAACGTTAATTGTCAGTCCGACTTAATTAGCCGCTCTAAGCTCAAAGCTTTGTAAGTTTCGCTATGAAAAGATAATACTCTCAACATAATGTTTAATAAATCAAAGTGGAACCTTCCCGTATTTTAAATAAAAGCTAATTACGGATATCTCATTTAGTAGTACTAAGCCCAAGATTTGCGAGCTTAGTTTTTCTAGCAAACAGATAACAATCCGTTGGGCAGATTTTCAATTAAGAAACAGTTTCAACGCGAGACGTTTCAATTAAATTACAAAGATGTCCTCGCTGCAGATGTTCCAACAAGCGGAAACTCATTCTATTGGGTTTCAATTAACTTTGATGTTGAATGAGAAACATTAGTTTTTGTCTCATTTTAAATCTCTGCGGGTCTGGCGGTCGCGTTCATTGTGAAATTTTCATTCCGTAGGCTATTATTTGGTGAAGGTCATTTTCAAGACAAAAGATTTATCTCTGATCGAGAAATTTTATTCAGACGATATTTCAAGCGGGAATAAGTTTTTTTTGATTTTGTCTTTTTCTTTCAAATTATTTGTTTTAGAAAATCGGTCACCTAACAGTTAATTCAGTAAAGTATCTTAATTTCAAGCATAACAGTTCACCTTGAGACCACCCTTATTCCATTCGTAATAGAGGCGACTTTCAACTGTTACATTTGATACACTTGATGTGCTGTCGTCTGTACAACAGCAAGTAAAATGATAAAATGTTGGTTTTCAAGACGTTTGCCCTGATTCTGTTGTGCACCGATAGAAATTAAAATAAAAGTTCCATGCCATAAAAAATGCATAAGTGACTAGTGACGTCATTTGACATTTCTAAATTGGTGGTTTTCATGCATGTTTAAGTTCTTAAATTTGTATGTGTGCGTTATATTAGGACTTAAACAAATACATAATACATGTAATTTTTTAAACATTGATAATAATTAAAATGGAAATTAGAATAAATCGTTTGTTTCCGATGTTGGCCGATGCATCACATTTTTGATGAAGTACTGTAACTCATCAACCCGCATTGGCCAGTGTGGTGGTGTTATGGCCCAAGTTCCTTATGTGTTTCATAGTCATATCCATTTATTGCCACATGTTAGTATATTTGACGTTACATAAAAATAAATTTCCCATAAACATGACCCTGTAAAATGACAATTTATATAATTTAGTCTTTTAGTCGTTTCTCCCATATAGAAAGTCTTGTGCCCAGCAGTGGACTTATATAAGCCGTTGATGATGATAAGATATGTGTGGTGTCAGGTGCGGGTGGGGCGGGCCCTGCGAGCACGGCGCGCAAGCGGCCCCTGCTGGGCGGCGCGCGGGCCGCCATGTCGCCGACTAAGCGCGCCGTCATGACGCTGCTCGCGCGGGCGCGGGCCGCCACGCACAAGCACGCGCCCGCGTGGCCCGCGCCGCACGAGTGAGTAAGATGTGCTTTTTCACTTTACTATAGTATAGGGCTTCTGGTCGTCCCATTGAGATAAAAAGAATAGAGGCGCTGTCCCATACAAAAGCCATGTTCCATGCTTCATTTTGAATAGATTGGATGTAATATTTACGCGACCAAAAGTTGTTTGCGCCATGTCGCCGACTTAGCGCGCCGTCAAAACGCTGCGCGTGCCGCACGAGTGAGTAAGATGGGCTTTTTCACTTCACTGTAGTATAGATAGATACGTAACTTTATTTCCAACATACATACACACTCAAAAATAGAAACAAGAAAAAACAATATTATTTAACAAAAATCTTTCACTAAAACATACAGAAACTGGATTAAAGTGTATGTAATAATTAGGTATAAGTGTGTGCTGAAAAAGGATACAGCTCAGTGCAAGAGCACGGGCAACACTGATTTTCACCCTTACCTAGATTTTCTATACGGCGTATAGGGCCTCTGGTTGCTCATAGTTGACCCATTTAGATAAAAAGAATAGAGGCGCTGTCGCATACAAAAGCCATGTTCAATGTTTTATTTCGAAAAAATTGGATGTAGATTTTCGCAACCAAAAGGTTGTCCATTTGCGCCATGTCGCCGACTAAGCGCGCCGTCATGACCCTGCTCGCGCGGGCGCGGGCTGCCACGCATTAGTGAGGAGTGCTTTTTGTTTTATTTTTTTAGTGATTTGACTTAGGGCCTAATGCGTAAAGGTCCGTTTATAGCTACAGATATCGAACGTGCCAGACATCAACAGTTTATTCACATTTAAGGCCTTGCCACAAAGCGCGCAGGCTAGCGTGCACCGCCGGTGGCGGTTTCTCTGTGGCATCTGCCATAATATATTGTCATCGTAGTTCGCCCGCCGAAAACGCGTTATCAACACTTGACGTGAATTTCACACCCAGCGCCGCTTTCTGTGAGGCGAAGCCTTTACCGTGCCGTGTCTGATTCTCGGGGTTTCGGTCGCAGCCGTTTTTCTGTTAAAAATTTCAGCGAAAATCATTTGTTGTGAGAGGAAACCTCGGACGATAATTACGCAGGAACAGAATACTACAAAGAAGCTATTTAGCTGCGGTCTTCTGTAAGGAGTAGGTGCTATACACTAGTCGGGCGTTTAAAACAGGAAAAATTGAAAGGGTCTACATGGTACACTAGGTGGTAGGCCCGTATGTAGGGTCGCATGGGTAGGTACCACCACCTTTCTTATTTCAGCCGTGAAACAGTTCGCTGTGTTTCGGATTGAAGGGAAAGGTAGCCAGTGTAATTACTGTGCATGGACGGCATTTCATCTTAGGCCCCAGGATGACAACGCACCTGCAATATCAAGTGATTTTTCCTTGTTATTGCAGGTGTCTATAGGCAGCGGTAACCACTTGCCATCAGGTGAGCCGTCAGCTTTTTTGTCATCTAGTTGTATAAAAAAAAATTAGCGTGGTCATCTAAAATAATAGTTGGTCTGCAAATTGTTAATTTGTCGGTATTTTGGTGACCAATCATAATTTTTGGTGATCAATTAAGTATATTTTTAAGATTCTGATCACCACTGATCAAAACCTTAAAAATCACAACTGATCACCTTACAAACCTAACCTAACCAGTAAGGTTTGTATGGTGATAAATTAAATACAAGCCTGTTTAAAACTCGAGTGAGTAAATACCCTTTGGCTTACTATTCTCGAATTTATGAAAAGAACCTAAAATTACAATTATATCGTTATAGTACATTAAAATCTAAAAGTGTGTTATTATTTCCAGACACACAGCGCTGCTGCCGCTAATACGCGACGATTTCGTCACAGGCGTCGGCGTCAACATCAATCTAGCATAATGACATCATTGACGTAATTGAGATACTTGACAATGTTATACAAGACAACATTATACACACGGGGTTCTAATAAAAAACAAAATAAAAAGATAATAAAAAACAATTATGAAAACATAGCAACCACGTCATGGTTGCTCCCGAATGGGTCGCTCAACATTTCTGATCTCTCGCTCCTTCGGGAGGCATGAAAAGCCATTGGTCCCAGTTGTTTCTGCAACCGCTATCCAGCAGCATTGGGACAGCGTACTGGTGTTATGTATCACACTCCTTGAGTTTTTTAAGCTCGATACCCAGCAGTGGGACAGTATAAGTAGAAGCCTATATCATATAGATAATCAGCAGCATCAACAGTTTGATACTGGTGGCCTAAAATGGGTAAGCCCCTAAGTATATTTGTATAAAAAAATGAAATTAGCACGGCTGAGAGCCAAGCATGCAGAGCTGCATGATAAACGTCATAAATTAAAAAGAAATAGTATGCTTTTATTTTTACTTTTATTAAAACTCCGTGTGTAACAACTTATTGTAACTATCTAGTCAAATAAATGGATCTGTCAAATTTCAAATAAAACGGACTTATGTAGGTAGTTAATTGTTTTATTCGTACCTGCTTTAGTATTGCTTTCTTTATTATTTTAATTATGATTGAAATCCATAACCACTCATAGTAGCATCCATTTTACTTTCATTTTTGAAAAATAAAATTGACAGTGTTAGAATTTTTTTACGCCATTTAATGGCGACAATTATAATTTTTATAAAATTGTGTCGGAGTGGTTTTGTGTTCTGAAATACGAATGTCTGTGACGAACAATATTTTGTATTGAAGTTAATGTTTAAATGGGTTAAAAAATTTCATGCGTCTAAGCAACCACGGCAAGCATCGTAATATTTTTTGGGCACCAAACTCTTCCCAGATTCAATTCCAATACAAAAACTACAAAAATAATAAATCTAGGTATTGCTGTATGGGCTAAATCCCTTTACCTTGCCGTTTATAGGGAGAAGTCAACAATAAATAGGTTAAAAAATGTTTTAATACAGTACTTAATGAAAAAAAATATGACTATCGCTTAATAGATTCACTTAAATCCTAACAGACGAGCAGCTGCACTTTTTATAACGCCAATCTCAATTGATATTGGACTAATGACATGACAACGGAGTTGACTACGCCACTGATCGATATAAACCCAATGTCAAATTCAAAACAGATTTTAACTGACTTTGGTGTCACAAAAATAAATGCGCTCTAAGTTTCATGACGTGTCACATTTTTCTCTAGCTAAGAAAAATAATAAACTTGTAATAATTATACATAGAGTTCGTATCTATGCGGATCCAAAAGTCATATGTCTAGTGTTGCCGGAAAATCAATTTCACTTTGTTTCTCTGGCTAAGTACCTAGTATTGATATTATGACTGACTTTGTTAATCACTATCGATAAAATTTTGACGATTTTTTGCCGCACTAATGTTTAGAAAACCATTTTTCTCTGTTTACTTTTTTTTAATACGTTGTTACATATTTCGTTAATTATATATTTAATTATAATTCTGTCAATTTCAACGAACCCCAACTTGTAATAGTATAATTATATTTATATGTTAAATAATTATTGTAAGTATTGATCAATATTTGTATAGATATAATTAAAGGACCATGGTGTATTTAAAATATAATCCTATGCCTTTTAGGTATTTTTTATGTAAATAAAATATATCAATATTATTTAGGTTAAGCCAAAGTAATGGAGAGACAGACGAGGAATCTTATTATTAATAATAAATTTATAATAACAATGTATATTTCAACTTAGTTATTAAAATACTATAATATAATTGTAAATATTTAGTAAGATAATTATTTTCAAATAAATAATTATTTACGCTACCGCTATACAATACACAAACGAATTAAACATGTTATAAAGAAAATCTCTCTAAAAGCAAATATAAATTCGTGAGTGAATATAAATTCGTACCCACAAACTAAGCTCAATAGTTTCATAAAATTAGTTTTTTTTTTTACCTTATAGGAATTAAAATAACAATTGATTAATTTTAACCGAGAATATTTTAAATAAAATGTGGCCTAGAGCCTCACAATGAATGCAATGTAAAAACTTGTGCAATTATTAGTTAAAATAAATTATTAATTTATACAGCTTTTGTCCTCCGATTACAATAATAAATTAAAATTGTTAATTAAAACAAACAGCTGAATATTCGATGATATTGATATTATATTTCTTAAAAATAATTGAACCCGAACGTGTGAATATATTTTATAAGTTATCTTACTAAATATATTTCGATTAAATTTACTAAATAGTATTTAGCTACATCAAAAACATATTATTCACTAATTTTTATCCACACACAGCACTTGATATATTAATGATTCAAATTATATTGAGAGTACGTTTTTTAAACTTTTTGTCTATAACAAAGCACGATTTTTATACTATCAGTGTATTTTTACTAAAAATAGATATATTCTAATTTTCTTACTTTAAATCACTCGTTGATGTGATCGTTTTAGGATTTTAACTATAAAACATTGGAATACAATTTTTTGGGTAAAAATACATTGCAAGTGTGTAGTTCAACTAGACGACTAAGTTTACTAATAAAATAAACATAGGAAAAGGTAGTTAAAATTAATTAAATTAATATAATGTTTACTTAAAAATGATGAGAAATTAAATAAAATTTTCTAATATTAAAACCATTGGAAGTGTCTAGACGCGTAATAACATATTATTATTTAAATAATTTGTAAAAAAATATATTATATTTATTTTATTAAATAGTACCTACTGTGTTGATAAATATCAAAATCTAATTTAAAACGCGATTTCACTTCGCTTGTGGTTTTTCCAAATGTGTAGTGCTCACGAAAATACGACTTAATAATATTTAATATTTGTTTTTCGTATATAATATTTGTTTTTCATATATAATGTTTATTTTTTTTATGTTTGTTCACGAGTACCTTTGCTTTTTTGGCATTTCTTATGTTGATATTATAATTCTATACTTTATTGTAACAATTTACAAATAAAGGAAGAAAACGAGCCGAGGTTATTATACCTAGTGCTCCGGTGGCGTAGTGGTAATCGCATCTGACCGGAAATCAGGGGACGCGGGTTCGATTCCCGCCTGGAGCATGTATTTTTTCATCGTTTTCTTTCTTTATTTGTAATTGTTACAATAAAATAGGCGTTTAAACGCATCTAAAACATTAAAATGTGATTAGTTCTATACTTATTTAATGATATTATCAGGTACTATTATTTATAATAAACTAAGTACATTAAACTTAAACCTATAATTATAACCGTAGCTAATAAATAATTCGTGTAAAATTAATAATAAAATAATTGCTTAAAAATCTCGTCTGGGTTATGTGATACATGAGTAGATACTTAGAGAACAAATGCGACATCGTTTTAGTATATTTATTGAATCATTATAGTTATTAGATATTTTACATATTGTTAGTGCATTAAAATAATTATTATGTTGTTTAAAATAAAACGAAACAATAACTTCAAATGTAGACCCTATTATTTACTATTACTATTTTGTTGAAAAATGATAAAATATTTTACTGCCTATATGTAAAATAATTTTTTTTTACACTCATAAATGAATACTAGGAAATTATTAACATAACATTATTTTAATCCCAATTAATGTATGTAATTATTCTAAGTTAATAATTAATTAAATGATAGTTTTAATTATGTCTTCCAGCTGGTATGGAATTGCGCTTTTTTTCTCGTAATAATTAGTTGAGTGTAATTATTAAATGTTTCATTTTGGATTGTGGAAGTAGTTTTATAAAAGTGAACAGAAACTTAAAAAACGTAATCATTAATACATACACAGCAGCTCTCTAAGGTGTCATCTTGCTGTTAGGTTGAATAAAAAGCGATTATTTTGGAGTGGTCTGCAGTAGCGAATACGATGTTCCACTCATATACCTACCTACCTACCTACCTACCTTTTGTAAAACTATTTTTCTACTTCTTCCTTCGTATGGGCGCAATAAAATCCGCAACTCCGCTGCGCAGTTTTTCAGTACTATCCTGTCAGTAGTACGTGTCCTTTCAGTAGTACCTGTTTTGCGTCAGTGTGTCGGCTTATTCCAGCCATCCCTGCTCCTCCAGGAAAGCGACCTGCACCTTGGCGTCGCTGAACACTTCCTGGAGGCTACCTGGAGATACCATACCAAGTACTTAGGCGGCACGGTAGTCTGCCACTCCGTTGCATTCCCCAGCAGAGTTTGAGCGCCTAGTTCCTGAGCCTAGGAAGGCTCTACGTTAAAGACCATGTCCGTGACACCTAAATGGAAAAGATGCTGTGACCATAATGAAATTAATGAAAAAAAAAACATACCGGCCGAATTGAGAACCTCCTCGTTTTTGAAGTCGGTTAAAAAGGTTATGATTAAACTTTTGAGAGGTTAGCGAGCTGTACTTATAAATATCATTTCACCCAAATTATTGTAAAATTAATTCTTTTTTGACATCACATTACAAGAAATATTTAAGTGTGTATATAAAGTGTTTTAATAGATTAATGAGAATGTCATGTTAAAAGTTTGTCCAAACCTTTTTTACAGAATTTTATTAAATAGATTATTTTTTAATTTACAAATTGATAACAACTCTATCGTAAATGTTTATTACTATGCTTGAATTGTCAAAAACATGTCAGGCCATTTTTTTAAATTTTGTAACAGTTTTTAAGTTCACTCGTGTTTTTACAAATAAACATAATTGTATTTTTATCTATATCAAACTGCTTCCACAGTGTAGAGTTTGTTTGGCAAGTGTGCACTGAAATCAAGAGTAGAAAATAAATAAACGCATTCTAGGAGACGTGTATTTTCATTTGTAATCCATTCTTCAACGCCAATCCCTTCTTAACCCAATAAATAAAATTGAAAGTATAGGTTTTATAATAACGAGGAGCTCGGTGACGTATTGGTTGAACGCTCTGGTTTCGATAAGAAAAACAAAGCAACTTTCGCCATGGTCGATCCTGGGATGGGTCAATCAAAGTTTCTTATCTCGAGCTCCTCCGTACTTCGTAAGGCACGTTAAGCCGTTGGTACTGTTGTTCCTCCAACTTTACCCACCAACCCATTGGTCCAGCGTGGTGGTGCTATGGCCCAAACTCCTCATGTGTTTCTCCCTTGAAGGAAGGCCTGTGCCCAGCAGTGGGACGTATATAGGCTGGTGATGAGGGTTGAAAAAAAAATTGAAATATCTTTATTCAATTAATGCCCCCCAAGAAGCACTTTCGAATCGTCAAAAACCCTTTTCTTACGCATAAAATAATATTAACTAACAATGTCATAATGTTTGTCTTTCTGTCTTGTCTGGATCTAAGTAAGCTAACAATGTTATAGTGTCAGTCTGTCTATCGGTCTGTCTGTCGGTCCGTCTGTCAGCCTGACAGTCTGTGTCAGTCAGTCTGTCTGAATTTACACCGGTTCCAAAAGTTGAACTACCGAGAAGATTTCGGCAACAAACTCGTGTAGTCACTCTTTTCAATTATTAAGTTACAATGTTTAGTTACATAGTAATAGTATTTAGCAGTGCAGTGTCACACAGAGTATAAAAACTAGGTATATAAGCATACCAAGAAGTACCTAATGACAAGATTATTTACTTTATTTAAAGGCTGTCCGACAATGCACCATCACAATATAGGAAGGTATTATAATACACAAAGATGAACAGTTAATATATAATACAAAGGCCTGATAAAGCCAAACATCTGTCATTGATTTTAAACACTTGTCTGACCACGTCATTACAATAATAATTGTATTGTTCTAAATAATTCTTATAATGCCATATACCTACCATATACATACATACCTTATACCTATATACCTATATTATTATCTAACGCGGAGTATCTCAAACGTGGCTGCCTATTGTGTATTCTTTTATACAAAGCACGGCAACTGACTCAACACCATCTGATGTGAAACGGTAAGGAGAGTCCAGCTAGTGCAGTTGAGACACTGCTCTAGTCGCCTCCACCTTTCCGGCCCATAAGGTGCTTTACACGCCTCTCTTGAATGACCCCCTCTCTTGATTGACCCATCTCGAGATCGACCATGGCGAAAGTTGCTTTGTTTTCGTGACCGAAACAAGAGCGCTCAGACCACTACGCCACCAGGCTCCTCAGCTGCAGAAGAAGTATAAAAAAAAAACAAAAATGCAATAGAGAGTAAAAATAAACACTACCATAATAGGGACCTTTTAATAGGGGATAGAAGCCCAAACTGGTTACCACATCTAAAGGTTGTAACGGGTAAGTCTTTACGTCCCTTGCATATCCGTTTTCAGCGTTGGTGAGAATGTGTAAACAGGCCGCCAACCAATTGCCTTAGAGCGCTTTTTTCACTTAAAGTGTACCTATTTTATTTATTTATTTCGGACAACAAAACAGATTACAATCAAACAAGTTACATGATATTTAATTATTACATGGATAAGGTTTTGTTCTAGATTGAAATTCTACTTATGTTGACACATAATTTTAAAGGTTTTGCAGTAAAAACCCTACAGCTTATCATTTTATTAATTTATAACATAAACATTAAAAAAAAGTATTATAAGCACCATCAACAAAATTAAACACCAAAGCCAATTTCAAGCGGAATGGGAGTCGCAGATATATCCACTAAATTGTTGCTTAACCACCTTCTTAAATATATATATAAAATCTTAAATATAAAATCCATAACTTGGATTTTAAATATCCATACTGTTGTTATTAGATATCTAGTTGTAAAGACGACACATTCTTGTTAGGGAATTATAAAATGATGTGTTATTTTTATAAGTTTTCAAATAAAAAGTCTTATTAAATTTTCGTGGATTGCGCTTCGTATTGATATCTATTTGACTTAATAAATAGAGAAAATCAATTTTACCATGCAAAACATTATGCAGATGTAAAAGGTCCTGTTCGTTACTGCTGGTCACACGTTCATTCACACGTTCTCATTAACTTGATATTGTATAGGGACTTACTCGTTTTAGGTTTGGTGCCCGATTTGGGCTCCCTTACCCTATCTTTTATCCATAGTAATATAATAAATGCTGAAATAACTTTGTCTGTCTGTTAAGTTTTCAGTCCTGAGCTGCTGAACCGATTGAGATGAAATTTAGCATGAATATAGATGACGTTCTGAGAAAGGACATAGGGTTACATTCGGCGCGATAGCTGACCGCCACTTTCAAAAACATCTTATTCGTTTGACTATTTTAGACATTTGTATGAAATAATATACCTAACAATGGCCCTCATTCTGGTGAACACATGCTAAGTCTAAATTTAAGTTCAGTGCATTTCTTTCTATCAAAAGGAATACAAAAGGATAGCTGTCATATAATTTGACATTTTGAAATGTGCGTTCAATTTTCGACCTTATTGAACGTGATAAAATGCAGTGTTTAGGAGGCACCTCCTTACATGCCGTCTAAAATTGTCTATGGTTTCTATGAAATCTATCTAAATTTAAGTGACAGCTCTAAAAAGATTCTTGCTATCTTTTTTCTATTACTTATTGCGAGAAAGAGATATACTGTTCTTAAATTTAAAATTAAAGTGTGTTCCTAGAATTAGGCCGATTGGCTGCATTATTTCATTGGCAGGTCATGAATATCAAATAAACAAGATGTTTTTGAAAGTGGCAAACCATTTCTATGAACAAATATAGCCCATGTAATATAGCCCATTAAATTTATTGTAGTATTGACGGCACCACCCTGTATAATGTAAGTAGGCCTACGAGTTTACCTGCGGTTGGTGAATAAATGAAACCAATTTCGTAAATAGGGGAAAATTTATCTCAGCCAAAACACGACGGGATCTCACGCCAGCCGCCAAGGCTTTCTACAGCATCCACGACTTGCGTACCTACCTATCTGTATTATTATCTGAATTCAATTTCAATTTCTTCTTTGATGGCTTTCTACTATGATTTAGCCAATGTCAAGTTTCTGCGTATCTTTGCTATATTTAGACGTTTGTTAACAACTCTGCTTAGTATGATTTTTATCTGAATAGGCATATAGGGTTTCAACATATATCCATGTTTTAGATTGTCAAAGTGAAGGCCCGTTTGTATGTAATGATTATTATCATCATCTCCAGCCTATATGCGTTCCACTACTGGGGTGCGATTCTGTAACGAATCTCGCACCTCACTTCGCAAGTCACTTCGAATTCAACTGTCAAATAGTGTATGAAAATTTGCTCTATTTGACAGTTGAATTCGAAGTGACTTGCGAAGTGAGGTGCGAGTTATGTTACAGAATCGACAGGCAGGGCACAGACCTTCCTACATAGGGGAAACACATGAGGAGTTTGGGTCAAAACTCCGCCACGCTGGCTCAGTGCGGGTTGGTGGATTGAAGTGGTTGCAGAAATAACTGGGAGTAACAATAATAATAATATTCACACAGTCACGCCTCTTATATATCCCAAAGTCAGCATCATTAGGAGCTTGTGTTATGGAAATTAGATATCGGAGAAATAATGATAATAATAAATATTAGAAATATACTAAATAAACATACAAACATTCATGACTCGTAAACAAATGGTCGTAGTCGTCATACAAATCGTCGAATCATCGAACCCGGGACTCCTGACCGAGTAGCCTGTATAGTACCTAAGGGACCGACCACTGGACCAGCCCACATCGCTGGTTTTTATTTTTTATTACTTAATGATACCTTAATGATACAACAGTTAGTGGAAATGGACATTAGGGTACAATGTAGGTATTGTACCCTAATGTTCATTGTCACTAACTATTCTCTAAGCTTAACGCCATTTGTCTCTTTCTATCGAGAGATATCTCGTTAGACCGAGATAAAAATCGCTTAGAGACTTAACGCTAAGCAAATGCTAGTGAAAACCAGCATGATAAAGTCTATAATACTAAAATGTCTTAATCGATATTTTGTACTTACAACTTTTTCAATTTATATTTTTTGTGTAAGGTAGCCAGTTCTCGAGTTCTTGATTTTCATTCAGTTAACTGTTACGAAAAATATATACTTATAGTATTAATTAGAATGTTCAAACAGTCATTCATAACACTGTATAATGTATTATAATTTTACTTTACCATATCGTTTTGACCCACCCACCTTCCGAACGTGTAAATTTCGCAACTAGATCCATCATTGGTAGCGCGGAGCTCTTGGAGAGTAACCCACATTTCTCAAGCTACTAGTTCAAATGACCATATTAATAGCTGTTGGGAGTTCTATGCCATTGTCTTGAAGATTTAGACATTGTACAGGATAATTTAGGTGACAGCGGACAGATAACACAATGTCTTATTCAACTACATTTATGTACGTGTGTTTGTCCTTTGACTCCTTTATTTTGTAGGTAAACATTAGACATAACCGTTTATTTTATTATGTGAGGTTATGTTTAAGTATTCACTTTTGTTACGCATACAGTGTCAGATAAACTAAATTATAGGTTACCTACATACACTGGTTGTCTGGTACATGTATAACAGGCGGGCACCTGCCCAGTTAACATAGTCATATAAAATACTAAAATGTTATCAAAAGTTCAAAATTGTAGAATTAATTTTCAAATTTAGGATACGGAGAAATACAAAAGAAGAGATATTTTATAAAAATAGGCAAAATCTAAACATAGCTATTTTCACACTATTTCATTAACAAACCCCCATAAATTTTGATCACTGAAAAGGTCCGACGAGCAAATTCAATTTGTTTGTTATATCAAAGGGCAAAGTAATTTATTTCTTGTGAGGAACTCATTCCAAACTAACTAATGTGTGGCTATCTATCATCTCTCAAACTAGTAGCACTACTGCAATACTGATTATTTTTTTATAATAATATGTATTGTAATTAAGATTTAGCAACCTACAAAGATAAAAAATATGATACAAACAATAATATTTCTTTCCCTCACACCAATTTATTGTCCGATCCAAATTAAGCAATATTAAGATGTGTTAGGGACCCAAGACAACGGAAAAATATTATTGGTAAAAGTACAGTAGACAACTCATCAAGCGTAACAGTTTGACATTGAGACCGCCCTTACTGCGTTCGTAATAGAGGCGGCTTTCGTATTGCAACTGTTACACTTGATGTGCTGACGTCTGAAGTTCGTATATAAATTTTAATTTATATTGTAAAAGCAATAATGTGTGGTATACATATTGTTGAAATCTCCAATGTAATTATGTTGTAACTAGCCACAGGTAGCCAGTGTGATTACTGGGCATGGACGAAATTTCATCTTAGGCCTCAAGATGACAACGCACCTGCAATATCAAGTGATTTTCCCTAGTTATTGCAGGTGTCTATAGGCGGCGGTAACCGCTTACCACCAGGTGGGCCGTCAGCTCGTTTGTCATCTAGTAGTATAAAAAAAAACCATATTGTTTAACACGCCATATCACAAAAAGGCGCGCCAGATTGAAAAACGGCGCTGTGAAGTAATGCGGCTAGCTCACGTTAGACGGATATCAATTCGACTGAAATATAGTGCACTTGAAACCGAAATTATTATAGTGTTAAAGTCATTAAAACATAATCTTGAACAAAGCAATGACACAAACCAACTTGAGTGCTACACAATCTGCATAGTCAGATAACGAACTGATTATTTAATCGTTATTTGATTGTATTCGTATCGGGTACAGTTAAAAATGTTTGTTTAAAAGGAATATTAATTTTAATATTCCTTTTAAACAAACATTTTTAAATTTCAAATTGTAATCGAATCTTTCACGCAAGCTTAAAATTTCAAACAAAAGCCAGACAAAAGCGCAACGTAACTATCCGATACGATGGCGGTTCGAAATTTAAAAGTGAGGTACACTCAATACGATATAATTACACACTAACAATATAATTCTTACACCCGTATTCACAAACGATACTTATGTAAGTAAAGGAGCAATACATTGCGAAGTATGGCATTTCTCAGTGCGTTCACATTGACAAGCCTTTCAATTCACAAACAATACTCAAACGAATCTTTACTATGCGGACGCATAGCGTTGAATATAGCTCTGTGATTGGTTGATTAGTGTTACGTAGTTCACGTCACTGACTGACATTTCAATTTTATTGTTTGTTTGCTTTTTATCGTAAACTCCGTAGTGATTACATTCTCTTTGGTGAGCTCGACACTATGCGTTGATTAATATAGCCATCAGGCTCCCTTAGATATGTGTTCATTATGACAAACGCATAGTGCCGATTGTCACTCAAGTATTGTTTATGAATAGGAATTTGGCACCCTGTGCGTCCGCGGGCACTGTGAGACCTCATAGTGTCGTTTGTGAATACGGGTGTTAAAGGTAGTAGGCCCATATGTAGGGTCGTCTGGGTAGTTATCACCTAAAAAGTTCGCTGTGTTCCGGATTGAAGGGAAAGGTAGCCAGTGTAATTACTGGGCATGGAAGGCATTTCATCTTAGGCCGCAGGATGACAAAGCACCGGCTATATCATGTGATTTTTTCCTCGTATATAGGCGGCGGTTACCACTTACCACCAGGTGTGCCGTCAGATTCTTTGTCATCTAGTTGTATAAAAAATAACTGCGACATTATTATACATGCCTATACAGGGTGGTACCGTCAATACGACAATAAATTAAAATATGAGCTATATTAGTTCATAGAAATGGTTTGCCACTCTCAAAAACATCGTTTTCATTTTATAATTTCATGACATTTCTATGAAATAATGCAGCCAATGTTATATTATTTCATACAAATGTCATGAAATTATAAAATGACAAAGATGTTTTTGAAATTGGCAAACCATTTCTATGAACTAATATAGCCCATGTTTTAATTCATTCTCGTATTGACGGCACCACCCTGTATAGACGTACTGTGCTATGATTTATCAATCTTTTGATGTATATTTGTTGACAAATAAAATTCATTTAATAAATCATATCTTCCACGATAACATTTGACAGCTTTTAATCCTTATTGCATTTGTACTAAGAGCGATAATACACTGACGTTGTCTGTATCTTTATTACTCTCATAAAATTAACTACGTACAAGCAGTGACCTCTTTAGTTAGCTCGCGATCCTCGTAAACCCTTTATATTTCTAACAACCCTTCACCAACCCTGTTACCGCGATAAATGACCCACATAATAGCCTTTTCCTCATATAAATATTGTGATCTTTATGAAATAATAAAAATAAAAACATCAACTGGGCGTTTTTAGTAGAGATGCCACGAAAATTCTGCCATTATTCGGTATTCGGCCTATTCGGTCATTTTTTTTAATATTCGGTATTCGGCCGAATACTGGATGCTATTCGGCCGAATACCGAATATTAAATCATGGAAAATATAAACCACATATTATTCAAAAATGCGATTATTTATTCACAAATGACTATATTAATACATAAAATCTACCAATGGTAAGTTGCGATGAATAAATGATTTTTTTCAGAATTTGTTGACAGTAAACGGTTGCGCTTTTCTTGATGAATAACCTGCTTCTGAAAAAAGTCTCTCACTATAGACACTTCTGCCAGGAGACGATAGATAAATCTTAGCGAATTTCGCCAGGAATGCGTATGATTTTGCGTTTGCTGACCACCATTCGTATGGGTCTTCCGTCCGAATTATGTTTTCAAATAAAAATCAATTTCATTTGCCACAGAGCTTTTTTCTGCATCTTCATCGTTTTGGAATATTCGCCGCCGAATATTGGGCCATTTGACCGAGGGGGAAGGCGAATATTCGTTATTTGGTTATTCGGCCAAATCATTATTCGTGGCAACTCAATTTGTTAAATTAAGAACCATTAGGAAATTATCAACTGTAATCGAGGCATGCGGCTATTTTGTACGACGAGGGGCGTGGCAATCAATTTACGCTAGTAAACGGTTACCGTGGCCTGTACTTACGCATTACCTGCCGTGTAAACGGTCACTGTAGCCTGTACTCACGCATTACTTGCTGTGTAAACGGTCACCGTAGCCTGTACTCACGCATTACCTGCTGTGTAAACGGTCACCGTAGCCTGTACTCACGCATTACCTGCTGTGTAAACGGTCACCGTAGCCTGTACTCACGCATTACCTGCCGTGTAAACGGTCACCGTAGCCTGTACTCACGCATTACCTGCTGTGTAAACGGTCACCGTAGCCTGTACTCACGCATTACCTGCCGTGTAAACGGTCACCGTAGCCTGTACTCACGCATTACCTGCCGAGTAAACGGTCACCGTAGCCTGTACTCACGCATTACCTGCCGTGTTAACGGTCACCGTAGCCTGTACTCACGCATTACCTGCCGTGTAAATTTCAAGGGAAAGAAGAGGACCTAAAATATATGAAGCCTGTGATTAAATTAATTTTAGTTTTGAATAAATATTTTGAGTTTTTCATGTATTTCAAATTTTTTTCGACATCGAGCTTGACGACTGACAAGACGACGAGCCATCATTAATTTTGACGTTTGAGCACGGGAGCTATTATACCCTTGTTATGTTTACTGGCTTCAAGTTAGAGCGCACACTCGATTTCTAGGCGTTATTGTTCTAAGTAAGCCCAATAAAGTATGGTATGGTAATCTGAAAGAATTTTAGAATAATATACAAAAATATCCGACTTAAATTTGCCACCACTTTTTTCCACATACCAATTCCCTATTTTCCTTAAAAACCTAATACGAAAAAACCTAATACACAAAATAGCCTGGCAAACATCAAAGTAGGTAAATATTTTCTGAGCTCCGCATCATACGACATAACAGATAAGCACAGGAAGCTCCGCGGTGCTGCATCCGTAATATCGCGTATCGGAGCAGCTTCGCGCGTATCGGCACTGTTCCGGAAGAATCCCAGCTGCTCCGGAAGTAAAGGAACTGCGCTGGAGGTATCGGTAGTGTTGGGATGGATTCGAGTCTTCAGAGTCTTTTTAAATTTACTGAATTTATGTTTTAAATAGTGTCGTAAATGAGACATCAAGTCTTCTTGTAATAAAATTGTTGTAACCCTTTTTTTGCTGACGAACGAAATTTTAGTCGATAAACTTTTCGCCGACACATTCAAAGTCCATTCCACAAGTTCCACTTGAAATAATTCAATAGATTACTATTGAATTATTGGCATTGGTAGTAGCAATGCCAATAATTCATTGCTAGTAGTAGCAATGCCTTCATGTTCATGGTTAAAAAAAATAACCATGAACCTACTTTACCATTTTGAATAAATTACAAAATAAATCAACAAGAGACTTTTTTTTTAATTAAGTTCTCAAACTCAGTTAAACTCAGTTATAGTATACTTAAAGTCCTCTTACTAACGTAACCCCGGTTACGTAAGTAAGAGGTATTTCATCTCATTCATGTACTCAAAATTCAAAATGAGTCTTGAACTAGTTTTATCGGATGGTGGCTAGCTAAAATGAGTCCCGTCCTAGTGCGACTCTTTCCCAACGCTAGACCTCGGCTATGTGTAACCTAATATGATGGTAAAAAACAGACCACACGACTATTTTGTGGAGGTGACGGGGAATGGTGATGCTTTTAGGAGTAAATGTGTAAGCGGTAACTATGTTATGTAAGTTTAGTATGGGTACACATTTCAATAAAGTGTAATTCAACGCATCGCTTCTCTTTAAAGGAACCAAAAATCACGTATGAATGATTCAATACATTTAAAGCGTAATATTTTGACCTTGAGACCGCTCATATTCCGTTCGTAAAAGAGGCGACTTTCGTAGTGCAACAGTTACACTTGATGTGATGTCATCTGTACGTGCTTACCCAGTAAAAAACAAGAGAATGCGTTATTTTTATTTTTTACTATTACATTTAGCTACTTACCTTACTACGGGGCCATGAATAAGTCACAGTGCACTTCGACCCATTGCGATCTTTTATGCCTTTACATTTATTTACATTAAGACAAATGTTATGTCGAATATCCATATCGCACCTATACCAGTTCTGTTCTCAAAATTATTGACGAGTACGTTTACCTCGGACAAATGGTCTACCTAGAATAAGATAGAGCAAACTTCGAGATAGAGGTAAAGCGACGAATCCAACTCGAATGGGCAGCGTTCGGGAAATTGCTTAGGATGTTCTCGTTAAAAATTCCTCAGTGCAGTGTTGAAGTGGCAGTTGCACTGGATTGGACTGACGACCAGGACAGGGTCACAAAGTAGGACGGCCTCCCACTTGATGGACAGACGACCTGGGCAGGGTTACAAAGGACGGCCTCCCGGTAGATGGACAGTCAACCTGGTCAGGGTACACTGAACGCCGTTGGATGCAGGCTGCGCAAAACCGTTCCAGTCGAAAATTGATGGGGGAGGCCTTTATTCAGCTGTGGAAATCAGATATGATGATACATATGTTTTGGTTTTGTATACAGTGCAATAAAGGGCTTCAATTTCATTTCATAAAATCTAGTCAGATCAGAATGGGAGTCGAATAATCAAAATTCACACAACAGTAAATACATATATCCGTCGACGATAAAGTTGTAAACATGCAACATTTTGATTAAAATCTGATAATAATTGCAGTATCTGTTACAAGCTGAAGCGGAAACAGAATATTAAGAGAAAATCCGTAACTACTGAAACTTGCAGTGATAAATGAATAGCTTGACTTATCATAGCGCTTCTTGTACCGTTAGATTGTAATATCAAAAAAAAGTCCTTGGTAGCTACGGTAAGAGCCCCAGAATCACACCTGGGTTGTGAAAGATGAAAGGTTCGGTGCCCCAGGAAAAGATTCTGATTTTTTTATCATGAAAAAAAGCTCTATAAATGTTCATGCCATTTATTCATCTTTTCACTTGCACCACATTTATTTTGTTCACGGGAGTAACAAAATTAATTTGCTCTCTGTTTGATACACAAATAATTGTGACTGGTTTTTCGTACATTCGTGGGCGGGTTAAGCCGAGGATTGATCGGCATTGATCGACACTGCAAACTGACATGACAGGGTCATTTTTTATGTAGTATTTTATTTGGAATTTAGATGAATGATTGACTGGCTTCGAAATGAATCGGATGCATCGCTAGTTGTATTTGCTGCAAGTAATTTCAATATTTGCCAATTTTGGTGATTTGACTGAAAACTGAGGAACTTGTTGCCACAATAGTTTTGATTATGAAAACAAAGCAACTTTCGCCATGGTTTTTTTTTTTTTTGACAACTGGATGACAAACAAGCTGACGGCCCACCTGATGGTAAGCGGTCACCGCCGCCTATAGACACCTGCAATAACAAGGAAAAGTCACTTGATATTGCAGGTGCGTTGTCATCCTGGGGCCTAAGATGAAATGCCGTCCATGCCCAGTAATTGCACTGGCTACCTTTCCCTTCAATCCGAAACACAGCGAACTGTTTCACGGCTGAAATAAGAAAGGCGGTGGTACCTACCCAGACGACCCTACATACAGGTCTACCACCTAGTGAAAGATACCTACCTAGTGGTAGATCTCGGGATCTCTCAATCACAATGGATAATCTCGAGCTGCTCCGTGCTTCGGAAGGCACGTCAAGCCATTGATCCCGGTTTGTTACTGCAACCGCTTTCAATCACCAACCCGCACTAGGGAGCGTGGTGGTGTTATGGCCCAAAATCCTCGAGTTTTCCTCCCATGTTGGAAGGCCTGTGCCCAAGAGAGTGACGTATATGGCCTGGTGATGTCTGTGATGACAAACAAGCTGACGGCCCACCTGATGGTAAGTGGTTACCGCCGCCTATAGACACCTACAATAACAAGGAAAAATCCCTTGATATTGCAGGTGCGTTGTCATCCTGGGGCCTAAGATTAAATAATAATAATAAGATGTTTAAATTCACGTAATTATAGATCCGGTAAATTTACCGTTAAAAAAATATTGCAGGGAAGTCTCCAATTTTTATCTCTGTTCTACAAACTGTAGATAAATATACTCAGCCTATTCCGATCACTGCTTATTACGAATGAAATACAGGCGGTTTCAAGATAAAACTGTTAAGATTGATGTACGGTCGACAGTAGATGCTTGATATCTCTTTGCTTTTAGTCGCATCAAGAGAAAATAGCATTTTTGGTTTGCACTAGCAAAAATTAATTTAATTAAACCAAAAATTTCAGAATCACACAATAGTTTCGGTAAAAGGCAAACAACCATAAAAACGTGGGGAACTCCGTTTGTCAATTAGTGACGCACATAGAGCTAAGATGATCGTTGGTTAATGGAATCGTAATGAACGATATCTTAATGGAAATGTTATGTCAGGAGAGAAGGTAGCCCGCACGAAGGTAAAGGGCTATGTTATATCGTTGCCATCGAAAGTTTATCAATCACTTTGACAGTTAGCGACCTTTATTGCGATAGGAATAAGGGCTATAAGCCAATGAACGCGAATAAAACAATATGCTGTAACGTTATTGCCGACTGGTGACTGTATACATGCAAAGGGTGCGGCGATACTGCAAGTTAAACTGAAATAAATATTCTTAATATAAACAGCACATCATTCAAAACTTATATGCAGAAAGTAAATGTAATTTTAAAAACGCACTAAAAGATTATTTAATAGAGCGAGTCGTTGCGGACAGATAAACGATCATGGTTTGTGAGCCGCAGCTATATTGTAGATGTGTAAAATTGTAAATTTTAAATATATATTTTTTTTAATAAAAAGTAACAGTTGCTATACGAAAGCCGCCTCTATTACGAATGGAGTAAGGGTGGGGTGGGGGGTATTTTTATGACAGACTTCAAAAAGAAGGAGGCTATAATTATGTTCCACTGTACGTTTTTTTTTTATTTATGTTCACCGGTCTCTCTGTCAATTGTGAACCGATTTTCAAAATATTTTTTTTATTCGATAGAGTATACTCCTGAGGTGCCCCCATTGTCACCAAGGCAGGATCTGACGCCAGGGAAATCGAGGCCAAACCTCAAATTTTATGGGCACGTATGATAAGTTTTACTTTTTTCCAAAGTTAGTCATTATCTATGAAGCTCGGTAGCGTATTGGTTTGAGTGCTCTTGTTTCGATACGAAAAACAAAGCAACTTTCGCCATGGTCGATCCTGGGATGGGTCAATCAAAGTTTGTTATCTCGAGCTCCTCCGTGCTTCGGAAGGCACGTTAAGCCGTTGGTCCCGGTTGTTCCTGCAACCGCTTAAGCCCACCAACCCGCATTGGGCCAGCGTGGTGGAGTTATGGCCCAAAAACTCCTCATGTGTTTCTCCCATGTACCTAGGCAGGCCTGTGCCCAGCAGTGGGTTTGTATATAGGCTGGTGATGATGATGAGTCATCATCTCATGTTAATGAGCTGGTGATAGAAGGTGCCTTTACGGTTAGGAGCTGAAAGATAATTCTTTAAATATTATAGTATAGTACCTAACTATAGTACGTATTGACGAATAGTTATATTCTATCAGGTTTTTTGGGTCAACTGTTGATGGAAGGTAACGGTTTTCGTAACGGTTTGGAGTTAGATAATACTTTGTCAGTGGTACGATACGATAATATGAAACAATATTATGTACAGTATTTCAACCAAAGATTCAGAGATAGACAAGTCGATAATGCTGTCGGTCACCCATCTTTTTGGGTGCTTTGACCTTAGGAAATCACTTAAAAATGTGTGTTTTTTAACAAAATTATAACCGACTTCAAAACACTGAAAAGGAAAAAATAATTAAATTTAAGTACCTAGGTACTTATCTCCTAAAAATGTATTTCTGGAGTTAGTGCTAATTTCACTACTCCTGTCAATTTAATCTATATAGTTTATAAATATTACAGAAACAATAGAAAGCATAACAGAAATCAACAGTTTTATTTAAGCGCGGTTACAAGTCGCCTAAAAATGCTGTATAGAAAATTGAAGACACAGAAAATATTTCAATTATTTTAACTTTTACCGCTACAACTGGAGCGCTATCCATATTACGAGGGGCATCTTCTAAACACCCTAATAGGATGCTTGTTTCTAAAACATGTAACGTAGCGGTGTGTGTGCGGTCCAATTAATAAAGCGCCGGTACACGTCACTATACAGGGTGGTGCCGTCAATACGACAAAAGATAAAACATGGGCAATGTTAGTTCATAGAAATGGTTGGCCACTTTTAAAAGTTGAAACCATTTGAAAAACCATTTCTAGGAACTAATATAGCATGTTTCAATTAATTTATTTTCGTATTGACAGCACCACCCTGTATAAGTAGAGGGTATATTTTCAGATGTAAAAAAGAGAGTGCCTTTTTTAAAAAGACTAACAAGATAAAATAAACTTAAAACTGAACACTTAAAAACACTGAAACTGGATACACCGAACTAACAAAATAGGCTTATAAAAATTAAGTACTTACAAAAGTGCCTTGAGACTAGAGAAATAAATTTTACTAAGAAATATCAGGACTGTTAGATCAACAATAAATCAAATAATAATATTATATCGCCCAAGTTAATGGCAGGCGCCGAGAGCGAGACACTGGTAAAGTTTATGAGAAGTCTCCTCCCAGGTCAGCAATAGCATGATTTCATGAAAGGGAAAACCGAATCAAGCGCCAAAGTATAAATTTGAATTTTGAATTTATGTTTCTCTTAAATATTGCCAGTAAATTTGGAAAGAGATAAGAGGTGCTACTTTCCGCTTTCCAGTACGTGGTCGCCATTCTAGAACGTGCCACTACGTACTGGAAAGCGGAAAGTAGGACGGCCTCCCACTAGATGGACAGACGACCTAGTCAGGGTCGCGGAGCGCCGTTGGATGCGGGCTGCACAGAACCAATCGATGGGGGAGGCCTTTGTTCAGCAGTGGACATCATAGGCTAATATTTTTTTTGACAAGCTGACGGCGCCTATAGACACCTGCAATAACATGGAAAAGCACTTGATATTGGAATTGGTGTTTTTTTTTATGAAGTGTATAGTGAAATAAGTAACAAGATTTTAACAATTACTTACTATTTAATTCAGTCCCGTATAAAATATTTACAAATGAATCATTAAAAATACAGTACAATTTCTAAATACAACCCTATAAGAATATTTAATAATTATGGCTCAAAAATAGTCTGTCATTACCGTTACTGCTTTGCAAGTTTAATCTCAATTCTGACTAAAAATTGTTTGATTGTATCAATTTCTGCTGACATCCGCTCCATCTTCATAGTAAACTCATCAAGAGGTGCTTTTCCATCTTCATTGAAAGTGTGCACTTTTTCTTTCATTTCTGCCATATCATCATCGAAGTCATCCAGACGTTTCATTAACTCTTCATGTCGCTGCTGTCTATTCTTCGCGCGTCTATTATCTATACTCTTTACTGCTTCCATTTCGTCAGCTTCTTCCTCTTTCTTTTTAACAACTGCTCTATGAATATCATTTAACATATCCTTGAACGCTTGCACACCCAACTCATCATCTTGTTGTTTTTTCTGGCTTTGGGCTTTGCTGAAAATTGCGTCTCGTAACCTTGAAGGTAGACTTTTGTAATACCTCCACCTTGGTCTTCCAGGTCTTAAAATAACAACGCTGTTGACGTTACGTTTGTTTTTAATTTTATTGTTAGCTCTTCTTGGTAGAATTTTGCTGAATACTCTGTTATAAACCAAAGTGTCGAGGGTACTCAAGAACTCCACCTGTTTGTCCAACCTCCTTATATTTCCCAAGATTTCTAAATCGTTAATGTCATTAACCGCAACACCAACCATTAAGTTCATAAGTACAATAGCAGCCAAGATTAAAAACGCTACAAAAATAAGACGTACAATTTGGAATGAAAAAGCTAGTTCTTTAGAATGTTCTTCATCAAATAACGAGTCATATTCGAATTCTGATGTCATCATGACCACAGTCTTGATGAGAGCTGCCCAGGGTCCCTCAAAAGGTGTTTGAGATCTGAACTGTATCATGAAACTAAGCGAGAAGCCAATCACGAGAAATGCAAACGTGAGAAGAATCTGTAAATAAAAATAAGTTCAAAATTAAAATCTGTAAAATATTCAAATTAGTAAGTTTCTTGTAGAAAATAGTAATCTTGTTGACAATAGTAGTAGGAAGTGTTACCTTAATAACATTAGATGCGACCTTTCCAAACATAAGCACGTAGTAGCCCCAGTTCGGAAACCTCGACAGCAAGAACATCATTTGAATCCAGGCCAGTAATAAAGCAACTGTGGCTACGTGTCTTGGCCACTCGGCGTCTGAAGCAGAAATGACCATCACTGATGGTGGCAAGATGACGGCCAGTCCGATCGAACCGAATTTCACCCACGTCTCTAGTTGGAAGAAATATCTGCTGCTTTTCACATTCATGTAGAGAAGTTCCTGTTAAAACAATAAAGTGTTTAAGGACATTTATTATTTTCCTTGCATATTTCAATCTAGAATAAACAATTATTTTAAAAGATAATACATGAATTACAGTTTATTCACAAGGTAAAAAGTAAATGACATATAAAGATTTGAGTAGAAAGTTATAATTGATGCTGCTAAAGATTTACTTACTTGTAATAATAGTAAAAATATTGATGCATATACTATGTATCCCCAAATAGCAGAATCTAACCAAGCGGGCTTTTCCTCCATAGTGTCCTTGTAAAAGAACACGGAAACAGCAAAAACTGTTAATGACATTACAAATATTCCGTAGAATGCTATAATTGTGTAGAAAAATGGCAACAACGCTTTCCATTTTAAATATAAAAAGCTTTCAACCAATGGGTGGACTAGGAGTTTCTTCTGACCATATCTGTTTCCAGTCTTTAATAACGCTTCTATTACTTTCATCTGTTCCATTTCACAATCACTGGGCATTAAAATCCTATAGTCAATAGTGACTTCACAACTTGGATCCTGAAGATTGAGCTCATTTATTGATATGTACGAATCAAATACATCCTCCATAAACTCAGTTGGCTTTGACAAATTATTTATTATCATGTCTATAGCCGATCTCCTAAATTTCTTGGGTCCATCTGTGTATCCTGCTAGATTAGCACCTTCTCTTAATAATAAAACAATAACGTCTCGACTACCATGATGAGAAGCCGAATGCAAGGGAAACCACCCCATACAATTGACTTCGTGTATTATCGTCTTATCAAAATTAAGTAAAACTTTAGCTATTTCAAAATGATTTTTGACTGCAGCTACATGTAAAGGAGTAGATGACTTATGCGGACTGCTTGTAGTTCTCAGTCGAATATCAGCATTTCTCGATAGCAAAAGCTGAACACATTTAATATGGTTCTCTGAAACCGCAAAATGGATTGGCCCAAATCCTCTTCTGTCTCCAGCAGTCAAACTATTAAGCATAACCTCTGTCGCTGCATCATTATGGTCAAGAAGTAGTTCAAGAACTTTTTCATGACCATACTCAGCAGCTACATGAAAAATGTTAACATCTCCTTTCAAAGTAATTTTTATGGATGCTCCTTCGTCTAAAATTGCCCTCACGCAGTCTATGTGACCGTTTTTAACTGCTTTATAGAGAGCAGTTTCTCCTTCTTCGTCTTGATAGTCAATAGAATCCTTTTGTTTGGCGACACTGAGAATTTCATTAAGGACATCTAAATTACCTAGTTTTGCTGCAGAGTGTATAGGAGTTTCTCCATCATTTGCCTGTAAAAATAAAAGAATGATTGCGTATTTTTAATTTTTATTTTATGATTATTTAAAGTACTTTGTATATTGAAATAAAACGAGGAAAACAACTGATATTACCTTTAAATTGACATCAGCACCAGCTTCCAATGCCACGCACACTCCTGGAACCCACGCAGCTTCGATAGCAGCTTGTAAAACTGTATGCCCATCTCTATCCTTTACGTCTACCACCGCTGAAAGAGGGTCGCTGTCGTTTCGACCTTCGTTGGCTAGAATCTGAAAGGGAAATATTTTTTGAAAATCTGTTTCTTTATTTTTCAATTTTATAGTTCTTGGTGCACGTTGCATTTCATTTTAAAAATATAAAACTTTTATAGAGCGTTTGTTTATATTGAGATAAAATAATGGTTGAAAAAGAATTCTTGATCACTTCTAATTACAAAGTAAAAGATTTCGTACTTTCAGTCTGAGCTTTCATACTTATAATATATTACTCGTGTACGCAATGAAATGGCGGAAAAGAATTCATTTTTTTGAATACAGCAGCCTTCACTATTAAATTTGCGATATATTTCTTAGAATGATGATTCAAGTAGAATTGTAACTTAGTAATTACGTAACTTCTGTAGCCTAGCGACATTTCTTAACCCGTCAAGCATCAGATTCCACACATAATTGATTATTCAATTGTCATAGCCCTCCGGAGGGATAACGCCGCTTGACAGATTTTAGGATACATTGACCTTCGTAATAATAGTACATATTTTATTTTGTGCAGATTCTATTTCACAAAAGTAATTTTCAAGAGAAAATATATTTCTCTTATAAAAGTTACAATTAAACGGTCGTTCTTTATCCTAAAAACTTATTTGCCGTCTGACAGCAAAACAAAGTGAATTTCTTTACAGCACCTACATCCACGAAACATGCAACTAATGAAGGTAATAAAGGAACGTCCGCGGAGTACAAACAGCTGCGATTAGTGCACAAATGCTGAGAATTTTTTATTCAGTACTCAAAAGAATATATCAACTGTTGCTAATCATTATTAGTACAAATTAGTAAGGTAAGGCTGGAGTTTGGTCACGAAACGGGAGTTAATGGAATTATGTATTCTGTATAAGTAAGGCGACGGACTCTTTGTACGATGACGCTGACCGGCAGAGGTAGGTCTTTGGCTGATTAATTACATTGACTGGCGGTTAAAAACTGTGTTTTTCTCTTGGTTTTGTATTTGCTTATTTATTTAATAGTATCCATTAACCTGTCAAGCCATAAATACCAGACACGATGGATGTTTAATGCTATTGGGGTTTAAAACTATGGGCCCCCTATAGTTTAAAACTATTGGGGGCCCTGTGCACTTTAGTATAATGGGGCCTCTAATATGACATATAGGACTGTTTTAATAATAACAGACAATCAGAACTTGGGGCTCCTTGGATCGTGGGGCAAAAAGGAAAGGAAAGGGGAAAAAAGGGCCTGGTTTAATTGTATGATATTATGCTCCCGGTAGTCTTAAGCGGCTCAACAAATTAAAAGCCAGTCTGTAGATAAGATCTTGCTTCATTATGTATCCTAGTGGAGCCTTATGTGGTTTTATTTGATTTTTTTATACTAAGCACAGCAAATGATTCAACGCCATCTGATGTGGAGCGGTAAGAATAATCCATATGCGAAGCCATATGCGATGACAGATAGTGCAGCTTAAGCACACTGCTCCAGCCGCCTCCACCTTGCTGGCCCAGAAGATGCTTTTCATGCCTCTTTTGAAGGCACCCATGTTATATGAAGGAGGGAACATGTGCTGACAAAGAATTCCAAGTTTTGGAAGTACAACAAAGAAACGAGTTACTAAATTTCTTTGTGCGTGATGCTCAGGTGGAGACAGTGAATAAATGACCGAAGACCGGCACGCGTACTCGTGAGTAGGAAGGGCGAAGGTGGGATAAGGTCGAAAAGCTCCTCGGAACACTGCATGATAAAGCCGATAGAAAGAAAACTCTCTATGATAATAATAATAATATTTATACACTCACACCTATTATCTAGCCCAAAGTAAGCATCATTAAGAGCTTGTGGTATGGATACTAGATAACGGATAAATATTGATAATAATATGTATTTAAATATTAGAAACATACTAAATAATCATATAAACATCCATGACTCGTAAACAAATGTTCGTACTCATCATACAAACATTTGTTCCTACCGGGATTCGAACCCGGGACCTCTTGACCGAGTAGCCTGGGGTACAGACCACTCAGCCAGGCGGTCGTCAAAAAGATAAAGTAAAAAAAAAGAAAAAAAGAAAAAAAAAGTCGATAAGGTGAAAAGGTGAAGTGGGGGTGAGGTGGTGGTTAAGGTGATAAAGTCGATAGAAGGCTACAAGCGACGCAATGTCGCGACGCAATTGTAAAGGCTCTAGGTTGTTCGTGACCTCTACATCGCCAATAGCACAGACAGCACGACGCGGCAATCTGTCCAGTACATCAAGGAGGTACTTGGCGGAACCATCGCCACAGGTGCGAACAATATTCCACACAAGACCAGACCTGAGTTTGGTGAAACAGGAGTAACTGGTCAGGCGTGAAAAATCGACGCACGTTGTTAAGGACACCCAGCTTTCGTTGAGGCTATTTTGACTGGTTTATTTAGCTGTCCTGTTTGGTTTATTTATTTCACAATTAGGATAATTATAATACCACAAATATTTTCTGGCATGTGTATACATATTTATCAGCTGAACGTGCAGAAGCAAATATTATTACATTGTAATAATATTAGTTCATCTTCAGCCTATACACGCTATTTAAACTATTATGCCACCGAGGACCGAGTTGTTGCTTGCTTGCTTGTGTACATATATTACTAATACTCACTTTCAATGGTTCCTCCATTTCTTTTTTCACGCAGACATGCAAAGGTGTTTCTCCAGCTGGGTTCAGACAGGCTATGGAAGCTCCTATTTGCAGCAGCTCTTTGATAGCATCTACACTATCTAGTTCTACGGCTGTGTGGAGGGGAGTGATGACATCATTGAAGTTTGGTGTCATTGAATTATGTCGGCCACCAGCTTTGAGAACGAGGCGGATCACTTCTGTGAAACTGGTAGAGATAAATAGCGTTAAAATAAATTTGTATAAAAATTCTAAAAATTATATTAAGGGAACTTAAATCTCAAAATAAGTATCTATTAGTTTATTTTTATGCTCTATCATTGTATTGCTTCTTAAATAAAGCTACTTCGTACCTCATTTGTTTACTAGGCACTCACTTTGTGGCATCAACGTCAATATCATAGTAATGACCGGAACCAGCAACGTCCAGCGCTGTTCTGCCCATCTCGTCGCAAATGTTAGGGTCAGCGCCCGCAGCCAGAAGAAGCCTAGTGCAGTGGCGTCGAGCACAGGACGTGGCAACGTGTAGCGGTGTCCAGCCTGGCTGGAGAAGCGGGAACTGCCGGAGAAAAGGACATGCGTGTAATACGAGAGTGTCACAATATAAATTTCAAGCTTTCAAACTTCCCGTCAGGGTTGTATAGCTGTAATTAAAATCTAAAGTATCATCTGGATTTATTCTACAACTACAACCTCAGATTCGCCAGTATGTCTATTTAGTTTGTGAACCTCAGAAGCAAAAGCAGTTAATTTAACATCCATTGCAACTATAATAACTTATACTGTGATAACAGCATTTATTAGGCTGGCGATGGATATTGGAATTTTAAAATAAGCTTCCAGATTTAAACCTGCCTATACATATAAGTGATATAAAAAGATTCCAAAACTTACACTTCCTTCAATATTTCTGCAGTCGTGGTCAATGCTATCCTTCCAAGTGCTTGGCAAGATTGTATTCACATCACCAAGGTCACAGCGCACATTCACCATGGCCTTAGTCTTCTCACATAATTTTTTGATCTCTTCTTCTGCCTCTGTAGACATGCTCTCACTGTCTACCCGATCATACATGTCTAAGGAAGGTTAGAATTTGTTATATTCTCTACAACGGTTCAGTTTGAAATTCAGTAGTCGAGGAAATTGATTCTAAAATACCAAGATTAGATCCTAACGCTAAAGCACTATGGTCGAGAAACAAATCTAAAACAATAAATGCTTTAAAGCTTATGTAGAATGTTCATGAGGATTAAACATTATTACTTTTTATTGTAGGTATACTATTATGATGATCATTATCCATTGCTAATGATTCTTCTACAAACATTTCTCTGTCTCATCACCTAGAAGTAACACGTTGGTTACTTCTAAATTTAACTAAATAATATCATATTATGTCATTTTCATGAGTTCAAAATACTGTTCTAAGTCATGGTTAGTCCTACTACGATACACCCTAACTAAACCTTAACTAGCAGTGAGTCTATTTGACATTTTGCTTGATTCTTGAGATTCCTCAACGTATTCACGTTCTAAGATTTAATAAGAATGGCTTCAGTATTTCTGCGTTATGGTCCACAGATATCATCCATAGTGTACCCTGCTATGAGCGGTTTTATGAAGTTTTTTCTCCTTAACATCAATTAAGTAGAAAAAAACCTTCTTACAAATCTCCTTCGCCAAATTGAAACTCCGTAACTTAAGAAGAATAGATTGTCATTTTTATGTGTCGACGTTTTACAAATATTTTGCTTTGCGAAATATCTTTAAAAAATCCTATTTGCGATCTACAGTTTAATAAAGAATAAATTTACCTAGAGAAAATGGAGATTGCACAGAATTTTATGGTTCGTATCATTTCCTACTCACCTGAATCATAATCTCTTGTGTTATAAACTTTAGTAATATCTAGGTCAATGTTTAGTTGAGAGATAATCTTTGGCTTACAATCAATGTTAATATAATGAGTCCAAAAGATGAGTTCTTATGTTTATCTTCGTCATTTGAGTAATAATTTTATGCAGGTCTAATGTTTTCAGGGGCCCATCGCTACGAATACGATGAGCAGAATTAATGAGAATGGAAACGTAGTCGGGACTATCATTGTGAACTGTGAAGGTAAAGTTTATCTACAAACTAATTCGGCATATTTTAATACTAATTAAGCGACAATTGAGTATACTGATCCCCTGTTACCGTAGTTTATGGGCACTTGGCAAATCAGAGGTATCACTTGCGTGTTGCCGGTCCTATAAAAACTTTTTGGCACTCTTTTGAAGAACTTCATGCTATACTAGCTTAAGGAAACCTTCGCAGGGAATATTCACAGCGTAAACGTTGCTCTGCAAGCTCACAGAACACGACCATTTTGGTTCTAACGTATGAGAATTAATATCCTGACCGTGGTATGCATGCAGCGCGATGTTGAAAGGTGTTTTTTTTTATACCACTAAGGCAGCAATATCAAACACACAACTCACTTAATGGTTGGCGGTAATTCTTCTCGCGCGATGAAACAAAACGGAGAAAAATTTACTGTTTTTGTGGATTTCACGCAACATAGAACTTAAAAACTTTTTAAGGTTTTCCGGAAACTACAACCTTGGACAGCTTGACCGCAGCCACTTACTCAACGCACATGAGGAACCTGTCGCATTTTGCATCGAACGCCCTCAAAGAAATTGTATGTTTGGTTTTGATTTAATCTAGTTTAAAATACCACATTAAGATCCTAATAATGTAGTCGTTATCAAATTCGGGACTAGTTCTATGTCTATGAATCTTGGAAGATATTTTGGCACCACAGTAACTTTTAAGATTCACTAACTAGTTAGTTTCATTATAGTAAAATTACCAGTAATATCTTTCCCGTAATCTAGTAGATTCTAGAATAAGGCCAAAATCATTCGTTATATTGTTTCCAGGACGTAATTGACGAGCTGGTGGTTCTTCGACTAGTGTCACGGAAAACAGAAGCCGTGGTTGCACCTGATGATGAGTTTCACCTAATCGTTGTCATGAGACGATCTTGAATCTATATACCAAAACTAGTATGTATATTATTACTTTTTATAGTTTCTTCCAATTCATTTTAAAGTGTCATTACTGATGGATAATATTGCATAGTTTTATGACACATTTGAGGATGATTAAAATAAAAGATGTTTAATTTTTTATTTTTACTTAATTTTGTAGAAATAATGAACTTTATTCTCAACTTCATTAATTTTATAAAAGAATATAGATAGCACAATAAAAATCTACACATAATAACAAAAAAAAATACTAGCTCTCTATTGGCCGCAGACGGCTTTTACAGTGTAGCCGTGGTTTTAAGGAGACGAGATCCATGGTAAGTCCTCAACCTTAAGGGTTAATCACCTCTGGAGGGTTTCTAATCAACAGGCATCAATCACGTGTCCCGCTGTCACTTAGAATCTCCAGGGGCATTACCGTCTTCATTAGCTCACAACCGTCCACAGATGCGCAAAGATCTCTTTACGGAACACAATGGTCTTATTACTCAAATAGTACACTATTAATGATTATAATGAAGTTTTTACTTTTACCAAATCCCTTACCTTCGGGGAAGTCCAGTAAAATAGCAAGTTGTCTGGCATTCCCTGCCCAAGCTGCCAAATGAAGGGGAGTTCTACCAAGTCTGTCCTGCCGGTTCTTCTCTGCGCCAAACTTGACCAAGAGAGACAGAGCATCCCCACCACATAACGCAGCGATGTGGCATGCGGAAACGCAGTCTTTCCTGCAGGTTGCATTTGGGTTTGCGCCAGCTTTGAGAAGTCTACAAAGAAGGTTTTAATAAGATTGATTGATTAATTTGATTAGATTTTTATTACAACCGTGTCGCGACTTTTAAAGGACCCATAAACATGCTACAACTTAAGCGTTTGCGGAATTCTCTGAATCCACTTGATATAGCAACTTTATTATTCTTATTTTTTATTACATTTGTGTATTCCATAGTAAAAATATAGGTAGATATTCATAAACAAGACGCAAGTGCCGCGAATTTTCTTGACACTAACCTTTCTACTTCCTCGACCTCATTCTCTTCGATGGCAGTAAGTAGCTCAGTGTTGAGCCTGCGCAGGCGCCGGTCGCTCCTCCTCCACCTCTTTGTAAGGTTTCCTGCAACCTCTGACACTGGTGTGTTGTTCACCGTGGATGGAGCAGTCGACGGCGTCGATGCCATGTCCAAATTGGACAGATGCAGGAAGCGCGGATGTTGACTGTAAAATCGAATCTTTTATGACGAAGCGACGTTAAGTTTGTGAAAATCTTGAGCATTTTGATATACAGTCGAACTCAGAAGTAGCTGAACTACTTATTTAATCGATTTTTTGAATCAATCCGACTATTACGCTTAAAAATAGTTGCGAAAAAATATGATATTGCGTTATCATGACATAATAGGTACTAAAGCGATAATGTACTTCTTCTAATTATTTTTTAATAATTAGAATAGCAGATAAAAGACATTTATTATTTAAATAAAATGACAAAGCATTTGAAGGCTATATAATTTTTTAACTTAGGGAATAGAATTTATGCATGCTCTAGTAAATGAGGCAAAAGCTGTAGGTATATCGACGGTAAAAGTCCTTTCAAACTTACTAATACTACACATACATAATATACGCACACACTCACTCACACACGCACACACACACTCACATATACACATTTTTTTCTTTTACTTTTATTTCCAATACAACTTAAAATAATGGATGTACTAGTGCTATAATGACAAATTGTATCATATGGGAGAGGACACTGAATTCCATACTACAGGCATTTGCCTATTTTGGAATGCAGGGGAATCAACCGCACTTTGTAACACATATTTCGCGAATAAAGCATTATTATTATTATTATTATTACTAGTCACGAAGTAAGCAGTAACAGTTGTTTCGCGGCGTCCCAATATTAACCTATGAGCCAACAGTAATACCCCCGACTTACCCTAACTTCTGATACCTTAATTGGGATGTTGACTAAGTTTGATTATGGGGCTATTTTCCACAAATTCGAAAAATATACGCTTTTATTACCCATAAAAACAATTCAAAGTTAAGAGATTTGAAATATTTTTGAAGTCGTATACTGTTTAGAAATTTTATAAAAATGTTTTTTTTTTTTTTAAATATCAAAATTTTTATGATATTAGACTGGTGATATCAATTAAAAAATCATACATATTACATAGTTAATATCGTTAATATACATTTTGTCAGTATTCCTATACATTTCTTAGTAATATAGGAACACGTGATGTCACCCACCTGTTCTGTAGGTTTTTGGAGCATTTTGGACGATGCGCCGTAACACATCAAACATACCACTGTATCTGTGAAACTATTGATCTTTGACATACTGTTTTCTTTTGCTATATTTCTTTATGAGTTCTAAACTTCTTATTTAAGAAATTAAAAAAAAATGACTACTACCCTATCAACTATTCTATGTTCTATTCCACCTTATAGTAGGTCTTATTAACCCACCAACCCGCATTAGCCAGCGTGGTGGTGTTATGGCCCACTCCTCATATGTCTCCCATCTCCCATTTAACCGCCTCTGTGGTCTAGTGGTTGAGACCACCTGTCTCTGATCTAGAGGTACGGGGTTCGATTTCCGTGGGGGCAGAAATTTTCGGCTCGGTTTGGTTGGTGGTAGGGCTTTTCTAAGTCCGCCTGGCTATCTACCACCATCTTACCTAAGTCTGCCGCCATAGCAATAATGTTAACAGCATTGTTGTGTTCCGGCAGTTAGAGGTAAGATAGCCAGTTCCTCTGTGGTTGAGGAATCAGGGTGTAACTCGCTTCCATCGTCGGCCTTCTCTTCACTTACCATCAGGTGAGATGAAGGCCAAGAGTTAGCCCGTTAAGGTTAAAAAAAATGTAGGAAGGCCTGTGCCCAGCAGAGGGACGTATAAAGGTTGGTGGTGATGATATTTCTGATATTGTTATAAGAAAATAATTTTCCGTTATCAAGCATCTATAACACGAGCTCGGAATGATGCTTACTGTGGGCTGGATATGGGTGTGTGAGTGTATCATTATGATTATTATTATTTGCGATAGCTTAGCTTCCACTTTTGGCGTACCGCAAGTCTGTAAGGCTTAGGTTACTGGGCCTGGTAGCGATCGGAGGCCGTCCGTCCCCCAGCAAAGGCTCCAGGTGGTCACCATCCTCTGCCAGACCTTGCTCCACATCTAGAAAAGAACAGCAACGTTTTTATTTCAATATTATTAATAAAGATGACGGTCTAGTTTGAAGAAGAGAGAAGGTCTAGATGATCTTTTACTAGGTGGTAGACCCATATGTAGGGTCGCCTGGGTAGGCACCACCGCCTTTCTTATTTCAGCCGTGAAACAGTTCGCTGTGTTTCGGATTGAAGGGAAAGGTAGCCAGTGTAATTATGGTATGGACGGCATTTCATGGATCGCACCTGCAATATCAAGTGCTTTTTCTTGTTATTGCAGGTGTCTATAGGCGGCGGTAACCGCTTACCACCAGGTGGGCCGTCAGCTTGTTTGTCATCTAGTTGTATAAAAAAAAGATGAAAGTAAAGACAGCAAGACATCAAGTGTAATACTGGCACTACGAAAGTCAAGGGCGAACTGTTGCTTTGGATGTACAGTCGACTGTACAAACGGCGGACTTAATGCTATACAGAAGAACCTCCCAGTCAACTGACTCGAGAATGAAAAAAATATAAAAAATAAAAATATATATTTTTTTAAATCTCTAATCATAATGCACAAATATTAAACAATACGTAACACGTATTGTTCATCTATTTTCTACCTAGGTATTTTATACTGTTATAATGTTGTCTCTTACTGCAAAGTTGACGTTTTTCCTTTCATCCCTTGCCAGCCCGCCCGGTGGCCTCTCACAAATTGGATAATAGTTAATGTACTATGCGTCAACTAACCCCATGACACCGCATGCAAAAAAGCCCCCGCCAGATATCGGTATGTCAAGTGCACGGGGAATCCCCATTCCCCGTGACCAAAACTTAATGATGTTCTGTTTACTTTTCATTTAGTATCTTCTCGATAGTTCTATTTTTGGAACTGGTGTAAATTCAGACACTATAGACAGACGGACGGACAGACAGACGGACACTATAAGAATGATTATTTAGTCAAATTTGTCATTAAGATTTGTAACCAATAATTAACAATATTTTTTTTAATAATTTTAATTTTTGTGCTGATCAGTAATACAGTCCATTCTTTAAAGTATAGTATAGTTCTTGATTAGCATAGTTTTATTTTTATACATAAAGCAGAAAAAACAATAGTAACTACATATACAGGTATAATAGATTAGAGATTAATGTCTATTAAAAATGATCTGCCAAATTTGAAATTAAGAAAACAGCATTGGATGTGGAATTGAAAAGCATATTATTACAATCGGTGCGATTTTCAATTCGACAAGTTTTTGTTAGGTATGTTAGCTCATATCTCTAGCAAATCTTCGTCGATTTTGATAATTCTTTTCATTTTCGAATAAACATACTTTCAGGTTGGTCCAATATAAGTTTCATCTAGATTTGATGAAAACCTTCGAAGAAGGAAAACCAAAAATACTTATATGTATTTCAACCTAAGAGACAGACAAGTCATAATGCTAACGGTCACCCATCTAGCTTAGACCTTGGATTAATTATCACTAAAAAGTCAACCTACACTCCCCAACAAGTATTAAAAGAAAACTTTCGAACCTGCGTAGGAAAACCGCCGCCGCGGCCAATTTCTAGACGAATCCTTATCCTTCACAAATATTTTAAACATAATTTTAAACTGTTTTAATTATAAACCACTTCACTTCAAATAACATAATTGAAACTTTATAATCAGAATATTAAATATGAAATATGACTTGTAAAAATTACACTAATATTTATAATTTTAATTAACAAAATTATAGAAGTTAATATAAACTATGAAAAACCGCCACTACGTTTTGAATTAATCGAACAACTATATTGTTAGCGCTATAATTTTGCTATCTTGCATCCTACTCATTTGCTAGTAAATATTTGAATTGAATTTGAAATTACATTTTCCTTTATCATTAAAAAACACGTTTTACTCAAACGCAGACATTAAACTAATATTAAATCATGAATGACCGACTCGCGTAATTTAAGTACGCTAGCGTGACTGACTGTCTGTTTTCCTTGAGTAATCTTAAATGAGTAGGTAAATTAGGTAAATACGGTATGTCAAGACTCAACCTCAAGGCTGGATTTATACACTAAAGTTAACTGCTTTGCTATAACTCGCAAGTGAATAGATAATTACCTATTAACGATTTCAGCGCTGTAGTTTCGATTACAAAAACAAAGTAAGTTTGGCCATAGTCGATCACGGACTCGGAAGGCCCGTTAAGGCGTTGGTCCCAGTTGCTACTGCAACCGCTTTACTTAACGGCCTGGCCCCGCGAACGGGCGGCGGCGGCGTGTCGGCAACCACTGCGCGGTCACGACGACGCGCTGCGAGGCCGACATCGAGACAGCGCGCAGTGGTTGCCGAGACGCGAGACGCAGGACGCGTTACGACCAACACGCTTTGGGCCAGCGCAGCGTGGTGGTGCTATGGCCCAAACTCCTCATGTGTCTCTCCCATGTATTTAGGAAGGCCTATGTCACTGTTAAATTGTAAACTCAGTATACTATTTTGTGATAATAAATAAAAAATAAAATAAAAAAGTATCTCTTTAAGCCATTGCCCTTTCTCACATCCCTTAGTTAAAATAGTTTTATTCTTTAATATATCCATCAATATATACTGAAATATATTATAAGCGATAAAAAAAATCACTGGTTACGTACATAGGCTTGAGACCGCCATCACTTCGTTCATAAAAGGGGCAGTAGCTATTATCAAAAAAAAACCTCAATCGACGCGCAGTAACTAGTGAGTAGTGTCATATAGTGGTAGTGCCCACCTTGGGCTACGAAGCTACGGGCTACAAGCTATATGCTACAAGCTATATGCTACGGTAACCTCTGACCATCAGACGGACCTTAAATAACTAATAGCTACGGACTACGAAGCTATGGGCTACGAAACTACGGGCTACGAGCTATATGCTACGGCAACCTCTGACCATCAGACGGACCTTAAATAACTAATAGCTACGGACTACGAAACTACGGTCTACGAGCTATATGCTACGGCAACCTCTGACCATCAGACGGACCTTAAATAACTAATAGCTACGGACTACGAAGCTATGGGCTACGAAACTACGGGCTACGAGCTATATGCTACGGCAACCTCTGACCATAAGACGTGCCTTACGCTAAAATAACTAATAGCGCCACCCTTAAAGTATTAAAGGAAGCATTTCTCGAGTCTCATCAACCTTCGCGATCTCGTTGCCCGCTCAGTCAACCGTCGGATTGGACTCGAAGCAATGAATATGTGCGGTCATGTAATCACGTCACGTGAATTCATCTGAAAAGGGTTATGTTTATAGAACCTAAACTTAACTGGAGAGAAAAAAGGTCCGTTACGGAAATCGTAGGAGCTTCTCAACAACCCGACATTAAATATAGGTTTTTCCTCAAAACAATAACTTTATTATGTAAGTAAATAAATAATCACTTGTAATTAATATAGCTCATGTTTAAAAACAAACCATAGTGTTTTGAAATCGGTTTACGTATTTTTAGTCATAAAGGACACGGTCCTTTTTGGGCTTTTATTCAGAATAATTCTAAACTGCAATATAATATACCTCTTTATGAAGCTAATTAAATGTCAAATGCACCTATTGATGCATTATTTATTAAATATTTGAAGTATTTACTGTAATTTTAGCTGCAGCTCCATATTTTAAAAGTAAACTGTGCCCGCGACTTCATGTTATACCTTGGCAAATAATGCAATACTTATTTTAGAACAAAAAAAAAGTTATGGTGAGTCTACTATAAAAGACAGACATATGCTGTCGCGGATTTTTTTTATTGATTAGCGCGATCAACCAAACAAACAAACAAACTCTTCAGCCTTATTATACATTTAAATACAGTCAACGACCATATTGTCGCTCCCGGGAGTCATACGCAGGTTAACAAATTAAGTTTGAGTTAGACAGAAATAATTTGGTTTTGACCCTTTATGTATATTGTATATTACTCGCTAGTTTTGACCAAGAACAAGCGATCAACATAATCTATAAATGTGAAGCGAAGTAAAAAGTGGTACTGAATATTTGTTTATACAAGTCATCATCATCATCACCAGCCTATATACGTCCCACTACTGGGCACAGGCCTTCCTACATGGAACAAACACATGAGGAGCTTGGGCCATAACACCACCACGCTGGCCCAATGCGGGTTGGTGGATTAAAACGGTTGCAGTGGCAACCGGGACCAACGGCATACAAGTAAACAATAACAATTGTGATAGAAAGACACATGATTGTTGTTGCGTTGCCGGCGTGATTCTACGTACGGCTAGGAGGTTGAGGTGTTCGATGTTAGTTATTAGATTTATTATTGTTTTGTATTTATTTCTAATAAATTATTATATCAGAATATCTTCCTTTTATTTACCTATCATTCTCTATCCCACATACAGTCCAGTCCATTGCTTTCAATAATTGAAGCCTATAATCTTAATGCCCTAATCTTAAGAGCTAAGATCAGTCAGTAAATAACGATACGCATCATACATAAGTTGGTGCCGTCAATACGACGATAAATTAAAACATGGGCTATATTAGTCCATAGAAATGGTTTGCCACTTTCAAAAACATCTTATTCATTTGATAATTTCATTACATTTCTACGAAACAATGCAGCCAATATTATATTACTTTATACAAATGTCATGAAATCATACAATGAATAAGATGTTTTTGAAAGTGGCAAACCATTTCTATGAACTAATATAGCGCATGTTTTAATTTATCGTCGTATTGAGGGCACCACCCTGTATATTGTTACTATCAATGATATTTGCTCCTACTCACGCCTACGGAAATGCTTAATCAGTGATGTCATTTTAATTCAAACCTTTATTCGAAATTATTTACAGTAAGTTTATTGTATTTCTAAACAATCTGTCAAGCGACGTCATCCATCCTGAGGGCTATAACAATTAAAAAATCAATCTCACCTTCACTTTGTGACATTTTTTCCAATGCTATTATAAACTAACACAACTCACTCACACCCATTTTATTTTTATAACACAACCAAAAATAATTTTGCGCGTCCACGCCAGTGTATAGCAGACTATATTATTCTTAACTTAATCATATTCTTGTTGTGAACATAGAGCTTAGAATGAACAGAGGAGGCAACGAATAATTGTGGAGTACTTTCTAAATTTTATTTAAAAATATATGATTCTAATATATAGAGACGGCAGTTTCTCAAGACGAAAGTCTTTAATTCGTGTGTGCTTCCAGTGATGACTTACGGAACTGAGACGTGGCCGCTAAAGTGGGCCTCATAAGAAGGCTCAATATCACCCAATGGGCAATAGAGAGGGCTCGGGGTTTCTCTGCGTGATCGAATTAAAAATGATGAGATTCCCAGGAGAACTAAGGTCACCAACATAACCCAAAGAATTGCAAGCCTCAAGTGGCAGTGGGCAAAATACATTCCAAGGAGGATTGACGGTCGTCGGGGCGCAAAGGTCATCGAGTAGGGGCCGCGTACCGGGAAACATAGCATTGGTAAGCCTCCCCTAAGATGGCACGATGATCTGGTGAGGGTCGCGGGAAGCCGATGGATGCGGACAGCAAAGGACTGATTGAGTTTGAGATTCTTGGGGTACCCTATGCCCAGCAGTGGGCGTCACTCGGCTGAAATGATGGTGTTGAATATGTTTAGAACAATATCGGGACTAGAAAAAGTCATTTCCGTCATTTACACCTTTTCAATCCGGGTGGCTGCTCTAACCACTGAGCTACCCTAACCCTTTCTTCTAGGGGTAACCCTTTCCTTTTAGCCTCGACAAAGTAGATGTTATCATAAGTAGCAAAAATATAATACTTTATTCTATTCGGGATATTTATTTATTTTACAAATTATGGAATAGTAACTTCGCTTAATTGGTTATCCTGTTTAATGACTTTCGACAACTCAACAGTTATTCTTTCACTGTAGGACACTGTCATTTACTGATGATAGTAACAAGCAATAATAATAATAATAATAATCGTACACTCGCACCTATTATCTAGCCCAAAGTAAGCATCACTAAGAGCTTGTGTTCTGGATACTAGATAACGGAGAAATAATGATATTAATATGTATATAAATATTAGAAATATACTAAATAAACATTTAATCATTCATAACTGGCAAACTAATGCTCGTACTCATCATACGAACATTTCCTCCGACCGGGACTCGAACCCGGGACCTCTTGACCGAGTAGCCTGTATAGCAAGGGTACAGACCACTCGGCCAGCCGACCGTCAACATCAAGGCCGATCAAGATATAGGTATCGGTAGCACATCAAGCGTAAAAGTTTGACCTTGAGCCGCCCTACGCCGTTCATTATAGAGGCGGTTTTCGTAGTTCAACTGTTACAATTGATAAGCTCTCGTCTGTACCTTTTTCTTGGGACAAATTGTTAAAATAAAATAATAAAAAAAACAAATTATAGAAGTCTCTTTAGGTTACGTACGATGTACTGCGTGTCACCATCGACCATTTGCATGACATACAGTTGACTAATTATGTAAATTTTTCATAAATATTTTGGTTGTTGGTCTTGATACATTTGTTGATTATTGCACACCTATTTCATGGCACATCAATGTAGTGTATTGAAGAGCGAAATCGGAAATCCTCTCAGTACAGTGTAAGCAAAATTTTTGGGAACAATAGATATTTTTCTATTTTCCATTATCACCATGTAAAACTTTAGCTTGTTTGCCACCAAAAAAAAACCAGAAATAATTTACCTACGAATTTTATTTTTACTAACATATTTAAATTACAAATGCGAAAGTGAGTTTGTTTGTTTTTTAAGCTTTCACGCCTTAATTACAAAACCGATTTAGATAAAATTTGGTATGGAGAGTTTGAAGCCCTAGAAATAACATAGGATACTTTTTGGAGCGATAGCCGACATCCACGCGGGTGGAGTCGGAGACAAAAGCTAATATACATATTGGTAAGTACTTAATTGAACACTATGTTCACTGAGTTCATGTATGAAGATGACAAGTCAGTACCTACTTTTAAACATTTTCCATTTTAGATTATTTTAGATGCTTAAAAGATCCTTAGCTCTACGTTTTGAAGATACGCGTTATCGACAGATAAGATAAACACAAACACTATCGGTTACCTTGAAGATTTCATTTTATTTAAGAAATAGACTCTTTTGTGTTCAATGGTGGAACTGTTACGACGATTACTTAATCCTGAACCTTAAAATTGCCTATCACAGGTTAAGTTTATTTCTTTGCATTATTCAAATAACAATAAAAAACTTTTTATTGTTTTTCTTTTTGTTGTTTTTTCATTTTACCTTTTAATTTGATACTGGTGCGATGACTTCGTTACACTATTTTTCTCTCTCTTTTACGATTACTGTATTCTGGAAGTAATTCTGTACTGACATTGGATGTGTGATTGATATCTAAAGAGTTTTAAGTTGGATATACTGTTCCTATATATTGATATAAAAATATATAATTTAAGCCACTTTAGGAATAATGAAAATCAAGTTAAGACACTTTAATTTGTCTAGCCGCATCTTATGACAATTAAAAACCAATTACCTATGTCTTATTGTTACAATAAAATTGAAACATGTAGTGACTTGCAATAAAGATATGAATATGAATTAAGTTGGGACTGTGTGGCTTTACAGGCTAAGGCAATAGAAGCAGTAGCGTTTCGGAAAATGCAAAATTGGTGGTCAAACTTTGAAGTGTGCTATTTTAGGAGGTAATGGTACTGAAATTGTTAATTCGCTGGGTTAAATTTATTCAGCTGTTAAAATATAGGTGACATTAATATTTATTTAATTATCAAAGGCCTTACCTCGAGCACAGAATAAATAAACTAACTAAATATATATTTTGTCCATGTGGTTGATGTAAGTAGGTATGTACAATAAAGTTATAAACAAATAAAACCTGGAATGGAAGACATAATAGAATATCTATTGTGTGTAATATTGTGTTGATATAAAGCGAATCACACGAGCTGATATAAAGCGAATCGTTATCGCATAGTCAAATTCATTTTAACCCCCGACGTAAAAAGAGGGGTGTCATAATTTTGACGACCGGCTGGCCGAGTGGTCTGTGCCCCTTTCTATACAGGCTACTCGGTCGGTAGGTTCCGGGTTCGAATCCCGGTAGGAGCAAATGTTTGTATGATGAGTACGAGCATTTGTTTACGAGTCATGGATGTATATATGTTTATTTAGTATATTTTCAATTTTGATATACACATTATTATCATTATTTATCCGTTATCTAGTATCCATAACACAAGCTCTTTACTTTGGGCGAGATAATAGGTGTGAGTGTATGAGTAGTATTATTATTATTATTTTTACGAGTCTGCCTGTATCTGTGTGTCTAATCTAAGTGTGGCATGGTAGCTCCTAAACGAATGGACCGATTTTGATTCAGTTTTTTTTGTTTAAAAGCTGACGTAATCAGGATGGTTTATAGCTTAAATTTATGAAGATCTGTTCAGGCGTTTGATGACGATTGAGGCGTTTGATGATATGTTGTCTGCATGACGCTTTCTCTCGATTGCCTAAGGTAGGCAATCGACAGAATGCGAAAGTGCCCAAGGTACTACGAGCATCTACAGCCTACGGTACCCGTTTACCATCAGGCAGACCGTACGCTTTCTTTCCACCGTTTCCATATAAAAAAAAACACTAAAACATATTAAGATATTAATAAGAGACATTTTAGTGTTACTTCTACCCTTGCCTGTTACATTCATTCATTATCTGGGTTTGACAAAATCAAACGAAATATTCACACAAGATTATTGATTTCCTGTAAGTCTAGTTCTGCGTATTTCGGCTATGTCATCACATGATATGACTCATGACATGAATCACAGTTTCTTGTTTAAAAAAATAAGGTCAAAATAGAGTTCTCATTATTATGGGCTGCCGCTCCAAAAATTTTTATTTTAAGTCGAGGTTAACTGAATATGAAACGAAAATTCCCATTTTCCCCCAATCGGGGGCATCCATTTCAAATACAATCCCTTTTCCACAGATTTAGCTACATCGTACTAAATCAGCTGTGCCAAGACTGTGATTGGTTAACCAACATTGACAATGAACTTACAGCCAATCAGAAACGTTGTAAGGAGATTCAACAACACAATTTAGATTAGCGTTCGAGAAGCTGCTCCGGCCCATTTAAGCAGCTCATATCAGCAAGTAAATACAATACGAGTTCGGGACAAGTTAGATTAAACCAGAGTTAAGTCTCGGCCTGAACTTTGCGCTACCCCTATCATTGCGGTTTGCTACTAATGGTTCGGAACTCACAAAAGTTTCACCCATAGATTTTTATGTGATGCCTTAGAGCAATCTATTAAGTACCTCCTGTAATTATGTATAACTACATCTTCAATCACTTTCTTTTGTACAGGGATCGACGGTCCTTGTCTTCCGAAGCAAATACATTAGCGCTAAAGCAGGAGATAGGAAACCCTCCTAGACACATATTAAGTAGAATTTATTAGTAACAATATAGACAAACCAAACCAAACCATATTATACTTCTAGCGAATAAATTGACTTAATAATAAAACAAAACGTAGTAATAATGCAATTAGTTTTTGTCTAAATTCATCTTTATTTGAAATTACCTATACGTAGGTACGTAGGTACGTGCACGTTTGTGTGACAGTGCGTGTCTGGGTTTTGGGTGAAATTATCTGTAGCGTGATATTTTATGACATTACGATGGTATACAAGTCAATTCTCTTTACATTTTAAATTGCAATCTTTTAAATAATAGACACATTACATGACCCAAAGAATTGCTAGCCTCAAGTGGCAGTGGGAAGGAGGACTGACGGACGTTGGGGCGGAAAGGCCTTTGAGCGGCGCGGCGGCCGCAAACCGGGGATAATTATTTTATCAGCGTCTTTAGCGATTTAAGTATCATAATCTTGTAGAATTATTCTTAACAGTCCTGAAAGTCCCTGAGCGGACAATAAGACAAAAAGGGAGACATGAATATCATGAATCTCACAATACCTACATTAGTATCTTTTAACTCCGTCTCAATTCAATATTTTGTTAAATTCAATATTTTTATATACATTAAACTTTATATATATATATATATATTTTAAACGGGGAGAAATCTGTTTACAGACCTACCCGTCGCTGGCGAGGCGACGGGCGTGTGTGGGGGTCGCCCAGCGCTAAATGACACTGGGACTACCCACTAAAACTCCCCGGTAACTCCACTGCCCTTCGCGGGGGTAGCCTAGGCTCTGCCGAAGCAATTTCACTAGTCCAACCCCAGGCAACCCGACCCTTTGGCCAGGTTTCGCGCCGATGGAGATTACTCAGAGTCACTTGGGTAATCCCAGACGTGGCGGCCTGTGCAATGCATGCGTGGGGGCCACCCACATATACATTAAACCTAAGATTATTGTATTTTTTATATTTTTAATAGTTTCCAAACTTTTTTGGCTTGAGAGTTTTTATGAAAAGCAGTGTGACGTAAACGCTTGTTAAAAAAATGTGTTTGGTTAAATAACGTCAGTGTTTTGTCAAGGTTCGTGAAACAATGGTACTGGTTCCCGCTTGAAAACAAAGTTTACATTCAAAGGCCGATGTTTATCTCGTGAACAAATAAAGGCCAGCCCCGAGCAGCGAGGGGCTCTATCGCAAACACACCTAAGTTCACTTAAAGCTGTCACTTTAATTCTTATATATTTAAGGACTGGTTTAGTGTGAGCAAAAGATAAACTTAGTCGGGTCGTTGACGGTCAACTTTCAAGATATGATTCTACGAAGAATCATATCGACGGTTATTCACGACGAGCAACACTTTTTTTACTATTAACGTCAGTGGTGACTGACACTGGGGGTCAGTGTAAATTTAAATCGAATCGAAACGAAAGTGATCATCTTCGTGTTCAACTCTTAATACATATAAAAAACCGGCCAAGTGCGAGTCGGACTCGCGCACGATAGGTTCCGTACCATTATCTATAAACAAGCGTCTACCTGTTGTCGTTATCATTATTAAGCAAAAACCAGCAAAAAATCACGATTGTTGTATGGGGGCCCCCTTAAATATTCATTTTATCTCTTTATTAGTATTGTTTGTTAAAGCGGCAACAGAAATACATCATTTGGGAAAATTTCAACTGTCTAACTATCACAGTTCATGAGATACAGCCTGGTGACGGACGGACGGACAGCGGAGTCTCAGTAATAGGGTCCCGTTTTACCATTTGGGTACGGAACCCTAAAAAGTGGTTTCCAATAATTCACAACAGATGCGCTGCTGATATTTTCAAACGATTTGACAGTACACTAGAGGTGTTGAACCCACAGATCAAGGGCGGTCCGGGAGCGGTGTAAATGCGGCGCGAGGCGAGATGATTTGCACGACAATAAACGTCTGGATTGGAGTACTTCAGACGGCACATAATGCCGTTGGTCCCGGTAGCAACTGCAACCGTTTCAACCCACCGCATTGGGCCAGCGTTATGGTCTTATGCCACAAACTCCGCGTGTGTTTCTCACATGTAAGAAGGCCCAGCGGTGGGAAAAGCTGGTCATGTGAAGCGTCTGGATATATAATCTTTAAATCGTAATGTTTAATTCTTACGTTCCCTTTTACACAAAGAATGGTCTCTGTCCGGTGCGGGCGTGTAAAAACAATTCTAATAAAGCGAGGTTTAGAGTAGCAAGTCCTTGCTGCAAGTTTTGAGACGGCGCTATATGCACGAGCGAGTGGAAAATAATTACCTCGGACTCTTAAGAGTCAAAAAATAATTACCTCTCAGCTCCTCTCGCTCTGCAGCTGAGCATAGCTCTGTCAACATTATATGATAACATTACAAAATAATCCCGCCTTGCCCCGCACCCGCACCACGCTCTGTGGGTTCTTGCCTAAAGCTTTCAATGCAATTCTTAGTTACACTTGAGGTGCTGTTGTCTCTACATTATTTCTCAATGACACACTGACGCAATTATCTAGTCACTTTAATAAAAATCTACTCTGACTCAATAAAAAGCTACCGAAGTTTCAGGTTCATAGATAAGCGAAGCTGCGGCACGAACTAGAATTTTAATAAAAAGCATCATAGCCACAGACTATAAAAGCGTAATTGAGCAGTCTCTTCAGCGCGTTCCAAGTCGTTATATTTTTATTGTGTCGCAGACAAATTGCATTGTTCGCCACCAGGTGTCGTCGGTACAACATTGTTTGTACATTACACTGACAAAGATTAAGTAAATACACGAAGCGTCACTATGAAAGAGTACAGAGCCTTAAGCCTCAGCCTCTACTGAAAATAGTCGTTTACTTTTTATGAGACTTATTGCTGTGAACTGCAGCGAAAGTTGCTTTGTTTTCGTTAATGTCTGACCAAGTTAGCTTCATAAATTCAATTATTTTTGTATACCGTTTGAGCACTTTATAGGTCTGTTAAATTCAATAACTGTGTGTTTACACCTCCTGTTCTTTATAAATGAACTATATAAATCTTTAACACTCTCTAAATAAAATAATGTCCAGTCAGAATCTATGTTAAAGGCTTGTCACACAGAAACCGCCACGTGGAGCTGGGTGCGTCTCCCATATACAGGGTGGTGCCGTCAATACGACAATAAATTGAAACATGGGCTTTCTTAATTCATATAAATAGTAAATAGTAAATTAAATATATTAAATAGTAATAGTAAATATAAGAAAAATAACAGTATATTAAATAGTAAATAAAAATAAAAAAAATAGTAAATAAATACCATTTTCAAAAACATCTTATTCATTTGATAATTTCATGACAATTGTATGAAATAATATAACATTAACCTTTTTTTATTCGTAACGAGGTAGATCTTACATCTCAGCTGATGGTGAAATAGAAGCGAGCTTCATCCAATCCTCAACTACAGAGGAAGTGCCTATCTTAGGTTTAAAGAATTTTATTCTCATAAAGACATTACATTGTCACTTACATGGGAACATAACTAATTAACACATTGATAACTGTTCATGGTCACAAAAGCAAAATAAGTTTAGTTTGTTAAAGTTACAAATTAATATTAATAGTTATAAATGCGTGAAACTACTGTTGTGTGCCTATAGATTTTTATAGATGTTGCCTTTTTAAAATAACTTTTCTTGTTGTTATTTGATAATTGTTGGCATAAATTATTGTAGAACAATAACTATAAAAAATAAAATTCGATATAAGTATCTTAGCTACAACTGCCGGAACACAACAATTCTATTAACATTATGGTTAAGGCTTAGGTTAGATGGGGGCAGCTTGCCAGGCGAACTTGAAAAACGCCTACCACCAACCAAACCGAGAAAAATTATATCCCTACGGGTAATTAACCCCGGACCTCTATATCCTGAGGTAGGACGGTCTCTACCACTCGACTAGCGTTGCCGATTTGCACGACAATAAACGTCTGGATAGGAGTGCTTCGGACGGCACATTATGCCGTTGGTTCCGGTAGCAACTGCAACCGTTCCAACCCACCGCATTGGGCCAGCGTTATGGTCTATGGTATGACCCAAACTTCGCGTGTCTTTCTCACATGTAGGAAGGCCCAACAGTGGGAGGTATATAAGCTGGTCATGTGAAGCGTCTGGATTTATAATCTTTGACAAGCCTAGTCTCTTCTTCCGTAGTTCCCCAATTTTACGGCACGCCGTTAAGAAACACCGTAGAACCGAGAGTTGAGGCACAAATTTTATGGCATTGTATTAGTAATAGGATCATTTATTGCAATAACTTTGGTATGTAAATTCTAAGTTTAATGGTATTTTAATCGCTGTTGTAGCTTCAGCTATAACCTTTTGTCCCTTATCAGCCTATCAGCGTCTTCTCAACAATAGATTATGGTCCTGGAATCTTCACATTTATGAAGAGTTCAGCTTTTCAAAAAAATATAGAAATCCAAAGAGTATCCTTGACGCCTGGCCTCTCTAAATTATACTTAAGAACCTTTTTTGTCCAAAAACAAATGACTCAATACGATAACAATTCGAAGGTTAAAAAAGTTTGGCACTGGTTTGTTTCGATAACAAAGCAACTTTAGCTATGGATCGTCTGGGATGGATCAATCAAAATTTTTAATCTCACTTCTCCGTGGGTTTTAATAATTCGTTGACGTTGTTGCTGCTATTTTAAAACATTCCGCGACATATCATAATTTTTAAATTCCTGAAATAAGTAGCGAACTCCTCTGTGCATAGGTGTACCCAAAGATAATAATATAACACTACGCTTATAGTAATATAACTTTCTAAGGAGGTTTTAAAGTGAATAGTAAATATAAAGGCCTTTCTACATGAAATGAACACATGAGGATTTTGGGCCATAACACCATCACGCTGGCCCAATGCGAGTTGGTTCGCTTGCCCAATGCATTTAATTGGAATAAAAGTTCATAAAACACGTCCATGTTTATTTTGCCAAAGCTCTCTGAAGCGAACATCCCTAACTTCACGTGTTTGGAATATTCAGAATCAGTCCTGCTCCCTTACAACTGTCGGAAAAGATTCGAATATCGGAAATTCTATACCTGTCACTCTTTATCCCGGTGCGTCAAAGCAAGACGAGATGTGACTTTTCGAATCGAATCTGTGATCCGACAGTTGAGAATAAGGAGGCTGTTTCCTGCAATATTATTTATTGAAGTTGAATAGTTTTGACGGCATCAGTATGTGATTCTAGCGTAGAAGTTTTACGGACGACACGAGACAAACGCTGTACATAAAATATCCATACCTTTCTAAGGGAGACTGCACAATGCACATAAACCAGTAGTATACTTTCACGATACTAAGTATAGTATAGTATAATCCAAACTGTATAATCATAATATTAGCTTTTCAAGTCCCGACCTACCAGACAGTACAATCAAGTATAACTATGTGTGGCGATAAAAGTTATTTTATTATGTATAAATGGGGACTGTGTCGAAGCCAACAACATTCACACAACATAACATTTTATCATTGTAACGCTTCGCCGACGAACTTTTCGTCGCTAACGTTACGCCGACAAATCCAAAGGCTTAAAAATATAATTGATCAAAAAAAAATTTGTCCTGAAAATAACGACAAATTAATCATTTAATCTTTAAAATCATTTAATTTGTCGTTATTTATTACTTAGTTGTTACTAGGTGGTAGCCCCATATGTAGGGTCGCCTAAGTAGGTACCACCGTGTTTCTTATTTCAGCCGTGAAACAGTTCGCTGTGTTTCGGTTTGAAGGGAAAGGTAGTATCTCAAACAGTAATTGTGCAGTCGCCCCAACTCTAACAAATGAAACATGCAAGAGGCTTCGGTGTCACGTCGTTCAGAAATTTTGATCCCGAATTTATGTACATTACATGCCTATACCTATCGACAAAATAGAACTAAACAACAGAGATGAACTTAGGGTGCTTCCTTGTGCTATATACACCGTTAATTGAAGTCAGTTTGTGTCTTTTCACTTGCGTTATGTTACACTTTCTTTGAGTGATAATGTTGTTCCTCGTGGTGAGAAGTCATGTCTCTTATGCCGTCCAAAAAACCGCTGTAGTGCCGTAAACTAATTTTGAGAAGCTACAAATATTTTATTTGCTTTTTAGTGTTCCGTACCCAAAGGTTAAAACGGGACACTATTACTAAGACTCCACTGTCCGTCCGTCTGTCACCAGGCTGTATCTCATGAACCGTGATAGTTAGATAGTTAAGATGATGTATATCTGTTGCAGATATAACAAAAAATATTAATAAACAGAATAAAATAAATATTTAATGGGGGTTCCTTTACAACAAAAATGATTTTTTGCTGGTTTTTGCTCGATATTGATAACGGCAACGGGTAGACGCTTATTTATAAGTAGATAGTGGTACGAAACCGTTCGTGCGCGAGTCCGACTCGCACTTGGCCAGTTTTTTGGTCTCTTTCGTGTTCTGAAGTCGGTTTTTATTGCTGCTTAACCCTTCAATCATCAGATTCCAGACATCATTGATTTGTCAATTGTAATAACACCACTTGACAGATTACAAAAATGTTTTTTCACAATTGTCAGTGATAGATTTCCTAGGTAAATTATCAAAATAATAAGATGTTTTTGAACGTGGCAAACCATTTCTTTGAACTAATATAGCCGATGTTTTAATTCATTGTCATATTGACTGCACCACCCTATATAAAAGATGTGAGCATATGATTATTATTATTTAATTATCAAACTCGATCAATATTTGATGGAAATATGAGCTAACATACCTAAAAAACAAACTCGTCAAAATTGTAACCTTCTCCTGTTTTGAAGTGGGTAAAAAATAGGGAGCAACTCCTTGTTTACAGTATAATATCAGAATTCAAATAGTTTTATACGCATCCCTTTCCTTTACAACACAATGTACGACATGCTTATCTTGTAGGTGCGAGATAATACTGTCAACTACTGAGTCCGTCTCTATGCTCGTCTGAATTTTGTATGGGCCGCACTTGGTCGCTTTGTGCCATTGCATTTTAAAATAGGAGGCCCAATTATGTTTTCTTGCAGCTCTCTAATTATGACTTGTGAAATATAATTATAAGTAAACACGTGGTAAGGGTTAAGTCATGTGACCTTATTAACTTATTCGGAATCAGTCCAGTAAAGTGGAAAAGAGACGACACTTATAATAATTACTTTGGCCTTGGAAATTATTGCTTGCAATATCATTCATTCATTCATTCATTCATTCATTCAATATCTTAATCTGACCATCATAATAATTAACAATCATTATCACCAGCCCTCTGCTGGGCACAGGCTTCCTACATGGGATCATCAGGAGTTTGGGCCATAACCAAAACTAAGCTACATGATTGGTGTTTGCGAAATTTTGTGGCACTCAATATATATAAATGTAAAATAATAACATTCACAAAGAAAAAGGATCCTGTGGAATATGATTATAACATTAACATGATTCCTTTGAAGCGCGTCTCGGCGATACGACATCTCGGGGTTGTTGTCGCGAACGCGATTTGGAACGACTTGAAATGACGTGTAGTCAGTGCCATTAAGTTGGCAGGATGTAAAAAAAGTTAGAGATTGGTACTATCTGTGGAGGTCATTGAGAGGTAATGACCGCCAAAATGTGAGATAATTAAATATTCTTGATAACAATATAGGCTAGCATCAAAGATTTGGTGAGTCCTTATAAGATTTTGTCAAGAGATAATGATTATTGACTGTAACCGGTGGATAGGGAATGGCTGTAGGGGTGGTTTGGAGGCCATTTAGGGGCCGTATGGTCCCGCCATAATTATCATCGCTTAGAGAGATGGTAATTTATCAAAAGAGTAAAATGTATGGTGAATTGGGTAGTACGAAAGTAAATTGTCGTACCTACTCAGATTCAATAGCAACATTATGGTAATATGAACAAAAGAGTAAAATGTATGGTGAATTGGGTAATACGAAAGTAAATTGTCGTAAGCTACTCAGATTCGTTAGCAAGGCTATTTTCAACTAGGTAAGTGTTTGCACAGATTAATGATATATGTATCTAAGATAGTGTTTGATTCAATAAATTTATAAAGGCGAAGCAGATTAAGTTCCCGGCAATTCTTAATTCGCAAAGTCTAGATACCCCATTTGCGACAGTTGTGTTTGATAACGGGCTTTCATTTAGATCTTATTATGACAATATTGTTGATAAAGCTAATAGAATGTTGGGGCTTATAATTAGATCATCTAAGCCTTTTAAAATAGTTAAAAGTCTGGTTATTTTGTTCTCAGCATTGGTCCAAAGCGTGTTAGAATATTGCAGTACTATATGGCATCCAAGTTACTCAGTTCATGACAATCGAATTGAATCCATCTAACGAAGTTTGTCAGACATTTGTGTGTCAGAGCTGGTGTTCTTAGGACTATACCGGATTATGGGGATAGGTTGAGGTACTCTGAAATGCGCTCACTTAATTTTCGACGCAGACTAATTGATGTTTTTTTTTTTTTTTTTATACAACTAGATGACAAAAAAGCTGACGGCCCACCTGGTGGTAAGCGGTTACCGCCGCCTATACACACCTGCAGTAACAAGGAAAAGCACTTGATATTGCAGGTGCGTTGTCATCCTGAGGCCTAAGATGAAATGCCGTCCATGCCCAGTAATTACACTGGCTACCCTTCCCTTCAATCCGAAACACAGCGGACTGTTTCACGGCTGAAATAAGAAAGGCGGTGGTACCTACCCAGGCGACCCTACATATGGGTCTACCACCTAGTCAAAAAAAATGTTACTGTTCTTCATAAGATAGTCAGTAGCGACCTCGATGCTAATGTAATTGGTAATATTTTTCTAAACGTGTAGGTACCGTATTTTGAAACGAATACCAAAGTTCTCCCATGTTTCTAATAGAAATAACAATGTATCCTATAATGCGCCCTTACTGAGAATGTGTCGGTTGTACAACGAAATAAACTGCCCTAAAATCAATATATGCCACGGTAGGTACATTGAATGTGTTCAAAAAAAAATCCAGCTACTTTTAATGTGGTTGGATGATTGGCAGCTGCTTTACGTAATTTTTCTGTACTTATTTTGTTTATATTTAATCAAATTGCTTACACGCTTTTTGGCTGTATCGTGTACTATTGGAATTGAGTTGTAACTGTGTAAATAATATTTATAAGCATGAGTTAATTATAGCTTATTAGAGCCCGGTGGCGTAGTGGTTTTTGATTACGAAAACAAAGCAACTTTCGCCATGGTCGATCCCGGGATGGGTCAATCCCTCCATCAACCCATGGTATACGAAGCGAATCACGGGAGAACGCAAGAGTACTTGCTCGGACTCTTTTTCCTTCCGCGGTGATTCTTCGCACTTACTTATTGCCGGGATGGGTCAATCAAAATTTGTGATCTCGAGCTCCTCCGTAGTTCGGATGGCACGATAAGCCGTTGGTCCTGGTTGTTGCTGCAACTGCTTCCACCCAACCGCACGCGCATTGGGCCAGCGTGGTGGTGTTATGGCCCAAACTCCTCATGTCTTTCTCATAATTAGGAAGGATTGAGCCCAGCAGTGGGACGTATATAGGAGGTGCTTATTCATCATCATCATACATCATCATACTATTCAACAGCACCTAAGTTTGATATGGTTGTGGACTCTATGTCGCGTGACTTAATTCAATTTGTATAGTATACGCACCTGAATGTTATTATTACGTGTTAAAACCTATTACTTTTTTAATTGTTCGTATTTTAATTAATTAGTTAATATCACGAAATAATGTGAAGAAAAGTTTGAAATTGTGCGTGATTTAAGGTACGAAGGAGGGCGAGATGGAACCTACTAACGCATAATTATAAAAAGTAATAACCTACTACGAAAAAATATAATAACTGTAAACTGTACTTGAAAAATATTCTTAATTTTATTTTGAAATATAATAATATTTTTCAGTACAAATCGGCAATTTCATACTTTAACCCCTAATATATAAATCATCATCACCAGCCTATATACGTCCCACTGCTGGGCACAGGCCTTCCTACATGGCAGAAACACATGAGGAGTTTGGGCCATAACACCACCACGCTGGCCCAATGCAGGTTGGTGGGTATATAAATAACTCTACCTAATTCCGACCTCTGGTGATAACAATCGTGACGTAGACAGTCGATGTAATCTATTTTGCTAATAGAAACATTGATTTAAATTATTGTGTTTTCAAACTCAAACAGGTAAATATAATTTTACTTAATTTATTTCCATAAGCTTCTATTGAGTGCACTTTATATGGCTCTACTTTAAAGACAGTTCGTGAGGTGCATTGCTTGAGAAGGCTTCGACAGACCCCAGCGTGCATTTAACGAGTCCATAATTAAACTAGTCAGTGCTTGCTTACAGACATGGTACAGCCAACCGCCCATGAAATTTAACATTAAACTTTTTTTATATACAACTAGATCTGATGACAAACAAGCTGATGACCCACCTGGTGGTAACCGGTTACCGCCGCCTATAGACACCTGCAATAACAAGGAAAAGCACTTGATATTGCAGGCGTTGTCATCCTGAGGCCTAAGATGAAATGCCATCCATGCCCAGTAATTACACTGGCTACCTTTCCCTTCAATCCGAAACACTGTTTCACGGCTGATATAAGAAAGGCGGTGGTACCTACCCAGGCGACTCTACATAAATGGGTCTACCACCTAGTAAACTGACCTTGATCGAGCATTACTCAATGATTCTGTGGGCGCCGGGCATCCCACATCTCTGCCCGGGAATCGAACCCGCAATAATATTTGTTATATTTGCATAATTGATGCGTCTCGAGCTTAATTACGGAAACAATATGTTACTCTCTGAAAATATACACATTGCTCTTGCTGCCTCCACCTTACCTTCCTATATTGAGTCATTTTTCAAACATTTGTTTATTTAATGCCTTATTGTAGGTTGTGTACAGAGCAGACAAATAAACAAATAGGAAATAATAAAAAAATATGTAAACAATGTTTGCACAATGGGTGCATCTTCTTTATTTTAATGTAAAAATTTAATTTAGTGAAAATATCATGATGTGAATAATATACAATTTTTTTAACGTTGCAAAGAATAACGCCATATCGGTCAACGAACAAAAGGTTGAGCAGAAGGGTGCCTCTGTCATTTTTCAATGATTCCATTGGTAGGCTTAAAATAACACCAAAAAGTTACTTTATTGAAATGTACGACTTCGACAAACATTCTATCTGTGAAGAAGACACAGTGATGTTACCGTGTCGTGGTGTCGGTTATGGCTCCAAAAACTATTCAATATTCTTTCCAGTGTCTCAAACTATTTGCATACTAAGTTTATTCTAAATCGGTTCTCTGATTTTGGGCGTGAAAGCGTAACAAACAAACAAACTTGCTTTTACATTTATAATATTAGTTAAAATTATTTCATTGGTAATACTCGGTATCGTTCATATAATACTGTTTATAGGCTTTTCTATACAGTTCGGATTATGTTGTGATTTTTATTTTAATAATAAGTAGATAAAACTTATCAATCAATTGGGAAGTTCATTTTAAAAACAGGGTAAAAAGTATTCACATTGCAACCGGTTATCCTACAAAATAGCTAAATATTTTTTCCGGAAAACCGCTAAAGAGTAATGTAAGCGGTCACAGCAGCCTATAAACCCTGGTATCACCATTTTTCTTTCGGGAAGAAATCCCATTACAGAGCTACTCACCGCTGGCTAGTCTACCAGCGCTTACAGCTCTGGGAATACCCAGTAAAGTTCCCCAGTAGGTACGCTACGCAGTTTCACCAGCCTACTCCCAAAACGCTAGTAACGCCCAGGCCCATCTTTTCCATTGGGCACTGTGGGCAAGTGCCCAGGGCCCCGCGATCCATGGGACCCCAAGTTCCCTTTTTGGAAATTAAGATTTTGATTAAATTTCTATGGAAATATGGATGTATAGGTATAATGTATAAAATAATTGAATTGATAAACTACTCTTTTTTGAAGTCGGTTAAAATAATAAAGTGAGCCCCCAACAGGTTAAAGACTGCTCTGGTAACGCCCAAGGTATTTATCATAACTTACACGTTGCCTACCTTGTCAAAACTAAGGTAGCGGTATATTGATAGCAATCATAACTATTCCTCTAAAGAACGAGTCACTTTTCTTAGTTGGTGATGTCGATCAGCTCAAAACCAATTTAAAAAATGATTTTGCTTATAATATAATACAATGTAAAGCCACAGGCTAATGTAATAAAGTTCAAAACCGACTGCTCCATTCGTAAGCCGATTTTACGTTCTGCCCGCAATTTCGTTGTAAAGCTTTATTCAAAGGTCAAATATAGCATGGCGTCCGTGCAATATGAAGATGCCAAAGTGGAAATTCCTCTCAAACGGCCGCTGGGGCCACGTGCGAACGTTTTACGGTTGTATTTGATCGTTTAGCTCGGCATCGGTGTTAGATAAATTCTATATCGCCGCCGTTATGACTCGGTAACACACATTTAGATGGTGTGAAGCATTTTATTAGATAAGTAGTTCCCGAAGTAACCGCAAAGTGGAACCATAGCGTGAGCAACATTTGAGAAATCGTTCAATATTATTCAGAATATCAAGAGTCTTAATACTTGTTCGTGGAGTTCCTACTATTTCTACACCGGTAGACTAACATAGCTGTTCTTTTTTATTTAATAAGACCTAATCATACATTGCCCGTGGTACTACCAGTAGGAATACGCAGTAGGACCACGGGCAAAGAATGGGTAGAGTATTGATTTGAGAGATCAGTATTGGATTAGGAAAACAAAGCAACTTTCGCCATGGTCGATCCCGGGATGGGTCAATCAGAATTTGTGATCTCGAGCTCCACCCGGTGCTTCGGAAGGCACGTTAAGCCGTTGGTCCCGGTTGTTACTGCAAAACCGCTTTAACCTTTTTTTTACGGGGAGAAATCCGATTTCAGACCTACCCGCCGCTGGCTAAGCGACGGGCGTGTATGGGGGTCGTCCAGCGCTAGCAGTACTGGAACTCCCCGTAATACCCACTAAAACTCCCCGGTAACTCCAATGCTCTTCGCGGGGGTAGCCTGCACTCTGCCGAAACAATTTTACCAGCCCACCCCCAGAACCGCTTTAACCTACAAACCCGTATTGGGCCAAAGTGGTAGTGCTATGGCCCAAACTCCTCTTGTGTTTCTCCCATGTAAGAAAGCCTATGCCCAGCAGTGGGATGGCATATAAACTGGTGATGATGTAGTTCTGCTCATAATATCAAATTTTAACGGACCTAAATTTATCATTAAAAATTTCTAAGCAATTATGCCTATTAGTAACACAACAGATTGGCACATAAAAAATGTATCCCCTGCCAGTCTGACGCCGCTAAATAAATAAGTGAGCGGTTGGTTGATTGCTATCTCGCTTCAATTATTTATAAGTTGTGCAGCAGCTGTTTTGCGGGCTTCGTTTCATAGGCTTTGCGCTGTTAATAAATGTGTGCAACCCCTAAAAAAGGTCCCTGGGAATCCTTACAAAGGTGTGGAAATGCTCTCTTACACGCATTGTTAGAATTAAATAAAAATGTACAAAGAACGGTCACCATTCTAGAGATTAGAAACACTTTTAATCAGAAAAACTTTTCGGATACAAAATTTATATATTTTTTTGTAAGTAATTAATATTTATATCAGAAAAAATAATCACTGAAAACATTTCGTGTTATGACAGAGAGTAAAATAACTTCATATCAAAACATATAAAAAAAAACCCGTCTGGTCAAATTAACGGTTTCAATTTTGTATTAAACAAAACCAAACCATTTAGTATATATTTATTTATAAATGTATGTATGTATACATATATTTATTTATTATATTGTATGTATGTTTCTAATATGTGTATTTTAGGTAAATTAGTAAGTTAAAACATTTTTGCTTGGTACTTGGTAGTCATAGTCATACATCGCCCACCTTCCTTTATATATTATTTTATATCCTAGCCATCCTAAGGTTGCCTGGAAGAGATCGCTTTTGGTAATAAGGCTGCCCATTGTACAAGTTTATTTTATTCATGTTTTCTGTTTGTTTATTTGTGTTTTGTGTGTTGTGCAATAAAGTGTTAAATAAATAATAAATAAATAGAACCTTTATTTCAGTATTCTGGTGTGAGCATCCTTAGATATCTATTCAAAGTCAAATTTTATAGGTACTATAAAGCTTATTCCGTTTCATTCATAATATTTTAAGTTTCACATTTTGAAATGAGTACCTACGTTATTGTTAAATTGAATTAGTTATATCTCTTTTATTTTCCGCCTAATTGACTAATTTAACCCCTCAATAGGTATTATGTACCAAAGAAAGTGCAAACATCAAGCGGAAATTTTAAAAAGAGCAAAGTTATCGTTGCCTCCAAATGAAAGCATTCTAGGGCAAATAAGGGAACTTTGTTAATAAACTCGACCGCAAAGAAAAACCCTGGTGGAATATTTGCGCCGCAACGCCAGGGGAATAAATTGCAAGCGTTAAAGGGGTGTTAAGAGTTTTTTAGCTGTAGCAAAAGTTTCTTGTCGTGTCTTTGTTTCAGGCACACAGGGATAAGTTGTTGAGTAAACCTTGTCTCTGTGTTCAATTGTGGTCTTCTGCATGACCAGCGTGAGCGGCTGCTCCCGATTCTGAAGTAAAGATTTACAAATCCGACTCAAGAAAAAAGTTAACTTAAATACTAAAATTTTGAATATAAACCTATATGAATGGCTCTTTGCTAAGCTAACAAGAAGTACACCATTGTTAAATTCATTTTCTTACAAATTAGGTTCATAGAAAACCATCTACAAGGTGTTATAAAAAGGTGTAGTCATATTTTACCCATCAATACAAGTAACTTTATCAACTTTATCCATAGTAAGGACATACATTGTACTGACTCGACGCAATGTATGGAACAGCTGATTTCTTTTTTGCGATTTCGTAGTTGTTCTCATAGTAAAAGTTGTTTGTATTGATGGGTTGAATAAGCCCTTAAAATATGACTACACCTTTTTATAACACCTTGTATATGAAGTCCAGTTTATACAGAGTGGCGCTGTCAATACGACAATAAACTGAAACATGGACGATATTACTCCATAGAAATGGTTTGCCACTTTCAAAAATATCTTATTCATTTGATAATTTCATGACATTTCTATGAAATTAAGTTTCAGTAAACTAAGTTATTAAGTACAGTGAATTTAAAAATACTCTAAGAGCTCACGAGTAGAGTAGTAAGGTGGTTTTGTAAGGGCTATTTACGTATTGACATGTAAATAAAGTAACTACTAAGCAATTTATTCTTTCTGTAGGCAGGGCCGTCTTTAACCTATTGGAGGCCCTGGGCATATTAGGATAATGGGGCCCCTATGACTTTGACAGAACACTATTTTGTTAGCATAGACAAAGAAAGGACTCTGCTTTTAGGTTGAGTGCGTGATACAAGTGTTCCTGATATTGTGTCCTTTTTTGTCCTGTTGACTCGCTTTAAGCTTACGTTTGCATTGTTATTTTCGTTTTTTTGTGTAATTGGTGAGTTACTAAAATAGTTTATACATTAATTTAAGTTCTAATTATGGATGCCGATCCCCCCGACCCGGGGGTCGGTAATCTACCCTCTCAAGATTTATTCCCATCACAATCCCAAAATTTAAACGCAAATACGAATAGAAAACGTACCCAAGACAACATTAAATTTACCCTTATCCCTGCAAAAAAGTCTTCTTCCGCACAGGTTACAGCTTCACAACAAACAACTTATGTCTTACCAGAATTTCTAAATGACAAAACTAGTTATTCTGAAAGTGATAGTGCTCCATACATTGTCCACGTTTCCAAAAAAGAATCTGATCCTTCTCAAGGAACTATACTTCGCCCCATAAATTTTGGAAAGTTCTTACACACTAATAATATTAAGAACATTGTAATAGACGGCGTTAAACGCGTGGGTCGCAATCGTATCTCAGTTCAGTTTAAGTCCGCAGCAGCAGCTAATTCTTTTATAGACCACCCAGCCTTAGATCGTGACAATTACTTAGTTAATATCCCTTCATATAATGTGTCCCGCATGGGAATTGTTAGACAAGTACCAGTGGAATGGTCTATGGAAGAATTAGTACAAAATATTCAAATACCCTCAGGATTTGGAAAAGCTTTCCGTGCAAGACGATTACATAGGAAATCCTCTGTGGAAGGTAGTGCTCTAGTTTGGATACCTACTCAGACAGTAGTATTATCTTTCACAGGAAAAACATTACCGCCTCATGTCTATTGTTATTTCACCTCATTGCCAGTGGAAATATACCGCCTACCAATCAATCAGTGTAATAAGTGTTGCAGATTTGGTCATGTCAAGTCCCAATGCAGATCCAAGCCCCGTTGTTTTAAATGCTCAGAAATGCATGAAGGAGAATCATGTCAAAGCCAAACCGCCCCTAAATGCCTTTTCTGCTCTGGAAACCACCTAGCTACGGCTTCCTCTTGCCCAGAACATGACAGACAAAAATCAATTAAGTTAGTAATGTCTCAGGAAAGCATATCTTACATAGAAGCCTCAGCTAGGTATGCACCGGTTAAAAAAACATTTGCTGACACTACCCGATTTACTCCTGCTACACAAAGTCTACAAGTTCCAGTATATCCCAGAACAACCCATCAGCCTTCTCCTGTTCAATCATACCGCAAAACCATTTATATCCCTCAACACACTTATGCCCCAGCGGCTAGCCCTGGTTACGACCGCCAAGCCCATATGAACATCACCTCCACTCCATCATCATCTGTCCCAAATGGATGTGCATTCATAGATTCTCCTATTGAAGGCAATTCACAAATCCAACCCAATGACAATCTTTTGGAAATGCTATTTTCACAATTATCAACTTTAATTAACTTTATTAAACGATTTAATGATGTGGAGCTACCGTACAACATTAAGCAAAAACTTACTGAGCTAACTTCTTTTAGTCAAATTCACCCCAATCCTTCAGTGGAACTGTAGGAGTCTTAAAAATAAAAAAACTGACCTTATTTATTTAATAAATAAACACAAACCTGTCATTCTTGCCATACAGGAGACTTGGCTTAGACCTGGAAGCAACTTTAGGTTGCCAGGCTATTCATGTCTGCGGGATGACAGGAATGATGGAAAAGCTGGTTCTGCCATTCTTATTTCTAGGAAATGTTCATTTTCACAAATAAATTTACCAACTCATAGTGACATGTTTAACATAGTAGCAGTTCGTGCTATGGATATATCTTTCATCTCAGTGTATATGCCAAACCCTAGTCTCACCTTGCTGTCAAATCTCTCCGCGGTTATTTCCACTATTCCACCTCCAGTTCTCATACTAGGTGACTTTAATTTGCATAATAGTATATGGGGATCATATTATTCTGATTCTCTATCTTTTAAACTTTTAGATATATTAGATGATTTTAATCTATGTATTTTAAATGATGGCTCGCCTACGCGCCGCGTGGCTCCATCACAAAATTACAGAAGTGCTGTAGACCTATCCCTTTGCTCTGCAAATTTGACTTCCCTGATCACTTGGCAAGTCCTACCCCTTTCCTATGGAAGTGATCACTACCCTATAATAGTTTCGTTACCAGCTTCTTCTAGAAGAGATCTCCCGAAATATACATATAGACAAAAGTACAAACTAAGTCAAGCTGACTGGAATAAATTTTATACTATTACTACAGATCAAGTGAACAATCTACCTTCCATAAATATAGATAATGCTCACTCTTATTACTCACATTTTAAAACAGCTCTCTTGTCTGCAGCAGATGCATCCATACCTATAAGAAAATATCCTTCAAATAAAATTACATCCCCCCGATGGTGGGACAAGGAATGTACTGCAGCATGCAAAAAACGAAAGGAAGCAGAGACGATATATTCTTCCTCAATGAATTTACAGAACTACCTTAACTATCAGAGGATTGCTGCTGAGACAGTCAAGCTTTTAAGTTCTAAAAAAAAGGCAGGCTGGTCATCATTTTGTTTGTCCCTGTCACCCAACTCACACCCATCTTCTGTATGGAAAAATATAAAGAGATTCCGTGGGTCCTTACTAGATAATAATTTATCATCAAATGATACATCTCCATGGTTAGAAGCATTTTGCCATAAAATAGCACCTCCCTTTGTTCCTACCTTGGATGAGATTGCAGTTTGTCCCTCTTCCTCTTCCTACAGTTATGACACTTTGACGGCCCCTTTCACTTATGATGAACTATCATTGGTCCTGTCAGAACTTAAGGACTCTGCCCCTGGTGTAGATGGAATCCCATACTCATTTATGGTGAAAAGTAGCAAAGTTGCCAAAAATCGTTACCTTGAAATGATCAACATGATATTTGACTCGGGAACTCCCCCGGATGAATGGAAAACTCAAATTATCATTCCCATTTTAAAGACGGGAAAACCTCCTGGAGAACCTTCTAGCTACCGCCCAATCGCTCTTTCAAATACTATGGCCAAAATTTTAGAAAACCTTATTAAGAATCGTCTAGAGTGGTTTATAGAGAACAATAACAAGTTATCGAAAACTCAATTTGGCTTTCGCAAGGGATTGAGCACTATGGACAGTCTCAGTACTATTGTTACTGATATCCGACTTGCTCTCTCAAAACGAAAATCAGTTGTAGGCGTATTCTTGGACGTTGCGTCCGCATACGATAATGTACTTCTTCCGGTGCTCAGGCAGAAAATGCTACATCTGAATATCCCTGAGAAGATAGTTACCTTTGTTTTTAACTCTCTAACCCACAGAACGATTTTTGTCAACTCCCAGAATTCCAGTTCGTGTTCCAGGTCAACTTGGAAAGGTCTCCCCCAAGGTTCAGTCCTCAGTCCCTTGCTTTATAGTATTTACACATATGACCTAGATCTCACAGTTAACTCTTTTTGTAACATCCTCCAATACGCTGATGATTTGGCTCTGTATATTTCTGTAGGAGACTTCTCAGATGCTTCCTCAAAACTTAATTCCGCCATTTGTTACCTTAATAATTGGCTCATTGATCATGGCCTTTCTCTCTCAATCCCCAAAAGCAGTGTAGTTGTTTTTTCTAGAACAAAAACCATACCAGATATTTATATATCATACGAGGGTGAAACATTCCCTGTTCATGACAAGGTCAAATTTCTTGGAGTAATTCTAGATTCTAGAATGACAGGTATACACCATATTAACTATATTGTTCAGAAATGTGAGAGAAACATCAACATGCTAAGATCGCTTTCTGGAGTTTGGTGGGGAGCCCACCCTTTTACACAAAAACTTCTGTACAACGCCCTTATTCGTAGCGTAATGGACTACGGATCGTTTCTCTTAGAACCCTGTAACAAGATTGCTTTAAACTCGTTAAACAAGATACAGGCTAAATGTCTTCGCATTATACTAGGGGCCATGAAGTCCTCTCCTATCAACGCCATGCAGGTCGAATGTGGAGATCCTCTATTGGAAATACGAAGACAATATTTATCAGACCGGTTTTTGTTTAAAGCATTCCAGCTCTCTTCCCACCCTCTTATTCCTAAACTCCACAAACTACAACAGTTGAGCTCTTCTAGCGATTATTGGATGCACAAAGAACTCCCCTGTCTTTTAAAAAGCTATAGAAAACTGATTAGTTTACCATGCCCAGTATACCAGTTCAGACTTAATCCCCTATTCGAAACTCCTTATCAAGCTATAATTTACCGACCAGACATAATCCTAGATCTAGGTATCTCAAAAAATTCCCTAGATGCAAACAACAATCTTAATGAAAGGATCTCCACCGAGTGGAAGGACTGGCTTACTATATACACGGACGCGTCAAAAACATCGAATGAAGGACACGTGGGATCGGCAGTCTGGATACCGAAATATAAGATTATTTTAAATTTCAAAGGTTCTAAGATGACTTCAGTTTTCACTGGTGAGGCTATTGCAATTTTGGAGGCAATAAAATTTGTTAAATCTCATAACCTTAATAAAAGTATTATTTTCTCAGACTCAAAGAGCTGCTTACAAGCACTCCTTAGCAACCAATTCCGAAATAAATTAAAATTTAAAGTTTTACTAAAAATCAAATCTCTCATGCTCGAATGTCATCAGCAAGGAATTCGCGTAGTTCTTGCCTGGATTCCAGGTCACACAGGCATTAAAGGCAATGAAACAGCAGATGCATGCGCTAAACAAGCGACGATCAATGGCTGCCCCTCCCATTGTGGAGTATACACCTCTGATTTAGCACAGATTGCCAAGGGTCGACTATTCCTCAGCTGGTCTGATCATTGGAGGAAAAGTAGTGAAACGAAAGGCTCTCATTACGCAGGCATTCAGCCTGATATACCTCACAAACCATGGTTTTTTAAATTTCCAACTGCTAATAAACGTGTAACCTCCACCATCTGCAGACTTAGATTGGGTCATGTATGCACCCCCGTTTTTCTCGCCAAAATTAGGGTTAAGGACAGTTCCCTTTGTGAATGCGGTCTTGATGAAGGTACTACCGATCACATATTTTTTGATTGCCCTAAATTGAACGTTTCCCTATAAGTAGATGGTTATTGGGAATTCTGTCCCACCTCCGTTCGATCGGGCTCACGCCCTCACTCACTTCGGTTGTACTGAATTCCCAATAACCATTGTATGTTTTTGTTCCATAAGTTTTTTGTCACAGTTCTAACAGCCGTACACGTTAGGTGGCGCTCGAAGTCTTATAAACTGATGGCTCAGAATATTTAAATATAGGAACATAAGAATTTGAAGTCATTGTGTTGAAGCTTTTGATACGCTACAAATAAGCAAGCAATTCGTTATGAAATTTGTAAAACAAAAAGAATCTTTAAAAATAGAATGTATTTGTCCAACATCTTCTAGTGAAAGTAAGCGTCATGGCAACTTACTACCTAACACTATTCGTTGTCTTGTCTGTGGTCCATCAAATTGTGGAAAAACAAACTTAGTGATTAGTTTGTTGTTGCATAAGAACGGTCCTCGTTTCCGTAATTTGTATGTGTATTCAAAATCTTTATACCAACCCAAGTATAAATTTCTAGAAGAAGTTCTACAACAAGTACCTGGTACATCATTTTACAAATATAATCACAATAGCGAGATTTTGAGTCCTCATGAAGCTTTGTTAGATTCAATTATTATTTTTGATGATGTTGCTTGCGAAAATCAAAACAATATTCGAGATTATTTTGCTATGGGACGTCATAAGAATATTGATTGCTTTTATATTAATCAAACTTACTCCAAAATTCCAAAACAGCTTGTGAGGGATAACTCTAATCTTATAGTTTTATTCAAACAAGATGATATTAATTTAAGACACGTTTACGATGAACATGTAGGTTCTGACATGTCATGGCCCAAATTCCGTGAAATGTGTTCTACTGTTTGGACCAAACCATACAGTTATGTTGTGATAAATAAAGACTGTGAGAAAAACAAAGGATGTTACAGAATGAAATTCGATACGTTTATCGTGTTAGATTAACATTCATAAGTGATTGTAACGTTGTTAATAATCACTCTCATTTGTGATTTCGAAAGGAGTAGAATTCTAAGCATGGAAAGAAATCTCAAAGAACAAATTGTAAAATCTGCAGCAGCTGTAAAAAGGAAGGTGAAAATGATAAAAGATGTAAAAAATTCTAACAACATGGCGCTGGAAACAATTTTTCAACCTATAGTTAATCCCCTCAATCAGTTGGTAAATAAAAGCGATGAAAAATATGAACAAGAAGAATTCGAGTATAAACCAACACTGAAGAAAAATAAGTACAGCGAAAGTGAAGAGTCGGATTCTCCCAACGAAGACTCTGAAAGACCTCTTAGTGAAGAAGAAAACTTAGATGGTGCTTGTATCAGCAAACCTGACAAAACCCTTACTGTTTCACCATTTACAGATCAAAATTTGAGTGCAGACTCGTTTAAGTCCTTTCAATCATCACCAAGCACAAAAGATCAATCTATATGGTCAGGATCATCTGAAATTACGAAAAACGTACCATATGGAATCAAGCTTGAGCGTGGAAAACTTATTCTTGGTAAAACACGAGTTTTTGACCGTGACCGCACCTGGCGAATTGGAAATCGTATTGTTAAGAAAACTCTTGGTTTAAAAGAATTATTATTTAAAAAATCACCAAACATGGAAGTTATAACGGAAGACGATTTACAAAATTATAAAATGTTGTTACTTGAAACGAATGCTCATAGACGTAATTTTGATTCAACTAAGGCTATAAACAGCAATAAAGGTTACAAATATATGCACATTATTAAACCGTTATTTAAATTCTCAAGAAGTGCAACTACGAGCACGGAAAGTCTTCCACTAGGAAAAGGATTGGAACTCTTGAAAAAAGTAAAAAAAAATACAGATTTGATTTATTGGGATGACCCTAACGAGCTAGTAGATCGATTAAAATTATTATTTGCGTCACGAGATGCTGGTAATACTGGTTTAGATAATGAAATAATTGCAATAATTGAGGAACTGTATGAAGCCGGCATAATCAACAAAAAATATAAGGAAAGTACATAAGAATAATTCAGCAGTTTACTTACAGTAAGCAGCTGATAAGCATTGCCATTGCAATGAATATAGACAAATTCGGTCACCACGTTCATAAGCGTTTACGATTATTTGAATACATAGATACCTTAAACGATTCTCTAGTAAAATCAGAAACGGGAGTCTACGATTTAAAATCAACAAGATTAAAAGGCTTGTTGCCCCCAGATAAAGACGACGAAGCTGTAAATAAAGGATATCTGGATGAATCAGTCCAGCACATGGAAAAAGAGTTGAAAAAAGTTTTGAGTGATGTTAAAAAATATTTGTCGAATTTAGAAAAAGCTGTTTTAGATCGTTTGAATACCGTTTATTACACAAAAACAGAAATAGACCACTTAATGCAAGGTCAGTCGGACAAAAAATAATGAGTAAGCAAAACATTGTTGATGAACTTCATAGAGCTGTACGAAGAAATTTCCCACGTCGATGTACAATTATAAAAGCGATAGATGATTTATGGCAAGCTGATCTAATTGACTTTCAAAAGTATTCAAAATTCAATAAAGGATATAAATTCGTATTGGTAGTCATTGATGCTTTGTCGAAATATGTATGGGTTAATCCTCTGAAATCGAAATCGAAAAATGATGTTATGAATGCAATGAAATGTATATTAATTGATTCTCAGAGAAAACCAAAAAATCTGCAAACAGATGCAGGGAAAGAGTTTTATAATGAATCTTTTAAGCGATTAATGACCCAGTATAAAATAAATCATTACTCTACATATTCTGTAAAAAAAGCATCTATTGTAGAACGGGTGATAAGAACATTGAAATTACGACTTTATAAACAATTCAGCTTATGTGGTCAGTATCGATGGTTGGAGAAGAATTTAGATTCCACTGTACAATACTATAACAATACTATTCATAGTACAACAAAATTTAAACCCATTGAAATAAATAAAGCCAACGAGATGTTAGTTAGATCTAACATTATTAAAACACAAAAACAAAACACAAATCAGAAATCTAAGTTTGTCCGTGGCGACCATGTTCGTATTAGTAAATATAAAGGAGACTTTTATAAAGGTTATACACCTAATTGGTCAACGGAAATATTTTCTATTGTAAAAGTTAACCATACAAATCCACCAACATATGAAATAGAAGATAAGAATCAACAAAGAATCTTAGGATCTTTTTATGAGTATGAATTACAAAAAACTAAATTCCCAGACCTTTACCTTATTGAAAAAATCATAAAACGAAAAGGAAACAAATTTTTTGTGAAATGGTTAGGTCTCAATGATAATGAAAACAGTTGGATTGAAAAAAATGCATTGGTGTTTTAATATAAATTAACTGTCTTTGATCCACATAATCACTTTACTTGTACCAATGAAGAAAGGAAGTGGTATCATTAACAGCTTGATAAACAAAGTACCTTTTGAATTACATTTACCTGGGTATCAATTTTGTGGTCCTGGAACGAATCTTAAAAAACGTTTGCTAAGAGGCGATCGCGGAATAAATCAATTGGACAAAGCTTGTATGTATCACGACATTGCTTACACCAATAACGATTTGAACGTTCGACATAAAGCCGACTTAGATCTTTTGAACATGGCTAAAAGAAGACTAAAATCGAAAGATGCTAAAAAAGGAGAAAAGATTGCTTCGTGGATTGTAAAAAATGCAATGAAGGCGAAACTAAAAGTTGGTGGGGGTGTACGTTCATTTATGTCAATTGTGAAAAGAATACAATCACAAATAAAAAAATTAAAATCAAAAAACAATCATGCTGCTATTAAATATGCATATGCAGCTGCAAAAAAAATATTTGCTAATAAAAAAGGTGTTCGGTTACCACGCTGTATTCCACTTCCAAAAAGTGGAGGAATATTACCTTTGATTCCAATTTTTGCTGGACTGTCGGCCTTAGGTTCATTAGCTGGTGGCGCAGCAGGAATCGCAAAAGCCGTCAATGATTACAAGGCCTCTCAAAAAAATCTACAGGAAGCTGAGCGACATAATAGAATGATGGAATCGGTTGCTCTTGGAAAAGGGGTGTATATTAAGCCCCATAAAAAAGGAGCAGGTTTATATTTGAATCCCTCAAAAAACTGATGCAGCGGCTGCCCAGACGTGCACTTACCAACTTGGATATATTGGAGCATGCACGAAGCATCCCATATTTTCGTGGTGTTTTTATGAGAGATACTTTACCTTCGAAACCAAGAAAAATAGAGTGTGGTATAGTAAATTTGGACAGCTCCGAGAATCCTGGATCGCATTGGGTAGCCTACGTTAAGCAAGTCGATTACACGGAATATTTTGATAGTTTTGGTAACTTGAAACCACCGTTAGAAGTACAAAAATATTTAAAAGATACGTCTCTAAATTATAATTATATACAACATCAGAGATTTGGATCAGTAAACTGTGGACATCTATGTTTAAAATTTTTAAAAAAATTTTGGAGAAGTCATTTAAATAAAGAATAATACTGTAATATTTATCAGTATTAAAATGTCTTTTACTGTGTCTATAACCGGAAAAGAAGCCTCCTTAACAACGTATTACTCACCAACCTTAGAATTAGTAGGAGAATATGAATGTGGGCTTTTATATTTTTCTACATTTAACTCCATTCCGAATATAGATGAGAGAAATAACAAGTTCTATTACGGTGAAAATGAAGTCATCGAGATTCCTGAAGGATCATATGAACTTCAAGATATTTGTGATTACTTGAGGAGTAATATCAAGAATACTATATTAAAATTATCTTGTAATAATAACACCCTGAAGACAAATATTTTCTGTTCGAAAGATATTCACTTTACTAACAGTGATTCAATTGGTAAAATTTTGGGTTTTGGTACGGAAACAATCAAAGCTAATATAAGTAGCGAGTCTAAATACCCTGTAAGCATTTTATCAACAACCATCGTGCGTATAGAGTGTGATGTTGTTAGTGGATCATTCGTGAACGGAATAGCGAGTCACATTATTTATGAATTTGTGCCCAACGTACCACCAGGATATCGAATCATTGAAATACCTAAGAACTTAATTTATTTTCCTGTTAACCAAAACTCAATAAGTGCAATAAATATAAAATTATTAGACTCTGAAAACAAGCAAATCAATTTACGAGGTGAAGAAGTACAGTTGTATTTACATTTAAGACAAAAATGTTAAACTTCAATAAAAGATATACTACATCTTCTAATCAAATCAGTTCTAAGAGAGCAGTTAAAAAAGAAAGACCTCTACAATTAAAGAAAAAACTAACAAAAAGCAATAAGGAATTCCTCAAGCTAGTAGGCTTATTAAAATGAACATTTTAAACATATCTCAATCAACTGCATGTGATAACAGCATTGAAAGTTTTGAATATCATTCTTACAAACCATATGTGACAAGTTTTAACAAGAATGATGAAATACGAATACCTATCAACCAACAAGACTTAAACGTGTTGCCCTCTCTCAGCACTTTGTATATCGAGGGCAAGGTTGATGTATATGATAGCACTACGAAAACAAAAGTATCAAGTGTGCACTTTGTGAATAATCCAGTGCTATTTTTATTTCAAGATATTCGGTATGAATTAAATGGAGTCGAAATAGACAAAATTAAAAATGTTGGTGTTTCTGCTACTATCAAATCTTATTTGTCATTAAATGAAAATGAATCAAAATCTGCAAAAGTTTGGGGCTGGTCTACTACTGGTACAACCAATGTAAAGGATGGTATGTTCTCAGCCTCTATACCTTTGAATAAAATATTGGGATTTGCAGAAGATTATGATAAAATTGTTATAAACTGCAAACACGAGTTGGTATTATTAAGAAGTAACACAAACCTCAATGCTTTGAAATTGAAAGAGGGTGAGGTAGTTCAGGATATTATAATAAATAAAGTAGTATGGCGCGTGCCCCATGTTAAAGTGTCAGACCGTGAGAGAATTAATTTACTGAAGCATTTAGAAAAAGATAGAGCAATAACTATAGCATTCAGAAATTGGGATCTTTATGAGTATCCTTTGTTACCACAAACACGCAAGCATACTTGGTCTATCAAAACTTCGTCACAAACAGAAAAACCAAGGTTTGTTGTTGTAGCTCTTCAAACTAATAGAAAAAATCAGGCTAAATTATCAATGGCTGAATTTGATCATTGCAATATTCGTGATGTAAAAGTATATTTAAATTCTAGATATTTCCCATATGAAAGTTTGAATATTAGCTTTGCTGAAGACAGGTTTAGTTTATTATATGAAGAATATGTGAGATTTCAACAGTCTTATTACGGACGTCGTTCTGAACCGTTATTGAGTATAAAAGAATTCAGAGACATAGCACCCTTATTTGTTATTGATTGTTCTCGTCAACAAGAAATGTTGAAAGGTTCTATAGACGTTAGAGTTGAAATCGAGACTGATCAAGAAATACCGGATCAAACTGCAGCTTATTGCCTAATTTTTAACGATTGCATTTTCGAATATAAACCTTTAAGTAACATTGTAAGAAAAATATCATGAATAAGGATACGATCATAGTGGATGTGCAGGGGTTTAAAAACGAAAAAAATGAGTTTATTGTAAAAGAATTAGTCATAGGCACTCAAGAGCATACTCAAATATTTTTAATAAAACCACCTTATCCATTTTGTGCTTTGACACTGGAAGAGAGAAAACATGTTTGGTGGATAGAAAGAAATAGAGGATACCGGTGGAGTGAAGGTCATATTGACTATAGAGAATTTAGAAGGCTTATCATACCTTATTTTAAACAACGAAAAATTATTGTAAAAGGTGAAGAAAAAGTGAAGTGGGTGCAAGAACTATGTAGACATAAAAATGTTTTAGACATAAGCAGTACAGATATACCGAATTTAAATACTCTAACAGAACTATACTGTAAAGATATTTTTGCATATAATTGTTTTAACCATTTAAAATACTGTGCTTTAAAAAATGTTCTATGCATAAGAAAATGGTGTGTAGATAATAACATTAATTTTTAATTATTTTTTAGATGAAATAAGTATCGATTATATTAGGAAAGTAAGTAAAAAGTAAATTAAATATTGTGAATTTTTTATATGTATGACAAAATGGTGTGTAAAAAAATAATGTTACTTATTTAATTCATAATAAAAATGTATTTATTAAAACCTCTTTCATTTAAAATACAATTTGTCCTCAACTTTTACCGCTAGTTCCTATTGCATCAAAGAATGAATGATAGCATTTTTTATGCATTCATTAAAAATAGCTTTAATATAAAAAATGGAGCAACATGTTAACTAACCTAAAAACCATTTCATAGGGGTAAAGTAAAGAAAGAAATATAATTTTCTTTAACAATTTATTTCGATAATTTATATAATTCACAACATATTTCAAATACTTTCACACGACAACAAACTACGCTTCATTCATTGACTTATAATATATTAGTTTGATTACACATATTTTTAAAAAACCATATAATTGACATATTTTTAAATAATTTGCTTGGAAGTTTAAAGAAATATTAAAGAAACATTTAGATTATGAAATATAGCCCCATATGAGTATTTTTAACAAACTAATATGTTAAGTATATTACAACTTACTTGTGTTTCAGAAACAACTAGTATAACTGTAACCACATATTTTTTTAGAAATATTGCTAATAATTTTTTCAGTTTGGTCCATAATTTCATCACCTATATCTTTCACCACATATTGAGAACTTAACACAACATAGTCATCTTCAACATAGTCTTTAGCTCGTTGGGATCCGTTTAATTCCAACACTTTAATTTTAATTAGACGGAGTCCTTTTTTTGGTGCACTATTGATAACAAAAGAATGTGTCGCTCCATGATGCTTATTCAAAGTTCCTGGCGTGATGCTCCTTCTTTTACACGACGTTTTACGACGTCGCTGGCCCGTGTGAAGTGGTTTCGACTGATTCTGCATGTTGAGAAATTCTTGTGTAAATCCTTCTAGTGGATCTTGAGCACACTGGAATGAGTCTAAATATTCTTGAGGATAACTAATACACTCTTCATCCGAAATGGTAGTGATGTTTTTGAGTTCTTCGTTCTGTAACAAAAATGAATTTGATTTAAAACTTTTGAAATACGCAAAGTACTAAAGTATATTAGTTAGTAAGATAAAATAATTTAACTTACCGTCGTCATGTTTATATTTTTATTAATTTGTGTTGTGAATTATATAAATTACAGTACGTGTTTATTAGCTCTGCAACAACTCGTAGTGTCTGACGAAATAATAATAGAAATGTATCGGAATTAAGTAGGTACAGATTACCAACACATTGTTCACAACTTCACACATTACATTTTGCTTACTACCAATGTTTTAAATGCTGTCTCTCTCTTGCACTCCAGTAATAGGTACTTATTTCAATTAAGCGGTGGCGCGTGCGTTGTCAATTGTCATCATAATGCAACGTTCCAAAATACAAGTTTCAACTTGATTTGTATAATGAGGTCAGATGCCTATTAGTTAGGAATATAAAATCAAACAAATTAAATTATATTTAATTATTATTTATTCTATAAGTATGTAGGTAGGTACATTTTTATGATAAACATCCATTCTTAAGCTACACTAATTAAATTACAACTACTATAGAATAACATGGTACTACAATATAACTAATAGTAAAAAAAGTGTCACAAAAAGTTTATAAAAATGTTAAAAATTAAATATACTAGTGTGTCCCCACGCTCTAGTAGAAATTTTATTTTTTGATATTAAGCGTTTATCATCATCACCACTCAAAGCTATTTTATTAACCGCACAAGTGAAAATTTCATGTTTAATTGATTTAAATAAAATATTTGTTTTACGTATAATATCGCCATCAAAGAGCGTTCTTTCATAATCTGTAACATCTAATTTACGGATAACATTTTTTTTTATGCCTTTTGCTTTTTTTATTGTACTGTCCACAGTTTTAATGCAATAAAGTTTTGAACGGAGCCCGACAAATTGTGTTATTATTTTTCCTGCCATTTCATCCTTAAATAACCCAGGAACTTTTTTATTCTGAATAGGTAAGTGAAATACATTTACTTTAGGAAAATTACATGTGTCAAAGTAAGACAGGAACTTTTCTTTCACATCACTATAAAAATCATGTGTTTTTACGTGATAAACAAAACTATCGGTGTCCGTATAACACATTTTCACGTTATTTTTGTAATATGGCTTAATAACAGAATAGTGGAAATCATACATGTGACTTTTAGATAATTCCAAAACAGTAAAACCAATGTATATGGGTTTATTCAAAATAATCTGTTCAGGTTTTAATTGCACCGCAACTAAGTTTTCGGTAAATACCGTCGCACTATGAAAATTTGGACGTGCAATAAGTTGCTGAGCATTTTTTCTTTTTTTTGTGATGTTTTTTTGATCGCACCACTGATTAACCAAATCAACTTTTACTCGTTTTTCATTATTTTCCAATGTTTTTCCAAATACACTATTATTTAAGAGTTTAAAAAAATCTTGTTCAAAAGCTGAGTAGCTTTTTTGCCGTAAGCTGGTGTTCAAATCAATATATTCTTTTAAATATGGACTTTGTCTAAAAGTTATGACTCGATGTATTTTTTTTAGTACCAAACCATGTTTTAAACATGTCTTCAAATGAATGTAATGTATTACATAGTTAAATTTGTCATATAAAGTCGGAACGAGTTTACTATTTTTTCCCCCTGGAGGAATACATTTTTCTGGACAAAATGGTAAATCGTTATGCAAGTCATGTAAATGTTTTGGATATTTTAAGTCGACTTCGAGAATAAACCCGTACTCAGCGTTTATCGAAATTGCATGCACGTCTAAATTATCAATTTCATGTTGCTCTAAAAACCTGAAATTCGATAAAGGTAAATATTGACACATACTAAAACCATATAAATTATTACAATCGATGTAAGTGATATAAGAACTAGGCTTAGAAAGATCATATTCAGGCATAAATTTATTATTTGCTTTAGCATATCTATGAGTGCATAAGCAAAGACCACCTTTTATACCACCTTGTAACATTCGCAACATAGACAAATCATCAATAAGTTCCAGTTGTACCCCGGTTTTCAATAGCATTGCATCAAACGATAAACTTGGCGCCGTCAAATAGAAAGCCGGATCTAACTGATAATGCAGTTTACAAGTACGTCTAAAATTTTCAAAAATGTCTGCTAGCAACAAAACATCTGTTTTTAAATATAAATCCGTATAATTTCCTAAATTACAGATTTTAAATGTTGACCAAACCAAATGTGCATGTCGATAATCTTCGTTAGTAATCTCTTGATCAGTAAGTATGCTTTTAAAACATTCCTTTTTAGGTAAAGAATTTTCTCTATAACGTTCCCAAGAGTCCATATATTCATAAGGATAGACACCTTTGCGAGTGAGTAACTTAAATTTATGTTCACTTGGAAAAAAACTTTTTAAGTGCCCAAATTTTTCTGGCTTTAGGGTATCTGCCAATTTACTTAAGCTGGTTCCTAGGAATTTAAATGAGTCAACAAAACGAAGTTGAAAAAACTGCTTGTTTGAAACTGGTACGAATTTTGTAAATGAAATATAATTTTCTTTTGTTTTTGGTATTATTTTAATATCTCCAGGTACGTTCCCCAAAGCTTTTATGAATAAGTGACAGTCGTATCCAGCTAAATTATGAAAAAATATTGGGATGAACGAAGGACGCTTATATTGTAAATTACAATAGGGGTGCGCGGCGCCGCGGTAGCGACCTGTAACATGGCAATGATCACGAACTTTATCAGAAAAAACAAAATTTTGACAGATATGACAAAATATGGAATTCATAAAATTAATGTTGTCTTCCTCGGTAAATATCATGGGAGCGTTTGAACTTAGTTTTTTATATAATTTTTGAACATCTTTTATTATATACTCAACAAATCGCTCAACACAATCAGGCCCGCGGTGTGATACATAGCGATTATAAGTAGAGTCATCGCAACAAACAATGTAATATGCGAACGCGACAGGGACATGGTGATGTAAAACGCTAGTATTGTTACTTGTCGAACAGGTGGTATCAGAAATGGTTTGCAACATTGACTCAAAATCTGCATAGATACAAAACGGTACGTTTTGTTTACGATCATAGTTTTTAAATTTAATTATAGAGCCTCTGTCGGGTAACACTGTTACTACACCGCTACATAAATGACTATCGACTTCTTCCATAGTATTAAAAAATAAAAGACATAGATCACAGAAATATAACTTTCCGTGATGAGAAGTTACTTGGCTTCTAAAAAGTCGGGAACAATCTTTTATCAAACAGTAGTGAGCCTTAGTACCGTTTTCAAGCAACAACAGATGTATAATTTTATTATTACTTTTCTTTTCTATGTCTGATTTATATAAAGGACCAATTATGGTTTTATTGTTTTTTAACCCATAAATTATGACCTTTATTGTTGTATTGTTTTGCTCAAACGTCTTTATATCCTGGAAAGTAACTGGGAAGCGCATCCCAGAAACATCTAACAATTCACGATAATTAGGATAGGAAGAAACTCTCTCAGGATGTTTCTTAGCTGGATATAAAGCTGCAGTCACGCACCACAGAAAACAGCATTGATCTTTATTTACGATATTAAGACATGCCTTTTTTAATTGAATTGATTTAGGCAATGGAATAAAGCTCGATCCCCCCAACGGCTGGTATTTATTTAGATTGACCTCAATATGCAAATTGTTTAAAAAAGTCCACCCACTATCGCGCTCTTCAAATTCCTCAATACATGTTTTAAGATAATTTACCATTTCGATATATACATTTTCAAAGTCGTAATTGCAAAACAATAGTTTATTTTTCGTGCCAAACGATTTAATTGCAGAAGATTTATCTTTAAATTGTAAAAATGTTGCAAAGAGTTCAAAATTTACCTTCACACATGTATGAGTACTGAGAAATTCATCTAGTAATGACTTTAATTTGTTACGAATTTCATATAGAAATACGTTAAATGAAGATTTTTGTAAATCATTGATTGGTACTATTTTATATGTAATTATTCGATTACGAAATGCAGATGCTATGATTTCTACGCCTTCGCTGTGTTTTGTTGAACAATTGTTTTGTTTATGTAAATTACTTCTCAAGTGACCGACCCATGACTTACTTGCGACAGATACATTACAAATAGTGCATAAAGGCATTTCAACTATATTATGAAAGTATTTGAAGGAAAAAAATATTTGTGTGTATAGCACTAATGTACCTACCTAGCTAATTTTAAATGTATTACTTATAATGAGGAAAAAATTATTAATGTAAAGTATAATTTTTATATTCAACTAACTTAATACACATAAAATAAAAATAAAATGATTAATAACTATTTAAAATTAATTTTGTCTGAGTAGTGCACGGGCTCCGACTCTTCAAAGAGTGCCCACGCCTTAGCCAGGTACGCCTGCAGGGCCTCCCACGAGGGCGACTCGTCGTCGCACTGCAGCTTCACCGCCACCAGCGCCTTCTTGTAGCGCACATCGATAGGAGTCGACGCATACTCTTTTGTTTTGTAGACCTTTAGATCTACAAAAAAATCTCCTGAGGATGGTGCTGTTCTTCGAGACGAGCCCGTTGAAACTCGACTCGTAAAGCTCGACGTCGCGGTACCGCTGCTGTTTTTGGGAATGTTGTTGACCGCTTCCTCTGACTGCAGAATATGGAACAGATCCTTTTTCTTATTCGCTCTGTAACAAAATATAAAACACTAAGTAACTATAACAAAACTGTCGTAATACCTAATGTACCTACCTATTGCATATTATATTTTATTACTATTTAAATTTTACTGAACATTAAATATAGTACTAATAACTATAATAAAATATTTTCTTCACTTATAAAAATAATATTAGCGTTACATGTTTTAAAATATGTACCTGTAAGATGTAGCTATCTGGTATGGTGCTGGTGAAGAGTCACGCTTGGCAGCCGTAGTTGCTTTACGCTTGGTGGCGGTAGCAGTGGGCGATCTCGGCTTCTTCTTTGGTGGTGCCTCAGAAACCACTGAAGGTACTTCGTACTCGGAGTCAGACCTGTGTTGAAATTATGTTTTAAGATATCTTTCGGAATGATACGCATACACAAATAATTACTAGTTCATATCACTTTATAATGTAGAAAATAATGATGTGCTATCCACATGTGAAAGACAAATAAATGAAAGAAATGTTGAAAAAGTATTACTTACGCACATTTTAGTTAATGATTTGGTGTTGCTCTGATGGATACTGGTTATCACTGATGGGTACTAGAGAGCACTGATGGGTACTGGTGAGCACTGATGGGTACTGGTGAGGACTGATGGGTACTAGCGATCACTGATGGGTATTAGTGAGCACTTTACCCACAACTACGGTGAATTTGAAAATAAATGAATTTCCATCAGTGTTGATGTTTTTATGTCGAAAAAAATTTGTTGTCATCAATAAAATCGGTGAAGTGTGAACGATTTTCCTAAAAACTATATAATTTTTTAATTAAAATTGTGATTCTTATTGCGAAGGCAATAAAGTCTCTAACATTTTAACAGAATGGACTTATTTCTGTTATAGTTCAGACATATTCAATATCGATGCATCAATTCTTAGTTTGAATCTTGTGTCAAATAAAATAAAATAATTACTTGTTTCACATCAACAGGCGCATAAGACATTTTATAATAGAACGTTTAATTACAATAACATGTTTATTAACCTACTTTGTAATTTTAGCTGCATGCGCTGATGGTGAAATTGCAATGCTTGCTTTTTTACTGCATAGGGACGTTCCAACAGAAATGAACATGGAGTTGGTAAACCGATTGATTCTACCAATAATCGAGTTAATATCATAAGAAGGTTATTAATTATTGTTCTTCACATGTATTTATATTCGTTTTCTTTCCTTATTTGTACTTATTACAATATATTTATATGTTTTAAAATATAATCATGGTTCAGTTCAAAAATATACTAATTCACTACACATACTTTTTACATTTCAAGTTTTATCCAAATCTGATAAGTCGCATTTACATGATTGGAAAACCAATAACCAAATTAACATTTTTATTTCATACTAACTGCATGCTTTGCAATGCCCGTAAACTGTTTGGTTTTATATAAAATATGTACTTAAAAGTTTCATCACAATATAATCAATGGTTTCGGAGCGCTTAGGGGACGGACATACAAACACTCATTTTTATTTATATCGATATTGAAAACTATAAGATACTTTTGTATTTCACTGAAGTTTCCATACAAAATTTCTTAGGATGCAAGTCATAGACATTCGATTCATACGAAAATGTATATGAAATAAAAATAAACTTTTATTCATTCGTTCATTCAAAATATTTTATAAACATAAACTCGGAATGTGCGAGAATATCGAATAATTCAAATTGACACAGTATCAAACAATAAAACCCACATCACTATTTTCTATTATAGTTCTAGAGACAGCCTTAAAAGTTTGCGTCTCTTGTGTAAGTGGAAATATTTCAAATTAGGAGTGTTTGTTACAGTCAGTTTTCAATTAAATTGGGTAATTTATTCATGATTTATATCTTCTGGATATAATATAAGACCAATACTTTTAAAACAATAGCAAAGTTACCAGACCAATTTATAAAACTATGCTAATAATAACAAACTTATTTATCAACTTTGATAAAAATACCATGAGGAATAAAAATAATCCCAAGTAATTCAGTAAAAATTTCAATAATTCAAACCTTGTATTGTTTTTATAATTATTCTTCATAAGTGTATTATAAAATTGTTGTGCGTTGGCTCGACACCAAAGAGGCTAAGCTATATTATTATTTAATGTTGCTATGCTCCTGGAGTTCCTGGACTTAGCAACGCGCATGAAATGCAAGCGAGGCTCGGGTTCCATTTGCCACGTTTTCGTCCACTTGCAACGCGGACGACTCACGGTGACGACGACACAGCCATGTAGTGTTTGTGATTGAGACTCAATAATTTATAAATTACATAAAAAAATTTAGTAACGTTCTTATTCCTTGAAGAGAAATGAAGTAACTTCAGGTAAGTGCATTTTTTGTTGTAATATTCTAAAAATAATATACAACATTTTTAATGTTTGTCCGTGTTGTAGCAATAATAAATATAAAAACTAACTGAATTATTTTGTACGCACAATATTTAAGTACCCGCCTAATATATTATTAATCTTATCGAATTTTGTATTTATTATTGCAAGTAGGTGTTGTTGTAGGTACCAAAACCTATGCACCACGTGGCACTGATTTTTAACTATTTAGATTTCAATTTGTAATATCTGTAAATTAGAAATATAGTATAATAAATTTAGAAATATAGTATTTCGAATGTTGAAACCACGAAGTGAGTTATATTGCAAAGCACCACGTGTAAGTTATGAAATTGATATACCTAGCTTATTGAATAAACGTTAAATAATTTCATTTTAATGTTTTTGATGCGTTTAAACGCCTACTTTATTCAGGAGACGCGGGTTCGAATCCCGCCTGGAGCAATATGTTTTTTCATCATTTTCTTTCTTTATTTGTAATTGTTAAATAATTTTATCGAACAATTTAATCTCAATAATAAAATAAAATCAATCATTTGTATTTATTATTCCAAGCATATGCACCACGTGGTAGTAATTAAATGCCTACTATTGGAACACAAAATATCATCTTTAGATTAAATTCATTTGTAATTTATATCTTAACCAGTCGAGCCACAAAGGTATTTGTCATAGCTTCTAAGACTCCCGGGAGTCTTAGGTGTTAGTCACATGCATATATGGCGCCAGCGCGGTCGCGGCGTAGTGTTTCATTCAATTTCCAAATAAAGCGTAAGGAAATAAAAACATAATTTATAAACAGCGAATGACAAGAAATCGTTGGTAGCAAATTTTTTCCATTGCATCTTATTTCCTTATGTTAAATTTCAAATTTTAATGAGCCATCGTACCGCGTCCACACCCTTGTCTTTGTGTGTGGCTTGCGCCTTACGCGCCCTGACAAATTAATACTAAATAAATGTGTTTTACTATGAAAAATATTTATTTACTTACATAACTATTTTATTTTTAGATTCCCACTCGACAATGAAGTTGTGTTGGTGACTACAAGACAAAGTGTTTACTACTTATAAGCCATTTGTAAGTATGTGCTATCTTTGAATATCAACTTATACAAAAACATTTTGTAACTTTATAGGTCACGTGTAAAATTACAAAATGTGGAAGTGTTTTAAGTTATTATTTAACCAATTTTTTGTTTTGTTTTAGATGAACAGACCCGGGTCCACCACTCACCACAGGCCAGGCTCCACTCATTGCAGCACCACAGCAATCACAACGTCATTTTTTTTGTTTAAGTTTTGAAATTAAAACAAAAGGAAAATGTTTATTACAACACATCCCATACTCCCTGTTTCTTACAGATATGATTATTTGGTAAGCAAGCAATCACATACAAGTTTACATACCAATATGTGGTTGCTTAAGGTAAAAGGTTCAACTGGTTGGTTTTGAGGTAACAGAGTAAGTAAGTATAAGTAGGTTGAATTAGTTAGCTAGCTAGAGAGATAGAGAGATACAGTGAGCTAGTGAGGCTTATAACAATTAGGTAGTTAGGAGTCTATTCGGTGCGTGATCTTACCCATGGGCTCGCAGGAAGTTACTTACCATGGGGCTTCCAGCCGAATGGTTTAGGAGTCTGTTTGGTGCGTGATCTTACCCACGGGCTCGCAGGAAGTTACTTACCATGGGGCTTCCAGCCAAACAGTTTAGGAGTCTATTCGGTGCGTGATCTTACCCACGGGCTCGCAGGAAGTTACTTACCACGGGGCTTCCAGCCGAATAGTTTAGGAATCTGTTCGGTGCGTGATCTTACCCACGGGCTCGCAGGAAGTTACTTACCATGGGGCTTCCAGCCGAACAGTTTAGGAGTATTCGGTGCGTGATCTTACCCACGGGCTCGCAGGAAGTTACTTACCACGGGGCTTCCAGCCGAATACATGTTAGGAGTCTATTCGGTGCGTGATCTTACCCACGGGCTCGCAGGAAGTTACTTACCATGGGGCTTCCAGCCGAATAGTTTAGGAGTCTGTTTGGTGCGTGATCTTACCCACGGGCTCGCAGGAAGTTACTTACCATGGGGCTTCCAGCCAAACAGTTTAGGAGTCTATTCGGTGCGTGATCTTACCCACGGGCTCGCAGGAAGTTACTTACCATGGGGCTTCCAGCCGAATAGTTTAGGAATCTGTTCGGTGCGTGATCTTACCCACGGGCTCGCAGGAAGTTACTTACCATGGGGCTTCCAGCCGAACAGTTTAGGAGTATTCGGTGCGTGATCTTACCCACGGGCTCGCAGGAAGTTACTTACCACGGGGCTTCCAGCCGAATACATGTTAGGAGTCTATTCGGTGCGTGATCTTACCCACGGGCTCGCAGGAAGTTACTTACCATGGGGCTTCCAGCCGAATAGTTTAGGAGTCTGTTTGGTGCGTGATCTTACCCACGGGCTCGCAGGAAGTTACTTACCATGGGGCTTCCAGCCAAACAGTTTAGGAGTCTATTCGGTGCGTGATCTTACCCACGGGCTCGCAGGAAGTTACTTACCATGGGGCTTCCAGCCGAATAGTTTAGGAATCTGTTCGGTGCGTGATCTTACCCACGGGCTCGCAGGAAGTTACTTACCACGGGGCTTCCAGCCGAACAGTTTAGGAGTATTCGGTGCGTGATCTTACCCACGGGCTCGCAGGAAGTTACTTACCACGGGGCTTCCAACCGAATACATGTTAGGAGTCTATTCGGTGCGTGATCTTACCCACGGGCTCGCAGGAAGTTACTTACCACGGGGCTTCCAGCCGAATAGTTTAGGAGTCTGTTTGGTGCGTGATCTTACCCACGGGCTCGCAGGAAGTTACTTACCATGGGGCTTCCAGCCAAACAGTTTAGGAGTCTATTCGGTGCGTGATCTTACCCACGGGCTCGCAGGAAGTTACTTACCATGGGGCTTCCAGCCGAATAGGTTAGGAGTCTGTTTGGTGCGTGATCTTACCCACGGGCTCGCAGGAAGTTACTTACCATGGGGCTTCCAGCCAAACAGTTTAGGAGTCTATTCGGTGCGTGATCTTACCCACGGGCTCGCAGGAAGTTACTTACCACGGGGCTTCCAGCCGAATAGTTTAGGAATCTGTTCGGTGCGTGATCTTACCCACGGGCTCGCAGGAAGTTACTTACCACGGGGCTTCCAGCCGAACAGTTTAGGAGTTTGTTTGGTGCGTGATCTTACCCACGGGCTCGCAGGAAGTTACTTACCATGGGGCTTCCAGCCAAACAGTTTAGGAGTCTATTCGGTGCGTGATCTTACCCACGGGCTCGCAGGAAGTTACTTACCATGGGGCTTCCAGCCGAATAGTTTAGGAGTCTGTTTGGTGCGTGATCTTACCCACGGGCTCGCAGGAAGTTACTTACCATGGGGCTTCCAGCCAAACAGTTTAGGAGTCTATTCGGTGCGTGATCTTACCCACGGGCTCGCAGGAAGTTACTTACCATGGGGCTTCCAGCCGAATAGTTTAGGAATCTGTTCGGTGCATGATTTTACCCACGGGCTCGCAGGAAGTTACTTACCACGGGGCTTCCAGCCAAACAGTTTAGTGGCTTTAACATTGTGATTACAGGCTTTCTGGTTATTGGGAATACTGTTCAACCGAAGTGAGCGAGGGCGTAAGCCCGATCGAACGGAGGTGGGACAGAATTCCCAATAACCATCTACTCCTATATTCCCTCCTTCCTTCTTGGGTTCCTCGACCCATCAACTTAAAAACCCTGTTAACGTATGTAAACTCGCCGTTTGTGGACGTCTTGTGCTCGTATATTAACTCTAATAACATAAAGTTATAGCTTTTGTCAGCTATTCTAACATACTAACACTCTGTATTTTTTTTTCAGGTGATTCAACAGTTTCAGGTTTTACTTTTGCTTTTATTGAAAAAAAAAAACTGTTAATAATTTCTCGCTAACAATCATAATTCGCTCTTGTATCTGCACAACGCCTGTCTACATACTAAGCAGAGTTGTTAACAAACGTCCAAATACAACAAAGATACACAGAAACTTGACACTGGCTAAATTATAGCAGAAAGCCATCAAAGAAGAAATTGAAATTGACAAAGAAAGTAGATAAACAAGGTTAAATATTTATTTTTATTAACAATCACATGAAACGAATATACCTATAAATGTAATATAGTCCACAAAAGTAATTTTTTTTAGCATTTACAGGTTAGTTCTTCGATTTCTTCGAATTATATAAGTTTTTTTGTAAAAAATTTTGGTTATCGTTTGGTGATCTGACAAGAACTATTAGGGACTTTGTATTTGATCTGAGGGGGGCCCCTATTGATCGCGGGGCCCTGGGCACTTGCCCAAAGTGCCCAGTGGGAAAAAGGGGTCTGTCTATAGGTATAGTCTATTACATACATTACATAGTAGGTATACCCGTGCTGGACTCGACTGCGTCACGTCTGCATAATTCTCCGTATCTTACAGGCGACAGGCGTCGTAGCTAGACGTATTAAATACTAATCACTCGGCAGCTCTTTGTGCTAGGTCACACAACATAGTTCCCCTGCCGAATTCACTAAACAAACCACAATACAAACAGAGGGCGGTATTACCATGATACTATTATGTTTAAAAGTTTTCCATATTGGAAAAAATAGACAGAGTTTTAGGAGATTTTGTTATGTTTATTATGTCAACATTCAATGGTTTTTTAAAAGGCGATAAATTTGGTCAAAGCGTCAGAAGTCAACTGTTTTCATCCCCAGCTCTAGTTACTTAGCTAGTTTTTGAGAAAACACCTACAATAGCATTTGTAAATATTTGTTCATTCAAAATATAAGATCTGAAAGCTAACGCCGCTAGTAATCCGCATATCGAGACGTTTTTTTTATATATATACAACTAGATGACAAACAAGCTGACAGTCCACCTGGTGGTAAGCGGTTACCGCCACCTATAGACACCTGCTGCAGGTGTACCTGCAATAACAAGGAAAAATGACTTGATATTGCAGGTGCGTTGTCATCCTGAGGCCTAAGATGAAATGCCGTCATGCCCAGTAATTACACCTACCTTTTCCTTCAATCCGAAACACAGCGAACTGTTTCACGGCTGAAATAAGAAAGGCGGTGGTGCCTACGGCCCTACATACGGGCCTACCACCTAGTAATGGTGAAGGTTTTTTGTGTTTTTATCAGAAAATTTTTAAAAGACCTATTCAGTATTCACTTATATACACTTTTATGTAAGAAAATAAATGTCTCTTTTCTTTGTTGTCTTTCTCTCCTTATCACTCTCCAATCAGTTTTGTATTTTTTTTAGGTGTCAATAAGACGAAGTATATCGTGACATACAGAAAAACATACTAAACTTTTTCGTTATTTTGGAAATGGATCGTTACGCCCAGATTACAATAAATTATTCATATCGAGATATATTCTTGAGAATATTCAAACTTTTGTCTAATTCATACAAAAAATTCACTCAAATACTCAGATCAGAACCATAATGAGAGTTTTGTTGTTTGAAAACTATACTATCAAGTAGCTTTCAGTTGTCATTCAATTATTGTGGAAATAACAGTAGTGCCGTTGTTGTGCACTATTTATGAAACTCAATTGGTAAAGTCTTAATAAGGAGTCTTTAGGTACGTTTTGTATACCAGTGAGGTTGCATTAAGGATACGACCCACCTGATGGTAAGCGGTTACCGTAGCCTATAGACGCTTGCAACACCAGGGATATTACCTACGATTTGCTGGCCCTGTTAAAACCTTTTCACGCCCTTTTTGAAGAACCTCATACTGTACTCCTTCGAGAAAACCTCTACAGGGAGCTTATGCGACAACCTGAGCGTGTAAACAGGAGGTTTATCGGAAGCCATACAGTACGCGACCACTTTGGACCACCAACATATGAGGATGGACTCCTTGATAGCCTCAGTGACAGCTGCTGAACAGATCTCAGGAATATCTGAAGTGAAGCAAAGCTGCTTCCACGGGTACGATGCGTAGAAGTCACGCAAGCCATCCCAGTCTGCTAACTTGTAGTCCGTCGGGTCGTGCGCTGTGTACTCGGGTCCGGACGACGCAGTGAGGTCCGATGAGCCTGGAGAAGTATCCACTGAGATGGTATATCCGTCCGGACGTGTAGTCAGCACTTCTGCTTTTACACGTCCGGAAGGATCTCCATCCAGTAACGAACTCGCATGGCTCTCGAACGGAACGTTTTTGGTCTAATTTGGTAAATACATTATAAATTAACGCGATCGACCCAGGCTCAGTAACGTTCTGTTATACTATTAATCTCCACAGCGACTTGTTTTACTGTCTTTCGCCCGACTGTGGTCCCATAAATCTACTGAAATGTTAAATAAGCTAGCGGTCATAGCTCACCAATCTCATAAATATTGCACGCCGCGACCGTACTCTGCACTTTTAAAATAAGAGACGGAGCCGGTATTAAAGAGTCATAGCACTGTTTGGTAGCAATACGTCCCAGACTTTTCGTTTGGTCTATAGAATAAAAATTGGAAAAGGATCCACTTAGGCAGGCATATCTTTCGACTTTCGCTAGATATAGGTGAACAGACTTTGTGAGAGAGGTAGGCATAGTGTTATTCCCTGTTGCAGCCATCTGGTTGAATTAGACACTTAATTGGACGCCTAAGCCGTAGATTAAACTGCGGCATCCAATCAAACGGCTGAAGGACAACTAGCCAAGTCATTGAACGCAACGTTTAACCAGATGGCTGAACGTCGTGTCAGCCATCTGGTTAAATTAACCAGACAGAAAGCTTAAATTGAACTTTTGTATGAGTGGTAGGTTCCAGGTGGTTATTTTTTTATGACCACTTGATGACCACCCTATGTTAACAATTTGATTTTGGTTATAAGTGGTCTTTAAAAAACAACTTTTTAACCTACCAATCACACCAAAACACTTCGTCCAATACGTCAAGTTGTTACACTTTAGGTGAGTCTAGTTCAAGGTTGTAGTTTCTAGGCATTCAATTACTTAATGACTAATTTAATCAGAAGGCTGCGACCATAGGTAGGTTATAGACATGTGTAAGTAATGCGCGTAATATCACAAATGAGATATCACTCAAACGCGTGATGTTATATTAGTTACGCATCACTCCGAGAAATCAAGTATCACTATAAACATCACGCGAAATAACATTACACTAGCTCCGAGCGGGAGCGAAAGGGACCGACGACCGACCGAAGCTGTGATGTGATGTTTCATCTAGCGCGCGTTGCGTGCGCATCGCGCGATACGCAGCATCACATCTGTTCGGGTGATGTTTCGAGTGATGTGCTATCTCAGTGTAATAAGTAATAGCTGTGACCATGTGATGTTTAATCTAGCGCGCGTTGCGTGCGCATCGCACGATACGCAGCATCACATCTGTTCGGGTGATGTTTCGAGTGATGTGATATCTCAGTGTAATAAGTAATAGCTGTGACCATGTGATGTTTAATCTAGCGCGCGTTGCGTGCGCATCGCACGATACGCAGCATCACATCTGTTCGGGTGATGTTTCGAGTGATGTGATATCTCAGTGTAATAAGTAATAGCTGTGACCATGTGATGTTTAATCTAGCGCGCGTTGCGTGCGCATCGCACGATACGCAGCATCACATCTGTTCGGGTGATGTTTCGAGTGATGTGATATCTCAGTGTAATAAGTAATAGCTGTGACCATGTGATGTTTCATCTAGCGCGCGTTGCGTGCGCATCGCACGATACGCAGCATCACATCTGTTCGGGTGATGTTTCGAGTGATGTGATATCTCAGTGTAATAAGTAATAGCTGTGACCATGTGATGTTTCATCTAGCGCGCGTTGCGTGCGCATCGCGCGATACGCAGCATCACATCTGTTCGGGTGATGTTTCGAGTGATGTGATATCTCAGTGTAATAAGTAATAGCTGTGACCATGTGATGTTTCATCTAGCGCGCGTTGCGTGCGCATCGCACGATACGCAGCATCACATCTGTTCGGGTGATGTTTCGAGTGATGTGATATCTCAGTGTAATAAGTAATAGCTGTGACCATGTGATGTTTCATCTAGCGCGCGTTGCGTGCGCATCGCACGATACGCAGCATCTCATCTGTTCGCGTGATGTTTCGAGTGATGTGATATCTCAGTGTAATAAGTAATAGCTGTGACCATGTGATGTTTCATCTAGCGCGCGTTGCGTGCGCATCGCGCGATACGCAGCATCACATCTGTTCGGGTGATGTTTCGAGTGATGTGATATCTCAGTGTAATAAGTAATAGCTGTGACCATGTGATGTTTCATCTAGCGCGCGTTGCGTGCGCATCGCACGATACGCAGCATCTCATCTGTTCGCGTGATGTTTCGAGTGATGTGATATCTCAGTGTAATATTACGTTTTCGTAAAAGTGATGTGATATAGCATTACTTTTTGAAGCACTGTTTCGCGCATGTCTAGTAGGTTACTTCAATACCCGTACAAGCTGTTGCCTGTGACTTCATACGCGTGAAATTTTGCCGGGAACTAGACTACTTCCGTCGCATACCTTCTTTGCCCGTAGTCTTAGTGCGTAGTACTACGTAGTGATTCCAAACGACACCACCGGTGGTGATATTCTGGTGGTGTCAAGTGAAACGAACGTTTTAATGTTTATCTATCATTTATCGTATTTTTTTTACACAACTAGATGACAAACAAGCTGACGGCCCACCTGATGGTAAGCGGTTACCGCCGCCTATCGGCGAATCGTCCTTAGGTGAAAGATTCTGTCGGTAAACTGCCCGATGGCGAAACGTTCAGTCGACGAATCGTACGGTGAAAGGTTCTGTTGGCGAAGAGGCGATATACGAAACGTTGTGTCGGCTGGCAGTTCTATGAAGAAACGAATGTCGGTGACCAGTTCCGCTACCGAATGGATCTATACCCTATCGCGACCTATTCATTCTCTTTATCCTATTTGTATATCATTATATTGCCTCTTAAATGGAACCCCAAAGATCTCATTTAGTTTGGCTGTCATAGTAGGTAGTTTTGATCCAAAGTTATCAAAAAAACGTTAGCTAAGTAACTTTTTGTGTTTTATCTACATTTTACCTCTCCATCTAAGTTTAATTAAAGTCTTTAATTTTTTGTTTTATTTTTATTCAACTTTGGCTACCTCTCAGATATTTACATTCTATGAAGGCTCCACTGAAAAATCAGCGTCGTGGGTGGTAACAGCTGCGGCACGTGCTGAGGATACATTTTCATGTAAATCTCTTCTTGTTAATTTTATGACTGTATTAGAATAATTACTAAGCTTTTAATATTGTGACGATGATTATTTATTCTATTCTATACTATGTACCGTTCTATTCTATACTGTGTATGAGGAGCTCGGTGGCATATTGGTTTGAGCGCTCTGGTTTCGATACGAAAAACAAAGCAACTTTCGCCATGGTCGATCCTGGGATGGGTCAATAAAAGTTTGTTATCGCGAGCTCCTCCGTGCTTCGGAAGGCTCGTTAAGCCGTTGGTCCCGCTTGTTCCTGCAACCGCTTCAACCCACCGACCCGCATTGGGCCAGCGTGGTGGTGTTATGGCCCAAAACTCCTCATATGTTACTTTTATGTAGGAAGGCCTGTGCCCAGCAGTGGGACGTATATAGGCTGGTGATAAAGATGATGATGATACTATGTACCTATAGTCGCCTGTACGCGTAGATTTTTTTTATACAACAGTAATATGACAAACAAGCTGACGGCCCACGGTGGTAAGTTTGAAAGAAAGAAAGAAAGAAAGAAAAAATATTTTATTTAAATAGGCCACAAAGAAGCACTTTTAAATCGTCAAAAAAACACATTTTTACAACTATCACAAAAAAAATATTAACTAACAACGTCATAGTCTCTGTCTGTCTGTCATATCTGAATTTACACCGGTTCCAAAAGTTGAACTACCGAGAAGATTCCGGCAACAAACTCGTGTAGTCACTCTTTTCAAAATTAATATTCAAATACAATGTTTGTAGTTAAAAAAAATATAACTTTTAGCAGTGCAGTGCCGCCCAGCGATAAAAATAATTAAAATTAGAAGAGAATCTATATCATCGTACCGACAAAATAGGTACCCAATGTCAAAAGTATTATCGTTATTTTCAAGCTATCTGACAATGCACAATCACAAAATAGGTATACAGAGGTTAATAGGTCATAATACTTACACGTAAATAAACTTAAAAACATTTTGGAATTTTAATGTTTCCACGCATTCTTATCATCTAAATATTCTTGGACCTTATAGTAGCCTTTTTTCATTAAAGTTTGTTTGACATATAACTTAAGTTTGTGAAAAGGCAGTTCAGTTACATTTGGCGGGACTTTGTTATAAATGTGTATACATTTCCCCATGAATGAGCGACTTGTCTTGTGAAGTCTAAAAGTTGGAACAGCAAGTTTATTTTTATATCTAGTGTTTAAGTTATGAATATCACTATGTTTTGAAAAGGTATGTTTATATTTGTGAACATAAATTATGTTCTCATATATATATTGAGAAGCAATGGTCAAAATATTAATTTCTTTAAATAAATCCCTTAGTGAATCACGTGGCTTGAGTCCGTAAATAGCACGCACAACCCTTTTTTGTAAAATAAAAATGTCTTCAATGTCGGCTGCTGTGCCCCACAATAACAAGCCATATGACATGACACTGTGGAAGTAACCAAAGTAAACAAGTCTTGCTGTTTCAACATCACACAAAGACCTAATTTTTTTAACAGCATAAGCAGCTGAACTAAGTCTTTTAGATAGGGACGAGATATGAGGATACCATTGTAAACGAGAATCTAACTTAATTCCCAAAAATACTGTAGAGTCAACACATTCAATAGTTTCTTCATTGATTTCAACATGAGTACTAACCTGCCTTACATTTGGTAAAGTAAATTTAATACACTTTGTTTTCTTTGAATTTAACAATAAATTATTATTTTCAAACCAGGATAGCACTTTTGAAATGGCATTATTTACATCCTCAAAGTCAGTTTTAGTTCGGTCTATTTTAAAAATTAGTGAGGTGTCATCTGCAAACAATACCGTCTCACACAATTTTTTTGAAAAGTAAGGGAGGTCGTTGATATAAATTAAAAAAAGCAATGGCCCTAATATCGAACCCTGAGGCACGCCCATATGCACAGGCGCACCAGAAGACTCAGTTTTGTTTATAACAACTTTTTGAATTCTATTGGTCAAATAGGATTCAATAAGTTTTAATGAGTTTATTGATACACCATAATGCTTTAATTTACCCAATAATGTTTGATGATCAACACAGTCAAACGCCTTGGACAAGTCGCAGAAGATACCTAGAGCATCCTGCCGATTTTCCCAAGCATCAAATATGTGTTTTATAAGTGCAATTCCCGCGTCTGTAGTATTTTTTCCTTTAGTAAATCCGAACTGTCTGTTGTGAAGCAATTCATTTCTCGTAAAATGAGAAAGCAATTGGTTAAGAATAATTTTTTCAAAAATTTTGCTAAGAGTCGGCAAAATAGAAACGGGACGGAAATTTGTGGGGTCATTGCTATCTCCCGCCTTAAACAAAGGTATTATTTTACTTAATTTCATTTGATTGGGAAATACACCATCATCAATACATTTATTAAATATAAACGATAGTTGAGGAGATATAACATTTATTATAGAATTTATAACACTAACAGAAAAGCCCCATAAATCCTCAGTCTTTTTCATATTCAAAGACTTGAAAGCTTCTATGATCGTATTAACGTTAATTTCATGGAAATTGAAAGGAATATTGCACTTATGAACATTCGTCTCTATGAGAGCAAGTGCGCGCTTAGTACACGAATTCAATTCTTTTGTAATTTTAATAGGTATATTGGAAAAAAAAGTCTCGAAGGTATTTGCAACTCCATCATCTGTTTCTATAGTTTTTCCATTGACATTAATTTTAAAACACCTATTAGTAACTTTTGATTTACCACTTTCTTGATTTATAACTTTCCAAGTGGCTTTTATTTTATTATCAGATTTCTTAATTTTATTACTCAAAAAGTTCGCTTTGGCAGTATTACAAACCTTTTTAAAGATTTTGGAGTACTGTCTGACATAATCAATAAAAAATGGATCAGTGGAAGTCGACTTCTGATAGTATAGTTCAAATAATTTTCTTCTACTTATATAAATACCCGGAGTTGCCCAATCACTAAACTTCCTTTTAGAACTGACTTTAAAGCTTTTTTGTTTAAAAATATTCTTGAATTCAATATTTAAATTATCAAATAAACTGCTATACAACTTATTGGGATCATCGGTTTCTTTTAGACAGTGAATTCTATTCATTACATTATTTTCAAATTTCCTCAAGCGACTATCTGTAATAGGCCTATAAGTTATTTTTTTTATTTGGTTAACATGATGGTGCTCAATAGCGATTTTCTGTCCACTATGATCTGAATTTATACAATATATAATTGATTGTTCAAGTACATCACAGTTAAAAAAGTGGTGTGTACAAAAGTGGTGACTGTCGCCTATAGACACCTGCAATAACAAGGAAAAATCGTTATGTATTGCAGGTGCGTTGTGCTGAGCCCTAAGATGAAATGATGCCGTCCATGCGCAATAATTAAACTGGCTACCTTACCCTTCAATCCGAAATACAGCGAACTGTTTCACGGCTTAAATAAAAATAAACTTTGAGACAAATATATTATAATCAAATGACATGGCAATCTAGTTTTTCACGTTAGACGTTTATAAAACAATATTACTATGCGTATTATGATTTTGTAACCTATTTATATTTCCAATTTGTTAAAACATATTTTTATTCGTTTTTATTAGTGTTTACTTATGTACATCTAGATTTTAATTATATTTTAGAAATGTCACAAAAGAATAAAACATTAACGCTTCGAAGAGATATACAAGAGGTAGGTAAGTTATTTTATTACTGTTTTGACCAATCGGAGAGCAAAACTCAGGATCTTAATTTGCAAGTGAAGCGAATATCCATTAAGCGGATTATTTATTAACCCGTCAAGCATGAGATTCCAGACACAACGGTCGTGGATAACTTCGTCCATACTGGATCCAACCCGCATTGGGACCAACCCGTATTGGGCCAGCGAGTGGTGTTATGGCCCGATTTCCTCATGTGTTTCTCACATGTAGGAAGGTCTGTGCCCAGCAGTGAGACGTATATGTATAGGCTGATGATGATGGATCCGAAAGGTTTGGTGATGTGCTGGTGTGACAAGAATTGGAAAGGATGTGGTGCACTTTGACACTATAAATGACTATTCTTTGGAGCCAAGTGTGGACCTGTATAATATAATAACATGGACAGATTTTTTAATAGAAATGTCATGGAAATATCAAATGAACGAGATGTAGCTACTTGAAAGTTGCCCAAAATTTCTATGAACTGATATAGCCCATGTTTCAATTTATTATCGACGCTGTAACTCAAACATCAGGATAGATTGATATTTATTAGGTACCTACTTGCCCTACTCCCAATGGACGCATATTTACGTCACAAATTAAGCATGCTCATTTACTTAAGAGCTGGTGTATTATTAGCAGGGGCTGGCACAAGAGACAATCCATACAATAACACGTATAGAAAAGCATCACAACGTCCTTGGAATACTCTTTATTAAGAACAGTAAGTTAAGCGTATTGTAAATTATTATACACTATAGCGGCCGCCCGCGCTACACTTTCAGTAACCGATACGGTGCCAAAACTTAGCTTATGTCCTTTCTCAGGATGTAATCTACCTCCATGCCGAATTTCATCTAAATCGGTTCAGTGGTTTAGGTTGCGGCCGTTAAGTCAAGTTTATACTTACTAATCTGTTGTGCGTGTCGTTCTACGAGCAGTAAAGGGCTCCGTATTCTATCGCAATCGTGGTCACTATTAACTTCGGGCTTATGATAATGTGTCTTAATAAAACGCTACTGTAAGCCGGTAAAATCGTTTTATTACAAATGTCGAAAAAAATCGAACTAAGTATGTGGCAAGAGGGCCGGATGTTTTATTGCTTAAAAATCATCCCTCCTAGTTGTCTAAAAAAGCCAGCCTAAGAAACAAAAAAGCTATAAGTCTAAAATCATCCAGTGCAATTACTGGCCATGGAAGGCATTTCACCTAAGGCCTCAGGATCACAACGCACCTGTGATCCCCTGCAAGGACCTTCTGTGCAAGTTCACAGTCACCTAACGAGCTATGGAACGAGCTATATTAGGTTTTTCTCAGCGAGATAGAATCAGAAATGACGACATCCGTAAGAGAACCAAAGTCATTGACATAGCTCATAGGATTAGCAAGTTGAAGTAGCATTGGGCAAGGCACATAGCACGCAGAACAGACGGCCGGTGGGGCGTTAAAGTTCTAGAATGGCTTACCGGAAAGCGCAAAGCAGGACGGCCTCCCACTAGATGGACAGACGACCTGGTCAGGGTCGCGGAGAGCCGTTGGATGCAGGCTGCGCAGAACCAATCCATTTGGAACTCTATAGGGGGAGGCTTTTATTCAGCAGTGGACATCATAGACAGATATGATGATGATAATGATGACTGTGTCTGTAGGTGACGGCCACTACAAGGTCGGTAAAGATTTTTACAGGGTCTTCAACGCGCAAGTTATACCCCTGGTGTTGCAAGCGTCCATAGGCTACGGTAACCGCTTACCATCACGTGAGCCGTATGCTTGATTGCCAAAGTGGTATATAAAAAAAGTTCGGCCGTCAGATTGCTCGCCATCTAGTTGTATTAAAAATCTGTTTCCAGAAACAATACAAGTGTGCACGTTGCCGGAGACCATAGCGCAGACGCTGTGCTCCCGCCTGCCCACCTACACTCCTCGTGTGCACCAAGCGCTCACAGAAATTGTTAGAGTATTATTGTTTCCTACATCTTGACGTCACATCGTGAAAACCACATAATCGATTTGAATTTACCGACTAATAGCTGTTATGTGATAGGAATAACATTCATTACATTCTTTAGTTTTTCATAATTATCTTAAATATTGTCAGCAAATTTCTGACAAAAGAGATGTTCAAAAAATGGATGGAGACCCGGCCAGCAGTGTTCAATAGTCTATTTTCTTTTTATTTGCTTTGTTGCCTGGTACGATTGGTACGAAACAAGATTTTTTATTAAAAAAAACTGCAACACAAACAAATATTCATCATGGCGCGTATGTCTCTTTGGTGATGTTTAGTTGACTTCTATGTCGCCCGCCATATTGCCATAATCTATAGTGAGTAATGGTTAAATCGAAGAGTAATTTTAACTTTTGTACAAACAAATTATGCATGGCAACGAATTATTAGTATTTTTTACGGATTTAGGAGATTTTTCCTGATTTTTAAAATACTGTACATATACCTGGCCGGATATAAAACATTTCCTTTGTTACTTTTGTTGAGAAGTTAAATAAATTTAAAAACTACCTGTGACTAGCTCCTTTGATGACTTTGTTCATAGATGTGTAAAACATTGAATTTTAAATAGTCATGCATGACCAACAGGATATATTAGATGGGCTAATCGCATATAGAATCGAGACGAAAACAGTAGAGATATTGGTAACAGCTGACAAGGACTACATTGCGTGTGTAGTGCACAAGATTAAAAAACATAAGCAGACACGAGGAAGGTTTAAAGGTATTTGCTTTAAATTTTCCTATATTTAGCAGCTTGGATCATCTAAATATAAACGGGTCTCCATTCCAAGCTTTAAGTGCTGCAGGGATATGGCTCAATACCTACCTATTTATTTGACATGCGTCGAAGACTGTGGCTACGGTTAGTAAATAGGGTTTTCTCTACGTAGAACTATCTACCCCAACCGTGCCTTCTGCAGGTATCCAGCCCGTGAGGGGTATTTCTCACGAGCTCGTTCTGGAGACTCTTAATTCTTCACAGCCGTAGTGGTCTCATCGTTTTGTGAACCCTGGTACATTGCTCCTCTGTAGCTAACCCTTGCGTCAAAAACGACTCTTAAGGATGAGATCTACTACATATACCTACCTACATGTTAATTTTTATTATTTCTAAGCAACCTTGAGGTTTGATGGTCGGCGCTTGTTGCGTTGCAGTTGTCGCTACGGAAGACCAGCGCTGTGACCCTCCAGGCTGCAGCATACACTAAGTACTTTTGTTTTAAGATTTCCCGTTGGTTCAATTGCTATTTTCATATTTAATAACCAATAAATATTTTTCATTTCATTTTCACCTCATAAGTTAAAAAAGTGAAGTAGAATTTATCTAGAGGGGTTTGCAACAATAAGATACAGTTAGGAACCGTTACCACGCGCGACATTCCGAGGGAATCCAATATGTTATTTTTTTCTAATTCATTCAATCCTCTGCCACAAAGCTCAGAAACTTACTGCGCACAACTTTTGCCCCACAAGACGCCTTTTCATAATCGCTACCGCTGTCGCTGAATGTATTTTGCACTTAAATTAATGTAGGTAAGTATAATTTAACTCATTTTTTATTTTTTATAAATTATTCCTTTGACTGGAAATTGAAGAGGCCTCACAAAGCTCATCTCTGTCGCCGACGTCCACATTATGTACACTAATTAGTCATAATGTATTATTCTTGTAGATCAATGAAGATACTAAGCAACCTTTTGAAGGACTCCCAAGACGAATGGCTAGTTAAAACGGTAAGGTGTTGAGTTAGACTAAAAGAAGACAGTATAGGTATCCCCGTAGCATTACAAACTCCCTGGTAACAGTTTGACCTTGAGACCTCCAATATTCCGATCATAATAGAGGCTGCTTTCGTAGTGCAACTGTTACACTTGATGTGTTGTCATCTGTACGTAGTAAAGTAATAAGTTTAGTACCGTAGCCTTTACGCTTATTACAGCAAGGGTACGTACCTACTACATCTCACGCATTTATCACCCCGTGAAAATAAAGAGGAGGCGCTAGATTGACTTTGTCTCCTGCTTTCAAACCCTATGATAATATAAGACAACAGCAGGCATAAAAGCTATTGCTATCACGTACGACCATAGTTAGCAGATAGTGGTCCGAATTCAAGTACCTACCTATCCATATATTACTTTTATTTTCAACTGCGTCTTGCTTTGCAAGCTGTACTCGGCGTAGTGAGATTCGGCGTAATGGGAAATCGACGTATCGAGAGTCACCGTAGCGAGACTCGACGTAAAGAGAGTCGACGCAGAGGGAATAATTATTATGTAACGCAGAGACTGCTTGAATAAATATTATTTAGTACACTACCTACCTACTTTTAATATCAATATTTTATTTTACAGACAACGACAATAAATAAATACAATCCAATGATAGACAGAATAGTGGCTGATGACTCCGTTGAAGGTGTTGTCATGACTAATAAAGAAGGTAACAGTCCTCATCATCATCATCATAATTTCAGCCGAAAGACATTTACTTTCCCTAATAATTTCCATGACGTTCGTTGCTGCGCTGAACGCTCCCGGCTGTAAGGTAGAGTCTGGCCAGTGTATCGTGTCACTCGTATTTTCAATTAAGTTTTTTTATGGCAACACTCGAAATGCCATATTGACGTTTCATTTCTTATTCTTTTATTGAGTTTAATATATAGTTTTACTTTAAAATAATGTCGAAATCAATAAAAAGTACTACTCGAAAGCTTCTAACGGTGTAATAATTTAAATGCTTAGAGCTGTTGTGATGGGTAGTGATGAAAGTAGTCTAACAGTTATCATCTTAGACAGTTTACTTATATAATAATAATAATAAACTTTATTTGCTTCAAATGCGGTTACAATAGGTCTTATGGGTAGGTAATGTTCTCATGTTATACAATAGGTTTCTTCACATTTCACCAGACTTGGCATGCAAAATATAAAATACACTTACGTATAGATAGGTACACCATTTTTCAACCAATAGAAGGATTTCTCCCGGAGCCATTTCGTTAAATTTTTCTGAAATAATTCGTTTCCAATATCAATTATAACGGGGATAATCACCCACAGCAGCCATCTTTATCACGAATCAGTGGAAACAGAACAAAATTACTTACATTCTCTTTAAGAACAAGACCGTAGATGATCAGGCACGCAGTCGAGTCTACTTTACCAAAACGATTACTGTTCCAAATGTCACTACTTTCCCGTGGCAACTTACAAGGTTTGTCTGCCTGTAACTGGTCGACGTGGCAGTATTACCAGGCAACCATCACTACCCATCTCTATGAAAGTCCTCCTTCCTGCGCCCCTCTCTTCTTTGGCGCTTCGGTTCGCTGCACCTCCTCCTTCCGCGACATAACGTCTTTTTTGGTAGGTTCGTGTGGGGCTGGCATCGCACCTACTAAAACTTCCATCCGGACAAGAAGGCGCATGGATGGGAGTTTTAGATCGGTGGCGACATGGACAGTCTAAAGGCATGGCGCCCGTTGGGGTTTTGCAGTCTCATCTCTGATCTCTGGGGAGACCCGGAACCCCCTCTGACAACTTAAAGTCGGCGCACTGTACATCAGCACGCGAACCGGGCTTGCGATCTGCCCCCTTATTCAGAAACTGTCGGATCACGGATTTGATTCGAAAAGTCACATGCCGTCTCGCTTTGACGCACCGTGCTAAAAAGTGACAAGTATAAAGATTCCGAAATTCGATTCTTTGCCGACAGTTGTGAATAAGGGGGCTGGACAGCGTCCTTATTTAATACCCGAGGCCTAAGAACTAAGTGGGCTGCAGGCACTCTGCAGGCACCACCCATGATGGTTTACGATTGTCGTATACCATCTCAGTGACTGTCAATATACAATTCTGCAGAGGGAAAACGTCCTAAAATTTGAAGACCCACCAAGGTTTTGGACTCCTAAATTTCGATGACGCTGTACCTATATCATTTGCGTCGAACAACAATTATACATAATCATAATTTATTCACAAAAAAAATCCTTACCTAGAGAATTTATCTCGTTCCAGGAGCACCAATTTTAACAAACATCAGTTCTACAAGAGCTACGAATTATGGAATGTCCTTACACTCCATTGGACTTATGGCGCAGATTTCTATCAAGGAATTGGTAAGAGATTTTCTATGCCCTATCAAAGAACCACAAAATACATCGGTACAGAAGGCTGACCCAATGCTTACATCTGATAGTAACAGGCAACATATCCTATTGATATTTTTGTGCGCAAAGTATTTTTTTTTCTTCTATAGCGTCAATATAGCAACAATTAACTGACATAAAAAAAAATATTTTCAGGACAATTTTGATGAAGTACTAGTTACTCGAATAAAAACGAAGAAAATAGAAATAATACTGGCGCCGCACCCTAAATTCAATATAATTATAATCCAACACGCCAGAACACATAACAAAGAAGTACGAAAGAAATAACATTATTTTAAGTAATGTGTGGTAACGTAGTCTAATTTATCTAAGTCCTAGTTCTAATAGTTTATACATATAAATAAAAGTACCTGCGTTTTATATAATGAATTTAGAACAGAAATAAAAAATAATTTACCTAGCTAGTTCAAACGCATTTTATTGACTAGTTATTATTTTTTTGATTTTTTGTAGATATCTAAGTACCTAGTTAAAATACGAACTACCTACTGTTCGTATTATAACCAGTGAAGCGACTGCGTTTCTTTGTTTCAAATTGGGAATTTAACTGATATTTTGCCTTGAGCATGACAAATGATAAAGCTCAGCAATTTACTCAGTGGTAATAAGCTGTCAATTTAGTCGGATTCTCTCAGAAGAGACAAATGGTCGGTGACGTCATTTAATGTTTCTAAAATAGCATTCTATTATAAATTAATACTAGCTGACCCCGCAAACCTTAATCTGAATTTATTTTTCCCGCTTTGTCCACAGATTAAATACACTATTTTTGATTTGCGTTCTGAAATTACAGTGCATGTCATTTTTTTGAAAAGTAAATACTATAATTTTATGTAACGTGACATTATTGTTTACTGAATTATATAGTTTCGTCCATAAATTAAAAAAGTTAAGCTTATTTACTAAAATAATTAAATTCCATAGTTGTGCGACTAGCGCCAGTGCTGAGTGTCGGAACGCGCTACTGCCTATCTCTTTATTTAAAAACTTACTTTGCGTCACGCTCGCTGCTTAAACCGGTTTTCCTTCGAGATTTTACGAAGCAAAAGAGCTATTTTGCTGCTGGAGAGGTGAAAAATATTTTTATAAGATTGGGTATTTGTATTACTTTCCAGAGGGTCTAGACAAAATGCCATTCGATAATCGCTATCGCTTAGCGGAAAATGTATGGGATTTGACATAAGCAGTCGATTGAGTTTCGATCTAAAATGTCAAATCCCATTCATTCTTCATTTAGCGATAGCGATAGCGATTGTCAAATGGCATCTTGTCTAGGCCCTCTGATTCGTACTTTTCGAAATTTGGTACCTAAACGTTCCTAAAACGTACAGCTTTCATATTTCCTACCCGTTTCTCTACCTTTATAACCCTTCTTGTGACAATGCAGAAACCGTGCGAGCCAAAAAAGAAAATCAAATGCCAAAAAACTTCTTAAATCCCATTTTTTTTGTATTGCGTCTGCTACATACTAAATTATGCCTTTAGTTTGCCTAATGATCTGATGTTATTCCAATCCTATTTATAAATCCATAGTATTTATTTGTTTTTAATTTAAAATCCAACATAAACATCATCAACAATACAAATTGTTTATTTTTTGGTAACGGCAAGCGGATCGAGCCCATACAGCCATATCTTAAGTATTTTCTTTAATTCGGCAAATATTGCATTAATATTCCGATGCAATACATTCCTATGTATCTTGGGAGAGTTTGGCGCGAAATATATGATTGCAGTCTCCACGATCCACCTTTGATAAGGTGATGAAACCATGCTATAAATCTCATCGTCTATTACATTAAATACACTTTTATTATAATGATCATTCAATTGCACGTCATCACAAACACTTGCTTCATAAAACTAGGTAGGTACACCTAAATTTTTAACACAACGTTCTGTTACATCCCTAGAATGCTCGGGTTAATGCTGACAACCTTAGCTGATGTTGTAGCATCAGCATTTACTATCCAAGCCAACGCGCCCGCTTCCCGAGCGCGTCAGTCTCCTCATAACCACCGCTCGTGACGGCTGCCTACTATTTTCAATTCTTAATCTAGTGTTTCATTTTAAATCTTTTTTTAAAACCTAAATCGGGAGGCTCGATATAACATTTGGTGGCAGCGTAAAGGGATCCAAAAAGTAGGATCCTCGGTTCGTCTCTGTACCTACACCGTATCTCCATCGCCGTCTCTGTATCTACACCGCATTACTAGCTCCAAAGTGAAGTGAAGTGCATAAAATCAAGTGACTTACCTTTACCTACTATTTCGAGTGCACTAAACGAAATAGCTCACCCATCACCATCTCTTCGATGTGAAAGAAAGTACGTACTTACCAAATCGTGAAGTGATACGCTCAGAACTGATCTTCTATAAACCCTGAAAGAATACATTCCATACTTACCACTTCTTGCATACTAAGAATAACCGTGTGCGTCATACCTACATCACTGTTCCTGAAAAAGATAACGTACAAAGTTATCCTAACTCGTCGTCGTCAGGGGCCACAACATTGTTGCAGCACAAGACTCATTGTGCCTAGCGCGATGAATGTTATCGCGTTCGCCGTCGCCTTCTACGTACTGTGAGTGCTTTGTTCTAAATTACTTACTCCAAAGTTAGTGAGAATCCAGTGTTAGTTTTAAGCGTAACTCAATCAGAACTCTATCCTAGTAATTAAATCTTAACACTAAACATTTCGTGCCTCTTTCCGAATCGTTTTTATTTCTACTATTTCTACTATATTCACTGTATACATTGTTTCGTATTACTAGTTCATTGTGAAATCCAAATCTAAAATGTCGAATCCACATATCCAGCTCCCATCTGCTCTAAACTTACCATCAGACACGGAAGATGAAAGGGCGGCTAGCCCTGTAGATAAGCCTAAAGGAAAAGGCAAGAAAACACTAAGCTCCCCAACAACTGAGAATCTAGACCTTAGCGTGATCCTCAAATTCATTAAATCATATGATGGTAGTAGAGAGACACTCAACTCGTTCATCATCAACTGCAATAACGCTTACGAATTAGCGAATAGCATACAAAAACCCATTGTTTTTAAATACATTTTATGCCAGTTACAAGGCAAGGCGGAAGTTGCTTGCTCTATAAAGGAGTTTGTAAATTGGGACCAACTCAAAGATTTTCTCAAAACACAATTCAGTGAACGCAAGCATTCCTCACATCTCCTAATGGAGTTGCAAGAGAGCAAACAGCTTCCGACCGAAAACGTTAGTCAATTTGCACTTAGGATCGAGACCACCTTATCACAACTCCTCACAGAAATATCTCTCAGCAACACCAAAGTCAAAGAATTACCAGGTCGAAGTGCTGCAATGGAGGAATTAGCCTTGCACCACTTCCTAATCGGTCTTCAACCACGCATTTCCAATATCATCCGGTGCAAATCACCGAAAAACTTAAACGAAGCAATAAGCTTCTCAATCTCTGAGGAACGAATTCAACAAACACTTTATAAGAAAGGTGAGAAACCTCTCGACAAGCACCCTAGAAATTCCAACATCACCTTTCCTACTCGAAGCTCAAACCCTCAAAGAGGATACTCAACTCCCCCTCAACAGCCGTCGCGTAACTTTAACAATACAAACATAATATGTAGATATTGCAAATTTCCTGGTCACAGTATCGAGCAATGCCGGAAAAGGGAATATAACAACCGAATTAGAAACCAATCGGGCCCCTTACCTAGCTCTTCCAATCCCAATCAGTTTAGAAGAGTAAACTTTGCCAATGACCAAGAAGTAGAAGAAAATGAAGAAGTAGACCTCGATGAAATCCAACACTCAAAGGATTTAAACTAAACTACGTCTCGTTCGGGTGTCGCGCGGGACGCTCTCCCATAAAAGACACCAAACCCACTGTATCCAATACCAGATCCGCTGTATCCGCTGTATCCGCTGTATCCGCTGTATCCACTGTACCCACTGTATCCAATACCAGATCCTCTGTATCCGCTGTATCCACTGTACCCACTGTATCCAATACCAGATCCGCTGTATCCGCAGTATCCACTGCACCTACTGTATCCAACAATAAATTCACTGTACCCACTGTGTCCACTGCATCCACTCCATTCACCGATCCTGCATGCAAAGAGGAAATTAAAATCTACGAAATCTCATTCGACCCATCAAAAAAGTCATTGCCATACATTATCGTTAACACCAAAATCTCAGACTCACCACTATCCCTCTTGGTAGACACCGGCTCCTCAATAAGCCTGATAAAGACGTCAGCATTCAAATCAAGACCCCTGCTGTCCAAGGAAATCCTTAAACTAAAAGGACTCAGCTCGTCCGACGACACAATCCCTACACTAGGCTCCTTCATTCTCGAAATCCTTTCCAACAAATCTACCAATTATATAAAACATAAATTTCACGTAATAGGTGACGTCGACTTACCTTATGACGGTATTATCGGCAATGACCTGCTTAACAAGTTCCAAAGTAGCATCAATTTTACCAATGAAACCCTGAAACTAGGGAAAACTTTCATAAAATTAGAATTTTCCGACCCTTTCTTTGTAATACCACCACGCACTGAAAAAGTGGTAGAATGCACTGTCTCGAATCCTAGTCTTGGCGAAGGGCTTATCCTAGATCAGACTCCCTCTAAAAATCTCTTGATTGCCAACTGCCTAGTACGCGTCAAGGAAAATAAGAAAATTAACATTACAGTCGCTAACATCTCTGAATCCCCTGTGTCTCTGAAAACGAATCTTAATCTAAAACTTACCTCCGTCGATATGAAAAATCGCATACGAAATCTCTCTGAAACTATCCCTGTTAACTACTCTGGACTTCAACCTGAAACAGAAAATTCTGCTGATAGAACCCGACACGTCCTAAATCTGTTAAGAACAGAACATCTGAACGGCGAAGAAGCCGATGCTCTCCTACAACTCTGCGCAGACTACTCCGACATCTTCCATCTCCCAGATGAAAAGCTTACATATACTCATGCTATTAAACACGACATCAAAACCATAACAGATGAACCCATCCATACTAAGTCCTACAGATTTCCCGAAATCCACAAAAAGGAAGTCGAAGAACAGATCAACAAAATGCTTAAACAGGAAATAATAGAACCGTCCATTTCACCTTGGTCTTCACCAATATGGGTGGTACCGAAAAAACTAGATGCGTCTGGCCATCAAAAATGGCGCGTAGTCATCGACTACCGTAAGCTGAACGACGTAACCATCGGTGATACCTACCCCATTCCACAAATCACCGAAATACTAGATCAACTGGGCAACAGCAAATACTTCTCCACACTAGACTTAGCATCTGGGTTCCATCAAATCCCTGTAAATGACTCTGAGAAAACCGCTTTCAGTATTCCCCAAGGCCATTTCCAATTTACTCGCATGCCCTTTGGCTTAAAAAATGCACCATCCACATTTCAACGGCTGATGAACACAGCCCTATCCGGCCTTCAAGGCATCCGCTGCTTCGTATATCTTGATGATATAGTAATCTACTCTTATGACTTACCTTCACAGATCAAAAATCTTTCTACGGTATTCCAAAGACTCAGGGAATTTAACCTCAAACTTCAACCCGATAAATGCGAGTTCCTTAGGCGCGAAGTCGCTTATCTAGGCCACATAATCTCTGCTGACGGGGTAAAGCCTAACCCCGCCAAACTCGAATGTGTTACCAAATTTCCAACTCCAAACTCTCCCAAAGACATTAAATCTTTCCTTGGCCTAGTGTCCTATTACCGTAGATTCATCCCAGATTTCTCTAAAACTGCTAAACCACTTACCTCACTCCTCAAGAAGGACATACCATTCAACTGGGAGAATCAACAACAAGTAGCCTTCGACCTTTTGAAAAGAAAGCTAACCACTGCACCTGTCCTCTGCTACCCAGATTTCACCAAATCCTTTATACTCACATGCGATGCTTCAAATCACGCCGTTGGGTCTGTCCTATCGCAAGGCCCTATTAACAACGATCGCCCAATTGCATTCGCGTCGCGTACATTAAACAAAAGTGAGTGTAACTACAGCACTACCGAAAAGGAGCTTCTAGCTATCATTTTCGGATGCAAGACCTTCCGTCCCTATCTGTATGGGAGAAAATTCCAAATCATTACCGATCACAGACCTCTCAAATGGTTGTTCAATCATAAAGATCCTAGCAGCAAGATGCAACGTTGGCGACTTAAACTCGAAGAGTTTGAATACGACATCATATATCGAAAAGGAAAATTAAACTCAGTCGCTGACGCACTTTCACGTTATCCTGTTAACCCTATTCTACCTCTCACCGACTCAAATCCTACTAACTCTACTCAACAAGCTGAACCAAGGGCTTCTCCTACACAAGACAACGAAAGCAACAACATACTACCCCCGTTTAGCCCTATAACTCTAGAGGACTTAGATTTAAGCCTCCCTACTACTCCCAATTATGATAGCAGCAGCTTACCTTGCATCGATCTCCTAGAGGAAGACGACTACAACTTCCCGCTCACTTACAGCCCACCTGAAATTCCAAGACCTATTGAAGAAGAACCACCGAAACCAGACGTGTCCTTACCATCCACCAGCAAACAAATTGCTGTTCCAATTCCAAGCTTTCAACCAGACTTACCTGAACAACCTCTTTTACAAGAACCTCCAAGCCAGGCAGACTCACTGGTACAATCTTCTCCACTAAATCCTGAAACTTATAACCCAATACTAGATCCTCCTACCAACACTCAACCTATATCACAATCACATTCTATTCCAAGCGAGCTTACAACTAATGACGAGTATTCCAAATTCCTAAAAAATATCAGTGACAAGAACAAAAGTTTCAATACCAAAATTTTAGAACACAATGAGTCCTTAATGAAAACTCATTGCCAAACGATCTTGATTCCTACATCTATCGACCTAGATGAGTCAAATTCTTACATTTCAGAAATTCTTGATACTATTGCTAACCCCAACGAGATGCTGTGTAAAGAGAAGCATCTCTTTTCCTTTGAGAAAATAAGTTGTAACGATAAGAACACTTACCTTATGTTCACAAAGGTTCATCACTTCGATGAGTGCACATACCCCGAAATCTTCAAAACTATTAAAGCTATCAAGAGTCACCTACTCACAATTAATGTTTCTGAAATCGCCATCTCAGATTTCGAAAACCCATTCGAAAAACATTCCTTCGTCAAAATTTATAACATAATTCTTTACATTTTCCACGACTCTAATATCATCATAAACATATATCACAATAATATCATGTACCCGTCTCTTAGCGACATCAAGAAAATCCTTAAAGACAATCATGACCTTCCTATCGCCGGTCACCTAGGATGTAACCGGATGCTAAATCGTATAAAGGAAAAATTCTACTGGAAGGGAATGAAAACCGACGTAGAGAACTACGTAAAATCATGTACTCTTTGCCAACAAAATAAGGCCCTTAGGCAGACTAATAGAGCACCCATGCAAATCACTACCACTTCTACCAGCCCCTTTCAAAGAATAAGTCTAGATATAGTCGGCCCATTGCCCGAGTCAGGCCCTGCCAAACTTAAATATATAATGACTGTCCAAGATGACCTGACCAAATTCTCCGTTGCTTACCCCCTACGAAGCGTCTGCTCAGAAGAAACCACAGATTGCCTCGTCCATTTTATTTCCTTGTTTGGAATCCCACAGGCCATCCTTACTGACCAAGGTACTAACTTCACGGCCGACCTCTTCAAGAAAACTTGCACCTTCTTAAAGATAAAACAATTGTGGTCTACTCCTTACCACCCTCAAACGCAAGGGGCACTAGAAAGGAGTCATTCAACCCTTAAAGAATATTTAAAATCTTATGTCAACGAAAATCAAGAGGACTGGCCTCGATATGTCTACACGGCAATATTAGCCTATAACACTGCTGTCCACAGCACAACGAAATTTTCACCATATGAACTATTGTTTGGGCATAAGGCCTTCATCCCTAACTCACTATATAATCAAGACATCACCACTTATCCCGACTACGTCAGAATGCTCCAACACCGCCTCAAACAGTCTTGGGAAAAGGCTGTAGAGAATATAGAGCGATCAAAGGAAAGATCTAAAACTTATTACGACAGTAGAACTCGACCAATCCGCTATAAGGTCGGTGATTATGTATACCTGAAAAATCATCTGAGACTACGAAAAGCGCTCTCTCCAATATGGAAAGGCCCATATAAAGTAATAGCTATTCATAACAACAATACACTTACCCTATTGATAAACAGACGCCATGCCAGACACCATTTCGACGAAGTAAAACTAGCAGGCGTCCATCCTAGTTCTCCTTAGAATATAACAATATTACTCAGTATTACCAATTACTTTCCACTTTATTATCCCTCTGACGGATAATATATAAACAACACCTATCAAGTATCACCTAAGCTTAGGTAATAGGATTTACTTTGTATTTTAAGGATAATTTAAGTTTCAATTGAATAGAATATATACTAAAATATATATATTTATATATACTTACATTCACATAATATGTATACGCGAATGTAGTTATAAAATAGATTAGATAAACTAATGCGCATATAATGAACGTAACAAACTAGTAAGTAGCTATTAAAAGACAAATATCTTTTATTTTATTTTTTTTAATTTTTATTTCAGTGTGTCAACCTTGGCAACACCAAAATTTGTCAAACAAATCTCATCCAGTCCAGGCGTTTACTTTGACTATGTGGGAAAAACCAAAATTATGAATGGACACTTGAGTATAGTTGTCCCAATAGATATTTCTCATATACTACCACAACTAGATAACATTAACTCAGTATTAGGTACAGTAAGGTACAACTGTAAACAAACGCAAGTCTTAGACAATACCATGTGTGAAAATTTACTTTCACCTCTAACTACTCGATATAAAGATTTATTACAGGAATATACATCTTTAACCCACCTAATTGATAATAGAGCTAGACGGGGAGCCTGGATAGGTGGCATAGGTACCGCTTTAAAACAGATATTTGGCACTTTAGACGAGGATGATGCTATCAAATACGATAATGCCATTAACTATGTACACGACAATCAAAAAAGGCTAGCTTCATTAATGAAAGAACATATTCTCGTTACGAAATCCACTTTATTAAAATACAACGAAACTTTACATAAGTTAAAATTTAATGAAGATAACCTTAATCTAGCCATCGACAAGCTCTCCGTTAACCTAAACCAATTATCAAATACGACCAACAATTTATTAATCGTATCCGAAATAAACATTGTCCTTAATAATTTAGAAACATCAATTCTTGCGGTCTCCTTCCAACTCGAAGATATTACTAACGGAATATTGCTCAGTAACGTTAACATTTTACATCCATCTATTATAACACCACAAGAGTTATACAGAGAGCTTACCGATAACTACAAGTACTTACCTGCAGACTTGGAGTTTGCAGTACCCTTAAATCTAGGCTTTATCCATGTTATTATGAATATGTCAAAATTAATTAGCTACTATTTAAATAACAAAATGATGTTTGTATTATTGATCCCTTTAGTAAACCCTCAAGATTTTTATTTGTACAATAATGTCCCATTACCTATGTCACATAATGTAACAAACCCAAACTCATTTAGTGTAATAGTCCCGAGTAGCAAGTATATAGCTATAACTATAGATAAATCGCATTACAGCACCATCAACTCATTAGAAAATTGTAAAAGTGTAAATTACCAAAATTATATTTGTAAAATAATGAATGTGTATCCGACTACAGCCAACCCTAGTTGCGAGAGTGAACTTTTATCCAAAGTAATCACAACCCTTCCTTTACAATGTAAAACAGAATTCATTCAAGGAAACTTAGATATATGGAAGCCTATATCTAATAACAGGTGGATATTTGTACAATCCACATCCAGTAAACTGACAATAGATTGTTATGATTCAGATATGTTCGAAACCAATGTATTAGGAACCGGAATAGTTATCATTCCTACCCATTGTAAGGCATACTGTAAAAGCACAAAGCTTTTACCCGATCATAATGTATTAAATATAACATCACCTGTAATCAACTTAGATTTTAACTTAATAAATGATTCTTGCTGTAACTTGTTAAAATTCAAGGAAATGGCTAGTAATGTGCCTAGTTTAAAATTAAATAACTTAGATCTGGAAAGTTTGCATTTGAAGGAAACTTCAAACGCAAATAATAATATAGTTAAGGAACTAGACAAGATTATGAACGAGCCACATATTCTAAAATATGGAGCTCACTACTCTACATTCGCCATATTTCTTATTATTATCGTGATTGTAATTATAATGTATGTATTGTATAAAAAAATAAATATCGCAGGCAGCATTCACCAGCAACCTAACATACCTAAAGTGGTCTTTAAAGAGGAAACAGTAGAAATAATAAACTCTAAACATACAGAACCGGAATCAGTTGAAACCCGTTCCCCTAAAATTCGTACTAAACTTTAACAATTTCGATAATAGTTCCAAATAATGTAATCAAAGATAAATAATAGAAAACAAATTTACAAACTAAATAAACTAAAACATTTACTTACCTACTTTACTTACTTAAGTAAAACTAATATAAATAAACTTCGGAATATTCACCCCGAATTTTATTCCTAATGGGGGGAGGTGTTACATCCCTAGAATGCTCGGGTTAATGCTGACAACCTTAGCTGATGTTGTAGCATCAGCATTTACTATCCAAGCCAACGCGCCCGCTTCCCGAGCGCGTCAGTCTCCTCATAACCACCGCTCGTGACGGCTGCCTACTATTTTCAATTCTTAATCTAGTGTTTCATTTTAAATCTTTTTTTAAAACCTAAATCGGGAGGCTCGATATAACAGTTCGTTCAGACACAATTTTTTAATTATTGTCAAATAAACTTGATATTCACATTGTTCTCTAATGAATATAGTTTGTTTATAGTTTTCTAAAATCACAGATATCACAAGTATTTTACCTACAGTAGAAAGTACAACACTATTACGGAAGCGGATATTCTATGGAATGGACTAACTGATGCCAGCTGCCTGCAGCGCCATTTTTTGGCGTCCCTTCATTGTAGACGTCAAATCTTGTGCTGCGTTTTGGCAGTTTTGACTAAAATTAAATTAAACTCAATAACCCTACATCGAAAAAAGGGTTTCATTGAATAAACTAAAAGGAATGTCGGAGAAATACGACAACAACGGCTTTAATAGTGGTGATTTCAAGCGTAATTCAAACATGAACGCCGGCCAAGCTAATTTGGAGATGGAACAAGATGGCGAAGAGGGAGCGAATCTAAATGAAAAAGCCGGCGAATACATGAGGGAACTGTTAAGCGAGAAGATCAAACTGAACAACCAAAAGTTCCCAATCTCTTCGAAGCTTATTGATCAAGGTATGATACCATCAAAGTACGTAGTAGGTTTTGCGGTGTATTGTAAATTTAATAGCATGCAACCAATCAGAGACCGTGAGACGACCCTCGTTTAGAAAACTGTATGGTCATTGTTGTACTATTGTAAATAAACTGTTATTTTAGTTTAATCCCTCAAGCGGCGTTATCCCACCGGAAGCCTATGACAATTGAAAAATTTATTATTTTCATTTGCCGCCCTTGCAGAATGGTATCATTATGACACTGTAAATGCACTTTGGTTTACTAAAAATTAAATCCATAATTAACTAGAAGAGCCAACTGTTCAATCTAAAATTGAATTCCAAAAGACAAATCACAGACAGCATCTAAATGTCCATCCTTTTTCTTAGAATAGAAGGTGGTCATGAGACTTAAAAGGAATTAGGCCACTCACTCTAACTCTTTTGTCCGTTTTTACTGACCATCGCCTAGAGTTAGGTGACTCTTATCGACATTTGTCTCATTCTATCTCCTTTAGATAGACTGAGCTAAAAATCGCTAAGAGACTTAATGTTAAGGAAATGTTAGTGAAAACTTGCATCTAAACACCAACATACAAACAGAATTATGTAATATTTTATTGTATATATGGCATTATTTTATCCCATTAAGGTCTTAAGTACTAAGTGGGAGTGTTAAGCACTGGCCACACCACTAATTGGGATGTTGCCTAAGTTTGAATTTGGCGCTATTTTTCACAAATTCGCAAAATATACGCTACTATTACCCATAAAAACAATTTAAACTTAAAAGATATGGAATATTGTTGAATTTGTACCATTTTATAAATTAAAAAAATTGACTTTTTTTTCAAAATTTATCAAAAATGTTAATGATATGAGATTGCTGACATCAATTAAAACAACTATTATCATGACATGAGATGAGATAAGATAAGATAGTAATATGGGAACATGTGATGTCATCTGTTCTGTCGATTTTCTATGGACCTTTTTTGGATGATGCGCCGCAACACATCAAACATACCACTATATCTGTGGAACTATTGATCTTAGACATACTATTTCTTTTGCAATATTTCATCAATGTGAAAATTGAGTACATTTGAAAAGATGTTTCACTATTTTATTGCTATAAAACTCATTAAGAATTTTCAACTGTATTTGATTAATGGGATAAAGTAAACAATAATATTTATAATTGTTTCAGAGGTACAAAAAACTCAGGCGACAGGAAGGATCCCGGCGAGAGATAATAAATACCTGGATGTGTTCCGTGAAAAACCAGTCAAAGTAACTGTGAAAGTTTTAGTGCCTGTAAAAGAACACCCTAAGGTACCCAAGTCCAATAATTCATAAGTTTCTCAATATAATCTCAGACTGATTCAGTCAGCTTGACCGTCAAGGGCATTGAAACGTCAGACTGATTTAGTCTGCTTGACCGTTGAGGGGAATAAACCATGCTTTTTCATCAGCCAATAGCTATCCACTGCTGATCACTAGTCTTCTATTTTATTACTTTTTGAGAATAAAAATAAAATAAAATTACTAATTTTATTATTGCAAAATCACAATATAATTTGGTGGTGAAACAGGCAAAAAAATCATTTTTTTTTTAACTACAGTAGGGCCTCGTTGATGCGGAGAGGCAAAAACAAGACCGTTTCTTCCGGATTATTGAGGCATCCAGATTATAGTATGTATGCCATATTTAATGGTAATAGACCACATGTTTAACCTTAGTTTCTTTAATCAATTTTTAAATTAAAGCATAAAGACCTGCCTATACCAAACTTCCGAGCAATGACAGGGTAGCTGCCACCTTTATCTAACATTGCGATAATCCGCAATTGGCTCATGGCAGCCCGCACCTATACCCTCCCGCGGCTCCCCCGCGAAGCTTGCCAGGCCAGATTACAGCGATCACCGAACTAGCGAGAGTCCGGATTACTGAGGCCCTACTTTATAACATATTTTATAATGTGCAAAAGTATGTGCAAACAAAAAGGAATGTTGTTTGAAACAGTTGTGAATTGCCTAAAGGCACTCTATTCACTCAATTAACTCTAGAGAATGCCTTTAGATAGTCCACTAGTTGGTAGTTTAATACATTTTATCTATACACGAAAATTTTCAGTTCAACTTTGTGGGTAAACTATTAGGACCCAAAGGCAACACAATGAAACAAATGCAAGAGGACACAATGTGCAAAATGGCTGTCCTAGGACGCGGATCTATGAGAGACAGGTGAGTAATACATTCTTTAAATATGTTTTATTCAGAAAAAATATGTAAACTGTGAATAAAAACTGGTTGTGCTTGAATAAAAACCAATGTTAAATTAGTTATGTTGAAAATAAAATTAAGTTATTTTTGGTTCATTTATAAAAAAATATTGCTCAAAAAAGCATCTGTGCAAAAGGTGTTCAAATGTCGATAAGTGTTGCAGCAATAAAATTGTGTGAATGTATCACTCATATTAAAGGTCTCTTTTTTCTGAATAAATAAGAATACATGTAGCCTTTTATACTTAGATCATAATGCATTTTTGTATTTTATTCAAAAAGTAGGATGTATAATTTCATGTGTACTATTCTCAAATATTTGCACAGTTGTTAAATAGTAATTAATTTCTACTTCTTTGTTATGATTGTGCAAAATTACATTTTGCAAATAAACTCATTCTAACCTTGAAATGAAAAATTTGCTTTTTAAGATATTTACTTGATATACCAATACCTTTACTACACATGCTAGCACATAACCTAATTACTAATTACTTAGTCTACATGTGGTTAATATTAAGCTGTCAAGCGTTAAACGACATTCTGTCTTCAGAGGGCTATGACAATCGAAAAATCAATTGTCTGGAACAGATAGATAGAAAATCTTTATTTTGAGAGATAAAACAAACACGATATGCCATAAAAGGCGGTATTATCGCTGGAATCTGATGCTTGATGGGTTAAAGGAATATCCTGAAGTCAATTACACATATCGTCGCCGTAGAACGAAAAGTCACCAAGTCGACATTTGGCCAAAACTGAGTTAGAAATGTCATCAAAATCTCCAAATTTTTCCACGGATTTGAACCTTACAGCCATGTCTACACCTATCATAGTTTTAGTTTTAGACAGTGCAGAAAATCACTAATTCTATATTTGGACTACAACACATTAGTCAAAAATTAATTAATTTGCTTAAGCACTTTAATATTGTCCTGTGGAAATACAAATCTGTACCTAAGTCAGGTTGGTTATTTTTCCCCTAAGAAATTTAATCATAACTGGAATTTAATTCAGGGCAAAATTAAGTAAAATAACTTGATTACTTTTATAATGACCATGAATTCTATAATGACTGGTTTTATATTAGTCGTATTGTAACTAACTAGAGTTATTATTTTTTAAATTGGTCCTGGCATGGGTAAAAGTCACTAACTCTATTTAACTAAAAATGTTGTTACAGGATTAGTGGGTGAAAAATAATTAAGACTGTTTTTTTTAACTATCTCAATAATTATATGCAATTCATTAAAAGTAATAATGTCACGTTATGCGTTTCTCTATTTTTAACCGACTTCAAAAAAAGGAGGAGGTTATCAATTCATCTGGTTGTTTTTTTTTCTAAGCTAAGAAACCATAAAATTAGAATTATCATATACCAAAACTAAGTTATATTTTTTTTTGTTTTCTGAAACTTTAAACCTTCATAACTCAAAACATAGTTGGATTTTCGCTCTGTGATGATATAAAGATTTACCCATACTTATTATTAATTTTCATTATTTAACTAACCTGCCTAGCATCTACTACCAGAGACAATTGATTTTTTCATTGTCGTTGACTCCGAGGAGACTAATGTGACATAATATAGATTAGCAGATATCTGCTGCTTCAGTATTTCTGTTTTGTTGGAGAAGCTTTATTAATATAAGATACAATAACAGCATCATTAAAGTGTTTTAGAATGCGTGAGTTTGTTGTCTGTATGTGAATAAAAGTGTTCTTTCTCACTTTTATTAGGCAAAAGGAAGAAGAGTTACGGAACTCGCTGGACCCCAAGTATGCCCATCTGACTGATGAACTACATGTAGAGATATCGGCCCTGGCCCCCCCGGCAGAAGCCCATGCAAGGATTGCGTATGCCCTGGCTGAGGTCAAGAAGTTCCTAATACCAGACAATAATGACATGATCAGACAGAACCAAATGAGAGATATTATTGACAGAGGTTTGTATTATTTTAGTGCATAATGAAGTTTTTAGAGTTTCATGAATCATTGGGCAATACACTTATGACTGTTGTCAGTGGTACTTGACCAAGATTGCATTGTAGCTGTGTTTTGCTTTATCGGCGACATTTTGATTTTTCGTTATTCTATAATTAACAACCGAACATAGAATAACCTAACCTACATTCACACAATGCACATTCTATTAAAATTGAGAGCAAAATCTCTGTAAACCTTACTGCACACAACAACAAAATAGTAAAAATCTTGTATTTTTTAAATAAAAATAGGTAATAAGCTATGTCTCTTCCACATTTTGTAATGACTTATCAGTTAATAGCCATAATAATTATTTTTATTGCCAATATTTTACTATAAGTAATATTATTATTGCTGCTTTCTCATTTGCTCCACTGGCTGAAAAACATCTCTTATCCCTCATCCTCATGATCCTCATCTCCTGCACATATTTTTTCATTTGGTGCATATCACTAGCTTTGAAATCTAAATTATTGGCACAATTTACTTATTAGTTTAATAATCAAATCAAGTATTTTTTTGCATATCACACATTAGTTGTCAATTGGTCCAATATGATCAGGTCACATTGATAGATTTTCCAGCATCTTTGATGCGTTCCACATTGTCCGTTTGAATAAATTTTAGTCCAAATCCAATAAAAGTATGTGCAGATAACTATAGGTATGGCTTCTCCACCAGATTGGAGCCGGCCACCAGGACTCCACCCATCCAACAGAGTTCTATACAGTGCTTGTACGGTCACCAAACGTTCCCTCTCCTACCAAGACCCCGTCGTTGACAAAGGTCATCATTATCACTATATCTATTTATTTTATCACTAAAACTTACATTGCTTTTATTTATTTCTAGTTAAATTTCGAGCAAGCACTTGTTTTTGTTAAGGCAGAATAAATGTAATAGTGTACATAAATACTATTATAACTGTATGTGACATAGTAAAAATACAAAGTATATTTATGTTTACTATACATTCATACGATATGCATAACCTCTTTCAAAGATTCTTACTCTCATTTCATGTATATTGTTCATTTTCTAACAGAAATTAGCTATGATGCGGCCTTGTACTACTCCCTAATTTCAAACAGTTGTTGTTATTAAAATTGTTATGGATTCTGTATGGAAATATTTACTTAACATCGAAAACTCAGAATGGTTGTATCACTAGAAGCTATACCGCGTGTCGTATCTACACTCTAATCTAAATTCACTACACACTCGGATTCAGTCCTTGGTGGCTCAGAAGTTTAGAGCAGCCAGCCGGATTCAAAGCTAATAGATTAAGTCGCCTCCCCAGGACTTTATTTTTTTTCTAGTGTAGATATTTTTCAACCATTGTAATGTTAAAAATAATATTAACAATGACGTCAATCTCCCCAGCCGGACCACCCCGGCCGCCCCCAGGCCGCGTGCCCCCCCGCATGCCTCCCCCGCCAGCCCCGATGCCGCGCGGCATGCCCGGCAAGAATAAGGTGATCAGCATCCTAGACCGCGCACGCAGCGCTATGGAGTCTTCGTACGGCTATGACGACCCTTACGCTATGCCTGAGCCTCCGGTAAGTATATAAGCTTACTCTAATGGAAAACGTTTAAAGTGATTCACTTTTTTTTGTTTTATATATAATAGGTCTTTAAATATGAAATTGCCATTTTTTGCCAAATAATTATAAATGAATGTCTATCTAAAATATAACAGTTTATATTCAAGGTGCAGTATACGAACAGGATTTTACGAATGGAAATATTAATTTTTGTTATAATTTATTACTTGAAAATTATGATCAATTGAGATTAAGTAGCCGATTTAAGATTTGTAATGATTGTGTTTTAGAATATAAATAAATAATTTTTTTCCACTGCATTTACTTAACAATAAATGTCTAAACAAAATTTCAAAATAATCGATTAACTAAATTTCAAATTGAATACAAAAAACAACAGAAACAAGGTTCGCTGGCAGAAAACACGGTTTTGTATTAAGATCGCCTGTGTGCGTCGTGTGAATTTGGTTTTAATTTGCTTTTGTGCACAATAAAGAATAAAATAAATAAATAAACATAGTATGGTAATTCCAGTTGGCACAAAATACTTCATACAAGTCGGCAATTTCGTACTTGAAAGACCTAATATTAGGAAAATCTTGAATTATTGAAGTGAAGAAAACTGAATAGCTGAAAAATTAACTTCCAAGTGACACTTCTACATATGATTTTTTTTTCTACATATATATGATTATACATGATACATATGATTTTGCTTTCATTTTTTATTTTGTCTAAAGCTTTTGACTATGTAAATCATCAAAGACTTGAATAAATTTTAAATTATTTAACATCTGCTGATTATTTTTTAAAACTTTGCCATTAATCTGAATAGAACACACCATAAAAGCAATAATCATTTGGGTAAGACCATATAAATGTCCCTCAGGGATCGTTATTAGAGCCATTACTTTCAAATCTAAAGTTGTATTACAGTTACTTTAACTGTAACTCCCTAGGTTCGCGGCCCGCCCCGCGCTCCCGAAGCAGACTTCTACTACGAACCACGTGGCCACGACCGCTACTACGAAGAAGAGGGCTACTACAAGGAGGAGCCGCCCGCGCGTGAATTCAAGGCGTCGGTTCGTGACGTCGGCACTCGCCGCCAGCCGCCCGCCCAGCAACAACAGCGGCACTACGCGCGGCACTCGCCCTACCAGCGCCCGCCCAAGTAGATAGCTGTCCGTAGTCCGTACGTTGCACAAGCGCCTGTGTATTTCTAATACATTGATTACCATTGAAGAAAATTGCAAAAATTAAGACTTCCCAAATTGAATACTTGGGTATGTTAAAACATACAGTGACATACAGACAGACGTTATTTCAGGGAATCCGTATGATCTATTCGGCTTATTAATACCGTAGACACAAAAAGTCACCCAAAAACATTTTTTTAGACTTGATCAACAAAATAGTTTGTGTCCATTAGAATTTGAAAAAATGCAATGCCAAACAGATAGATGATTACTTTTGAAATGAGCTATTATAAATTACATTAAGTCTCTCTGAAAATTAGATATTATGATAAATGCTAGTTTTCTGTTAGGAAACTATGTAACAGCTTAGTTTACCCATGCTCAAAATGACAAATGATTAACATTATTACTTTAGTCTTAAGATTTCTATTGTAAAGTAACAATAGTGTGTCACTAAATAAATATTTTCTTTCTTTCATTCTAAGTAGATATTTTAACAATAAATTCTCGAAATGCTCCTTATTTCTACTTACATGAGACAAACTCAAAGCGCGCCTGTGCATTCTATTTTAGTTTTGCTTTTTATAGTCTTTTTCAACAAAGCCAAATCGTCCTCCATACCTTAATATTTTTTGCATTTTTCTTTTTAAAACTACATGTTTTTGTTCATATTTTAAACACTTAATATTTTTTTTTAATCATAATTTTATTTTACAGGGCGTCATCAAAGAAACGTACTCCATAGGTGAGTAGTCACTTGGACAAAATTTAACAGGAATTTTACAAAAAAATAAGAAAATAAAATAAGAAGATAAACCGATAAATAAGGACAACAAGTAAATTAAAAATACCATTAATGGAAAGGAAAAACTAACATTTAGCTAGACCAAAACTAATTTAGTTCTGTTACAACATTGCAAAATATTCACCAAGATTAGGTGTTGGGAAACAAAATGAAAATAAACTGTTATTATTTGTGTTTTAAAAAGTTTAAATTCATTTTAATACATAATGGACATATTTTAATAATAGTTTATAATTGTTGCATGCCTGCATCAAAACAGATCTAAATCGAAATGTATTTGAAAAAATATTACAAATTAGCATTACTAGTTTCTTTATAGAACAAAAATGCAAAATTATCATGTATTTACATAATTAAGACATTTCAATATAGTAATAGATTCCTAAAAGTAAAAATGTCAACATGTTTTGATGTAGCTCTAAAACTTAAAATCAACATATTAATTCTGTTGTCAAAAGAGATTTTGAGGCCAAAAGATTTTCTAAAAAGTGTAATAAAAAATACTTTTAAATATGGCTTCAATTCTCATTAAAATATAAATGTTAAAACATGTTGAACATATACGACTATAAAATTGTAATGATTACTCTTTTAATCTTTGTGTGACTATAGAATAAATAACATTAAAGCAATAAACTGATTTTTGATTTTCAAATTAAAGACGTGATGTCTATTGAAATCGCAAATATAACAATAAAACTTCCTATTATCGTTTCTTAAAGTATCAATGCCGATTGCTATCAAAATGTGATCAGTGCATATGCACACTTCTGCTGGCCAATGACCAAAAATAATGGTATGTAATTACAAATTGAATACCACAGATAAACTTACTTATTATTTAAAATAGTACCCTTGATTAAGTAAACATTTATTTGTGCACTTATTACAAAAGAATATTTGTGATCCAGAAACATAATCCTTCAAAATAGATACTCAATATGCAACAACATAATAAAAATATTTTTGGGTGCTAGACCCAAAAAAAACAACCCTAATAATCCTTGCTTACCAATGTATTTAGAATTGATAATTCTAAAACATAGAACGAGTAAAATATTACAAAATTATGCAAGCTGTATCAAGATTTTTAATAAAAAAGCTAAAAATTGTAACAATTACAAATAAAGAAAATTATGAAAAAATATATACCGCCAGCCCGCCTAGCATGACCACCGAAACGCGATATGATACGATATGATAAAGCTTCGAACTGTCAAAATCATTGGATATAACCGCCATCTTGAAATTTTATCGAAACTGCGAACTTGTATTGTATATATACATGTTCGCAGTTTCGATAACATTTCAAGATAGCGGTTATAACCAATGATTTTTGACAATTCGAAGCGATAAATAGCTTTATCATATCGCGTTTCGGTGGTCATGCTAGGCGGGCTGGCGGGATATATTTTTTCATCATTTTCTTTCTTTATTTGTAATTGTTACAATAAAGTAGGCGTTTAAACGCATCACAAACATTAAAATCTGAAGCTAAAATTTCTAAAACAGCTTTCTTAAAATGAGAAGCTACACATCACAACACAACTGGTGAAGGTAAGTTTTAGTAATATAAGCATTTAATATAAACCTTAATTAGTCCAAGAGCTCCCGAAAACAAAACAGCGTTTGCCCATTTGACCTGATTGGCTGTACATCATTTGAAGATAAAATGGAATAAATCATTGTGGTGCGAAAGCGCGTCTATCAGATGGCACTATTATTATAGGTTTTGCCTTTGGTGGTGGTGAATTATAATACCACCACACTGGTCCAATGACCTAAATTCGCTCATGTTTCTTTTACAGGCTCCCTCTTTTTTCAGGTTCCTCTCTGTGCAAGAAACATGAATGAATATGGCTTATTTTAAGCTTAGTACTAAGGTGTGAGTTATACTTATTAAGTCATCTAGTATTGAGACTAAATTGAAAGATGCTCCAAAATGGTTGGTACTTAAAAACTTTCAATAGCTATGCATAACTGTAGAAAACCCCTTCTTTTTTAAATTACAAAATAAGACTAAAAGTAATACCTTTTAGATGAAATTGAGTTTAACGAATAATTAGAGTGTAATGAATATGCTTTATATGTGACCCTAATTAAAAATTGGTGCGTACTGTAGTTTTGGAGAAATGACAGAAAAACGAATCCAGCTGGAGTAACGCTCTTCTAGCAGCAAAATTTTAAATGAATCATCGGAGATAGTACCTAATAAAGTACATGAGCAGATAGGTAGCTTATATTTGTGCGCAAATGTGAGGCAAAATAGAATTTGTGCGTCATATGGTTTTGTAGAAATGGAAAAGCTTTTGTGATTACTTATTTTCTTACCTACGAGAAGTTCACCTCCTATAACCACTCTGGATCCATTTTGACTATGAAAATAATCAATCTTTTACAATCATCATTTTTATTTTCATAACTTTCAAACGTTATGCGACGATTATGTGGCTGTTTATTTCGTTTTCATTTATTCAAATAAAAACGAAATTATTACCACTATTCCTAACGAAATTAATAACAGTTGCCACCGTATTGATAGGTAGATTACCCCCAGGTAATTATCAATACTCGCCGGACTTCTCTGATATCGCGGGCTCGTGTGTCTTCTGCATTTTAACATCTTTTATTGCCGGTAGAGACGCCTTTACCTTCTATTAATATCAGCCTAGTCTAGAGAAATATAATTTTCTAGTAAAACTCACACCAAAACGCTAATTTTTAACAGGTCAATTTTAACAAGGTGAAACCAGTGACTTTATGTTTAGTTTTTTATTTCAATAAACAGGATTTTTAAGAAATACATTTGTTTTATTTAAAGTATCCATGAAAACACAATTTTAGATTAATTATTAATTACTGTAGTTCGAAAATAAATAATTATAACCACAAAAATAATCCAATAAATAAATAAAAAAATTGACTAACAACCTTTTTTTTTTTTGAGATTACGTCTTACGTTAATAAAGTAGTAGAAAATAATCATGTTGAGTTATTTTACATTTTTCTTAGTATATAAGTAACTTAAACATAACTTTAATTCAAATCTACTGTAATTGCTACTCAATGCACTGTAAAAAATTATATTAAGCATGCATACCATGCCACAGGTCTAGTTAAATGTCATAAAATTTATTTCATTTAAGCAATATACGGGCCCTGATTCTGGAGAACACATGCTGAGTCTAAATTTAAGTTCAGTGCATATCTTTCTCTCCAAATGAATACGAAAAGGATGGAGGTCATAAAATTTGACATTTAGAAACGTGCGTTCATTTTTCGACCATAGTGAACGTGATTAAATGCAGTGAAGCACCTCCGTACATGCCGTCTAAAATTGTCTATGCTTTCTTTGAAATCTTAACTAAATTTGATTGACAGCTCTAAACAAATTCTTGCTATCTTTTTCCTATTACATAGATAGACTGTCCTTAAATTTAGAATTAGGATGTGTCTTCTGAATGAAGGTGGAACAGAGGGGCGAGCCTCGGGCATCTTTGGTGGAAATAGTCAGGATTGACGAGGATGTGCGAGGCGTGAATTTAAATATTTGTTTGTGTAAAAATGAACCATATTGCTTCCTGTATAGAGTATAAATTAAAATGTGAAATTTGATATGATTTCGAACCCTAGGCGATTTTCCACCAGAGGGGCGAGACGATACGACGCGAGCGGTTAATTTATACTCTATATAGGAAGCAATACGGTTCATTTTTACACAAACAAATATTTCATCCTCGCCTCGCGCATCTTTGGTGGAAATAGTCAAGATTGACGAGGATGTGCGAGACATGAATTGAAATATTTGTTTGTATAAAAATGAACCGTATTGTATCCGATATAGAGTATAAATAAACTCTGCAACAGAAACACGCTTATCGCGATAGGTTTATTGTTGTGCGATTTCAATTCTTTTCTCGCCGCTGTGGTGGAAAATCAGCTCGCGCGGGCAATTTTTAGTGGAAAAGGGTCAGTGCTATCTCAATTCTCGTCTCGCCCCTCTGGTGGAAAACCACCTAAGGCCCAATTTTGCAACCTTATTACTTAAAAGTTACTATTTTATGCATGAGCATAGATAGGGTGGGGTGGAGCCCATAACGAAGCACGGAAATTAGGGTTATACCTTGTCTCTTGTCAGTAATCTTGTGGAATAAATATTAAATGTAGTGACAAAACACTTCGAAAACAAAGGGTATCTATGATAAATTTCATCAGCTTTGTTTTGTATTTTTAAAGTTTCATTAGAATGAAAGAAAACCTATTTTCGTTATCATACTATTTCATTAGATACTTAATACATTACAACACTATACCATACCAATACAATACAATACACAATACTATTTCATTTCTTTATGAATTATAGACGTCTTATTTACGAAATACAAAAGTTGTCAACCAGCCAAAACTAACAGCGGAAGCTTACGGTCCTACTTGCACCGTATGAACAATATTACCAAGTTCGTAAGCTACTCATGTCAGTTCGTGAAATACTAGTGTAGTGTATAGTGCCTAAACGAAGGAAAGGATTTTGACACATTTTTACGTAAATTGCTTTTAAAAACTGGCAAAATTCTCTCCTCGTGATCACTTCGGAATAGGCACTGAGGGGGGGGGGGGGGGGGGGGGGGCATTCCCGAATATTTAACAATTGGGGCGGAATGTGCAAAGGAACAAGGGAACTAATACATCACCTGCACAGGCGAAGAACCAGCAAAGCAATGCAAGAATACTTCACTTTACTCAATAGTTTATGTATACAAGCGACCAAAACCCACAAAAATATTGTAGTCCTGCACCTTATTCAGAAACTGTCGGATTTGCGGACTCGATGCGAAAAGTCGAATGCCGTCTAGCTATGACGCATCGTGACAAAAAGTGACAAGTATAGTTACCACAAAATTCGAATCCTTTACGACGGTTTTAAATAAGGGAGCTGTCCCGCGAGCAGGGCGAACTGCCTGGGGAGTGAACAAACGCTTGTCTCTTCTTCGTCTGAGAAAAAGGGATGGATAGTGGTGGAGATATTTTATCCACAGTCCGTGTGCTACAAGTGTAAAGTGGGCTTATTCACACAAAAGTACCTAAATTAACATACAGGTATATATGTGAAGCTGCCATAACCTTCACCCTCACCCTTAGAGCTTATTCACACGCCATTTTTCAAACATCGATACCAACCAACGCTAATAAAATGCGTTGCGAACGCACGCTGTGTACCTTTACACAATGGAGTAAGTCAAGTTTTTTTTATCAATACAAATGCAAACAATCTGCTGAATCGCCCAGAGTATGCGCTTTGAAAATCGTGTGTATAGGCCCTTATACACAAATGTCAAAAATGAAAACTACATGTTAAAGTACAGTCGACAGCAGCACATCAAGCGTAACAGTTTGCCCTTGAGACCGCCCTTACTACGTTCGTAATAGAGGCGGCTTTCGTAGTGCAACTGTTACACTTAATATGCTGTCGTGTGTACACAAAGTGAGATGGCTTGTCAGTTTTTGAACTCTTACCTAATTTGAAATAAAACCAATTTACCGGATTTAACTCGCGTTTGATTAGATGTTATATTATTATTATACACCCGACGTTTCGATTACTTTAAAGCGATCGTGTTCACGGGAAGACTGAAGATGTCAGTTGTCTTTAATAAGTTTTTATGTTAACTACCGTCACTTTTGTGTTATATTTTGAGCGGTCCGAATTACGCATACGTAGCTCACGGTGTCAGTTTTTTGGGCAGTGGGAGGATGGGCTTGGGACTTTATTTATTTATGTGACCACGAATACCACGATCGCTGTAAAGTAATGGAAACGTCGGGTGTATAATAATAATGTAACATCTAATTAAACGCCAGTTAAATCCGGTAAATTGGTTTTATTTCAAATGTGTAGTGCTCGCGAAAATGTAAGACAATACTACTCTTACCTAATATCAATTATTTGTTTTTTCACTATATAAAACCAAATAATTGGTTTTGTAATGCACTACTTGCATATTGATAAATATATTTATCAGCTCCTGCTTTCAATATTCTATCCACGGAAGCTTACAAAGTTTTGATACCTAATATTTTCTTTATTAATATTTCTAAACAAAATCTGAACAATGCAGCTTATACAAACTTTACAAATTTTAGCTAAACTGTAGTATACCTACCTCTGTCTGTGGACAGAATATGTTGGCCAATAAATAATCATGCTTAGAGTCAATAATAAACATTTTTGAATGTGTCAGCAAAATTTCTCTGTAATCTAATGATTTTAACAGTAAGCTTTGAGTTTAAAACATTTTCATGAACAATTTGACCTAGACAGTTATAGACTTATGCCATCTCAAGTTGTCTTTGATCAAATGATAGCATTAAAAAACTAAATTTTTTACTTAATGATCTGTTAGTCTGATGTGTTCTGTATGACTATGAGAATAAATTCACGATCTGGGGCTATCAGAATCTCATGCCTTCTACTCCTCACACGGAGGAATGTCAGCTCATTTGTAGAATCCTGAAAGCAGAATAAAGTAAATTGCATTTTTAATCAATTTGGTATGTATCTGCATCAGACCAGATCAGCAAAATCGCAGAGTAACAAAAGGACAGATTTGCATAAAGATATATTGTACAGTTGTCAAATGTGTTATCATAAATGATGTCAATTATGTTTATCCCCAGGCCAAATTGATTATTCAAACTATCTCCTCTGCACTATCTTTTGAGGTGACAATGAGGAATTTTATTTTGTTGTTGTTGTGGTTCATGTTGTTGCCCATATTAATATCACTTTGTTGTGCCTACCTGTGATCACTAATAAACTATTTAAATACACACAATCGTCTTTTGCTTAGACTACTTGGCTCAGGTATGATTAAAAAGTAACCAGATAGGTAGGTACCTACTAACATTTTTTTTGGATTTATAGTTTGTCGTAGAATGAGTCAAAAGATAAAAAGTCTCTAATTTATGTGTTTGTGAATTTTAAAGGAAAAATAACAAAAATTTGATAGTAATCATTAGATTACTAACAAATTTTTTGTTATTTTTCCTTATTTATTGGAATTATCTATTCTCTTTGGAGATAGAGAATGTCTTCAGAATCAACAGAATGTGGTAAATGGGTATTTTTGAAGAAACATTGAAATTAAATAAATTAATATTACCATTTCTCGGACGACATTCCTCGCTTTCTCAGTCAACTGACCAATAAGACCAGCATACAAAACAGAAGTCGCGTTATCCAAAGAGCTTTTAATTGGAATACCTGAAATTAAAAATTATAATTACCTTCAATAAGTTATGGCGCTGTTCACAATAGTCGTTAAACTCCATACTTTAGATAATGATTGTACAATGCATTATCGCTAAGGCAATACACAGAAATTGATCAAACCTTCATGATTCACTATCACTACACCCATTACACCTTTGTGTGCTTGAATCCTTTTAATGGTTTCTTCTACTTCGGTCGCCTGGAAAGGAAATTAATCTTTTGATAACAAAATGAAAACTTAAATTTGTACAAACAACATTCCAATTAGATAACTAACCATTATAAATTAGAAATATTTTTGCTAAATTTTGTGGTGTTACCAATGGATGACGTAAAAGATGACAATTTTACTTGACAGTTGCTTGAAGTGTTGCATGCTTGATAAATAACTTACAAAAAATAATACTTAGATATTTTGTTTATTTATGATATCAAACAAACCATATCAAGTGACTGCTATTTATTTGATTATTCAATTGGAAATGTAACGATGTCTACAGCTAAAGCAGCAGCGCATCACTAAACAAATGTCAAACTAGTTTTCAGGGTTGACTATTATCGAACGAAACAAAACTCGAAAAATTGCCTACTTTTATGAAGTTCAGTTTATTTCCCCTTTTTTACCAATAAACCTTTTAAAACAACGTTTATTGATAGTAAGTCTGGTTAACATGCATTTGAATTAATAGAACAATGAATGATAGCAGTGCTGATAGTACGGAAGCTTTGGATCCTAGAGTTCAGGTGAGATAATCAATAGGATATAATGAGAATTGATGGGTAGAAATAGTATGTAATTTGAGGTCGTTGCCTCCACAATATAGAGCCCAACTTTCTGAGGTGCACACAAACATTATTTACATGTTGTTTTGGTCTGTTGCATTTGTTTTGTTATGCAATTAACGCAACTTTTTGTTATTCATTAAGTACCGCATAAAAGTTTATAGAACTTTGCGATTCTATGCAATAACAAGCTCAGAATAAATTCATCATAAAAACTTTATATTTTTAATTACACCAAATAAGATTTTTAGTAACATTTTAGATGTTTTAATTTTATAACTGTAATTTTAAAAATAATTATTAATTATTGAGCACATAAAATCAATTTTCATGAAATTTTTCTGATTTAAAATTTGATTATCATTTTTTTTATACCTGTATTTAAACTTTAACCTGTCAAGCCACAGGCTCCAGACACATTTGTTTTTAAATGTCCTAAGGCCACCATGGGTATACTGAGTCTCATATTTGTCACCAGATTGAGTTGGAACGGTTGAACACAGCAACAGACGAAATCAACAGACTTGAAGTTGAGTTAGATGAAGCTCGGCTCTCATTCAGAAGACTTCTAGCTGAGGGACACCTGCGTATACAGCAGCTGACTAAGAAACTTGGTACCAGTGTGCACAAAGCCAGACCTTATTATGAAGCAAGATTTAGAGTCAACATTGTAAGTTAATGCTTCTCTTGATATTTTTACAGCATAGGCAGCGTGTGAGTAGTGCCTAAACTGCTTCAAGTGTCTATGGGCTGTGGTAACTGCTTACCATCAGGCAGTATGCTTTTTGCTATATATTGCCATTGCCCTTGCTGTATAAAAATTTAAAATTCAAAATTATTAGACTATTATACAAATACTTACTGTAATAACAAGATACTTATTAAAGACAAGGAAGAAACATAATCTTTTGCTACTTGCATACTACTTCTCTACATAAAATGAACAACTTCAATGTAAGGGGAACTATGTAGGAAAGGCTACCATAAAATATGTAAATGTCTGAATAATATTAAATTGTGACATTGAAAACCAATTTTCCAATCATCAGATAACATGACATCTTTAGAAGATTCTATAAAAACATTAAACTTATTCATCAGTTAATAATATCTTGCATGACCATTAATTAACATTTAACAAGCAAAGTAAAGTGACACAACTCTCTCGAGCCGAATTATGAGCCTTTAGGGGCCCCAGATATGTCGCTCTCACATGGCTCAAGCCCACTAGAGACTCAAAAATAAAAGCAACTAATTATTGAAACTTTGACTTTTCATTCATTTCACTGACATTTTAAGAAAAATTTCATTTCATAAATTGCTAGTTGTAAGTTTATATGAATAAATATGGCTACAGTACCCTATATCTACAATTGAAATATGTATTTTGTATGTCAACCAGCAATGTTGCTGGTTTATGTTTAAAAATTTACTTGTTATTCAGACATCTCAAGAACTCCAAACAGCGACAATCGCTTATGACAAGGCAAACAGCGCCCATGCGGCCGCAAGAGAAATGGTCTACCTCGCGGAGCAGGGGCTGGCGAGGCTTGCTGAAGGCTCTGAGGGGGGGCTCACCCTGGACCCAGCCTGGCAGGAGATGCTTAACCATGCGACACATAGGGTCAACCAGGTGAGATACAATATTGGTTTTGACAGCTGCGTACAACAAGAGAAAAAAAAGTAAAGAAAAATTTCTATCTACCTAACGAGCGGTAGAAAGTGTATGCACACACATACATATGTAGAGATATCACCATACATTCTCATTTGTATGCACATGCTGATGTTATCCTCCGTTTGGTATGTACAAACAAATAAAGTTCACTACAAAGCGCCAAATGACAAGGCGTTTAACACCTAATAGAGCACAGTTTCACTACCTGGAACGTCAGCATCAAAAAAATGTAAACGATTATGACCCTTATTGCATTGACATAAGATTCAGATTGTATACATCATTTTGATGCTGTACATAGTGTCCGTTTGTAAACCCACACTTCATCTCACACTTGTATAATGGATTGTAATAACAATACAGGTAAATGTGATCCTTCATGCCAGATATTTCTGTCCTGCATATCTAGTCATTGACTCGCCAACATTTTGTACTGAGTGTTACAGAATTTCTGAATAAAATTTAGAATTATGTGCCCGGGTCGATACTATTAATTTAATCAGAAAATAAAAGTGTTCAGAGTTAACTCTTGACAAGGAACACAAACCAAATTTTATTTCGGACTTTTGTAACAGTGTCCCTAATTCTGGAGACCACATGCTAAGTCTAAATTTAATTTCAGTGCATCTCTTTCTCTCAAAATGAATACAAAAAGAATGGCTGTCATAAAATTTTACATTTAAAAACGTGCGTTCCATTTTCGACCTTATTGAACGAGATAAAATGCAGTGTTAGGGGAAGCACCTCCATACATGCCGTCTAAAATTGTCTATGGTTTCTGTGAAATCTATCTAAATTTAGTTGATAGCTCTAAACAAATTCTTGCTACCTTTTTCCTATTACATATTGCGGGAAAGAGATATACTGTACTTAATCTTAAAGGATATGTTACGTATCCGGCTAAGTATATGTACAGTATTTAAAAAAATCAAGAAAAATCTCCTGAATCCGTGAAAAATACTAATAATTCGTTTTTATGCAAAATTTGTTTGTACAAAAGTTGAAATTTGTCGTCGATTTCACCGCTAATCACTATGGCAATATGGCGGGCGACATAGAAGTCAACTAAACGTCACCAAAGTGACATACGCGCCATGATGAATATTTGGCTGAGTTGCAGCTGTCTATAAAATTCTTGTTTTGCACCACGCAACAAAGCAAATAAATAGAAAATGGATAACTGAACACTGCTCTGCACATTTTTACCTACTTTTTGGTATAGTGTACGTACATAGCCCTGGCCGGGTCTCCAAACATTTTTAAAACATCTCGTTTAGTATTACGAGTGTTTCTTCAGAATTAGGACCATTCTGTATAAAAGGTGCAGGTTTTAATAACAACATCCCACGTTAGGCGGAAGCCGACAGAGCCAACGCGACGGTGACACAGCGAACCAAGGCCGCCGCGCACCGCGCCGCCTCCGCACTCGTGCACCAACTGCAGAGTGGCCTTAAGAGGCATATCGCCAAATCCAGGTGAGTTGCTGCTTTATTTCCAACGCGTAAGGTAGGTATTTACAAAGCAGGAAACAGTAATGTATATACGGGGTGGAAAAAATCTATGGGCCCTGAAGGGGAACTACTTTTTATCCTTTAGTTAACTCATTTTACGAAAATGAAACATTCCTTTATTTTTGAAAAGAAACAAAACTGCATTCAAAGATCTGAAATTGTCTTAACTCACCCGGGAATCGAATCAACTAAAAATTAAGAAAGTAAACCCACGCTATTTTTAATACGAATCGGTAGGATTATTGTGCAGGATATAATTTGTTTAACAAACATTTGCTTTTACAGTAATCTGTTGTACGAGATACCTATGTTAATTGAATATTTATTACAATACTTAGTACTGTAATGTTCATTTGTGACAAGTATATAGATTTTTTCCACCCTGTATAAGGGCCTTTGTCCTCTTGTTTGCGATGTGTTGCAAAAATATTTAGTTACTATAAAAGTAGAATTGTTTTTGTCTACTAGGACACAGGCTTTCCCATTTATTAAAGACTAGCCTTATTTGTTATTCATTTGTCTACAAAGAAATGAACTTACCTACCGGTTGGTCAAGTGTATAGGGTTGCCAGATGATAATTTGATAAAGTAGGGCAGATGGGTCTAAAAAGGAGGACATTTAGAAATTTCAAGATTTTTTTATATTATTTTACGTTAAACTAAACATGGAAAAGGAGGGCATGTCCTCCTTTTAGATACCATCTGGCAACCCTAAGTGTACTACACCAAAGCTAGCTTTAAAACCCCGGTAGGGGCAGATTTCAATATGTTTATCACTAGGTGGTAGGCCCGTATGTGGGGTCGTCTGGGTAGGTACCACCGCCTTTCTTATTTCAGTCGTGAAACAGTTCACTTAGTTTCGAATTGAAGGGAAAGGTAGCCAGTGTGATAACCTCAAGATGCACCTGCAATATCAACTGATTTTTCCTTGTTTCTCATCTAGTTGTATAAAAAAAAACGAGGTACAGTCGACAGCACACCAAGCGTTACAGTTTGACCTTGAGACGCCCTTACGCCATACGTAATAGAGGCGGCTTTTGTAGTGCAACTGTTACACAACTCGAACTCTTATAATAAATTATCTAAATTTTGAATTGGCTTCTCTTGACTCCATTGCTTTGTAGTTCTATTGAGTTTTGAGCTTGTAACTGAGTTTTGATTGATGTAGAGTTTTAGAACAATTCTCGCCGATTCTGTAGTACAATCTCTAAAACAAAATTTAGGTTTCATAGCGCTCTTTCTTATTAATCGGGAAGATAGATGACAGATGACCAATAATTCTTCTATACTTCTATTATGGGTTCCGTTTCAAGCTGTATTACAGTGCATTGTAGCGCGTAGCTCAAGATTGAAACGGAACTGAAACTACAGCTGCCGCACTGCTGTTTAAAAATGTTTACAAACGTTAGTAAACATTTGTTAAGAAACATACGATCACAATGTTAGAAAATGATTTCATGTTAGATAATGTTAGTAAACATTTCTAAATTAGTTAACAAATTGTAACAAAATAAAACATTTGTTATCATTTGTTTGTAAACATATAATCCAGGCCGAATGTTATGTTGTTAAATAATTTCAAATGTTATAAATGTTTGTAAACATTTTCCATCAGTGTAGGAGTACTTAAATCATTTACCAATTCCTAACAGAATGTAACAATTCCTAACATTTGTTAATAAATGTATTAGTGTTAGAAAATGTTTGTAAACATTTTTAAACAGCAATGTGACAGCACCAGAGAGCAGTGCAGGTTCGAATCGGTTCGATTGAGCGCTGTACCATAATACACGTCTGAATGCGTGATTCGGAATCCGAAACAAAATGATTCATGACCTGTCAGAGTCTACAAATCATACTATAATTTTCCTATTGTATGTACTAGAATGGATAGGAGGCACAGAACTTTGAGATATTGCCCTACAGAATTGCAGAACCATATGCTCTTGTAGATAGTTTTAAGCATTAATTTTCTTATGCCAATATTAAACAATGTTAATTTTTAATTTCTACATAAAACAAATGCAAAAGTTATTTATTTCAAACAAATAAAATAGTCAAATTATTAATTGAAAGCTGTGCCTAACTTTGTAAATCGTGATTAAAATCAACTGTTTCATACTGCTACGGGCTAGAGTTACCTAACTCAAATGCCAATTTATTTGAGTACGTTTATAACAATAAGAATGAATACTGAACAGAAATTGATTACAAGAAATGTCACTATGAACGTTACTAAAACAACGACGTCGCATAACTGAACAACACTAATACAATTGCGCTGATATCGCTACATAGTTATCGCTTCGTCATTCCAAATAGAACTGAATGCCCTATGCAGCGACTCAAGTGCTCATACAGTGCGTTATAAATTGCCTCTGAAAGTTTGGCATCTTTCAGACCACTTATATTTCCGATTAAATTAATTAACAACTGACAACCCTAAAAATGCATACTATCCCGTATTGTAAGACACACTACAGTCATAACACACACACACACACACACTACGATCAACCCCAGAACTCTAAATGTTATTTCGGAATTCTGTAACACCCGGTATAGTTACCGAATACTACTAGACAATTCTCGAAGCTTCCACAATATTATTTTGTTTAATCGAAGATGCTAGAATATTCCTTCGTGCTATCTCCCTCACTCTTTCCTCGAAAGTTCTTCATCTGTCCTTGTCAAGCATTAGTTCTATCTCACTCACTCTTATGGAATTTTACATATGGCCATAAAGGGGCTCGGAAAACACCAGAAAAAGAGTTTTCAGCAAATAATGGCATAGGATTAATGGTTCCTGAAACGCCCTAAAAATGTTTGAGGCATCTGAAAAACCTAGGTCAAAATTTTTATTCCTTGGCTTCCTTGTATCGGACTGAAGTCCTATCTAGAAAAACCTCTATCAAATACATTTAATTGTAATCTTCACAATCGTGTATGAAACAGCTGATTTTTTTGCGTTTTTTTTTTCATAAGTCGTGTTATGATGTCTAGCACTACCATCTGCCTTGGTTAACGATAGTGTAACCCTTTCAAAATATTATCAAATATAGTAGTTTACATTTTTAGGACATCTTCTTTGACAACACAATTCATCGCGTAAAATTTTGAATGTCATTATTAAATTATACAAAACTTTTGCATTGACAACTTCAGCTAAGTTTGCACTTACAAATTGTTTTGCTTGAATAGTTGCACAATATGTCTCTTCCGCAGGACGCACGAAGCTGTCGGCGACCACTATACTACGTTTGGTACATAATTTTGATTTATCTATGCATGCGATATACTCCATCCTCGAATTATATTTGTTAGAAGTTGATGTTTCAACAGCTAGAAATAACTGTGTTTATTTTTTCTACGTGTCTAAATATAATTTCTTAATTATCTGTTGTGTAAAGCTGTTTGATCCATCACTGCATTTGAATGCTAAAATGCTGCTTTTTTCTGCTCTCAAATAAAGTTGGTAAAAAAGGTTTTAACACATTTCTTTTCTTGTACTGGCAAAACTAAGTTGCTTGTAGCATGTATTTTGTTATTTCGAACTATTATTGTTTCCGGGAAATTATATGGTAATTTTTCAACTTATTTTTCATATAAGTTTACATATTATTGTAAACACTACTCATTGGTACAGTCGACAGCACATCAAGCGTAACAGTTTGACCTTAAAACCGCCCATACTGCGTTCGTAATAGAGGCGGCTTTCGTAGTGCAACTGTTACACTTGACGTGATATCGTGTGTACAAGACAATACAAAAAACATTAGTCTGAACCGTTTCAAAATCACGTAAATGGTCCTTCGAGCCGCATATTCCATTACAGGCCGTATTTCGAAGAGAAAGCGCGCATCAACGCCGCGCTTGAAGGCCAGAAAGCCCGCATCCAGAGTCTGGAGGAGCAAGTGACGGAAACAAAGCAGCAGTACTCGGCTGCGCTTAGGAACCTGGAGAGGATCTCCGACGAGATACACAGGCATCGCTCTAGAAGACAGTCCACTAAGAATGGTGAGGATCGTGTACATAATTTATATGTATTTTGGTACAATTACAAATTTACAAACGTAAGCGGTTATCGTAGGTATCCTTTAGACTCACGCGTGACGGTAACCTATAGACGCTCGTGCTACCTTCGACACTACTCACGTGTTATGACCGTAGCCTATAGACGCTCGTAGCACCTTGGACACTACTTATGCGTTGTGACCGTAGCCTATAGACGCTCGTAGCACCTTGGACACTACTTATGCGTTGTGACCGTAGCCTATAGACGCTCGTAGCACCTTGGACACTACTTATGCGTTGTGACCGTAGCCTATAGACGCTCGTAGCACCTTGGTCACTACTTATGCGTTGTGACCGTAGCCTATAGACGCTCGTAGCACCTTGGACACTACTTATGCGTTGTGACCGTAGCCTATAGACGCTCGTAGCACCTTGGACACTACTTATGCGTTGTGACCGTAGCCTATAGACGCTCGTAGCACCTTGGACACTACTCACTCGCTGCCTACCCAGTAAAAATGAAGAGACAGCTTTATGTTGACATAGTCCTAATATGACGGTTTCTAAATTATTTTTATACATACTTGACATAATGACTATTATTGTATATTCCATAAACATAACTTTTTAACTCTTTGGACCCGTCTGTAAGTAGGCCATAATACTGCATGTAGCTACTGCTGCATGTAGTTTTTTATAAATGAATAAATAATAGGTTATTTTTAAAGTAATGTATTACGCCCAGCGTATGTCAGTCCGACGCCTACGCCGCACTAACTTTTATTTTGAGAAATAAACTTTTCTTCACTAATACACAAGTAAACAAAACCATTGCCCCCCGGAGGGAATGTAAACTAAATATTGAAGTAACCAGGTTTTAATAGAAGTAACTTTTGCGCATATCTGTAACCAATCTCTTACCATCAGGCAAAGCGCGCTCTTCTTGACCTGAATTTATTTCATCCAACCGCATTCCATCTGAATCGCACAATTTCTCGTAGACATAGACAGGTCGACGATAACTGACACAACTAGCGACACAAACACAACGACCAGCGACAAACTGGAGGAGTTGTGCGACCACAGCGCGGACGCGAGTGTCCGCGAGTGGCTGCGGCGGACGGCGGAGGCGCGGCCGCGGTGTCTACAGGACTCCGACACCTGGACAGAGATCGACCTGGACTACTCCAGTCCTGAGGAGGTGAGGAACAAGTCTTATAGACTCAGATTAAAAAAACTGCACTTTTATTAAACTTCATCCGCGTGATTTCGGTTTTATCCCACAGGAAAAGTTTTATTTCTTGGATAAAAAGTAGCGTTAGTGTTATTCCAGACTATAATCTATCTCTTTGCCAAATTTCGTTCAGATAATTACTGGGCACGGCCGGCATTTTATCTTAGGCCTCAGGATGACAACGCACCTGCAATATCAAGTGATTTTTCCTTGTTATTGCCGGTGTATAGCCGGTTGTAACCGCTTACCACCAGGTGGGCTGTCAGCTTGTTTGTCATCTAGTTGTTTAAAAAAAAGATCTGTTTTTCCGGTTTGGTGTGATTGATTAACAAATATACATCCAAACTTTTGCATTTATAATATTAGTAGGATTATTATTAGGATTCATGCTGTTGGCAAATGTTATGAACAACAGTCATACAAAAATTCTTAGTTTTTTTTTGGAATTTTATAACAAAAAATTTAGAGGGACGCACCGTTGGTAGACTCTCTACAAGGTGGACCGACGATCTGGTGAGAGTCGCGGAAAGCCGATGGATGCAGCGCAGGACCCATCGGCGTGGAGATCTTTGGGGAGGTTTATTGCCAGCATTGTGTGTCCCTTGGTTGATATGGTGATAAAAGAATGAATGACGGTGTTGGTTTTAGAATAAAACCACCATTATAGTTTCACGTTTGTAATAAGACTATGAGAAAAAAATAGAAATATAGGTAAATATACAAATTCATAAACAAAATATATAAAACACCAATAACCAGCCAGTCCACAAAAGAAGGTATAGAAATTGTTGTTCTTAAAAATAACAGCTCTCTGTGTTTCGGGTTGAAGGGAAAGGTAGCCAGTGTAATTACTGGGCATGGACGGCATTTCATCTTAGGCCTCAGGATGACAACGCAAAAAAAAATGACAAACAATATGAATACGAATTAGGATAGTCTTTGTAATTTACTACTAAATCAGAATCAAATCAAAATTGTTTATTGTTTCATGTGATAATTATGATGTTATACAATTTACATTTGATCGCACATGAACCCTGTAAGGGCACTACAATAATAATTATAAAACTATAAGTATTAGGAGTTTTCTACATTATTAAGGGCTAATTTTTCAATCCCCAGATAAGATTTATCCAGAGAGTAACTTTGACAAGTTGACAGTTTCTATAGAAAATCTGTCAAAATTACAAAATTATTCTCTAGATAAAAATTATCCGAGGATTAAAAAATTGGCCCTAAATCGAAAAATTATAACAATTGATCTATATAAAATCTTTTACAACCTTTTAACAGAACATGAAATAAAGTTAAATACACAAAAACATACAAAAAAATATAAATACTATGTCATATCTAGAAAATATCTTTCTCACCAAAACACTTTCTAACGCTTTCTCTTCTTACAACTTCTTAGGTTAGCTTCGAAAAGTGTTCGTTCCGAGGGCGGGCGAGCCCGGAGAAGTCGCCCGAGGTGTTGGAGTGCAAGGTCTCCGCGTCGTCGCCGCGGCGCATCATCGGCGTCGGGCCCCCGGCGGCCGGAGCGCGGCTCAGGGCCGAGCTGGACCTCGGCCGCCGGCAGAGCCTCGACGCGCTGCTCCACGACACCGGCGAGAAGGTCAAGGAGATGTTCCAAGGTCAGTCCACTTTACAGCGAGCAGGGCGCTGATGACAACAGGGAGGATGCATATTTTTATCCTTGCTTAAAGATAATAAGCGAGACAAACGATAGAAAATTTATAAAAAAAATTAAAAGTTTATTAATTGACAAAGCATATTACGAATTAAAAGAGTATTTTAACGATACATTTTAATATTCTTAATTTTTGATTTTAACATTATTATTAATGTTTGAAAAATTACTTAGTAATTAAAATATAATACAACTAGAAAAATTTCACGTCTTGAGGCAGGAATCGAACCCGCGACCTTTCGCAATCCGGGCGACTGCTCTGACCACTGAGCCACCCATGACTTGGGATATCCCTGTGAAATTCTTCTAGTTTATCTGTATTTGCATTTATGAGCTAACGTCCACCCTGCAATGTCGAAATATTCTATTTCAACATCCGAAACGAGTATTTTTACAAATACCTACGATTCGGTTAAGTTGGGGCAGTGCTTTTAAATATTCTTAATTTTTGATTTTAACATTATTATAAATGTTTGAAAAATTACTTAGTAATTAAAATATAATAAAACTAGAAAAATTTTCACGTCCTGAGGCAGGAATCGAACCCGCGACCTTTCGCAATCCGGGCGACTGCTCTGACCACTGAGCCACCCAGGACTTGGGATATCCCTGTGAAATTCTTCTAGTCTATCTGTATTCACATTTTAAATTGGTCTCACACCTTTACCTGTTTATAAAAGTATCTTTGTCTGTTGGTTTTATTTATGTTACTTTGTCAAATAAATTAAACGACACAGTGTATTCTACGAAATTAATATTATTATACTTGACATTTTATTTGATTTTTTAAAATTTGATGACATAGCATTTGACCTACACAATTGTTATATTATATATTGGCCACTGACTTCACTTTTGTAATTTAATAATTTTTCTTTTAATGCAATAAAGATAAAACATATTCTATAATTTGACATAATTAATAATAATTTGTAATTGTTTATTAAATAGCGTGTTTATAAAATTGTTCTGTTAAATAGAACTACTTAGTAAATTGTTGTGCCCAACAGGGTCCAAAATTGTAACCACCTATGTAATTTTGGAAACAATAAATATTGAGTATTGAGTATTGGCACGCTAAGCCATTGGTTCCTTTAACCAGTGATCAGCAAAGTACGGCTCCAGAGCCGCATGTGGCTCTTTGGCTCCTTAAGTGCGGCTCAGACACAAATATCCACGGAAGGCGCAATAATATTTTCAATAAAAAAAAACCTGGTAAGAAAAAAGCCTTAAAATATTGATGAGAACTTGGAATTATGCCTAAAATTAAAAACATACAAACCTGACTCACTCAAACTTTCCAAGGAGATGCAAGCGAATTGTTCGCTTTAATAAAAATTTATATAGTATGACATCTAGTTTTAAGTGTACTACTTGTATGGCTCCCATTTTTTTTTAATTATTGTAATGTTTATATTTAGCTCTTTGGCTAATAAGTATGCCGACCACTGCTCTAACCCACCAACCCGCATTGAGTCAGCGCTCTGGTGTTATAGCCTAACTCCTCGGAGATTTCTTCCATGATAGAAGACCTATACCCAGAAGAAAGACGCATACATAAGCTGGTGAAGTGTCATGTGACAATATTAATATACCCTTTATTGCACTTTAGATATACACAGTATGTTACATGTAATAGGAAGTTTGCAAGGGTGGACTTATCTGTAAAAGAGCTCTCTTCCAGCCAACCCATGAATGTGTGAGATATTATACGTGTGACAAGCAGGTACCACAAAGCACATTAAAAAAATATTACTTACAACACATTACCTGTAATAAACCATAATACAATATTAATTATTAACTAACTATAAATATTATAACGTGTTTCGCGTTATTTTCCGTCGCTTAGCGTGCTGAACAAGACGCCGCGTTCTGAGCTTTCGGTTTGTCATAGCAACGCAATATTACGACTGAAACGTCAGTCGCTGAACTTCCGGCGCCGTAAGTTCAGCAGATGTGTCCTTACCCTTACACATAACAACAGTCATTAAAATACGTATATTTGTGTTCAATATGATAAGCCCTATCAGTGTTTCCAGGGTTGTCCCTGTTCGGCGAGCGTCGCGGCTCCGCGTCGGCGCCTCGCTCGCCGCGCCGCGCCGCGTCGCCGCGAGGCCGGACTCGAACCAGCGACGCCTCGTCCGCCTCCGACGAGCGCTACTCCGACACTGACAGCCTTGCCAGGTAAGCAAGCAGCTATGCGATTCTCCTGAGTTAGCAGCCTTGAGTTTATAATACTCTTTATTGCACTTTAAAAAAAATACAACTACATATTTTATAACCAAAGTTAGCAAAGGTGGACTTATCTCTATAAGAGATCTCTTCCAGCCAACCCATAAATGTGTGAGACAAACTGTTGTAATGTAGGCAACACGAGGTGCATTTAAGATATCGATAAAGGGAACTTAAATCTTAATTGTAAATTTATTTATAAATATATTTAAAACAACTCATTATTACAAAACAATAATAATATTAATATATAATATATAGTAATTAAAATATAATAAAACTAGAAAAATTTCACGTCCTGAGGCAGGAATCTTTTGGGGGTACCTAGAGAAAACTCTGTTCCGATACGTCGCTTGGTCGAGCACGACGCCCGCTCCCAACAAAATTAACTATCGTCGAAGACAATCGTGAGAATCAGCCGCGGTCTACACGTTATCCATTTATACGTGTATCGTGCACCCATAAAACTATTGTGGTGACAAGTACGCAGTGAAGTAAAGGTGAATCGCGTCCATAACATTTGACGACCGCCTGGCCGAGTGGTCTGTACCCCAGGCTACTCGGTCAAGAGGTCCCGGGTTCGAATCCCGGTAGGAACAAATGTTTGTATGATGAGTACGAACATTTGTTTACGAGTCATGGATGTTTATATGTTTATTTAGTATATTTCTAATATTTATATACATATTATTATCATTATTTCTCCGTTATCTAGTATCCATAACACAAGCTCTTAATGATGCTTACTTTGGGCTAGATAATAGGTGTGAGTGTATAAATATTATTATTATTATCCAGCACGCGGGAGCAACGTGAACCAGGCTAGCCCCAATCCCACTTTATTTTCGTCCTTTACTCGCCATCCTTTCGTATTTTAATTACTAAGTATTTTTTCAAACATTTATAAAAATGTTAAAATCAAAAATTAAGAATATTTGAAAGCACTGCCCCAACTTTACCGAATCGTAAGTATTTGTAAAAATACTCATTTCGGATGTTGAAATAGAATATTTCGACATTGGGCCTAATTCTGGGAACACACTTTAATTCTAAATTTAAGTACAGTATATCTCTTTCTCGCAATAAGTAATATGAAAAAGATAGCAAGAACCTGTTTAAAGCTGTCACATAAATTTAGATAGATTTCTAAGAAACCATAGACAATTTTAGACGGCATGTACGGGGGTGCCTCCTAAACACGCATTTTATCACGTTCAATAAGGTCGAAAATTGAACGCACGTTTCTAAATGTCAAATTATATGACAGCCATCCTTATCGTATTCCTTTTGATAGAAAGAAATGCACTGAACTTAAATTTAGACTTAGCATGTGTTTACCAGAATTAGGGCCATTGTAGGGTGGACGTTAGCTCAATATACGCAAATACAGATAGACTAGAAGAATTTCACAGGGATATCCCAAGTCCTGGGTGGCTCAGTGGTCAGAACAGTCGCCCGGATTGCGAAAGGTCGCGGGTTCGATTCCTGCCTCAGGACGTGAATTTTTTCTAGTTTTATTATATTTTAATTACTAAGTAATTTTTCAAACATTTATAAAAATGTTAAAATCAAAAATTAAGAATATAATATATATTTAGCGATAACAGTACTAAATACTTAAAATATATTTAATTAAATACATTTATCTGAGTTCGTGAGTTCGTGGCTGTGGGCAGCGCTGGCATACCTTTTGGCATTTGTTTGACAACCGTTGGCGACACTAGCTTTTCGACGACGAGCACGGCATGAGTCGGAACTAAAAAGTTGTTTATTTTTATGTCTTTGTGTAAAAGTCAATCAAATATAGACCCATATGTAGGGACGCCTGGGTAGGTACCACCGCCTTTCTTATTTCAGCCGTAAAACAGTTCGCTGTGTTTCGGATTTTAAGGGAAAGGTAGCCAGTGTAATTACTGGGCATGGACGGCATTTCATCTTAGGCCTCAGGATGACAACGCACCTGCAATATCAAGTGCTTTTCCTTGTTATTGCAGGTGTCTATAGGCGGCGGTAACCGCTTACAACCAGGTGGGCCGTCAGCTTGTTTGTCATCTAGTTGTATATAAAAAAAAATGAATAGAGTAACTGCGATACATTTTAAATAGAAGCAAAACGAAGTCAAAAATTCCGAATGTTGTAGATATCTCTACACCAGCGACGAACATACACAGCCAGGAGATCGACGTAGAACTTAGTGAATACGCTTACGCGCAGCTCAAACGTCAAAATTCAATGGCGTCTCGTCGTCTTGTCAGTCGTGAAGCTCTATGTCGAATATTTCTGTTAGTGAATCACACTGCAGCACTCGACCATGATGTGTTACACAAATAATAATAACAATATTCACACACTCACCTATTATCTAGCCCAAAGTAAGCATCATTAAGAGCTTGTGTTATGGATACTAGATAACGGAGAAATTATGATAATAATATGTATATAAATATTAGAAATACACTAAATAAACATACAAACATTTGCTCCTACCGGGATTCGAACTTGGGACCCCTGACCGAGTAGCCTGCATAGCAAGGGGTACAGACCACTCGGCCAGCCAATCGTCAATAAATAACAAACAAGACAAATACAAATAGACAAGCCAAATAGATAAAAATATTAAATTCTAAACCGTGTTGAGCATTACGGACCGTCTATCAATCTACGAATACATTGATAATTGATATAGAATACAGTATCATTACTGGGCATGGAAGACGTTTTATCTTCGCCCTCAGGAACAACGCACCGGCGATATCAAGTAATTTTTAGGGTTGCGTACTCAAAGGTTCCCGTTGTACCCTATTATTAAGACTCCGTTTTTTTTTCCGTATGTCCATCTGTCACCAGGCTGTATTTCATGAACCGTGATAGTTAGATAGTTAAAATTTTTACAGTTGATTTCTGTTGCCGCTATAACAACAGATACTAATAAACAGAACCAGAATAAAATAAATATTTAAGGGGGCTCCCAAACAACAAACGTTTTTTGCTTATTTTTGCTCGATTTTTTTTTCTATTTATTGAAAGAGAGTTTTATCATACAGTGATAATGCCACTCCCACTGTTACATAAATATTAAACATCTTCTTTTGAAACATAATTGAACTAGTTTAGAAAACATTTTGGACTGCGTAGATAAAGGAAAGGATAAAACACTATTACAGTTGCTCACATCACTCAATATTAATAACGGCAACAGGTAGACGCTGGTTTATAGATGATGGTACGGAACCCTTCGTGCGCGAGTCCGACTCTCACTTGGCCGTTTTTCTTTCTTGTTATTGCAGGCGTCTAAGCGATGACAGACACTTACCACCTGTACATTTGTAAAAAAAAAGTCTAGAAAAAACTTTACAGTGCAAATAAATATTATTTTCAGCATGGAAATGTTAACCGATGACCAGATCGCATCGTTGATGTTGGACGCACAACTGGAAGCAGTCTGCGAGAGACTCGCCGGAGTCGCTGTGAGACAACCGCGCTCGCCACAATCACCTGAAGCCAGATATTGAACCTTAACGCTTATATCATAAGGTAGGAATTCAACTGCAATAAGGACCGTGACACGAGAGTTATTAAAAGTATTCCAATACCTACACGGTCAGGTATAAATAGTCCCGTCATAATAGTATCAAGACTTGAATTTTATACCTTGTCGTCTGAATGATAAGGTATAAATTTGTATGTACAGTGACGGTGAATTGGTTCTATGTTATCATCAGACGTCGGAATTAGGTAGAGTTATTTATGTACTTGCATCGAAATGTTGATATTAATATGGATCTTTCCGGGTGTCAAATTTGCAACTTCGGACATCCAATGTCGTTGATGTAAATTTGGCAACGTCGCGCGTGCAGTGGTCTAAATTGTGTAAAAGTTAATAACTTTTTTATTTAGTAAATCATGGGTTTTTTATGCTCTTTAATATGAATCTCAGGATTTGAGGCATATCCACTTTATTCTTTCGCTGTATGAAATCAGTGTAAGTACATAAATAACTCTACCTAATTCCGAACTCTGGTTATCATGCGTGTGTATATCAATCTATGGAATGAATAATGTGAGTCTTGTCATCTCTGTGATAAGGTCTTAATTCGAACAATGTGGTCTTAACATCTATTAGATAAGGTGTGATCTCGTACGATTTATTTTTAAGAAATTATAAATTAGGCTCTAGATGAATCAAATTAACGGTCTTACATAAAAATTCTTATTAAACCAATTTTAGGTAAAGGTTGGCCCAAATTATACTCTACTTAAGGCGATACCTCGTCGATACTAGCGACACCACTTGATTTATAATAATTGTGGTGAATATATAACATAATAAACAAAAACACTTTAGTGAATGACTAAAGAATGGTATTTGTAATTTTTCTGAGATGTGCTCGGTATAAGATATTCCTCTACATGTAACCTATTTTTTCATTATTGCCTAAAGTGGCCATTTTTAACAATAATAAAATTTGGTTACTTATAGGTAGACAATTTATACAAGATACATCTTTAAAAATCACAAATACCGTTCTTTAGCAAATCACTAAAGCGTTTTTGTTTATTATGTTCTAAATTCACCATAATTAATAACAATCAACACACTAGTGTCGCTAGTGTGCACGAGGTATCCCCTTAAATTTATATTGTGTCTTTAACACAATCTAAATTTAAGTAGAGTATATCTCTTTCTCGCAATATGTACAGGAAAAAGATAGCAATGATTTGAACTGCCAAATAACTTAAAACCATACGCAATTTTAGACGGCGTGTACGAAGGTGCATATCATCACGTGCATTAAGCTCAAAAATTTAAGATGCCTTTCTATATGACAAATTGTATGACAGCTGTCCTTTTCGAATTCATATTGTTAGAATGAGACGCACAGAACTTAAATTTTTATTTAATATGTGTTTGAAAGGATTAGGTTCGTTATTTATCAAACAGATTTAATTTTTCATTCGACTTTGTTTTAACTAAAATTGGTTTAATATGTCAAGACCGTTTGAACGTTTGTGTCTTGACTTAAGAATTATATTCCTATGCATATGAATCTAGAGTTCCTTTGAAATACATATTTGAAAATAAATGCAAATAAATAACAAACTACATGCAATAATAAGCATAATTTATTTTTAAATAAGGTTGATTTAAGTTAGTCCTCGTTCCATAAACTATGAGATAAGATAAAGCACAAAATATCCTAAGGCGTATATGCTTACAACAGTTTTTAATTACAATGCATTTCTCGTCTCAATAATCCGTTTTAAAATGTATGAAAAACCAAACCGCAAAAATTACGTACATTATTGCTCTCTTAATTTTTTTTACCTAGTCCCCATGACAGCTCACGTCAAAAACATGGATATTTGTGGGTACCTTAAGTCTTTGTAATACGATTCATTTTACAACTGACGTGTTACACGTAAAACAAAAGTTAGCTGACATAAATATGTAAGGATTTTTGGCGCCATTGAATGGTGTCGGGTTAGATCTGAATGACAATTATTATAAATTCTAAGAGTATGATTGCGATGTGTTTTGTGGAAGAAATGTCTGCGTTGATGAGCGGAATAATGTGGATATGTTCAGAATCTCTGTAAGGAATTGGTCACCACCAGTCTTCTATAAAGCAATAAGATGTTTTACGCCGCATTTAAACGCAAACCAACATGGCTGTATGGGCTTGAGATCCCTTGACCGCTTACCATAATATAGAATGACCAAAAAGAATTTTGAAAATGATACAGAAAATCATTATAATACAAGATATTGGTGTGAAAGACATTCAGAATTTTATCGTGCCCATCCACCACATAATGGAGACTGCAGTCATTATATAGTCGGTGAAAAACTCTCCCAGGATGCATTCCAATGCAATGATTGCAGGGAAAACTCAACAAAAAATGTAAAACGCGTGATAGAATAGAATCTCGGTATACTTAATTGGACATATCATCATTTATCTAAACATCGCGAACAATTTGAGAGAGTTAAATCACTGTGTTCACATTATAACAGTTCTCTATCCTTTAAAATAATTTTAAACTTATGATAAAGATAAAGATGTCTCTTTCATAGTATTTTAGAAAGAAAGAGATAGTAATCTTTCAGAGCAGTGCCCAGAATTGTTGTATATGTCACTCAATTTTCGCTACCCAGTAAGACTATCACTGTTAAATTTTTTACGTGAAGGTTGTCCTATATTTTGGATACAACAGGGGTTGCATCAATGCTTGTAAATGGACATTTTGGACAACTGCGTCCAATGTACACAACGCAAGTTTCTTGCCTGTAGCATACAATTAAATTGAAGCGAGAAATGAAGTGCATAATCAAAGTGTTGTTAAAAGAAACTTGCATTGTGTAAATGGGCCTTTTTCCCGCGTTGTCCCGCCTTGCAATAGAAGAGAATGTATATAAAGAAACATTAGAAAATATTCATGAAATCTGTGATGAATGGACCGGCAATATAGATCATAAATCCATAATTTTACTATCTATATATAAATATACTCATAGTAACTATTTTCAATACTTTCAAAATAACAGAAAATAGATTAAAATAAAATAAAATGGCGAGGGCATCATATCTTTAGAATAGTGTATAGGGCATTTATATAGAAAGCATTTATTTCTCGACGCGCAAATTGTTTGCTGGAGTGTTATGAAGAGTTTGCATAAATGTTGACCCATGGATCAGTGGTTGTCTTGGTATAATTGAGGTTTACATCTAAAACTGATAATTTATTCAAGTAATACTAGAAGTACTGTCGGCAGCAAAAGTTTATGATCGAAATTATTTTTTGTTATTAATAGATATAACAAAATAGTAATAAGTCTAATTCTAAAGATACACCTTAAATCTAAATTTAAATACAGTATATCTCTTTCTCTCAATATGTAATAGGAAAAAGATAGCAAGCATTTGTTTACAGCTGTTAACTTAATGTAGATAGATTTCAAAGAAACCATAGACAATATCCTAAACACTGCATTTGATCACCTTCCATAAGGTCATAAAAATTTCATAAAAAAATATACAGGATAGTGCCTTCAATACGACAGTAAATTGAATCATTGGCTCTATTAGTTCATACTAATGGTTTGCCACTTTCAAAAACATCTTATTTGTTTGATAATTTCTTGTCATTTGTATGAAATATTATAACATTGGCTGAATTATTTCATAGAAATATCATAAAATTATTTAATTAATAAGATATTTTGAGAGTGGCAAACCATTTCCATGCACTAATATAGCCCATGTTTTTATTTATTGTCGTATTGACAACACCACCCTGTAGATAGCGTACGGGTGACCAAACCGTAAGTTTAGATATATGGACGTTTGTCACTCAATCACGTCCGGACGGCTCTACGATAGATTTGGCACAGAGATAGATTATATATAATCTGGATTGAAACATACAATCATTCATCTCCCGGGATTGCGTTCCCACGGGATATCGCAGACTAAGTCGTGGACGGAAGCGAAATCAATTGATAAAAATAAATTGATTTGGTAAAGAAACCATCATTTACTTTTGTTGCCTACTGTACGCAGTGGAAGTTTATCGCAATGAATTGATAATAATCTCGTATCTGTACAGTCGACGGCACACCAAGCGTAAGATCTTGACCTTGTGACCCTTACAGCGTTCGTAATAGAGGCGGCTTTCGTATTGCAACTGATACACTTGATGTGCTGTCGTGTGTACATAATTATAGGTAGCCCAGTGTTTTAATAAAAAATTATAATGCCTAGTGTCTTGCCTAATATTAACATTAACTAATATTAGAAAATTGATGTATGTATGAATAATATTGTTAAATGTATTGAAATTGAAACGTCTAGGAAAACATTGCATTAAATGAAACAACTTTGCTTATTTCTTGTACAAATGACAACGCATCAAGTGAAACAGTTGCACTACGAAAGCCGCCTTTATTCCGAACGGAATAAGGGCGGTCTCAAATTCAAACTGTTACGCTTGATTTGCTGTCGAATGTAAAAATATTTTACCACTGATATATGTCACCGGTTGGTCGTAATTTATGATACATATAAAAAAAATTACATTTTATATTTTGGTATTAACGGAGTGTTAATAGTTATTAAAACTTTATAGAACATACTTTGTCATATTACCCCGCCAAACTTATTTTAATTATGCCACGATCTTTGTAAGAATTTTCAATGTAGAAAATATTAAACTGTTGTGTTTGTTAATCTTTTGTTAAAATATTTGCCCCGGAACTTTTATAGCTATATAACGATCAGAATTTGTTGGCAGTTGGGATACGCAAACTTCAATGTATTAATTACTTTATGAAAGTTAATTATTTGTAATATCTACGTTAACTTTTATTTATTTGTAATATAAGGACCGTGATTTTTCCTTGTTATTGCAGGTGTCTATAGGCGGAGGTAACAGCTTACCATCAGGTGAGCCGTCAGCTTGTTTGTCATCTAGTTGTATAAAAAAAAAAAAAACTAATTCTCAATAATTCCCTCCCAAATTTCTAAACCAGCGGTGGCACTTATTTTAAGTTGCTATATTAATATTCAATGTCAACAAGTACTTAAATAATCTATCCTTTATAGTATACAACTTTGTATACTTTAAAGGATAATTATTATTTTTAAATATATATGTTTTACTCGGTGTCACAAATATTTAAATGATATTCAAATCATTATAGGATACACTAATCACATTGTTTTCACATAAGGCAATATATCTAGAAGGGTATAAAATTTATATAAGTATATTATTTAGATTTGCTTTGAAATACTTTTAGTGTGAGCAATAATAGTACATTATGGTACAAGTGTGTAATGTTGGTGATTACCGCTGAGGCGCATTGAGGCCCGAGCCGTCAGGCGAGGGTCTTAAGGAGCCGAGGACGGTAATCATCAATACACACGTGTATCATACAACGTTTTTCAACACACTTCTGAATAAAATAATACTTAAATAAAAAACCATTTTACATAGTAGATAAAAAGTTTATTTAGAGAAACAATTAGTAAATGTGCAGTTAGTAAAATTATAATTAACTATTTTTGATGATATAGCGGTCTCATCAGATAGATTATTTACTGAAATACTTTCATGTTCTATTGTTATTTGTGATGGTTCATTATTCGTGTAGGTAGGTGAAATCCAATCATTGGATGTACTTGGTATTTCGCTAGTAGGATGCGTCTCAGAATCAAGTTTAATTCTTTTTGTGATTTTCGCACAAATTTCCTTCTTGTTTTGTATGGAATCTACGTAGGATTCTGCTACATTGCTAGATCGCCACCCGCCATGTCGCTTCAAAGTCATTATATCAGCTCCTGAATTTGCCAGCAATGTAGCTGAAGTTCTTCTGAAACTATGTCCAGTGTAGCTCTCAGCATCTACTAAACCCAAAAACTTAGCGATTTCTTTAGGCATATAACCAAATTTGTTTATACCTATAGGCTGACAGGTACATTTACCATTCTGGTAATTTAGAAAGAAACGGTCATTTTTTGTTTTTGGTGAACGCAAACTTTCATACTTCTTAACAATATCATAGAATGGACCGTGTATGGTGAATGACCTAGGTATTTTATTTTTCGTGATAGGTATCTTCACTAAAAGCATCTGACCATGGTTTTTTATATCTTTTACAGTTATATTTGTTAATTCTTGTATCCTACAGGCACCAGTTACACCAAATATTAAAGCAACCTGAAACAAAAGAAACAATAATTAAAGTCAACAAGCTGCTATTAAATATTCAATTAAAATTAATTTAACTAACCTTTGTAGCCAAATATTGGTTATCTGGAGCATCTTTAATAAATTTTTCAATATCGTCAGATGATAAAAACTTTGATTTTTTTCTTTCTAAATCCATTAGATAGTCTCTTTGGATAAGCTGACAAATTCGAGTATGTTTTTAAGTCCACTCCATTCTTTGTTCGGACTGTACTTTTTAACATTGAGTAAATACACCACAAAGAGCTAGGTTTGTACTTAGAAGATAATTCTTTAAAGTACGCCATGAACACATTTTCTGAAAAAGACTGCGTATTCTTGTTGTTCTGCCATTGTATGAAATTTTGGTACGCTAATAGATATTTTTCCTTTGAGTTTTCTGGTAGTAAACTTTCCATAACGTTCTGGGCTTCACATCTTATATCGGGCGGTGTACAACATAAATCATTTTCTTCATAAATTGTATTTTCAGACATCTTAATTAATAACTAACTAAATAACTTCAAAAGAGAAAACGAGACGAGTTGTGAAAAATGTTTCGTAATGGCGGGAAAAATTAATCAGTTTTCCTATGCGCGCGCATCGGCCATAGACTAAAAAATGAGGTTTCTTTTTTTTGTGCTTTTCGCGGATAGCTTTTTAGCGCAAATGTAAGCGTAACTCAACCAATAATATTAAAAAAAACTATTACTCACTCGTGAATAATAGTAATGAAAAAGTCACAGTTTGATTATAGGTGTCATTATGTGCCTAATTGCCATGGGATTAGAGCCACTTTATGAGGAAGTGTGTTGAAAAAATACATTATTATTACTATGTTTCTGCATTGTACACACGACAAGACATCAAGTGTAATTTGTAATTGACGATATTAAGGGTGACGTCAAGGTTAAACTGTAATGCTTGATGTGCCGTCGAGTGTACAATCATGTTGCCGAATACTTATGTACCTTTTACTAAAATATCCTCATCACTCCATAAAGCAGGAGCAGGAACAACAGCGAGACTAGACGTGATGTCTCCTAACAAGGCGAAACCTTTATATTATTTACCTACGACATTGGGCCTGATTCTGAATACACTTTTCTTCCAATTCTAAATTTAAGTACAGTATATCTTTTTCTCGCAATATGTAATAAGACAAAGATAGCAAGAATCTGTTTAGAGCTGTCAATAAAATTTAGATAGATTTCAAAGAAACCATAGAAAATTTTAGACGGCATGTGCGGTGGTGCCTCTTAAACACCGTGATATAACACGTTCAATAAGGTCGAAAAATGGACACGTTTCTAAATGTCAAATTATATGACAGTCATCCTTTTCGTATTCATTTTGAGAAAAAGAAATGCACTGAACTTAAATTTAGGCTTAGCATGTGTTCCCCAGAATTAGGGTCAGTGAATGTGTTAATGTCCTAGGGAAGTATAATACGTAAAAGTTGTAGTAGGCAATATTAGATAATGTTTTGTAGCAAATAGTGACGCTTAAGTTCGAGCACAAATAGAAATAAGCCTTATATCTATAGAGTTAAGGGACGTTATGGAGTTGTGTAGTTTACTTTGCAAATTTTCATTTCACTATTTACTTCTAAAAGAGTATTATAATCCGAATAGCTATTGAAAGCAAAAGGGCTGGCATTGGCGATCAGACTTTATCCTTTATACAAATAATAAATTAAAACATGGGATATATTAGTTCATAGAAATGATTTGCCACTTTCAAAACACATCTTATTCTGTTAATAATTTCATGACATTTCTATGAAGTAATGCAGCCAATGTTATATTATTTCACACAAATGTCATAAAATCATGAAATGAGTAAGATATTTTTGAAAGTTTCCATTTCTATGAACTAATATAGACGATGTTTTAATTTATTGTCATATGACGGCACCACCCTGTATGTAAGGTTTAGCATAATACAGTCATTTTTATTTACTATTAAATTAAAATTTGTAAAATATGATGATTATGACCTACAGAATTCTGTAGTGAAATTGGTTAGTAAAACATTATAGTCGTATACAAGCGATTATAAACTTTTAAGTTTAACGAATAAACCCCATATCTTAGTGCTAAGGCAATGCATAATAGTATAACTAATTAAAATTTTTGCTTATAGACTGCTAAAGTCAAGACGGCTTATATTGTGTAGCCATAGTCATCATATTTCTCATGACAAAGTTTTACCTAATAATTTAAATAAAGGTTTAATCTCACAACTTTCCGGTTGACTGGTAGAGAATGCCTAATGGCATTAAGTCCGCCAAATTGTAACTCATTTTGTGCAATTAAAGTTTAAATAAATAAATGACACTTGTAAAAAATACTCCGAGATAGACGAATAAAGTACATGTTACATAATTTTGCAGTCCCTCTGGTATCATAATAAATAATGGATTTATGCATCAGACAGAGCGAGATACAACATTTTCGTGTTATGGAAAGAAAAATAGAGTAATATCAGAAAATTATGAACTAAGATTTTAAAAAAATAGACACAATTTTACTGAATTTTTAGATATATTTAAAATTTTCCTTTAAAAATTAATGTCTGGTCACAGTCAACTTTGGGTCAGCTAAAATGAAACGGATACCTACTTTGTTTGTGTGGCAGTCTTGTTCTTATGCTATTCTCAAACTTTTTTGATTTAGATTCTGTGGACTGTGGTTTTCGAAGGTTAAAAATATCTTACTCCAAATTTTTGCACAAATTATGTCAATTATGGACTTAGGCTGCAAAGTTACGTACCGCGTACGTATGCTAAGTACGTACTCATTAGATTGTTTCAATTTAAAGTACGATACAAATGAAGCGATATTAGCATAATTATTTAGAATAATTTACTCTGGTTGTCGAGTTTAAAATACATTTTACTAATACTCACTTACAGTCATCATTTTGAACTAGGGTTTAATATGACAGATCATAATCCTTATTTCTTAGGATTACGAGTGATTGACTATTAGAAGTGATGTTACAAAACTATGAGTTTTTTTATTGTTGCTGTACAGTCTCGTCTAAAATATACAGGGTGGTGCCGTCAATACGACAATAAATTAAAACATGGGCTGTATTAGTTCATAGAAATGGTTTGCCACTTTCAAAAATATCATATTCAATTGATAATTTCATGAGATTTCTATGAAATAATGCAGCCAATGTTATATTATTTCATACAAATGTCATGAAATTATCAAATGAATAAGATGTTTTTGAAAGTGGCAAACCATTTCTATGAACTAATATAGCCCATGTTTTAATTTATTGTCGTATTGACGACACCACCTTTAAAAATATGTATCCAACACCTTATTTCTACTACAATAGAGTACATTTATTTTGAAGCTTTAGCTAAGCCATTAACCAGAGGGTTTCCCTGTCAACTTTTAAAGGTCGATTCCCACATATCAGACAAGCCTCAGTTCCGGCACAGATCCGGCACAGTTCCGTATCAGTGCTTCAGTGATTCAATTCACACATGTCAGTGCCCGCTCACTTCACGGAGCTTCAGTGAAAACGTGTCCGTCGTCAATCGTGATTGTATTTCGTATCCATATACTTTGCATGAGATAAATCATCTCTAAATAGAGATAAAACTCTATTTTCACGAACCAATTCTATTAATCGCTCGTCCTCTATTTTGTTTTTGTTGATATCGGCGTCCGAGATCCGTCAGTGATCTGTCCGTGATCGGTCCGTCCGACAAAAAATATCGTTGTCGACGATACCTTCCGTGCCGGAACCACGCCGGAACGGACACTGAGAGCACTGAGCCGTCACTGAACGGACAAGTGGAGATACGTTCATAGATAATGTATGAAATAATATTTCTCACTGATACGGAACTGTGCCGGATCTGTGCCGGAACTGTGGCTTGTCTGATATGTGTGAATAGAGCTTAAATCTGTGACGACATATTCGAAAATAAATGTAAAATTATGTTAATTAGTCTATACATTTTTCTTGTACTCGTGACCTTGTCGACGGCACTTCAATCTTAACTTCGTGCTAACTTAAGACCGCCTTTATTCCGCGGTCATAGAAACTAAATTTGCTTTTCATGTTACACTCGAAATGTTGTCGACAGTACCGATAATCTGTTGTTTGTTATGATGATTGGGAAGATTGTAACTTGTATTAAAAAATATTATTTTGTTCTCAAAGTGTAGTATGTGCAAGAATGTACTCATATTAAAATCGATTTTAAGCTCGACGACTTAAGAGCTATAATGGCAGTGATAGTCTACGAAGACAGCTTTAAGACGATATTAATTTCGCTGTTGTGATATTGTTCTGTACAAACTTTAGCCATAAAGTACATTTGTTAGTATAAATAAGCGATAACGAGATGTATATAACGTAGGTAAATGTTAAATAATAACTTGCCTTCAAATCCATAATAAATATTATAAAGTAGTTATTTGGTGTTTTTTTTGTACGTACTTGATTGTAGTGTCGGCTTGACTAAGCACAAAATAAATCCTAATTGAAATGCCTATTTTTAGCACTCAATTTCATATTATTGACAACCTAATAGCTCGCGACGCCGCCATTGTGATTACATCGTAGCTAGAGATATGCTAGTTAGAGATATATGTATACTGGTATATGCTGGTTAGTGATATATACTGGTATTACATTGTCTCTGGTCGCCCCCACCGGCCGATCCGTCAAATGAGATTGGATTCCTATGTCGAATCTCAAATAAGATACGGCTTATTTTTAGTTTTATTTAAATTAATGTGAATAAAAGCTTTATTTATTAAGTACTATTATTTTGTGTGACTCAATACAGAAATATAAATGGAAAATTTCGTATGAGTTTTAGATAATAATGGAACTCCTTATTATGATGAAGATGGTGATGTCTTGATCCAAAGGCTTGGTGATAAACAAAAATACATTTTAATATTTTTTGTGTATGTACAGAACAAATGATTCGTGAGTGACCATTTTATGTAATGTCAAAATTTGAGGTTATAAAAACAACTTGTGTTGTTCCACACCTTAGAGCAAGACAAAAAACAACTCTCGAGTGTTTGGAGTAGGCTCCGAACGCACCTCTGTTCTGCATAATTTTCTATACTTTTTAGTATACTGTACATAACGGGAAAAGGAGAGGACCACAGATGTATGAGGCCTTGGCCTAAAATAATTTTAATTTTGAACAGCAATCCTACTAAGGTAGGGCGAGTAGGTATAATTATTTAGAATTTTTAGTGCAATTAAAAATATTTTATAGCCCCCTATTTATTTTTAAGACAAACATGAAAATGCCATACTATGAAAGGGAAAATGGGAAAGGTAGCCAGTTCAATTACTGGGCATGGACTGCATTTCATCTTAGGCCTCAGGATGACAACGCACCTGCAATATCAAGTAATTTTTCCTTGTTATTGCAGGTGTCTATAGGCGGCGGTAACCGCTTACCATCAGGTGGGCCGTCAGCTTGTTTGTCATCTAGTTGTATAAAAAAAAACTGGTTACTGTTTGGTTATAACAATCACTACTTTTTACTTTTAAAATATAAAGCTGGAGCTAAAACTATAGTAAAATCTTAAAATATTTACAACAATAGGTACATTTGACATGTTTTACGACTTGAAAAACGAGGGAAAAAAGCAAATATGCGTTTATTTTCTTCTGGAACATTATTTACATTTTTAGACAAACGGGCGATTCGAAAAATCTGATTGATTTAAAATCAAGTAGCTTATTAAATTACCTTTGTAAAGAGGTAAGTGTATGACATTGCTGTTCAAAATTATTCGGAATAAAAGACCAAAAAAGACCGTGTCATGTTGAGCATCTTTTGCAAATGAATAAATAAAACAAAAATGTAAATTGCATATTTTTATTACATATCAGCTAATGGTTACAACGCAAAACGGCATATGAACAGGGACGGAAAACATTATCTAATAAAAACAAAAACGATTCGTCTCGACCAAACAGCATACCAAACATTACACCAATGTGTTCTTTAATAACGAACTAATAGAGTTGGTTTTTATATTTGATGATAATATTATATGGTACACTTTATAAACAATTTATAAAAATACGTCTTTTTGGTTACAATTTGGCAATAGGTTATTAATTTTAACGTAGGTTTATTTCTGTTAGATACACCGAAAAATCCAAATAAAATGTAAAAGCTATTACACTCATCTGTGGGTCCCCACAGATGAGTGTAATAACTTAGAAACATTACTTTTTGCTGGTCTTCCTATTAGCTATCTCTTTTTAATTTTTTCAAGAAGAATGAGAAACAAATGCTATATTTGTATTCTAAGAAGGGATTTATATTTGGCTCCTTGACAGATAGTAATATTCAATCCAAAGCAAGGAAATACAAATTCAAATAATATATTTCAGACTGCGGATTATCATTGATGTATCTAACAAGAATAACTCATAATTATACTGTTTTAAACGCGACAAAAATATTTTACACTGAAGTCGCGTTTAAAAATAAATTTTAGCAATGAGCCCGATTTCAGGTTACAATTACAATTGACTAAATAAAACACCAGTGCGGCTTTCACTTCAAATAAATAAGAAATATAATGATATCTTGTTGGGAAAATGTACAGCGACTTGATACTCTAGACTAGAAAGAAAGAAAGAAAGAAATATGATTTATTGGCAACAATGGAAATTACAGTATAAAAAGAGACATAAAGAACCTGAAGCCAAATGGTCGCCACTCAGCTTTATGCCGCGATTGCGAAGTATCGCGGCGCTGGTTTTCAGTGGAACCAGATAACAAAAGAGGATCACTACCTATTAATTAATTCAGTTTATCTGACACTATATGCGTAACAAAAGTATACATAACGATAAAATACTTATAAAATACATGTACAACGATCACATGATAAATGAAAGATATCATACATGTCTATACACAAACATAAACAAGGACACAGCACACAAACAGAAAAATAAGGACAGATCACAAAACAGCTGCCTAAGTGTTGGAAATTTGTAACTCTAAAAGGATTTTTTTAAGATTTTTCTTAAATGATATAATACTGTTACAATTTCGAACCGGTGGTGGCAAATTATTCCAACACTTGGTAGCAGCATAGCGAAAGCTGTCACGAAAGGCAGCCGTTCTGTATGGTGGGCATAATAATCGCCATGCAATCCTTATTGAACGACCTGAGAACTTCAATTTGTCATACAGATATGACGGTTCTCCGCTATTCATGATCTTAAAAAGAAGTGTAGCAAAATTTAAAGTATGCCGTGTGCTCATATTCATTACAAAAAAATTTTAGAAGAAAGATGAATCATAAACGCTATCGCAAATACTATAATCGTCTGGGCCTGAACTCCTAAGGTCTGTTTGATCTCCCTAAAATCTATTTTAACAATATTTTATGATTTGCATGCTATTTATAGTAGCAAAACATGTGCACAAATATATTCAATAACATCTTGTAATACCATGTTTTCAGTGAATAAATGATTATCTTATCTTATCCTATCTTTTTATTTTATTAATCATCCTTTTCTTATTTAATTGGAACGAAAGAGACACCATATTCAAGTTTAAATAATGTAACGTTATATTGGCACCAATATCAAATCATAACATCTAGCATACTGTTGATATAATCAAAGTCACGTGTAACAATATGTATAAGATGTTTGCTATTTAACTTCTTTAATCTTTGTATTAAGACAAGAAAGGAAGGAGAATGCAGAAAGGAGATGTTTTATATCCGGCCAAGTGTATGTATATATAGTTTGTTTGTACAAAAGTTGGAATTTTTCGTCGATGTCATAGTTATTTAGAATGGCTATATGGCGAGGGACATAGAATTCAACTAAACGTCACCAAAGTGACATAGCTGCCATGATGAATATTTGACTGTGTTGCAGTTTTTTCTATGAAAATTCTTTTTTTGTACCACGCAAAAAATTAAATGGACAATTGAACACTGTTTCAGCATATTACCTATTTTTAAGCGACTTCAAAAAAGAAGGAGGTTATACAGGTTGGTGCCGTCAATGCGACAATAAATTTAAACATGGACTATATTAGTCCATAAAAATGGTTTGCCACTTTCAAAAATATTATATTCATTTGATAATATCATGAGATTTGTATAGAATAGGGTAACGTTGGCAGCATTATTTCATACAAATGTCATGAAATTATTAAATAAATACGATATTTTTGAAAGTGGCAAACCATTTCTATGGACTAATATAGCCCATGTTTAAATTTATTGTCGCATTGACGGCACCACCCTGTATGTTCCACTGTATGTTTTTTTTTGTATGTATGTTCACCGATTTCTCTGTCAATTGTGAACCGATTTTCAAAATTCTTTTTTTATTCGATAGAATAGAGTATACTCCAGTGGTGGTCCCATTGTCACCAAGTCAGGATCTGATGCTGAGATCCCAGGAAAATCGAGGGCAAACCTCAAATTTCATTGGCACGTATGACATGTTTTACTTTTTTTCAAAGCTATTCAATTATTTGCTTCTGTTAGTCATCATCTTATGTTAATGAGCTGATGATGGAAGGTACAACTCCTTAACGGTTAGGAGTTAGAAGATAATTAAGTATAGGTAGTCTACATAGACCTGGCCGGCTCTCCATACATTTTTAAAACATCTCTTTTTACAAGTTTTCTGAGAGACTTCTGGCATGTCAAAAATAAAAACGGTAGCCGGGGGTAGCCTCCACTAGGTATTCGGCAACGTGAAGGCATTAGGAGACTTTCTGATGGGCGAGAGTGGGGCCGGATCATCACCCACTGACGCAAAATATCCATACGAGTATAGATCACGTTTCTGTCATATTAATTTTGGTATTATAACTCGACTGATCGGTTCTCATCGCGTTAGATCTTTCAATATGTTGTTTTCCACGCTCACGGCACCGCGATAACCGTATATTTAACCAATAAAAAAAATTGCGAAAACCGCATACACAATGGAGAAAAATTAGGTATGTCCATATTATTGCACGTGACTTGACTTAATTAGGCTAATGACTACTATAGACAGCTAAGTAATTAATGGAGACTTAACTGCGTCTACATACAATAAAAAAATATGTCCAAACAACAGTTTTATTAATACGAAATTAATATTAATTACAATTATGTGTTTCTGTATTTTTTCACCTTTCCAACAGTGTTGCTAACATGAAAATATGACTAAGCAACATTAGAATGTAATAAAAATATTACTGCTACAAAAAATGGAATGTATCGAAAATCACATAATATACGGAACTATCACATTAAATTCACTAATTTGAGCACGAAATCTATATACGTAATAAAATAGTTATACCTTAAAATATACGCAGATAATAGAAAAATAAATTATTAAGTACCTACAAAAAAATATTATTACATTTAAAATTTGGTTTATTGAAAAACCGACCTAATCGTTATCACTTCAAAGATGGTTTTTCGAAAAAACAAATTTAATAGTCAATGATTATTTAGAATTAGTGAATGAAGATTGACGTGACTATATTATATCCCTTCAACGCTAAAGACCCATTTAGACGATGCAGTTTTCTTGTCTATAGCATACAATTAAATTGAAGCAATAAATGCAAGTCATTTCTTTCTGAAACTTCCATCGTGTAATTGGGCTTTTATAAATAAATTTATTTATTAAAATATAAACACGACAGAAGTCGTTTACGTACAGACGACAGCACATCACGTGTAACATTTGCACTACGAAAGCCACCTTTATTACGAATGCAGTAATGGCGGTCTCTGGGTTAAACTGTTAAACATAAATAACAAAGATTTTATCATTCTAAAAAACAACGTAAGCCTATATCGCTACTTCGCTAATATTCAATCTCAAATATTGAATGACTTGGTCTTAGTTGAAATACAGGCTGTTAGGCGGACGCTATCGAAAACGAAGGCAGATGGCAGAGCCTGGTCGAATAAAAAATCAGCCAAACAGGTCGTGTAGATATTACAATTTGTATGAAACAGATGAATTTTTTTCGCTTTTCAAATTTATTTTCTAACAAGTCGTGTTTAGGGTCACCAGTACTGCCGTTTGCCTTCGTTATCGAGAGCTTCCTCCTAACGCTCTGTATACATAATTATCTTGAAGGTATTATGTTAGGCTCAAAGAACGGTAAAACCCATTGAGCGAAAAGCCAAAATCTATTTAGTAAGATACATTATTTTATATAAAAGTCAGATTTGTATTCCCACGGAAAAAAGGCAAACAATGGTACCGCCGCGAATGAAAAAGGATTTGTAATGTAGTAGGTTTCTTTACCTCCAATAACCATTCTCCATCCATTTTGTCTTTGAAAACAATATATCCTTTACATTCGTCATTTTTATTTTGGTAAAATACTTTCGTGAAACATATTACGTTAAAAATTTTCGTAATATGTGAACTTACATTACTGACAACACTACAGAAATGGTAAATATTTGGGTCGCACTTTGAAAGAATCTTGTTTTTGTCAGGCCAGGAATAAATGAATGAACTTTATTTTAGTAAAAAAAATCAAAACTATGAAAATATAAACAATTTAACTATGTATGTTTTCCCGCTCAATGAGTGTTGCATTATATTAGCCTTGCATTTTTATCCTAAAAACAGTACTAGCAAATCAATACTTAAATTAATTTTAAGGATATATTTCGTATTTCTTATTTTGTATCAATATACCCTTGTCAAACAAAACTTAAATTAACAATGGTATAGGTACGTACAAATGACAACAAGTGTAACTATGTCTTCAACTACCAACATAATGTATTTATTATGCTTTTGTTAATTTATTCGCACTAATGCAGCTATTACATTCTGTGTCCACATAGTAATAATAAGATAATACGACTGAACATAACAAACTGACACACGATAAATAACTAGTATAACATAGCTAGATTTTTGAGATTGGATAGGACAGTAAAGGCAGGTTCCATAATGCTTATTTCCGAAAAATGTAGTCAACAAAAAATGGCTCGCGGTCGTTTAAATTTATAGTAAAATGTCGACAGTTTCTTAGTGTGGCCACCTAATAATATTTATAATTTGGTTTACTATACTTAATTTAATAAATGACATAAATAGTAATAATTTATTGTAATACCATAGAAGGGTCATTAATAACCTAAATAGCTAAACAGCGGTTATACAATTGACACAGACAACAGTGGCAAACCCTGTTTTATATAAACATCACGTTTTTATTGTTACAATAATACATATATTACTATAATACGAACGTCACAAGAGCTGCCCCGCGCCAATCTTTTGAGCGACGAGGAATACTCAGACTGGAATGAGCATTCAAAGATAAATCCAACATTAAAATATCACGGAAGCAATCCGACATAACCGGTAACCGAAAAGAATCAGGCAGATTGTATCTGATATATCTTTGTTGCCCATGATTCAACTACGTACTTCAATTGCTTGCTAACTTACCCATAGATCTACTATGCGTTTTTGGTAATACTGAGTATAACCGCAAAGAATCGGGCAGATTGTATCTGATATATCTTTGTTACCCATGATTCAACTACGTAGTTTAATTGCTTGCTAATTTACCCATAGATCAACTATGCGTTTTTGGTAATACTGAGTAATTTTATCGTCGATAAAGTAGTGAGAACGCATAACTCGTTAATAGATTTTTTTTTATAGTCTGGAATACAAAAAGATAGGTAAGGCGTAAAGGTACGGGAACCTTGCCTTCTTCTTTTTGCTAATTAGCGGTGGTAGACTTCGTCATAATTAGGTTTTTCACTGAGATGCGCGTGCGCTGATGTGCGCCAATTAGTGCTAATACGTCACGCGCAACATAAGATTCGTGCCAAGAATGAACGAGAGCACTCGGGGGAGCTGACGTTCATAATTTGATATTTTATGTTTTAGTGTGCTAACCATAAAAACACCTCTTCGCGTGTACTGTATTCCTAGTGGTAAAAATTCTGAGCTGGAGTTATTTTTAAATGTTGCTATAATTAGTAATCAACTGTCTCTATTCAGCAAGCAATCACACCCTAAGTAATATCAAAGTATTATGACCATGGGCAAAAGGTTTTCGCGTTTGTCACATGTTGTGCAACTGGTTGGAAGAATTGTTTTTATAATACTTAAAAATCTTTGAGCCTTATAGACAAACGCCTTACAACAATACCGTAAATAATTAGTTTTGTGACCTTTGCTTTTATTCTACACACTGAGGCAAGACATGCCCCCATCGACTGCCACAACGTCAATATACACGTTATCAAATGGTCACTTTCTCTAAAATACTAATTATTATTTATTCTACAATTTCAAAAACCTACCTTAATTACTACTTAACTCGATTCTCCGTTTCGGGATAATACATATTTACGAATACATTACATTTTTTCATACAAGTATGTTGGTTAAATAATTTAATATATTAATATAACATCTTTTCGAATAGCCTTAAATGTTGCTTAAAATTTGGCACTATCACAATACTAATTAATTTTAAAATAAAAAAATAAATAGCAATCTCAATGTTACCGTGTTTCACTAATATCGTGGGTACAAAAAGATCCCTTCCAGGGGATAGTCCATTCAAAACTTTACATATTTTTTATACATTTTTCATAAATTCACTAAGCAAAGGTATTGTTTTTCCAATCGAATATATTTCATTAACTTTTGTTCACCAAAACGTTGAATCGATTCGAATTTCACAGAAAGAAATATCAAATGATTGTAGACAAATACTCCAGGTCACATCTTAAATGAATAAAGATAAAATAAAGTTTATCATTATTATTAGGCGATGAATTGCTATTAATTAAATAGTAAAATAAGCTTCACAATTTACAGTTACATCATAAATGTTTTGTACATGTAATTGTGTTTTTCTTTGAGTGATGTCTTTATAAAATTCAATGCGGTGTGTCATCAAGTAATCACGGTTTGAACCATTTAATTTAATGTGAAGTTAATACATCCCTAAATTTAACATTTCACTTCTCAATAGTTTATTCGTCGTATTGTAAAAAATACCTTAACACTCACTTCCTCATGTGTCTTCCCTCTTTCTTTTGTAATTCAGTTACTTTTTCGCAGAATTGTGTACGCTCAGCTTTCTATTGATGTCCTGCAAGGAGATTTTTTAATTATAAGTGGGTAATAAACTAATCTATATAAATAAAAATCAATGTTTGTATGTTTATCCCCTATGTTCTCCGTAATCATTATTCAGATGTGATGACACTTTGGTAAGCTATTTTTCTTTTTTTTTACAGGACTTTTATTCTAACGTATAAGTCAGTTCTATTTAAAACTTAGTAACAATTACAAAATTATCATAGCTGGTCGAAAGATGATAAGCTGATCACCTCTCACATCATCTGATAAGGTTCCTGGATTATAACAACTGTTTTGGTTTCTATTTATGGGCATTGCAAATCATGCCGCGTGTAGTTATTGACATTTTATGTTTTTATTTATTCAAGAATAGGGATAGATAACATATAAAAATAGGTGTTGGTAATTGGCTGGCCATCAGACCATTTTCATACTATTTATTATACTATTATATATGTAGTTTATATATGCAGCCTTTTGCAACACGTTTTGTAAATAATTCAAAATTCCTAATGTCACACCGTCACTAAGATAAGTGTCTTCTGTCCACAATTCATTACTAGCTAATATATTCATTACATGAAAAATACGTATTTCCATCATCAGTTTCACGTCCCTCCTCAAAAATAGGATTATTTAAAAAAAATACAAAGTTTATCATAATCAATTCATTCATTTTATATTACTAAGCCACCGGAAGGCTCCCGGCAATCTATGACATGTTAAAATATATGAAATAGCTGAGTTGTTCCTCGATTTCAGTAATGCTTTCATGCAAAAAGTTTCTCCTAATAGTGAACCATACTAATGTTTTCAGTATGTGTGTTAATTATGTGCCCTGTCCCACGTCTCTGAACCCGCTAGTGTGACGTCCCTGAACCGCTAGTGCCGCCTTTGGCCCGCTAGTGTGCCGCCCCTGACCCAGTAGTGTGACGTCCCCGGCCCCCTAGTGTGACGTCCCCGGCCCCCTAGTGTGACGTTCCCGGCCCCCTAGTTTGACATCTCCGGCCCCCTAGTGTGAGGTCTCTGGCCCGCTAGTGACGTCCCTGGGTGGCTAGTGACATACCCGGCCGGCTAGTGACGTCCCTGACCCGCTAGTGACGTCTCTGGGCAACTAGTGACGTTCCTGACCCGCTAGTGACGTCCCTGGCTGACTGGAGACGTACCTGGCCCATTAGTGACGTTCCTGACTAATTAATGACGTACCTGGCCCATTAGTGACGTTCCTGACTAACTAATGACGTACCCGGCCGGCTAGAGACGTACCTGGCCCGCTAGAAACGTCCTTGACTAAATAGTGACGTACCTGGTCCGCTAGTGACGGGGCCGGGCGGCTAGTGACGCACCTGTGCCGCTAGTGCGCGAGCGTGGTGAGTGGTCAGGGCGTGTGCGCTGGCTGGCGGCAGGCGTGGCAGCGGTGTGGTGTACGCTAGTGACGGGGCCGGGCGGCTAGTGACGCACCTGTGCCGCTAGTGCGCGAGCGTGGTGAGTGGTCAGGGCGTGTGCGCTGGCTGGCGGCAGGCGTGGCAGCGGTGTGGTGTACGCTAGTGACGGGGCCGGGCGGCTAGTGACGCACCTGTGCCGCTAGTGCGCGAGCGTGGTGAGTGGTCAGGGCGTGTGCGCTGGCTGGCGGCAGGCGTGGCAGCGGTGCATGCGCGCGGTGTATCGCTCCACCTGGATGGTGGCCGACTGCGCGCCGAACTCGCGCGCCAGCCGCTGGCACGCCGCCAGCACCGCCGGGGGCGAGCCCAGCTCATCTGACCACAACCAACGAGACGTTACAACGTTACAACGTTACAACCGGCAAAGTGGTTTTAATTCAAATGTGTAGTAATCGCGAAAATATAAGACAACAATAAAACCGACTTCAAAACACTAAAACGGAAAAAATAATTCAATTTCGGTACCTAGGTACTTTAAAATGTATTTTTTGGAGTTGGTGCTTCACTTTCTATTGTCTCTGGAAACAGCTTAGCACCAACTCTAAAAAATAAATTTTAGGAGGTAAGTACGTAGGTACCGAAATTGAATTCTTTTTTCCTTTGTAGTGTTTTGAAGTCGGTTTTATTTTTGTTAAAAAAATTTTTTTTAACATTTTTAAGTGATTTCCTAAGGTCAAAGCAAGATGGTTGACCGTCAGCACTATCGACTTGTCTGTCTCTCAGTCTTTGGTTGAAATACATTGTGAAAGAATTATCTTCTAACTCCTAACCGTTTAGGAGTTGTACCTTCCATCATCAACTCATTAACATGAGATGATGACTAACAGGAGCAAATAATTGAATAGCTTTGAAAAAAAGTAAAACATGTCATACGTGCCAATAAAATTTGAGGTTTGCCCTCGATTTTCCTGGGATCCCATCATCAGATCCTGACTTAGTGACAATGGGACCACTACTAGAGTATACTCTATCGAATAAAAAAAGAATTTTGAAAATCGGTTCACAATTGACAGAGCAATCGGAGAACATACATACAAAAAAATAAAAATACATACAGTGGAACATATAACCTCCTTCTTTTTTGAAGTCGGTTAAAAATACGACGGGACGTTGTTATTTGTTTATTTATTAGATTATACTACTGCAATAATCAACAGCTTTAGGTCTAGGAATAAGAAAGAGTAAATTTAAATCTAATTGAAACCAACGATTTCTTTAAATTATGTTATCATAAGTTATAAAAAAATACTGTTATTGATAGAGAGGTATACCTGAACATCACGGAAACACTGCCGTTTATTATTGGAAAAGAATGGTTTCCTATCTCAAAATACCGTTTCACCTTGATTTCTACTGGGCGGGCATGGGCAAATGTACCCTTGGTGTTACAAACGTCGGTAGACATCCGTAACCGACAACTGTTAGCCGTAAGCTTGTATGCCACACTTGTTTCATTGGAATCATAGCGTGCGTGTTAATACATGATCTATGGATTTCTAAAATTTTCTTTGTCTTTGTGTGGTTGACCTAAAAATGGTGGTGGATGGACAATATAGCGCGGGCACTGACCGAGCGCGACGTGGGCGGTGAGCACGGTGTGGTGGGTGGTGAGCGCCCAGGCGTGGAGGGAGTGCACGGTGTGGTGACAGTATACTGACCGAGCGCGACGTGGGCGGTGAGCACGGTGTGGTGGGTGGTGAGCGCCCAGGCGTGGAGGGAGTGCACGGTGTGGTGACAGTATACTGACCGAGGGCTACGTGGGCGGTGAGCACGGTGTGGTGGGTGGTGAGCGCCCAGGCGTGGAGGGAGTGCACGGTGTGGTGACAGTATACTGACCGAGGGCTACGTGGGCGGTGAGCACGGTGTGGTGGGTGGTGAGCGCCCAGGCGTGGAGGGAGTGCACGGTGTGGTGACAGTATACTGACCGAGGGCTACGTGGGCGGTGAGCACGGTGTGGTGGGTGGTGAGCGCCCAGGCGTGGAGGGAGTGCACGGTGTGGTGACAGTATACTGACCGAGGGCTACGTGGGCGGTGAGCACGGTGTGGTGGGTGGTGAGCGCCCAGGCGTGGAGGGAGTGCACGGTGTGGTGACAGTATACTGACCGAGGGCTACGTGGGCGGTGAGCACGGTGTGGTGGGTGGTGAGCGCCCAGGCGTGGAGGGAGTGCACGGTGTGGTGACAGTATACTGACCGAGGGCTACGTGGGCGGTGAGCACGGTGTGGTGGGTGGTGAGCGCCCAGGCGTGGAGGGAGTGCACGGTGTGGTGACAGTATACTGACCGAGGGCTACGTGGGCGGTGAGCACGGTGTGGTGGGTGGTGAGCGCCCAGGCGTGGAGGGAGTGCACGGTGTGGTGACAGTATACTGACCGAGGGCGACGTGGGCGGTGAGCACGGTGTGGTGGGTGGTGAGCGCCCAGGCGTGGAGGGAGTGCACGGTGTGGTGACAGTATACTGACCGAGGGCGACGTGGGCGGTGAGCACGGTGTGGTGGGTGGTGAGCGCCCAGGCGTGGAGGGAGTGCACGGTGTGGTGACAGTATACTGACCGAGGGCGACGTGGGCGGTGAGCACGGTGTGGTGGGTGGTGAGCGCCCAGGCGTGGAGGGAGTGCACGGTGTGGTGACAGTATACTGACCGAGGGCGACGTGGGCGGTGAGCACGGTGTGGTGGGTGGTGAGCGCCCAGGCGTGGAGGGAGTGCACGGTGTGGTGACAGTATACTGACCGAGGGCGACGTGGGCGGTGAGCACGGTGTGGTGGGTGGTGAGCGCCCAGGCGTGGAGGGAGTGCACGGTGTGGTGACAGTATACTGACCGAGGGCGACGTGGGCGGTGAGCACGGTGTGGTGGGTGGTGAGCGCCCAGGCGTGGAGGGAGTGCACGGTGTGGTGACAGTATACTGACCGAGGGCTACGTGGGCGGTGAGCACGGTGTGGTGGGTGGTGAGCGCCCAGGCGTGGAGGGAGTGCACGGTGTGGTGACAGTATACTGACCGAGGGCGACGTGGGCGGTGAGCACGGTGTGGTGGGTGGTGAGCGCCCAGGCGTGGAGGGAGTGCACGGTGTGGTGACAGTATACTGACCGAGGGCTACGTGGGCGGTGAGCACGGTGTGGTGGGTGGTGAGCGCCCAGGCGTGGAGGGAGTGCACGGTGTGGTGACAGTATACTGACCGAGGGCGACGTGGGCGGTGAGCACGGTGTGGTGGGTGGTGAGCGCCCAGGCGTGGAGGGAGTGCACGGTGTGGTGACAGTATACTGACCGAGGGCTACGTGGGCGGTGAGCACGGTGTGGTGGGTGGTGAGCGCCCAGGCGTGGAGGGAGTGCACGGTGTGGTGACAGTATACTGACCGAGGGCGACGTGGGCGGTGAGCACGGTGTGGTGGGTGGTGAGCGCCCAGGCGTGGAGGGAGTGCACGGTGTGGTGACAGTATACTGACCGAGGGCTACGTGGGCGGTGAGCACGGTGTGGTGGGTGGTGAGCGCCCAGGCGTGGAGGGAGTGCACGTGCCGCACGCCGCTGACGCCGCTCAGCGCGCGCACTAGCTCGCGGTACCTGCAACCGTCACATGCTAAATTACCATCTTTATAATACGTGTTTAAATATACAGGACGGTGCTGACAATATGACAATAAATTGAAACATGGGCTATATTAGTATGTAGAAATGGTTTGCCACTTTCAAAATTTTGAAATTTGTAGGAAATCATATAACATTGACTGCATTATTTCATAGAAATGTCATGAAATCGCCGTCACCTTATCAGTGTGGCCTCGGGCTCTATCAATGAAATTGATTGCATTCGAATTTAACTTTTTTTAAAGTCTTTATTTCCAACAATAATATATATTTAAAAACAAGAACAACAGTAGTATTTTACGATAATTACTTAATTTTAAAATGGTAAACATTAGCGAGATGTCCTCTTAATTTTAAAATGCGGAACATTGGGTATGTATCCCTTAATTTTAAGAGTTTAAAAGAAAGTAAATAGATATTAATACTCGTGATTGTACACTTCGTAGCGTTAACGTCACTTACTTGCGTAGTTATATCCATAATACAAGCTCTTTATGATGCTTACTTTGGGTTAGATAATAAGTGTGAGTCACTGACCGGAAGTTCTTGGGCACGGCTTGCATGAGCATAGCGAGCGCATCCCGCACGACGCGCGCTGACGTCAGCAACACTAGCACGCTGAACACGAACGTGCAGATCGGGTCCACGATCTTGGCCGCGGGCTGTAAGCATTGTGCTAACATTAGCAACTAGTGGATGCGTGGACGTCGGGTTCAAATGGACACACTAATCTCAAAATATATCTAAACTAGAAAAATGTCACGTCCTGAGGCGGGAATCGAACCCGCGACCTTACGCAATCCGGGCGACTGCTCTAACCATCTGAGCTACCCAGGACTTGGGCTTGGGATATCCCTGTGAAATTCTTCTAGTCTATCTGTATTTGCGTTATGAGCGATATAGAAATAAAACATTTGGACATTGTAGGGTGGATAACGTCCACCCTACAATGTCCAAATGTTTTATTTCTATATCCGAAACGAGTATTTTTACAAATATGTATTATAGAATTTATTGTAGTCAACAATAAGTTTTGTATACACATTATTGAACCCTGTACAAATGTCTACAAATTTTTAGACGTGGGTGCTGTACATTTTTATTGGCCTCTGCTGTAATGAACCGAACAAAAATACATATAAAACGGTCTCCACTCACATAGAGCTTGATGAGTACGGATGCCAGCAACACCCCGCAGCTTTGTATCAGATCACCGATCACGTGTATCAGTGCAGCCCGTAGATTTATGTTCCTGTAACAATATGACAGTGGTACTTAGACACTATCCGTATTATAAAGTAACAATTGGGATTTTTTTTCTTATTTTTTTCATTTATTAGGGTCAAACAAACAGTTTGGGATGTTGCCTAAGTTTGAATATGGCGCAATTTTTTACAAATCCGGAAAATATATGCTACTGTTACCCATAAAACAATTCAAACTTATAAGATATGGAATATTGTTAAAACTGAACTGTTTAGAAAATTCATAAAATTAGTCATTTTTCCATAATTTATCAAAGTAGTATCTTTGATAAATTATGGAAAAATGACTAATTATATTAGGTTGCTGACATCAATTAACACAAGTTTTTTTCCGCCGCCGGATTTTCTATTTAGGCTGTTGTTAAACATTTCGCAGTATTTCGGATTGAACGGAAATGTAGCCATTGTAATTACTAGATATGGAAGGAGTTTCATCATAGGTCTCAGGATGACAACGCACCTACAATATCAGGTGAATTTTTCCTTATTTTTGGTGTCTATGGGCCAAATTACCTAGTCTGTGCCCCCACGACGCTCGCCTCAGTGCTAGACAGGTCCTTCAGGCTGTAGTCACCGTTGACCAAAGTCCCGTTCGTTTGCTTCACCTCCCTGGACCTTCTGAATATCCTGAACAAGGATTTGGGCTCTGAGTGCCCGTGGGAGTGCGAGTGGGGGCAGGCGGCACCGCCATGTGAGTGATGATGGGCTAGAACAGGAAGAGAACATGATGACAACTTTAGTGTTTTTATTTGAAGTCGGTTTTTACTGTTCCCTAATTTGGTGTAAATGTAACCAAATAAAAAGAATGACTACAATCCGATTACTATTTACGGAGAAATGCGTGAACATACGTACAAACATAAACCTATAAAATTTTGTATATTAGTTTAGAAGCCCTAATAGATTTAGTATAAATGATCATTTTGTAGTCGTAATAATATTACATACCTACATACATGTCGAATTGATAACCTTTGGGTTAAAAATCATTAAAAATTTTGTTGGCATAATTGGACCTAGTTATGCCAAAATGATCCAACCAACAATGCCGTCAATTGTATAAAATGGAACCTTTTTTCATGTGGCAAAGACTTGTTTTCGTATATACCCACATCTAAGTCATTTAAAGAAAAACATTGTGCAAATAAAACACAAGCTACTTGAAATATTAATAAGTATCCCGCCTGTGGCATGGAACATTTTGGCATAACTAGGTCCAATTGACCTTCGCGTATATCGTCTACGAAGATTCCATGTATAAAACTCAGGTCCGGTCTTGCGTGGAATATTGCTCGCACTTGTGGGATGGCTCCGCCAAGTACCTACTCGATGCCCTGGACAGATTGCAGCGTCGTGCTGCCCGTATCGTTGGCGATGTAGAGGTCACCAACAACCTTGAGCCTATGCAGTTGCGTCGAGACATTGCGTCGCTTAGCGCCTTCTATCGGCTATATCACGGAGAGTGTTCTGAAGAGCTATTTGACCTTATCCCAACCTTCCCAATTCCTACTCAGGAGCACGCGTGCCGGTCTGCGGAGTCATCAATTCACTGTCTCCACCTCAACATCACGTACAAAGAAATTTAGTAGCTCTTTTCTTTGTCGAACTTCCAGAACTTGGAATTCTTTGCCAGCACATGTGTTCCCTTCTTCCTATAACATGGGTTCCTTCAAAAGAGGCGTGAAAAAGCACCTTTCGGGCCGGCAAGGTGGAGGCAGCTAGAGCAGTGTCTGAACTGCACTAGCTGTTTTCGCATATGGACTCTTCTTACTGCTTCACATCAGGTGGTGTTAAGTCATTTGTCGTGCTTTGTATAAAAAAAAACAATTCTCACCGATGCCAGAAGCGCATCCATGCAGCACGAGCGCCAACACAACGTTGAAGGCGACCCCGCAGCCGGACACGACCATCATGATGTCCGGCTCGATGTTATACTCGCCGGAGTGCAGGCGCACCGCCGCCACATACACGAACACCCCGGTCAGGATCCATATCAACAGGACCGATACCATTGCGCCCAGCACCTCTGGAACAAGAAGAATCGTCAGCACAGCCTGCACACTCTTAAAATCTTACAATCGCAGCGGTTTTACTAAAGGTGCTGCCACACTGCTGTTTAAAAATGTTTACAAACGTTAGTAAACATTTGTTAAGAAACATACGATCACAATGTTAGAAAATGTTTTCATGTTAGATAATGCTAGTAAACATTTCTAAACTAGTTAGCGAATTGGAACAAAATAAAACATTTGTTATCATTTGTTTGTGAACATATAATCGAGGCCAAATGTTATGTTGTTAAAGAATTTCAAATGTTATAAATGTTTTTAACATTTTCCATCAGTGTAGGAGCACTTAAAACATTTAACAATTCCTAACAGAATGTAACCATTCCTAACATTTGTTAGTAAATGTATTAGTGTTAGGAAATGTTTGTAATCATTTCCAAACAGCAGTGTGGCAGCACCTTAAGACGCACACACACACACGCGCGAAACTGTTTGTGTGTGCACACGAACAGTTACTGTGACCTCCTCGTCGGCGCAGGGGTGCGGAACTATGAACTGTCCGGAGTGGAGAGTGGACATTTTAACTCTACTTATTACGTATTCTAGACCATCAAGTAGCTGGAATCGATGGCGGGGGCATGCAGGGGTGCGGAACCTAGATTTGTGCGGGGCCGAGAGTGGCTATTTTAACTCTGCTTATTACGTATTCTATATCATCGACATTGACATCATTAGTTGAGAATATCTGCTTTGATAATATCGATCCCGCAAGTTACTAAATGTATCTATACGAGGATAAGTTAACCGCATAACATCAGGCGAACCGTTCGCTTGTTTGCCACTAATGTCGTCTAAAAAAATGTACCAACTCACCCGCTCTCTTATACCCGTACGACATGTGCACATCAGGCTGCCTCTTCGCGCAGTGGAAGGCCAGTAGCGCCAGCGCGAAGCCCCCACAATCGCTGAGCATGTGCGCTGCGTCGGACATCACAGAGAGACTCCCGGCCAAGTAGCCGCCAATCAGCTCACATATCTAGGGCAATTAGACATTTTTACAATTTGAAATAGAGCGGAAATGGGGATAATGATCCCGCTTTAGCCTTTTATGGTAAACTTTATTGCATTATATGATATAACGGAATTGGGTGAGTATATTTATCTACAGTTTGTAGAACAGAGATAAAAATCGGAGACTTCCCTGCAATATTTTTTTTACCGGTAAAACTGTAGGTAAATATACTCACCCTATTCCGATCAGTATATCACAGGCACGTTTTATGTCAGTCCTGCATTCTGTATAGCCAGGTTAGCCATTTTGAACATTAACTTGAAAATAATGAGCAAGATTATCAGCCCGTATGTAGGGTCGTCTGGGTATGTAGAGTGAAACAATTCTCCTTGTTTCGGATTGAAGGAAAAGGTAGCCAACATAATTACTGGGCATGGACAGCACTTCATCTTAGGCCTCAGGATGTCAACGCACCTGCAATATCAGGTGATATGTCCTTCTTATTGCAGGTGTCTAAAGGCGGCGGCGTCATCTCGTTGTATAAAAAAACTTTTAACAATTGGGCTCAAATCTAAACCATAAATAGACATAGATATGTTTACCATAAAGAAGCCGCATAATATCAAAGCGGTGAGCAGTTGTGGGATCGCACTGGGAGGCTCGGCCTGCGGCTTCCAGTGGCAGTGCTCCTCTTCGTCGGCTGGCGGCGCCACTGGCACGTCTGTGTACGTCTCCTGGAACACACAATCACAACTAATTTACATTTCGTCGGTGGGCGTGCAAGACCGCGTAAGAGCAGTTTGCAATACCGCGTATGTGCTTTTTGTTTATTTCACAGGATGGAAGAAAAAAGATAATATCTTGGATATTTCCACTCATTTCTTTGACTGAACTTGTTTGGGATTTTTCTGGGTGTTGTTTAATGAGAATTTGGAATAAGTAAATCAGCGCTAAGAGCCTGCTAGCGCGATATTTCAATTTCGTAACTTTTGTAAATACCTACGCGGTATTGCAAACTGCTCTTAAGCGGTCTTGCACGCCCAGCGACGATTTCGCAAAGTAGGTTCTCGTGAATTAAAACATTACCTATTTTACTTTCGAAAAAGTAAAAACTTATAGATTTGTTTTAAATAAAGCACTAAAATACTTTCAAATAAATGATATTTATAAAACAACTATTCATAAATCATGCGGGTGTTGTCCTTGGACGAATTTCCTTTTATATGATGGTAATACTACTACTTAATGAATATTAAACCTTATCTCTAACGGTTAGTCCAGTCTGCTGCTGGAAACTTACAATTTTGAATCTCATTAATAAATAAAATATTTTTCTATACTAAATTCGGTGAAATGTCTTTATTATTCTCAAACCATAATAAATTATTATTAAGATAGTTGTGTCGATATTTAAGATTATAAATAAATGAAGTAGCAATAGCCTCGTTTGCTACTTTATCGTAGGTATAGGTAAAGCAAACTAAAAAGTAATTTGAAAGTAAAAATATGCTTTCATTACCTATCTAATTTAATAGTGAAGTAACTACTGATTTTAGAGAAGATTGGAACAATAAAATTATGTACTTATCTCTGTGTTATTATGCTCTAATCGTTCCTTTGTTCCAATTTCGGAGGCCGCATTTTTAGAAATGTAGAATTGACACCGACTATTTATTTTGTTTTTATGCAGATCACAGGAAATCAAATTCACAATTTACTCATTAAAAAAATTAACAAATTCCATAGCACACAGAGTTTGCCGGAAATAGTACCTAACACTGCATGGCGTGCGCTTGGGATCGTGCATTGGTAGGATTCATTCTCTCCCTCTCGGTTTAAACGCACCCAGCCCCGGGACGACCGTAATATCGCACATGCACTGGGCCTAATTCTGGGAAAACACTTTAATTCTAAATTTAAGTACAGTATATCTCTTTCTTGCAATAAGTAATAGGATTAAGATAGCAAGAATCTGTTTAGAGCTGTCACTTAAATTTAGATAGATTTCAAAGAAACCATAGACAATTTTAGACGGCATGTACGGAGGTGTCTTCTAAACACTGCATTTTAGCACGTTCACTAAGGTCGAAAATTGAACGCACCTTTCTAAATGTCAATTATTATGACTGCCATCCTTTTCTTTTTCATTTTGAGAGAAAGAAATTGACTGAACTTAAATTTAAACTTAGCATGTGTTCGCCAGAATTAGGGCCACTGTATGTACTGTCAATTGCATAGCCATGAATGAAAGCCGGCGATCCAGTTGCAGAGCTGAGCTACCGTATGTCCGGTTATGGTTTCTATATAATCAATCTTTTAGTTGACTCTAAACAAATTCTCGCAATCTTGTCCTATTACATATAACGAGACAGAGATATACTGTACTTCAATTTACATTTAGAGAGTGTCTTCAGAATTAGGTCCAATGTTTATTAATTTAATCGGAAAATCAAAGTCGTCTGAAAGATGTCTAACTCTTGACAAGGAACACAAGACGCCCTAAATTTCTTTTCGCACTTATGTAACACACTATACTATACACATAGGTTTGCATCTGAATAACCGATCTATAGATAACAATAAAAATATAAAATTGAAAATTTTAAGTAACACCATCTCATTGAGACTATTCATAAGAGCCCAAACACGCTATATCTGCTGTAAGTGTCTGAAAAATCAAAGATTCCGCCGACTTTGTGATGGATCAGCTCAAGGTTAGTATGTCATGGGAATGTCACTGAAGTGACAGTACACCAAATTTCAAATCAATCGGATCTGTGAATGTTGGTAAAACCCTTTTATCTTGTGGAAAAGGAGCTGATAGTCAAAAAAGGAGCTCAAAGTCGGAACTGATCTTCATACATTATAGCTATAAACCATCCTAATCAAGTCAGCTTTCAAACAAAAAAAAACCAAATAGGTGCATTCGTTTAGGAGCAACGATGCCAAAGACAGATACACAGACAGACACGTCAAACTTATAAACCCCTCTTTTTTCGTGGGGGTTAAAAAATTACAAGAGTATGCCACTTAGAATTTATATGGAATTTAGAATTTATATATATTATGTATGCCCATATGTTTTTTTAAAAAGGTACTGAAGTGTCTGTTCGACTTCGAATGCACGCAGTTTTTGTGTAGGTATAATGAAACTCAACAAAGATCGAAGTGTGTACCATTTGGTAATCGATGAATACCTACGACCTATGTTATGTGCCGAATAACCTACCTATGTTATGTGCCGCTACATTCGAGTAGATTTTTCGGATTTTATGAGTTAATACCAAAAATAAAGCGTATAACTTTTAGTATAGTCGCATTGCATTACATATAGAACGGGTTTATAGAATTGTAACATTTTTATTACTATTTTTTTTCAATCTAGTTGTTTTAAATCCACCAATGAAAACGTTCTCTCATGGGCATGAAAGGCATTTCATCTTAGGCCTCAGGCAGAATGACAACGCACCTGCCAATTTCAAATGATTTTTCATTGTTACTGCAGGTGTCTATAGGCGGCGGTAACCGCTTACCATCAGTTGGGCCGTCAGCTTGTTTGTCATCTAGTTGTTTATAAAACTATCATAACTTGATAAGCGATGTTTGTACGTTGCGCTGCTTGGCAAAACGTGCGAGATGATTGCTGTTTCCTCAGCACAACATCGCTAATTACAGTAAAAAAATCTTAAATGGATATATGTATATCTAGAAAAAATCCAGTTATGCTTCTAACTGCTTCAAAACATAAATTAAAAAAATAGCACGATATGTGGCAATAATATGTTGGCCCAACAACGTTATGCAGCTTAATTTGGCTAAGCTACAATAATAAAATAATATCAGAGATACTCACGGACTTCACCGTTCTCATGTTGGCGACTTGGCGACTCACCAAATTATTAAAAATAACGAATTCACAAGTTTATTCTCAACAATCGACTGCTTGGCTCGAATTAATGAACTACCATAAGCGGCGGTATGATAATTTCGGTGTGAAGGTAGCGGAACGATTTAACGAGCTGTTGTTTGTATGCCATTCACGGTAACACACAATACCTACGTTTTCTTTATTAGATAGATACTTGTTAAATGTGACAACTCTGTAGACTGATAAATGCAGTGTCTTTAATTTAATAGAAAACTCGAGACACTTCATTCAAAGCACTGAATCGCCTAAGATACAGGTTGTTAACCAAGTTTCAGCAACTAAGTTTTCATTTTACCACCGCCTTTCTTATTTCAGCCGTGAGACAGTTCGCTGTGTTTCGGATTGAAGGGAAAGGTAGCCAGTGTAATTTCTGGGCATGGACGGCATTTCATCTTAGGCCCCAGGATGACAACGCACCTGCAATATCAAGTGATTTTTCCTTGTTATTGCAGGTGTCTATAGGCGGCGGTAACCGCTTACCATCAGGTGGGCCGTCAGCTTGTTTGTCATCTAGTTGTATAAAAAAAAAAAAAAAAAATTATTATTGTAAAATACTTAGCTGTAATTTTTTGCCCTGTTTTTATAAATAAATATCTAAAATTATTATTATTATATTAAAGCTCAAGAAAATCGACTTGGAAATAGCATTATCCTTTCGTCCCTTGCGTAATCAGTTACCGACGACGGGGCGCCGTGTCTCTGTCTTAAGGTGGTTTTCCACCGGAGGGGCGAGACGAGACGAGATTTAAAATTTGTATGGCAAATTTTATGGCGTGCACCTGAGTAGGAAGGGGGAAGGTGGGATAAGGTCAAATAGCTCTTCAGAGCACTCTCCCTGATATAGCCGATAGAAGGCGCTAAGCGACGCAATGTCTCGACGCAATTACAGAGGCTCAAGGTTCTTCGTGACCTCTACATCGCCAACGATACGGACAGCACGACGCTGCAATCTGTCCAGGGCATCGAGTAGGTACTTGGCGGAGCCATCCCACAAGTGCGAGCAATATTCCACGCAAGACCGGACCTGAGTTTTATAGAGCAGGCATAATTGCTTCCGTTCCGATATAGAGTATAAATTAACTCTGCAACAGAAACACCCTTATCGCAATAGGTTTATTGTTGTGCGATTTCAATTCTCTTCTCGCCACTCTTCTTGTGGAAAATCATCTCGCGCGAGCTCGCCCAGGCAATTTTTAGTGGAAAAGGGTCAGTGCGATTTTAATTCTCTTCACGCCTCGCCTCGTCTTGCCCCTCTGGTGGAAAACCACCTCTAGCCTTCATTTCAACTGATGGTAAGTGAAGATAAGGCCGACGATGGAAGCGAGCTACACCCGATTCCTCAACCACAGAGGAACTGGCTATCTTACCTCCAACTGTCGGAACACAACAATGCCGTTAACATTGTGTCATTGCGGCAGACGTATGTAAGATGGTGGTAGCTAGCCAGGCGGACTTAAAAAAACTGTACCACCAACCGAACCGAGCAGAAAATTTCTGCCCATACGGTATCGAACTCCGGACCTCTAGGTCTCAGGTAGGTGGTCTCAACCCCTAGACCACAGAGGCAGTGTCAAGAATCCTCGAAACCCGGGTGTCGATTGTGTTGTCATTCAACAAAAGTTTAGTTTTTTTAGACCAAAGCAAATAACAATCATTAAGATCTTGTGTTAAGGTACTAGATAATGGAAAATACATTTAATACTATATACATTTTTATGTAAAAGAAATAACACAAATTAAAACCATGACCCGAGAACAAATATTCGTGTTTATCACACAAACATCTGCCCCGACCGGGAGTCGTATCCGGGGCTCCTAGCCGAATAGCTTGTAACTATGAATACCGACCACTCGGCCAGCCGGTCGACAAACCGCGTAATCTGCCTCTACCTACCTAGTCCAATAACGGTCGAATACTGAAACAACGTCACAAACATTTTAATGGCGAATAATTACTAAAACGCTACTTAAATTCGCCGTAATTATAATATTTTTTTCATTGAAAAACCAATTCGGTTATTATTACTTTATGGACACCATACTGGACTGTATTTCTAGTAGCACGAATTTAAGAATGAAATTATGTTAACAAACTAGGAGGCTAAACCATATTAAACCGTTTGATACTTGAATGGGAATCCTAATATTGAAATATATATAACAAGTGTAGGGTAGGTGGGTATAAAACGAATACTAAATCAATTGCAAGACTGATTACAGGTTTCACAAGAAAAGTCTTGCACAAAAAAACAATAACAAAAAACTAGCTACAATCAAATGAAGCATAACTTAACACATCAATTGGAGAATGACTATTTTTAAAACTGAATATGATACCCACAAATGTTTGTGTTGTGCTTGATGTGCCTTTGTGTCGACAGCCACATCAAGTGTAACAGTTTGATCTTGAGACCGCCCTTACTGCGTTCGTAATAGAGGCGACTTTTGTAGTGCAACTGTTGCACTTGTTGTGATGTCGTCTGTACATTTCTAAAATTATAGGAAATTCATAGAATCATCCTGTCCTTTGTAGCTCAGATGATTAGAGCGGTCATTCGGATTGGCAGTCTCCACCCAAGGAAATGTCTTTTTCTTGATTAGATACTTTTTTAAGTAATAATAAAATACAGACACAACAGTAAATAATATTATAAATTGTATTTGGGTAGCTTCGTATTCGTAGCGTGTTATCAGGTCTTTTCTTGCATTTATTCTTACATAAGCATTATTGTTTAAGGCCATGAAAGAATACAGCTATAATATAAATTACGTCATGAGAAACTGTACAACTCTTGATAAAACAGCAAGATGTATTATAATGTAATGTGCTATTATAGCATAAATCTGTACATTATAGCTGTCTAAGAAGGGCTTAATGCTCTGTGTGTAAATTGGGATCTGCATGAATTAATGTATTCCATTTTATTAAATAGTGATTAACATTATCTGCTTGCTTTTAATAATAATAATATTTATACACTCACACCTATTATCTAGCCCAAAGTAAGCATCATTAAGAGAGCTTGTAGTATGGATACTAGATAACGGACAAATAATGATAATAAAATGTATATAAATATTAGAAATATACTAAATAAACATATAAACATCCATGACTCGTAAACAAATGCTCGTACTCATCATACAAACGTTTGTTCCTACCGGGATTTGAACCCAGAACCTCTTGCCCGAGTAGCCTGGGGTACAGTCCACTCGGCCAGCCGGCCGGCCTTTGTGAAAATACTTATACTGGAAAATTGAAAACTTAGAATTTAGTATAAGACCTGCAAAGAATATGACTTATAATCAAAAGCTGTATAATCACTTATGCTTCTTCATCTGCATTGGCACCCCAGGTTTCTCTCAACGATATATAGGATTACCGAATCAGTCAGCAATAAGAGTTGATCAATACCAAGCACATTAAAAACTAAACTCTTTAATTGTACAGACAAACCTTACCATCCATTATCACCAGCCTTTATACACCCTACTAATGGGCACAGGGCTATCTACATGGGACAAACACATGAAGAGTTTGGGCCATAACACCACCATGCGGGCCCAATACGGGTTGGTGGGTAAAAGCAGTTGCACAAACAACCGAAACCAATGGCTTGACATATCTTCTGAAGCACAGAGAAGCTTGAGCTTACAAATTTTTGATTGAACCATCCCAGGACCAACCATTGTCCAGGATCGAAAGTTGCTTTTTTTGTAATGGAACCCAGAGTGCTCAAGCAACTATGCCATGAAGCACTTCATGCCACTGAGTTCCTCCAGAAAAATTACATTTATGGCCAAGTAAGTAATGTTCTTAAAGTAACATTTATTTTAGAAGCAGTGACCAATTGAAATCTACTACTATTGGAGATCCAAAGATTATCATAATTTCATCACTTTAACACAAAATTTTGTATGTTGTTATTGGATACTGCTCAAATGTATATAGAAATATCCTTATATTTTTTCCATGCTTCAAATCATGCCGACGAACATTTATCTTATCATTTTTATCAGTCAAGCATGTCAGATATTATTTACAGGGTCAAATAGTCAAAAATAATAATAGTTGTGAGAAACTAGATAGCATACAATATTCTAGCAGGCTGTAAAATAATAGATTAATAAAAATGTGAAAAAAGGAACATGGTTTTAATGATTGGAGGTATTGTACTAGTTCATTTGGGGTATTAATGTTGACATAGATAACAAAAATATATTTCCATTAAAATAACACTATCCATTCATAGATAACAGTTACAATCTTTTAACTTCCTGTGATTATTAAAATTTTGTGTCAATAAATAATTATTAAAGATAAATAAATAGTCTTTACACTATTTATTTTAATAGCAATTGTATGATTAAAAATAGCCATCAGTAGTAAGTACCAAAAGGAATTTGGATAGGAATTTTCAGATATTTTTAATCATATAGAAAAAGAATAATAAAATAAAGTAAGTAAAAGTTACCTCAGACAACAAAGGTGCTCTGTCTAAATGTTCTGACGAAGCAAAAGCAGACTCGAAGTACGCCCCACGACTCCTGGACTCGTACCGGGACGCCCCATCGTCCCACATCCTGGCTTCAAGTTCATCAGACATTCTGGCGCCGTCCAATATCGAATTTACGACAAAAATCACAGCTCAAAGCATTTCTTTCAACTCTAACACAATAACTTCTAACCTTATTCCTAATAATATAAACTGCTATAAAAACTTTGCATTATTCAGACAAATTGGTATTTTATTCACGACACGACGTTTTAAGATAATCGAACGGTAAATAAATATCGCGAATTTTATCGCGTTTTCCTCGCTCGACGGACGGATAATACGTTAAAAACCTATCTTTCCTCTTGTCACTTTGTGATCTAAAAAGAAAATTTTGTAATAATTCTAAAATGTTGTTGATTTTTATTCCATTTTAATCATTTCAATCCATTTATATAGTATAAAAAAATATTTCGGATGTCAATTAGCATCATTGCTTAATAACGTAGGTATTTAATAAAATAAAAGACGAAATATATTGAAAAAATTCTTTGGTTTTTAAACGCGCATTGGAATGACAGAAACAGAAATGACACTGATCGATATAGATGCGTTCAGTATTACCTTGTTACATTAACCCATACAAAAGAATCTCAATTTTATTTTATCGTCTTTATAGTTCGATTCATCATCATCATCATCATCGCCAGCCTATATACGTCCCACTGCTGGGCACAGGCCTTCCTACATGGGAGAAACACATGAGAAGATTGGGCCATAACACCACCACGCTGGCCCAATGCGGGTTGGTGGGTTAAAGCAGTTGCAGTAAGAACCGGGACCAACGGCTTAACGTTCCTTCCGAAGCACGGAGGAGCTCGAGATTATAAATTTTATTCACCCGTCCCGGAACCGGAACGATGGCGAAAGTTGCTTTGTTTTTCATATCGAAACCAGAGCGCTCAAACAAATACGCCACCGAGCTCCTCAATGATATCGAATTTCGGCGGCGCTGGGGGCTGGCGCTGCTCAGCAAGTTCGAGCTGGCGCTGGGCTGGGAGCCGCAGCTGCTCCTAGTGCCGCCGCTGCTGCTATTTCGATTAGCATAATTTTAATATAGTTTTTGGCTTTAGGAGCTCGGTGCCGTTGTGGGTTGAGCGCTCTGGTTTCGAGAATAGATGCACGATGAAGCAAGTGTACTCAAGTAAGGCAATGTCTCATCTTATTGACTTCGTAGGAAGTCGGATTGGATCCCTGTTATTATGGGAAGGGACAGTAGGCACGACTTGTCTGATTTGATGATGATGTGTCTGTCTATACATTTATAGGAAAGCTAATCGGTAACAACGTACTTATTCCATTTTTAGAAAATATGTAGCCTAGAAGTAATGTCTTGGGGCGAGATGCGAACCAGCGACTTTTCACAATCCGGGTGACTGCTCCTAAGCACTGAGCTACCGAGAACTTGCGAATACAGGTAATAATTCCCACATTGTGAGGATAGACGCAAAACAGGCTAGAAGAGATACATAGTTTTCATAGGGTTATCCCAAGTACATTATAATAGATCAGTGCTCAGAGTAGTCATCCTGTTTATGATTAAATAAGATAAACATAGATATTTATTGATACTGAACATTCCTGTTGGCTTACAGACGAGGCGAAAACCGAAGTTTTTTTTTTATACAACTAGATGACAAACAAGCTGACGGCCCACCTGGTGGTAAGCGGTTACCGCCGCCTATAGACACCTGCAATAACAAGGAAAAGCACTTGATATTGCAGGTGCGTTGTCATCCTGAGGACTAAGATGAAATGCCGTCCATGCCCAGTAATTACACTGGCTACCTTTCCCTTCAATCCGAAACACAGCGAACTGCTTCACGGCTGAAATAAGAAAGGCGGTGGTACCTACCCAGGCGACCCTACATATGGGTCTACCACCGAAGTGAGTCTATAAGCCTTATGGACAACCCGCATCTGGAGGAATTCTAATCCCTTGGAATGGGGTCTATTCCCAGCAGGGATATGATAATGAATGTGATTATTATTTAACAAATACTTAAAGATTCAGATTTGGGACAACAGAATTTTGTACTCTTAATTTTTGATTTTAACTTTATTATAAATGTTTAAAAAATTACTTAGTAATTAAAATATATCTAAACTAGAAAAATTTCACGTCCTGAGGCGGAGAACGTGAAATTTTCCCCGCCTCAGGACGTGAAATTTTTCTAGTTTAGATATATTTTAATTACTAAGAATTTTGTACGATCAAGATCCGATTCGGAAAGTCACACGCCGGCTCACTTTGACGCACCCCGTGATAATAAGTGACAGATTCCGATATTCGAATCTTTTACGACAGTTGTGAATGCTGCTGCAGGCTGGAGATTCTATATTCGTAAATAACATACGTAGCCTACTAAGGCCTACTTCAAGCTTTAGTTCAATGGAAAACTGACCTAATTACTATCACTATAGTATAAACTCAATTTTGACCGGACCAATTTTGAAATAACTAAGTTAAGTATTAACTATATTTTGAAATATTTAAACTAGAAGAGGCATATCCTGGGGTAGTAAATCAAAATGGTTCGCCTAATTCCTCGTCAGCGTAAGTAATATATGCAGTATTTGATAAAGCAGTCACCCGGATTGTGAAAGATCCACGGGCTCACAGCCCGCCACACGACGGATTCGGACACACACGGATTCTAACCAAGCAGCTCGCCGGAGTCTCTTTCACAATAGAATTCGGTTTGCAGTTACTTTATAAATTACAAAAGTACGACTTCCTGATGGATGGAATGCTGGGAAACGTTTTATGGACTCTCCAACCCACAACATCATTCATAATTGGCAAACATGCTAATTTTTAGCAAAAGGAAAAACCTAACATCTTGTCGCACAGTTTTCCCGAAGTAGTAATACCCTTATAAATTACCTTGTTTAAGAATTAAGGAAATAAATCAAACGAGTTACTTCGATTGACTGTTTAATTAAGTTTACATTTAAAAAAAACATAATCATATTAAATTAAGTTACGCAATCACAAGAAAACACGATTTATAACAACATTATTTATAATAATAATAAATAGTAGAAATAACACTGGAATGTCTTATTAACTATAAAACACAAAGTTGATAGCCTGATAGCCAACTATGATTCATATTACTAAGGGTATAAGAACCAAGATTGTAAATGAGACTTTGTTCACATCAAAACGAATATGCTACAAACTTTAAAATATATAACAGGCATGTTCTAAGCACGTCGAACATATTAATTAACAAGTTTCACCTCACCAACCTTTTCCCCGTAAGTTAAAGTTTCAAATTCCTACACGTATTTTTTTTTAAATTAAAATTAAATAGCCTGGATGCAAGTCCTTTGGCCTATTCATACACATTTGATACAGGTGTTGCCATATGTTTCCCAGTGTTATTTCTAGATTGAATTAAAACAATTGCCGCTCAATTCGTCACCCGCTAATCTGAATCACATCACACTATTATTATAGCTATTTAATTATATTGATAGTTTAGTTCTGACGATTTGTTTGTCAAATTATGAAATCATGTCTTGATATACCAACAATTTTAATAATCAAAACCAGCGGGGTCATTTGCAAGTCCAATGTCATTTCTTTCTGTCAAATTTGACATTCAGTGTATATCCAGAGGAACGTAGGTTCTGCCCCCATATTTACAACTGTCGGAAAAGATTCGAATTTCATATCTACACCTGTTACTTTTCATCGCAGAGCGTCAAAGCGAGACGGGATGAGACTTTTCGAGTCAACAGTTGTGATTATGGGTGCAGGTAATTCAGAGGTTCGAATACCTGGAGTGTACCCCATAGAGCACTAATGAATGTCAAAATGAATGCTATTGAGTTACTCCCGCTAGTCTTTTGACATTACTGTTTCACGACTCACCACTAATACAAAAAAAAATATTAGTAGTAAATCTAGAGTGGATTCACTATTAATCTCAAAGAAAGTCCATTACTATCACTAATGGATTAGGGAATGTAAATTAGGGAATGACCCTATCAGCAAGCTCCTAAAACATTCTTAAAATTAAGTAACTTTAACATTAGTTTTATGGAAAAACCGTCCTTATACAGAAGACAATTAGTTTGGTATTTCAATAAACCAAATTGTAGAAATGATAAATTTAAAAATGCTGTAAGAGCCTGGTCTTTAACAAATCATAATAATATAATCGACAGTGTGAAAGTTCACTTTTACTTAGCTTTATAGCATTTTCAACATTCATACCCAAATTGATATAATTTAAAAATGGTCAATTTACTATACATCGTATAAATTTCGTAACGTCTACTAAAATTACTTGGTAAATTTTATAATGTTAATGTAACATAAGCAAGAACATTATAATAATAGCGTGACACCAAACGTAAACCCCTCCTGTGTATCAATTATGCCGTAATATTTCCCATCATACCCATTATCAATGTAATGAAGTCTATATAAAAAAGCCGGGTAATCGGCCCAATGGAATGCAATCAGTAAACCGATTCTGAGCATCGACAGACAATTTGCAATTGTCAAAGTACTATTTTAAACTTCTTCGGTTTACAATGGGGCTGATTCTGGAGCACACATGGTATTCCTAAATTCAAGTTCAGTGCATCTCTTTCTCTCAATAAAAATACGAAAAGGATGGCTGTCATATAATTTGACATTTAGAAAACTGCATTCAATCTTCGACCTTATTGAACGTGATATAATGCAGTGTTTTGGAAGCACCTCCGTCTAAAATATGGTTTCTTTGAACTCGATCTAAATTTTGACAGCTTTAAAGCCTCTAAATAAATATTTGCTTTCCTTTTTCTATTACATATTGCGAGAAAGAGATATACTGTACTTAAATTTAGAGTGTGTCTTCAGAATGAGGACCAATCTATTCTGCGTATAAAGCATCGATAAATATTGATCATTTAGAAAACTCATTATTTTCCGATAGTTTTAAGAGCGTTGTTTTAAGAGAGTCAACGTGGCACGGCGTTTCACGCAGTCTCAAGTCGAAAATATTGGACATAAACAAACCGATTCAACAAGACTTGTAATGCATAACCAAGTAGGGCTAGTCTAAAAAGTAAACAGTAATTATTGGTGATTTTTAGTTTCTACAGACGACAACACATCAAGTGTAACAGTTGCACTACGAATGCTGCCTCTCTTAGAAACGGCGTAAGGGCGGTCTCAAGGTCAAACTGTTACGCTCGATGCGCTGTCAACTGTACATACGTAAAGATAAAAATGTTTCTTACTCAACTACACTTAACCTTTTTCGTACAATCCCCTGACAACTTTTTAGACTAGGCTGCCATGGTTATACATGGAAAGTCTCATTAAATTATGATTGTTTATTTCCAATTTTTAAGAGTAATTTAGTATAGAGTTGGTATGAAACGCCGTGCGACTTTTACTTCATTAATCATCTATTTCTAATCCAAAAATCCAGGTTTCGGGACACCTATTGAATTTATGATCCCGACCGACTACTCTTGGCATCCCGACTCCTAACCCACGTACGTTATACTTTTTCGGTAGCGAATACACGTTTTCGTCGTTGTGATGAATATTCAATCTTAAGAAAGCGATATTAAAAATATATTGTTTGGTCTTTGGCAGACAAACTTTGAATATACGAAAAAATATCGATTCCTTTTTCAATGTCTAAAGTTGCCAGAGTAAAATTATACCATACGTCGCCAATTCTCTTACAGAATGTTTGTCACGCCAATCAAATTTAGTAAAGTGATCTTTAGTGTAATTCGATTGGCGTAATAAACATAAAATGAAAGACACGGCGAAAATAATACAACAACATCGAATTATTACATAGTTTAAATTCTTAAGCTTTTGAAATTCAATTAAGATTTAAAAGCTCAAATAATAATATCCATATAAAATATAGCCCAAGAGTTATCTAAAAAAATGCATACACAATTTTATTGAAAAATCAATTTTTTGTTATCAATGGTAAAATCTAAATTTTTATTAGTGGCGCAATTGTTTTCGTTCTAAATTTTAAAAGATTTTCTACAATAACAACATTGGCTTCGAAAATATTCGTTAATTTCTTTGCTATACAAAACTTACGGTGTATAAAGCGGAAAATTTTTCGTACTTTAGCCATAAAAATACATCATTTACAAAAAACGGTCATTAGAGCGTCAATGATATTCAAACTTTTACCGTGCCAAAAAGAAATAATGTAACTTAGGGCTGATTTTTCAATCCTCAGATAACTTTTATCTAGAGTATACTAGAGAGTAATTTTGACGTTTTGACAGATTTTGTAGTGACACAAATGTTTGGTTCGGTGTAATTTTTGAGGAGACGCCGCTGTTGAAGAACCAAAATCAAAGCAATAACCACCACCAAATGTTGAGTAAGCATGCGTCTTTGGATAGAATATTAAAACCAGCCGCCGTAAGACACTTTAATTTATTTTGTAACTGTATTCATAATCTTTATTGAAGTTATGAATAAGTATAACCGAAAATACAGATATACGTCGCTGTACAACCTTTCACCCTGTTTTTGTTGAAGCATTAACAAAAAAGCTTTGCCTCATAAAAGAGAGAGACAACGATATGTTTATATGAAAGCAAATTAAAACTGTCTTTTTACATTATTTAGATTTGAATTTGCTATTTCGATGCATTTACAATATTAAGTGATAGAATTGACGCGACAAAACACAAGCGCTAGGGGCTATAGATATATTCGTCCGCAACAAAATATGTATATTTATTGTCTTATATTTTCGAGAGCACTACACATTGGAAATAAAACCACTTTACTTAAATCATGATCACAGGACTGAAGATGTCAGTGGCCTTTGATAAGTTAACTACCGTACAAGTTAGATTGTGGCTGCGGCCTCTCAGACATAAGTGAAACAAATGGAAACAAATGCACTTGGGTACAAAACATACAACTGACGTAGAACACAAGTCCCACCAAATGTAACTGAAGTGCCTTTTCGCAAACTTAAGTTATATGTCAAACAAACTTTAATGAAAAAAGGCTACTATAAGGTACAAGAATATTTAGATGATAAGAATGTGTGGACACATTAAAATCCAAAAATGTTTTATATGTTTATTTACGAGTATTATGACTATTCACCTCTGTGTACCTATATTGTGATTGTGCATTGTCAGATTGTGTATTTTTGACGATTTAAAAGTGCTTCTTTGTGGCCTCTCATCAGCCTATATATGTCCCACTGCTGGGCTCAGGCCTTCCTACATGGGAGAAACACATGAGGAGCTTGGGCCATAACACCACCACGCTGGCCCAATGCGGGTTGGTATGTGTGTGGTATGCTTTGTGGCCTATTTGAATAAAATATTTTCTCTTTCTTTCTTTCTTTCTTTCAAAACGATGTAGGCAGTGTACGAGCATGCCCTGAACGGACCCAATCACTACATCAGATTTGATAAGCCCCAAATTCTAACAAAATAACACCGCTCCCTTCCTAGAATGTAACGTAAGGCTATTGAAATGGTTGGGGTGTACCACCAGCTTGGAATCCCATTATGCGAATAATAAAGTCTCAAGCCCGTGCTCACAATGACCGACAAACAGACACAGTGAGCTCCGTATGCGTGACCCGGACCACTTAAAATATAACACAAAATGACGGTAGTCAACTTACAAATCCATCAAAGACAGCTGACATCTTCAGTCCTCTTGTGACCACGATGATGTAATATCTAATTAAACTCGAGTTAAATCCGGTAAAGTGGTTTTATTTCAAATTACGTATATATTTCTCTCTAATGCCTATGCGATAAGGATCAAAATCGTTTACGTCTTTTTAAAAGCTGACAATACTCTTTTCTGTATTTGATTGATATTAAAGCAATTTTTCATCTCAATTTTATCATCCTGTTTAGATTTTCCAATTTGGTTCGGTATGAGATTGCTTGTGTGAACGTTGTTTAATTATGAACCTTAACGCGCTTGATATAAAGTCGCCTTCTGTACTTTCTTCTGTTACGACTGCTGTACTCTGCAGGTAAACACCAAGCTAGACGGGTAATGCACCCGATACCAATCAAAGATATTTGTTTTTCCGATAGAATGTTAAGACGCATCCTCAATCAATATCAATCGATCACTAGCGACTAGACCTGAGTCGTTCGTGATTGATCGAATCACTTTGATTCGATCACTATTCATTCACGAGTGATCGGGTTACTGATTCGATTACTGAGATCGATGTTAACGCGCTAACTCGATCACTCACTTTGTTTCGAATGACAAAATTTTCTATTTACACAGTGATAAAATCTAAATATCGTGATTAAGAATTTGAATTAATAACACAAAACGAACAAATACTTTATAAAAAAATATTGATATTATTAATTTTTTAATAGGTATTTTAATATACTATTATTTATAACCTCTAAACATAATAACGCTATAACAACGCGCGCGTGACACGAATCGTACACAGTACCCAAAAGACCCCAGACCTACGTTGCGACCCGTGACCTGCGTGATCCACGACCCGTGAGCATAGAATAGAACCGAATCAATGATTCGGTTCATGTGTTGGAGTGCGGCTCAAAAACACTTGACCCGCGATCGATCATTTGATCGAATCATTGTGAGTCGATCACCAACCTAATGAGTCGTGATCGACCCGGGTCGCGGGAAATGATCGATCGACACAGGTCTACTAGCGACTATTTTTGTACTCGTTGATGTGAAAACATTTTTACTAAATAAATAAATAGATATAATAAATGCGAAATAGTGATACTTGGTACAGGGTTTGATGTGATTGAGGTATATTTTAATTTACCAATAGGGTTTATGCTTAAAAAAATTTCGTGTAACACATTTATGAGAAAATAAGTACGTAAAGTTCACTCAGTTTACTTAAATATGCATTTTATCTGTATTTGATTGATGTAGTTGTATTGTCGACAGCACATTAAGCGTAACAGTTTGACCTTGAGACCAGCCTTACGCCGTTTATAGTAGAGGCGGCTTTCTTAATGCCACTGTTACGCTTGATGTGCTGTCGTCTGTACAATGAAGACTTAAACAAACAAAGTTATAATGCTAATAGCAAAAACAATCTGATTGTAGCCAAAAGAAGTTGCAGTGTACTTGTCTCTTTATAAAACAACTTTCTATATCCTTGTCTAGCCCGCAACTTTATGTGGACGACTTACAAAGTTGGGTATTCATGAATAATGTAAGATTTTTTTTATGTTGTTTTAATTTTTGTAAATTGTGTGGTGCAGTATTAGTTTTAGAACCTAAAGAAAGCTATGCATACTCCCCATTGAATGTTGGTTCGGTTGCTGCGCCGGAGCGGTGTTGTGTAAAGTTCGGTCGCGGAACAGAAATAATTTCGTACATTGACCTGTCACTACCCATCCTTATCGCTCCCGTCGAAATATAATGCGCCTCGCTCGCACAGTGACGTTCACGGCCGTCTGAAGTGATTGCAAACCTTTTTCTTGCATTAAAAGGGTTGTTTTGGTATGCAGGCATTTGTGTCTCTAAAATAATACCACGTGTTGCTTGAAATAAATATTATCTTTTTAAATAACTTTATAAATAATCTATTTTTAAATAAATAATTTAAATAGGCATTAGAGTTACAAACAAGTTACAATTTAATTCATTAGGTCATTAGTTTTTTTTCACTCGCAAATAATTTTTAAAACATTACCCAATAGAAAAAGGTTTATAATTTCTGTCAGTAGGCCAAGAGGTCTTCGCACGAAATTCTTCCTGCTCCGCGACCGGACTTTAGACGAGGTAACGATTCAGTACGGTAGCACAACGACGTGTATGTCCGTCTGTAGGCCGGCGGCGGCGTGCGAGCGAGACAGAGGCAGGAGGGGATCAGACGACGACTACGAGCGGCAGGTCTGCGATCATAAAGACGACGGCGGCAGCGCGCGACTCGCGACGAGCCCGCCCGCCTCCAGCCGGGGCCAGTCCACGAACTCCTTGCCGTGGCTGCGATACAATACAATATATTAGTAGATTATATCACAACAGAGATATGTATATCTCGCTTGTACACTGTGTTCCTGTGGTTATACATTAACTTCGGCATGTTATTCAGACTATTGAATTGATCATTTTTTACAATGGTCACTTTTATGAATTCCAATTTCTTTACCATTTTTATTTTCATACAAACTAAACGCTTAGATGTAATTTATCTAATATGAATTACTCTTTGCCTGAGCTGGCAACGTCGCATTTGAAACTTTGGTCCACATGTCCACATAAACTTTTCGAAAATTTTCTTGACGTTAACAATGTTTTTTAAAATTTTGGCTTTTGAAACTATGACATAATGACCATTGACAAAGAGGTAGTAGGTACAGTTTGATAGTTTTGGTTGCACAAAGTGGCAACATCTCACAGATAAAGACTGCCTGACTGCACAATAGAATTAAATTGGTTAAACTTAAATTACCAATAACTTAAAAACTATGCTATTGAAACTACTACTCCCTTTGTACGATATGTTTAACAAGAGCTATAGAGGAATTATACAAAGTTAATGTATATCCTCAGGAACACGGTGTATATTTTTCAACACATTAAAATTTTTGTGTAGAATGTTTAGGCTGTTACATATTGTACGTGAAATTTGGCTTTGCTGGTTTTGGACGTTTTGGAACCAGGGGACATTATGAAACTCAACGAACTACACCATTTTTTTAAACAAAACGTTCGCTCAGACACTATTTTATAATTATTATAATAAAAATCTTGCTTGACTGTCACCATCGAATCCCGCCAAAAAAGATATGCTATTATTAAATTGACAATTAACTAATAAGATTTATTCGACAGTTGCAAACCCATTTCTTTTAACTATAATAGCCCTTGTTTTATTTTAATCTCGACAGATTCCAAATAGGGTAGTTGACAACTTTGTTTTTATTTCATAAATAAGTTGTTAATAACTCATAAAGATATAGTGAAAAAAAAATAGTATGTCTACGATCAATATTTTCACATGTATAGTGGTATGTTTGATGTGTTGCGGCGCATCGTCCAAAAACGCTCCATAGAAAATCTACGGAACAGGTGACGTCACATGTTCCCATATTACTAAGAAATGTATGGACAAAATCAATAATAACTATGTAATATGTATATTTTTATTTAAAGTGGTCATAATAATAGTTGTTTTAATTGATGTGAGCCATCTAATACCATCAACATTTTTGATTTTTTTTTTTTAATTATATTTATAAATTTTCTAAACAGTATAATTTCAACAATATTCCATATCTTTTAAGTTTGAATTGTTTTTCTGGGTAACAGGAGCGTATATTTTTCTAATTTGTGAGAAATAGCGCCATATTCAAACTTCCTTCCAACATCCCAATTGTCGACATAAACTCTCTTTAACATAGCTTATAAAACGTACCGGAATATGAAGGTGAGAGTGGCTCCCACGGCGGCGCCCCAGAACATGAGGTAGAGGAGCACTTCGCTGCTGTAGCGCGACGGCAGCAATGCGCTCGCGCAGAACATTGACACAGCCACCAGTAGCACCGACGGGAACTGAGCACAACACAGACATCCATTAGCTCATAGCTAGAGATCGGATATGCGGTTGCATATCACCTTAAGTTATTTTTAGAATAATTTTGTAGCTGTGCCAAATTAAAGCGGAGATCCTTTAAAAATTAGTTTATAGCGAAAAACACGCGAGAACTGATTTGGCAAGGAGCGACGTGAGGCGTCGCTGATTAAGATTAGAGCTGCCGACTGAATTTAAATAGATTCTAAAGAAACCATAGACAATTTTATACAGCGTGTAAGGTGCTTCCTAAACACTACATTTTATCATGTTTCAAAATTAAACTTTTCGAAATGTGAAGTTACATAAACGAGAAAGAACGAGATGCACTGAAATCAAATTTAGATTTAGTGTGTACTATCGAATGAGATAAGACTAATAGTAATGCTTCATATGAATCAATAATCAGAAGCATTGTGAGTTTAAAAAAAATAAAAGATAATTTTAGGTCAACTTTTAATTTTTATAATATTGAATAACCAATCATTTTTTTACCTCAAAATATCTCATATAAGCTTAAGACACTTACTGTGATATATTTCCAGTCTCTGTCCCTCCGCAGTGGACAGACGACCGTGTTGCCCTCGCCGTCCGCCACCACGTATTTACCCAAGAACAAATCTATGGAATCCTGTTAAATCACAAACAAAAATAATTATGATCAAAAAGGAGAACCTGTGACATTAACATGCGATTTGATTCGAAAAAATCAGACTGGAAATAGTGTCTGATTGAAACCAGACCTTCCTATTACATGGGTTCCTTCAAGAGGCGTAATCAGGCGCCTTGTAGGCCGGCAAGGTGGAGGCGGCTACAACGGTGTTTTTTTTTATACAACTAAATGATAAACAAGCTGACGGCCTACCTGATGGTAAGCGGTTACCGCCGCCTATAGACTCAAAAATCAATTGATATTGCAGGTACGTTGTCATCCTGAGGCCTTAGATGAAATGCCGTCCATGCCCAGTAATTACACTGGCTACCTTTCCCTTCAATCCGAAACACAGCGAACTGTTTCACGGCTGAAATAAGAAAGGCGGTGGTACCTACCCAGACGACCCTACATACGGGTCTACCACCTAGTGATGTTTCAAGCTGCACTAGCTAGAAGAGTCCATATGCGAAGACTCGCATATGGACTCTTCTTACTGCTTCACATCAGGTGGCGTTGAGTCAATTCAATGGTTAATTTGTAATTTGCTGTTCAATTTGTGAGTAATTGTTACCTGTCGGAATCCATCGCTGAAGTTGTTCTTGTAGTATCTGGTGAGGGAGTTAATGCCATCTTTGACCAGGCCGAGGTGCGTCCTCTTGCCGGTGCGCGTAAAGTCAGTCTTGAGGGCGCCCGTGCCCGAGTACTGGACGGAGATCATGTCTGCGTGGTCTGCCCACACCTGCCGTCATTAATATTGAAATTATTTTTATTCAGTCCAATGGCAACACGGTACAAAATATTTATTACTGTTACAATAATAGGATCTCAAGTATTATAGTGTCGTATAACGTCGCTAAATATTATAATAAGTAATAGTAATTTACAAATTTACAACAGTATCGCTGTACTCCACACTAGGATTCCCTGTGTCGTGGAGACCAGTATTCCCATATAACTTTAGCTTTAGTCTTATTGCTTTTTAGCAATAAGGCCGCCCAATTGTACTGTTTCTTGTTTTTTAATTATGTATAATTTGATTTGTATCCTGTGTGCATTAAAGAGTATTAATTTAATTTAATTTATTTTTATTTAACTATTCATGTACGCATGTGTTTTGTTGTGCGTATGAGCATGTGTTTGCGTGTGAATATATAGGTTTATAGAAGAGCATTAGAAATAATCGTTAATAGTGGCGTCAGTGACGTATCAGTATTGCGCAGTCAAGCATCGAGTAGTAGCATAACAAGGACATATTGAGTTCATAATGACCGTGAGGCAAGCAACAAGGACTAAACATCAGTAGTTACCGCTTTACATCAGGTGGTGTTGTGTAAGTTGTCGTGTTTTGTATTTTAAAAAGTAGCGGAGTCATTAACGTATTAGTATTGCCTGGTTTTATCATCCAGTAGGTTATTGATAATTACCGTATTCTCTGTGTGAGCTAGACAGGAGCTCAAACTGGCTGTGTGGGGCTCATATTGACCGCGTTAACTATGTGACTGTGTGGGACTCATACTGACCGCGTTAGCTGTGTGACTGTGTGGGGCTAATACTAACCGTGTTAGCTATGTGTCTGTGTGGGGTTCATATTGACCACATTAGCTGTGTGATCGTTTGGGGCTCATACCGACTGCGATAGCTGTGTGACTGTCTGGGACTCGTTGTGACCGGGTTATCTGTGTGACTGTGTGGGGCTCACGATGACCGCTTTAGCGATGTTTGTGTGGGGTTCGTACTGACCACGTTAGCTATGTGCTTGTGTGGGGTTCATACTGACAACGTTTGCTGTGTGACTGTGTGGGGTTCACACTGACTGCGATAGCTGTGTCACTTTGTGGGACTCGCACTGACCGTGTTAGCTGTGTGACTATGTGGGGCTCATACTGACCGTGTTGACCATGTCGCTCAAGTGCGGCGGCGGCTCCCGCGCTACGGCCAGCAGGGTGAGTGCACCCGTCAGTTGGAGTCGAGCCAAGAGGCTCTGCACCACGTTGGTGCGGTCGAGGCAGTCCACGCAGTTGGTGCGGAACACCCCGCTCTGACGCTGCAGTACTGTACCGCCGCGCACAAAGAAGTAACCGAACTCCGTCTGGACGAATAACAAGGACACTGTAATAATTAAATACGCAGGAGCACGCGAACAGGCATCCGAAGTCATTAATTCACTGTCTCCACCTCAACATCAAGCACAAAATAGTTTCGTAACTCGTTTCTTTGTCGTACTTTCAAAACTTGGAATTCTTAGCACGTACGTCATATGTGCACGACTTTTTTGAAGGAACCCTTGTTATAGAAAGGAGGTATCGTTTCTATAACAAGCGTATAGGCCGACAAGGTGGGCTCCCACCTTCTGCCTTTTGGTGCAGCCGCCTGGCTAGAATAGCGTGTTCAAGCTGCTCTAGATGTCTTCGCATGTGGAATCTTCTTAAACCTTTAAATCAGGTGGTGCTGTGTCATTTACCGTGCTTTGTACATAAAAGGAAAAAATCTTGAACTCACTGTAGAATAATTGTGAACAACATAATGGCGTGGTTAGAACCGTTTTATTTGGAAATCGACGGGGGAGGCCTTTGTTCAGCAGCATGAATGGCGTGGTTTAAGCATGAATTAGGAATACTGCGGTTTTTTTCTGAAAAAATGACAGTAGTGACGTACCTGCTCGTGAGTGATTCTGTCGATAAGCACGTTGAGCCTGTGGTAGCGCATGCCGCGGCACTCTGCGTGGAAGTCGAATGGCTCGTACCGGACGCCGGGCAGAGCCGCCGCGGCGACAGCGGCGCGGTATCCCCGCTCTAAGGCCTCTTCTTTGCCGTTTTGATCGATCTGACGAATGATATTGATAGTTACTTATTTCGGCGGGGCCAAAATAACGGATTTCAAATTTGATTCCTCACTTATTGGGATCCTCACCAATTATAAAATATCAAATAAATAAAAAATTAATTAATTAATTTTATAATACTTATTATAAAATTTCAGGATACAATGGCCCTAATTCTGGCGAACACATGCTAAGTTTAAATTTAAGTTCGGTCTATTTCTTTCTCTCAAAATGAAAAAGAAAAGGATGGCAGTCATATTAATTGACATTTAGAAAGGTGCGTTCAATTTTCAACCTTATTGAACGTGCTAAAATGCAGTGTTAAGAAGGCACCTCCGTACATGCCGTCTAAAATTCTCTATGGTTTTTTTGAAATCTATCTAAATTTAAGTGACAGCTCTAAACAGATTCTTGCTATCTTTTTCCTATTACTTATTGCGAGAAGTCAAAGTCAAAGTCAAAGTCAAAGTGTTTATTAGCATTCATGAATGTGAAGAAAACAGATCTCGCACTTGAAAATCACCAGTACATCATGTTACCCTTTAGGGCATAGCCTCTAATTAAAACTGAACGTGCAATGGATTTGGATGCAAGACAATCAGAAAAACTAACATTATTACTAAATTAATTAATAATTCATTCCGTTCCAATATCTTTTTTATATCGGTATATTATAATTTTATTTAGGTAGATAATATCTTTTTCTCCTTTTAGTTTTTTGGGTCAGGTTTTTATTAAAATAATTGGTCAGTCAATAACTATAATAAAAAAATTTAGAATTGTCATTTCATTTGTATTTAGTCAATCTTGTATTAAAATAAATAGTCATGGTAATTAATGTCCATATTATAATGATTCTCTTATTAACTTTTATTTAGGTTAACCTTAAAGGTTTTTTATTAGATTTTCATTTATGTAACACATTTGTCATTTAGATATTCATTCAAATTATAATAACATTTTTTAATCAAGATTTGCTTTAGTTTTTGCAGGAATACGTCAACTTTAGGCTCCAGTCTCAATTCATTAGGCAGATGGTTATATATTTTTATGGCACTAAAGTATGGGCTCGAGCTATACATTACCATGCGGCTGTTCGGAAATCTATATTTGTTTAGGTTATTAGTTCTAGCGGTATAAAGTCGTGAGTATGATACATTGTCAAAAATATTAGGGTTATACTTAATAAATTTACATAGTTCAAAAATATACATAGAAGTTAGAGTTAAAATTTTAAGTTTAATGAAGTGGGGCTTACATGTATCCATTCCATCTATATTTACTATTATTCTTATGCATTTCTTTTGTTGTATGAAGAGGTCATTCGCGTCTGTACTATTTCCCCAGAGAAAGAAAAGAAATATACTGAAAATATACTATAATATACTGAAAATAATATACTGAAAGAAAAGAAAAGAGAAAGAGATATACTGTACTTAAATTTAGAATTAAAGTGTGTTCCCAGAATTAGGCCCAATATGTGAGACTTGGATACTATAAAAGATTTAAGTGGACCGGTGATGTAAGTTTACTTTAGCGGCATCGGCACCAGCTCAAGATCTTAAAACTCACATTATGGAATTACGATCTAATTATTCTCAACTAATGCGGATCCAATTCTCCTAGTCTACTAGTATTATAAAGATGAAAGTTTGGATATTTCTTTTTTTATTACTTACTAGCTGTACCCTGCCACGCTTCGCAGTGGCGCATCGTTAAAAAAACTGTTTTCACGCGGTCGCAGATATGTGACTAATGCAAAAAATAGATAAAAACAATCCTTGATGCGGATTTGATATCATGTTAAAATTTCGACTCAATCGGTGCAGAACTTTTTGAGTTTTTGAAGCGTACACAAACCAACATAACATTTTTATATATATAGATTTCTTACAATTTTCACGACAATTTACAAGGGACCCAATGCGATTATGTAACTAATTTATAAATCACTTAAATAAACTTTCGCATGGATGTAGGTTTGTTAAAAAATTACGCCAGAACGGGTGAACGAAATTAAGCATTGGGGTTACTTTTCTGCCGGGGATGGTTTCTCATGGGATAACACAGACTAAATAGCGGGCGGAAGCCAGTAATGGTATATTTTTACAACAATTTACAACAATGAACCGGTTATGAGATGAGATCGGTTAGCCGTTCAAAAGTTAGTAATGTTGTTTCGATAAACAGGTTGCAACTAATACAACTAATAAAAGATTCCTAATGCTGTGTTCACTCACCAGATTAACCAACACCTGGTTCCCGTATCTCTGGTGCTGGTCTCTCAAGTGTTTGGTGTAAGCCGCCACGTGGTCTTCGTGCGCGAGCGCAACCGGCGGCTTGTATTTGAGGCTCGGATACTGACTCCAGTACAGCGGGATGGAGCCCCGGGTCTGTACGAAGGAGGACTTCTCTCCTCCACGCTCGATTATCTGTTCTGTTTCTACGTAGTTTGCTACGTTACCCTATAACAAGGGAATTTTAGATTAATCGTGCATAAGTTCGTATTTTTTTAAAGTATATTGTAAAAGTTTCTATGGGACTTGGGCCAGCTCATGAAAAAAGTTACGTTTTCATTTCCATAAATCTTGACTGATAGAAGCGGGAAAAAATATTCTAATTTCCTGAAAAACATCACAAAGGCCGCAATTTTGAAGAAAACAAAAAGTCAATTTTGTTTTTTACGAGTTAACGTTGAATATTGTGGTGTTATTTCTTCATAGCCAGCGTCTAACCATTTCAAAAAACAACAAAACACTTCAAGCGCACCTAAAACATTCACGGTTTAAAATCCATAGTGACAATTTTACTATATGTCAATATGACATTAAAGTCAACTTTTTAACAGCGTTATTGTGGCTATGGACTACGCACTTTTGGCAATCATTATCACTTCTATGTTGCCATTTAATACAACACCTATTTTATTTCGTTTTTTTTAAACCATGTAATTCACTACATTAGTGTCTACAATCTGAAATAGTGCTCATGAGCTGACCCAAAAGTTTACCATCTCCTTTACTCTACAAGTATGTTTTCTAATACAAGTAGGTTACAAAAAAAACAAAACATACAATACTATAAAATAAGGTCAACACTCACTTGCGCGTCTACGCCCCTCATGAAGAACCTGGTTCCTGCACGGTGGACGCTTCTCCTTGATACCAACGACCACGTGATTTGGTGACCGTTTACATTCACGTGATTGATAGACACGACTATAAATCTTGTTAAGGAAGTAACATTAACAATATGTATTAATAATTAAAAAACAATATCTACACTGAATAATTTGTTACATGTTTTAACAGTTTTATGGTCTAGTGGGCGAGAGCACCTACTTCAGATCTAGGTCCGGGGTTCAAATCCCATGGGGCAGAAACATCCTGTTAGGTTTGGTTGGTAGTAGGACTTTTCTAAGTCAGCCTGGCTAGCTACCACCATCTGACCTAAGTTTGCCGCCATAAAAATAATGTTAACAGCATTGTTGTGTTCCGGCATTTAGAGGTAAGATAGCCAGTTCCTCTGTGGTTGAGGAATCCGGGGGTAGCTCTCTTTCATCTTCTGCCCTACCATCAGGTAAGTTGAAGGTCAAGAGAATAAAAATGTGTTAATATAATATGTAGAAGACTTGAACCATCTATTTGAGCTATAACACAGTTTAACCCATCAACGAAAACCGATTTATATTATTTATATTATATTGTGATAGCCCTAGACAAAAGCTTAAAATATAATAAAGGATACACCCTTGTATGACAGGCAGTGTGAACCTCGAGAACTGCTGATGTGAGAAGTTTTTCAACAAGTGACCATTCCATAGAAACCTTGAGTCGGCGCGTGTTGCCAGTGCCATCTAGAATATTAAACACATATATTATATCAGCAAAGAAAATAGACTTCCATCTTCAGTTTAGACAGTTCTTGATACTTATGACGAGCGCAATAAGGGTTAGTATAAGTGATGTCATTTGAAATCGCCGCGTTTATGTAACAAATTTTTGTCAGATAATCTACCATAAGCATTGCTATAATAGGGTATTATAGTTCCCAAACTTTGTACTGTAATGCTCCCTGGACCGTCACATGGGAGCCACCCGTGACCATAAAATAAAAGACCGAATGGTAATAACTAAGGTAATGGTGTACGCGTGCGCTTACTAACAGGGTACAACAAGGATGACTAGCGAGCCTCGTGAATGCGCTATATACAAGATGTATCAAAAGTACCCCTTAAGCGGAAATTGTGTAAATGGGTCCCTTGTGTAGAGTAGAGTTTTATTTTATTAAAAATTAATATTTTTTCAGCATATAATAATGTCATACTACATGTCATATCTACATGGCTAAATGTCATATACATTAGTAATAAACTAACAAGGGACCCATTTACACCATTTCCGCTTAGGGGGTACTTTTTATACACCTTGTATCTGTTACATTATATGCCTTAGCATATAGCAGATACACTAGAATCTACCTAAAGGCCTTGCCACACAAAAAAAGCGGGGCTGGGCGTGAAATTCACTTCGCATAGTCTTAGCGTGTAAATTACTATGACCATATACAAGGTGGTGCCGTCAATACGACAATAAATTGAAACATGGGCTATATTAGTTCATAGCAATGGTTTGTCACTTTAAATGGTTTGCTACTTTAAATAATATAACGTTTATTTCATAGAAATTTCATGATATTATCAAATGAATAAGATGTTTTTGAAAGTGGCAAACCATTTCTATGAAAAAGTATAGTACATGATTTAACTTATTGTCGTATTGATGGCACCACCCTGTATAGACACGCTTATATATAGGACTTATGCCCAGCAGTGGGCGACTTTCGGCTGATATGATGACGATGATATATGGTACACAGCGCGCGAGCTGGCATGCACCGCCGCGCCCACCTAAACGCGGCGATTTCTGTGTGGCAGTTTCCATTATAACTGTCATAGTAATCGTATGCCACAAATACGTGATCAACGCGCGATATGCACCGCTTTCTGTGTGACGAAGCCCTAAAAGCGGTTACGCCGCATGATTTTTCATACAACCTTTCAAGTCCAAAATATTGTAAACGAACGAACCGCTTCTAATAAGACTACATATTTATACAATTCAGGCCAGTCCAAATAGTTTTCAGAGGATTTTTCGTAAACAGAAAGACATGTAGCTGCAACACCAAAATGTATACCCCCATTTTGTTATCATTAGTTTTCTGAATCGCCTCCCACTATGAAAGCTAAGGATGTTTCAGGTTTATATGGAGTCCCGGCTATGCTTAAATAGCCGGTAATAGTATAACTTAAAAAGTGGAAATAAAACATTATTTTTCAATTCATTTTCATTCTTTTTTTGTTGTTCAAAATACTTTCTGATGAAAAGTGTCAGTTTTTTAATTATCAATATAATGGCAACACTATAACGTAAAATTTCCATAATTACACCACTCAAAATATACAGAAAAAAGCAAAAACTTTATTGATCTGCCTATCAGACTACTAAGTCCATAATTCCATATTCCTACACTAAAGACGAATGTTTGTCTGAACGTTTTAAAAATATGGCCTAAGATTATAGAGATTATGTCTTAATATACGGCCTCCTTAACGTCATATTTAACGTGGTTGGCCGAAAATATCACGCAAAATAATTTGTAGTGGTTTTAATAATTTTTAAATGTACTGTAAATGTTCATAGCCAAAAATGAAACACCTCCTTTATACACGTATTCACGTCAAAAATATCAAAATCTTGCTTAATTCGATCTCACCTTGTGAAAGTCCGGCGCGACAGAGTGCAGCCGCTGAAGAGTATGCGTGATGTCATATCCGTAAGAGAAATATATGCCCGGCGTTTCCAGTGCTGCTCGTACCATTCTTTCATACGTATTGTTGTCTTCGATCTATGGGACAAACACGATTGTTAAATGAGCTCCTGCATAAAGATTTTAACACCATCATAATATTCGCAAGCTGTGCCGATGTCCGATCGCTATTTTAACCGAGGATAAATACAGTCAACATCAGAATCATCTACTGAGCTCTCAGTGTAATAAAAATATCTGCAGTTTTGCAAGATCTATTCTAACAATATACAATGAAAGAATCATATGTTGTCTGTAGCATCACAATGTCTTAAACATTGTGATCAAGACATTTGCTCGAAAAATGCAATCACTAAGCCTGTATCAATAGCTATGGTGTATATATATATGTATAGTACGGTAGTAACTATATGTATAGTACGTGTGAAATAGTCAGTGTGACATGGTACTAAAAGTGTTAAGCTACTTTTGTGGTCGCTGTACGTCAACGGAACGTTTTACCGCTCGTTCCGTTGTATGGCACCGTGCGTATTCTTTACGGCTTTTTTTAATTCCTTATAAAATATATGAATATTCCACAAAGGCATTTCACTTCATAAGAATAAATAGGAACAATGATCGAGGATCTTTAGAACCGCTTTAGGTCAATACAATTGTCTCATTTTAATACTTAAGAAATAATGAGACGAAACATGTAGTTATAATTTTAAACACGTGCACGTTTCGCCATAATCCAAATGTACGCCATTTTCATATTAGGAACGTCAAAGATTGTTGCGGCTTTCCGACTGATATTTAAAAACAAAATAATATTACTATTGTACGGTTTTCTCGCAAATCTGTTGAAAAACGATGTATGACACACATGCGTTAATCGTGACTATGGTAGCCCTCGACTTTCGTCTACACGGAAAACCAATTTACTACACTAGTTTCCTAAATAACTATGCTGGTATTTTTTGTCATATTATAACCAGATAAAATCAATGCTCATTCATTTTAAAGCAACACATAAGTTTAAAAACTTAGTTTCTATTGTGTACTATAATAATATTGTGTACTGTAATAGGTAATACAGTGGCTTTTCTCAAAATATCAGTTGAGAATTGCACTTTTGCTGTGCTTTTTTTTACAAGACTAAATAATTTATTATTTGGATGTCAACAAACCTGTTTGTTAGTAAGGTGTGTGGTGGACCTGGCATATGGTATGATGTCAGAGCCCGCCAACTGATATATATCATGGCCATTTAGTCTCCCAATCTGCAAATGAAACAGAACTATATTAGTTGGGTAAATTTTCAGTAGTATTTTTTGTATTGGAATGGGACAATTGTCACATCAATAAAAGTAAGGAATCAGTTTTGACCTTGACTTCTATTACAAATGCCGTAAGGGTTAGTATGAGTTTATGGTATGCGCTAATATTTGAGTATTATTTATTTAATTGGAATAAAACTATCTAAGCAACAATAGTGGACTTACCAATATCCTAAATTTTGCCACAACAAGATAGAAGCCAGATATCAATTTGATGGTTCCAAGAAAACCACAAACCGGTTTGTATGCATTTGATGGGATTGGTATTTTAACTGTACCGTATTCTGTAAAACAAAATAATTTATAGTTAAACTTTATTGTCTTTAAAACACTGAGACAAAATAAGCATAGGTGAGAGTGGGTAAATTACAATGGCACGGTAACTCTGAACAAAGCTGTTTGTGTCATGATGGAACAGTATAGAAGCTATGCTCAGTCCCTGACATTGAATTCTCTCTCAGCTCGCAGAAATAGATTATCAACTATTCTTTCTTTCTATTATCATCATCATCATCATCAGCCTATATACGTCCCACTGCTAAATCCAATTCTATACTTTTAATTTTAACTTTTCAATTTAACACAAGATGTAGGTAAATAAGTAATTTAAGTAAAATAAGTCGTAAATAGTTTAAATTTTATAAATTTAGTATAAAAGTTGCAATAATAACTTCCTTAGGAGAAAAAGTCCGCTGACTGGAGTTCTTTGCAGCTTGATTGTGACTGAATTAAGGATGTTAGCAGAATGTTTTTTGAATGAACAGAACATAATATAGATCTAAAAGTTGATACCAATTTATAGTTCATCAGATGTAGTTTTGGTAAATATCCCGCTGGCTGGAGGTCGGTTAGAAAAGCTTATATTTCCATTTCATATATGGAACAAATTCTGTTTTCAGCATAATTCAGTAGAAAATATCCAGATCTAATTCTCTGTATCACTCATAAGTCTCCCAGACATGCTGGTTGTAGACACATGGAACTTAGAGGGTCTATAGGCTATAGTAACCCCTTACCATGAAGTGGGTTTTACGTTTGTTTGCCACACTTGTTATATAAAAATACTGATGAAAAATACAAAATCAGAACACTTTTGCAGATCTTAAGTAATTTAAAAAATAATTTATATTTATAATATTTAATTTTCTTTTAAGGTTATGAGTAGTTTATATGTATATCCAATGACTTTAACACCATATGGGAGGGTTGTAATCCTCAGTTTTGGTCATTTCAATAAAAAGACCAAAAAGAATGATTATCAAGTAGTTATATAACAATACAAACCCTTTACTGTTGCTTCCCCTGTTATCCTGTCTATGACCAAGACCTCTGTAGGGTTGATGTGTGGCTCTAAATAAAACTTATCTGAAGTTATGTACCTACAACAAACATATTAAATTTTGATGTTGTGTGTTCAATTATTAAACAAACAACATTGTATAATGAATTTAATCATACAAACAATAAAGTGATATAAAATGGGTAATTTTTATTAGTTTTCCTTGAAACACAGTTTATGCTGATATGATTGGCAGACTTATTATTTAGATTTATAAGATAATTGTAAATATATAATAATATTTGGTATTGTCAGTAGAGGGTGTAAGTAGTTCTCTGAATTATGACTTAAAAAAAATACATAAATCTGCATACACATTAGAGGTAGCCTCAGGTTAAGCAACTCATGGCTTATCCATTTTTTCAAATTATGATTAGAGAAAATGGACAAGCCATCAAGTGTACAACGCACAGTGCATAAGCATGACGGTGCGACCCACCCTGAGTTCGTGTTATGACAAGTGAATGACCGCGACCTTTAACTCGCCTTGCCGCATTGCAAGTGGCTCTAATTGATATTCAGCTTAAAAGGTGTCAAAAGGAATCTAGACCTTTAAAATACTTTATATAAGTAATCATAGAGAATTATCGTACACTATTATCATCAGTCTTAATAGTATCTATGTTGAATAATCACTTGTACCTCATACCTTTATAAACCACCTTGCGCCTCCTTATAATATTTAAATGGGCGATGATAGAGCCTCTTGTACTAATAAAACTTATTAGTAGTCTGTATTCAATCAATGCGGACAAAGTAAAACCTAATTATCGACAGTTATTCCTAAGGTTTCAATTAAAACATGTTCGAAAACACCGAGACTAAACGAGGAATCTGCTAAACGGTTTTCTTCATTTTATAAAACTATATTCTATTATGTTATGTTTTAATAATACTTACAATTTAATATCATCGTGAATTAAAAGTCGATCTGCCATTTTTAATTATAATATACACGGAATATAAATTAAATTTTGCATAAAACCACCTAGAAGTTTTACAATCAAATTCACAGACAAAAGTCATAGAAAGAATCATGAAATGACATAATTTGACAACACAACACTAACGACCCGTACGGTCCTTAGTACGCAAACATTACAAACGTTACGAACAGAGTGGCCCTAATTCTGGCGATCTATGAGAAGAAAGAGTGTATTTTTAAGAATATTATGATACAAAAACTATAATTTTTAATGCCTGCACATAAATAAAAAATATCATTTTATTCTGGTCAAAAAACTGTTATCCAGTGATGTAAAATTCCATTTTAAAAAATGCGACACATCACCAGACATAGTATAAAACGTCAATGTCGTCTATTGTCTTGTCAAATATTTTATAGTAACTAGGCATGGGGTTAATTTGGTTCAGCCTACGACTATTTTGCAATTATATTTTATTGTAAATGCTAGAAGAACATGGCAAATTGGTTTCTGCACTTGTTTCTGACGAATAATAATGATTTTAATTTATATTTTTCTATATTTTGTCAGAGAAACTTTGATAAGAAGCTTAGATGTCTTGCATACACTTTTCAAAATTACTCAAAAATGCTGGGGTATCAAAATGAAAAAATGGTTTATTCAAGATCCTCTGAGCATAAGCTTTCGCATAATATATAATTTATCGTGGGGGGCTTTCGAGTACCAATATCGAACATCTCCTTTAGAATTATAGTGTGTTCCCAGAATTAGGCCCCTTGAGCCGAATTGAATACGGTGCTGTGTGTGTACTACCGTTTGCGTGCAATCAATGCGGACAACACTTTCACTCATTCGTGTGTACTCCCGTCATTGCCCATAACAAAAACGTTCTAAGATCTTACAACCGTAGGGGATAGGATAACTGTACACAGGCGATAGAAATATTTCTTCCTCGTTGAGAAATAGTGACAAGAAGCCAAAGAAGTGTCGAAGCCGTCGGAGCAGATAATTCGTATCGATATTTAACTATGATATTAATGCCGATATTACACATCAACAGCCTATATACATCCGGCTGCTGGACACAGGCCTTCCTAGTTCCTACATGGGAGAAACACATGTGGAGTTTGGGCCATCACACCACCACGCTGGCCCAATGTGAGTTGGTGGGTTAAAGCGGTTGCGTTAACAACCGGGACCAACGGCTTAACGTGCCTTCCGAAGGACGGAGGAGCTCGACGATAATGTAATTTTATTTAGTTTTACCTTCTTATAAATAGTAATTTATTGACATTGTGTGATTGATGTCCCACAAAAAAAACCGCTAAATCGGGTTAAAGAATGATCAAATTTATTTAAAATATGCAGTACATTTGAGTACATTTTTTTTCAAACTACGCCAATTTATTAACTCAATGTTCACTCCGACACAATTTTTAATTATTGTAATAAAAATTTTAACTGACACCCAAGCTGACACCACGAAAACGCGCCAAACTAGGGATGATCGATATTCATCGATGTTGAATAAACATCGATGTTTATCTGGATAACATCGATGTTTTAAGAATAAAATATCGAAACGTCAACTACGTACTAGCTTCAACTAAATATTGAATATTATCAGATGACTATCAAGTTCAACTATTTTCCACTAGATGACACTGAAAAAACCTATCAAAGTTTTTTTTTTTCAAAGTGTACTTAAAATACTGGGAATGTTAATTTTTTTCTTTAACTTTTGTAATTGCTGTAATAATAATAAACAACTTTCATAAATATTGACAGTTTTATTTGTTACCGAAAAACATCGATGTTTTAGAGGTATCGATGTTTTTCAATTGATATTTATCGTATTACATACATAGTAATACATCGATACTTTTAATTCGATTTTAACATCGATGTCAACATCGATGTTTTTCTAATATCGATTATCCCTACGCCAAACCAATGAGGAAGGATTATACGGAGATGCTTTAGTGTTCTATAAATATCGTGAGTATATAAATATCTGTCATATCGACATAAACTCGTCAAACGTCATGTTGTCTCTTTTTAACCAAGCAAATATTGCATTTGAAAAGAGGGTTAAATATTACTTGTTGAGTACTTCTTTTGGTAATTCTTTTCTGTGACGTCATTAGCATGTACCTTTGAAACCAGTCTGTGCCAAGTCACGTGGTACATTTGCTGCCACACACAATAACATAGTGCGGACTTTACGATCTTAAAGTATCGATAGAATAAATATTTTTTTATTTGCTAAAATATAATAAATAAATGAAAGATGGAGTTAAATAATATGTTTTATGTGTATCTAATATATATCACCAAAATAATGGTGTAAAAATGTTGGTTAGGCTTAAGATGCCATGACAATAAGCCATTTATAATACATAAGTCAGTAAGTAAGCCTATAATATCATTGTATTGAAGGCTTCTTTACCTACCCAGAGGACTCTACGTACGGGCCTACCACCTAATTAGTTTCATTAACTTCGTATAATAGGATTGGTTGTTATTGAACTTTGTCATATTTAAGGCTCTGTGCAAACGAGCCACCACCTTTTAGGTAAATTATAGCCACTTGCGCTATTTAATCACCAAACTAGGTGGAGCGTAACAGCTACCGGTGGTTCGTTTGCGCGGAGCCTTAGATTTACTAACGTTTTGCATGTCATAACGAAATGAGTAGTAAATAATCGCCATATATTTTTATTTTTCAGATTCGGAAACAAAATGACAAAATTAAATATCTATCGAGAAAGTGTGATTTGTTAAAGAAAAAAATTAGATCATTGAACACGAACGTCCGCAGATGTGATGAGAAGATTTCTAGCATAGCATAACGTCGATCATCAGTTGCTGCTCATAAAATCGATGATAAAAAATTATATAGACTCAAGGTTCCGATATTACGGAAAAAAGCCACTGAAACAGTGTCGTATATATATTAATTAGTTAATTTTGTTCAGAAACGCATAAAAATATTTTGTACTAAAATGATTTTTTTTCACCCTAAGTTACTCAAATTTAGAATAATTGTAAAAAATAGATAAGGCTAATTCTATAAATGAAATCAAAACATTTTCTTTCAAATTAATGATCTGCCTCTGTAGTTTTATTTAATTACTAATATACAGTCATTTGGTTTTAAAAAAATAGATTGCCTGGAACGTTATTTCGGAGTTTTAAATTACCTATATAAAATAAAATACTAGAGAAAATATATTTATAACCATCTTTCTGTAAAATCAACAGTTTTGGTGTACGAATGCCTGGAAGTGTAGTCCAACGTACGTTTGGACAAAACCTAATTTCCTTACCACCTTTAGGAATAGTAAGCGGCGTATTTTTTTTATCGTGATATACCCAGTATGCCTACAAAAAAAATCGTGGCGCTTTTTTTTTACCTCAAGGTAGTATGGAAATAAGTTTTTTTGCCCAAAATGGATATTGAACTACACTTTGCGGCGCCCGTACGCCAGAGCTATAGATTTTACGGAAAAAAAAAAATGACAAAATTTGAAGGATTCTTTGTCTTATTTAATTTTGCAAATAAATATGTTTGTCGTGAAATTATTCAGAAACTAGATACTGTCAAATACTTACTTTTAGCCACAATTTTTCCAGTATGATGGCACGAGTAAAAATAAGAGGTGACAAAGTTGAAATTCGGAAAAAACACATCAAAATCTATAAAATTACTTTAAAACTCCCGGAATAATTTACAGGTAAAATATCACTTAAGACTGTAATATACAAGGTAATTCAAAATCGAGTTTTAGCTAGTCAGAGGGCCTAGACAAGATGCCATTTGACAATTGCTACCGCTATCGCTAAATGAAAAATGTATGGGATTTGACATTAACTATCGAAAGTCATTCAATGTCTTATGTCAAATCCCATACATTTTCCGGTAAGCGATAGCGATAATCGAATGGCATCTGGTCTAGGCCCTCTGAGCTAAAATATTTTTTTAATATTATTATTTTAATATTTTGTTGTTGTCACGTTGTAATTTATAAGTTCTTTTAAAATTAGCCACGTAAACTGACTTACTGAAGAAGATTCTTATATATTTATTTTTTCATTAATAATAAACCTATCTTTGTGTTGAAGTTGAACCAATAGCGAAGAGGGTGTGCTTTCTTTCTAATAGCTATACATAGCGTTTACTATGGTTATATATACTGTTACGCTTGATGTGCTGCCGACTGTACAAAGATAGGTTCATCCATAAGTTTTTAAATTTTATATCGACAACAGATGCTCATAGTGGCTCATAGAGAGTTACAACACTTAAGAGGCAGCCATCTTTAGTGGTCCAAGGAACGTAGTAGGAACGCGAAGTAGGTAGTTGGGGCCAGTCCATAGTATTTCTTCTTCATAGCGCCAAACATACCCGGCTGAGCACCCGGCACACCCCCCCATAGATTACTAAGTTTCAGTTTAATTTTTTTTCCCTTACGGTCCAAAATTACCGACGTTGCAAATAATATTACATTACTCTTTGTTGTATTGTAATGCATTAATTTTTATAGAAGGCAAAGGATGAGGTTCATATATCTATGTCTGATATTTTTGTGTATGACAAAAATCATACGTATTAGTATATGTGCGTATAAGTTTATCATACGTATAAGCAAAGAGAATATAAAACGCTACGCTAGCGTATAAGTATATGTGTGTATATGTGTATAGGGTATCTGTAATTCACCACAGACCCATGTTTAAATATATCATAAATTCATGTTCTTTTTTCCCTTAGTTTGTTTTTGAAGCCCATAGTACCATAGTTTGTAAAATATCACGTGTATTTTTCTTTGTTTCTTAGATATTTCGTGTTATATATCACTTCGTCGCTTCATCGCCTGGGCCATGTCATAATATGCGGCATTCTGCGAATGTCGTTGAATCTAAGTGCTGAGACAGGAACCTATTGGCCTTGCACTGATGGCCTTTTTTTCATTTTATTAATATTGCATTTGAAAATGTATGTGTTGTGCTTGTGCAAGATAATAAAATATTTCTTTCTTTCTTACAATAGATTTATATAATTTTTTAACTTAAAGTTGCTCAAAATACCTAAAATCTATTGTGGTCGTGCCAGAAAAGTACTACCTAGCACGACTACAGCCAATATGTTGTAACAGCAAAGATATTAGAGTACATTTTTTAAACTCTAGAGCACAAAAAAGTACACCTTTTTTCATGAATATTGTACCACATTGAAATTAAGGTAATTATTCGTGGCCATGTTGGGTAGCATCACACAAATATTCAAAAAGACATTCAATGTTCATTTTCGTAACGATGTCTTGAAAGATGTAATGAATGAGTAAAATAACATTTTTAAATAAAAATAAGAATCCTTTGAACTTTGTGATAAGCTGCTAAGCACCGACTCCGAAACATACCTATTTATGAGAAAAGTACTTGAATACCTTTTTTAATTTTTAGTTTTTTTTTGTCACAATATTTAGTGATAGTAAAAGCTAGAAGGGTATTTTGACTTAAGTACCCATTACTCAGTCAATTTTGATAAACTTCTATGTCCATGTGGTACGCCCGTATGTAGGATTGTCTGGTGGGCCGTCAGATTTTATGTCATCTAGTTGCGTATATAAAAAAGCAATTTATTGGTGGAATTGGCAGCCGAAGATGCGCCTGCTTCCTTCGTTGCCGTACGCAGAATAAGTCAAAGAGTAATGTAAGTTTAGGGGAATAAGTCATTGTTCAATGTTCATGTTTACACGTTTCAAAGATCTATTCAACGATCAATATCCCTTACGGCCCAAAATACGTAAATAATGCATACGTTACAAACAGTGCAAACGGCTTGGGCCGAATTGAATACGGTGCGATGTGCGCTGTTTACATGCAATCAATTCGGACCACACTTTCGCTCATTCGTGTGTAGTCCTGTCAATTACACTTAAAAAAACCTTTCTAAGATTTTACGTTTCAATCATAGAGTAAATTTTTAAAGTATTTGTAGCAAAGTAAATATTTTATGAAGTTTTTATCAAACCAAAAATAAAATATTTATAACCTTTTTTCAGAAAGTCTAGGTCATAACCTCAAATTTGACATTAGCGCACACACTGCACTACCTCTTTTTCGTGAGCACCGTTAGCGCGCCTTCGTGACGTCACTCATGACGTCACAATAATCTCATTGGCACGAATATGTTCAATTCGGTTCAATGGTTCAATTTGGGACATAGGGATTGATTCAATTTCATTGAAAGCTAATTTTATTGCTTTCAATGAGTTTCAACAATCAAATGTATTAAGACCTTTCATGCCATTGAAGCAATGGAATCTCAAATGGAATTGAAAATAATATTGAACCGAAATTAAACCGTCTAATATCGGCTTAAGCTCGATTGAAACGTAGCGTTCCCTTCTGTTTAGTGAATGACGGACGCCTACTTGACTAACGAATAAAACGTAACTTATCATATGTGATATAATCTGTGGTAAGGACTAACATGTGAGTTTGAAGGATAACCTAATTTTTCAGAAGCTCTTGTTTTTATTTAAAAAACTCATGTACGATTTAAAATAATCATGGAAGTAGAGGGACATCCCGGACTAATTAAAACAATTGAAGAAGGGGAAGAAGTAGAAAATTTCTCAGAAGAATCGGATGACGAAATAGAGGTAAAGAAAAGTACATATTTCTGAGAATTTTATAGTCTCCTAAATTTTATTTCGTAGAAAATATAATTTTATAGTAGTTGTTGATTTCAATATAAGTTTAAACAGCAAATACTTAACATGCAACAGCTACGATAGTTATTTAGAACTGACTATTATAATTTGTGTTTATTTCAGTATCAACCATCAAAACAAAAAATAAAGAGTAAGGCAGACTTCAATCCGGATTTTAAATTCGTGGCATCTGTAGAAGAATATAACAAGGTGATATCTAAGTTATTATAGAATTACATATTTGTTTATTTTACTTTTGCTATGAAATAAATATTCCAGCTTGTTTATTTGTTTTGATAGAGTAAATTAATCAAAAATAATTTATTAATCACAATTTTACTATTTGAACTATGTTTACCATCATTTTGTTATTGTATTAGTAATTTTGGTTTTTAGAATCCATGGGACGATTTACACAAATATGTGAAGAGAAATGTAAAAAGAACAATAGATGAAAAGATTGAGAGGAGGAGAGCCCAGGTCAAGGTGAATGGCAATGCTGAAGCAGTGGATACTGACTCCGATGTTGATGATAAAGGTATGGTAACAATCCACAGACTTGACCTTAAAACTCATTATTGTTTTTGAAATGTTTGATTCAAAATTTTATAGTATTACTTTATTATTATTGCTTAAAATTTCTGTTAAAATTTGTGGTCATGGTATGTTTCTCACCTTAGCTAATACAAATATGAGATTCCAGAAAAAAGTATATTCAGACTGTAACTGACAGAAATGACACAAGGTCAAGACAATGACCAAGTGATTTTTCCTTGCTATTGCAGGTGTCTGTAGGTGGTGGTAACGGCTTACCACTAGGTGGGCCATCAGATTTTTTGTCATCTAGTTGTATAAATAAAGGTCAATCTTGCAAGGTTCGTCTGGGTGGTAGTGTCACAAACACCAAGTAGATTAACATTTTAGTGTCATGTCACATTAGTTATTCACTTCATTTATACAAATGGTCAAGAACTTACCAATATGTTATAATGAAAAGGTACTAAAGTGTTAATCAATTTCTGTTGCTGATCATAACACTACCATTCCTATTTTAGCCATGATGCTGTCCTCTATTCAGTGTGAAGGCAAAGGTAGCTGAGCAGTTTTGCTTCAACATTCTTTGAGATACAAAATATTCAAATGAATTGTTTGTACAAATTGACTGTAACACTTGATAAACTAATTATAATAGATGGATTCATAGCATAAGTCTGTAATAGTTCATCAAGTTAGCCATTAGTAAATATTTACTATTTTTTTGAAACGCAGGTATCATGCTGCTTATAGTATAAGAGGGTTTTAAATGAAAATTTTACAATATTTCAATAAATTATCTATTTGTTAAAATTTTATTGTTTTTCAAAACAGGTCACTTCTGATTAGGTATTAAAATGTAATACTTACACAACTATGACAGGTTGGCTGTGATAGATCTCTAATAGAGAAAAGTCCTCCCTTGCATCCCCATTTACATTTATTTTCATTTTGACTGACATTAAAGAGTTATTAATCCACTATCTTTAAATTATACAATTTTCATAGAATGTAGCTACAAGTATTTAATTCACTTTCAGAAGGAGAAGTGGATGAAATGCAGATATCTGATGATGAGCTTAAAAGAGACGAAATTAAAATCAAGCCCAAGAAACTCACAAAGAAGCAAAAACTGAAACAGGTTATTGTTTAGAATCTAGAAAGTTTTTACCTATGTTTCTATTGCTGTCTAGATTAGAAAAAGTCATAATGATGTATGAATACTTACTGCAACCACATAACCCACCAAAGGGGCCATAACACCTCCACACTGATACAATTTGGCCAGTGTGTTGTAATGTGATGTGGAACACACTTCATGTGTTTTTTCCATGTAGAAAGACCTGCGCCCAGCAGTGGGACGTCTATAGGGCAATGATGTTGATGGATGGATGGTAGTTGGATAAGAACCGCAACCTCAAACAAGTATGTATTGGTAAAGCTAGGCACAAACCAGACACAACAGATATTCTATTGTTGATGAGATGCTGGTAATTCCATTATTGTACATGCCAAAGTAGCTCTGTCTGTAATTTTTACGCTTATACTGCTGAACCAATTTAGATAAAATTTGTTAAATTTGAAACCCTAGGAAGGACCATATTTTCTTAGCCATCCAAGAGAGTTTTTCCAAAGTTAGGTTGAAAACCCTTTTTTTTCACATATTGCAATTTTATCTACATAGTAGTATTTAGTTTATGTATTTAGATAAGTCCACACTTTCAAACTTCCTATTACATGTAAATTACTGTGTACATCTAACTAAACTGCAATTAAGGATATAGGATACGGATAATGCGAGAGTGTCCACTAGTGTTAAGAAAACATAAGAATAATTTTTCTTAATCAAAATTTTCAAAATATTCTTATACAGTATTATTTATACATGATTGATTTTCCAAAATCCAGTATAAGTCCAAATATGAGTGCTTATTAAAATGTAAGAGAATACTTGATTATGATAAATAGACGAATTTTCTTCCTTTTCAGGAGTTGGAGGATCAAGATGACGAGAAGGGTGCTAAAGTAGAATATGACTCAGATTTCTTTGAGGGGCCCCCACCTTACGATGAGCATGCAACATTTTATATGATGAACTTGTCAAGGCCATTGCTGAAAGCTATTGGTGCACTCAACTATGTTCATCCCACCCCAATCCAGGCTGCCACAATACCTGTTGCATTATTAGGTTAGTATTGAAGTACACTGAATGGTAGATTAAGTGTAATATTTTGACATTAGTTGAATCAGTTGTAATTAGAGACATTTTTCTACTGACATGTTGATTTATTACTCTTTATCAGCCTGCCGTGATCCATCTAACAATAGAATGTCTATTGTGTCTGGCTTATGCTTAATTCACAGTTAAAAAATCAAAATGTTTTTTAATAGCTTAAAATCAAGTTGTTAATGTTTGTTTAGCTTAGGGAATCTAATGTCATTACAGTCGTGTTAATAAGTGGATTATGGTTAAGGTAATTTGTTTTATGGCAACACTGCAAACATTATTTCATGACCATTTTTATGTCCCTAAATTTTTTACTCTTGTACTTACAATTCGGATTTTGACAAAGCAATTCTGTAATACTAATTTTTTATTATTTTTTTATTTATTTATTAAACAATGTTTCAACAGCATTTTTATACATATAATACAAATGATTATTACCTAGACATGAGCCAATTATAGAAACACTTTACGCTTATAACAATGGTAGTTTTTATGGTAAATAGTTGAATAATATCACTTATTACAATTAAAAATAGAAATACATAATAATTATAAACAAAAACAACAGTTGGTAGGTATTCACTTACAAGAGAAGAAACTTAGTAAGCTTATGATTATAAGACCATGAATACAATGTAATTGTGAGTGAGTGTTGAGTGTTGTGTGTGTGTATGCGCGTGTTAAAATGCGTGGAACAAAATTGCTGCTTAAGGATGGTTTACAATGTACTCTTTATTAGTTAGCTATTATATATTAATTATTTGACTTAATGTTTAATACTTACCTATAATCTTTGATTACCAAATTATTTAATATTGTTAATTATTTAACTATTTAATTATAAATTATTAAAATTCATTCAATTTCATTATAAATTATTTAAGGAGCTCGGTGGCGTAGTGGATTGAGCGCTCTGGTTTCGATCACGAAAACAAAGCAACTTTCGCCATGGTCGGTCCTTGGATGGGTCAATCAAATTTATAATCTTGAGCTCCTCAGTGCTTCGGAAGGCACGTTAAGCCGTTGGTCCCGGTTGTTACTGCAACCGCTTTAACCCACCAACCCGCATTGGGCCAGCGTGGTGGTGTTATGGCCCAAACTCCTCATGTGTTTCTGCCATGTAGGAAGCCCTGTGCCCAGCAGTGGGACGTATATAGGCTGGTGACGATGATGATGATGATGATTCTATTTAATTATTGAATAATTCAATAATTCAATTATTTAATTATGCAATTATTTGATACTTCAATTATTCAAATATTCAATCATTCAATTATTATTGTTGTTGTTGTTATTGTTATTTTGAATTCCCTGATATTCTAAAATAAGTCTCCTAACTGCAGTCCTGAAAACAGGCTTGGATGCATTGAATATATCAACATATATCAACATCGATAATCTATCTGAAAGTCCTATAAAAGTATACAGGGTGGAAAATCTATGGGCCCTGGAGGGGAACTACTTTAAATCCTTTAGTTAGCTCATTTTACTGAAAGGGAAAATTCCTTTATTTTCGACAAGAAAAAAACTGCATTCAAAGATCTTCTAATAGTCGCTGGTCTCACTCGGGAATCGAACCAGCTAAAAATTAAAAAGTTAACCCTCGCTATTTTTTATGCGAATCGGTAGGATTATTGTTCAGGATAAAATTTGTTTAATAAACATTTGGTATTTCAAATAAAAATAAAGTGAAATTTAATATCAATTACGATCGAGTACCTACCTACATTCAACATTTTTAACAATTTTAAAAATGTTGAAAGTTGTCGTTCTAATTTCAAATTATTGCCCCATGTTGCAATAAAAAATGCGTTCCATTTTTAACTTTCCCTCAGATTGCCTAGTGTAAGAACGAATTTTGCAAAAGAATATTATTACAATTTTAATGGTTTTCCTAACGAAGTCTTCAATAAGGTTAAGTACCTTATTGAAGACTTCGTTCGAAGATAAATAATATTAGCATACCTGTACTTCATACAATATATTTGGATGTAAGGGAGATAATAAAATTAACGTATGGTTTACTTGTTACAAATGAACATTACAGTGCTAGGTACTAGGTAGTTAATAAAAAACTTTAATAAATATTCAATTTAATAGGTATCTCGTACAACAGATTAGTGTGTTTGTTAGACATATTTTATCCTGCACAATAATCCTACCTATACTACCTATTCGTTAAAGCGAGGATTTATTTATTTATTTTTAGTTGGTTCGTTTCCCGGGTGAGACAAGCGACTTTTAGAAGATCTTTGAATGCAGTTTTGTTTATTTTCAAAAATAAAGGAATGTTTCCATTCAGTAGAATGAGCTAACTAAAGGATTTCAAGTAGTTCCCCTCCAGGGCCCATAGATTTTTTCCACCCTGTATATTTTTAATTCTTTTCCATATTATAGATAACACTGCAACATTTTATATGGTGGACATGGTCTTACAAACTACAGTGTGACATAAAAAAACTAGAAAACGGTAAAGATAGGAACTACATTTATTAACTATGGCAATTCGCGTGCTTTCGCATTTGATTGGTACAGTATGGTCAGTGTTGCCAGAAAAAGCGACGCCAGTTTCTTATGTCGCACTGTACTTAATATGATATCATAAATCAATTCAATGCCTATACCCTGATTATGACAAATTAATAACTTACTCAATATCTATCTGACATTGTGTTTTATATAGGTAAAGACATTTGCGCGTGCGCAGCCACAGGCACGGGTAAGACTGCTGCGTACATGCTGCCTATTTTGGAGAGGTTATTGTTCAAGTCGGCCGGAGGGGACAGGGTCACGAGGGTACTGGTACTGGTGCCGACCAGAGAGCTGGGTGCACAGGTAATATACATATAGGCCTAATTCTAGAGAACACATACTAAGTCTAAATTTCAGTTCAGTGCATTTCTTTCTCTCAAAATGAATACGAAAAGGATGGCTGTCATATAATTAGACATTTAGAAACGTGCGTTCAGTTTTCGGCCTTATTGAACGTAATAAAATGCAGTGTTTAGGAGGCACCTACGTACATGTCGTCTAAAATTGTCTATGGTTTCTTTGAAATCTAAGTATAATTGACAGCTCTAAACAAATTCTCGCTATCTTTTTTTCCTATTACATATTGCGAGAAAGAGATATACTGTATTTAAATTTAGAATGAGAGTGTGTCTTCAGAATCAGCCCCTTTATTCTGAACTGTCGGAAAGAATTCGAATTTCGGAAACTCTATACCTGTCACTTTTTATCGCGCTGCGTCAAAGCGAGACGGCATGTGACTTTTCGAATCGAATCCGTGATCCGACAGTTGAGAATAAGGGGGCAGGCCCAGTCGGAAATAAAATTTAAGGGGTGGGTCGTGTTATCTTGTCAAAAGTTACCTCTTTTCAGAGGTGGTTACCTCTGAAAGTGCGACACCTTTCAGGGCACTTTTATTTTCCAATCAAATAAATAAAATAATTAGTACAGAAGACAGCACGTCAAGTGTAATTGCTATACAAAATTCGCCTACGAACAAAGTAAGGGTGCCCTTTAAGGTCAAACTGTGACGCTTGATGTGCTATCGACTATACATCAAAACGCTTATTGCTTGTGCAATCAGTCATTTTGACGTGGACGTACTTAAGTATTTTTTAGTTTCTCATTTGAGTATTTCTTTTAAAAAGACCAGGAATTGTCCAAAAGAATTACTTTATTAAGTATGGGTTTCATGGTGCTGTATATAGTATTTAATACTTACTGCTGCCTTGTTAAAAAACTGCATTACTATCTATTTTCTAAAAGTGGCTACTCTTAATTCTAGATTACATGTATGTATTTATTATTATACTTACCAATGCTAAAACAATTTAATGTTTAATATTATCCTAAAGTAATAAAATGATCTGTCACAATTGAAGTGACCTAAACTTACGTTAAATTACTATTTATTGACAGGTGCACACAGTTACAAGACAACTATCACAGTTTACATCAGTATCTGTCGGTCTGTCTGTTGGTGGTCTAGATGTGAAATACCAGGTAAATAATATGATCTCCCATCAATTACTAAGCTGCTATGGTTACTAGATGATCAAAAAAGGTCAGAGCTATAAACTCCATCGCTATGGCACAGCATTCGAACGAACATTTAAATATAGGCTTTAAGTCCTGTTCTTTAGATATGTAGTTTAAAACAAGCGCTTTGTACGCATAATAAATGTCTACTGTTTACCTGCATGTAGCTTCCCGGCGCTTGACAGACTGACTTAGGCACCCGTAAAGTGCGCCACATTATTCGAGTGACCCATATTCTGTGCCCATCAGTACTTACCTAGTGCGCTTTGTGCCTACCTAGCGTGATCCCGAAGAAGCCTACACACCTGAACCAGCGAGAGGTTAACGCATCTAAACTAACAACTTACCTATTCTCCTTTTGACTTTACAATGACATAACAACCCAGTACCAACCAACCAACATAGGTGTTTAAAAAAATACTCGCGTTTGAAATTATATAGAAAATTTCGACATTATGAGGTAGACGTTAGCATAAAACGCAAATACAGGTAGACGAGAGGATATTCTTAGGGTTATCCCAAGTCCTTGCTAGCTCATATTTCAATTTCTTTATTTACCATTACGCAACTCAGGCACGTCTAAATACAGTATTATTTTCATTAAAAATACTTATCATAATTAATAATAGGTTACAGAAATTTAATTATTCGGATCAGAATTGAACTGTTTATATATTCAGCTATGGTATTTAGTATTTAAATACCAAAAGTATTTTGTATTTTGCATTTGAAATAGTAAATTAGAAAAGTATTTGCATTTTGTATTTAAATACTTTTTTTAAAGTATTTTGTACATCTTCTGGCTATAAAATGGATTGCATTCACAGAACACTTTAATATTTTGTTTAAATCTATTGTACGGCAAATAAGTTATGTGTATAGGTAGTTTGTTATACATGTACATTTTTAAATAGATACCTTGCTTGTTAGTTTTATTTAATCTTACTCTAGGTATTTATAATCTTTCTTTAATAATGGCCGGAGCAGTCACCCACGGGGCGACCGCCTAAGATGCATTGGTATGGACATGGGTATCGATTATGACGTCACATTGTAATACTGATAGCGATATTGGCATAATAGTTTCTCTTAAGGATCGAATTCGGAGTGAAGTGATCCGACAGAGAAAAAAAAAGTCATCGACATAGCCCACCGAGTTAGTAAGCCAAAGTGGCAGTGGGCTGGCCATGTTATCCGCAGAACTGACGACCTTTGGAGTAAGCGGGTACTTGAGTGGAGACCACGGATCGGCGCGCGGTGTGGGACGTCCTCAGGCTCGGTGGAGTAACGGTCTCAGCAGAGTGGCTGGCAGTGACTTGATGAATTAGCCATGGATCGAGCCAAGTGGCGTATTTATGGAGAGGCCTATGTTCTCCAGTGAACTCTTCCTAATGATGATGATGATTGGCATAATTTGTAGTTAATAAAGTCAATTACTTATTTATTATCGACATTATTGTACGTGTCTTTATTTACGTGTAGTGAATGCCATTTCGCTTTAAAAATGAGAACGTGACGTCATAAACAATATTATAGCCCTTACCAATGTACTTAGGCGGCCGCCCCGCGGAATTGTAAAAGGACTTTTTTTTAGTTTAGATATTTTTATATGTATCTTTCCAACATTCGTTATAATGATAAAAATAAAATTAATAAAACAGCCAACGGTATAAGGCAAGCGGGCTTGTCTTAGTAAACTATATCTACAGAGCAAGGCTCTAAGTCCACATTTGAATGTTCGTTAGGTTGCTGTGCCTGGGCGGTGCCGCGTAGGCAAGCTATGACCTTCAAATCAAATCAAATCAAATCCATTTATTGTCTTATTCATAGGTTACAAGATAGGTCTTACTAACATACATTTTTGTGCAGCTACAACCTGCCGTTTCGGCGTACAATAGTCAAATAATAATTCATAGCCAATTATTAATAAATCTAAATAACTCTATTAAATTAATCTAAAAAAGTGAAACATTAATACATTATAAGAAATTATTTTATTTATCGTAACATGTTAAATTAAGTATTCTACTATTATCATTATACTATCTCACTTCACATTGAAAACGAGATAAACGTTGAAGTTACTTGGTGAGATAAACGTTGATATAAAAAACGATAGAAACCGGTGAAGAAATTGGTAGGTTACACTTAGTGCTCCGGTGGCGTAGTGGTAATCGCGTCTGGCCGGATACCAGGAGACGCGGGTTCGATTCCCGCCTGGAGCAAGCATATAATTTATTTTCATCGTTTTCTTTCTTTATTTGTAATTGTTATACATCTCACTTGCCAGGAAAGTGTCCTACGAAGGAATCCAGATGTAGTGATAGCGACGCCGGGTCGTCTCATCGACCACATTCGGAACACGCCATCTTTTAGCTTGCATTCGATCGAGGTGCTGGTCTTGGATGAAGCCGACAGGTGATGATTATTTACAAGATACTATTCTTATGCCAGTTTTTAATAACATTTGCTTAGCGTTAAGAGACTCATAGCGATCCTGTCCATATTCTTCAGGATGTTAGATGAATACTTCGCAGAGCAGATGAAGGAGATTATCCGCCAGTGTTCCCACAAGCGGCAGACCATGCTGTTCTCTGCCACGATGAGCGAGGAGGTGAAGGACCTCGCGGCCGTGTCGCTCAAGAAGCCGGTCAAGCTATTCGTCGACTCCAACAAGGATGTAGCCTTCAACCTAAGACAGGAGTTTGTCAGGTCAGTTTGTAGATGTCTTCCTTGTCTTTGACATGGAACACGTAATAAACAGAGCTAGAATGGCCACTCTCCGGCCCGCACCTCCCGGAGAGGTCTCGTGGTCTGTAGTCGCAGGCGTGTTTTACAATTACAGTTCGTGTACGCACACAGTTGTGCGCATTAGTTTATTTCTGCGATTCTGTCAAATAAATGAAGAGTTGTCAATGAAGATATTATAGAGTTTTGACGCCATGCAATGGCGTGCCACTTTCATTTACAAGGGTTTTTTTTGTGAAGTACAGTCGACAGCACATCAAGTGTAACAGTTTGACCGCCCTTAGTGTGTTAGTAATAGAGGTGTTTGTAGCTATTTTCGGGACACAGGAAGAGTAAAAGCAGAGGATGCACAAAAGAAAGAGGGACGAACTGCATTATAAGATAAGATACACTTGACGTGCTGTCGTCTGTAGAAACAGATAAAATAAGTTTTTTAGTTTTGAGGCGAAGCTGGTCAGGGTTGAATTGTTAATTTTTAGCTTTCTATACAAACCGAAAATTTCCAATAATTTCTTTATTATATTAGACTTTCCGAAAAATCCTCTGATAACTTTTCAGACTAGCGTAACTTGCATAAGCATGGCGAATTTTGTTAGAATCGGTTTAATTAGTTTACAATATTTTCGACTTGAAAGTTCGTATGAAAAGCAGTGCATAAGGCTCAACCAAGACTAGTTCTCCGTTCTCTTCGAAATTCTCGCCCATAACAGAGACATTTGTATGGGATTCACGTACGTCGCGGGAGTTAGCTGTCGATTGTTACATTATGTAAAAATCTTGATTATTACTGTCAATATTATGAAAAAAATTTTTTTTCACGATTTATCTATTCTCGGTTCTCGGTTCGGCCGACATTTTACTTTATTCAGTCAACCCCTACCCGTGCGTAATGCTCTTAAACGCGATTCACATGAGCGCTGAACGCCTGTGAAACTCATAACTGTTATAAAGGTGGTCGTTCACCTTTATAACAATTTGGGGTTAATCCTTCAATGCCTAGAGGGCAACTTAAGTTGTCATAACAATGAAAATTTAATTGTGTCTGGTTTATCGGGCGTTGATGGCTAAGGTTAGCCACATTTAACCCAAAACCCAAAACTCGAGAGTCAAAGGATAGATAAAAGTGAGCTAAGTACCTAGTTAGCTCACTTTTATCTCTCCTTTGACTCATAGTTAAAATGTTGCGTTAATTCACTTAATTTTCTATCGAATTTATATTTAGGATACGTAAAGAGCGCGAGTGCGACCGAGAGGCGATACTGGCGGCACTCGTCTGTCGCACCTTCCGGGATCGAGCAGTCATCTTCGTGCAGACGAAGAAACAAGCCCACAGGCTACATGTCTCATTAGGACTATTGGGAATTAAGGTAAGTTTTTAAAAGTGCTAAAGAGCTACTCCAAAGAACGAGATTGGATTTTTTTTTACTTAGGTGACAAGCATACGGCCCACCTGATGGTAAGCGGTTACCGTAGCCTATGGACGATCACTTGCACGTTGCCGACCCTGTAAAAACCTTTTCACGCCTCTTTTTAAAAACCCCATTTTGTACTTATTTGAGAAAACCTCTGCACGGAGCTTATTCTACAACCTAATGGTACGTGGGAGAAAGTTTCTCTGAAACCGTACAGTACGCGACCACTTTGGTTCCAATTTGTGAGATCAACTCCCTTCCGGTGGCGAGAGGTGTGACGAAAGAAAGAGGCCGTGGGCATCATGTCAAATATAATTTTCATTGTTTTATTGTTAACGGTAGCTCATGGCCTTCATTTTCATGGTAAGTGAGGCTAATGCCGAAGATGGAAGCGATCTACACCCGGATTCCTCGACCGCAGAGGAACTGGCTGTCTTATATCTGTCACCCGGAACACAACAATGCTGTTCACATGATTGTTATGGCAGCAAAAGAAAATGTCTGCCCTATGAGAGTTGAGCTTAAAGACAACAGAGGCGGAGGATTAGTTCGGAAGTCACGTTAAGACGTTGGTCCCAGTTGTTACTGCAACCCCTTTTTTATACAACTATCGTGGGTCTGACGGCCCACCTGATGGTAAGCGATTACCGCCGCCCATAGACACCTGCAATAACAAGGAAAAATCACTTGATATTGCAGGTGCGTTGTCATCCTGAGGCCTAAGATGAAATGCCGTCCATGACCAGCAAGTACACTGGCTACCTTTGCCTTCAATCCGAAACACAACGAACTGTTTCACGGCTGAAATAAAGGCGGTGGTACCTACCCAGACGACTTTACATACGGGTCTACCACTTTAACCCAACTCGTATTGGGCCAGCATGGTGGTGTAATGGTTTAAACTCTAAACTCATGGGTTCTCTCATGTCGGGAGGCCTGTGCCCAGCAGTGGGACGTAAATAGGCGGGTGATGAAGATGATGATAAATTACGTCGTGTTAGCGCCCTTAGTGTGAAGGCTTCTACAGCGAATGTGTTTAGGTAGCAGAGCTCCACGGAGCGCTAACGCAGCCGCAGCGGTTGGATTCCCTGAAGCGGTTCAAGGAGGAACTGGTGGACGTGCTGGTGGCGACAGACGTGGCCGCCAGGGGCCTGGACATCCCCGGCGTGAAGACTGTGCTCAACTTCACGCTGCCCGCTACCATAGAACATTATATACATAGGGTGAATTTGAATATTGAATAAGTTTGACATACTTAACCGCTTAAATTTTTTATAAGTAATCTTAGGGCTGATTTTTCAACTCTCAGATAATTTTTATCTATAATTTTGACGTTTTGACAGATTATCAATATATTAACTGTCAACTTGTCAAAGTTATGCTCTGAATAAATCTTATCTGGGGATTGAAAAATCAGCCCTTATTGAAATAATAAAAAAAAAAATCATACACTCACACCTATTATGTAGCCCAAAGTAAGCATCATTAAGAGCTTGTGTTATGGATACTAGATAACGGAGAAATAATGAAAATAATATGTAAATAAATATTAGAAATAATATTCTAACCCACCTGCATCCAGGCTACTCAGTTAAGAGGTCCCGGGATCGAATCCCGGTAGCAGCAAATATTTGTGTGATGAGCATTTGTTTACGAGTCATGGATGTTGATATGTTTATTTAGTATATTTCTAATATTTATATACATATTATTATCAATATAATTTATCCGTTATCTATTATCCATAACACAAGCTCTTAATGATGCTTACTTTGGGCTGGATAATAGGTGTGAGTGTACGAATATTATAATTATTAATATGTATAATATTATGTAAGTGTTATCTTTACTGTTCTTGATTAAGCGTAATATTTTGTGCATGTCAATAAATGTTTTTCTTCCTTTCTTTCTTGTTCTATCAATCACAACTGGGACACTTTTCCCCGAACAGGTAGGTAGAACGGCCCGAGCTGGCCGCGCGGGGGTGTCAGTGTCCCTGGCGGGGGAGGGCGAGCGTATCCTGGTGAAGACCATCGTGAGGAGAGCCCGGCGGCCGGTCAAGTCGCGCCAAGTGCCGCCCGACATCGTCGCCAAGTACAGGGACAAGCTGGCTAAACTGGAGCCGGAGATTGGTGCGTATTTATGTCATCAATGTGTCGATTGGACTGAAAACAGGTTTAAACCGGTCACACAGAATTCGGGAATCATTATTTAAGGTTCTTGTGATGATTAGGAGCAAATTATAATGAAAATAAAAGATACCCCAAGTAGGCGGCAGGTAGTTGACGACCCTTGTGTACAAAAATGATCTTTAGTGTGGTAGGTTGGCTTTTTCTTTGATAGTACTTTGGTGTGAGTACCTATGTTACTACACGTTCCGTTGCGTGAAATTAACTTTAAAGCTATGTGTACGGGCTTCGTAAATGCATTTTTTGAGCAAATACGTTGAAAAGTAATTATCGGCGATTTTTGGTCAGTGTGAAAATTGTTCTTACTCAACCATTCTTTACATTTTTTGTAAAATCAGTATCTGAACTGCACTAGCTGTCTTCGCATTATGGACTCTTCTTACCGCTTCACATCAGGTGGTGTTGAGTCATTTGTCGTATTCTGTATGCAAAAAAACCTCTGACAACTTTTTAAACTAGCGTCACTTGCTTAAGATTGTTTTCCAACAGAGGGGAGCGGAGACAATTGAAATCGCACAACAATAAACCTACCGCGAGAAGCGTGTTTCTGTTGCAGAGTTAATTTATACTCTATGAACAGATGGAACAGATGGCGCTGCTGTCTAGTAAACACTGTGTTTTAATAGCTCTGTATAAAATATTTGTAAATAATTCAAAAAGGAATCTTTAATGCTTTGAAAAGTAATAAATACGCTTATTATCGTACAAATTACAAGTGTTATCGTTATACGAAATAGTGTTCTCATATTTACTGAAATATCTTAAAAAAATTACACAAGAAAGGATGCAGTGTTGATAGTAAATCAGTGACAAAAATATAAACAAAACGAATAAATACTCAAAACAACTTACCATAATAATATAAGCAGTGAGTATAAAGTGACATTACATTGAAATGTAAAATAATATTTATAAAGAAATCGTTCAGATATCAAATTAAATGTAGATCAATTCAGTGCGTTTCGGGTAGTTACGAATACGGAAACACAATCATAGCTACACATACAAAGATTTGAAACTGTACTCAACCAGTAGCTTATTACATCAACTCAGTTAATAGTGACACGGCCGAGCGCGTAATATACTCGCCTCTGAATCTCTAAGACCCCGTGTTCGATTCCCAGAAGTCAATATCTCTTTTATTTGATAAAATTATTATTCTTTATTATTATGAATTTTTTAGAGAATATTACTTTTCGTCGCACCCGTACCCGATCAGAAACGACTGTCACACAAAATGAAAGCGAAATAACAATTAACGCTTTAGAAGAGACGACGACTAGCTTACCTGACATATCTATTGACAATTTAGAAACGCAAAATGAGGAAATAAAAAAATTAAAAGATCACATAGACATAATTACACTACAACTAAATGGGGCACATGAGGAAATAGAATCACTTACCCTGGAAAATATTGAGCTAAAAAAATTAAATGACAAATTAATGAAAAGGAATGATCTCTACAAAAAAATAACTGAAAGTCCTTTAAAAAAGCTTTCTAAAAATAAAATTTCACCTAAGAAAAATACACAAATTTCTAACAAAGAAACACAAACTGACACAGTTCAAAATAAAGAGAGGAACAAATATGAGGGATCACATAAAAAACAATTCCCGATTCCGACAAATTTAACCAAGCGGCGAGTCAATAAAGAAAGATTATCAAAAATATCGATACTTAGTACAAACAAAAACACAGACATCCTGACTATAGCAGAGAGTAAATTTGTACAATCAAAAGTATGTCATTACTTGTTACCAAATCGCAACATGAGACAACTTATTACTTCGATAGATACAAAATTGACTGTCTATACATCGAATGACTACTGTATAATATTAATAGGAGAAGATGACTTTAAAACTACCAACGACTACTTTACCTTAATAATTGATATTAGAGAAACATTGCAGAAAATTTCGCACACGAATATTATATTGTGTTTGCCAACCTTTAAGTGTGATCGATATTCATCAATGTTTAACTCCAGAATAGAAACTTTTAATAATCTGCTGTATCTTGACGTATTAACACATGAACATGCCTATATAATTGACTCAAACAAACATTTATCATACCAATTTGACATGTTTAATAAAATTACTGGACAATTAAATAATTTTGGCATGCAAACAATTTTTAAGGATATTAGTAGTTTAATTAATGACATTGAAAAATATCAAGTAGAAGACAAAATAAAATTTCACCAAAATAACGACGAGTTTTTTCTCGTTTAGCAACTTAAATGTACTGCACCAAAACATAGCCGGTGTAATAAATAAATCGGATCTCCTATCTATTTACTTAGAAAATATGAACCAAGAAGGACAATGCGTCGATGTATTATGCATTACAGAGCATTTCATAATGGCTGGTTATGAAAATCAACTACATATCCCAAACTACATCCTGGCTGCATGCTTCAGCAGGAAAAATTCAAAAAGAGGCGGAGCTTGTATTCTAGTTAGAAATGGACACAAGTGGAGAGAATTACCGGAAATAGCGAAATGTTCAATAACTAACATATTTGAGTGTTGTGCAATTGAACTTTTAAACTACAAATTAATTATTTTATGTATTTATAGAGTTCCAAAAGTAGTAAATTTAAATAAGTTCTTTTCTAATTTAGAGAAATTATTGTTGCAAATATGTAAAAACAAGTATAATAATATTATTTTGGCTGGAGATTTTAACATAGACATTATGAAAAATAATAATGTGTCACTAGAGTTTCAATGTTTATTGCTAAATTATAATCTAAAATTAGCCATCAAACAGCCAACTAGAATTGTAAGCCAGACATGCATTGATAATTTTGCACATAATTTTAGGAAAGTATGTAAGACTGAAGTGATTGATTTAGGTCTCTCTGATCATACTGCGCAATTGATACAATGTCCCGTGAGGGCAATACCACTTCTTAAATATTGGCGTAAAAAACAAAGAGACTACAGCAATGAAAATATATGCAAATTTAAAGACTGTATCAAAAGTCTAAAATTCACTGAAATTTATGAAATTAAAGACTGTAACAGTGCTTTTAATCATTTCATGGAACATTTAATATGCTTTTATGATTTATGCTTTCCGTTTTATTTTACTAAAATACCAATTATAACTAAACAAAAATGGATTTCACATGGAATAAAAAGCTGTAGCTGTAAAAAGAGACAACTTTTATGGTCTTTTAGACACAATCCAACCGAACATAATAAATGTAAATATTTACAATATTCAAAAAAGCTTAAAAAAATTATTAAACTCACAAAACGTTCACAGAATAATTACAAAATTAAAATGTCAGATAACAAAGCTAAAACTACATGGCAAATAATAAATAAATCAAATACAAACATATCAAAAAATGAAATATCACAGATCTTAGTGGATAACAAAGTTATAAGTAAACCACAAGAGATAGCCAATACTTTTAATGATTTTTTTATAGATAAAATTAAACCTGTTCCAAATTTCAATTTAAACAAAACTTCACTTTTAATATCAAAACTAAATTCTATGTTCATGGTACCTTGTTCGCCATTTGATGTTAGAAAAATAATAAAAAATCTTAAAAAAACAAATGCTGTAGGATACGACGGTATTTCAACAAAAATAATTAAAACCATATGCGATGAAATCTCAGTGCATCTTAGTCATATTATAAATTTGAGCATATCAACTGGCGTTTTCCCCGAACGCCTAAAAATCTCAGTGGTCAAACCTTTGTACAAAAAAGGAAGTAATAGACTACTGGAAAATTTTAGACCCATTACATTAATACCTGTGATATCAAAAATCTTTGAAAAATATATTTATAATGAACTATATTCCTACCTAGAAAAAAATCACATATTATGTAATGAACAAAAAGGTTTTCGTCAAAATAAAACTATTAATATGGCAATATATGACTTCTTGAAAAATGTTATGTTTAATGTTGATAAAAGAAACCCTATCTGTGCTGTGTACTGCGATATGACCCAAGCTTTTGACTACGTTGATCACAATATTCTTATTAGTAAATTAGACCGATATGGCATTAGAGGAAATATACAAAAGTTAATACATTGTTATCTAACAAACCGAATACAATACACAACTATTTCAAGAATCAATATTGAAACAAAAACTGAAAACGCGTATTATTCAAATAAACGGATTGTTAAATATGGAGTACCTCAGGGAAGCGTGCTGGGCCCTTTATTATTTATAATATATATTAATGACTTGCCTGTTTCTATAGACCATCCCATGACTCTGTTTGCCGACGACAGTACAGTAACTGTAGCATGTAAGGACCCAAAAATGTACGAATCTGACATTACCAAATCTTTGACATTGATAATGACATGGTTAAATAATAATAATTTAAAAATAAATTTAAAAAAGACTCAGATAATGCAATTTCATCAACGACAATTGATTACTAAATTTAAGGACCTTAATGGGGTTATAAGCGAAGTTGACGTTACTAAATTTCTTGGACTACAAATAGACAGTAAACTAAACTGGAAAGCACATATTGACTATATATCAAAAAAAATTAGCAGTTCTGCATATGCTCTTTTTAAAATAGCACCGATATTAAATACTGATGGGTTACTTACCGCTTATCATGGTATGGTAGCATCAGTTTTAAGATATGGCATTGTATTCTGGGGCAACTCCACAGACAAAGATATAGCATTTAAAATGCAAAAACGTTGTATTAGAGCCATGTTTGGTTTACAAACAACTGATAGTTGCAGACCTTATTTTATAAAACATAGACTACTTTCACTTCCGTCTCTTTACATTTTTGAGGTGCTCATGTTTGTAAAAAAGAACCCTCATTTGTTTCCCTTACTTTCGGATTACGTTATTAGAAATAGACGTGACATATATAAGCTACGGACACAAACGGCTAAAACAGTACTTATGAGGAAAAGTATTTATTGTATTGGACCAAAATTATATAATAAAATTCCTGTGACATTCAAAGATCTGAATTTTAATACTTTTAAGAAAAAAGTCAAAGAGCTCCTTATTGACAAATGTTATTATAATATTAACGACTTTTTTAATGACAAATTTTAATTATTGTAATATTTGTTTTAATTATTGTTTTACCTGTTTGTTATACTGTTGACTTTGCCTTATGATTATATATTGTATAATACTATAATAATTTATCATTTTGATTTTTTCTATTGACTGTTTTAAGCATGCTTAATTTATACAACTGAATTTTTTATTATTTTGACATATTATTACTATTTCAATTCTATTTCAAATTTTTTCAACAATTTTATTTAAAGAATATTTAAGTGCTAATATCATAATTTGTACGCCTAATTAGGCAGGACATGTTGAACCATATTTTATTCATGTACCATCCATGTAAACCGACACATGTTTCATGCAAATAAATATCTTTTATCTTTTATCTTTTTTTTTATCTATAGCCGAAGCAATACGGTTCATTTTTACACAAACAAATATTTCATTTCACCCCTCGCACATCCTCGTCAATCCTGACTATTTCCACCAAAGATGCGCGAGGCGAGGATTGAAAATTTGCCATACAAATTTTAAATCTCGTCTCGCCTCGTCTCGTCTCGCCCCTCTGGTGGAAAACCACCTATGAAAAGTCTTATTAAAATCGATTCGACTTGATGTTGTAAGAAAAGCCGCGCGACGTAAACGCTCTTAAACACGTCAAGCATCAGAGTCCAGACACAATTGATTTTTCAACAGTCATAGCCCTCCGGAGGGATAACGCCACTTGACAGATTACAGCTATAACATAGAATACGTAATAAACGGAGTTGGAACGGCCACTCTCTGCCATGCATCAATCTCAGTTTACCTGCAAATATTGAAAGTATTGTATGCCTATAGAGCAAAACTGTGAGAGCAGAATCGATTTATAACTGCTGTGAAGCAGCAATTTTGGCAAAAAGTTTAAATTTTATTTAACTCCTCTGACGAGCTCGGTGGCGTAGTGGTTTAAGCGCTTTGTCCAAGCTTTCTCCATGGTCGGTCCCGGGATGGGTAAATCAAATTCATAATCTCGAGCTCCTCCGTGCTTCAGTAGGCACGTTAAGCTGTTGGTCCCGGTTGTTACTTTAACTGCTTTAACCCCCTTTTGATCGAGTTACGTTAAACGCAAGATGCCAATGAAGGCGTTATACCTAAACATGGTATTTGTCTAAAAATCTGTTTTCCACCCACCCGCATTGGGGCAGCGTGGTGGTGTAATAGCCCAAACTCCTCATGTGTTTCTCCCATGTTGGAAAGCCTGTGCCCAGCAGTGGGACGTATATAGGCTGATGATGATGAACTCCTCTGACCGCACACTATAAGTTGTTGTAATGCAATTTCTTATTGAACTAGATGACAAACAAGCTGACGGCCCAACTGGTGGTAAGCGGTTACCGCCGCCTATAGACACCTGCAATAACAAGGAATCAATCACTTGGTATTGCAGGTACGTTGTCATCCTGAGGCCTAAGATGAAATGCCGTCCATGCCCAGTAATTACACTGGCTACCTTTCCCTTCAATCCAAAACAGCGAACTGTTTCACGGCTGAAATGAGAAAGGCGGTGGTTCCTACCCAGACGACCGACCACCTAGTAAACCATTTATTAACCATGCATTGTATTTCATTTACTTTGTTTTTCGTGTAAACAGCCGCAATCCTCGATGAAGAATACGCGGAGAAACAGCTTCACAAGATGGAGAAACAGACCAATAAGCTCGAAGGCAAGCTAAAGGAAGTACAGGAGGGGCCCAAGTATGACGTGAAGAGACAGCACGAGTGGTTCCAGACGCCCAAGGAGAAACGCGAGGAGAAGGAGAGGCTGGCTCTCACCACGCACCAGGGGAAAGGTACGCATTCCCACAGACAATTACATGCATGACCATAGACAATTTACGTTATAGCATGTTCACTTTTTTAAATTATGGCAATCGGTCGTATACAGGGTGGTGCCGTCAATACGACAATAAATTAAAACATGGGCTATATTAGTTCATACAAAAGGTTTGCCACTTTCAAAAACATCTTATACGTTTGATAATTTCATGACATTTGTATGAAATTATATTTCGTTGCTTCATTCGAAGATATAGACATAACCAGGTAGTCCTCTTATCCTACAAGGCAACGTCGCTTATTAAGAGTATTTAAACTGATTTCCGGTCCGTGCCGGAACTACGAGTATTTAAAAATTTCTTATTTTTACACACAGGAAATAAGGAAATTTACAATTTTAAAAGTACATTTTTGACTAGCCGTTACTCGTTACCCGCGCTCCGATGTCACCTCATTTTTTCATAGAGCCTAAACAAAACTCTCTGGGTAATTTAGGGTGGGGCGGGTGTCTATATCTTCGAATGAAGCAACTCATATAATATGGATCGAACTTCACTTGGTAAGTTCGTTTGATCATATATAATATAACATTGGCTGCATGATTTCATACAAATGTCATGAAATTATCAAATGAATAAGTGGTTTTTGAAAGTGGCAAACCGTTTCTATGAACTAATATAGGCCATATTTTAATTTATTGTCGTATTGACGGCTGGTGCCGTCAATACGACAATAAATTAAAATATGGCCTACAATGGCCTGGTTTCAACTGTATACAGGGTGGTCCCTGTATATAGTTGAAACCACCATTTCTGCTAAGCTCCAAGTTAGGAAAAAAACTAATGTCAATTCATTACTTTTTTTCCTAACTTGATCTTTGCCAATACATTAGTGTTTTTAAACAACCCTATTGTGTGGCTGTTAAGCCATACAATAGAGATGTTTTGGGTTACAGACACAATTTACGATACACAATACACTAATACAATAACAATGCTTATGCCATTAAGTAAGGAAGTACAATGCGTATTCCATTATAGAACGTTAAATGACATGACGTCACGTCCTTTTTGGATATTTTTTTAATATTTTATGCTACGGCTCTGGTTTCAAGACCAAAATATAATGACAGAAGTAATAAAAGATTTATATAATTTCTTCAGTTATTGCATTGAAATGAGGGTTGTAAAACATTTTAATGAATCATAGGAGAGTTTGGCGCCAAATATGATGTGCTTCGAAATATAAAGGCTTTCCGCAAACCTGCTACGAAAATTACATTATACAACTGTTTAGTTAGGAGCATATTGGAATACGGATCTATAATCTGGCGACCTCACTACGCAACTCACATGGTCAGAATTGAGAGAGTACAAAAAAGATTCTTATGGCATCTAACTTTTGCACAAGGCGAGGGAAAAAAGCTTAAGTCGTATGAAGACAGACTAAAGCGTTTTAAAATGACTGCCCTTGATAGACGGCGAGATTTACTCGATGTAACATTTTTCCATAATCTACTTCAGAATAAAATAGACTGTCCTCAATTACTTAGTAACGTCAATATTAAAATTCCCTTTCGCTATCCTCGAAATAAAATTAGTACACTATTTAATCCGCCTCAGCGCAAAACCAAATTCGGAAGACACTTACCAATTCCACGTCTTTGTGACCTATACAATAAATACTGCACGGATATAGACACGTGTGACTCTGTTGCAAAGGTGCGCAAATTATTATTAAAATAATTACTTTTACTATGAATTTATTATTTATCTATAAATTACTGTAGCCAAATCTTGTTTAAATATAGTTTTTACTGTGTAACTATTTAGCTGGACAAATCATTTGCATGCTGTGTTTGTCTGTAATTGGTTGTGCAATTAGTATTAGCCCTAATCACTAAGTTTTAGCGTGTTTTATTGTAACAACTGTTGACGAACCAAAATAAAGAAAAAAAAAAAAAAATGACAGTCTCCATGATGCTATTTTGCTGAGGTCGATAACCACTATAAAATTCTCATCGTATTTCAGACCAAATTAACGTTTATTAGAATGATTTTTCATGTTACTCGATAGTTTAACACTTGTTTCACAATACTAATCCAACCTTATAACACAATGTTCATACAGAGACTACTTGGATAATTACTAATTTAAAATATTGACCGTCGCCATCAAATGGGGCAAACACTCCTTGTTGGAAAAGTGGCACAGAATATAATTTTAATATCAGAATCGGAGACAAACTGTCAATTCTGTTTCCAGATAAAGAACAAAAAGGCAAAGGGAAAAAGCGCAAACGTGACGACTCCGACGACGATGATGACGATAACATCAAAAAGAAGAAGAAGAACACCAAGTACAAGCCCAAAGACACGGCCGAGGAGAGAGTCCAGCGGGAGATCGAAAAGGTAGGACCATATTGCTTCTATTTTAAAATAAATGGTGTGCTAAAGTTTGGAAATTCAAGAATGTATGTTTTTTCTCAACAGCAATTACAAATAGTATCTTTTTTTTACTTGAATGTAAACGATCCTTTGTTTGTCTACTATTTTTAGGGCAAATTCTGTATATTTTTTTGAGGATGAGTAATTGATATGGATAAAAAATTAGAAAAATATTTTGTTTTATTGATTGTTTTGTACTTATTTATGATCATGACTTTGAAGGTTATATAGCTGCGTTATTTGTTTTCAGGTTGCGCTCCTTCAATCAAGAATGGCTAAACGTAAAAAGAAGATGCGTCGCATCCGCGCCATGGACGACGACGATGAAAGGCCGGCTAGACAACAAAATAAGCCTAAACATAAGAAAAACAAAAGTAATTTTGCCACAGACCTTACTGACACTTCTAAATCGGCTACGAAGCGTCTACGCTACGATGCTAACCTTGTACAAAAAGGCAAAAGACCTTCCTTCAAAAGCAAAGGGCCTGCGGTAAAAGGAAGGGGACATCAAGGCAAAGGAAAAGGGCAACAGGGGAAAGGAAAGGCCAAAAAGACCTTCGGCAAACCACAAGCTCCTAAGCAAAAGAGGTGAAATTAAATAAATTAATTTTATCTATAACTTGAGTATTATTCAAAAACTACATTTTTCAAAATTCTACGCAAATTGCAATACTCGCTCCAACACAATTTTACTATCATTGTAATAAATTCACCAAGAAATCGTGGCAAAACTCCATTTTGTTGTGTGGAATGCTATTGAAAACTTTTCTATAATATTTCGCCACAAATACATTTTTATAAATTTGTTAAAAAATAAAACATATAACTACTGTAAAGTGGGTGATATGTATAATTTATTTACAATAATAAATAATTGCATAACGGTTGAATAAATGAAAATGAAATTATACCAATATTCCTAAAATGCGGGTAATTATAAAAAACAGTGGCAACTTTAACTCTTCTTCTTCTTCTTCTTTTAATTTTATGGCTTCTCGTTGAGACGAATTCTGCCAGTGTCGAGTTTATGACAGATACACGTTATAATGATAGTTATCATGTACTATTGAAGTTTTCCCAAAGTCTGAAATAGAAAACACGTCACAAACATATACCATCACCTCGTTATGAATATAGGAATCTACATAACTACATTAAGTTAAGATAATTATATGCAGAAGGATTAATAACTTATAATTTAATTTTGTTAGCTAAAATAAATTTGGACAGGATATTTATAAAGGGAGTAAATACGTATGATAATAGCGATTTAAAATCAGAAGGACGAGGAATATTAGGAGGAATTCTATCATAAAGGGAGAACTGTAACCTTGAGCATTCAAAAAATATATGCTCAAGCGTGCCTTCGTCGAGGCCGCATTCGCAGATAGAGCTGTCCCTGATTCTAAGTTTCGCTAGATGAACTGGGGTGCATGCATGGCCTAGTCGGAGGCGACATATGGTCGACGTGACTTGTTTATTGGCATCTCGAAACTTAAAGAACCATGGTATGTTAGGAATAGTATCCTGTATCGCTCCGTATAATTTTTCCTTGTATGACATTGACTCCTTCCACCTGGAGGTCCAGGCCGAACTGAGGCGCATTTTAGCTAGATGGGGGAGATCCTGTACATATATTTTATATTGAGATAGGGATCCCGTGCGAGTTGCATCCTTTGCCAGTAGATCAGCTGACTCATTACCATTAATTCCACTATGTCCTGGAATCCATGCTAGAGCAACACTAGTGCCTTGTTTATGGCAACGATATAAACTTGTTTTTATATCCAGAATTATACTAGACTTAAGTTTGGAGTGAAATGGATTGGTCAAAACAGCTTGCAGTGTGCTTTTAGAGTCAGAGAAAATAATACAATTATTTAATTTGTGAGATTCTGCAAATTTAACAGTTTCTAAAATAGCTATACCTTCTCCTGTGAAAACTGAAGAAGCAGGTGGAAGTTTGTAATTTAAAATAATTTTGTATTTTGGTATCCAAACTGCTGCTCCTGTGCATGCATTATCTAATAATTTTGAGGCATCAGTGAATACGAGTAGCCAATCATGCCAGCTTTCAGATATTTTTTGTAAAAATTTAATATTAGCAGTGGGGCAATGCTTTTCAATGCCAAAGTCCAAGATAACATTAGGTCGATGGACTAACGCTTCATAAGGGGCATTAAAGAGGGGGTTAATATCACTCTGGGAAATTGGAAAATTAAGTGAGGTAAATTTTTTATAGCTTTTAAATATACAAGGTGGTTCTTTATGTGTCCAGTATCCACGGTAGTTATCTCCAACTGCCCGTGATAATGAGTACAGCCTGGACATCAATGGATGAGAGGCAGATTGAGCAACTTTAAATACAAATCGGTCCGAGAGAAATTGTCTTCTTAGGGATAATGGGGGTTCAAGACACTCCACCTGCAGGGCATTAATGGGAGAAGATTTCATTGCTCCAGTTATTATACGAAGACACTTGGACTGGATCTTGTCCAGCATGTTTAGTGCTATTTTACTGCATGGTTCTAATAGGAATGAACCGTAATCCAAATGGCTACGTATCAAAGCATTATAGAGTAGTTTCTGAGTGAATGGGTGAGCACCCCACCAAACCCCAGAGAGTGATCTTAATATATTTATATTTTTTTCACATTTTTTGGCAACATAGGATAAATGTGGAATACCAGTTAATTTGGAATCTAAAATGACACCTAGAAATTTGACATGATCTGAAACAGGAACTTCCTCATTATTAATAAGAATACTGGCATTAGGGATAAACCGTTTCCTACAAAATGTCACGACATTACACTTTGGTATGGACAGAGATAGGCCATGATCCGTTAACCAAACATCAAGATATCTCAAGGATGTGTTAAGACTAGAAGAGGCTTCTTCGATGGTCCTGGCTGTTGTATAAAGGCAGATATCATCAGCATACTGTAAGATGTTAGAGAAGCAATTTACCGTTTGGTCAAGGTCATAAGTGTATAAGCTGTATAAAATTGGGCTGAGTACTGACCCCTGGGGAAGTCCCTTCCAAATTACTCTGGGGGGAAGGTTTGTACCATTTGCTCTTATAACAACTGTCCTAGCCATATATAGATTAAAAATAAAATTTGTTATTCTCTCTGGGATACTCAGCTGATGCATTTTTTGCCTGAGTAGGGGGAGAAGAACATTATCATAGGCTGAGCAGATGTCCAAGAACAAGCCAACTATCAATTCCTGGTTTGAAAAAGCTATTCTTATGTCAGAAGTGAAAGTTGCTAAGTTATCCATGGTTCCAAATCCCTTCCTGAAACCAAATTGTGATCGTGATAAGATTCTTTTATTCTCCAACAGCCATTCCAACCTATTTTTAACCAGGTGCTCTGCAATTTTAGACAGTGTAGAGGACAAGGCAATAGGGCGATAAGATGAAGGATCACTGGAATTTTTGCCTGGTTTCAATATCGGGATAATTATTTGGGTTTTCCAATCAGCTGGTAGAAGACCAGATTGGAAAGAATCATTTATGATTTTCAAGAACTCTTTCTTTGTGATCGGACCGGCTTTTGTCAGGAAGGAATATGGAATCCCATCTATACCAGGTGATGAGTCAGTAAGACATTTAAGAACAAGACATAGTTCGTCATATGTGAATGGATCGTTCATTGTATGTATATCCACAACTAAATTCTCTATGGGGGGAATCACAGATTCTTCCCGGGTAGGCACCCAGGGCGGGGCTAGTTTTTTAGCAAAACCCTCTAGCCATGAGTCGGGATCTCTAGAAGATGTGTCTGTATTGTCAGTGAATGCGCCGCGGTATTTCTTTATATTTTTCCATACTAGTGATGGAGGGGATCGCGGCGACAATGTCTCACAGAATTGTAGCCATCCTTTCTTCTTTTTCTCAGAAAGAAGTTTCCTGGTTTCCGCAGAAGCTTTCTTAAACATGAGATAACTTTCCATAGAGGCTGAGAATGAAAATTGTGCTTCAGCAGCTTTTCGTTTTTTAACCATTCTTGTGCACTCCGGATCCCACCAGGGTGGTGATGATATAAAGTTTCTTGTTGAATTTTTAAGAGGGAAACAACTATTTGCTGCACCAATAATACAGGAAATAAATTTAGAATAAGAAGCCTGGAGATCTAAGTGCAGGGAAGGGTTCATTTGTGGTATTTGAATTAATTGATCTGATACTGCACTATACTCTTCCCAGTTTGCATTCGAAAGATTGTATTTTAAGAGTGGGTTTGATTCTTTGTAAGGAATATTTCTATCGAGTATGGTGATTAATATGGGGAAGTGATCGCTTCCATAGGAGGATGGTAAAGTCTTCCACTCAATTTTAGAGGCAAGAGATGGAGAGCACAAGGACAAGTCAAGAACTCTTTTTGGATCCTGTGGTGGGGGTGCCCACCGTGTTGGAGAGCCATTATTAAGCAAACACATATTGAACTCGTCAAATACGTCCAACAACAAAAATGAAAAGGAATCTGTTTTATAAGATCCCCAAACAGTGTGGTGTGAATTAAAATCACCTAAAACCATGAAAGGGGAGGAAATTGAAGAAAGAATTAAGTTTAAATCTGGTATAAGGGAGTAGTGAGGGTGCGGTATATAAATAGAAAGAAATGTAATGTTTAGACATTTAACAGCAACAGCATTTATATCTTCATTAAATTGGGGAAGTGAAATTCTAGTAAAAGGTATCGCGTTTTTAATCAGAATCATGGCACCACCATGAGCATCTTCCCTGTCATACCGGAGACAGGAATATCCTGGAATCCTGAAGTAGGATCCAGGTCGAAGCCAAGTCTCTGAGATAGCAAGGACAGCTGGTTTGTATTTATTTATTAAATGTATTAATTCAGACTTTTTATGTTTAATACTCCGTATGTTCCACTGAATTTTCTGCGCGTGTTTTATTTACTTTAGAATATACCTGGGTCAATTTATTAATCACGTTGTTCGGTAGAGAAATATCATCAAATTTGGATATTAAATTAATTAATGTGTTCAAAAGATTAGTGATCAAGTTGTCATCTTCACTATTTAGGTTAGTTTCTTGATCTGAAGGGTAACCACAGCCATTGGGTAATGTTGAAACAGGGGATTGTGTTAATTGACGGTGTGCTTCTCTGTCATAGCCTTGGGTAGGTGAGGTAGTACGGGGGGTTTGTCTAATATACACAGTTTTTTTATAAGATGAGGTACTGGGGTTCAAACTTGGAAGTGGCAATTCCTCACGTGTCCTATGAGTATTATGTACTGGGCGGGCAATATCAGCAAAGGATTTTCTTACTGCTGGGTATCTAGCAGATGCTTCAATATATGAGACATTTTCCTGAGACATTACCAGTTTTATAGATTTTTGTCTAGCATGTTCAGGGCAATTTCTATCAATTGAAGTGTGATTTGCAGAACAGAACAAGCAAGTCGGGGTATCAGCATTGCATTCTGAGCCTTGATGAGGTTGAGCACACACATAGCACCTGGGCTTTGATTTGCATTTACTTTTGACATGTCCAAAACGACAACAATTGAAACACTGAATAGTTGGCAGCAGATAAGTCTCAACCGGAATAGAGGTATAGTAGCTAAATATTCTTTTAGGGAGTGTTTTGCCTGAAAATGTGAGAACTACAGTTTGCGTAGGTACCCATTCTACTTCTCCATTTCTAAATGTCTTACGACTAAGGCGTCTAGCTTTAATAATATCACCATATCCTAAAGGTACATCTATACTAGATATAAACTCCTCCATGTCAATCTCTAGAGGGACATTGCGTACGACACCCATACGGGTAATGCTAAATGTTGGAATATTGGCAACTAAGTTAGCTGATTTAAGCATAGGATTCTTCACGAAATCATTAGCAGATGCCGCTGTTTTAAAGGTTATGCCTACTTTATTCCGTCCTATGTTTTCTACACCTCCTTTGACAATATTTTGGAAATTATTTTTAAAAAGAAATTTTCCAACAATAACACTCCTCAGCGCATAATTTATTTTAGGGTCATCTTCCGATCTCGAAACGTGTACTAAGTACGGGGCATGGTCAGTATCAGAGTACTTTTTCTTTTCATCAGCATTTGGAATTGTAAAAACATGTTGAATTGAGGCTGAAGGAGGGTTATTATAGGGTAACTTCTTTAGTGGGTCATCTGATGGAGCAGTATTTATCTTCCGTTTGTGAGAGGACGCGGCGCTGTCCCCAGATAGGTCTGGAGGCAACGCCTCACCGTCAACATCCATCCTCTCCTACCTACGTAAATTACATTTGTTAAACTAACTACAGGACACTTACCAAAGACAGCACAAAACTATTAACGTTAAGTTGGTTGTTAGTTATCTGTTAAAAACAAAAAACAACCCAGGAAAACCAATAAATTTCAAAGAAAATATTAATTTTGCCTCGAAAACGTGTATCCACTAGAGATGTGTAACTCGTGAGTGATTGGTTTAAAAGATGTACATCCGTAAAAAAGATTGATTAAATCACTAAATCACTTGGCTCCCAAATACATCTTTAAATCTTTGATTCATTTCATTCTCTGATACATTCAACTATCCACCAATCACTTTGACAGCAGACTCTCCTTCATTCAATTATTTGAGAAAAATGTCCAACTTTAACTCAAATCTATGTGTCAACAAAAATAAATTTAAAAAAATGTATTTGTCAACCTCGCTCGTGTCAACCTCTGGTGTCAATTAATGCCAATAAATAAATACATAAAAATCTATGTGATGAGGATGAGGTAACTGTCCCTGTGGGGATAAACATAATTTTCATAAGAATTCATAATTCATTTATTTATTCACTAACAGAACTACTACTACTATTATGCTACTGTAGGTAGTAGTTAGTTCATCTTATCGACGTCGGACGTATTCGGTGGCGCGAACTCTACTTAAAATATTTATCAGGGCCTTAAAAAGCATTGAAATTCAGCCGTACAACTATTAAATAATAGGTTATTTTAAATAATTGAACTATTGAATTGATATTATTCTAAAAATTATATTCGGTGGCGCGAACTCTTCCTAAAATATTTATCAGGGCCTTAAAAAGCATCAGAATTTAGCCGTACAACTACATAAATAATAGGTTATTTTAAAAAATTGAACTATTCAATTGATATTATTCTAAAAATATCATGTGATTGTGTTCAATTTTTGATACTTAGTTCAGTAACGTGATTTTTTAAAGAACTTTTTGAACCAAAGAGATTATTATCACTATGTTTTGTGAAGTAATTCAGAACAATAACTAAAGCATATTGTTCTCAGTGAAGTAACACCTCAGAACAATAACTAAAGTAACACTAAGTAACTAATCATTTTTATGCGTCATTGATCGAAATGTAAAAAAAAAATAACAAATAAAATTAACCTTATAACCTTTGTTCTTGCATTAGTTTTTGTTTGTTTATATAACCTTTCTTAAATCATTTGTTAATTATTTTTTTAGATTTTGATCAATGACTATTATGTTACTTCAAAATTCACAGATTTTAGAAATTACGATTAAGGATTTTTTTTTCATTTATTCTCCCTATAAAAGGAAGGCAAAAGGAACTAATGCCCATACAGCCATGTCTTCAGTATTTCTTTATTTCTTCATTTATTGCATTGAAATACTGTTGTTACACATTTCAATGCATTAGAATTATTTGACGTGACATATATGATAACAGTCTCTATATGATGCTACTTGATGAGGTGGATAACCACAAAAAGTTCTCATCGTCTTTCACTTTTATTGAAATAATCTTTAAGTTGTATGTGTAACATACGTAAAACAAAGACTTGGTTCATAAAACTAAACAAATTTTTCGCTCAGACACAATTTTTACTTATAATAAAAATCTTGACTGACACCACGAAATCCCGCCAAGCCAAACATCTAGAAAACTATTTTCCTCACTGAAATGCCATAGACATGGTTCATGAATTATGCATGGCTCAGAACAATTATTGTTCTGAGTCTGAGATGCATGGTTCATTCATAGCGTTCATCGTCTGTACCAAAGAGTACATTTGGTCTGTACGTACCATAGACAAAAGAGTGTGGCGTCGTGCTACTATCGGATGCTGTTTATGAACGACATTTCCCCAATGGAAATTAGTTTTAATTGAGATTTATTCATATTTTGAGTCGTATCTTGTGTATTTTCTTGCTGTTGAATTGTAATAACAATAAACGCACATTGTCCTCGGTAATCACTGAGATTTATGTGTTGATAAATGTTATGCGTACACAAACAGACCCACAAAGTTTATTTGGACTAACATAGCGGGAAATCTGCGTAGTGACGCGCACATAACACTGATAAATTCATCGAGAAGCCTGCAAGAGTGTCATAACCGCCTTGTTATGTGGCTATTTACCCTTTGACAGTGGTTATAAAAATCTATGAAATAGTTCACAATGTCGGAAGAAATGGCGGTGACTGATAATACTTTGAATGAAGATGCAAAGTTGAACGACGAAAAGACGGCGACGGAAAGTGCAGTTGAGACTGAGGTCGCGCCTGCTGAACCTCAAGTGAAGCCTGAAGAGTCTCCAGCGGAAGAAGAATTGGAATCCGTTCCAGCTGAAGGTAATGTAACTTTCACATAACCTCTTAGCCCAATTGATGACATACTTATATGTCAGTTTCTCCATTATTTTTACGTTAAATTTTATACTATTTTTATGTGGCTATGGACTACTTTGACCAAGTATCATATAATCAATCATACAACTCAATATTATTGATATAATCAATGCTTTAAATTATGAGTTGTCAAAACTATAAATGGCTGTCTAAGTTATCATTTCATCAATTTAACTAAAGGGACTGTCAACTCAGTTGTCAAGGTTATAACACGTGTAATCTAGTTTTCTGTAAATTCAACACTCCGTTGTGTCCACTTCTGTTATTGTGTTACCTGTTAGTGTTCTGTGTATTGTAAATTGTGTTCGTAAGTATTATATGTGCTTTTTAGCGGTGGGATTTGACGACTATGTCGTCGATTCCGCCGAAACCGCCTGATCCCGGTCCTTCCCAGGATTCACAAACTTCACAAGATGCAGTCTCTATAGTAAACGACACAGATATGTCTGAAACTCAACCGACAATTGCACCAAGTCGCAAAAGACCAAACGACCACGACCCTGCTGTCGTCCCTAACAAAATAAACCCCTCGGACAATTCCCCGTCACAATCAATTCAGCATGTCTATACTCACCCCAGTTTACTTGAAGATAAAAAATACACTAACCTGGACAAAGGCCCATACTTGGTTCATGTTTCCCGAATGGAGGACCATCCAAAATCCGGTACTACTATTAACCCAATCTCTTTTGGCAAATTACTTGTTAATTTAAATATTAATAACATATCTAAACAAGGCATAAAACTTATTGGTAGAAACCGCATTTCTGTTGAATTCCTGTTAGGTGAAGCTGCCAACTCCTTCTTAACTAACCCTATTCTGAAAGCAAAGAAATTCTCAGCAACAATCCCTACATTTAATATCACCCGAATGGGTGTAGTTAGAGGAGTTCCTATTGAATGGTCCATGCAAGAATTTGTTGAAGCTGTCGAACTCCCTGCGGGTTGTGGCCACATAGTCAAAGCCAGACGTCTCAATAGAAAGTGTTTACGTAATGGTGAAATAGAATGGGTTCCAACTCGCACAGTCATTTTAACCTTCAGTGGTCAATTACTTCCCCCAAAAATCTTCTGCTTTTATACTGCATTAACAGTAGACTTATATGAGCTGCCTACTATTCAATGCAACAACTGCTGCCGGTTTGGCCATATTCAAAGTCAATGCCGCTCTGAATCCCGTTGCTTCCGCTGTGCTCAACCACACCATGGAAAAGAATGTGATGTCTCAGAGTCCTCATCGACTTGCATTCTCTGCTCAGGCAAACATTTTGCAACCTATAAGAACTGCCCAGAACACACCCGTCAAAAATGTATTAAGACTACAATGTCACAAGAGAATGTGTCCTATATGGAAGCTTCATCCATGTATCCTCCTGTCACCCGTTCATATGCTAATGCGACCCGTGAGGGTAATACAGCAAGAAATCCATCACTTCCTCCATCTCATAGCTACTCACATGTACTTTCCACCCCAAGAAAGTCCCCCTCTCCCCAATCCCCTACTAGTTACAGACAAACAACTCTAACCCCTGTCCGCCCACGAACACAATTAAGTAGAGGTTACGACAGAGTAGCCCACCAAGCTTTAACCGCTGATTATGATCCTCCTCAATCTCAAAATGGTGTTATGCTACAATCTCCCCCACCCTCTAATTCTGAAAATTTCATGGAACTACTGTTATCTCTTGTAATAAATATGATGAGTAAATTCTCTGATATCTACCCACCGTCCAACGTTGCAAATAAGCTAAATGAACTCAATGGTCTTATCAGTAAAATTCACACTGATACAGTGGAATTCACGTAGCCTCCTCCCTAAAAAACAAGAAATCTTTGACATGGTAAATGCATATAATCCTGTGGTCTTTGCCATTACAGAGACTTGGTTTCTGCCTGGTTCCCACTTTAGGGTCCCTGGCTATTATTGTGTCCGTGACGATAGAGGTGATGGTTATGCAGGCGCCGCCATCTTGGTCAAATCCAATCATACATTTTCCCGTATTGCTCTCCCCTCTATACCTACAGGAATAAATGCAGTTGCAATCAAAATTTTAAATCTATCCATTCTTTGCATATATATACCTAATCCTAATGTTATCTCTATTTCTGATATTAACTCTCTGTTTTCCTCCCTGTCTGGTTCATTCTTGATTCTTGGAGACTTCAATCTATCCCATTTAATATGGGGTGGCCCTCACTACGATGCTCTGGCTTGTGATCTAGTCGATCTAATGGATTCCCTGGATATCTGCCTCCTCAATGATGGTTCTCCTACGAGATGCACTCCACCCAATCGTAATCCAAGTGCAGTAGACCTTTCCATGTGTTCTGCTGACTTGTCCTCAACGATCTCATGGAATATTCTTAAAGAAACCTATGGTAGTGACCACTTCGTTATCTCCCTCTCTGTAGCTCAACCCTGTGCTGAAACTAGAGAGTTCTCGCCCCTCTTAAAATATAAACTTTCTGCTGCAGGTTGGCATGGCTATAGTGCTGAAACTGACCTAAATATAAGGGAAATCCCCCCGATCGACAGTAACAACCTGAGTGATGGATACAATTTATTTACTCACTCTCTTTCGAAAGCCGCGGACACAAATTTTCCCCTTAAAAAGTCCACAGTTGGTCACAAAATTTCACCACCATGGTGGGACGCTGAGTGTACGGCGATGCATAAACGTCGTAAGGCAGCAGAGTCTACGTACTGCGATATGATGACTATTGAGAACTTCATCTCCCTGAAAAAAATATCTGCTGCTGCTAAACGCTTATTTAAAAAGAAAAAAAAGCGCGGTTGGGTCGAATTCTGTCAAAACCTGTCCCCTCGCTCTCCATCAGCCCTACTGTGGAAATCAATTAAACGTTTTCGAGGCTCCTTCCGTTCTTATCCTAATTCAAACGATCACAATGTCTGGATCGAGGAATTCCTCAACAAACTTGCCCCTTTTGATGTTCCTAACTTAGACTGTTTACCACCGGCTTATCCTAACGTTATTCCACCCCACCCTTTTAATGATCCATTCTCTATGTCTGAACTGTCTTTAGTCCTTGATCATCTTAAGGACTCTTCTCCAGGCCCTGATGGCATTCCCTACTCTTTTGTTAGGAAAGCTGGTCAGGAAACAAAACAACTCTTTCTTTCACTACTGAATGGCTTCTATGAGACGGGGTTTGTACCAGACTCATGGAAAAATCAGCTTGTCATTCCAATCCTTAAACAAGGCAAGGACGCATCTTTGGGTTCGTCGTATCGTCCAATCGCTCTCTCGTCAACCCTAAGTAAGATAATGGAGCATATGATAAAGCGACGCTTGGAATGGTTTGTGGAGAACAAAAACATTATCCCCAGTTCTCAGTTTGGTTTCAGGAAGGAGATGGGAACTATGGACAGCCTTTCCATCTTGACCACCGATATAAGGATTGCCTTTTCTAAAAATCACTTTCTCGTTGGAATATTCTTGGACATTTCCTCTGCATATGACAGCGTCTTACTTCCGGTCCTCAGGCAAAAAATGCACCATCTGAGCGTTCCCGAGAGGCTAACACTCTTCATATGTAACCTTCTAATGGAGAGAAAGATCCAAGTGCGCATCCGTGGTAATCTTCTTGAACCAAGACATGTTTGGAGGGGACTACCCCAAGGCTCAGTCCTCAGTCCTCTGCTATACAACCTCTACACCTACGACTTAGAGAGGAGTGTTGACTCATTCTGTAACGTGCTGCAGTATGCCGATGATATAGTCCTATATTCTTCATCTAAATGCTTGGAAGACTGTACACAAAACTTAAATCGGGCCCTTTCTTACTTAGAGGATTGGTTAACTGACCATGGCTTAAACTTGTCAGTCTCTAAAAGCAATGCTGTAATTTTCACCCGAAAAAGAGTCTATCCTGATATAGATCTCCGATTTGGTGGTCAATCCATTCCTCTCAATAACAATACCAAGTTCTTGGGGGTAATGCTTGACAAAACCATGTCCGGAAAAGCTCATCTTGATTATATTAGGACCAAGTGTGAAAAAAATGTCAATATCTTACGCTGCCTATCTGGTGTGTGGTGGGGATCCCACCCCTATGCTCAAAAACTAGTTTATAACGCCACAATTCGCAGTATTTTTGATTATGGGTCTTTTGTTTTGGAACCCTGCAATAAGGAAGCGTTAATGGCCCTTGATAAAATACAGTTTAGATGCTTACGAATTATTTTAGGAGCAATGAAATCTTCTCCTACTAATGCGTTACAGGTTGAAGCTTTGGACCCCCCGCTATCGTTGCGTCGACGTCTCCTATCTGACAGATTTTTATACAAAACCTTTCAAAATTCCGCTCACCCCTTAATACACAAACTAGAGACCCTTTCGTCAATAATCCCGCAAAACCCTTATTGGAATAATAAAGTCTTACCTTGTCTGATTAAAAGCCTACACAAATATTCACAACTTCCCCCCAAACGTTATCAAAGCCCATCCCCACTGATTTTCTCCATTAATTTTGATTCTCTCCTATTTAAACCCAAAATTCACTTGAACATTGGCATTGAGAAGAACACTCCTGGGGCAAACATAATATTGAACCAAAAACTCGATACCACCTGGAAGAACTGGTTTCACTTCTATACAGATGCTTCTAAGTCCCACAACGGCGTGGGGGCTGCCGTCTGGTTGCCGCGTCTGCATACTCTATTGAACTTTAAATGTCCCTCTTTATGCTCTGTATTCACAGGGGAGTCTGTCGCTATTTTCGAAGCCTTAAAGCTCATCCAATGCCACAAGTTTAACAACTCCATCGTTTTCACTGACTCCCTCAGCTGCCTCCAAGCATTACTGTCAGACCACCTTTCATCTGGTAATAGATCTCCTCTTATCCTGAAATCCAAAGATATACTATATCAATGCCACATAAATAATGTAAACGTTGCTTTAGCCTGGATTCCAAGCCATACTGGCATATCAGGTAATGAAGTAGTGGACAGCTTCGCAAAGGACGCCATTCTATTGGGATGCGAAGATCACTTCCAAGTCTATGCCCAAGATCTCTGTTCCAAGGCCAGGTTGGATTTAACTGAGGATTGGTCGAAAAACTGGGATCTGTCAAGGAAGGTTAAGGGGAAATATTATGGGGATATTCAGCCAACAATTCCTATTAGACCTTGGTTCTCGCGATATCGTGTGACTGACAAACAAACCACTTCTGTCATGTGTCGGTTGCGCATCGGACATTCGTGTACCCCTCTTCACCTATTCAAGATACACGTTCGCGACTCCCCCATCTGTGACTGTGGCACTGAGGAAGGATCCACCGATCATATCTTTTTTAACTGCCCTCTACTGCCTGTGTCTATGTATGATATTTTACCTCCACAAATACCCCGTCCTATTAATATGAAGTCCCTGCTTCTCTATTCCAACACCCCTCTAATAAAATTTTTAACTCAATATATTGCCAAATATAAAATTAAACTCTAATCACGTGTATTTGTACTATATCTATAAAATTATTCTGTGTGCTATATTGTGTGTGTTTTTCAGTGTTTGTTTCGTCCTTATTCCAGGTAACCCAAAACATCTCTATTGCGTGGCTATTAGCACCGGTTATTCTCCAATACAAGTGTTTTTCCTAACTTGAGCTTGGCAGAAATGGTTGTTTTGATAAGAACGACCGATTGCCATAATTTAAAAAAAGTGAAGTGAAGTGAATTTAACTAAATTCAGTTTGTAATATGTTATAACAAAACATGACTCTCTAAGATAGCTTATGAAAATAATAGTATGACGAAAAGATTATTCAAAAGTCAGAAGAAAATCCTCAAATACATGATTATCTCGGAAAGATTAATAAAATTGACGATTGAATTAAATCACCATACAGTTATTGCCACTGAAATATTATTAGGTCATAATGCTGACAGTCTTGTAAAATAAACAGTTTATCTAGTCAATGGGCCTATTTCTGGGAACTCACTTTAATTCTAAATTTAAGTACAGTATATCTCTTTCTTGCAATAAGTCATAGGAAAAAGGTAGCAAGAATCTGTTTAGAGCTGTCAATTAAATTTAGGTAGATTTCAAAGAAACCATAGTTAATTTTAGACGGCATGTACGGAGGTGCCTCATAAACACTGCATTTTAGCATGTTTTATAAAGTCAAAAATTGAACGCACCTTTCTAAATGTCAATTTATATGACAGTCATCCTTTTCATATTCATTTTTAGGGAAAGAAATAGACTGAACTTAAATTTAGACTTAGCATGTGTTCTCCAGAATTAGGGCCAATATTTTTGCTACAGCTATAAATTTGTTCATATATTACTTTTTTGTAAATTGACTAAACAAACTAGTGACAAATTAGTTTGCTCTCGTTTCTTGAACATAACTATTAGTCCTTTACCACAAGTCAGTGTGCAAACCTTTATTTTGGGTATAATAAAGCTTAATAAATTAATTACCAGTAACTATTCTGTATCCGTTTCCTATAAATTGACAAAGGTCTCTTCCTACCTCTTCCATTCAGTCCTACCTCTTGCTGTTGTCTATTTCTTTCCAGCTTTAGCTTCAAACTCATCAGCCCATCTTTTGACCTGACCTCCGGGCTTCCTCTTCCTATTTCTAGGCAACCAGTTAGTAAAGGCAGTTTGTTGCACTTTTCAGCACCTTTTAGAATGTGCCCTGTCCACCTCCACTTATTTTTTCCTAATCACTATAGGTAGTTACGTTTATTAGTTTTGGTGTTTTTCTGGTTTGTCTGTGCTGAATCCTGTTCGATTTTTGGATGCTCAGCATTCTTCTCTCCATGAATGCTGGCAAACCTCTAGTTTTCTGCTTTGTGCCCATGTTTGACACCCGTAAGTTAATACTGGAAGTATGTATGTATCTGAGAGTTAAGTTTTTATCTTTAGCCTCATTTCCTTATTTTCGAAATTCCTTTAAAACTCCAGGCACTCCATTCTTTTTTTGATTTCGAGATAATTTGGTAGAGATATGCGTGTTTTGAACATATTCTATTTTTTATACATTTGTCATTATAGGGTCCTCTTTGCTGTGAGTCATGACCTTTGGGTTCATTGACAGTCCCACTTTATAATGTTCTATATCTAGGTCCTGTATCATCTTCTTATGTGATGTGCAAATCTTATGTGCATGAACTTTTCTCTATTTATGTTTATTTATTCTGATATATTTTCTTTCTATTCCTTAATTTTTGAGACCCTGCTATATTTTACCATGTTCTAGTGAATCTGAACACTTTGTTATAATATACAAAACAGTAGTACTAAGGCATACTGTACTCTGTTTTTTTCAATAAGTTGCTTTAGTGCTTGTATGTGGTCCAGGGTTGAATATCCACTTCTACATCCTGCTTGCTCTGTTGGTTGGTTTACATTCATCTTTTTGTAATGTGGATCAGTATTACTAGACCACTCGGCCAGATGGTCATCAATAGTTCACTTCACTTCACTTTTAAATTATGGCAATCAATCGTTCTTATCAAAACAACCATTGTTATCAATAGTTACCTATATATATCGCTCTTGTCACCCTTCTTGTGCAGTATTATTATAGTAGATATCATCCATTGATCCAGTATAGTCTCAATAATCAGTCCTTATTTGAATATTTCAGTAAGTATATTGACAGTCATATCTTTAGTTATTAAGATTTCATTGCTTATGTTATCTGGGGACTTCTCCGCTTCTATTGGCAGAATTTCTTTGTCCTTTCCTTTTCCACCTGTCAGTGCTCACATGATAGTTGTTCACATCTTGGATTTTATGGCAACCATGTTGATTTAATTAAAATACTGCATACTGTATATTAAGTTATTAATATATTTGTTGTGCTAATGTACTGAATAAACAATTTCTTTGTCTATATGCACAAAACATTTAAGGGCAGGGAAGTCGATGACAGAAATGTAGGGGCAAGATTTAAAATTTTTGAATTGTTTTTTACCCAGGCCCAGAATTTACAGTATAGGGATTGCATGACATATTTTATTAAAAATATTGTGAATCAGCATAGGAGGAGCTCAGTGGCGTAGTGGTTTGAGCACTCTGGTTTCGTTTACGAAAACAAAGCAACCTTCGCCATGGTTGATATCCGGGACCCACCATGGCGAAGGTGGCTTTGTTTACCTTCATTTTTAATCTCTAAGCTCCTCCGTACTTCTGTAGACATGTTAAGCCATTGGTCCCGGTTGTTACTGCAACCACATTAACCCACCAATCCACATTAAGCCATGGTGATAGAGTTATGGCCCAAGCTCGTCATGTGTTTCTATCATGTAGAAATGCCTGTGTTTAGCAGTGGGACGTGTATAGGCTGGTGATGAATGAATCAGCATATCCATCCATTAAATTAAAATAGTTGAATAAAAAATTTTCATTGTGACTAACTACAATGTTGCTTAATGCTGCTACATCAAAAGAAATAAATAATTCATACGGTCTGTCGATGTTTTCACTCATAAACTGCTATAGAGATAGATTCCACCCTGAGAAAGGACACTGTCAACATTTTGGCATGATAATCAACATCCTCACTAAATATATGAAGAAAAATTATCCGATAACAAATAATTTGATGTAATGAAGTTTACTGATTAAGAGTGACATTATATTTTACTTTTTAGCTCTGCAACATGGCAAACATTATGCGGCTTATTGAGTGGCATTAAAATAATTGTAATAACTTGCACCAATTGTCCAGCCCAAATCTTTTCTTAATTATTTTTTAATAAAAAAATGTGTAAGGGAAACTAGATAATGTATAAATATTTTAGGTAGTCATATGTGGAATATATTGTATAATGTAATTGAGTTAACAATATGTAGTGCTCACGAAAATGAAAGACAATACATTTAATGATATTATATACCTTTTATCCGTCAAGCATCAGATTCCAGACACAATTGATTTTTCAATTGTCATAGCCCTCCGGAGGAATAATGTTGCTTGATAGATTAAAATCCAGACACATGAACAAAATTAATATTAATACTCATCAGAGAAACATCTGCCCGTAAAAGGATTCATACCTGAATCCACCACTTTGGGAGACAAGAGTATTGACCACTCTACCAGCTGGTCATCAAAAACGAATGTCAATTTATTGTTGTAAAAAAAAACATTTGTAGAAATTTCCTGATGAAATCACTCTCTGATATTCTTCAATTCAATTTTTGTTTTATGGCCTCTGTCAGATTTGACAATTTCGCCAAGATCCAGTTTTGGAAAAGACACGAGACTGTAGGGAATTATTAACCGGTTGGGTAACCTGTGGACAAGCACAAACAATAAGTTGGTTAGTTGTTGTTAGTATGTTTATAAATACAAAAATGTATATATAATATTGTACTGTATTTAAAAGGTTATTGTATTACAAGAATAAACTAAACTAAGGACGTAAGTACATTTAAAAAATTGTCTGAGGTAGGTACTAAAGTTTTATATTGTACTTTTTAATATATTTTACCAACACCGAAATAATGAGAGGAATGGATTGAATCTGAGAGAGTATAAAACCCATATTAGCTGGACGTGGAACAGAGTTTGGAAGCAGATCATATAGAGATATGGGGTGTCTAGAGCAGTTAAAAAATATATGTTCTATGGTGCCTTCGTCTAGACCACATTCACATAAGGAGTGATCGCGTATTCGAATTTTGGCCAAAAAAACTGGAGAACAGACATGACCAAGTCGTAATCGGATGATGGTAGAAGTGGAATGTTTATCGGCTGATCGGTGTTTGAAGAACCAAGGTTTGGTCGGGATATCTGTCTGAATCCTTCCATAAAATTTGCCCTTCAAAGCGCGTGAGGTATCCCATTCTAATTTCCAGTTCTCGGCAAGAATAGACCTAGCAGTTAATCGAATGTCTCGAGCGAAGCATTTGGAGTATAAATCGCAGCCTAACATAGTAGCCTCCTTAGCACACGCGTCCACTGTTTCGTTACCTGTGATTCCACAATGGCCTGGGATCCAAGCCAAAACAACTTCTATACCAAGTAGGTGACATCGGTAAAGAGTCTCTCTAATCTTTAGTGTGATAGTAAAGTTATCTCTGGATCGAAGAGGGAATTTGCTAATATCTTCTAAACAGCTACGTGAGTCCGAGAAAACAAGAGATTTACCTAACTTATGAGACTCGATGTAGGACACAGCTTCAAGTAAAGCTATTGCTTCGCCGGAGAAGACAGAGGTCTTTGGGGGACATTTAAAATTTAAAATGATTTTATAGCGGGGGATCCAAACTGCAGATCCTACATTACCCTCCTCCGTTAATTTGGAGGCATCTGTATAAATTTGTAACCAGTCAGTCCACTTGTTAGCTAAAATAAACTTAAAATTTGTATCAGCAGCAGGCATGTCTTTATTAATTCCAAAATTTAATAAAATACTAGGATTAAAAACAAGAGCATCATAATTAACATGAAATAGAGGGTTGCCAGGGTAACAGAATAATGTGGGACCAGAGATATACCTTTCATAACTTTTAAAAAGACAAGGAGATTGTTTGTGAGACCAATATTTAGTTGTGGGAATAAGGTTTTGAAGTTGACACAAGCGAGGAATCAGAGGGTGGTCAGACATCTGGATGATCTTAAAGAAGAACCTGTCAGCTAAAAATTGGCGGCGTAAATGTAATGGAGCGTCAACGCACTCCACTTGTAAAGCATTTGTTGGAGATGATTTCATGGCTCCAGAAATTATTCGAAGGCATTTATATTGAATTTTATTCAAGTCATTCAGGCTCATTTTGCTACATGGCTCCCAGAGGAAAGAGCCATAATCTAGGTGACTGCGAACAATGGCATTATATAAAAGTTTTTGTGAATATGGATGGGCACCCCACCATACTCCTGATACAGCTCGAAGTGCATTTATGTTTTTTTCACACTTGCCTTTTATATAGTTAAGATGATGCGTACCAGAAAGTCTGGAGTCAAGGATAACGCCTAGATACTTGACCCTATCAGACACTGGCAGAGGATCATTTTCTACTGCAATCTCAATATCAGGAATCCAGCGTTTCCTGGAGAACACTACGACTGAACTTTTTGCTGTAGATAATGTTAATCCATGATCAATAAGCCATTGGTTTAGATAGTAGAGGGCGGTATTTAATCTGACAGTACAGTCAGAAATGTCATCTGATGCATAATAAAGGGTTAAATCGTCAGCATACTGAAGAATGTCACAGAAAGAGTCAACGGTCTTATCCAAGTCACATGTGTAAATACTATATAAAATAGGACTTAGGACAGAGCCCTGTGGGAGACCTTTCCAGACCAATCTGGGAGGAAGGAATGACCCATTTGCTCGGACAGATATAGATCGCGCTGTAAACAGATTACAGATGACGTTAATCATCCTCACAGGAAGACTCAGCTGAAGCATTTTTTGCCTGAGCACTGGAAGAAGGACGTTATCGTAAGCTGATGCTATGTCCAAGAATGCCGCCACCAGATTGTGTCTGATATTCTTGTTTAAATCAATAGATTTTGGTTTATGTCAATACACTACTTAATAAACACATTTCCGTTTAATAACTAGCTATTAGTAATAATAAGCTGGTTATACATGTAACATAGTGAGATAAAGTAAATGAAGATATCATAGACCTTTTATAAAGTAAATGCAAATCTAATCAAATAATATATCTTACTTCTTTTGAGGTTGCTTTAATTAATTATGAGCTTATATGTGACACTCTGTATGGCAGCTTTATAGTACTAGCAAATTATTTACCTAGGTCCAAATAGATATTTTCATTATAATATTACTGAATAATGGTCATGATGAGTTAATTGAGTAAGTATATTTATCTATTAAACAATTAGATATAATTTATTAAATATGTATAGACCTACACCTATACACACCCATACATTAAAATTAATAAGAAAAAGTATTGAAGTATTTATTTCTATAGTATGTAATTTCAACTTATTGAGTTTCATGGCAATTGGTCGCCAAGTGATAACGACCAATTCTGCCAGTGACGAGTGACGGAAAATACACTCGGTAGTTAGTTTGAAGTTTGATCAGTACCGAATAGATAGCTTTTTAAACTGTATGGAAAATAACCAATAGATCTCTCAATATATTTTTTTATACAATAACTTAATAACAATAATTTATTTATTAACAAAAAAAATTATTATTTCAATGATACGTCATGATAAATTATTATTGTTTCCAATTTTTCATCCTTTGCTTAGTTTTAACTACTAATTATAATTAATTTTAAATATAAAATATAAAAATGTATTGTTTTTTAAATTTAATTTATTATTTATTACATTCAATGATTAATTTTTGATAATACATTTGAATGTTTTAAATGCGCTTAAACACCTACTTTATTGTAACAATTTACAAGTAAAGAAAGAAAACGATGAAAAATTATTGTTTTCTTTCTTTATTTGTAATTGTCGTTATTTAAATATTTAAAACTTCTATACCCAGCAGGAGGCGTCTCCCAGCTGATAATCATATTATCATCTGATGATGCCAAAAATTCCCACAATTAGGCATAATCTTGCAGTAGCATAAAAATGTTTCTAATTCGTCAAATTGACCCTGTCAGCTTGAAAGTTTCATTTTTTTTATTAATAATGAAAAAACTTTAAACATTCAAACTTACAGGCCAGATTGATTTGCTAATATTGCAAATTTATAATTTTTATTTTATGAAAAATACTGCAATATTGCTTATTTTCTGTCTAATGATTAATAAACTTCACAGATGCTGTCATTACAGAGGAAGTCTGTGATGATAAAATTGAGGCTAAAGAGGAAGAAAAAAAAGAAGATATAGGGCCTGTTGAGCAGACCAAACAGGAGGTAGTTCCTGTTGAGCAGACCGCACAGGAGGTAACTCCTGTTGAGCAGACCACAGAATCGACCAGTGCCACAGAACAAGCTGTGGATCCAGAACCTGTTGATGTGGAGCCAGCAGACGAGAAACGTGGCATTAAACGTAGGGCGTCCACCGCATTCAGTGAAAACATTGATCAAGAGTTCAAAGGCTTTGATTCTAGCAATGCCGGTGATTTGACCGAGTACAGTCGAGTCTTGGGTGAGTTTAGTTTGTTAATAACTTATTATTGGTGGAATATTTTTTTTAGGTTAATTGATTAATAAATTGCAAGTTTTTGTAACAGTAGGTGAAAGTATTATGTTGTGAGAAGTAGGTGATATGGGTGTTCACATTGTTTTGTCGCTATAGATAGATGTATTCATCTATACTATAGCGACGGCAATTAAATATACAAAATGACTGACTGATTTGCTTTTTTAAATTCATGTATGCCAACTAAAAAAAGTATTGTCACATTTGCAACTTAGTGCTTTATTCATATTGTCTTCCATATTACCTCAAAATATAGATTGCTGTCTATTTCTAGGTTTGTTATTAAGATCAATAGCCCTGAGATATATGAGATATATTCTTGGCATCTATAATAGTTTTCTTAAATATACCTTGTTGTTATACAGAGCGGCTGGAGGCAGAAGTGTCAGCAGCCAGTAAAGACTTCACGCCTGTGAGGAACGTAATGGCTACACCTTCTGCTCTGGTCCGAGCATCCAAGCGAGCCAGGCAAGACACTGGTATGTGACATAACCTACATTTTTCAGTTATTACTGCCCAATTAGGAGTGAGAATATGAATATTATTGGCTAACTTCACTAAGCAATGGAAGGTATACAAAAAGTAGTTGGTGATGTAACACACCAGTTAAAATAAACGCAATCAATTTGAATATGTTGTTATCAACATATAAATGGTATGAATGTTAAAGAAAAATTATGTTACTAGGTAGGCTTAGATACTTAATATACAGTTGCTTTATGAATAACAAAACATTTTTCTGCTTTAAACAAAAAAAAATACCACATCTAAGTTTTATTTTGTTGAATTGTTTTGCATGTCCAAACTCAAATTCACTGAAATGAAGTTCGTTTCACGTCTATGACGTCACAATATGGCGCTGATTCAATCCTATTCTGATTTTTATATTTAATTATGTTTTAACTGTTTGGTGAGAATAAAAGCTAAAATTATCAGTTATAAGTGTTTGCGATGACTTGCCATGGGATGATGGGACCTTGTTTAGCCGTCTCAATAACTTTTTTTTGTCAATTCAATTATAAATGATCTTTTTTTACAGATGGATCAAGACCATCATCAGCTCTGTCAGCAAGATCTGATGAACTACTAGCTGAAGTAAGTAATATTCAATATATTATTGACGCTCGAACGAAATCCGGTTAACATCTGTTGAAATATAAAGTTGTTGTGTTTTGTGAAATATAACTTATAAGCAAAATAACTAAAGAGGTATAATGGCATAGTGGTTTCTATAAGTTACGGTAACCGAATGTTTGTTTCCGATCCTTGTCCTATATAAACAATGCCCTGTGAGCGCGAGCTAGCGAGCAGCCGCTCCAAGGATGCCGTGGTAACAAAGGTTAACACTCCAGCTAAGCTCGTCTCGTCGAAGGATGTCGTAGTATTATTAATTGTGTTTGGGTCTAATCAGTCTTATTTAGACTGTTTTAGCATAGCACTTTATTACTCCTGCTGAGGTTTATCAGCTACAGTTCCTTTGCCATGTATTAGAGACTTTGGATGTGGTATCAAGCCAGGTGTCCTTAGCCATTTTTCGGAGGACTCCCGTTGAGGTCGTAGTAAAAGCTGACACCATCAGAGCGTGCTCGGTTCGAGTGCAGTTTACATTCTAACTTTGTCTCGGTTTCAAAATCATAACCACGACAGATATGTTGCTAAGCGAGACGGCTACTAGCAAAAAATACGTCTTTACTCGTTTTTACGGTCATTATCAGAGCCGTCTTTAACCTATTGGGGGCTCTGGGCACTTTATTATTTTAAATGACTTCAAAAAAAGAGTAGTTTCTCAATTCAATAATTTTATACAATATTTAATCAAATTTAATCAAAACATTATTTTCCAAAAAGGGAACTTGGGGCCCCATGGATCGCGGGGCCCTGGGCACTTGCCCACAGTGCCCAATGGAAAAGATGGGCCTGGTCATTATTATGCCACAGACAGATCTGTTGCTGCATGGTGTTGGAGTTATAAAAGAGAAAACCATTTCATGACAAAAATAAGCAAGTAAAAGGGAAATTTTTACGCGTCAGTCAAGGGTTTAAAATTTAAATAAATCTAGTGCTATTTGGCTCTTACCACTTGTTCTCTACGAAATCATAGTAAATTGTTATTAGCCGCCTTTTTATTTCACTATTTCTCATACGATCTAGCTCGGACAATAGGACATAGGACGCAATGTTTATTCTTGACAATAGGACATAGGACGCAATCTGAATCTACACTGCTCAGACGCCGGCGCCGTCGTTCAGGTGCGCTCGGAATACCGGTTGCCAAAATACGAGTTGCGTCCGAGAGAACGTATCTGAGCACTCGATCCCAGCGCACTGATCGAAGGAGTAAAGAAGCGTAAAGAGTGTCAGCTTCTAAGGAAAAGTCTTCAGGCGGTCAAAATATTAACCTATTTTTAGTACTTATAAAGTTAATTATTTATAATTTAAATAAAGATATGTTTTAATGTAATTACTTTCGAAGATTTGATCACCTGGTCACATAGACGCCATGAAAATATGAAGTTTGAGTACCCACATGATGGTTCTGCGATCCATAGCATAGTGTCGCAGAAATACTCTTTCAAAGATTTGGTCAAGTGGTCACATAATAGATGTCATGAAACTATGAAGTTTGAATACCCACATGATGGATCTTGCTAGAGAGATTTATGCGTGATTATTTTACATACAAGTTTTCTAGGGTGTTAATAAATGATTTATTAAATAAATAAAAAATCGGACCACTTCACAAAATTGCGAATATCTCGGTAACTCTAGAACCTTTTCAGTTTCACAGTAACATTTGCACTTTTTTAATTTGAAACACTTTCAAATCTTAAAACGTTAACAAACACTCGTACGACGCGCATCGAACGACGGCTTTGGCCCTCGGTTTGGGCACTGGCCGAGCGGTTTCTCTTCGTACGCAACAAAACAGTCATTGCTCACACACACAGGCGCCCTAAGCTTGTAGCAGTGCACCTATCGTAGCGCTGTTGTATAAAGTGAGGCTTCGCTACTAGTGATGATACGAATGTTATTTTTTGAGCATTCGGCGAATGCGAATGCGAATTCAGTTTTTTTAAAATTTGTAGCCGATTATCTATGGCTTGGCGGCTCACTTTCCCGCGAGGCGCGTTCCGTTTTCATCTTGTTCTCAGAATTGCCGAGTTAATCCGAAAAAAGCCGTTCAGTTGTTTTATTTCATTTGTCGCCTGCTCGTAAATAAAACTTGCTCGTAGAAGTAAGTAGATGGTAAATAAATAATATCAAATGATAAAGTAAAGTGAAGAATGATAACGTGATTATGAGGTTAAACAACTTTATCTAATAATTATAAAAATAAGAAATATATGGATTTTTTACTAACCTAAATTTTCAGATTATGTTTTTTTCTATGTTCATATTCGCAAAACATTAGTTCGAATTTTGCAAATGTGATTGCGAATATGCAAAAATATGCGAATGCGAATATTTACTCCTGTACCTTTAGTATAAGTTTCAATCGAATCGAAACGAAAACGCTCATTGTCGTGTTTCCCTCTCAAATCCATAAAAAAGAGGTTTCTAATAATTCAGAATAGAATCGCTGCTGTTTTAGTTAGTTTTCATACGATTTGACAGTTGTCACGACGACTAGGTTTTCGTTTCAATTCGATTGAAACTTACACTACGGGTCTCGCGCAAAATTTACAACGTATTAACCAAAGCATAACCAAAATGTTCCGTTAAGTAAAAATTGTATGGCGCTTTTTGACAGCATTGAGATCGAAACACATTATTATGGTTACCATTATTTATAAGAACGTGTTTTCCGCTGTCCAACAAACATTTTTGACGTTTTTTTCCAAACTTTTTTAACGCTAACAGAAGTTGCTAGGCACCAACTAAATCAAAAACGTTAGTCCGACAGCGGTAAATATATTCCCGTAGATGGATGTAATAGTAACGTCTTTTTATCTAAAACCTGTCAAAAGTCCCTCGATATCTATACAATGTAGAAAGTTTATCATCTATTAATTTATGTAATTTAAACTTAATACCTAAATATGTAATGTAATTTTCATTAACTACTAATAATCAACGTATGTTCCGAAAATAAAAGCTAATTGGTGGTCGTTTAAATGTTTCGCGCAACACAAATTGTGCGCAACGGAACGTTTTGATTTTGCTTTGGTAAATACATTGGCCATAATTCTGGAGAACACATGCTAAGTCTAAATTTAACTTCAGTGCATTTCTTTCTCTCAAAATGAAAACGAAAAGGATGGCTGTCATATAATTTGACATTTAGAAACGCCCGTTCAATTTTCGACCTTATTGAACGTGATCAATTTCAGTGTTTAGGCGTTAGGAGGTACCTCCGTACACGCCGACTAAAATTGTCCACGGTTTCTTGGAAATCTATCTAAAAATTGACATCTCTAAACAGATTCTTGCTATCTTTTTCGTATTACATATTGCAAGAAAGAGATATGCCAGAGATGGCGAACCAATGGCACGCAACACAATATTTTGGCACGTCACTGATCATAAAATTCATTAATCACTACAAAAAACAGTGTGAAGTAGGTATAATATGACTGGCGAACGCGAGTGATCCCTCCCTACGTTAATTGATAGTATTGATTAGTATTATTTTACCAATAAACATGAAGTAATAATTGATTTGATGGCACGTCTATGACTTCATTAAACATTTCCTTAGAAAAATGGCACGCTGATACGTAAAGGTTCGCCATCCCTGACATATACTGTACTTAAATTTAGAATTAGAGTCTTCAGAATCAGACCCATTGTAAATAAGCGCGATCGGGGTGAACTCGGGGTAACAAAGCGTGTAACTCTAGTTGAATTCGTCGCCGGCGTCGGCGCGCGGACGTCGCGCGACCACGGAGATGTCGTCGCCGCTGCTGCGCGTGCCCCTGGAGCGCGGCTGGAAGCGCGAGCTCGTGTACCGCGCCGCGCTCGACGCGCACTCGCGCCGCAACGCCGACATCTACTACTACTCGCCGCAGGGCAAGAAGCTGCGCTCCACCAGGGAGGTGAGTCCGGCGACCATCTAAAATCGTCCACAACCACGCAAGAGCAGTTTGTAAATGCCGTGTATCGACTTTTTTCCATTTTACAGGAGGAAGAAAAAAGTTAATGTCTCGGATCATCATAACCAACCTATACACCGTGTTGCTGAGGTTATACATTAACTTCGGCATGTTATACAGACTATTAAATTGATCATTTTTTACTATGGACACTTTTATGAATTCCAATTTGTTTAACATTTTTTATTTTCATACAAACTAAATGCTTAGATGTAATTTATCTAATATGAATTACTCTTTACCTGAGCTGGCAACGTCGAATTTGAAACTTTGGTCCTCATGTCCATATAAACTTTTCAAAACTTTTCTTGACGTTAACAATGTTTGTTAAAATTTTGACTTGACTTGATTTTGAATTTTGACTTTTGTTTGAGTACGAACATTTGTTTACGAGTCATGGATGTTTATATGTTTATTTAGTATATTTCTAATAATTATATACATATTATTATCATTATTTCTCCGTTATCTAGTATCCATAACACAAGCTCTTAATGATGCTTACTTTGGGCTAGATAATAGGTGTGAGTGTATAAATATTATTATTATTATTATGTCATAAAGTTTGATAGTTTTGGTTGCACAAAATGGCAACATCTCACAGATAAAGACTCTGTCTCACTGCACAACACAATTAAATTGGTTAAACTTAAATTACCAATAACTTAAAAACTATGCTATTTAAACTACTACTTCCTTTGTACGATATGTTTAACAAGAGCTATAGAAGTATTATTCAAAGTTAATGTATATCCTCAGGAACACGGTGTATACGTCCCACTCCTGTCCTACATGGAAGAAACACATGAGGAGTTTGGGCCATAACACCACCACCCTGGCCCAATGCGGGTTGGTGGGTTCAAACGGTTGCAGTAACAACCGGGACCAACGGCTTAACGTGCCTTCCGAAGCACGGAGGAGCTCGTGATTATAAATTTTGTTTGACCCATCCCAGGGTCGACCATGGCGAAAATTGCTTTGTTTTCGTATTCGAAACCAGAGCGCTCAAACCAATACGCCACCGAGCTCCTCCTTGAATGTCTTGGATATTTCTACTCATTTCTTTGACTGAGCTTGTTTGGGATGTCTCTTGGTGTTGTTTATTGGGAATCTAGTATAAGCAAATCAGTGCTAAGAACCCGCCGGCCTGATGTTTTATTACTTTTGTAAATACGCAGTCTTTCACGCCCACCGACGAAATGTTCATTCATGAGCCGCGAGATTTCGGCGGTATTTGATGGTGACAGTCATGATTTTTATTACAATAATTACAAAAGAGCGAACTTTTTGGTATAGAATGGGTGTAGTATTATTGTAAAGCAAGTCTTTTTGCTGACGTGAAATTGGAAGATCATTGTAACACTTATTAGTCAGTCTTGCTTGGCTGTTATATCCACCTTATTAAATTAGCATAATAGAGATCTTCTTATATTTCGCGCTAAACTCTCCCAAGATGCATTGAAATGTGTTACAGCAACATTCCGATGCAATATTTGCAGAATTAATAATAACTTTTAAGATATAGCTGTATGGACATTAGTTCCCCATGCCTTCTCTGTAATAGAGAGAATTTTTAGAGTTAAGCCGCGTTGACACCCTCAGTCAACATGTTCAAACTATTTTGTCAATTTTGTAGTATAAATTTATAAATTCATTTTTTAAAGGTTTCCGAACACCTACACGGCACGGGGCTCACCCTGGAGAACTTTTCTTTCTTCAAGGAGCCACTTGGTGTTGATGATCCTGAGAAAGAAATCATTCGGTATGTATTCATAGATAGATACACAGGGTGGTGCCGTCAATACGACAATAAATTAAAACATGGGCTATATTAGTTCATAGAAATTGGTTGCCACTCTCAAAAACATCTTATTCATTTAATAATTTCATGACATTTGTGTGAAATAATATAACATTGGCTGCATTATTTCATAGAAATGTCATGAAATTATCAAATGGATTAGAGTTTTTTGACAGTTGCAAACCATTTCTATGAACTAATATAGCCCATGTTTTAATTTAATGTCGTATTGACGTCACCACCCTGTATACAATGAAGCGTGTGTGATAAGCCAAATCTGAAAGTAAGAAAAACACTCGAAAGTATTTTTGGAATATACTTGATAAAAACTATAATGGCATGATTAGATTGAAAAGTTTAGTTTTCGTTCCAGGTATCGGAACTAAATTTTTGGACAATTAATCACATCCTTTATTATTGCACCACCCGATAGTGTAGTTATAGCAAGCATAATTTAACTTACCTGTGTTTTTAATAAGGTACGTCAATTAAATAGAAAATAAGATTATTATGCGTATTGTAATTTTTAATGTCATTATGCGTGAGATTGGAAAAATAGAATAAAAGAAATTTATGTATATCTCATAGCATATTAGAGATTTGACACATGAAAGATCGTCCTCTCTTCTACTCTTGTTATTGATGGAAGTTGTCCAACCGTATTATTTAATAGACAGAGAGAATAATAGGTGTTTTCACTATAAGACATTTATTGACGAAGCAAAAACACAATAGAAAAGACAGCTAAACAAAACACAAAACATCTTATCTATTTTGACATGTAAAAGTATCAGATTAGTCCAGCCTGTATTACGGCCATGCAACCTCCACTAGATATGCCTGTTATGGTCCCTAGGAAGCTATTCTCCCCAAGAAATTGCATTAATACTAGACCGTTTGTGCCGCAGTGACGCGAAGTTGATGCGTCGCGTGGAGTCGCCCGTGTCGACGGCGCCGCCGCCCGCCGAAGGCAAGCGGACCCCGAAGCCCAAGCCGCCCAAGGGGGCCAGCCCCGAGCCCGCCACGCCCAAGTCACCGCCTGCTAAGATAAAGGTACCGCCGGTAAAGGTACTATCAGAATATGTGACAAAATTATTAAATTCTTACAAGGTTAGAGAATTCTAGTAGTTCAAAGAGTAATCTTCGAAAAAAGGATTTTTTAATATTATTGAAATATTTATTATGAGTTTAAAACAAAATTTAAGAAATATTTAAAAGTATTACCTCACTTTCCGCTCCGTACTTCGAAACGAACGTTAAGCCGTTGGTCCCGGTTGTTATTGCAATCGCTTTAACCCACCAATCCGCATTGGGCCCAGGGTGGCACTAGCCGCTGCTCCGATCAAACCAAGACTGTCAAATGTCGGTATTTATAAAAATACTCGTCCAGGTCTTGAAATGTTCTTATTTAATTTCTTATTTCTTTCGCTTAAAGGCGCCGTCTTTATAGATTCCAGTGTGTTGTTTTTTTGCTTTAAAAATTGTTACATTGACTTCTTATCCAAAAAATGTAAAAAAGGCGCAATGTGTCTGAATAGGTAATAATACTTGAGGATATGTTGATTTATGTTAAAAGCAAACATACACAAAACATAGATACAACTGTGAGTACATTAATTTGGACAAACAATTTTATATTCTATTTGTGTTTATATAATTAGTCAAATATTGTTGACAAACATCCCGCAAATGTTTTGTATCCCATGTTTCCAAACAGTCTTTAGAATTTTTAGTGTCGTTCCGTAAAGGTGAAGTCAGTGGGGTCCCGCCTCAGCAACAACGGCCCTCCATCCGCGGCGACCACCCCCAAGACGGCAAAGAAACCGGCGCCGGCAGCCGACAACAACAACTCCGCTGCTTGGAAGAAGCCCAGGTATCTTTTATGCCCACTTATTTAAAAACATTCCAACAACACTTCAATCAACTGCATTCCAACAACAAAATCAGTGCTCGCGTCATTCAAGAACATTCCAACAATAAAATTTATGTACGCGTCACTTTTTATTACGACAAGTTTTAGATAGGTACTATTTTTGGAATTTTCTTGGATATGGCTACTGTGCTGGTTGACTAGTACCAAGTTAACCTTATGCAATTTTGTTGGGAGCGCTTTTTGCAGTTTATCTTCCGCTTGATGTGCCAGTCCATAGGCTAGGTTAGGTTGTCATTAAAATTATCAAGTGATTGTTACCTGAGTAAATAGACCAAGTATTTTTAGACAGTTTGATAAGTAACTTAATCTATAGACGAAAAACGTAATAGGTACTTTGACCATAGCCAGTGATATAAATATGTAAATAAAAATATATGATGTTAAATTTTGATAGTATTATCAACATATTGAGATATTTATATCAGATGATAGTCGCTTGATATTTCGAGCTAAATTAAAAACCTAACCACGTCTATGCTATTACAATACGAACTATTTTAAATCAAATTGATTTTTGCGTTATCATCACTATTCTATTAGATTTAAGTGATAGGCGTTTATAAAAAAAAAATTTCGACTCCACAACTGAAGACGATAATCAATCTAACATAGCAGACTTTTGAAAAGTAAATTTATAAATCAATCAAAGTTGATTTATGAATGTGAACACTATCGCGTCAAGACGGTTAATTGACAAGCGCAATTGACCGTCTATCGCGGGTACTGAGCGCGCGCGAGTGTAGTTGCGTTGCGGCCAGGCCGCCGACGGCGACTGCGACTGTCGCAGCGACGGTCGCAGCGACTGTCGCCGCGACTGTCGCCGCGACCGCTGCGGCGTCGGGCCCGCCGCCGCTGCAGAGTCGCCCGCCGGTGGTCACGTCGCCCGATGGTCAGGTGAGTTCAGTTTTCACTTTAAAACAAGACTACTATTTTTATTATATTTATTTACTAGGTGGTAGGCCCGTATGTAGGGTCGCCTGGATAAGTACCGTCGCCTTTCATATTTCAACCGTGAAACAGTTGGCTGTGTTTCGGACTGAAGGGAAAGGTAGCCAGTGTAATTACTGGGCATGGACGGCATTTCATCTTACGCCTCAGGATGACAACGCACCTGCAATATCAAGTGCTTTTCCTTGTTATTGCAGGGGTCTATAGGCGGCGGTTACCGCTTACCATCATGTGGGCCGTCAGCTTGTTTGTCATCTAGTTGTATAAAAAAAAAGATTTAATATAGAGCTCAGTTTGACTAAGGCACTAATTCTGGAGAACACATGCTAAGTTTAAATTTAAGTTCGGTCCATCTCTTTCTCTTAATATAGATACAAAAAGGATGGCTGTCATATTATTTGACATTTAGAAACATGCGTTCAATTAAATGCACAGTGTTAAGGAGGCACCTCCATACATGCCGTCTAAAATTGTCTATGGTTCCTTTGAAATCAGTCTAAATTTAATTGACAGGTCTAAACGAATTGTTGCTATCTTTTCCTGTTACATATTGCGAGAAAGAGAATTACTTAAATTTTAACTTAGAGTGTGTCTCCAGAATTAGGCCCTAAGACTACAAGAATATAAAAAAAGGGTATGTCGCAAAAATCGGCTTCATAAAACACTGTCCGCTGGCAGCTATTTGTTGGTCTAGTTCCACACAATATTGTTATTATAACTATTTCTCGCGTCCAAAAACGGTCAGCTCATATTTGTCCGATAATTTCGCGGTCGAGCCCGGGATTTGTCAATACCGACGACAGCTATTATTTTGGTGGACCTTCACTCACTTTTTAAAAATTGCTCGCTTCCTAAAACTCGGATTATTAACTTTTTGTTTATTCGTTCACTTCGCCGTCGAGCCCGGGCTTACTGGTTGGTCATAGCTACTCATCTGGCTAAGTTCACGATGAGGTACACACAAAGACATGGTAATAGAATATGTGCTATAAATTGCAAAACAAAGCTTCTGAATAACAGCTTCTTTGGCATGGCACACGAATTTATAACAGAATATCAAACATCTACGAGGGTGGTCCGATAAGTACTTAGCCTACAAAAGAAAAACGAAAATTTTGGAAAAGTGGCGATTTATTTCTCAACATAGTCTCCTTTTAGCTCGATACAGTTGACCCAGCGATGCTCCAACTTCTTTAACCCGTCTGAAAAATACGTTTTCTCGAGGTCTGCAAAGTAGGCCTCCGTGGCGGCGATGACCTCCTCATTCGACTCAAATTTCTGCCCGGCGAGTGACTTTTTCAAGTTTGGAAACAAAAAGAAGTCGCACGGGGCCAAATCTGGAGAATACGGTGGATGGGGCAGCAGTTCGTAGCCCAATTCGACCAATTTGGCTGTGGCAAGGGCGGAGGTGTGAGCCGGTGCGTTGTCATGGTGGAAGAGCACTTTTTTCTTCGCCAAATGGGGCCGTTTTTTCTGCAATTCGGCATCGAATCGGCCCAATAATTCGGCATAGTACAGTCCTGTGACCGTTTTGCCTTTCTCCAGGTAGTCGATGTAGATCACACCTTGTGAATCCCAGAAAACGGTGGCCATCACCTTTCCGGCCGATAGGACAGTCTTCGCCTTCTTCGGAGCACGTTCGCCGGGTGAAGTCCACTGTTTCGACTGTTCCTTGGTCTCTGGTGTGTACCAGTGGATCCATGTTTCGTCGACGGTCACGAAACGACGCAGAAACTCCTTCGGATTGCGCTTAAAGAGCGTCAAACACTGCTCTGAAGTGGTCTCACGGTTGCGCTTGTTGTCCGGAGTGAGCAAACGCGGCACCCATCGCGCCGACAGCTTTCTCATGCCCAAAATTTCATGCAGGATATGACCCACGCGGTCTTTTGAGATGCCTACTGTCTCAGCTATCTCGCGCACCTTCAATCGGCGGTCTGCCAATACGAGATCGTGGATTTTTGTCATGTTATCCTCCGTGGTAGCCGTTTTCGGGGCACCTGGGCGTAGCTCATCAAAAACCGACGTGCGACCACGTTGAAACTCGTTAAACCAATTTTTGACGGTCGCCATCGAAGGAGAAGAGTCACCGTACACAGCATCCAAGCGCTCTTTGATTTCACTGCGCGATTTCCCTTCCAAAAACAAGAATCGAATCACTGACCGATATTGCTCTTTTTCCATTTTTCTAAAATCCGCGGACACGCCCGCTTCCACACGCGGTCAAAACAAAACTACGAGTCCGATTCGGCTGAAATTTCGACAGTAGCCGTCTACAAGAATGTACTACACGATAGTAAATTTCTCTTGCGATAGTGACGCCATCTGGCGTTGAGGCTAAGTACTTATCGGACCGCGCTCGTATAGGAGCTTACCAAATAATGCATTTAAGAAGCCCCTTGTAACATTACTCATAAATAAAGCCTACATCAGCCTACCTATTCAGTTCAGGAATTTTTGGATGACAAAACCTTAAAATATTTGGACATTATATTATTTACTTATTACTGATTTGATTAATGTTGCATAAATAATTTTATTTTTATTTACTGACTCAATTTTATTTGACATTAATATTGTAATTTATTATTATATATATTTTATTAACGGACATATTTGAAATTGATACTATAATTTGCGTCTTGAAATTTATTTGGGACTTTTTATGACTAATTATTTGAATTGTGTATTATTATAATTAACATTAATATTATTTATTTATAATTATATTTGGATACCTTGACGAAGGTGGAAATGTAGTGAGACAATGTAATAAGTAATGCTAATCACACGTAAATAATCCAGTTTATATCACAATCGAATGGAAAAGTAGACCTTGTCTCTGAGGAATTGGGACGCGATTTGATTGGTCCAGCCATAAAAAGTGGACTTGTTTGAAAATTATTAAATTGTGTCAAAGTAATTTTCCATAGTAACTTCGTGTCTTGTAGTATTTTATTTAATTATTCAATTTATAAGCAGAATGCTTTTAATTTTAAAGTATATTCTATCAGTTTCACTAAATAATCACCTTTACTATGACTGCCTTTTTTTTATACAACTAGGTAGATGACAAACAAGCTGACGGCCCACCTGATGGTAAGCGGTTACCGCCACCTATTGACACCTGCAATAACAAGGAATAATCACTTGATATTGTAGGTGCGTTGACAAAAGGGCAAATTCTGCTTTTTGCGGTAAGACATGTATTTTTCTAATTACTATCTACTGTAAAAATGCCATAAAGTAAGTTCTTATATAATACTACTTTTAGTTTATATCTATTATCATTATTATTACTGTATAATAGAATCACATATTCACAAAAACTTTAAAGTTCATTTACTCAATTCTTGATTTTGAGTGTTGTGACAGTTTTGAGCGGGTGTGCGATATTATGACCTGCATTTCACAAATGAATGATTGAGTTGTTCGGTATGCAGGAGCGTTGCGTGGCATCTCGTCAGGTGGTGCAGCCGTGCTCGCTGACGTGCGGCCGCGGCGTGCCTTCGTTAGCGTGCACCGCCTGCTTGTGTCTGTACCACCCCGCCTGTGCCGGACACAGCGACGGATCCCGGCCCTTCTACTGCAAGGTACGTGCCCTCGCTGGGTGCACCGCCTGCCTGTGTCTGTACCACCCCGCCTGTGCCGGACACAGCGACGGATCCCGGCCCTTCTACTGCAAGGTACGTGCCCTCGCTGGGTGCACCGCCTGCCTGTGTCTGTACCACCCCGCCTGTGCCGGACACAGCGACGGATCCCGGCCCTTCTACTGCAAGGTACGTGCCCTCGCTGGGTGCACCGCCTGCCTGTGTCTGTACCACCCCGCCTGTGCCCCACACAGCCACGGATCCCGGCCCTTCTACTGCAAGGTACGTGCCCTCGCTGGGTGCACCGCCTGCCTGTGTCTGTACCACCCCGCCTGTGCCCCACACAGCCACGGATCCCGGCCCTTCTACTGCAAGGTACGTGCCCTCGCTGGGTGCACCGCCTGCCTGTGTCTGTACCACCCCGCCTGTGCCCCACACAGCCACGGATCCCGGCCCTTCTACTGCAAGGTACGTGCCCTCGCTGGGTGCACCGCCTGCCTGTGTCTGTACCACCCCGCCTGTGCCGGACACAGCCACGGATCCCGGCCCTTCTACTGCAAGGTACGTGCCCTCGCTGGGTGCACCGCCTGCCTGTGTCTGTACCACCCCGCCTGTGCCCCACACAGCCACGGATCCCGGCCCTTCTACTGCAAGGTACGTGCCCTCGCTGGGTGCACCGCCTGCCTGTGTCTGTACCACCCCGCCTGTGCCCCACACAGCCACGGATCCCGGCCCTTCTACTGCAAGGTACGTGCCCTCGCTGGGTGCACCGCCTGCCTGTGTCTGTACCACCCCGCCTGTGCCCCACACAGCCACGGATCCCGGCCCTTCTACTGCAAGGTACGTGCCCTCGCTGGGTGCACCGCCTGCCTGTGTCTGTACCACCCCGCCTGTGCCCCACACAGCCACGGATCCCGGCCCTTCTACTGCAAGGTACGTGCCCTCGCTGGGTGCACCGCCTGCCTGTGTCTGTACCACCCCGCCTGTGCCCCACACAGCCACGGATCCCGGCCCTTCTACTGCAAGGTACGTGCCCTCGCTGGGTGCACCGCCTGCCTGTGTCTGTACCACCCCGCCTGTGCCCCACACAGCCACGGATCCCGGCCCTTCTACTGCAAGGTACGTGCCCTCGCTGGGTGCACCGCCTGCCTGTGTCTGTACCACCCCGCCTGTGCCCCACACAGCCACGGATCCCGGCCCTTCTACTGCAAGGTACGTGCCCTCGCTGGGTGCACCGCCTGCCTGTGTCTGTACCACCCCGCCTGTGCCCCACATAGCCACGGATCCCGGCCCTTCTACTGCAAGGTACGTGCCCTCGCTGGCGTGACCGACGATCTGGTGAGGGTCGCGGGAAGTCGATGGATGCGGACAGTGCAGAACCGATCGGCATGGATGGATCTTTGGGGAAAGCCTATGCCCAGCAGTGGGCGTCTCGTCTGAAATGATGATAAATAATATTCTGCCAGGGAATATTTATTTAATTTACTGCAACGTATTTTGCAATTGCTATATTTAGTGTGTAGCTAAAATGATCAATCATGGTTGTAAATCCTGACAACTTTTAAGAGTAAAAAGTAACAGTTTGCCTAATGTAACCCGCACCACGCTACAGAGCAAGGAGTAGAGATTAATCAAGAATCCGAGTCTTGATTTTCTCTACGCTCCTTGCTTTGTAGCGTGGGGCGTTTCTTCTAGTTTTTTTGCGTGTTCTTACTCAAAAACAGAAAGCTTAAGAAATTCACAGCCTTGTCCCAAGTCCTTGGCAACTCAGATGGTCAAGTGGTAAAGGCCAGGTACGGTTGCCGCACATAGAGATGTTTTTGTTTTCTAGTCGTATTCCTTTTTTAATTATTGTATGTTTTGTGGTCACTTAACAGATTGAAATATTGTTTTGAAGCCAAAATTTCAATTATTGCTCTGTTATACATTGAACACACAATAGTTTTTGTTAAGTTAGTCCCAATTTCTTTGTGGAAGTTTTTTTAATCTCTTCATTTAGTCTGTGTTCGAGGATCGAGCTATTCAAGGAAACCACACCACGATCCTATGCATCGCATATATTTTTGTAACAGCCCTGCTGTTCCGTAGGAATGATAAAAATGACTTAGCAAAAACACACTGTAAAATTTTGAGGATAAGAATTTAGAGCCGTCAGTTCCGAAAAAGGTTAGCTATCATTTTCACAAATTTTTGACGACCGGCTGGTCGAGCGGTATGTACCCCTTGGTATACAGGCTACTCGGTCAAGAGGTCCCGGGTACGAATCCCGGTAAGGAGCAAATGTTTGTATGATGAGTACGAGCATTTGTTTACGAGTCATGGATGTTTATATGTTTATTTAGTGTATTTCTAGTATTTATATTCATGTTATTATCATTATTTCTCCGTTATCTAGTATCCATAACTCAAGCTCTTAATGATGCTTACTTTGGGCTAGATCAGTGGTTCTAAACCTTTTAGTCCTGGGGGACCATTTGACAAAATTACCGTTATGCCGTGGACAAGCCAGTTGGTTTATTGTCCTCGGGTTATGTTGTGTGGACTCTTATCACTTATTTATTGGCATGGCTCGCGGATCACTTGAAATGCTTCCAAGGACCACCGGTTAAGAACCACTGGGCTAGATAATAGGTGTGAAAGTATGATTATTTTTTCATATTTATTATAAACTAAATCCCCGTTACAGAACTGCCGTAAATCAACCACGCCTCCCTCTGAGCCGCCGCCGTTGACCCACAAGTCGGGCGTGACTACGTCTAGCATAGCACTGGCGCCGGTCCCGCGCCGGGTGCCAGTACCGGTGCCAGTACCGGTACCCGTGCCGGTACCGGTACCGGTGCCGAAGGGTACGCGCCCGGAGAAACGGGTCACGTTGCGAATGAAGGTAGAATCTTGATTTTTTTTTTGTAAAACTTGTTAAACATTTTCCAAATGTTTTATTAATTACTACATTCTTCCACTGACACTACAGAAGCGTAAGTTGATGATAGCGAGCTCTTGTCAAGGGTAAGTTACAGATGCCGGTTCTTGTAAATGACAGGAGGAATTATCTCAGATTACACACTGAAGCATGTACTACAAATTATAGACAGAACTCGTCCTTCAACTGAGTATTTAAAACTTTCAAACGAAATTACTCTAGAGATGTTAACCTGATTACAGCGAGGCTAAATTATTTTTAAATTAAAATTTGTACAGATTTTTTAATAGGTAACTTTCTATTGGTATGGTATATTGATATAGCTGTAATACTTTATTATTTGATATAACGGTATGATTTTCCTCTATACTCTTCTACAATAACATATTTTTACATGTTTAGGTATGTATTGAATTATTGTATGGAACAGCGAAGTCAGATTTGGTCGCATAATGAAAAGTTGTTAAAAATTCACGATTCATACCACACAAATGTTTATTTATTTGAAATTCTTATACATATAATATTAATGCATGGATCTATATACTAAACTCTGTTCAATCGTCTCTTCAAGTTCTCTTGAAAGAGCAAAAAATGTATGAGCGTACTGACAAAATTAATAATAACTATGCATTTAGTATGTTTTTATTAATAGTTGTCGTAATATTAGTTGTTTAAATTGATGACAGCAATCTAATACCATTAACATGTTTGAAAATATTGAAAAGGAAATAAAATAAAAAATAAATTTTCAATACAGTACAACTTCAACAGTATTGCATATCTTTTAAGTTTGAATTGTTTTTATGGGTAACAGTGGCGTATATTTTCCGAAGTTGTGAAAAATAGCGCCATATGCAAACTTAGGCAACATCCCTATTGTGCAGGCGGCGGGCGGGGCGGAGGGCGAGCGCGTGTGGGCGGTGGCTCCGCAGCCGGGCGGGCGGGCGGCGGGCGGAGCCCTACCGCAGGCGCTCGTGAGGCTCAACGGCCGCCGCTTTATCCTGGTGCCGCGCGCCCTGCTCCAGCCCCATAACTCGGTAACTGGCTAACCTATGCTTGAAAATACAGTAGGGCCTCGGTAATCCGGACTCCCGCTAGTTCGGTGATCGCTGTATTCCGGCCGGGCAAGCTTCGCGGGGGAGCCGCGGGCGGGTACAGGTGCGGGCTGCCATGAGCCAATTGCGGATTATACAAATGTTAGATAAAGGTGGCAGCTACCCTGTCACTGCTCGGAAGTTTGGTATAGGCAGGTCTTTATGCTTTAATTTAAAAATTGATTAAAGAAACTAAGGTTAAACATGTTTTATTACCATTAAATATGGCATGCATACTATAATCCGGAAAGGGTCTTGCTTTTGCCTCCGGATTAACGAGGCCCTACTGTATGTTCCATATATGAATGTACGATTAACCCGGCCAGGTCTATGTACAGTATACTGAAAAATAGGTCAACATACGCAGAACAGTGTTCAATTGTGCATTTTCTTTTTATTCGCTTTGTTGCGTGGTACGGTCGACCACAGAATTGGCTGAACACTTTAGTACCATGTCACAACGACTCTCGCATCAATATAGTACGGTAGCAACTATAAAGTACGTGCACAAGATCGGTGTGACATCATGACATGGTACTAAAGTGTTCAGCTACTTCTGTGGTCGACTGTATAAAACAGGAATTTTTATTGAAAAAACTGCAACACAGTCAAATATTCATCATGGCGGCTATGTCACTTTGGTGACGTTTAGTTGACTTCTATGTCGCCCGCCGTATTGCCATAGTAAATAACAATGAAATCGACAAGAAATTTCAACTTTTGTACACACAATCTATGCATGAAAACGAATTATTAGTATTTTACCCGGATCCGGGAGATTTTTTGAGATAGTGTACATATACTTAGCCAGATATGAAACATCTCCTTTTTCATGCTGGAAACGGCTAAATGATCAATCTAACTGTTTTTATAGCAACATCTTATAACCACATTTAAAGTGAAAAAAAAAATCATTTCAACTATACTTGAACGCTACACTCGCGACCACACTGGGCCTTATTCTGAAGACACTAACTTTAAGTGCAATATACCCCTTTCTCTCAATCATCATCATCATCATCATCATTTCAGCCGAGAGACGCCCACTGCTGGGCATAGGCCTCCCCCAAGATCTCCATACCGATCGGTCCTGCGCTGCCGACATCCATAGGCTTGCCGCGACCCTCACCAGATCGTCAGTCCACCTTGTGGGGGGCCTACCAAGTCTACCACCGCTGCGTCTCCCGCGGCCGCCACTCGACGACCTTTCCGCCCCCAACGGCCGTCAGTCCTTGCAATGTGGCCTGCCCACTGCCACTTGAGGCTCGCAATTCTTCGGGCTATATCGGTGAACTTAGTTCTCCTGCGGATCTCATCATTGCTAATTCGTTCACGCAGAGAAATCGCGAGCATAGCCCTCTCCATTGCCCTTTGGGTGACATTGAGTCTTCTTATGAGGCCCATTGTTAGCGGCCACGTCTCGTCGTTCTCTCAATATGTATAGGAAAAAGAGCAAGAATTTAACTAGAGCTGTCAACTAAATTTTGATAGATTTTAAAGAAACCTGCACTTTATCACATTCAATAAGATCAAAATTTGCATACACCTTTCTAAATGTCAAATTATATGACAGCCGTCCTTTTTATATTCAAATTGAGAAAACGAGATTGTTAAAACTCTTTCCCCAAAGTATCTATACATATTATAAGTTGATAAAGAACTGTTCAGCATAAACTAATTTCATTGATATTTCGTAACAACTCAATTTTTAATTAATATAAGTACTGATTAATAATTTTCCTTCCAGATCACAATCGACGAATGATATTCCCTTCAGAATTTTGGAATCCAAACCCTTTCGACGCATAATGCCAAAAACGCAAAACGCCACATTGTTGTTTTGCGTAATGAAAAAAAACTCCACGCATAATACCAAATACGCAGAATGCCAAATACGCATAATACCAAATACGCATAATACCAAATACGCATAATACCAAATACGCAGAATGCCGAAATGCTTGGTGCCAAAAACGCAAAATGCCACTTTGTCGTTTATATCTCACTTCTTTTGTCGTTGAAGTCAACAACCAAGGCATATATTATAATATTAAACTTGGACTTCATTTCCAAGCAAGACTCATGGTCCCACTGCCTTTGTCCCACTGCTATTCGACGTAGCCTCCTATTTCTGGGCGATTTTGCCCTTCCTTATGCTTAACGAACCCAACATACCGGACTTTTGCAGAATTAAAATTGATTTCTGACGAAAAGGAATGTGATCGAATATCAGTGGAACAAAAGCAGTGGGACCGCGAGTCCACATTTATGTTTTTGATGGGATCACTATATCAGATATCAATTAAAAGTTTATTATTATATTTTATATTAGTTAACAGTAAGTAGTACGCAGCGGATGCGTATTTGGCATTTTGCGTATTTAGCTGTGGCCTTATGCGTATTTGGTATAACCAGGATTTGGCAATACAGGTGTTTGGCATTAAGCGTATTTAGTTTTTATGCAGCTTTGGCATTATGCGTGTTTGGCATTACCAGAATTTGGCAATACACGTTTTTGGCGTTTTGCGTATAAATGGCGTTTTGCGTTTTTGGCATTATGCGTCGAAACGATCCAAACGCCTTACAAAAATCACAATTATTTATTGAATGTAAAATTCACAGTTTATCTTTTTAATATTTTATGTTTATGATCGATTTGGGTACCTAATCTAAAAAGTCGATCCGCTATAGTTTTGTATGACTGTAAATGGAGCAATTTATTTCATGATAAGATGTCGTAACGACCATTACTTTACAACAGCAGGGTTTTTGTAAACTGTCTGTCGTGATTGTAGTAATGCAGAGTAAGCATGTAGCCTCAAATCTCAAATTACTTAACTTCACTAGTGATCGTAAACTCTTCATGTGTTTCTCCCTTGTAGGAAGGTATGCGCCCAGGAGGACGTATATTATTATAGACTGGTGATAGTAAGGGACTTCATTTGATATTTGTTGTAGGGATATATTTATTGAGGGCTCATCATGAATATTTTTTATATCACTCAGTGAAACAGTAATTTATATCTAGTTAATGATATTGTACACCATTACGATTTCCAATGGATTTATGTAATAAAGGGGACAGGTATTGATGGTAAGGTACCCGTTCGATCTATTGCTATGCCAAACTCAATCTGAGCCCGTCAAGCATCAGATTCCATACACAATTGATTTTTTAATTGTCATAGCCCTCCGGAGGGGTAACGCCGCTTGACAGATTACTCTTTTATATTTTGTATTGATCGACTGAAACTAACCCTTGTTGCCAATGGTAATAGGAGCAATTTGCACAGTTTATATTGGATGTGGTATCATGTCGATGGAATGTGTCCGGCATTAGAAAGAGAGACGCACGCTGCTTGCAGTAAGCAGCAAAACTAAATGCATGTGACAAAAGGTATATTTCACAGTATTTTGGCTCAGTGTCGAAAGAGTCCTAAATGGTATGCTGATTTATGTTTGCCGCGACTTTCGTCCAGCAATGAACTTGTTAATAAGTTTTCAATAAGACTGACATATCTGTTAAGGAAAGGTCATGTAAAAGATGTGGTGTCGTACGCACGTTCATCGGCATTCACTTTGTCTGTCCATGAGAATCACAGAATGAGTTTTGTTACGATTTAACTATAAGGTTGAGAGATTCTTCAGGAAGATATTATTGGCTATGTACCATCACGCTATGGCCAAATAAAATGGCGCATTGAGAATTGTAGTAAAGCTCGTCTTAGTTTCGCCACAGTTTTCGAGATCTGAAATGACATGTACCCAAAAGGTAAAACGGGACCCTATTACTAAGACTCCGTTGCCCGTCCGTCCGTTTGTACACCAAGCTGTATCTCATGAACCGTGATAGTTAGACGGTTGTAATTTTCACAGATTATGTATTTCTGTTGCCGCTATAACAATAAATACTAATAAACAGAATAAAATAAATATTTAAGGGGGCTCCCTTAAATTATTTTTTTGCTTGTTGTTGCTCGATATTGATGACAGCAACATGTAGATGCTTGTTTATAGATAATGGTACGGAACCCTTCGTCGGCGAGTCTGACTCGCACTTGGCCGGTTCTTAAAGCTGTTAGACCTTTTTTTTTTCTCTTTATTTTTTTACAGGAGAGTCCTATTGAAAACTTACAACAATTGCGTCAAAATTATCATCTTTTTGTTATTCTATCTATAACGTTTAAAAACTAGATACAACATATTTTGATGTAATTTTCCAGATTGAGTTTCGTATCAGCAATCATATTATTATCTTTTACTTTTCGTTATATTATTTAATATTTGTTAACTTATATAAGAATATGCAGGGTGTTTGGGTACTCACCATAAGATGCGGACACCTACCCATTTTAACACAGTCATATAAACACTACAGTGTTAACAAAAACTCAAAACTATAAATAATTTTCAAATTTCTTCATACAAATAGTTCGGTCAGTTATACAAAAAGTTTCGGTATTTTCAATATTAATTTTAGAGTTCTGCACCCGTACCACCATCTTTTATCGCGGTCCAGTTTAGGCCCTAAACTGAGTAGAATCGTTAATTAGTACTACGACGCTATCTACGACTGTGACAGCGATGCAGTTTAGGAATCAATACTGAACCGAGCGGAACATGAATCGCTTTTATAAAGATGGTGGTAAGGCCCCTGAACTTATAATAACAACCTACTATTTATATAACTATGTTAACATGGATAAGTGCCCGCTTGTTACACTGAGTACCACAAACACTTGTATTAAATGAAATTATACGGTTTCTCTAATAACCATTTGTTACTGAATCTAGAATGCGCTAATTATATCTAAAAGTACAGACGGCAGCACATCAAGGGTAACAGTAGCACTACAAAAGCCGCTCCTATTACAAACTCATAAGAATCACCTGAGCTCTCAGCGTGATCAAAAATATCTGCGTTGTTTTAGAAAAGAAATTATAACATTGCTATGTTAAACTCGTATGTTGTTTTTAGCATAATTTAAATCTTTGGAAGTGAAATGCGTTTCTAATGTTACAGTAGTAAGTAGGGTTGATTTTCTAAAACATTATGCAGTTATCATTGAGCACTCGGAAAGACCTATGTTGACTGTGCCTTCATCTTTTTCTTCCGATGTGAACAAAAAAAGGTTCTCAGGTAATAATTGTAATTTAGAAATGGTATCTTATATTTTTTACAACATAAATGCATTCTGAAACTATCTATGGTATCTGCATGGGATCCCTAAATTGAATTAATTCAACAGTTTTGTTATCCTTTTTGTTACGTACCAGGTAGGCTACACTGAGATGGTAGTGAATACCTTTATTGCACTAAACATGAATACACGTATGTCAATTAATTAACAAAACATAATTACATGTGTAAAGAAATCCATTCCAAGCATTCCGTTGGGTAAACGGTACACTTTTGCTATTCATATCAAAAGAGAAAGGGAGAGAGAGAGATGTACAGTATTTAGATTTAGTAGCGTAACTAGATTTAGGTGCAATGTTTTATTATAATATCAAATTTAGTTAAGTGCTTTATGTAATTATGCATATAGAGAGTAAGAGATACATGAAAAAAACTATACGTCATTTCATTACAACTTTAAGTTTAAGAATTTCCTTGTGTTCGTGAATTTTCATATTCAAATATGTTGTTAGCTGTTGCTTATTTTGTTAGTATAAGTACGAAGGGGCTAAAGGCCATATAACTATTGCTATTCATATCAAAGAAGTCGACAATAGAAAGAATTGAAATCCATTTTATAACAAAACTGAATTCTTTTTTATAAGACTGGGAGCTTTGTTCTCTCAATATGAATGTATAGTGCCACAAGCTTATCAGACTCGGTTAGAGCATCCATGCTGTTGAATTCAGTGTTGCCAGTAAAGAAACTTACCGATTTTCGGGGTGAAAATAATAACATTTTGCGAAGACTTATCGATATAATTGTAATATAATATAATCAAACTCTTTATTGCACCAAATAAAAAACAAAAATAAATGTATACAGTAGTATGCAAGGGAAGACTGATCTCTATTGATATTTAACTCTTTTGTAACGTGAAGATAAGAGGAATAATAATTAACACCCATGACTTAGCACAATAATATAATATCATCTACCTAGTAATTAAAATAAAACATTCAAACATTTATAATAATGTTAAAATCAAAAAATAAGATTATCTACCTATTTTGACGAAATTTTTACAGAATAGTTTTCGGAGATTTCATGACTTGCTTGAAATTAGATTTCTTGTCATAAAGCATTAACTTTAATATTGTCAACATTTATTTCTTTATTGTGTAGCATTCATGTTTTTTTTTATAATACCTAGGCCAAAGTCATTGGCCTCGATCTTTCCATGTGTTATGCACCTTTTTTTTCCTGGAATGACATCTCGGTTCCCGTTGCATCACCCTGTTCTTTTTCATTGACTAATTTTCGTACGAATCGCTCTCCTGCAATATACAATTCATTTTTTTCTAAACGCCAAAAGCCAAACGAGGGAACAGTTTTCTTGTTTATTTTACGAGCCTACTCACAGACCTTGCAACCTCGAAATTAATAAAACTAATCGATTGCAAATAACAACACCTCGCAACACGCACCTCGCATCATACAACTTTTCAAACGGTATTAATGGTGCTTGGAAGCGGCTTTCTTTCTGCATAAATGAAAACACTTTTAAAATAGTGCTTCTCACATCACTTGTTAGAGCTTTTGTCAATAATGATCTCGCTGAAATCCCAAGTCAAATTTTAAAACACCAAACGTCGTAAACAATAACAGATTTGACAGTAGGATGACATTTCAAAATAGCCATATAAGTCCAATTTTGACTAACGGTTCGGATAACTTTGTGGCACTGTAAGAAGGATGCATGTCAAATAATTTGACATTTAGGAAAATATGTTCAATTTTTAATATTTAAGAAATATTCTTAAAAGGTATTGATCATGAATGCCCAAAATGTAAAATGCCTAACAGTTTTAAAATAGACTTACTTGGTACTTAGGTATTTTCATTCCATTTTAAGAATTGGGCATTCATTGACAAAGCCTTTGGTTTTTAATGCCCCTTATTCATAAAAAAAATGTAATGTTACTAGGTTTATAAAGAACACATATAATTTTTACTGAATGTTACAGATATACCTAATAACACTGTTAAAGGAACAGTGTTATTAGGTATATCTGTAACATGTTATAAGGTCTTTGTGGTACACTTAATTTTCATTACATTCATTACATACACAGCCTTTATTTTGTAATTAAAGATGTATATACGACAGTATATCAAGCGTAACAGTTTGACCTTGAGACCGCCCTTACTGCGTTCGTAATAAAAGCGGATTTCGTAGGCAACTGCTACACTTGATGATAATGTCGTCTGTACTATTTTTTTTGTAATGATATTAACGTTAACTACAGGTTTGGTTTATGACATTTTTCACTAAATTGTGAGATAAGATGTTATCTCACAATTTAGAAAAAATTACGCGGGACACGCGCATTATATTTCTAAAGATGTTTTCTAAATATTGTCTATAATTCATAATATATTTTATTTGTAACATTAAAAAAAAATACAAATGTACAGTCGACAGCACACCAAGCGTAACAGTTTGACGTTGGTACCGCACTTACTCCTTTCGCAATAGAGCTGCCTTTCGTATTGCAACTGTTACACGTATATGCTGTCTTCTGTCCAATTTTGGACTCGATAACACTGTACTGATATTTGTTAGTTATTTGAACCGCCGTCACTGCAACATTGTCCATAATGTCATTGTTATAATTTTATCTTTTAAATTAATCATGTGTTGTATAAAGAAAATGTACCAAACAGAAAGTCTTATATTATACCTATTTATATTAATGTTGTGTGATCCCGTCTCTTTTCACCACTATCCGAATGACAAGGTAAGTGATACTCCACGGTGCTCGAGTCTTGTCAAATTAAAATACCGAAAAAGGACAAGTTTCTAACATCGTAACTTTTTATTTATTTTATGGTAAGTTTAGTCTTCAGTTGTGGAGTTTCTATGTTAAATTACATAAAACCTATTTTGTTGCAATTTCTAATTCATTTGCGTATGGTCATAGTGATTCAGAAGCATCAAATCGTGTCTTAATTCGTAAAAATCGACACTATACCAGTAAAATTTAAAGTATTCAAAACTCAGAATGGATACTGTTAGTTCCTAAACAGACAGTTATTTGTCTTGGTGGCCACAAGACCGTATAAATCAAAAATCATACGCGAAGATAGTTTGACGTCTATTTACATCACAAATGGCGCTGGCACAGTCCTATTCTTATTTCAATTGCATAGTTTACACCACTACTTTTTAATTAGGACAAAAACTTTAAAGGCTAATTAGGAATGGCCTTGCTATCAAATATATGTAACAATATTTTTTTAATATTTATAAATAACAAAGTTATTATCATTTGTTTTTATCCACCAAAATGACGCTGAATTTGTGGACGTAATTTATTACCCATTCATAACAAAAATGCATTTACCTTATTCTCTCGCTCTAGCGCATCCACTATTCGTGGCAAGGGGCGGGCAATGGGCTACAATCAATGGGCTCAACGGCCAATAGTGTAAACGGAAAAATATTGCGAGTACTATCGCCTAGGGGCAAGTGTTGCTCATTGATTCCATAATGATTTTACCAATTATTGTATTTTTTTTGTAGACAATTTTGAAATATTGATTTTATTACTTTTGACTACGTATATGTGATCAGTAACGACAACTGAGACCCCAATTTTTTTTTGTACTAATTAAAAAATAGCGGTGTTTTTTTGGAGATGATACAAAATGAAATGAGCATTTTTGTATGAGAGAGCACATTTGGTTTTGCTTTTGTGCAGCAATGAAATGAAAAACATCTTAGACCTAAATTTAATTCACACTTATTTTTGGTTAACTTATCCTAGTTGTCCAATGTTTCTCAGGTTTCGTTTCATGTACACACGTTGAAAATAATTTAGCCAAGTAAAGTGGAAAATTATCCAATATAAGTAATCAATTTCTTCGCGTATCACTCTAGCGAAGACAAGCGCCGTAGCCGGATAGCGAACGGCGCGGCGTCGCCGCCGGCGAGCGTGTCGCTCAGGAAACGAGGAAGGCCCAAGGTGGACGACACCGATCACTTCACCGCGTTCTACAACAGGGCACAGGAGAAGAATTACAATGTTGTTGTACAGGTTAGTGCTTGACATTATGTTTAAGTGTTTATTGTTTTGTTGTGAGCTAAGGTACTCATCTCCTGCTAACATAACGCTTACTCTTGGTTTTTATAAGGCACCAGGAATACGTCACTTGTGGTATATTTAAGATCAAAAATAAAGGCAGTAAAATAAGGCACACTGTAACAAGATAATACTAACTTAAAAAATGAACACTTAAAAACAATACACTGAAACGGTTATAAAAATAAGGTACTTACAAAAGTGCCTTGATATTGAGACTCGACAAATATACCTACATTGAATATCCAATCCGGAATTTTATCTTAATATGTATCTCCATATGTGTATAAGAGTATGGAGGGCGTCGAGAGCGAGACATAAAAATGGAGGTACGTCTGCTCTCACGGTCATCAAAATAATAATGATTTTGAAAGATAAAACCGAATCAAACGCCAAAGGAGGAAATTTGGAAGAAGGAACGAGGTGCTATAACATGGCAATGTTATTGTACCACGTCACAATTAGGCGTGCTTAGCGCTTGTTTGACACCCTTACTGTATTTTAAATTAACTGTTATTACACTTAATTGTCTTCAGTCTCTCCTTCCATAATATCGTGTTGTCAGTTATTGTGATCTTGAATGTTATAACGATCTGATATCGGTAATACACATATATATTTTAATTTCTCTTTTTTATACTCGTAAATTTCAGACAGTTATTACTCGATAGTTTAGTAGCGGGGAGACATGGGTACAGGGCTGGAAGACAAAGCAATCAATCAATCAATCAGTGATATGATTAAGCAATCAGTTTTTTTTATTGTCTACAGGTTTTCCAATACCTAGGCATGCGGGACTTGGCGCATTGCGCACGCGTCTGTAAACTATGGAAAAAGATGGCGTCCACGCCTGCGTTATGGAGGCACGTCAGAATGAAAAACTCACATGTAAGTTTTTGATTTATGTGGTACATTCGACGTGCATTAACATGGTGTAACTAAAATTACAAAATAAATAGTTCATAATCTAGTCAAAGAAGTGTGAAGTTGGCTACCGGCCATGGCAGGGTAGGAGACCAGGCTCTCCATGGAAACTCTGCTACTGGAAACTTTATCAAGCTGCGGCGCCTACAGACGATAGGAACTTGGAATGTGCGCGGCTTGAATCAGCCAGGAAAACTTACCGTATTAGAACGAGAGGTACTTAGAGTCGGTGTGAACATCTGTGGTTTAAGCGAAACACACTGGAAAGGCAGCGGACATTTGTTGACAGACGACCACGTCGTTTACTTTTCTGGCAGCGACATCAGCAGCAGCAACGGTGTGGCCTTTTTAATACCTATATATCAGAAAAAATGCGTGATGGGTTATGAACCGGTAAGCGATCGGATTATCAGCATCAAGATAAAAGCTTCACCGATGAATCTTAACATCGTTCAAGTATATGCCCCTACCTCTACCGCCAGTGACGAGGCAATGGAGAAGTTCTACTCCGAATTAGAATCTACAATAGCGAAGGTACCCAATAGAGAATTATTGGTCGTCCTTGGAGACTTGAACGCTAAGATCGGGGAGAACGCTCACCAGATGGGCAAATGCGCGGGGAGATTTGGGCTCGGAAAGCGAAATGAACGAGGTGAACGCTTAATACAATTTGCTTCAGAAAACGACCTGCTAATTGTCAATAGCCTCTTTCAACACCACCCTCGAAGGCTGTACACTTGGGTATCGCCCGATGGCAAAACTCGCAATCAAATTGATTACATCATGACTCGATCGCGATGGAGATCGTCTGTAACAAATGCCCATTCGCTGCCGGGAGCTGATTGCGGGTCTGACCACCAACTTTTGATCTGTAAGCTAAAGCTCAAGCTGACAGCAGCCAGAACCATTAAAAAGCCAAGGAAGCTGGAGGTGAGGGATGTTCTGGGATTCCGTTCAATTGTGGAGCAAAACTGGTCACAGTGGTCCGAGGCAAATCTGGTTAACGAAACGCCCGATGCACTGTGGAGTAAAGCTAAGACACTCATCACTACAAGTGTCTCGAGAATACCGCCAATTACAACCCACAAAAGACAGCACTGGATGACTGACTGTGCCTTCAAACTTGTCGAAAAACGCCGAAAGATGAAAGCAGCGGGAGCTGATATCAAGGATCTCAATAAAATGTCGGCTCAGATACAACTTAAATGCAGACAAGACCAAAATGCCTACTTACGCAATATATGTAAGGAAATTGAGGCTCATGCAGACAGATATGAGTCAAGGGACTTGCATCACAAAATCCGCCTCATTACGAAAACGCTGCCGTCCAAAACCTGGGCTATCGAAGATCAGAATGGCCAAGTAGTCACTGAACTGGACAAAATTTCGGAAGTTTGGAGAGATTACTGTCAGTCCTTGTTTCAAGATCCTCAGTCGCGAAATTTCGCACCTACGGAGCCTGCGAGTGACTTGTTCGAGCCTGATATTCTTGAGTCAGAAGTAAGAGCCGCCATTCAACATCTTAAGAATGGGAAAGCCACAGGGAAGGATGAGATCCCAATTGAAACTATACGAGCATTAGGAGAGCGTGGCGTTCGTATTTTCCACATCATCTGCAACAAGATTTGGCTCACAGGCAAATGGCCTTCTGAATGGGCTCACACAGTCTTCATCCCTCTTCATAAAAAAGGTTCCACGAAGAGGTGTGGCAACTATCGTCTTATTGCCCTGATAACACACGCGAGCAAAATAATGCTTCACGTTTTAAACGAGCGACTGAAGGCATATTTATCCAGAGAAATTGCGCCAGAACAAGCCGGATTTGTGAAAGGAAAAGGAACCTGTGAGCAAATTCTGATCGTTCGTCAGATCATTGAGAAGGCTCGAGAATTCAACAAACCGACATACATATGCTTTGTTGATTTCTCCAAGGCGTTTGACTCGGTGAGATGGCCAACGCTGTGGAAAACACTACTGGACATGGGCACACCACAACACCTCGTGCACCTGCTCAGGGAGCTATACGAGGGGGGTACAGCTTCAGTGCGGACAGACGACCTTCTCTCAGATAGTTTCCATCCAAGTGCGGGCGTGCGACAGGGATGCATAATATCACCTCTACTATTTAACGTCTACACCGAGCTTGTAATGCGAATCACTCTCGAAGACTGGAACGATGGTGTTGTTATTGGTGGATACAAAATTGCGAACTTACGGTACGCAGATGACACCACCTTATTTGCGAGTAACGCTGACCTTATGGAGGAATTACTTCTTAAAATGGAGCGCGTAAGCCTTACGTTTGGGTTGAAGATAAACCGATCTAAGACCAAGGTTATGATCGTGGATCGCGCCAACGACAATTCGCCCGAAGTGACACAGATTGCGAACTGCGGTGTGGTTCAGGCCTACGTATACCTTGGCGCTTTAATCTCAAACAACGGCGGCTGCGTAGATGAAGTGAAACGACGTATGGCCATAACCAGAACTGCGATGGAGAAGTTAAGGAAGGTGTGGAGGAATCGCAACGTTACCAAAGCCACCAAGGTCAGGCTTGTGCGAGCACTTGTATTCCCCATTTTTCTTTACGCGGCAGAGACGTGGACAGTGCGCGAGTTGGAAAAGGGAAAGATAGATGCTCTGGAGATGTGGTGCTGGAGGAAGATGCTCGGGATATCGTGGACGGAGTTCCGCACCAACGTGTCAATTCTTCAGGAGCTTGGCATCACGCAGCGTTTGTCGGCCGTAGTAAAGTCGCGCATACTACAGTACTTTGGACACGTCTCTAGGCGGGATAACGACTCCATAGAGCGACTGGTAGTACAAGGAAAGGTGGAGGGAACCAGATCGCGCGGCAGGTCGCCTATGCGCTGGACTGACCAAGTGAAATCCGCAGTGGGTAGCCGCGTTTCTGACTGCGCCAGACAGTCTGTCAACAGAAGCAGATGGCGGGAGATCGTGCGAAGAGCTGTGTCTGCCTCAACCATCGACGTGAACGCCTCAACGTGACCACGACCGCTCTGCCAAGAGCGAAACGACAGAGAAGAAGAATCTAGTCAAAGTCCAACACAAGTGTATGGAACCAATCTATTTAAATCTGGGTTTAAGCAGAAAACATCAAAAAACGCTTTTAATTAAAGCATTTTATTGATAAGTTCTAGTCGCTTTTATGTGATTAGTTCTATTCTTCATCTATTTATTAGATGTTTGAGTTGCTAACATTAAACTGAAAGTTTTCGTACTGAAGAATTTGTTACTTCTTCAGTACGAACACTTTCAGTTTAATGTCCATTGTTATGGCCCCGATTCTTATGCACAAAAACATGTATACACACTTTTTTGTCAATGCCATATGAATCAAAATAGTATATTTTTGAAGCTGTCTGTACATCTCGTTCTCTTAAATTGAAAAGGACATATATCAAATTTTTTTTTACTACCTTTAAAAAGTATGTTAAAAGTTTCGACCTTTGTGAGCGTAAAAAATATGTTTTAAGAGGCACCTCACTCGCCTTTAAAAAATTCCATGGTTTCTACATAAATTGTCTAAATTTAAGTTATTTGACAGTTCCTTTACGTATTGTGAGAGGTGATATAGGTACAGTCGACCACAGAAGTAGCTGAACACTTTAGTACCATGTCACACCGATCTTGTGCACGTACTTTACAGTTGCAACCGTACTATATTGACGCTAGAGTCGTTGTGACATGGTACTTAAGTGTTCAGCTACTTCTGTGGTCGACCGTACTATACTTCAATATGGCTACGGGTATTCCATTCAATCCTGCAGCTTATTTGTAATCTCGGTATTTGCAGGCTCTATAATTTCGAACTTGCGGGATCGCGGTATTTACGGTGTAAAGTACGTATTTGCGAGTGTAGTGTAAAGATAAATTGATAAGGTAATAAATAAAAATCGACACATTTATTACATAACAATTACAAAATATTGCATTTAAATTGAGAAAGTCGTACTCGCACGCCAGCGTCTGTCTTTATGCTGCTCGTCAGTCCCACTCACCCTTCGGATCCCGCGGGATTAGAAAATGACGTGGGATCTCTTCTCGTTATACCGACATTGGGCGTTTTTATACGAGTAATTTAGCACGTCGTCTTAGGACGTCGTTTAGGACGTCGCCGTCCACGATTTTCCGTAAACATCAACGTCCAACGTTACATGGGTTTTTATAATTCACATACCGTGGACGTTTGACGCCATTTGTGCAGAATTTCAGAAGAGTGCGGACGCCAGAGTACGGCTAATATACCTATTGTATTTAAGACGCAGAAAAAGACAAATAATGAGAAGATATTGGCAGCACACGCTACTAAAAGTAAAATATTTGGAAGCAACGTTTTATTAATTATTTGATAAATTAAAAGATGACCCAGTCATGTTTTTCAATTATTTTCGTTTATCCATACAAACTTTTGAGTATATACTCTCTCATTTGACTCATCAGTTAACAGCAACAACAGAGCGGGAGAGCGCGAGCACGTGGACTCACTCACACATCAATTAATCCTTGTAGCTATGCATTACATGACAATAATATCACGTCGGCTTCAGAGGGGAGTTTGGTGTGCCATGTTATGACGTGGAAGCGTCACGTTAAAGCGTTACCGTCGACGGAAATTTAAAAGCCTGTTCGTATGTTTCCATACAATTTACTTCCCTGTGTTATCGTTGGCCACGTCGCGTTACAAATTATAAAAGCGCCCATTGGATTCCCTGGAGACTTTTTACTAATTATTCTCAACTAACATATAATTAGACTGAGAAAAAAATATAAATAAAGCTTACATTACCAGGTGAGTGATTGGGGCGGGTTATGCTCGGCACTCAAACGGCACGGCACCAAATGGCTGGACCTGAGGAAGATGCTGCTGCCGCAGAACGACGTGGTATTCTGGGAACAGTTCGCGCAACACATACCTACGATAGATACGTTAGAGAGGTCAGTGCATGAATACTATTTTTGTTGGGCTTTTGTTCAAATGTCCGCCATTATTTTTCGCACCACCTAACTTAACAGCCAAAAAACTTAGCATCAAAAATGGCTAAATGTTACTAAATCAATGATTTATAAAAATTTTGTCACTTATTTTAAAGTCGTTACAGTAACAAACGAGAACGAGAGAGGTACTCGGTGGAGTAGTGCTTTGATCGCTCTGATTTTGATTACGAAAAGAAAGCAAATTTTGCCGTGGTCGATCCCGGATGGGTCATAATCTTTCCCTGCACGTCAAGCTATTCTAAAATTAAATTTGGCCAGCATGGTGGTGTTATGGCCCAAACTTCTCATGTGTTTCTCCCATGTAGGAAGGCCTGTGCTCAGGGACGCAATTCACGTTTCCCTCGAAAAAATCTAGACCGTATAATCTCGATTGTTTTTCGAATCTCTTATTTTCGCCACTAATCCAAATAAACTTCGAGTTTTAATGTAAAATGTTGCGAATGTTGTCAACTGACTGTGCAATGCGTTTCGTTCCATTCGTTTCATTTGGTTTTAAGACGGTTGCAGTTATTTACTCCATACAAAATGATTGTAAGGGAAATTGTTTAATAACCTATTAAATGTTTTTTTTTTAATTATTAGAGAAGCATAACTTATGTGTCGCTGTGTGATATATAAACTATAAAAATCAGATTTATGTTAGATTTTGTGCGTTTATAACGCCTACTTTTTTGTATCAATTATAAATAAAGAAAGAAAACGATGAAAAAATTATATACAAGAAAGCAGAGCCTGTAATTATCAAAGCGCACGTATGTCATATCGACGTTTTATAACATATCTGCGAGGAAATAAATAGAACTCGGACTTGCTTAAACGATTAAATCTTTCATCACTTGTTAAAGCAGTTATAAAAATTTGAACAAGTTGGTAAATTTATTATTACGTTGCTAGTTGGCATCTTTAATGTTGTCAAGTAAATTAATATTTTTGTGTTTTTTCTACAGATAAAATGTTTATAAGTTATGGTCAACATTAATTTAAATTAAAGTATTAAATGTTTAAAATATTCTATTTCAACATCCGAAACGAGTATTTTTACAAATACCTACGATTCGGTTAAGTTGGGGCAGTGCTTTCAAATATTCTTAATTTTTGACATTATTATAAATGTTTGAAAAAATTACTTAGTAATTAAAATATAATAAAACTAGAAAAATTTCACGTCCTGAGGCAGGAATCGAACCCGCGACCTTTCGCAATCCGGGCGACTGCTCTGACCACTGAGCCACCCAGGACTTGGGATATCCCTGTGAAATTCTTCTAGTCTATCTGTATTTCCGTTTATGAGCTAACGTCCACCCTACAATGTCGAAATATTCTATTTCAACACGCGCGGTCGCAGCGCGCGTGGTTTTGGTCGCGGGTTCGATTCCTGCCTCAGGACGTGAAATTTTTCTAGTTTTATTATATTTTAATTACTAAGTAATTTTAAAATTTAATTCTAATAATGTCAAAAATTAAGAATATTTGAAAGCACTGCCCCAACTTAACCGAATCGTAGGTATTTGTGAAAATACTCGTTTCGGATGTTGAAATAGAATATTTCGACATTGTAGGGTGGACGTTAGCTCTAATTAAATGTTTATTTATTATATTTTATCTACCAAAGATAATTTTATTCATAAAATTTTGACCACTTTTCTGACATAAAAACTCTTTGCTAAGATTTAAAAAAGTACCGTTCGTTTTAGACGGAGCATCTTGATAAAACGTGCGTTTTACATTACAATAACGCACAAGTACGTAATGAGATACAGTACGATATTGAAATTGGTGAAATAAGAGACCCTTAAGAGCAAATGTGTTATAAAAGTGTTTATTAGAATGTGTTTGTTGGTTTCCAATAAGCGTGCGTTGCCTGGTGCAGGATAGAGCTGTGCCGCTGCCCGGCGCGCGCGGTGGAGGCGGTATGCTGTGGGCTGCCGGGGCTGGTGGGGCTGTCGGCGCTGGCCATCCGCGACGCCGCGCTCGACCCCACGCCGCTGGCGCGCCTGCCCCGCCTGCGCGAGCTGCGGCTCAAGAGCATGGCCGGCCTAGCCCTGGCCAGGGACCTCCAGCCGCTGGCGGAACTCACGCAGCTCACGCACCTCTCGCTCACCTCTATAAAGGTTTGCACTTTAACACATGCAGTGTGATTCTGGGTAAAGTGCACAAACGAAAATGGGGGATACTATGGCTAATTTTATCGACGAAAAAAATAAAATAAAAATTATATTGGCTTATTTAATTTTTTTATCGATTATTTAAATATTTTTAATGTTGAAATTACCCCGGTGTAGACAAAACACGTGTAGACAAAACACCGGGGTAATTTCAACATTAAAAATAATTAAATAATCAATAAAAAAATTAAATAAGCCAACGCTGACGGACATCACGCACCTCTCGGCCACCTCTTTAAAGGTTTGCGCTTTTACTATAAATGTGATGTGAATTTATATGTGGCGTTTTTTGTTGGTGTCACTAATAATTTTAAGCATAATACTTGTTGAAATTCCCAGGAAGTTTTGTCTTTTATACCCGTAGTCCGAATATAACACGTAGTCTTAAATTTTAAGGGGCGAACAACAAAGGTCGCTGGGGGAACTACTTACCATACTTGTTTGCAGTTTTATTGTGTAAAATAAAACACTTTAGTATTTGATTTGTCGTTAAGATTTTGTTAAACCTTAATCAGGCATGTAATTTTATTTGTTGGTATCGGTTGAAAATACTTCACTAAAATAACTCATTTGTTTTTATTGTCATTATCATGTTCCTAAGAGACTGACGCAACTTAAAAAATTAAAGTGCGATATTTGACTTCCCAGGATCTGGGCTGGTGCGCATGTGACGTGATCGGGCAGCTGTCGCAGCTCGAGTCGTTGGAGCTGGGCGAGTGCACGTTCCGCGCGGAGTTCGCGGGCGTGCTGGGCCGGCTGCTGCGGCTGCGGCGTCTGCGCCTCGAGCGAGGCACCGCGCAGTGCGCCGCGCCCGCCTTGCTCAGGGCGCTCGCCACGCTGCCGCGCCTCACGCGCCTCGAGCTCGTCAACGTCGACGTCAAGGTACACACACACACACCCGCGCCTCACGCGCCTCGAGCGAGGCACCGCGCAGTGCGCCGCGCCCGCCTTGCTCAGGGCGCTCGCCACGCTGCCGCGCCTCACGCGCCTCGAGCTCGTCAACGTCGACGTCAAGGTACACACACACACACCCGCGCCTCACGCGCCTCGAGCGAGGCACCGCGCAGTGCGCCGCGCCCGCCTTGCTCAGGGCGCTCGCCACGCTGCCGCGCCTCACGCGCCTCGAGCTCGTCAACGTCGACGTCAAGGTACACACACACCCGCGCCTCACGCGCCTCGAGCTCGTCAACGTCGACGTCAAGGTACCTCACACACACCCACGCCTCACGCGCCTCGAGCTCGTCAACGTCCACGTCAAGGTACACACACACCCGCGCCTCACGCGCCTCGAGCTCGTCAACGTCGACGTCAAGGTACCTCACACACACCCACGCCTCACGCGCCTCGAGCTCGTCAACGTCCACGTCAAGGTACACACACACACCCACGCCTCACGCGCCTCGAGCTCGTCAACGTCCACGTCAAGGTACACACACATATTTGTCAGCGCGCTATTTGCGCAAGTTATACGTATTGGACAGTAGCGATAGAAATATAATAAAAGACCGACACAGACAGGCGAGAAAGATGGAATGAAAACGAATGATTAGTAAATATACTAATCATTCGTTTTCATGTATAGTATCACTATCATAAACGTCGAAAATTAAACAGCTTTCTGAATGTCAAAGCTGTCTTTTTGAATGTATATTGAAAGAACAAGATTCACTAAATTTGAATTTAAATTATTACATGTTTATCACAGAATTAAGTTAGTTTAATAGAATGCATTTTTATTTGTCAGGTTGGATTCGATGATGCACTGGCTGAATGCAAAAACATCCAGCGGTTGCTGATCATACCAACCTATGTGTCGCAATCCGCGACTACCAATAAACAGGTAAGTCTGACATCATTTTGAATCATCTTGATGTTTTGGAGTTGGTTCTAAGTTGTTTCCATAAACAATAGAAAGTGAGGAACCGACTCCAAAAAATATGTTTCTAGTCTAGGCTAGGCTTTCATCCTTTTCAATTTTTTTTTGGAGATGGTTTAATAATGGATAATTTTTGTTTAAAATTTTATTTGATAACGCGAAACCAGGCACACCTGAACCTTTCTTTATGTACCGTCGCGACATGGATTCAATTATTTGTGATTACTCGACTGCAGGCAATTTTATACATATATTTTTATGTAGTTGTATATAGTTTGTGTTGCATACATTTCACTTGAGTATCTCACACTTTACGGTTTGCTTGGAGACTCCATCCTTGCTAACTTCTTGTTACATGCATTTTATTATGTGAAATTAAAATTGGTGGCTTATAAAAATATCACGAATAGTCAGTAACCCGATGCAAAAAAGAGAGGTATTATAAGTTTGACGTGACTGTCTGTGGGTGGCATCGTAATTTATCTCTCAAAACACTGGAACACATTGAGGTGGTTCTCAGGTATTTCCTATTTGACATAGGGGTCTTCACTGATCCAAATGATTGAATTTTGGTTTACTGTTATTTCGGTGTTATTCCAACATACGCTAACCTTCAGCTGATTCTGTGCCATCAAAAAGTTTGCGGGATGCTCAATTCTTCAGAAACTTATAGCAGATTATAGCGTGTTCGGGCTCATAAGAATAGTCTCAATGAGTTGGTGTTAAGCTTTGGTCTTACGAAGGTTTTGGTTTGGTCCCACGAAGTGGAGGACATTCTGAACAATTTATAAGATAGAGTTTGTTTCGTGGTATTAAGGCAAGTGGCAGATAGTAAAATGTGTCTTTAATAATTTTTTTTTTTTTTTTTTTTTTTTATACAACTGGATGACAAACACGCTGACGGCCCACCTGATGGTAAGCGGTTACCGCCGCCTATAGACACCTGCAATAACAAGGAAAAGTCACGGAAAATGTTAATTTTAAGCAATTTTGACAACTTCTAGCAACTTTAGACCCATGGTCTCCATACAATTTTTGGTTTGTATAGTGATATATAATCGAATAACAAAATTTTTTTTTCATAAAATCCGATATCTCCAAATCTATTAAGATTTTAAAATTTTTTTCAATACTATTTTTATTTTATCTAAAATTAAGATCACGGTTCCTAAGAGAGTTCTTCTCTATCTCTTATAGTTTAGAATTTCCCCATACTGACCCGAAAAAAAACTCACCGTGTATAGTATTTATATTTTCCGACTCCAGACCACTGTGCGCCGCATACCGTATACCGCAGCGTTATGCGTTACGATCAAGAGACCAAAACTAGTTAATTTTGAAGTTCTTAAGTGGCTAATACAGCGAGTTGGTACCAGGTGCTGAGCGGCGTGCTTCGGCTAAAGGACACCCTGACGCACCTGATGTGGGGCGTGACCATCGAGCTGCTGCGAGTCACCGAGCTGTTCATAGACCAGTGCGAGGGCGCCGACGCCAAGCGACGCGACATCGGCGAGTGCATCCCCGTGCTCAAGCCCGTGCCCGGCTGCCGCCTGCCCGACCACCGCCACGTGGCCGGACCACCGCAGGTATGTAGGCCCCACCACAGGTACGTAGGCCCGACCACCGCCACGTGGCCGGACCACCGCAGGTTGCCTAAGTTTCAATTTGGCGCTATTTTCACGAATTCGGAAAATATACGCTCCTGTTACCCATAAAAACAATTCAAACTTAAAAGATATGGAATATTGTTGAAGTTGTACCATTTTGAAAATTAAAAAATATGACATTTTTATTTCAAAATTTATCAAAAGTGTTAATGATATTAGATTGACATCAATTAAAACAACTATTATTATAACAACTATTCATAAAAACATACTGAATACACAGTTATTATCAATCAATTTTGTCAGTATGCCCATACATTTTTTAGTAATATGGGAACATGTGACGTCACCTGTTCTATAGATTTTCTATGGATCGTTTTTGGACGATGCGCCGCAACACATCAAACATACCACTTTATCTGTGAAACTATTGATCTTAGACATACTATTTCTTTTGCAATGTTTCTTTATGAATTATCAACTTCATATTTATGAAATAAAAAAAAAGTTGTCAACTATCCTATTGTAAGTCTGAAGGTCACCCTTCCATTAGATCTGCACAAGACCGTAGTAACAGGTGTGTTGGTTGCCCAGGTGGAGATCCTGCCGCTGCCGACGCTGCAGCGCCTCCTGTCGGCGCAGCTGCCCAACACCAAGCTCAAGCTGCTCCGCATACCCTTCCACGCCACCTGGCGCCAGTCGCTAGCAGACTTCCAGTAGCCCACGCACACCAAATCAACCCGGGACTAGGGTTGCCAGATGATAATTTGAAGGAGGGCAGATGGGTCCAAAAAAGGAGGATTTTCTGTAAAAAAGCCTCCTTTTGGAGGACATTCAGAAAATAAACGAATTTTTAATATGATTTTACTTTATTTTAATCATATTTAGCTGAGCTGCCAATTTTGGAACGAAGTTCTTGGTTTTTTAACAAATAATTATCAAAATCTTTACATGTCATATTTTTGAAGTTGTATTATTAAGAATTAAAGATTTAACTGACTGCACACTCAGTAGTTCCTCTCTTTGGTCCACTGAATAAGTCCCGCCCGATGTTTAGCTAAAAGGAGGACTTACAGTAGGTAAGGGAGGACGGGAGGACTAAACATGGAAAAAGAGGGCATGTCCTCCTTTTGGATACCATCTGGCAACCCTACCCGGGACACACGGAGCGAACCCTGGACACAGATGCCTGGACATGTAATTTACGCTCAAGTATTTGACTTTAGTTCGGTTGAGGCGCTATATCGAAACATTTTTTCGGCCGAGACAAATTGGAGTAGAGATATGACTGACTCAGAGTGAAGAATAAAAATCAAAATAGCGATAGCCCATGTAACTTATGCGAAATGACACAAATTATTTTATTAAAAAATGCTTCGGCACGATTGTGAATATTAATGATATCTACTTTCAAAATAGTTATTTCTTACCTAAAAACCTTTTCTAAAATAAAATGCATCGAGGCTAAATCTTTATATCGTGTTTCTGGATCGACTTGTCTACATAAAAGATATAGGGTGGTGCCGTCAATACGACAATAAATTAATATGTGGCCTATATTAGTTCATAGAAATGGTTTGCCACTTTCAAAAACATCTTATTCAATTGATAATTTCATGACATTTTTATGAACTCATGCAGCCTATTATTTCATACAAATGTCATGAAATTGAAACATGCAAACTATTTAGAACTACTACTACTAACGAACTAATATAGCCCATGTTTTGATTTATTGACGGCATCTGATTTTCATATCTGTAACATCTTTCAATGACCTATAGCATTACATACAGGATGTAAGGGGACGCTCTTGAAAACGAAGGCAGAGGTTGTTGTTTGTCACCCTAAATACGACTTAAAATAATATATAATTAAAATTCTAATTGACCCCCGGCCTCGATCTTCTTCTTTCAGACACCTTCTCATTCAGATCACTTTTATAAGTTCAAACACGCTATATCTGCTGTAAGTTTCTGAAGAATGAAGCACTTCGTTGACTATTTGGTGCTACAACATCAGTCTTGGAAATACCACCGAAGTAACAGTAAACAAAATTTCAAATCAATCGGATCTGTGAAAGTTAGTAAGACCCTATTATCAAGTAGGAAATCAGCTGATAGTCATCAAACGCCTGATTAGATCTTCATAAATTATAGCTAAGAACCATGTCGATCACGTCAGCTTTCAAAGGAAAAATAAAACCAATCAAAATTGGTTCATTAGTTTAGGAGCCGACGATACCACAGACAGATACACAGCCAAACTTATAATACCCCTCATTTGCCGTCGGGGGTTAAAAATAAAATTTAACTCGAAAGAAATCAGCTCTGTTCCATATAAACAAGTCGTGTAAATATTACAATTTGTATGAAACATGTTTTTTTTTCATCAAGTCGTGTTTAAGTTTACTAGCGTTGCCATCTGCCTTCGTTTTTTCTGCAAAGTTTTTTCTATGTAGCGCCTTAACTAAGCCGGATAAGATGTTTAGATTAAGGATGCAGGAAACGGTAGAGTGAACTGACATACTGTTCGAACGCTTTCGAACCTACCACACTAAAGATCATTTTTGTACACAAGGGTCGTGAACAACCTGCCACCTACTTGGGGTATCATACGCCAAACACAAGCCGTACGCCTATTACCCGCCCTTTATCCACTCATATTGAGACTATAGCTTTCTTATCATTATAAATAACTGAGACAGACTTTATTTTAATCTCTTAAACGGCGTTATACCTCTGGAGGTCTATGACAATTGAAAAATAGTCTGGAATCTGATCTGAACTGTTAAAAGCGTTGCCAGGCAAAGCGCGTTGACTGTTTTCTCGCAACAATATCAAAATAAAATAAACCAAGGGTGATATAATCGTCTGTGCTTTTCTCGTAGTGCCTTTAAAAGAGAGGCTCCCCACTATTAATATTCATCTATCAACCTTCCCAAGAAATAATGGTGAATATGACATAGCATTTAAAATAACAAAATGTATCCAACGGTAAATAGAATGTTACTACAAGTTCAAACAGTTAAAAATAATTCATTAACGGTTATTATTAGATAGTATACAAAACTCCAATGCAGCACAGACAGCAACAACAGTTTATGAATTACAGGTTCATAAAACGTCAGATATCATTAAAATCAAATAGGTGTATAACCAGAGTTGAAATAATATAAAACTTTGCAGCAAAAGCAATCAGTTATTACGTGGTATAGTGTTTTATAATATCGACCTTTTTTTCAGACAGTACTAAATTTTTAGCATGTCTTTCAGAAAATTAAGATACATTTTTTTACAGTTATTTGTATAAGAGTTGTTTATGTTAGAATTCTTGCTGTTATAAAGTTTGAAAAGCACAAACATTTTTTTCATCATTTCACTTAAGCATAATATGTCCGCAGTACTGTATTGTGATATCTGACAATTAAAGGCAAAAATGTATAATAATGTAGTTTTGTACTAAATACATTGTAAGGTTGAGTAATATCTTATGTCCATTATAAATTGTCAGACTTGCTGCATGCCTGTGTACTCCAGATATCGTAATAAAAATGATTGAAATATAAAATCTATATGGTTTAAAAATGAGCATGGATCACGGAAATAGCAACCCAGCGACTGGGAGGAGACAGAAGTTCGTGAGAACTTTTATATTCATTAATATTTCTTACTTGAACGGAAAATAACATTTGGGTAACTGTGAGTGGAACATAGAAAAATGGATTTGCACTTGCCTTTGAAAACGAAACCTTGATGATGTGAGTCCTAAAAGATAATACAAATATTTATATATTTAGATGTAATACCAACCAAAAGCAATAGTGGAAAATCTTCTATATAAAGTATATTGATAATATAATGTATATTTATGTGTGTTGTCCAGTGTGCGTGTGTGTCTACGAGGGCGGTCATATCTTCGGAACCTACTATGTTACCGCCTGATAAATGTACAGAAATATATATTTGTAGGTTAACTACACTATATTCGTCCGGATTTTGTAATAGAAATCTGAACCTCTTATTGAAAAATTAAATTTGAAAATTACTTGAAATTACTACTATACTTTCAAAAATATCACTGAAGTTTAGTTTTTTTACTATTTTAGGTTGAATATTGTCGTTTTATTTCTTCATAGCCTGGGTCAAACGATTCTGAAAATCCTCAAAAACACTCGAGCCCATTTATATTCACGGTCGAAATACGGAATGACATTAAAGTCAACTTTTTAACTGTCTTTATGGCTATGGACATAAACTTTTGGCCACTTTTGCGACTCCTATGTTGCCATTTTTATGCATTTTTTTGCAATTATGGAGGAGAGCTTTGCTTTAATTAAAGGAAAACAACGTTGTTTCGTATATTTTTGTCTACAATCTAAAATGGTTCTTTGGAGCAGGCCGTAAATTTTTCTTTTTTCTTTTCAGGCCCTCATGAATATTTTACGTAGCGTTTGAGTAATCGTTCCGAAAGAAAGGCGGACTCGCACTTTAGCGCTGTTTTAAGAGTTATATCGCCCAATATAATATAGTGGATTAAATCAATTTTAAAGATTATAAAGTCAGGCTGTAAAATTGTAGGTTGTACAATCAAATTATGTTATCTTTATTTATATACACAATGGTAATACACGTATTTGATTTCCTTGCAGAAGTTTTTAAACGTGATATTATAAAGGTGTCTGCAATGATTTTAGATCACCTTAACAAAATAAAGCGTTTTGTCTAATAAACTAAAAAGCTTATAGAGTTTTTTAGAATACCTACTGTGAGGCTATATGTATAAGAATCATTTTTATACAACAGTGGACTCAGTTATGGAATGTTAGGTTATGTTCTGGCTAGCGGACAAACAACAGGTTGATTACACGTTACATAAAAATTATGTATTTTTGTAATACACTTAGAAACTTAATACAACCGCCCTTACATTGTCTGCTAGTAAATTTTGACTTTAATGTATCATTAAAATAAAGGTTGTATTCAAATTGACGGTCGCTCCTAATAGGCATAAATGAACATGTTCCTATGGATGTTTAATAATATTGTGTTCGCTGTATTATTTTGGCAATTGTTATGGTTTATTTCGTCAAAGAAGCGAGGCTAACAAATTGTATTACAAATAGGTAACCATAGCAACATTTCTTTGGCTGGTATGTTTGACAACTGAAACAGCTCCCGTTACCTATTTACATTATAAGTCTTGTTACTCATTACATAGAGTTCAAATTGTGTATGCTCATGGTACAATTATAATAATAATTTACCGTACTTTATTTTAGCGTGTACAGTCAGCATCAGAATTAGGCTCAAAAATAACTTTTAATGTTTTAGAAAAGCAACCGTGTTATTCTAAATTTAAGTACAGTATATCTCTTTTTCTCGCAATGTGTAATAGGAAAAAGATAGCAAGAATTTGTTTAGAGCTGTCAATTAAATTTAGATAAATTTCAATGAAACCATAGACAATTTTAGACGGCATGTACGGAGGTACCTCCTAAACACTGCATTTTATCCCGTTCAATAAGGTCGAAAATTGCACGCAGGTTTCTAAATGTCAAATTTTATGACAGCTATCCTTTTCGTATTCATTTTGAGAGAAAGAAATGCACTGAACTTAAATTTAGACTTAGCATGAGTTCTCCAGAATTAGGCCCACTGTGTGCTTGTAAATAGGTTTCTTACTTGTTTAGTGATGCTACAAACAAGATACGGCTCTATGATTGTAGCGTTAGAGTTGCTTTTATAATAAAACAGTGCAGATATTTTCCATCACTCTGAGGTGTCAGTTGGTTTTGATGCTGACAGTACACTCGGCAGCACATCAAGCGTAACAGTTTGACCCTGAGACCGCCCTTACTGCGTTCGTAATAGAGGCGGATTTCGTGTGCAACTGTTACCCTTGAGTGCCCATAAGTTTTGGTGTTTCCTGTTATTTTGATATATCCCATATTACTCGGTGTTAATTTTATAGAATATTTGTGCACCCCGCTTGATGATAATTTACCAAAGTTGCATCGGTATAAAAAGATATTGAGTAGTTTACGTAAACAATATATTGAGACGATTTAAGTAGCGAAATATAAATAGAGAATTATATTTACATATAGTAAAGAGCGTTGTGTTCAGTGGTTTAGATTGGACCGTTTTGATAAGTGTGTACTGTTTTATATTTACAAGTCGTATATAACATGTACAATTTCATACTGGTACAGTCGACCACAGAGGTAGCTGAACACTTTAGTACCATGTCATGATGTCACACCGATCTTGTGCACGTACTTTATAGTTGCTACCGTACTATATTGACGCTAGAGTCGTTGTGACATGGTACTGAAGTGTTCAGCTACCTGTGGTCGACCGTACTGGGTTAATAGTTAATGGTTTAACTATTATCAAATTCAGTCAAAACACGGTGGAATCCATATCTGTATATCTACTAGCCGTATATGTATTTCTGTACGATAGGTTATTCTATGTCTTTCAGATCTTTTCAAATTTGTGATTTGCAAAATTTTACTCTGGCGAGAGACGAGTTTATAGCAGTCGCAATATTATGCCCTATTTTTACTCTTTTCATATATTTTTTTTGTTGTTTATCCAATACCAAATCATTGAGCACAATGTCCGATAGTTCAATAATTCTGTTTTAATACACTTTAAGACTCAATATATTCACAAAATATATATCTAAATAAATAACTCGTTATGTCTAATAGGGTTGTTCACACAGCAATCACAGTATAATTCAAATAAGATGTCGTGTGAGGACTTTGCTCTCGAATAGTCGATTTTTAAAACAGTAGAAAGTGCAGTGTTCAAATTCAAAGATCATAATATTTTATTCGATGAAATCTAAATATAGAACTTGTAACTTTTAGTATCGATTATGCTAAATGAAACATTGTAAATATTTTTAAAACTTAGATTAGTGATCAGTGCCTATATCAAGCTTTTGGTTAATGGTCTGACAGAGGCGTGGATTATATTATTGTGTGTATTGTTAATTTTAATAAATATATTATTATATATATGAACCTTTGTAATATAGGGACTGATATTTCCTTTACAAATAGTTGATAGAAATTATGTGGCAATGATCGAACATATATTATTTTTTTAGAATTGTATATGCAAAGTACACGATTAGCCAATGGCGCGCCGACGGAGGCTTTTGCCGCAGTCCCTGCCGGGCTACGTCGGTCTTATCAAAATTAATTGGACCCTTTTAAGATCTCAAATTGATTTATCAACTAAATGTGCCTGCGTTTACGTCGGACAGATGACATATTTTTGGACAGTAGGCACGTCCCGTAATAGTTTTAGATACTTTCAAATGTTGTGTTGCGCACTCCGCGTACGTTAATCTATATCGGCTTTTTGTTGTTTTTATTGCACTAAGAATCTTCCCGTTCTAATTATGTTCATTACTTGTGTGATGTTGGTACTAGCGTATCACTGTTATAAACTGTTTTTCCATTTAAACCATGACTTGCAGTTTAAAAGCATAGCTTTTTGAATATTATTTAGGCGAGAGTCGATATTGTTTATAATCTCTTGGTAGGTAACATATTTTTCTTGTATTTTACTGTAGTCGTTAATTTCGGTGGATCGCCCTCGATTTGGCGTTGATTTTTATGTAAAAATTGTGGATAAAAGAGTAGCGCGCCCGATCGACGGTCTTTAATAGATAAATTACGATATAGAGTAAAGACAACTTTGCTAGTAAGCACAGGCAACTTATAAATAAACAATTGCCCATAACCAATATAGTTTTATTTATTTCACCAAGATTCCTTAAATTAAGTTAAATTTCATTTATTTTAATTATAGATCACACTTCTAAGCATACTTAGAAAAAACGTAGACTACCCTTAATCTGTCAAGCGGCGTAGCTAATCTGTCACCCTGGAGGTCTTTGACAGTTGAAAAATCAATATTGTGTCCGGAATCGATGCTCGACGGGTTAAAGTATGTTGAAATGAGGTAAATAGAAACAAATAGTTAGCCTAACGTATAGGTGCAGTTATATGTTTTCAAGGTTAACACGTGAGTTGAGATCGCACTGCGCCAATACCCAATTTTAAATCGATAACCCCACACTATTGTATTGATTATATTCGTTTATTCAGTCGTTAATTGTGGCATTTGCACTGAAAGCCGCCTCTATTGTTACGTGTTTAGGGACATTGGGCCTTATTCTGGAGGCACACTCTAAGTACAGTATATCTCTCTCGCAATATGTAATAGGAAAGAGAAAGACTTCGTTTAGAGCTGTCAACTAAAGGAGATGTTCGATATTGGTACTCGAAAGCCCCCCACGATAAATTATATATTATATGCGTTGAACCGTTATTCGAGACCTATAGAGTGAGACAGCATCATTTCCGCTTCCTTGAACAGCCTCCGTCAGTACCCCTCTACGTCACTGTCGGCGGCTTAAGTAAGGTGGAGGGGCGCGTTGCTTGTCACCGGCAGCGTGGTTTCACCATATCACATTGGCATCGACTTTCGTCGAGTGAACACCTCCCAGAAATTTAACAACGTTGTTGTTCGTTTTTATGTTTAAAATTAATAAGTAATAATAATATATATATATAAAAAATAAAAACTGCATACCCTGCGGAAGGAAAATTGGTTCAATAGTCAAGAGTTTACTATTTTCCACCAAGCTCTGCGTAAGAGCCATGGGTTAGTCTCCTGAAAGGGCTTCTAGGCCGCAACGACAGGAGAATACACCCAAGCAGGCTTCTAGGCCTCGGGAAGGAGAGGAATCTCCGGTTCGGGCTTCTAGGCCTCGTGAACGTAATAATACTCCGGTACAGGCTACTAGGCCTCGGAAACGTTTACGTAAGGCGAATTCCTCATCCAGTAGTTCTAGCTCGTGTAGTAGTACAACCCGATCATCGTCTGCATCGTCAACCAGTTCAAAGGAATTCAAAGGAAGGCGGCACAAACAACGAAGGAAGTCATCAAAACGTCAAGAGGATCGAGATAACGACAAATTTGAATCATTGGCGTGCCAAGTCAGTGATATTTTAAAATATTTAAAGAATAGTGATCAAAAAGTGTCAGAAAATATTAACGACTCCGATACAGATTCTTTATCATTACATCCTTCCAGTGATTTGAAAAGTTCGTTGATTACAAAAGAACCTTTTTTGAACAAGCCAAAGGCGGTGAAAGGTCTCGATTGTACCATTAATACGATTTTAAAAGAAGCGGCCATAGATAATGCATCGGAGGGTAGGCTTAATATTCTTTCTAAATTACATCATTTTGGTACAAATGACTGGGAACGCATTCGTTATATCGAGGCAGAGAAAAAGTATTTAGCTAATCCAGGGTTTCAAGACTTGAGCGTTAATACTGAATTAAGATTCTACGATCCTGATTCTTCTTGGCTTAGATCTCTGGATCGCTCTTATGGCGCATTATCCCATGCAGTAATACAACAAAATGAACTATTTAAGGCTAACTTGCAACATTTAGTTGAATGGTCACATAATTCGGATAACATTCTTACTGCAGATAGTCTTTTTGACAAACTTAACGAACTCTTTTCTGAAAAGTCCCAGTATATAAAGGTGTCGGAAGATATATTACAGCTGGTTTGTGGAAGGCGGGCGGATACAATACAAAAACGACGTGACAGCATACTGTCAGGCGTTAGGGATCGCTTTGTCAAAGAAGATTTACGGAAAATTCCTCCTACCTGTGCTAGTTTGTTTAACCCCGACTTAATGAGTGCGTTCCTGACAAAGGTTGGGGGTACCAACAAACTATTTTCCAATAACAAGCGCTCAGCGGATGAGCCTATAATGTCCATGCGAAATAGACATGACAAAATTCGTAATAAGCGGCCACGGCGGCCGGCGCATAAAGAATACGAATTTAATGAAAATAATTTTGGCCCGTCAACCAGTAAGGGCACTGGCTATTTTAATAATAAAAATAATAGGGTAACTTTTAATCATAATAAACCCAATTCCAAACGGGGAGATACGAAACAGAATCATACTTCCCGCAAGGAAAACAATCGCTTTCGAAAATGACTCGAACTTGAAACAAAACTCGTTCTATGGCGGTTGTTTAAAAAATTACGTAGACAATTGGAAAAGATTAGACGCTCCAGATCATATTATAAAAATAATATCAGGTTATCGAATTCCATTTCTAAAAATACCCTCACTTATCCATCACAATCGTTTAGAAAGTTATGTAACTCCCACTTGTGCAGCGATGTCCAAACAAATTTCAGAGCTAAAAAAATTAAAAATATTAGTACCAGCACCGTCGACACCGAGTTTTGTTTGTCCGATGTTTCTAATAAAAAAATCAGAAGTAGACAATCGACCGATTTTCAATTTGCGGAATTTAAATCAATATCTCGCTCAGTTCAAGTTCAGACTAATAAACGTTCAGCGGGTGCCCGATTTTTTACAAGAAGGAGATTGGGCTATCAAAATAGATTTAACACAGGCCTACTTTCATATTCCTCTGGCACAGGCTCACCTACCATTTCTAAGAGTTCTATACAAATCAAAAAATGCAACAGAACCAGAGCTTCTCCAAATCACGAGTTTACCGTTCGGTCTATCATCATAACGTTTGCGACGGTCTCCAATTGGATTGCACAGGTATTTCGCAACAAAGGCATGAGAGTAATTGTATATCTCGACGATTATCTCATCGTAAACCAGAACAGAGCAACTCTGGAGAACCAGGCTGCGGAAGCCGTGCGAACTCTTTCTTTACTAGGCTGGAATGTGAACCACAAGAAATCGGTCCTGAAGCCAACTCAGACGATAGAATATCTGGGCATCACGTGGAACCTTGCTCGAAACATCAAACATATTCCTGTAAAGAAGGTAGTGATAATCAATACAAAGCTGAGACAAATCCTGAGAAGCGGTCAATGGAGCCTCAAAGATGCTCAAAGCATTCTAGGAATGTTAAATTTTGCATCGTTTGTCGTCCTCAGAGGTCGGCTTCATTGCCGCCTCTTGCAAAAGGCTTGTGCGCTCCTTCCAAAAGACCGGCCATATTCGAAGTGCATAATCGATCCTGGTATCCTCCACGAGATGGGTTGGTGGCTCCAGCAGCTCACAGCGAGCACACCATTTCGAATCCGCGTCTCACTTCCTGACAACGGATGCATCCGTTACCGGCTGGGGTGCAGTAGTAGACGGCACTCATTGGACTGGCGGATCATGGATTCCCGAACAAAAACCTTGGCACAGCAATCTCAAGGAAATGTGGGCCATAATTTGTACCGTTCACAAATATCAAAGTCTTCTACAGACCTCTACTATATTAGCTCAATCCGACAACAAGAGTGTAGTAAGCTACATACGAAACGAAGGCGGACTTCGTTCGCGAGGTCTCTATCAAATGACACGCTTGCTTTACCACCTACTGGATCGGAACAACATACATATTATTCCTCAATATATACCTGGCCAGTACAATTTGGAAGCCGACATACTCTCCCGACAGAAAGTTCATGCGGAATGGACATTGACTCGGGAGGCATGCCAAGAGATATTCAGACGCTTGGGCACACCACAGATCGACTTGTTCGCGTCGAAAACAGCTCATGTTCTTCCACGTTATGTGTCAAGAGACTGCAACGATCTTGCAGCGGAATATCACGATGCGTTCAGCAGAGAATGGCGATACCACAAAGCGTGGATATTCCCACCGCCGCACCTAGTACCTCGGGTCTTATCCCACCTAAACAAAGCCAAGGGCACGTACCTGATAGTCGTGCCGCGTTGGCACAAAGTATTTTGGCGCCCGGATCTGAAGAGAAGGGCGATAAAGGCACCTTGGACGCTAACGAGTATGAGACAGAGGCTAGTGGACACTCGAACACAGAAACCACCGCCACTGGTAGATCAAATGTTTCTCGAAATATGGTCTGTGAAGGGTGGAATCACTTACTAACTAATTGGGAAACCGAAGAGATTGCGTTATTAGACTCTAGTTGGAGAACTTCGACTAAGAAAGTATACGCCTCGATATGGGCTAGATGGCGAGACTGGTGCCATTTAAAGCAGATGAACGCTATTAATCCTACGGGATCTCAGTTTGCTAAGTACTTAGCCCATCTTCATTTGAAGGAAGGTCTTGCCTACAAAACCATTTTGGTGTATAAATCTGCCATAGCCACGCTGACAAAACCTGATGCTGAATCGCTTAGTGACAATCCTATTGTAAAGCGCATTCTTAAATCTATATCAGTGGCAGAAGCTAGCAAAAGCCCTAAAGTATCGATGATATGGGATCCTACTACAGTAGTCAAATGGTTGTTGGCTAATATTCCAGCTAACACGCTTTATGAAATATCACGGCGCACGGCTTTGATTCTTCTTCTGGCGTCCAGCCGTAGGGTTCATGATCTCACTCTTTTGCAGATAGACAACAATCATTACGAAGATCATTCTAGCTATGTCGTATTGATTTGGATCAAAGACTGACAATTATTTGCATAGACAGTCATCATGGAAATTGACGTCGACAGGTGACGACAAAATATGTCCGGTATTTTGGATCAAGAAACTTATAGAGGTTTCCGCCCAGCGAAGAAAAAGTAAAGATTTGTGGGAACTATTTATTACTGCTAGAGGAGAAGTTCGTGCAGCGTCACGAACTATACTCGGAGGGTGGGTAAGGTCATTACTGCGCGCGGCTGGTATAACGGCCAGCGCCGGCTCCACTCGAAGCGCCGCATCTTCACTCAATTGGCTCGACAATTGTTCCATTGATGAGGTTATGGCAAAAGGGAATTGGCAATCTCCTAATACGTTTGCCCGGTTTTACTCCTCGGAAATACGCTCTACTGGAGAGACTAGCTATAATTTATCTAAAACATTCAATGCTATATGATGAAAGATTGTTATGGTACCATTTTCATAATTACCAAACCCTTGTTTGTTTTGATTACTCATTGAATCATAAATAATATACTTACAAAGCTTTGTTAGAAACTTAAGAAAATAAAAGACATTGATTTGAGCTTAATTCATCATTTATTTATTTAACTCCATTTCACACATTGGCATACTTACCTACTTTATGACTTTGCTTGCCACCAGGCGATAACAAACACATCTCACTCTATAGGTCTCGAATAACGGTTCAACGCATATAATATAATGTTTTACCTGAAAATAAAACAGTTATTATATGCAGGAACCTTATTCGAGACCTATATTTCTAATTCTGCCTGATGGCCTACTTTTTACAACTCAAGTGAGATGCAATGTGATTTGGTGAAACCACGCTGCCGGTGACAAGCAACGCGCCCCTCCACCTTACTTAAGCCGCCGACAGTGACGTAGAGGGGTACTGACGGAGGCTGTTCAAGGAAGCGGAAATGATGCTGTCTCACTCTATAGGTCTCGAATAAGGTTCCTGCATATAATAACTGTTTTATTTTCAGGTAAAACATTATATTATGTGAAAGCTTATGCTCAGAGGATCTTGAATATACCATTTTTTCATTTTGATACCCCGGCATTTTTGAGTAATTTTGAAAAGTGTATGCAAGAATTCTAAGCTTCTTATCAAAGTTTCTCTGACAAAATATAGTAAAAATAAATTAAAATCATTATTATTAGTCAGAAACAAGTGCAGAAACCAATTCGCCATGTTCTCCTAGCATTTACAATGAAATATAATTGCAAAATAGTCATAGGCTGAACCAAATCAACCCCATGCCTAGTTATTAAAAATTATTTGACAAGACAATAGACAACATTGACGTTTTATGCTATGTCTGTGACGTGTCACATTTTTCAAAATGGAATCTTACATCTCTGGATAACATTTTTTTGACCAGAATAAAATGCTATTTTTTATTTATATGCAGGCATTAAAAATTATAGTTTTTGTCTCATAATATTCTTAAAAATATTCTCTTTCTTCTCATATAACTTTTGTCTTGGGGAGTAGCTGAGTACCAGCCCTCATACATTTTCAGAACATGTCCTTTAGACGGATTTCATAGGAACCATAGACAATTTTAGAGGGCATTTACGGAGGTGCCTCTTAAACTGCATTTTATCACGTTCAATTAGGTCGAAAATTGAACGCACGTTTCTAAACGTCAAATCATATGACAGCTATCCTTTTCGTATTCATATTGAGAGAATGAGATGTACTGAACTTAAATTTAGACTTAGCATGTGTTCTCCAGAATTAAGGCCATTCTGCGACGAAGGGGTTATTGATTATACATAATATTGATATGTGAAATTAAACGACACCAATTTTGATAATATTTTGTATTTTCTTAATCTATAACATTTAGCAAATAATACACAGTTTCAAAATATTAAATTTTACAGACTTAAAGTTATCCGAATATAAATTACGCTTATTATCTAAGTTGACACTTTCGTATTTTGGTGATTTAAAAAATAAATAACAAGATTCCAGAATGTTCTCTAAGTTATGTAAGACTCAATCATACCTTTTTCTAACACAAATAATAGATATATAATATAATTATAGCAAGGTCGTAATGTTCTTAGGTATTTGATATGAGGCTGCAGATTTTATTTATTTACATATTTTTCTAAAATCAATACTAGTATTGTATTTATAGTGAAGCTACTGGACCCTTAAACAAATAATCCTTAAACATTTTTTCATAAATGATGACCGAAAAAGAAGTTTGTGAGCGCAAATTATCATAAAAATTGGTTTCCTCATTATTATATTTTAATATCAAATACCTAAGTTGGCGACGGCAGAACCACGTGTAAATTTTTATATAGATTTTGGTGCTCGGACTAGATTAATAGACACCAAAACTTTTTGAACAACAAAACTGATTTCAATTATTCTACCATCGCCAATAGGGAATATGCATACATTTTCTTAGCTTTTAAAATTAATTCTACACAGTAATAATTTGACCGACTTGCAACCACAAGTTGCAAGCTAGATATAGACTTTGTCGTCTCAGTACTTGTTGCATACATTTTCCATATAAAAAGTCGTTTTAGAACAAGTATAATAATATCTCTAAATTAAATATCTCTGATTATTGTGGTTAAAATTAATTATGTTTTCACTTTATAACTTTATTGTATCAAACTAGTATTTTTTTTCATGCATATTCCCTATTGTGCTACTACCCTCACTTGTCATAAATAACTGCCTGCTAGCATGTCTGTATCTGCTGCTGGGTATTGGGTATTGGTTGTTGGCTGCTGGGAACTGGCTACTGGGTACTGGTTGCTGGGTGCTGGGTACTGGCTAGTTAGCGGTGGCGTCGGGGTGCCTCTCGAGGATCATGGCGACGCCCTGTCCGCCGGCGGCGCACGCTGAGATGACTCCGAACTGGCCATCCTCGCGTACTAGCCGGTTGGCTGTGTGCATCGCCAGGCGGACCTGCATCATTTATACTTATTAGTATTGTATCTTAAGCCAGTGGGGTATAGCTTGTGGATATACTATGTATACAATACTAGCTGACCCCGCAAACGTTGTTTTGCCATAAAAAAAATAGCCGATTCTCAAACCTACTGAATATACATATAAAAATCGGTCAAGCCGTTTCGGAGAATGGTAACTAAATTTGTGAGTCGAGAATTCTATTAGAAGTAAATTATTTTTTACTATATCCTGTTGCCCAGACGGCAACTTAAGTTGCCATGGCAATTAAAATTCAATTGCGTCTGGTTTATCGGGCTTCAAAGGTTTAGGCAAACATTTGACCACAATCATACCTGATGTAAACTAGACACATGGCTTATAAATCAATCAATAATATTTTTTACTGTGGAAGACAGGAACAAAACAAGGTTGATATCAAAATAAAATACAATTCCAGCTGTGACGTACCATTTCGGCATACAATTATAATGAAAGCAGTATTAGGTAATACACAATACAATCACAAAAAATATTTGCAGCTGCTTAGAAACAAGCTTGTTTTTGAAAGAATATAAATCACTATTAATACTTATTTTCTTAGGAATTTTGTTATAAATTCGGGATACAGCACAAAACACACTTTTATTAAGCAAAACAGTTTTGCTAGGGATCATACAAAGTTCATTTCTATGGCGAGGAGTGTTATGAAAACAAACAACTCTAAATTTTTTACCACAAAAATGCACACTCATGTATATATATACATAGAAATATCAGTATACTTAATTTTTGAAAATATGGTTTATACGAGTCAGTTTTTTTTCAAATTGTACTTTGCTCTGGTACATACGTTTCAGAAGGCATACGTAGACTTTTGTGCCTACGATGATAAATGTTTACCTAGAAGGTGCCTATTCACTTTAGCGTTCAGACAAATTGTAGGTTTCGGGAATTAGATAGGCAGGCAGAGAGTTCCACTCCTTGGCACTTCTCATTAGGAAGGACTTGGCGAAATGTTTTGCGCGTATGGTTGAAATATTCACAACATAAGGGTAACTTACCCCGGTAGCGGCGAACGGATGTCCAATGGAGAGTGATCCGCCCCACGCGTTCCACTTCTTCAGGTCTGGGGTGCCCACCTGAGCAACGGCACGTGAAATATTAATAATACACTTACACCTATCATAGGCATAATTAAAGAGATGTTTAAAAAATATATGGAGACCCGGCCAGGTCTATGTACATACACTATTCTAAAAAACAGGTAATATATGTAGAACAGTGTTATTTTTTTTGGCTCGGCTTAAAAGCATTTAGCCAGTGTCGATGTATTAAGTTAGGGAAACAAGGATCTACAAATTATAGAACGGAAGAATAATAAAAAAAAAACAGAATTTACCTTAGATTGACGGCCCAGATAAGTCTGACTGAACCAGTCTGAGTCCATGGCTTTCAGGTTGGCCAGGATTTGACCCTGGAAAAGAATAACATACCATTTAAATATAAAATAAAACTATGTTCCTTAAGAAACAAGCATATAAATATATTTTTTTTTACATTTTATTTTAAAATTAGAATAAATGAGAGATAACATATTTTTTTTCCGAGTGAACCACAGAACAATCACGAACGGCTGTTAAAGTACAACATATACTTTTTTCCGATTAAAATAAAGAGTATTGGATTAAAAGTTTGCCTTGTAATTAAAAACTGCTTAATTTATAATTTCCTGGCCTTAAATAAGTGAATAATAAACGAGTACATACGGCGAAGGCTTCATGGATCTCCCAGGTGTGGATGTCGTTGAGCGCGAGGCCGGCTTTGTCCAGGATCTTGGGGATGCTGTATGCGGGGCCCAGGAGTAGCTGATCTACCGGGTCCTGGGTGGTAAGGAGACTTACAATGTCACTTTCTGGGAGAGGTAAGCAAAAATGAAGGAAGAAGATAGGTCAACCGAACTTTTTGATCTCAAACTCCTCCATGCTCCAGAAGGCACGTTAAGCAGTTGTTCCCAGTTATTACTGCAACCGCTTTAACCCACCAACACCCATTGAGCCAGCGTGGTGGTGTTATGGCCCAAACTCTTTGTGTTTCTCTTATGTAGGAAGGCCTGTCCCAGCGTTTGTTACCAAAATATAGAGTAAAGCTGCCACACTGCTGTTTAAAAATGTTTACAAACATTTTCTAACACTAATACATTTACTAACAAATGTTAGGAATTGTTACATTCTGGGAATTGTTAAATGTTTTAAGTGCTCCTACACTGATGGAAAATATTTACAAACATTTATAACATTTGAAATTATTTAACAACATAACATTCGGCCTGGATTATATGTTTACAAACAAATGATAACAAATGTTTTATTTTGTTCCAATTTGCTAACTAGTTTAGAAATGTTTACTAACATCATCTAACATGAAAACATTTTCTAACATTGTGATCGTATGTTTCTTAACGAATGTTTACTAACGTTTGTAAACCTTTTTAAACAGCAGTGTGGCAGCACCTTTAAAAGATAAACTTAAAAACTTAATTTTTGATTTTAACATTATTATAAATGTTTGAAAAATTACTTAGTAATTAAAATAGAATAAAACTAGAAAAATTTCACGTCCTGAGGCAGGAATCGAACCCGCGACCTTTCGAAGAATTTCGACCAAAATTAAGAATATTTGAAAGCACTGCCCCAACTTAACCGAATCGTCGGTATTTGTAAAAATACTCGTTTCGGATGTTGAAATAGAATATTTCGACATTGTAGGGTAGACGTTAGCTCATAAACGCAAATACAAGATAGACTAGAAGAATTTCACAGGGATATCCCAAGTCCTGGGTGGCTCAGTGGTCAGAGCAGTCGCCCGGATTGCGAAAGGTCGCGGGTTCGATTCCTGCCTCAGGACGTGAAATTTTTCTAGTTTTATTCTATTTTAATTATTTAAAACTTAAACTAAAACTCAAGATATAAAATTCTAATAGTAATAAGATTTTTTCAAAATCAATAGCTTTTTTCGCAATTTCAGTTTTATTTGTCAAACATCTACAAGCAGTTCGTCTAGATAGTTCTACATCATTTAGATCAGAGGTTCCCAGACTTTCTCATAGACCACTTTCAAAATTTAGCTGGTTTCGGTGGACCCCCTGTCACACCTACGTAAAGCCCCGTCGAGTCTTCCGTGGACCCTGGAGCAGTTTAGGAACTTAGGATTTAGATCAATAAATTACGTCAAAAGTAATTGTTAATTTCTAAAATTTGATGGACCCTTAAGTAAAAGTTTTATTTGGTCATATTGAATTTATAAGTTTAGATTTCATGGCTTTCCTTCCATTCAAATCTAGGTGGTAGGCCCTTAAGTAGGGTCGTCTGGTGGTACCTACCACCGCCTTTCTTATTTCAGCCGTGAAACAGTTCGGATTGAAGGGAAAGGTAGCCAGTGTAATTACTGGGCATGGACGGCATTTCAACTTAGGCCTCAGGGTGACAACGCACCTGCAACACTAAGTAATTTTTTCCTTGTTATTGAAGGTATCTATAGGCGGCGGCTGTCCATCTAGTTGTATAAAAAAACATTTTAACGAACCTGTGCAACGTAGAGGAAGTCCCGAAGGTAGGCCTTGGGCTTGAGGCCTAGCTCCTTGGCCTTCTCCTCCGACATGATCAGGCACGCCGAAGCACCATCGGTCTGTAATAGCAATGACTACTGTTTCACACTGTACAATTTGGAGAGCTTGAAGTTTTGTCTGAATGTTTGACAATAATAATAGTAACTGTATTGAGTTAATTAACGTGACCGTCATAGGGGTACCTATCATAAGCCCGAAAAATGTTTTACAGAATTTCATTTGACGGAAAACTTTTCGATTATTTTGGTTCCGATTTTTTTTACTTCGTCGCAATCACGTTTGCCACTGTATCGTTTTACCTATTATTAATTTGTTTTTTTCATTACTCCGACGTTTTATTTGGTGGAAAAACATTTTACCGAACTTTGTTTGACCAAAGTTACGTTTGTTCGAAGTATTACGGTCCCGAACATTCATTACACCGCTGTTTTATTTGTCAAATCTGAAATGAAGATTATTAAGATTATTATTAAGGCCCCATAGCAAAATATGTTTGTGTGTACTGTCGGAATAACCCTGTAAATCAGCTGTCCCGTTCTTTTGTACATCCGGTATATATTAATAAATAAATACAGGGGAACTCACCAAGAAGGAAGCGTTGGCGGCAGTGACGGTGCCGTGTGGCTTGATGAAGGCTGGCTTGAGCTTGGCCAGTTGCTCCGGCGTCGACACGCGGATGCCGTTGTCTTTGTCCACCAGACCCTCGCGCCCGTCCACTGCAATACACCACCGTAGACATGAGTAACTCAGCTCTGAACCGGTTAGAGACACCGCACATATACAATTTCAAATCGAACAACTAAATTGCGTGCTTTCATAGGCCGCACACTTCGTCGACTTAGTTGGTGGACAGTGTTGCTAGCGCGGTGAAGTCTGCGATAAAATGCGGAAAAACAACGCACTCCTTAACTTAATAAAAAGAAGACGAAAACAGAGCAAAACATTTAGGGTGCATCCGATATTAAGTGACAGATTAGAGCGTGGGAAACATCATTCCTTACATTCTAAACTGAAATGTTACCCAGATAAGTTTTTTAAGGGCTTGCCTTTTTTGGATTTCGTCGATCAGCAGGTCTATTTTTTCATTTGTTACAAGAAGAGAATGCAGAGATCGACTGGCTGCGGCGGCTGCGTGCCCGTCGGTAAAAATCCAAGCGTGGGGAAATCACGCGCACGGGTCTGGTCACACTGCATCTTACCGTGCGACTGACCAACTAAGTTAATATAATGTGCGGGCTATCATAAGATTCTATGCCTATTAGATTTAGTTGGCCAACTTGAAATTGTATATGTGCGGTGGCTCTTATATTCAGATCAATTGACTTGAACCGTTGATCTGCAGCTCAACCACAAAACAAACAGCTCACGGCTCACTCACTCGGTTAGGTATATTCACCTATAAAGTCAGTCTCACCGAGTCACCAACACGCGTGTATTGTTATCGGCGAACGAACCGCGAACGGCGAAATGGCTCCGGTGTCGGTCGGCTCGGCGCGGCGGCACTCGGTAATATTCAACTATGCTAGTCGCTCGCAAAACAGATCTACAAACTGACATCTTGTTATCTAGTTCCCCGCTACATAAACTACGGAAAATATATAAAAAAAGAGTGTATGGCGGGTTTTTGTGGCGAGATTTTTATTACAATAATTGAAAATTGTGTCGGAGCGAACTTTGTGTTATGAAAGTGGTGTAGTTTTATATATAAAGTGTTTGTGTTGACGTACAACTAAAAGGTTATTACAATATAAGTGATTATGGTGTGAAATACGATGAGAACTTTTTTGTGGTTATCCACCTCACCAAGTAGCATCATATAATAATAATATAATATTAATACACTCACACCTATTATCTAGCCCAAAGTAATCATTAAGAGCTTGTGTTATGGATACTAGATAACGGATAAATAATGATAATAATATGTATATAAATATTAGAAATATACTAAATAAATATATAAACATCCATGACTCTTGCCCCTACCGGGATTCGAACCCGGGACCTCCCGACCAAGTAGCCTGTATAGCAAAGGGCACAGACCACTCGGCCAGCTGGTCGTGTTTTTATGAGTAACAGTAGCGTATATTTTCCGAATTTGTGAAAAATATTGCCAAATTCAAACTTAGGCGACATCCCAATTGCCTACTTAGTGGTTTAGAAAGAAATACAAGTGAGTTACCCTTAACAGGGATGAGGTCGGTGAAGTAGCCCTTCTGTTGCGCGTGCGCAGCCATCGTGTGCGAGCGCAGCGCGTAGTCGTCTTGTTCCTGTCGCGAGGCGCCGAACGCCGCGGCCAGGCGGTCCGCGCTGTGGCCCATAGTCTCCCCGGACGAGAACTCAGCCACCGCTGGCAACTGATCACAATACAAATCCATATTAATACTAGCTGACCCCGCAAACGTTGTTTTGCCATAAAAAAAATGACTAAAAAATAAAAATAAATAAATAGCCGATTCTCAGACCTACTGAATATATTCTTAATTTTTGATTTCAACATTATGATAAATGTTTGAAAAATTACTTATTAATTAAAATGTAACGAACCCGGTCGAACCCGCGACCTTTCGTCCACCTTACAATGTCGAAATGTTCTATTTCAACATCCGAAACGAGTTTACGGAATCGTAGGTATTTGTAAAAATACTCGTTTCGGATGTTGAAATAGAACATTTCGACATTGTAGTGTGGACGTTAGCTCATAAACGCAAATACAGATAGACTAGACGAATTTCACAGGGATATCCCAAGTCCTGGGTGGCTGAGTTGGTTAAAGCAGTCGCCCGGATTGCGAAAGGTCGGGGGTCGATTCCCGCCTCAGGACGTGAAATTTTTCTAGTTTTACATTTTAACTACTGAATATACATATAAAATTTCATGAAAATCGGTCAAGCCGTTTCGGAGGAGTATGGTAACCAAATTTGTGACACGAGAATTTTATGTATTAGATTATAAATGTAAAAGTAACTCTGTATACCACGCTAAAACCGTAGAAGCGATTTAGATGAACGGTATGGAGATAGTTTGAAGGACAGCGTAGAGCGTTGGAAGGACATAGGATAATTTTTGGAGCAAGAACCGACAACCATGCAGGTTGTTACTAGTAACGCACACACACCTCTCCTACTACTAATGATTAATGATTTTATATATTTCTTAATTCATGGCGTGATTACATTCATCATATTACATATCACCTGAGAGACGCCCACTGCTGTATAGGCCTCCACCAATGATAACTACTTCTGATTACTACTTTAACTACTTATACTTTCTTTTTTTATACTACAATTACTTTTTACTTTACTTATGATTACTTATAATTGATTGAATCACTTTAATTATAATTTTGTAGCTTAATTAGTCGTGATATTTCCGTATTAAAAATTACTTAATTTTTATTAAGCACAATTGTTAATTACCTCAGGGGCCAGGAAGTCTGGCCTGATGGTGGCGAGAAGCGACAGCCTCTGAGCAGGTGTCTTAGCTCGGTTGAGGCGCAGTAGTAGGGAGCGCATCTTGCGCGAGTGCCTGATAGGGACGTCCGACATGAACTCTACGCCGCCCGCCACGATGATATCATATGCGCCCGCTGCGATCATACCGATACCTGGGAGAAAGAGGTTAGGTTACGAAAACTTGCTAGCCGCGCAGGACTACCGGGAGCATAGCGAAAATTGGGACTTAATTGATCATTTACACGATACAAGTATCTCAAATTAAAGCAAGTAATTGTTTGCAAGTCATTTCTTGGTTCAATTTAATTGGATGCTACAGGCAACAAACTTGAATCATATAAATGGTAAGCAATGAGAGGAATAAAAGTAAATAATAGGTAAATAAATTATAACTTTTTTGCAAAAATTGTGATTTACATCGCAGCTGATATAAACAGATAAGCCTCTCACATTTACCTCGGAGCTACGGAGACTCGAAGCCGAGATGTGTAACATGACAGTGAAACTCTCAACGACTTCGTCATGTCGCTCAGTAAGCTATAGAGAGATTAATGCTGGGAGTTTCGTTAAGGGATAAAATTAGTCAGAGCCTAAGAGCGGTGGAGTAAAAAGGTCTAGAATGGAGAACGCGTCTCGGTAAACAAGTCCCTCTGCTAACTGGACCGACGACTTGAAAAAGGTTGCAGGTGGTGGCTGGATGAGGAAAGCGGGAGACCGTGTATAGTGGCGCAGCCTTGGGCTGGCCTACATCCAGCAATAGACTGTATAATAGTCAGCCTATTGATGATGATGCATGGTGATTTAGGTAAATCATCATGCATCATCATCAAATATCAGCCGAGAGACGGCCGCCGCTGGGCATAGGCCTCCCCCAAGGTTTTTATAACTGATCGGTCCTGCGCTGCCCTCATCCATCGGCTTCCCGCGACCATCACCAGATCGTCGGTTCACTTTGTTTGGGCCTACCTCACTAGGAGTAAAAAGAGCAGGTAAACAGAATTAAGGCGACACCTCATGGCCATAAGTATTGTGTGCAAACATTTGATTCAAGGACCATTTGTAAAAGTTTATAGAATCTTCAATATGTGACAAAGATATAGATAAATTCACCTTAACAATTATTAAAAGAAAAACTCACCAGTAGTAATAGCCTGGTTAGCTGATATGCAGGCCATGGTCACAGTATGAGCAGGAGTGTGATCACTGAAGCCTGCAGCAAGGGCAGCTTCCCGGCCTATGTTGGAGGTCTTCACTTCTTGGATCACTGTGCCATACACTATGTAGTCAATCAAGTCCTTTGATATCCCTGTCTTTTGCAGGAGACCACTGTGCAGAACAAAATTGTGAGTTAAAAATCAATTAATTCACAACAGTCATTAACCACTTTGTAATAACAATTACAGTATTAATAGTTTTATGGTAAGATCCGTTAACTTTAATAATAAGTTTGATGACATAGACATAACGACCGGCTGGCCGAGTGGTCCGTACCCCAGGCTACTCGGTCAAGAGGTCCCGGGTTTGAATCCCGGTAAGAACAAATGTTTGTATGATGAGTACGAGCTTTTGTTTACGAGTCATGGATGTTTATATGTTTATTTATTATATTTCTTATATTTATATACATATTATTATCATTATTTATCCGTTATCTAGTATCCATAACACAAGCTCTTAATGATGCTTACTGTGGGCTAGATAATAGGTGTGAGTGTATGAATATTAATATTATATTATTATTACATAAGTTTAATGACATTTGAACGTTAAGTGGTTTAACAGTTTTCTAATGAAGAAGTCTTGGTTTGAGTGGTATTTTTAATATATGCAAAGCTAAGATATAGATGGCTGTATATAAGGCTTTCTATTGTTTAATTAGTAATATGAACAGCCTGGATATGTCTTGGGTAAAAATACAATTAAGATTGTAAAATTCAATTGATATTTATTCACTTCCTTTGTAGGTACTATTGTCTTCTCATCAATCTTGAGTATTACTTAGCAGAGAAACTATTAATTGCAAATGTATCACAAATTACAAACAATGTATTTTTATTATATTTTTTAGCTGTTGGTTTTCAATCAATAAATAAATAAATTGTTTTCAAATTCAAATGTACTGTGAATTTTTAGTTTCTTTAATAATTTAATAAATAAAAGGAAATTATTTACTAATAAACATCTATCTAAACTGGAAAAATTTCACGTCGGAACGAACCCGCGACCTTTCGCAATCCGGGCGACTGCTCTAACGATCTGAGCTACCCAGGACTTGGGATATCCCTGTGAAATTCTTCTAGTCTATCTGTATTTGCGTTATGAGCTAACATCCACCCTACAATGTCGAAATGTTCTATTTCAACATCCAAAACGAGTGTTTTTACAAATACCTACGATTCGGTTAAGTTGGGCATTGCTTTCAAATATTCTTAATTTTCATTTTAACATTTATATAAATGTTTACAAAATTATTTACTAATTATAATCTATCTAAACCAGAAAAATTTCATGTCCAGAGGCGGGGATCAAACCTGCGAGCTTTCACAAATGAAAATTAAGAATATTTGAAAGCAATGCCCGACTTAACCCACTGTGAGAGTGATTGTGCATCGACAGTAATAAACATGGCAATAAGAGCTTTAAAATTGTTTTATAATATTTACATTTTAAATTTATTATTTATCTCAGTTCTATTTGTTTTGACTGGCTGGCCAAGTGGTCAGTAACCCTAACTATACAGACTAATCGGTCGGGGGTCCCGGGTGTGAATCCCGGTATGGGCAGATGCTTGTATGATAAGTATGAACATTTGTTCATAAGTCATGGATGTTTGTATGTTTATTTAGTATATTTCTAATATTTACTGACATACTCAATACTGTATATATTTATACATTATTGAGTATCCACAACACAAGCTGTTAATGATGCTTACTTTCGGCTAGATATGAGGAGTGAGTGTATATATTATAATTATCTAATCTATCTATCTAACTACATAACATCGGTGAAATCATCATAATGTTTTAAGACATATTTACAAAAAAGAAATCGGTATAATAAACTCACAGTAGTGCATGTCTGGCAAGCTCATGAGGCATCATCTTGGCGTAGTCAGTGAAGGACAAAAGAAATGGTGTCCTGACTCCATCCACAAGTACGACATTTTTGCCAGTACGGTCCTTGAGGGTCTTTTTTTGCTGGAGTGCAGCCCCCACACTTAGGGCTCGGCGAGCAGTATCTAAAGACCATATACATACCTAAACTCATGCTACTTTAAAGGAAACTTAACATGATAGCAAAAGAGTTTTAAAAAATTGTAAGTAGTTAGGATACAAATTTTTACAATAACCATAAAAGTCCAATACTTTTTGTATAATTTAATAGTAAATACATCTACAGTGATATAAGAAGTTTTTGATTCGTTTTATGGTTTACTGTTGATAAATTCAATGAGCTCACTAAAACAGGGTGAGTGTACTGTTTATGGTACATGGGTTGCCATTGCCATGTAAATCCATTGCAGAAACATTTAAAATTCAATGTTGTGGTGTTTGGGTCAAATACTAAATAAATATGTTTGTACATTAATCAGCTTTTTAAAATAAAGGAATATCAAAGGTTAACCTTAGAATTAGATGGCGATTACTAATTTAGTTATTTATTAATAACATGTTCTATAGATAACTATTTCTAGATGTAGGTATCAAATTGGTTATGGAAATACAACCCACATATAATAATAATATTTGACCATTGAACAGTGCATAATTTTGGAATGGTTCCATTGAATTTAAAAATTTTAAATTAATTGTACCCATGCCAACTCAACACAAGTCCAAAGTTTACTACAATATGCCTAATTAAGACATTAATTCAAACACATTTTATGCTAAAAATAGGATTTTTAAAGCATTTCTCATGCAAAGGTACAATTAATCGGATACTAATTTAAAGGAATTACATGACTACTATTGAATTTCGTCAGTAAGTTTACAGAAAAAAGTTAACTTACCAAACTTTACTGTCGAACCGATGTGGGTTGCTTTTATTAATGATTTGGCTACGTGTGAGGCCATGTCTCTTTTTGCAGTGTTTTATGTGGTTATTGACAACGGCAAGATATGCCTGAAATAATAAAATAAACTAATTATTCCGTTATCTACCTAATAAAAATTAAAGTAAACTAGAGGGAAGTTGGACTCTGACCTACGTAATTTGACAGTTACCTTGGCCGATGTTGCTTGTATGAAAAATTAAGATCAAGTAAAAATAAACTATTAATAATTTCCAGGAATAAGATAATAAAAAAGGCGCTGTTTAACAAAAGAAAAGTTGAGTATTATGCTTGTTATGCGTAATATTTAATAGCATATTGCTGTTTCATTTAAATTTTCCATAATCACGTTACGATTACGATTTCCTATTTCAAATGTTGCAGGAAATTCATAGCATTATCGAAACGAAAAAATAGAAAAAATGGCGGGTAGAACGAAATTATGTTGCAAAATTTGATTTTCAATCAATTTAGTGAGTTACTTTTTCTTCTTTGAGAGCACGTGGTTCGGGGCAGTGCTCATTTTATTTGTTTGGTTTACTTTATTATTATCAAAAAATCAGTAGGTACAGCAAACGGGAGTTAAATACACGTAAGTCCTAAGTATCTATTTTTCAACTTCAAAGGAACATTTAATTCTCACCAATCGAAATATCTAGTAATTTGATTGATTATGTTATACATAAAGGTAGACTTAGCCAGTAATTTACTGGCTAAAGAAATGTGCAGTCCAACACTTCATAGACGGTAATTTTAAAAGGGATTTTTTTTAATGAGCAATTTATGAGGGTTTCATACAATAGGGATTTTTAAATGTGTTTTTTTAAAGAACCAGATGACAAACAAGCTTGCGGCGCGTGCCCTCGCTGGTGGTAAGTGGTAACCGCTGCCAAAAGACACCTGCATTACCAAGGAAAAAATCACTTCTGGTACTACAGGTGCGTTGTCACCCTGAGGTCTAAGATAAAATGCCGTTCATGCCCAGTAATTTCACTGGCTACCTTTCCCTTCAATCCGAAACATAGCGAACTGTTACACGGCTTAACGAAAAATTACTGGGTTAAACTGTATGCATTTAATATTTTAATTCGTTAGATATTAGGTATTTATTTACATATATACTTAATCTTTAATTGCACAAAATAAGTAACATTATTATAGCAGGTGGCAGTGTGCGATACTCTAAAAAAATTCTAAACACAAAAAAAGCGATTTACAGAAACACGTCGTGTGGATATTACAATTTGTATGAAACGGCATTGTTTTTCGCGATTTCATATTTTTTTTAGCAAGTCGTGTTTAGGGCGACGAATGGTTTAGTACAATCCTACCCCCAGGGGTATGGCTAGGGGTATGGTGGGTTTGTGATGCACTGTCACCAGCCTTGGTTTTCTAGAGCGTCCTCATAACACCATGTATATTATGTTGTTCAGTTATTACAATCCATTGTAAATCACTCAATGTAGTAAGTGTTAGTAGGCCTGTACCTATTTAGGGTCGTCTGGGTAGGTACCACCGCCTTCTTTAATTCGACCGTAAATCAGTTAGCTGTTTTATATCGAAGAGAAAGGTGTATAGCTAGTGTAATTACTGGGCATGAAATGCATTTCATTTTAGGCCTCAGGATGACGACGCACCAGCAATTTCAAGTATTTTTTCCTTTTTAACTATGGGAGACTACCGTCAGCTTGCATAAACAAACAGTAAAAAAAAAATTTTTGAAATCGGTGAGCGATCAATATACAGGATGGTGCCGTTAATACGACAATAAATTAAAACATGGGCTATATTAGTTTATAGAAGTATTTCGCAACTTTCAAATACATCTTATTTATTTAATATTTTTTTGACATTTATATGAAATAATATAACATTGGCTGCATTATTGCATAGAAATGTCATGTAAGTAATTATCAAATGAATCAGATGTTTTTGAAAGTAGCAAACCATTTCTATGAACTAATATAGCTTATATTGACGGCACCACCCTGTATATCTTTATGCGCTTCTTTCTTTATCCTGTACGTGAAGAAAAATTTCTACTCTAAGCATATTACGCGCACGGAAGAGTGTGATTTGGCATAATTATAGTACATTTAACGAGAAAGTGTGAAAAAAAAGACTAAAAAATTTGGTCGACACATCATCCATCGAGCATTTTATTTAACAGTAACTACATAGAATTGCTTCGTAAATAACATTATGAATATTTTTATTTCTTAAAGTTTTCGTTTCTTAAAAGATGTCACTTGAACTTACAACAACAAACTTAAAACTTTATTACATGAAGGTCCCATTATTCATCGATATTTTGTAATGTAACGAACCACGTCAGACCTACGTGTCTGATTTATGCGACTATAATTCTATAGGTATACGAGTATTCTAGTTTTTTTTTGTATTAGTTTGTACCTACATTTTAATTCAGAATGACGTCAATATTGTTGCTGCTGCTGTCGGCCTGCGTGCTGACGGCCGGCCAGCTCGTAGACGAGATGCAGCAGTACGAGAAGGAGTGCCTTGGGGAGGACAAGTTCCCGTGCCTCTCGGGAGGGTGCATAACCCACGACCAGTACTGTGACGGAGAGGCAAACTGTCCCGATGGCTCCGATGAGGATTTTTGCAGTGAGTCTATTTTATTGACGAGATATTAAGCGCTGCGCTCGGTGCCGTATAAGGAGCTCGGTGGCGTATTGGTTTGCGCGCTCTGGTTTCGATACGAAAAACAAAGCAACTTTCACCATGGTCGATCCTGGAATGGGTCAATCAAAGCTTGTTATCTCGAGCTCCTCCGTGCTTCGGAAGGCACGTTAAGCCGTTGGTCCCGCTTGTTCCTGCAACCGCTTGAACCTACCAACCCGCATTGGGTCAGCGTGGTGGTGGTATGTCCCAAACTCCTCATGTGTTTCTCCCATGTAGGAAGGCCTGAGCCCAGCAGTGGGACGTATATAGACTGGTGGTGATGATGACTTTATGCCACTGAAGTATGGGGTTGGTGTCATCTAGTGACATCCGGCTCGAAGGACCACAAAAAATACGTAGGTAGTCTACCCTTACGGTCTAAAATACGCAAACAATGCATACGTCACAAACAGTGCAAACGCCTTGGGCCGAATTGAATACGGTGCGGTGGGTGTGCGCTGTTTGCGTGCATTAATCAATTCAGTCCACACTTTCGCTCATTCGTGTGTACTCCTGTCAATGACCGTAACAAAAACTCTGAAATTTTACGTTACAATCTCTTTAATTGAAACGTAAATTTTGAAAGTTTTTGTAGCAATTATAGTATTTATCAATTCAAAAATAAAATGTTGACAACATTTTTCACAAAGTCTGTCATAACCTCTAATTTAACATTGGCGCACACACTGCACTACCTCTTTTTCGAGAGCACGGCTTCATGACGTCACAATAATGGCTCGAATACGTTCAATTCAGTCCTACCCCTTTTTAAATTTCGAATCGCCATCGTATTGTGTAGTTACGTTAACTTTTGTCTGGCTTTTGTTTGAAATTTTAAGCGTGCGTGAACGATACGATTACGATTCGAAATTTAAAAATGTTCGTGCTAGGGGTACAGTTCGTTTGTAAGCGCGCTATGTGCGCAAAGGGTTCATTTTACCGATAGCTGCAAACAAAGTTTGCACGCTTTTCAATTTCAATTGTTGACGCTGGTGGAATTTTCCAGTTTGCATATATTTTATTCATTTATTATAAACACAATTCATTGTCTATTGTGTTTTGTGTGTGTGAGCGCCGCGCCGGTGGGCGGGTAAGGAAAGGGACGATAATTCTTCTTTATGTAGGGTAGGCATGAAATTCCTACCCTACATCTTACTAGGTGGTAGACCCATATGTAGGGTCGCCTGGGTAGGTACCACCGCCTTTCTTATTTCAGCCGTGAAACAGTTCGCTGTGTTTCGGATTGAAGGGAAAGGTAGCCAGTGTAATTACTGGGCATGGACGGCATTTCATCTTAGGCCTCAGGATGACAGCGCACCTGCAATATCAAGTGCTTTTCCTTGTTATTGCAGGTGTCTATAGGCGGCGGTAACCGCTTACCACCAGGTGGGCCGTCAGCTTGTTTATCATCTAGTTGTATAAAAAAAAAAATCTTTTCATCATCACCAGCCTTATAATACGTCCTACTGCTGGGCACAGACTACCAAATGGGATAGTGCATGGGTATGGAATACACTTGAGGAGTTTGGGCCATTACACCGCCACGCCGGCCCAGAGCAGGTTAGCTGCATTTAGTAGGTACTTTTTACCTTAAACTTATTATCCAATATACAGGTTGGTGCCGTCAATACGGCAATCAATTAAAACATAGGCTATATTACTTCATAAAAATGGTTTGCCACTTTCAAAAATATCTTATTCGTTTGATAATTTCAAAGATATTTCTATGAATTAATGCAGCCAATGTTATATTATTTCATACAAATTTCATGAAATTATCAAACGAATACGATGTTTTTGAAAGTGTCAAAACATTTCTATGAACTTATATAAGTTCCATGTTTTAATTTATTGTCGTTGTGACGGCACCACCTGTATATGTTTTTTTTTTGGAATTGGCAGGTACTCGACTGTTTTCAGAAATCTAGCCTAGCACCGACTTTAAAAAAATTCTTTTGTGTTAGATAAGTGTTTTTTTTTTGTTTTTATATATTTTAATTTAATTTTGGACTCATCTCTCGATCCGTTAAAATAAATACATTAAAACGTTGTTAGCTAACACAAATTTCTTTGTGATAGTCATACCTTGACTATCCGAAAGTGTTTCTAAATGAATTTAAGATATTAAAATTTTATTTCATTTTAAATATTTTAATATGTACAGTGGATCTCACTGCGGACTCGAGCCAGTGCAACGCGACACACGGCTACCTGTGCCAGGATGGGAAAAAATGCATCCGGCACTCATGGCTCTGCAACAACGAAACAGATTGCGACGACGGCAGCGACGAGTTGGGCTGCATTTTCGCTACCGAGCTCTACGAGGAATCTAATGTGAGTAGCAGCTAAAGCAGCCATCATCAGAGCAGATTCCTATCACTACTGTGGAAATAACGCGGGCCTTTACAACTTTTTGGTCGCGATTACGCGAATAAAAATGGAATTTGACTTTTTATTCGATTAGTAAGTATACAGGGTGTTAGGGGGACGCTTTCGAAAACGAAGGTTTTCTTGTGATACTCGTGACTATGTACCACATACCTATTAACCATTATGTTATATAATGGTAGGTATGGCTTTCTTTCTTTTTGTTTATAATAAGCTTGTATTCCTGTAGGATACCTGCAAGGGCTTTAAATGTGACGGTGACAAGTGCATCTCCAAGCTGTGGGTCTGTGACGGCAAAGTCGACTGCGATGACAAAACTGATGAGTACTTGGAAGATAATTGTCGTAAGTTATTATAATTATTGTTTTACTCTAGGTTATAACTGGAAAACGAGCTTCAATTAAGCCTAGCCTTTTATATATTTTTTAAGCCCCGACGCTAAAAGTGGTGCTATAAACTTATAAGTTTGACATGTAATGACTGTCGGTGTATCTGTGTATCGTGTGTCCGTCTGTGGCATGGTAGCTGCTAAACGAATAGACCGATTTAGATTTTTTTTTTGAAAGTTGACGTGATCAAGATGTTTCTCAGTTATAATTAAACAAGATCTGTTCAGGCGTTTGATGAGTTTATTCGGATACTTGACGTAACTGTCTCACTAACGTTCACTGATCCGATTGATTTGGAATTTATACCTCTTTTTTTATACAACTAGATGACAAACATGCTGACGGCCCACCTGCAACAACAAGGGAAAATCACTTGATATTGCAGGTGCGTTGTCATCCTGAGGCCTAAGATGAAATGCCGTCCATGCCCAGTAACTGCCCGTGGGGGCCACCCACGCACGCGGCCGCGCCTCGGGCGCAGGAAGACGAGGGATCACCGCTCGCCTCCTTCTGCCCACCCGTCTACGCCGGATAGGGGCGGCCAGCGGGTCCTCTTCCCGCTCCCTCTCCGCTGCCTCCTTCTGCGTGAGCACAGTCTCGCAGAAGGAGGCGACAGCCCCCCATACCCTCTCGCTACCAACCATGGCTCTTACCATGACTGGTAGCGAGAGGTGACCACCACCGAGCGCCGCACGAAGTTCGCGGTGCTCGTGTCGCCAGGCCGGACACTCCACAAGGGTGTGCTCGGCTGTATTGTCGGGGGATTCGCAGTGATGACACCGCGGTGTCTCCTCGCGACGGGCGACACGGTACAGATAATGGCCGAAGCAGCCGATTCCGGTCAGTACCTGCACCATGCGGTACGTGAGGCACCTATAGGGGACCCTACGATAAAATTGAGCTCGATACTTAAAATGAAAATTTTAAATTTTCGTTTAAGATTATATAGTTGAATGATTTTTCTGGTATGAAAATGTTAAAGGTAGTGTAAAATATGGTAGGTAATGTTTAATGTTAAAGTTTATCTTGTTATTTAGTTTAGTCGTCTCTACCGGCTTACAGAACAAGGTCCATAAAGTTCTGCTTAATGGGCTTAAAAGAGGTTTTAATGAGCGAGGTGGAAATCTGGATCTATTTGAATAAGCAACTCTTTGTTAAAAGTTTTCATTGGGCGTAAAAGCGTTAAAGTAAATTACAATTGATATTTGGCAGGTAATTTTCACTTCCCACGCGAGATAGAAGACGTGTCGTTTTGCCAGGAAATCTCGCCCTTCAAAGATCGAAATTACCGCTGTATTGATTCCTCCTTCTGCCTGCTCAAATCCATGATGTGCAACGGTATTGTGGACTGCAGGGATGGCAGCGATGAAGGAGTGTTTTGTGAGAAATGTGAGTTTTTTAAATATGATTATTTATATAACGTCAACTTGAAGGTTTGTGTATATTTATAGACTACTTTTAACACTATCAAATCGCATTTAAAGTGTTTGATTTTGTGTGTTTATAATAATGCCTATTGTAAGAAATACAAATAAGGAAAACGATTTTATAATTGTATGCTCCAGTTGGGAATCGAACCCGCGTCTTCTGGGATCCGGCCAGACGAATTTCTTTACTGCTTATCTCACGTAACGTTTATCTCACGAGAAGTGGGATCCACTCATCCACTTCAATGAGTGGTAAGATAAGCGTTGCTATAAAAACTTCAAAAGTAGAAAAGTAGAAATAAATAGGTAGGTAATCGCGTCTGGCCGGACCCCAGGAGACGCGGGTTCGATTTCAGACTGGAGCGTACAATTTTTTCATCGTTTTCTTTATTCGTATTTCTTATTATCAAATCGTTTCCAGGGCACACAATGTGCACAGAACCGAATAACCCTTGCAAGGCGAATTACACAGAATGCATCCCGGAGCGTTTTGGACCCGAATGTATTTGCTCCGCATCGCCCGTCATGAGGGTGTACAACGAGACCACACAGCAATGTGATGACGTCGACGAATGTGCCCAAGCTAGGCCGCAATGCTCGCACGGCTGCGTCAATAAAGATGGACATTTCAAGTGCACATGCGACGATGGTTACCAGCAAGATAAATTTGGGTACTTGTGCTACGCTAAAGGTAAGCCGAGTAACTTTCTGTCACTGAATAAAAAAAAGTATCTTTCATAAGTTCATTTGTTTCTCTTGGTTCATCTGAATCTATAATCCTTTGGGCAAGTGTACTAGTTTCAAAAGAACTAAGTAGCTTCATCTAGTTCCACTATTTTTTATTATTATTTCTTGTCTTGTTTTTTATACCACCTAAGGTGGCACTCAAGCATACGGACCACCTGATGGTAAGCGGTTACCGTAGCCTATGGACGCTTGCAACACCAGGGGTATCACTTGCGCGTTGCCGACCCTATTTGGAAACTTAACAGCTTTTATTAATAAAAAAAGCAGCATACACTTATTACGGAAGGTAGTCTGACATTACCAAGAAAATATTAGCTGCGTAGAAAATATATATCATTTAACTTGAATAATAGCCAAAGCAAAATAAAAAACACCAAAAACAGTAAATATTGTACTATTTAAGCAACAGTAATGTTTGTGCATCAAAATAATCAGTGGATATGTGAATGTTAAAAGTATGAACAGTGAAGTAATGTTTACCTACTAATCGAAGTTGTGAGTGATATCTATTAGTGCATAACATTAAATTATAATGAAGGCGCTGTAGTGATAACCAAATAAAACAGAAACAGGTATGTTTTGAAGTGAATAAGTAGAAATAAAAAGGCGAAGATACCGTCATCAACACTAAAAGAAAGATACGAGTACCTATATCTATAATAGTTCAGAAGTCTTGTTGCCTAAGTACACCAATTTCACTACGCACACTTAATGTCTCGGTAGCCGAGTGGTCTCGCGCACTGACTATAATCAACAAGCACGGTGTTCGCGTCCGCCTCCGGCTGTAATAAATTATAACTGGGAATATTTTTATTTTTAAATTAGTTTTCTGAGTTAAGTTAGAAAAATTGAAGAGAAAATAAAATAGAAAAAGTCAATAAATATAAAATATGAATTTCTTAGAGAACATTACTTTTAGGCGCAAGCGTACCCAATCAGACTCCAATACGAACAACGAGAGTTTAATTGAAGATATTAATCTCGACTTAACTTCAAAAAGCTTGCCTGAATTATCAGACGATGAAAATGAACAAGTGAAATACTTCCAGGAGAAAATAGAAAGTTTAACTATTGATTTAGAAAGTGCTCATAAAGAAATTGACTCATTATCAATAGAAAATAGTGATTTGCGACGAATAAATGAGGAGTTACAGAAAAATAATGACTTTTATAAAAAACTTGTTAACAGCCCAGTAAAACAAAAAATTCTCACACCAAAAAGTAAACAACAAAAGATGAATAATAAACAAACACAAACTTCCCCAGTGACATCAAAAAAATCTACACCAGCAAAGATAAGCCAAGAATCTCACACAACACCAATTACTATGAAACGAAACGAAATTGAAAGCCAAGAAATAATAAATGTTAATGAAAATACAGAACGTCAAGGTATTTCATTACAACAGCACAGATCTCACAAAATAAGCATACTGAGTACCAACAAAGAAAATAAAGTTTTACAAAATGCGGTTAGCACTATAGGAGAAGACTACAATATTTGCCATTACCTAACACATAATATTACTACACAACGGTTGCTGGAAGGAATAGAAGCTAAGCTCACAGAATTCACAATGAAAGACTACTGTGTTATTTTTATCGGCGAAGAAGATTTCAAAGTAACCCATAACTACCATTCTCTTATTTCACATTTACGAATAAAACTACTTAAAGTAAATCACACTAATGTCATAATTTGTCTGCCCACTTACAAATGCAATAATTTTTCAGCTATGTACAACTCAAGAATAAAAAATTTCAACAATTTGTTATATCAAGATGTTATGACTCACAAGTATGCATATCTTTTAGACTCAAACTTAAATCTAACTTATGACCTAAATATGTTTTATAGACTATCTGGTCAGCTAAATAATTATGGTCTGCGAACTATTTTTAATGATATTGTATGTTTAATTTCAGATATAAAATATAATAATAACAAATACCATTTCGATCCAAACTCTAACAAATCTGATGTTCAGCTTTTTCTTGGATAGATATATTTTTGTAATGCATCAAAATATTGCGGGATTAATTAATAAAACTGATGAACTCTCGGTCTGTCTAAATGAACTGTCAGAAAAAGATATGCATATTGATGTACTTTGTGTTACTGAGCACTTCATAATGGCAGGTTATGAGACTGTTTTGAACTTGCCTAATTATTATCTAGCAGCATGTTTTTGTAGAAAAAATAGTAGGCGAGGTGGAGCTTGTATACTTGTAAAAAAAGAATATCAATGCCGCGAGCTAACAGAAATTGTAGACCTTTCATTGACTGGTGTATTTGAGTGCTGCGCCATAGAGTTAACCTATTATAAAATTGCTATTGTTTGCATATATAGAATACCTAAATTGACCAATATTGGCATCTTTTTTGATAAACTTGAAACTGTCTTGCAGAAATTAAATAAAAATAGATATAAGCACATTTTGATTGCTGGAGACTTTAATATTGACATTCTGAAAGCTAATAATATAGTACTAGAACTAGAATGCCTGCTATTAAATTTCAATCTTAAATTAGCTTTAAATATACCTACTAGAATGAAGAGCCATACATGTATAGACAATTTCGCACACAACTTTAAGGAGAAAAGTTGTAAAGCCAATGTTGTTGAGTTTGCTTTGTCTGACCATACCGCTCAGATACTGAAATGCCCGGTTGAAAGGACATGCAGTATTAAAAACTGGCGCATAAAAAGACGTGATTATAATATCGATAATTTAAACAAATTTAAATCATGTATGGAACAACTGACATTCTCTGAGATTTATAATAAAGATAACCCAAATGACGCATATAATACTTTTGTAGAAGAATTTAAACTATTTTATTCATTATGTTTTCCATTTAAATATAAGACTTTAAGTGCAATACGAAAAAATACAAAATGGATATCTACTGGCATAAAAATTTGCAGTAAAAAGAAACGACAACTATTATGGCAATACAGGTTGAAACCAAATATAAGTAACAAAATCATATTACAAAACTATTGTAAAAGATTTAAAAAAATTATTAATCTAACGCAACGTGCACAAAATACCCACTTAATTAAAACTTCTATTAACAAATCAAAAGCCACATGGAATATCATAAATGATTCCAAGCCAACGTTACCAAAAGACCCTATTAGCAACATAAATATTGGAGGTAGCTTAATTACAAACCCTCAAGATATTGCTAATGGATTTAATAATTATTTCATTGATAAAATTAAGCCTATGCAAAGCTTAGTAGCCAATACAAACGCACTAATAATAAACCAAAAGGACTCATTTTTTATGACTCCTAGTATACCATCGGACATTTTAAATATAATTAAATCATTAAAAAAGACTAACAGCGTAGGTTACGATGAAATTTCAACAAAGGTCATTAAATATGTGGCGGAACAAATCTGCGACCCCCTAAGCTTCATTTTAAACTTGAGCATTTGCGCAGGTTTATATCCAGAAGCCTTAAAAATTTCAGTCGTAAAACCAATATTCAAGAAAAGTGACCGAAAGCAAATGGAAAATTACAGACCGATTTCTCTCATTCCAATTGTCTCTAAAATTTTCGAAAAGTTTATATATAAGGAGTTATACTCGTACATAGAAAAGAAATGCATATTGTGTAGCGAGCAAAAAGGATTTAGGGAAAAAAGAACAATCAACATGGCTATTTATGATTTTTTGCTTTATGTTATGATGAATATGGATAGGACAATACCGGTATGTGCCATTTATTGCGATATGACACAAGCTTTCGATTATGTGGACCACACTACTTTGTTACAAAAATTAGAGTTATATGGTATTAGAGGCAACATCTTGAGTCTTATACATTCGTATCTTGTTGATCGCAAGCAGTATACGGAAATATCGACGATAAGCCCTGTGACTAAAAAGGAAGACGTATGTGTATCAGCGAAACGAACCACTATGTATGGTGTGCCTCAAGGCAGCATATTGGGACCTCTTTTGTTTTTACTTTACATTAATGACTTACCTAGAACGATTAATCAACCTATGACCTTATTTGCAGATGATAGCACAGTATCGATTTCATGTAAAGACATTTCCAATTATGAATTTGACATTAATACAACTTTGACATCAATAATATTATGGCTAGATAGAAATAATTTAAAAATTAATTTAAACAAGACCAACATTATGCATTTCAGACAACGCTCTCAAAATAATTTTGACTTTAATGTCGAGTACAATACTAATATAATTAATAATGTTGAATCCACAAAATTTCTTGGTATTATTATAGACAGACAATTAAATTGGAAATCACATATTGAACATTTGAGTAAGCGAATCAGTAAATCGGCATATGCTCTCTATAGACTGGCTTCGAAACTCAACACTGACGCATTACTTACGGCTTACCATGGTTTGGTAATGTCAGTACTACGTTATGGAATTATCTTTTGGGGAAATTCAACTGACAAAGATATTGCGTTTAAAGCTCAAAAAAGATGCATTAGAGCTATGTTCAATTTAGTTCAGACAGACAGCTGTAAGCCTTTTTTCACAAAACATAAATTATTAACCCTTCCATCTTTATACATTTTTGAAATAGTTATATTCGTCAAGACACATCCCCAATTGTTCAGCCGACAATCTGAAATGGTCGTTCGCAACAGACGCGATGACAGTAGACTTTGTCTTAGAACTGGACGAACTGCTCTTATGCGAAAAAGTGTATTCTGTATGGCTCCAATAATATATAACAGGCTGCCCAAGTCACTGAAGGAACTAAATCTAGAAAGATTTAAGAAAAAGATTCGAAGTTTACTAGCGGACAAATGTTACTACCACATAAGCGAGTTTTTTATGGATTCATTATAAATTTTAATTGACATTCTAATAATTGACCTATAAATAAGTAAATTTGACATTCCATTGATTCTCAACTAATTAATAAGATATTGACATAATTTATATTTGTATTATATTAACTATATTGTACTGATTATAATTTTTTGATCATTTATTTCGCCTTAATTATGATTACAAAATCATAATTTCATTTAATTTGTACGCTTAATAAAGCATAACATGTTTTAAGGACTTCATTCACTTATAGAACATCTTGCATGACAATGTAAACACATGTTACACAAATAAACGATCTTTATCTTTATCTTTATCTTTACGATGTTTTAACACCTAAGCTAACAACAGTCTCACGACAAGATAAAATTACTAAGTTCTTAACCATAAGTTATTAATCTCTCAAGTAGCGTTATCCCTCCAGAGGGCTATGACTATTGAAAAGTCAATTGTGTCTGGAATCTGACGTGTGACTGAGTGTCTCTCGACGGGTTAATAAAACACAGATATAGTTAGACTTGGGAATCTGGTCCATCTCGGGGGAATAATTTCTCTGATTTTATTAGGATAATGAAGAAGAAAATTAACGAAATGAATTAAAATTCTTTAGTTATTATGACGAAATAAGGGTTTAAAACCAATAAAAATTTGCAGGACCTGAAGCATTATTATTTTACACAACTAACACAGAAATCAAATATATCAAACTCAAATCAAAACAAGACGTTCTCTTAGCCTCAGGAATTAAGCAAGTAAGTTTGGTTGGCGTTAATGTCTGAAGAATTACCGCTATATTTTTGTTTATTTGACGTATTTTTTAATAAATTTGCATCGATCCATTTTTTAGGTGCACGGAGTGTCGTATGATGGTAAGTATGTGTACTGGGTACAGACAGCGCAAGGACATCAAGCTATCATGAGAGGAGAGCTCAATAATTTACAAAAAACTACAAAGGTATGTTCAGACATATTTTTCGTATTTGTCACGTAATGGGCGTTGTTGAGGTTCAAAAAAGTTACCCATAGATAATAAATCTTGTGGTTGAGACCAACTGCCTTAGATCTAGAGGTCCGGGGTTCAATTTCCGTAGGGGCAGAAATTTTCTGCTTGGTTTGGTTGGTGGTAGGGCCTTTCTAAGTCCGCCTGGCTAGCTACCACCATCTTACCAAAGTCTGCCGCCATAACAATAATGTTAACAGCATTGTTGTGTTCCGGCAGTTAGAGATGAGATAGCCAGTTCCTCTGTGGTTGAGGAATCCGGGTGTAACTCGCTTCCATCGTCGGCCTTATCTTCACTTACCATCAGGTGAGAGGAGAGATCAAGGCTAAGAGTTATCCCGTTAAGATTTTAAAAAAATATCCAGACTAGGAAAGTCAAGTCCTTGGGCGAGAACAGAACCATCGACCTTTTACTATCCGATCACTGCAAGGCTTGAGCTACCGGGTAGCTTTTGGCCTTTATCTCACTTATTGAATATGAATATCAAAATCAAATCAAATAAGTAAATGAATATGAATATTGGTAAACGATGATAAAGCCAAAGTTTTATGCTAATCCGGGTTTAGCTATAGCTACACCCGGATTCCTCAACCACAGAGGAACTGGCTATCTTATGCATAATGCTGTTAACATTATTATTGTTATGGTTAAAGACTTAGACAATATGGTGGTTGCTAGCCAGGCAGACTTAGAAAAGACCGCCTACGAAACCGATCTGAAAATTACTGCCGCCACGGGAATCGAACTCCGGACCTTTAGATCTGAGGTAGTTTGTCACAACCACAGGGGCAGTTATATTTCTTCTAGTCTTCCTGCTTTTGCGTCCTTCCTTCACAATAAAGAAATTTCATCATCAGAATTCCCATTACAATTGTTTTATTGTAATAGTTGTTATTTAGCTAAAATGTTTTGTATAGGCACTAGTGACCCTCGGTCTCGAAGACCCTGGCGATATCGCAATAGACTGGGTGGGAGGCCACATGTACTTTAGTGACGTCCAACGCGGCAGTATCTCAGCATGTCACACCGACGGCTCAGTGTGCGTCACTCTTCGTACTAACAGCAAGCAACCGCGGTTTGTCACACTCAGCGTGCGCTATGGGTGAGTATACCAAGTCTTTCTTACTACCAATTTGGGCTTGTATTCAAAGTGATCCCGAATTGGATGCCGAAATAACTTTAGAAAGAGCGGTAGCGCTTCCGCTTGGGGTAGAACCTTAACCTTACAGAAGATCGCAGCTTAATAAACCACAAACAAGTTGACGGTCCACCTTGTGGTAAGGGGTTACCGCCGCCTATAGACACCTGCAATAACAATCACTTAGTATTGGAGTTGCGTTGTTATCCTGAGACCTGAAATGAAGTTTGTATACAGAGAGTTACAGAAGTCTCAAAATAAAATATAAGGGGGTGAAGTTTGACACCTTTCAGTTCACTATTATTTTTCGATTGATTTAATAAAACTGTGTCAACCCTGCTTGTGACAGCCCAAAAAAATGTAAACTACCACTATTGTATCCACTCCGGTTATAACACAAACACACACACAACCCGCGCACATACTACGATATCGACTCACACAACTTCAGAATTGCAAATTTGTGACCTCTAAAACGCTACGTCTATACGCTACGGCAACAATGCGTGAGTAGTATCCAAGGTGCTACGAGCGTTTACAGGCTACGGCAACACCGCGTGAGTAGTGTCCAAGATGCTACGAGCGTCTATAGGCTACGGCAACAATGCGTGAGTAGTCCCTCTACGAGCATCTATAGTCTACGGCAACAACGCGTGATTAGTCCCCAAATAGTCCGGTACCGCTAGGTTTTGAGGTTCCAAAAATATTAAAGTTTATGATTTTTTGCATACAGTTAGTATACTATTTCACCAACCCAAATCATGATTTTGTGTCATTTTTGATGGTTGCTAAGGTCACAATTTAGGTATTTGTCTTTTTATGCATTATTTCGTTGAAAAGAAAATTAGAGTTGAAAATTTAACTTCCATGATGATAAGAAAGTCATTACTGATATACATAAGCTTTTTGTGCCATCTCACTCCATGGGAATACTGGATTTACCCAAATACCTTACCTATCGCTGTAATAGCTATAGAAAAATATTAAAGTTGTTGAAATAAGTGTTAACGGTCCTCTAACACTAGTATCTATTGTTCAAATCATTTTGTGTCATATTCATCCATGGTATTCGGAGCTATATTTTTTTTCCTATTTAACCCCCTGTAATAGCCATAAAAGAAAATTCAAGTTATTAGAGTTTATGTCTTTATTAATGTTAAGGTAAAAGGAAGCTCTATGCTTAATTTGTGTCGTTTTTATCCATGGGATTTTGATTTATATTATTTTAACGTTTTTGTGCGAAGAACACTAGCGCGGCCACAGCGCGGCAAAGGAGCGCGTAGGCATCATTCACTGGCTCCGGCGACCGGCTGCCGGCCGGGAACGAGGCGCTATAATTTGTTTGTTGTTGTAAGAGTAGTAACTTGTGATAATTGCATAGAAAATGGAAACTAATATAACATGTCTTATTTGTGAGCTAATGTTGGGTGGTAAAGCTGTAAAATTAAAAGAAAGGATTTTATTAACGCATTCATTGCCTCCCGTAAATACAGGGTGTTTGGTACATGGTATAACAAGCGGGAACCTACCCATCTTAACATAGTCATATAAATTAGTATTTTTAAATTGGAAAATAAAATTCAAATTTCTTCATACAAAAAGTTCTGTCAGTAGAACGAAATGTATGGGAAATTTTAAAATTAATTTTACAATTTTGTATTTTTGATAACGCCATATTATATGACTATGTTAACATCGGTAGGTGCCCGCTTGTTATACCATGTACCAAACACCTTGTATGTATACACACATTACCATTAGCCCCATGCCGTCATGATTTGGAAGCGCGCCGCCCATCGGCGGCGGCGATATCTCGATAAAGTACCCAGCCGCCCATGGGTGACCTTGACATTCACTATTTTTTTTATATGTTTTAAGGGCAGAGTGATTTGTTCGATTAAAGAGCGCATACTAATGTGAGTTAATTATTACAAAAAATACATTTTCATTGGTGTATTACCGTTATAGCGATGGAGTGTGAAAGTGACTTCCGCATTAATTTATAATAGTGCAAAATCGTGTCAATGTATGAAATAAATATTTTCCAAATAACATTTATATGCATGGGAAAATTTCCCCGTAAATAACAAATTATTTATATATTTTTTTCCAAAAAATCAAAATCATAATATATTCATTTTAATTTAATTAAATTATACCGTGATTTGAGTATCTCGGTAGCGATGGCTTAGTGATTTGAACGCTATAGTTTCGATTCCAAAAACAAAGCAACTTTCGCCATGCCCGAGATGGGTCAATCAAGCTCCTCCGTGCTTTGGAAGGCACGCTAAGCCGTTGTTCTCAGTCGTTACCACAACTGCTTTAACTCACCAAGCCGTTTTTTATATACAAAGCTCAGCAAATAAGTCATCACCATCTGATGTGAAGCGGTAAGCAAAGTCCATGTGCGGAGAGAGCTAGTGCAGTTTGATAACAAACTGATCTAGCCGCCCCCACCTTGCCGGTTTTTTTAACACCTCTTTTGAAGGAACCCATGTTCTGACAAAACATGTGCTGGCAAAAAATTCCAAGTTTTTAAAGTCCGACATAGAAACGAGTTACTATACTTCTTTGTGCGTGACGTTTAGGTGGAGACAGTAAATTGATGACTCCGAAGACCGACACGTGTGCTCCTGAGTAGGAAAGGGGAAGGTGGGATAAGGTCGAAAAGCTCCTCAGAACACTCTCTATGATAAAGCCGATAGAAGGCGCTTAGTGATGCAATGTCACGACGGAGTTGTAGAGGTTCTAGGCTGTTCGTGACCTCTACGTCGTCAATAATATGGACAGCACGACGCTGAAATCTGTCGAGTGCATAGAGGAGGTATTTGGCGAAGCCATCCCACAGATGCGAGCAATATTCAACGCAAGACCGGACCAGAGTTTTGTACAGCAGGCGTGAAAAATCGACGCACCTTGTTCAGGACACCTAGCTTCCGTGAGGCTGTTTTGACCACGGTTTCGATATAATTCCTCTGATTTAGATCGCAGCATATCTCCATAACGAGCAAATTGATGTAGCCCTGTGCCGAAAGAGTAGTGCCCTGAAGAGTGGGAAGAGGAAGGAACGGCGACATTTTGGCTGTAAACGCGCACACCTGTGTTTTCTTAGCATTGAACTCAACAAGATTGTTTAATCCCCATTCAGATATGAGGTTTAACACCCTGTTGAGCTCAATGGTAAGATTGATTCTCTCCCTCTCGGTTTCAATGCGCCCAGCCCCTGGGCGACCTTAACATCCACCATGCACTGTACTGTCATCCGCATAGCAATGAATGTTTCCTAATGGAAGCATATCATTGATATGAAGAACAAAGAGAGTGGGGGATAACAGAGAACAGTGAACGCTGGTGTACCACAAGGGTACACCAGCGTTCACTGACATCAATCACGAAGCGCACCCATCAACGAGGACACGGATCTCCATCATGCAGGAAGCTGGCGATCCAGTTGCAGAGCTGAGTGGGCAGACCGTATGTCGGGAGCTTGGAGGGAAGAGCCCTGTGCCAGACCCGATCAAAAGCTTTGGCAATGTCAAGGCTAACAGCCACTGACTCACCACGATTGTCAATAGCTTCACCCCAGACATGCATTAAATCCGCTAGAAGATCACCCGCTGACCGTGTCGACCGAAACCCACACTGACGATCATTATTTAATGAGTGATCTTCTAGGTATCGGACCAGCTAGTTATTTAAGATCCGTTCCTTAACCTTGCAAAGAACAGAGGTGACAGCTATTGGGCGGTAGTTAGCTGGGTCTGATCGGTCTCCCTTTTTGGGGACCGGTTGCACATTGGCCTCGCTCCACGGCACACACCCAGAAGAGAGAGAAAGGCGGTATAGCCGCGCTAAGACGGGAGACAACTTCACTACGCAGTTTTTTAGTACTATCGCTGGGATGCCATCAGGTCCACTAGCTTTTCGGACGTCGATTGACTGAAGCTCCGCACGTACATCATATTGCCTAATACGGATATCAGGCATTGTGTGGTCACAATGGGCGAGTGTTGGTGGCTGAGAATTACTGTCATCGATTCGGGAATGAGCAGTAAAGAGTTTTACCAGGAGATCGGCTATCTCTTGCGGCTTATGAGCAAGTGTTCTGTCAGAGCATCTCAACGGGGGCAGCGAGGGTTGGCATAAGGGTGACAGCACGGCTTTGGCCAGACGCCAGTAGCTACGGCTTCCCGTAGGGTGCGTTAGTAATTCTTGGCCAACTCGTGCAACGCGTTGAGCATCCGCTCTGACGAGGGGCCTTTTGCAGAACTTAGTGGCATTGTTATAGGCTGATTTCAGTGAGTCAATATTGGGATCCCCATTGACTGGACCTGATCTAAGCACGGTATGCCGACTGTTTGTTCTCAACAGCTAACGCACACTCGCGATTGAACTAGTGGTTACGCCTGCCCTTACTGACGAGATCGGAGTGAGGGATATAGTACTCCATCCCTAACATTATCTCACCAGCTCACTCAGCAGTAGCGCTAGCATTCGGCTACGATTCACTGAAACAGCGCTGCCTCCAAGGAACAGATGCAAAGTTATCCCGCATAGCGCCCCAATCTGCCAACGCATAGTGCCAGATGCGGCGTTTGGCCACTGCAGTGCCACCCCAGCGAAAATCAGGCAGTGACCCGATGATCCCAAGGGAGCTCGAACCTCTAACCGATATCCCTCCGGGTGAGTCATCATCAGAAGGTCCAACAAAGAGGGTGCGTGACCGACAATATCTGGAATTCTGGTGGGCTGGTTAACCAGTTAAGTCAGGTCGTGCGTGAGAGCGAACGCATGGGCAGTTCTACCAGCATGGTCAGTTTTGGGGAATATAACCACGTCTCGTGGTGAGCATTGAAGTCTCCCAAAAACACCAATTCCGCGGTTGGAAACTGCTCCTGCGCAACATCTGCCACCCGCCTACGGTGTTCAAAAAGTCGAGTTGTCTCCATGTCACCGCTGTGGGATCTGTAGAGGCAAACGTAGACACGGAAATGAATGCCCAGGTCCACGTGCACCCCGAGGATGGATAAGTAAGGGTCCTCCAAGTGGCGTTCATGGCGACAGCAAAACATCCGCCCGGACAAACAAGCATACCCCGGACTTCGCTTTGAAGGACTCTTCACGAGTATAGCCGGGATAGTCCAGATACCTTGTGTCAGCCGGGCGGAGTATTTGCGTTTCCGTCAAAAAAAGCAGCGCTGGCCGAGCCGTCTCAAGATGTTGGTAGACGACATTGAGGTTAGCATGGAGCCCACGGAAGTAAGTTCGTGAGCCCGACCTCAAACAGCGTGGCTGTAGTGGGGATGTACACCGCTGTACGACCATACACATTTACTTGTCGCTGCCATGGATGGATATAGGCAGTCAAATCGTGAGGCCTGTTTTGCCAGGTAACAGCCGACAGTATAGAAGCGCTGACCCGCCAGACGGAAGGGCCCCCGAACCTTCCCGGGTATGGCCGCTGGAACCCCACCATCCGGTCACCAACCGGCACGACGGACCATCCCGAAATTATGCGAGGCATAATGGGGCAGCCTCATGATCTGGTTAGGATAGCTTGGGCCCCTGTACTGTGCCACGGGCGGCCAGCGGAACAGCCGTTTCTTCAGGTCTCCCTGGCCGGCGGGTCAACGCAGTCCACCTGGCTTTAGTTAGACGGAAGCCATCATTGACCGCATCCATCGCGGCATCGTCTCCCCAAGCTCTGGTTGTACGCCCACTGATCCCGGAATGTGCTTTGCGTACGGTGGTTACTAACGAGGGTTTTCACACCCTACCACCAGTGGAGCAGTTGATAGCTCAGAGATCCCTTAGTCGCCTCTTACGACACCCACGGGAAGAAATAGGGCGCCGCACGGTACAATTTTTTAAATAAGATTATAAAGATAAAATTGTTTCATTAATACTAAGTATGTCTATTAATAAGTTTACTATCTCTAGAATTGTTCAATCAGCTTCAGAGAGAAATGGGATGTCCATATTTTGAGCACTAGTCTTTGCCTCCCGCAAAAAAAAGATATAAAAAGATTATACAACGTGGTGCCGTCAATACGACAATAAATTGAATCATGGGCTATATTAGTTTATAGAAATTGTTTGCCACTTTCAAAAACATCGTATTCATTTGATAACTTTATGACATTTCTATGAAGTAATGCAGCCAATCTTATATTATTTCATACAAATGTTATGAATTTATCAAATGAGTAAGATGTTTTTGAAAGTGGCAAATCATTTCTATAAACTATAATATAGCCCATGTTTTAATTTATTGTCGCATTGACCGTACCATCCTGTATAAAATTATTATTGTATAATTTCTCTCACAACACGCGGTAGCCGCACTTGTTTTATTTATAAAATAAAGTATGCTCTTAAATTTATCATTATGTAGGGCTTTAAAACAGATATGAAATTATTTCGGATTATCCGATCCAACCATTAATAATGTGCAAATGTTTATACATAAAAAATATACCTACATATAATACGAAATTGTTATGTTCTGTACACTATACCTATACTGTCACAAGGATTGAAATACTAATATGTACACACGACAGAACATCAAGTGTAACAGTTGCAATACGAAAACCACCGGTATTACGAACGCAGTAAGGGCAAGCTCAAGGTCATGCTGTTACGCTTGATGTGCTGTCGACTGTACAAAACAACAGCAGGTCAGGTAACCGTAATATGAGAAAAAAAATCCAATCAATTTTCCACCTAAACGAAATCGAATTAAAGTACAAAAACGTTTAGCTCAATTCGGGCGTTTGTGTTAACGTGACCTTCGGTTAACTGTTCCTACTTGCTACTCTTTGCAAACGTGTGTAAATGCTCCGTGCGGTACACAACGCGCGAGCGAACTAATATTTATGTAGGAAATGAAATATCTTTTTTATGTATATCATGAATTAAAGTGACACAAATTTTTATAGCAGATATTTTATGCTTTTATGATATTAAATGTGCAAACTCTAATAACTTTAATATTTTTTTACAGTCGCTATGGCTTGGAAAAGCTAAATTATTAAATATCTTAATAACCCATGGCTTAATTTGGCACAAAATCATGTCAGGGTCATATTTAGGTGCCCTGAGTTAGGTTGTATTTGTTTTATCAACTATAATATTTTTTTGACACTTTTAACATATATTGGGCCCCCTGTCAATTTGCACTGGACGAAAACGACACACATTTAGTTCGCACACAGCCTAGGCTATTTTACACTCAATATTAGTATAATTTGACACATTAAATTATTTTTGGCAGTTTTATTTATATTTTAACATTTAAGTCACAAAATATTGAGTTACTGAAAATGCAATAGCAAGATTTGACACAAAAATTAAATATAAGCTTTTTAGGTAGAACTGTATCCCCTTGCAAAAATTCAGAAACTTTAGAATTTTTGTAACTTAGCACCTCAAAATCGCCTAGCCGTACCGGACTAAAAGTGCTACGAGCGTCTATAGGCTATGACAACAACGCGTGAGGTAGTGCTTAAGGTCCTACGAGCAACTATAGGCTACGAAAGTGCTACGAGCGTCTATAGGCTACGGCAACAACGCGTGAGGTAGTGCCTAAGGTGCTACGAGCATTTATAGGCTACGGTAACCGTTTACCTTCAGGCGGACCGTAAGCTTGTTTGACGCCCTTGCCGTTACAAAAAACTTTCATCAAAAGTATGCTACGCGTCTTCACCTTTATTCTTCTATTACCGGTTTCCGATCAGCGACAAACTATTTGCCAAAAACACCCTTAGTTCATTATAGATATGTTCGCCGCAAATGCTTTTCTTCAATGGTTCTTGAATGAAACAATCGTTGGATGTTAGACGACTCAAACCGTTTGTTTGAGTACGTTATGTTACTCATGCATACATAGTTGCTTCTACGATTGGCATCGTGGTATTGGGTGGTATTTGGTGGTGGGGGATTGGTAGGTGAGCCTAATCATTTCTGAAGGCATACCTACTTCAAATTAAGAAGAATTGCGATGCAGCGGCGTAAGTAGCATGGTTTTAATGAAAATTAATTGTATCGGCACTCAATTGGGAGCTCGATTTGGATAATTAAATAAAATGCGACTAATACGTCGACATTTTCGTCGAATTTATTGTTTAAGTGATTCGTGAAATGAGTGGGAATTGGGTACCAAAGTGAGCCTTACGCGTACCTGCCTGTCGATTCTGTAACAAAACTCGCACCTCACTTCGCAAGTCACTTCGAATTCAACTGTCAAATAGAGCAAATAATGTATGAAAATTCGCTCTATTTGACAGTTGAATTCGAAGTGACTTGCGAAGTGAGGTGCGAGATTCGTTACAGAATCGCACCCCTGCTTTTAGTTTTACCTTCCTTATATGTATAAAATCGCTTCATCTGTAACTCATTTTTTATAATAACGGTAAGGAAATATGCATAAGCCTAAATTCCATTTTCTTGTGTCTAGTAAAATGTTTTGGGCGGACTGGCACCACCGACCGCTCATTATGTGGGCTAACCTGGACGGCTCCAGGTCCGCGACCCTGGTAGACAATTTATACGGCTTTGCCACAGGCCTGGCTCTCGACGAACCTAATGGGAGGCTCTATTTCGTCGACCGTACTGTTAAGGTCATCAAGTTGGATGATAAACAAGTATACGTGAGTAACTTAAATATTTTGAAACGGCTAAGCAAGCTTTTGTATTGCAAGATATTTTTTCCTTCTAAAGTTTTTTTCAAATATAAAGTCGCACCAATCTTTACGATGCTTGTCAAGCCACATCAAGCTCTTGCGAGTTTACGCGGCTTAACAAATGAAATGATGTTGTAGACTCTGTTCGAAGAGCATCTGTACCATCCATACGCCGTAGCAGTGTTTGAGAATACTGTCTACTGGAGTGACTGGATCTCCAACAGCGTGCAGACATCAGACAAGCTTCATGGGCCAAGGCAGAAGAGGAACTTGTTGGTTGGGTTGAGCACGCCTGTCTATGGTCAGTATGATAGCTAAATGTTTGACTTACAATTGTGGTTCCATTAGTTTGTTGTTTAATATTCAAACTTTCATCAACTATTGTTTACTAAGAGAATTCCGTGTTAATGTCTATTGGGTAACATTCACTTCTCCAACCACGTGGTGTGAATTCAAGGGGTAAAGTTACTTTCCCGTTGGATAGAGCTTGAATTATATCTCTTCTTGGGTAATCTACCACACCAAGAACTTTGTCATTTTAATTAACTTACAAATTAACGTTACTTGAAATTTTATGATTAACCTACGACGGTTTCGCCCTTTTTTCTTTACAAGTTTTGCAATTTCATTCCAGGCATGCACATCTTTCACCCAGTATTGTACAACCCGACCCACAATCCTTGCGAGAATCATACCTGTTCTCATATGTGCCTCCCTTCCGCAAATAAAACAAAGGTCTGCGTGTGTCCTGACGGCATGGAGCTCAAAGGGACCGATTGTCAGTGTGAGTATTATTTCAAACATAAGCTCAGAAGTAGGCATGATAGGGCACAGCACCTTCGTGCCCAAACTGCAACTGTTTTACCTTAGAAGTCCAGTGCAGTGGGGCTATAGACCATGTGTAGAGACTGTTGGGTGAATTGCATACTTCACTGTATACAGAATGGTGCCTTCAATGCGACAATAAATTGAAATATTACTTCATAGAAATGGTTTGGAACTTTCAAGAACATCTTATTCATTTGATAACTTCATGACATTTGTATGAAATAATATAACATTGGCTGCATTATTTCATAAAAATGACATGATATTATCTAATGAGTAAGGTGCTTTTGAAAGTGGCAAAACATTTCGTCAAACTAATATAGCCCATGTTTTAATTTATTGTCGTATTGACGGCACCACACTGTATATATCTCTTTTAGATTGTAATATTGCTAATATTGCTACTATGGTATTAAGATAGGGTGGGACTTTCACCGCTGCTATTTTCAATATTTATAAATTTTATATGTGAAGTTATGATTATGGTACTTACCGAGAAGTTTGCGGCGCCTTAGCCGATATATTATCTGTTCGAAGATTGTCACCCATTGTGGTCAAATCAAATCCTTTGTAGGCCACGGAAACTAAATCTAGGCATTTCTTTTGAGCAGACATCCAAGATTACCAGCCTCTCTACCTGGTAATTGGAGGCGGATCTTGGTTCACGCGCGTAGAATTCAACGTGCTGGGCAACCCTGAGAACCACGCCACGAGATTTGATATAGGTCGTGTGCAGGCAATGGCCTTCGATAGCAGGAGAGGTATATGCATATTTTATTTTTTTTCATCATTTTAACCCTTAACCCTTGATATAAAGAAGCTGGCAGGTGGTGGGTGGATGAGAATAGCTGAAGATCGTGTTTTGTGGCGCAGCCTTGGGGAGGCTTACGTCCAGCAGTGGAATGCAATAGGCTAATATGATGAACCCTTAACCCAAGATACCAAGGAAGGTCTTACTCAGTTCGTAGTAGAAGCAGCTTTTGTAGTACAACTGTCACACTTGATATGCTGCCGTCCATATTATTTTTTTAACTACTAATTGTGGAACTTATGCGTTTCAATATCATTATTTCAGACACACTATACATGTACGACGGTCAACGCAAGACGATAAACTATGTGTCCATGAAGGACTTCTCTAAGGGCGTCACGCGCACCTTGATGTATAAGGGATTGACAGACGTCGTCGATATGGCTTATGGTGAGATTTTAGGCTTACTCTTTAAACGGTTTACTAAAAATAATGGTTACTTACAAGTTAGGTAATTATGTAAAACAAATTGTACAGCGGAGACTTCATCGAGAAGACGATACAACAAAGAAGGAAGAGGATACTAGGATAAAATAGTACAGTTCCTATTTTATTATTTTCATAGTATTTTTTATCATTTCTAAGGCGAGTTTCAGATTCTTTATTGAAGGTACTTGATATAAATAAAATTAAAAGCCCCTTTTCGTAGTTAAACTCGTAGTATAATAGAATTGATTGCATTATTCGAAATTGCGTTAGTGGTCAATTGCTATATGGGAAATGAAACTTTTTTCTTTCATTTATTTGTGTTGGTATTTTTTATTAAATTGAACAAATACTTCTAACATCCTCGCTCATAATTTTGATTGCGTAGTCTCTTGAAAATGGGGCTGAAATGTTATTTATCAGACACAGGTACGTAATATTATGGACAATCATTATTCGATGACTAATCCCTGATTCGACGGATTCGCTCTTTTGGTCAAATTCTTGGTTAACCAAATACGTTTAGCTAAAATATTATTTTTAACACTTTATCCCTTAAAAACTACCGTTTAGCTTGTGATTTCTTCATAAATTACGTAATGAAATGGGCGAATGCTGAACAACTGTGGGGGAAACTCATAAATGCACTGTCTGGTATTGTTTATGACGTCATTGTCATTTCGTAACATGAACGCAATATAGCTTATTGCATAGCAGTTCTATTCATTTGAGCTTTGAGTTGGTGAAAGTAATTACATAGCCAATCAAGCCACACATTCTAGACTCAATCCCCTTTATTAAAAACGCGGACTAAAGTTAATACTGGTCTTAAACTGATGCTGTCACTGTCTTTCTTATAACAATTGATGGTAAATATAGCCTTATTACTGGCCAAGGAAAGCATTTCACCTTAGGCCTTATTATGATAAACCAAGTGATGTTTTTCTTGTTATTGCAGGTGTCTATAGGCGACAGTAACCACTTACCACCTGGTGGGCCATCAGCTTGTTTGTCTATAGTTGTATAAGATGCCATTCGACAATCGCTATCGCCTAAATGGAAAATGTATTGGATTTGACATTTGCGAACGGAAGTCGTTCGATGGCTTATGTCAAATCCCATACCTTTTCCGATTGTGATAGCGATTAACGATAGGCTCGGGTCCCTCTGTATGATGTATGTAAAAGGAAGGAAGGAAGTATGTATTTAAGCGGCTTAACTAATTAATGCAGTCTTAAAAATCACGTAGATCCCGCAACGGATGCGTTGTATATCCTGGACGCGGGTCGCGGATTCATTGAAGCTGTGTCTCTGCGTACGCGCAAGCGCGCATTGTTAGCTCGCTTCGAAACACAGCAAGTGCCACTCAGCTTATGCCTCGTTCCGGAGTATGGGTACGTGATGTTTTACTATACAGTCGGAACCACGCAATTTTACTAACATTTTAGACTAACGTTTAATTTTAAAGCAGTTATTTTAGTAGTGATATCGATCATATACAGAGTGTAAGAGGAATGCCTTCGTAAGCGAAGGCAGCTGGTAGGAATGGTCATAATAAGCTCGACTTGTAAAAAAACAGCTGAGCAGCAGCGAGAGCATTCTTTTAACAATCTGAATATTTTTTCAAAAGAATAGTGGTAACGAATTCGTAAATTTATTTATTTATTTAATTTATTTTACAAAAATCTACAGCTTAGTCTAAAACAGATTACATATTTTCCAATGATTAAGTAAAACTTTAGCCAATGAAGGATTTTCACTTCGCGTTTTAGAAAACAATATTAAAAATAACTATTTATAAAGTATAAGCTATTTAAACTATTAACATTTTAAGTTGCATTCCAAGTTATTGCCTATTGATACACTGTTTAGTGAATCTGTTATTTTTATTACATGGACAAAACAATAAAAAAAAGAATAAATTAATTTTGAAATAAAAGATAAAGGCATGTCAGATGGTGGTTAGTGTGTGTGTGTTTGTTTTTGTGTGTGTGTGTGTTTAAATTATTTTGAAGTTTTTAAAATTTGGTCATGATGTTTTCGTTGCTTGGTTTACAGGAGAATGTTAATAGTCATTATGGAGACAGACAATAACAATGAGATACACGTAGATAGCTTCGGCCTGGATGGAGAGGACAAAAAAACTATTATCAGTACGAACTTAAAAGGTAAAATACAATCTTCTAATACAGGATGTTAAGGGGACGCTTTTGAAAACGAAAGCAGGTGGCAGTGCTCGTAACCTTAAACACGATTTGTTGAAAAATAAATTTGAAATCACGAAAAAAAATTAGCTGTTCCATACAAACAGGCCGTGTAAAGATTAAAATTTGTATGAAACAGCTCATTTTATTTCAATTTTTAACAAGTCTTGCTTAGGGTGACCAGCACGGCCACCTGCCTTCGTATTCGAGAGCGTCCCCCTAACACCCGCTATATTCATTAAATTGTGCGATTTTTACGAATATAATAATAAGGTTACCTACTTATCTATCACCCATAATAAAATTTCAGCAGTTATTGATCTTGCGCCAAATAATATCCCTCTTATGTATCCCGTTCAAATGTCAATCCCACAAACCTTATAGAATTATTTTTAATGGATTATGTTCTCCATGTCTAAGGTCCCCACGTTCAGGTCCGCTATGACAAAATCGAAGATAGGGTCTACATTACAGACGATGGAAACGGAGTCATTGACGCTGTACATCCGGAAGGTAAGAAAAGCTGAGGACAGTTTGAATTCAATTCAGAAAGAACTTTAAACTATGCAAGTTATGAAGAATCCACTGTAATGGATAGCCTTTGTTTACAAAATCGAGATAATTTAAAAACTAAACTAATCCTAGATCATCTACGAGTGCTACCGTACGAGACAAACTACCTAGTAAATAGCACTAACTTTGGCAAAAATGCAGTCATGACTCGGCGTCCCAGAACGTACAACAAGAAGTTTCATGATATTGATATTTATAATCTGTCCAAGACTCAATTTAAACATGAATTAGTATTGATGCTGTCCCGCCCCGTCACGGAAAAGCTATAATTTTCTTTAATTAATAATCTGTCTCTTCTTCAATTTCCCCAATAACATGAAATTCAAATTATGTAAATGCTGTGGACACATGTTATTTGTGTACGTACTTGTATTATACCGTTACATAAATTAGATGATAAAAGTTTTGTACAATACACTGTTTGTGTTTCTAATAAATAAATAATTAAAAAAAAAACCCTGTTAGTTGGGAAAACTTTTGGGTTTTAATTGGACAAAATTAAACAAAATAAAATTTCGTATATATTTTTAATTCAACATAATTTTTTTGATATAGAAGTGAGTCCGGAACCTTTTCTTTAAAGGTTCTTGTAATTTGTAATCTTTGTAACCTATAGACTCTGAAAATATGTAAGTTGATAATAAACTTTACACTGAAGTAAAAATGTCTATATTTATATAAATAATATAAACATGACATCTTCTTAACAAAAGGATTTTTATAGTTATTACATACAACACAAACCAAAATCCTGGAATCTTTTGCTAAAGGTTATATGAATATATTCCTCTATTATTTTTAGAGCCAATCTCGAATTGCCCTGAATTTCACTTGGTCAATCACAAGCCAAATTATATTAATATTATTATTATACCACGATACTTATCGAAATAATTATTTAAAAGGAACTGGAAGAGAGGTCTTTAGACAGATATCAACGACTCTAATCAGTATGGCCGTCGCCGAATCTCATCTGTTCTGGACGGATAGGCGTCCGAGGCTCTACTGGACCAACGTGCATCAAGTTTCACAGAATATTAGGAAGCTGGATTTTAGTTAGTATAAACTTACTCAGTACATAAATATTTTTACGTAAAAGGAAAAAATAGTTTTTATTCTTCTTAGACTTCTTTGCTTAATTCTTTTGGAATCATGACCACTAAATGATGGTTTTTTGGGTTCACAGAAACAGTTATAACAACTGCCTAAAATTGAAAGTTTATACTAAAGTAATTAAATATTGAATGCTCAAAGTATCAATTAGTGATCGTTTTAAAATCAGGTTTTATATTAATCGGCTACTTTTTATTTTCAGCAATGTTTCCTAACAACACTCAGCTATACCTCCAAGCAACTTTCCTCCCCCTAAATCATAATGACCCCTTATACGATCATCCTTGCTGGACACAGTTACCTTGTTCTGACATATGCGTGCAAGCGCCTCACCCTCCCGTACCGAGGAATGCCCCAAGGAACTCATCTTTGACCCCCTATACTTGCCATTGTACTCCTGGTCTTTTAAACATGGATGGACAATGTACACCGCTTGCTGCCTGTAAAGAAGACGAGATATATTGCCATAGAAGCAATACCTGCGTCTCTAAAGGACAATACTGTAATGGAGTACGGGATTGCACGCATGGGGAAGACGAGGAATTATGTGAAGGTGAGTGTGAGAATAACAGTTTAAAACTCGTGATAGTTTCTAGATAAGATTGCAATAGTGGATTTAGTTTTTCAGACTATTTGTAATTGTTACCTAGTGATTCGATGATATACGTAGTACACATTGTCAAAAGCTTTTAAAAAATCAGTGACACAAAAATTATATTTGGAGTTACGTATTTCGATAGAACCAAGAAATAATTTATTAAATTTCTAGAAAGGGGACCTACTACAACAGAAACTGTGAAGGAATGTTCTAAAGGCCACGTTTTGTGTCACGGTGTTTGTGTTAAAGGGAATGTTTGCTTCATAGAAACGACCACTCCACCAGGTAATTAAAATAAAATCTGATTGCTTAGTTCATAATTAGTATTATATTTCACCAAGATAATAGAAATCAAATTTGCAATAAGAAATAAAAGTTTTATAAGTTGGATGGATAAAATAGTTCTATACCTTAAATTCGTAAGTAACAGTAATTTAACTTGAAATGACGAACACAGTCGACTGCACATCAAACGTAACAGTTTGACAACTACTCTATTACGTGTATTCGTAGTGCAACTGGAACATTTGATGTGCAATATGAGAAAAATACAAAGGTTTACTATCTCTAGTCTATGGGTTTACCCGTTTGATTTTCTTATAAGTATAAAAATGTTTCCATTTCCTCAGCACCGACTACCGACGATTCTTCAGAATACTGTAGGTCTATAGAATACCACTGCCCAAAGTCCTCGCTTTGTATTGAACGCGCTCAGCTTTGCGATGGAAATAAGGACTGCCCGAACGGCAATGATGAGACCCCTGAATTATGTGATACGCTCACTTGTCACGATAGCGAATATATGTGAGTCTTTATACATGGTGATATTAAAGAAATTACACAATACAAAATGTTAAACTTTCTCGTCGCACTATCATAATTTAGCACTGAATTATCCGGATATTTAACGTGGTTACGTGTATACTGAATCCTCTTGCACGGTCAGTGAAACCTGGTCGAAACGTCGAGCAAAAAAGGTATTTAACTGTCACCTTAAAACCCGTTCAATTCGTTGCTAATTGCACAAATATTAAGAACGATGAAACCCAAGAGAAAGGAAATAAACTAACAAATACAATGTGTAATGTGTTTTTTCACTGATGACATGTTTTTTAATGGGGGTAATAAATACTTCAACGCTTGCTATGGTAGCTCGGTTGTGAAATGGTTGAGCAGCTCGGTGGAGTAATGGTTTGAGCGCTCTGGTTTCGATTACGAAAACAAAGCACCTTTCGCCATGGTTGGTCCCGGAATAGGTCAATCCAATTTATAACCTCCGTGCTTCGGAAGGCAAGTTAAGCCGTTGGTCCTGGTTGTAACTGCAACCCCTTTTTACCCACCAATCTGCATTAGGCTAGCGTGGTGGTGTTATGGCCCAATCTCCTCATGTGTTTCTCCCATATAGGAAGGCCTGTACCCAACAGTGTGACGTATATAGGCTTATGATGATGATGATGATGGTAGCTTGAGGAGCATGGTGGCATAATGGTTTGAGCGCTCGCTCTGGTTTCGATTACGGAAACGTGGTGCAGGTTGTTATTGCACCCGCTTTAAACTTACCAACCCACATTGGGCCAGCGTGGTGGTGTTATGGCCCAACTTCTCATGTGTTTCTCCCATGTACCCAACAGTGGGACGTATATAGGCTGGTGATGATGATGATGATTGGTATCCTTACCAATGGTCTTAGGAGAAAAAAAAGCATTTGGAAGTATGAGAGACATGGCATGTTTCTGTCTATATAAAAATTACATTTTATTCTTGTCAGGTGCACCTCTGGATCATGCATCCTTCTAAGTTTCAAGTGCGACGGAGAGCCAGACTGCCTTGACGGCTCTGATGAAACAAACTGCGGTTGGTATATTATGTTTATTTTATGATCGTAATTTATCCGCATTGTGATAGCTGAAATTTCATAATACTTTCTTCATAATTTGGTTCAGTGCGACACCTAAAAAGAAGAAGAAAAAGAGGGCGCTAGCGTCTTTCTTTCTGGCAACACTGACCGTACTGTACCAATCACATGCGAATGCACGTGTATTGTCATACTTAATAAATGTAGTTCCTAGCTTTTCCGTTGCCTACTTTTATGAGGCATTAATTTGTAATCAGTTACGCGCGCTAGCGCTATTGTTGTCTTTTTTCTTTGCTCTGAGAAATCATAATAATATCTGTATCGCTCTCTGCCTCGGCTGAAACAAAGTTCATGAGATAAGTTATCTTAGTCTTATAACAAACGTTGGTTCTTATTTCAAATTTGGGTAGTCATAGATTTTATGGAATCCTGACATTTTAAGCTACACGGAGAGTCGTATGTCGTATTACAGATAGTGTATCGTGTGGCATCAGCTTCTACGAATGCCGCAGTAAGGAGTGCATAGATCTGCGGAAGCGATGCGACGGTAATCAGGACTGCGTGGATATGTCTGATGAAGAAGATTGCGAACCAGTACACAAGGAGATTGACGTAAGTAGAATTAGCAGTTAGTTATAATTGAGTTATCGGCCGACTTCAAAGTAGGAGGAGGTAGGGTAGATGACAACTTGTCTATTTAGGTACATATTAATAGTATGGCAACAGTAAATAAATATTGCAAAAGCTATAGTATACCTTTCTGCAATCAGTAGTTTCTTAGATATAGCAATTTGTTTGAGGAGCACTCCAAGACTTCCATAGAAAATGATGCAAAATAATGACGTCACAAAGTTGTGCGCGCTTGTAGTAGGTAACATAAGCTTTTACATGCATAGTTGCTATTTTAAAAGTTGTTAGATTTATTGTGAATAAGTAAGCGGATAGTGGAAATGATATAATTATTTTTTTTTAATATTTATTAGACTCTTTTTAAAAATTTCTTTGTCACATTATAGTTCCATATGATACAGAAAAAAATACATTTTATAGCGCTTTTTATTTATGATAACTCATATATTCGAAATATATGCGAAGACTGTAGATATTTCTTTTGTATATCCATCAGCTATCTCAGAATTTAGACTGGAAGCAGCGATATCTGCTTCCAGTCTTAATTGACCTCGATATATTTTCGTTAGCAAGGATTTAGGGACTGCTGGATTGGTTCCATTTAGTGATCTGATAAAGATTTTCAGAGATAGTTGATGGAACCCCTCAACAAGCAAAAGTAAAATACAATATGTATTTCATCTTAGGACCGATAGACATACAAGTCGATGATGTTGACGGTCACTAATCTTAATTAGAAATTATATTAAAAAAATTGTAACCAAAGTCGGTTTTACCGACTTCAGTTGGCCGTTTCCAGAAACAATTGAAAGTGAAGCGCCGACTCCAAAAATAAGTCTATATTAGTAATTGTTTGATATTTGCCTTTTTAGTGGTTTTAAGCACAGAACATAAGAGAGAGGTTAGAAGTAGTATCAAGCGACGTTAGTACCAGAACCAGTGTCGCCTCTCGCACACATGTTAATGATAAGTTCGTATTTTACAACATAAAACACCATTACGCGATTGGTTCCTGAAAATCGGTACAAAAATGTACCAAGTGAAAAACAGTTCATTTAAATACAGGCCATATTTTCACAATATAAAGATTGAATTTGTTTGTGCACATATATTGCAGTGTTACCAGAATAAAAATAAAATGCAATTTGATGGGAAATTTTGAGTTCGTTGATGTATTTAATAGTGACTTAAACGAATGAAAGAACTCTTTAAATTTTATGTTGTAATAATAGTAATAGGAATAAAAAAATATTGTTCTTTACAATAGGTGTTCTTATTATAATCGTTTTTGGTAATTGATGCAAACTACGATCTATAATTTTGAGGGTGATAGGTTCCCTAAGAATCCATTGCAGTGCATATTCAGTTAAATTTTTGAAAGGATTGAGTTGTTATCTTTTGGGCACATATTAGGCTGCGATTAGGATTATTAAAATATGTCATATATTTTACTAATTACAGCCTCTGCTTTCTTTTAGCCCCGCCTACTCATTGTGCTTAAAATTGCTTGTGCTGTGTTGTGTTTAATTAGTGGATACCTTTTACTGGCTCTCTGTTTTTATCAACTTTGTCCTTCTATGTATTTTAAACTTGGTCTTACAATAAGATAGATAAATATTTAATTTTTCAATTTAAACATAATATAACAAGCTCTCGTGAAGGATTCCACTTTATGCTATGTCTTTCAAATAAATCTTTAAAATTATAAGAAATTTATTCTACAAAAAAAAATATCATTTATTGAGTGAATATATATATATGATATATGTAAGTAAATAGCTACTTATTTAATTCAATTTCTTAAGTGACTCAAAAATAAAATACAGCATACAAAGAGAAAGTGATCACTACAGTTTAATTTGTCAAACTGCGTAAGACTTCCGGTAGTTATATGACAATAAAAAATCAAATAATCTGGAATTTGAGGCTTTCCAGAGTAAAGTTACTTGTCCACATCTCATTTATTTATGTCACTATGGTTTTTGTTACATAAAAAGCTAACCTTATTTTTGGAGAGATTTTTTTTTGCTATTTTATGAGGTCGGTCAAGATTTTTATAATTAGAACATTGTGTCTGCTAGAACGTTTGTAACCTTGCGTTGTGTGAAATAGATATAGTTTTGTGAATGACGTGCGATATGGAAAATCATTAAAATAAAAGTTAACTTGGTCAAGTGGGACCTGCATAAGTGAGAAACCTCCACAGCTAGACAATGCAATCCCCTATATTTGGGAATAATTCTTTCGATTTTATCGTCATATTTACCTCTATAATTGAGACAGCGAGTGTATTTTACCTCTTTTACTGAGATAACTTCAATTCATCACCTTTTTAACTTGCACTACGCATATTAATTTCCGTTTTGTTTATGGATTGAAATCTAAAGTAACTGAATACTTACAAGAGGAGGAAGAAAACTCGCTGTAAAGTTATCGAAACGTCGGGTGTATAATAATAATGTAAGATCTAATTAAACGCGAGTTAAATCTGGCTAATTAGTTTTATTTCAAATGTTTACAAAATACATTTTTTATTCAATAATCGCATCTGTCTAACTGAAATAACCTTTATTATCACCTTTATTAATAGTACCCTCTGTATATGTAGACATATTTATTTATGTTTATGTGAGATACTGAGGAAGTGGTATACCTCTTTAAGCGAGACCAATTCGCAGATCACTTAATGTCCCAGCTATCCAGTTTTCACGTATAGTGAAATTCATTCATTCATTCATTCATTTTCGCGTTGTGAAATTCATCGTGGCTATCTACCTCAATAAGTGGCATCATGAAGAATGGCATCATATTTTTATATTTGGAATTTTTGTCGAGGTTTAATGCTGTCATATCAGTCAAGATTTTTATTACAATAATCAAAAAAATCTGTCTGAGTGAACATTGTGTTTAAATCTGAGCTAAAAACTGGATTCTGGCGAAATCAAAGACAACGCCATCAACCAAAAAGAAGAAGAACATTGTGTTATAAAATTGGTATAAGTAGTTTTGTAAAAGAAGTGTTTGTGTTTACATTACATGCCATTGGAAGATCATTGTAATATAAGTGAATTTGATGTGAAGACATTGAGAAAGACACTAAGAATTGCATTGAAATGTGTTGCATTGTACTAGTATTTCAATGCAATATTTGTAGAATGACAGAAAATACTTAAGATATGGCTGTATGGGCGTTCGATCCCCTTGTGTTCTCTATAATAGAGAGAATATATGAACAGCAAAAACTAGTAAATAACCTCATTTTTTCAGTGCTTTATTTTTATTTAAAGGCAAAACGTAGTCCTTAACTTAACGTAGTCTGTGTCAAATATTTCGTATTTTTGTAAATATTTCATAGTTATTTACGTGGCAAAAAAAGGCGTGATAATAAAGTGTAAGGTGTCTTACGTTGAACTAGCGGATTGTTCAACATTTATGAAATTGTTGTTAGTTTGTTTTGTTTACATACTTGGCACAAGTGAAAAAAACGAGTAACATCAAAGAGTTTTGTTATATGGAAATAGTTACTAGGCAATAATTTGACATCATAATACTTTGTTGTAATAATTTCTAATTAAATTAAACATTGGTATATTTTTGACTCTTTTGTGCAAAATAAGTGTGACGTGCTGGCAACTCTTTTAATTTACCCCAAAAAGCATACATTGCGGGCTAAATACAAAGCCACTTTTATTGACGACGTACACAGCCAGCAATGTATATTTTTGGCATGGCGTCGTTTTAATTTAATGATTTTCACTATTTTACATTAAAAATGTACGAAGCGATGATAAGAAATGTCTCAATGAGTAAGATTATAAGTTTTACTTTGCTTCCAGCGTGTTAAAGTAGCACAAAGAGGCATTTTTCCACTAGTTTTGGCATAATATTGCTCTGCATAGGTTAGCGAACTACTGAGCGCGTCGAATAGTCAAAAGGACTGGATAAGAGTGTTTACTCTTATGCGCGGCGCGCGCGTCCCGCCCACTTACGCCTTCTAACTACTCTCTATGTTCTGTGGTTTTAAGCGGATAATTGAAGATAGAGACAAAATACTTAACGCTATTATTAGGGTTAAAACTGTTCCCGCTTTTATTTAAACACCCACTTTTATTTAAACAAAATGCATACAAAATATTTAAGCTATCGGTAAAGCTAAAACGGTATTTGTTTATCTGTTTTACCCACAGATTATACCATGCATGACAGAACAGTTTTCTTTTAAATATTTTGCTTCATATCTTTACTGCTTCAGCTTTCAAATATACAAACCAATTATCAAATATGCAGCTTTCAAATATACAAATCTTCTTTTGTCACTACCACCATTTCATATATAATTTTCACATTGCTTATGTATTCCATATACCCAGGTTATGGAACCAGATTGCGACGACGAAGAATACGCTTGCGAATTTAACAGAAGCATTTGCTTACCACCTACCGCACGGTCAGACATTTGGTCACCATGGGTCAAGCGTTCATGTTTAGTGGTGCTGGTGGGGAATGGTTAAATAGAGTTTGGGATTGGCTATATGGCACTTGCATGATTTTTTTTAGATAAAGTAAATATGTTTTGTGTATGTACAGGGACGTGAAAAAATTACAATATGATGTATTTAGAGAGCTGCGGTATAATATTTTATCAAATGAATTTATGGTACAGTATTGTGCTATAACATTATATAAATCGGGTAATCGTAGTCAAATGCTAATTCACTTAAAAGTTTCATTCCAGAGAGGTCTTAGTAGTTCTTGGTAAGAACTAAGCGTGATGGGACAATTTAGTTTTTTTTTATTACAGCCATCGGGTTAAATTAGCCAGCTAATTGGACGCCTAGGCGGATTGACTTGTACTGAAAAGATTTTGTGTAATTGGTAGCCTATATTTTGAGACCACTAATAACAAAATTGTTTTTAGAGTGATTATAAAAACATTAAACCTACCAATCGCACAAACAATATTCGTAACAATTACACAAAAACTCTTAGTGCTAGCTAGACGATCTGCCTAGGCTTATTTAACGAAATGGCTGCGATATATAGGTACTCATTTGATATTTCATGTGTTTTGTGCTAAGAGTAACTGACTGTCAAAAGTATACCTACATCTTAGTGGACGTGACAGCATTCGCTAAAATCATCAACTCTCTTGTTACACAACAAGAATGGAACAAGAATATTAGCGCTTGTCATACAATTGTTGGTGGCAATGGAGACTTCGATTTTGACAATCCTCGTATCGTTCGTCACACACCAAACATGGTTCCCATAGACTATAAAAATATAAACTGGTAGTGGTTCTGTTGAAAGAGAAAAGTCCGGTACCAATTCTGCAATTCACACAAGTGATGCACACAAATGATCCGTGTATTACGGTCGATGCTCCGGTACTTTTATGTTAGATTGAGAAATAAGCGTATTATTAAAAATAAAAACCCTGAGAAAACGTTAAACTGGCGTCCGATTTAACAATTTGCGTTAATTGTGTCTACAAACATGAAAACGCCGAAAGCACAACAAAGCTATAGACAATCTTTTGAACACGAAAACCGTTTTCCAAACTAGACCACGAGCTAAATGGTCGAAATGATGTGGGCATTACAAAGGCAACAAAATGAAGCATTTGAGCGTATCCTAGAAAAGGTACTCAACAGCCATACAACTTCAGAACTCCCACTCAAAAGCCCGCTCAACTAAATTCAACTGGGAGCTTTGCAGGCTAAACGGTTCGCTTCAGCGGTGCACCGGAGAGTTGCTTGGAAGCATTTCTCGATGCCGCTGTCTTCAAAGATTCCAACATAGACAATCTGTGAAAGAGAGAGAGTAGTGTCAGATCAGCATTAACTTGATTAATAAATAAAATCAATGAAATATTTAAACTCCTTTTTGTCATCCATCTCCACCTGCATTCTCTTAGCTTCACCTGCTAACAGATTATGGGCCCAGCTCATAGATTGCACTAACTAAAAAAAAATGGTAAAGCCTGGTACATGCGGTCAAGCAAGTATACTAAAGCCACTGGGTATACGGAGTGGTAAGAATAAGATGCAAAAAGGAAGACTCAGCAGAAAATAGAATCAAATTAAATTAAAAAGAATTAGCCATCGTGGAAGTTTCATGTTCGTGTAATTTTAAAAACACAAAACATTTATGGGATTGTGGAAGGAGCCGAAAAACAAACGGACGAAAAATGGATGACATAATATGTTGCCAAGGCGTAATCTGTGTATAATCGTCACACAATTATCCCAAACAACTTGGTGACGGTTTATTTATACAAACATATTATGGACAATGTGAAATAAAGCTAAGTGCTTTCAATGTGACTAACTTGGAGATGGAGGACTTAAAGTTTATCATCAAAATACATGCGATTTTGTTATTGTGTTCGTTATAGTCAGAACAAGCAGGTTTGTATTAAAAAAATAAAAAAGGTACAAAAAGTTATACTATAAGTGTAAGAGTAAGTAAAACAGAAGTGATGGGGGAAATCTTCAATATACAGACAAGATATTCGAATATTTACTACAATGATTACAAAGACCGCAAATCAAAAGTAAAAAATTGACAATTTTTTTTTTTTAACTAGGTACACCACCCAATCAAAATCGGTCCATTGGTTTAGGAGCTACGATGCCACAGACAGACACACTGATACACAGACAGACACGTCAAACTTATAACACGGGGCTAATTAAAGACAAACCACCACTAAAATCCAAACTTGCGAGCTTTCGTAGTAAATATTTCGTGCTACGTAGATCGTATGATTTGCTACGACAGCGTGTGCTACGAACATCGTAACGCTGCTTGAAGGCTCGTAGCAGTAAGTCTAGCTACGACGCGCCGTAGCTAGACTTACTACTACGAGCCCTCAAGCTTTCATCAGTATCATTTTCAACAGCAATAATAATTTATATTTTCTTTTGTTTTGTGTACAAAATTAATAATATATTTAATTTTAAAATCTAGAATAAGTTTTTTATTTTATTTTGAATATTATAAAACAATCTTAATAACAAAGGATGAAGAGTGGGGTCGCATGGAATGTTTTTACCATTCGAAACTTATTATGACAATGATTCCTATCGGCTTGGTCACATACAACCTGTTGTGTTGGATATGTTGGTGTTTCACACATGAAATAAAAACAACCTCTTTTTTAATACGAATAATATATATTACTTATTAACACTGTAGGGATAATAAAAACACATTTCGTATTATTATTATTTATTTACTAATAAATAATAAATGTTCAAAAGATACTTAGAAAAATATCTGAAGTAAAAAAAATCATGTTCTGGGGTCGGAACCGGCGACCTTTCACAATACGGGTGACTGCTGTTAACTATCTGAGTTACCGGGGACTTGGGAGAGCGCTATGAATTTCTTCTATCTGTAATTCTGTATTTGCGTTGTAATCTTTATTCATCATGTCGAAATATTTTATTTCAACACCCGAACGATAATACTCGTTCGGGTGTTTAAATGAAATATTTCGACAAGCGAATGTTTTTAATTTTTTCTAGACACATTATAATGTTTATAGAATGTTTCTAATTTTTGATGCGTTTAAACTCCTATTTTATTGTAACAATCATAAATAAAGAAAGAAAACGATGAAAAAGTTATATGCTCCTGGCGGGAATCGAACGTTGCTACAAATACGGTTAAAAAAGGATAGAAAGCGGTGAAGAAATTAGTAGATTATACATAGTGCTCCGGAGGCGTAGTGGTAATTGAGTCTGGCCGGACATCAGGAGACGCGGATTCGATGCCCGCCTGGAGCATATCATTTTTTCATTGTTTTCTTTCTTTATTTGTTAATTATTTATAGTTTAGATAGTTTTCAAGTTTCTTATGCTTTAAAGGTGGTGGTATTTTTTAAAATTTTACACGGCATCGGCAGTTACATAAAAATAGCTCGGTTATATCAGGTGTAACATGAAGATCGATTGTCCGGGGGGTACAGACGAGCTTGGCTGTGACAAGCGGTGCGCCCCCCATGACATGTTCGAGTGCAAGCAGGAGTTCCTCTGCGTCTCCAAGCCCAGGGTCTGTGATGGTCACCCGGACTGCTTCGACGGGTCCGATGAGACACCCGAGGCTTGTAGAACAGGTGAGTAAATGCTTTTTTACTACTAGATGACGAGCAGGCCGAGCTCCCCTCTGGTGGTAAGTGGCTACCATCGTCTATAGACACCTGCTACAACAAGAAAAAAATCACTTGAAGTCTAAGATGAAATGCTATCCATACCCAGTAATTACACTGGCTGCCTTTCCTTTCAATCCGAGACACAGCGAACTGCTTTACGGCCGAAGTAGGAAAGGAGTTGGTACACCTACCCATACCATCCCAAATATGCACCACCACATAATAAATTAAGTATATATTAATAGACGAGAATAGTAGAGGAGCTCGGTGGCGTATTGGTTTGAGCGCTTACGAAAACATAGCAACTATCGCCATGATTGACCCCGGAATGGGTCAATCAAATTTATAATCTCTAGCTCCTCCGTGCTTCGGAAGTCACGTTAAGCCGTTGGTCCCGGCTGTTTCTGGAACCGCTTTAACCCACCAACCCGCATTGGGCCAGGCGTGGTGGTGTTATAGCCCAATCTCCTCAAGTCTTTCTCCCATGTAGTAAGGCCTGTGCCCAGCTGTGGGACGTATTTAAGCTAATGATGATGATATTAATAATAGGAGTATTCTAAGATATTTTGCTGCCGACCTTTCTTGCAAAACTTTCTGCCCTAGTGAACATGACTGCTAGTCTGTATCGCCCGTCGTTCCTTCCATCGGCTCGCTGCGACGAAGGCTACTTCTGCGAGAACGGGCAATGCATCGAGTGGCACGAAGTATGTGACGGAAGAATCCACTGCTACGATGGCTCCGATGAGAATGGACGATGTGGTGAGAAATCAAAACGTTTTTTATTCAGGATAGCTATTGCCTTCGTCTCAACTAATGATACGTGATTATAAGGCTAAAGATAGAACTCGCTATACTCGGATTCCTCAATCATAGAGGAGCTGCCCTCCAACTGCCGAAACACAATAATGATGATAACTTTATTGTTACGGCGGGAGATTTAGGTAATATAGTAGTAGTTAGTCAGGCGGACTTAAAGAAACCATACCACCAACTAAAACGTGCTGAAAACTTCTGCTCCCACGGGAATCAAACCCTGGAGCTCAAGATCTGATTTGGATGGTGTTAAATTGCTTTTTATTTTAGTTTTTAGTAACACTTTTCCCGCGCCCACTCGCCTCTTCGTGTTACTATCCTTGCTCCATTTATTTAGTTACAACATTAATCATAATTAAAAGAATTTTAAATATCCGTAAAGAAAACGAAATACCACTGTACTATGTAGATGAATCGTAAATAGTTCCAGAAATGGCGTCAGAACGACTAATGCTATGAGTGTTACTAATATGGCCTGAAAAACATTGCATAAGACATGATAGACGATCAGTCAGCATGCGCGTGTAGGTATGTCTCTAAATTCCATCACGCATTCGTAATTCATAGCTGATTTTTCCAAAGTCATAACTTGCAAATTCATGACTTTCAAGGGTACCTACCTACGCCAGCCAAATATATAAAACTCTAGTTTAATTCTATATGTCTGTCAGTTTATCTAGTTTTTAATTCTCTTCGCTCTATGCCACCTTGTGCAGCTTTTGTGTCGTCGGTCGGCTTCAGATTACACGTGTAACGTGACTAAATTATAGCGTTTTATGCGTGAACTTGCTTGTTTTGTCTACACTCAGACTTTCTACGTCAGTAACCCTGGTGTTAGTTTACATTAAATTGAAATTTTCTTTCACGTCGTGTTCAATTCTCATAAACATGGTTTCTAATAATTTACAAAAGAGACACTGCTGACGTTTTCATATGATTTGATAGATGAACGGAAACGACTCGATTTACTTATTTTTACCTAGAACTAGATGGCTTGCAAGCTAACGGCCCACATGGTAAGTGGCTATCGTCGCCTATAGATTAACCGTCTCTGTGGTCTAGTGGTTGAGACCATCTGCCTCAGATCTAGAGGTCCGGGGTTCGATTCCCGTGGGGGCAGAAATTTTCTTCTCGGTTTGGTTGGTAGTAGGACTTTTTTCTAAGTCCGCCTGGCTAGCTACCCCCATCTTACCTAAGTCTGCCGCCATAGCAATAATGTTAACGGTATTGTTGTGCTCCGGCAGTTGGAGGTAATAAGATAGCCAGTTTCTCTGTGGTTGAGTAATCCGGGTGTAGCTCGCTTCCATCGTTGGCCTTATCTTACCATTAGGTGAGATATAGGTCAAGAGTTACTCCGTTAATATAAAAAAGACACCTGCAATAACAAAATAAAAAAACTTGTTATTGCAGGTGGGTTGTCATTCTAAGACCTTCCATGCCCAGGTAATTACACTGGCTAACCTTTAAATCCAAAATACAGCGCACTTATTTTAATTAAAAACGAATTTTCCGCTCAAATTAGTTTCCATAGCTAATTAGCGGTATAACAAAGAAAGAACGAAAAGAAGTGTATTTGGCACTCACCACGTATACTCGAGCCAACTTCGCTAAATAATAAATGCAAACAAACTACTGTAATTCTTGTATGTGTGATGTGCAAGAAAGGTATAATAGGCAGGGAGTGGAAGGGACAAACATATACAATATTACATTTGGTTAACACACATTTGTTCTTTATAAAAGTTAGCTCAAGTATAGTACACGGTTCAAAGCATCTGGTTGTCCAGCCACGGCATGCGAGAACGTGTCGTGCGGGCTTTCGTGCCAGCGCACGCCTAAGGGCGGGCAGTGCCGCTGCCCGCGCGGGACCACCGCCGCCGCCAACGGCCGCGCCTGCGACGACGTGGACGAGTGCGCGCGCGAGCCGCCCGTCTGTGCGCAGCGCTGCGAGAACACGCACGGCTCCTACGTCTGTGCTTGCCACGATGGATACTCGCTCAGGTAAGGATTATTTCACCTCCAGCACAAGATCGCTTTTGGTGTCCAAAACTAGCAGCAAAGTTGCGCGGATTCTGTCTCTGCCTGCTTCGATGGATAGTCGCTAAGGTATAAGATTTCCTTCACCTCTCGATTCCTGCTTGCTACGAAAGGTACTCGCTAATAAGTATTCTTTCGCCACTTCAGCGCGAAAAGGGCGCTTTTGGTGCCTAAAAACTGACAGTTTGCACGGATCCTGTCTGTGCTTGCTTCGATGGATACTCGCTCAGGTAGGGATTCTTTCACCTCCGGCACGAAAGATCGCTTTTGATGCCTAAAACTGCCAGCAATATTGCAAGGATACTGTCTTTGCTTGCTGCGATGGGTGTCGCTCAGGTAATGATTCCTTCACCTCTCGATTCCTGCTTGCTACGAAAGATACTACACAGAGGAAGTATTCTTTCGCCTCTTCAACACGAAAAGGACGCTTATGGCTTTTGACTTTTTGCTTTTAAAGCGGTTACAGTTACAGCCGGCTTCAACGGGTTACCGTGGCTCCCAAAGTACGGAGGACTGAGATATTTGAAATTTGGGTAGCAACTATGGCGACATTTGCTTTGTATTTGTAATCAAAACCAGAGCGTTCAAATTACAGCGCCACCGAGCTCCTCAAATAATGCATTGATTAATGTCGTTTCAGACCCGACCACCGGACGTGTAAGGCCATGAATGGAGACCTGGCAGTTGTGTATTCTTGGGACAATACCGTCTGGTCTGTCACCACCAACGGACACAGCTCCGTTGTCTACAACGACCCTAAGACTGTCAGCTTCGACGACATTGCACTCGATATGAGGTATGTTTATGTTTGTTCATCAATAATACTTTAAGGGGATACCTCGTGCACTCTAGCGACAACAATTGATTGTTATTAATTATGGTGAATATAGAACATAATAAACAAAAACGCTTTAGTGAATTACTAAAGATTGGTATTTGTAATTTTTCTGAGATGTGCTCGGTATAAGATATTCCTCTACATGTAACCTATTTTTTCATTATTGCCTAAAGTGGGCACTTTTAACAATAATAAAAAATTTGGTTGCTTATAGGTAGACAATTTATACAAGATACATGTTTAAAAATTACAAATACCGTTCTTTAGCAATTCTCTAAAGCGGTTTTGTTTATTATGCTCTACATTCACCGCAAATCATATAAATCAAGTAGTGTCGCTAGTGTCGACGAGGTATCGCCTAAATAGAGCTGCCTCATTAGTATAGATTTACTGATCGATAAAATTTGACATTTAAACTCGATATTACAGTTTTCATCATACGTGACATTAGGAATCGTCATTTCATTTCATATCAAAACGTTTAGTGTCAAGATGATGCGTCAATTTTTGTGTATCCAGACTTACATGCTCGGTCTACTGGATCGAATTCTTATTCGTGTAGCTTGTTTTACGTATGAGGATGATCCTCCAGGAAGTCACCAGTGCCTTCAGATGTCGAAGACGTCGCCGTGGACCGAATATGACTTTGTCGTACCCTAGTGGGCCAAGTCATTGCTTTCGGTGGAGATCGGCTAGCATCGGTAATGTCCGTGGTGCTTCGGTAGCAGCCGAGTCGCCCACATGTTAATTGTTCAGTTATTAGATTATTAAAGAAATAATTCCTTTTTTATTTTATTAACCCCCGTCTAAAAAAGAGGGGTGTTATAAGTTTGACGTGTCTGTCTGTGTATCTGTGTGTCTATCTGTGGCATCGTAGCGCCTAAACGAATGGACAGATTTTGATTCGTTTTTTTTTGTTTGAAAGCTGATGTCACTACGATGGTTCTTAGCTATAATTTATGAAGATCAGTTCAGGCGTTTGATGACTATCAGCTCATTTTCTACATGATATTAGGATTTTACTAACTTTTACAGATCCGATTGATTTCAAATTTCGTGAACTGTCACTTCGATGACATTCCCATGACATAATAACTTTGAGCTGATCCTATACCATTAAAAAGTCTGCGAAATGCTTAATTCTTCAGAAACTTACAGCAGATATAGCGTGTTTGGGCTCTTATGAATAGTCTGAATGAGATCGTGTTAGATAGATGATTTATGACGCCGGGGGTTACTTAAAATTTTTAATTTTGCAATTATTAGGTACCTAATATACTAGGTGCATCAGAATTACCCAAAAAATAGGAAATTCTTAATCGAAAACTCAAAATGATAATGTCACTATCTAGTAATCGGTCTCTAGTAATTTTAGGTTGTACTAGGTTAGGTTAATACAGATAGACTAATGATGCTGCGTGCACGATTGCTGGTACCCCGCCCTGGGAGCTTGATGCATTGGCTCTGACGGACGTGTACAGGCGCGGCGCGGCTGTCCGTAGAGAAGGCTTGCGTCCGGCGCCCGAGCTCATACAGCGCTGGAGGGACAGAGCCCAACGCATTGTTATGCGTAAGTGGCAAATTAGACTGCAGACGCCTACAGCAGGCCACTGGACCATAGCGGGAATTCTGCCACATACGGCAGAGTGGGTTGCCCGGCGGCACGGGTCTCTGTCCTTTAGACTCGTGCAGATACAGACGAATCACGGGTGCTTCGGTCGGTATCTGCACAGGATTGGCAGGGAATCGAGCCCTCGCTGCAACGTGTGTGGTGAAAGCGAGGACACGGCTCAACACACCTTCGAGTCGTGTGTGAAGTGGACGACTCAATGCCGCGACCTCACTTCAGTTATTGGTGGCGACCTCTCGCTGCCGACAGTGATTCACGCCATGGTCGGCAGTGAGAGGTCTTGGAATGCAGTAGCCTCCTTCTGCGAGTCAATTATGCTCGAGAAGGAGGCCGCGGAACGGCAGCGGGAACAAGCAGCAGGCGCTGATCCGATTCGCGGGCGACGACTAGGTAGAAGGAGGCGACTTTATGTCCAACAACATCTTCCTTAGTCAGGGGCGATGTGTGACGGAATAGGGCCCCGTCATTCATCACATACAATGCCCCAGCGCGTGAAGGGTGTCCATCGTATCCTTGGGACACTCTTCGGAGGAGTAGTGGTCGGAAACGACCGATGCTGACGTACCATGCAAACGTCTACGGAGTTCCTCGCGTGGTGCGTCATCATGGCATAGCGCATCTGGGATACGGTCAGTTTTTTAGTCGGTAAATTGCAGCCTACCAAGTAGGAGTCCGACATAACCCTGGTGTGACCCCTTATCGCGCCAGGGTACCCATAAAGAGTTTTTCTGACAAAAAAAAATACAGATAGACTAGAAGAATTTCACAGAGTTATCCCAAGTCCTGGGTACCTGAAATGGTTAGAGCAGTGGCCCGGATTGTAAAAGGTCGCGGGTTTGATCCCCGCCTCAGGACGTGAAATTTTTAGTTTAGATATTTTAATATAATTTTAATAAGTATACTATTTAAGTTCAGTTACTTACCCTATTTTTAGCATAGAAGTAGGTATGAATATACTGAAGAGCCTGCGCTTTTTGTCTACCTATTAGTTGCTGTCTAGTCGCTGACTATAAATATGACGCTATAGGCAGCATTCCCAATGAATATAAGATGTTTTAAAGTTACGTTATTGATCTTAAACCACTAGGTAGAGAGAATTGAAAGTCGCATATTTTAAATAATTATATTTATTTATTTAATAATTTATTGTATGTACACATAGACACAAAAAAAATTATAAAAGGTGTGGCTTATTTCTGAAAGAAATCTCTTCCAACCCACCTATAATAGGAGTTGTGCTGTGAGTTATGGATGTCGTGTGTACTCGTACATACCTATTGATTAATATAATATATGATACATACAAATACAATACATAAAATATATCTACTATACAATACAATATAATACATATTATATAATTATACAATACAATATGATAGTTATATACAATAAATACATAAACTAATTATGAACATATAGGAAGTGTACGATAGAATAAGTCTAAAATTAGGAAAGGAATTTTATGTCAAGGAAAGGTAGTGCTCTTTAACTCTCTTCTGGAATACTGGAAGTGACGAGATTATATTAATTTCTTATTTGTATTTATAAACGGTATAAAAGTATTACAACGTTCCAATGAAAATCATCAGTAGGTAGATACAATCAGCGTAAATCTATCTAAAGTTTGTATAACAAGAAAAGTGTTGGGGGCTATTAAAAGGGTTGATCATCTGGGTAGCCACTTTAGCATAGTCATCCGTATTGTGAAAGTTTGTGGGTTAGCATCCTACACTTAATATTTCTAGTCTAAGCGTGTTTTTTAATATCTTTAAAACGTTTAAACAGGGTGGATGTTTGAGACGGGACAGTAAGGAGTAAGGACAGGTACCTAACTAATTCGTTAAAGTTACAGGAAAACTGTCCTAGGAAACCGTCAACCATTTATAACTTTTTAGGATATTTTGAACTATGTTCACGGTTTTTGTAAAAAAGTACAGTCCGCGAAAAGAATGCTAAAATACCATAAACAATTTTTTCATGCCCATCGATAAAATATCATGTGGGGATCAAAAGACTATGAGTCCATTCAAGGTATGAGTATTAGAAGTGACAGCAATCGCCAAAAACTTTTCCTATAACTTATGTACAGAAAAACAATAACACAAATCGAAATCTTATCTCAAAAATCCAAGCTGTATAAAGTTAAAATAAATTTTTAGACATTCTAGAAATTCCAGGAAAGTGTTGGGTTTGTGTTGAAATAAATTAAAGGCCGAGTACAACTGCATGATCATTTATTAACTTTCCAACACATGAAATCTAAAATAATCTTGAATCATCATTAGTTATTATTACTTAGGACCGATCGTTATGAGAATATTTAGAGAAGACCTTTGGCCAGCAGTGGATGTCTGAAATGATGATACAGCCTCGCTTCTTCTGTTTATCTCACTCATATAATGTCAATTGAAAAAGTGAAACCACTTCACTGGATTTTATTCCGCGTCTAATTAGATGTTACATTATTATTATAGCCTGAGCGAAACGTCTTAGGTTCAAAATAATTAAACGCTACCTTGCGTTTATCAGGCGAAGAGGTTTTATTTCAAATAATTATGTAGTATTCTTGAAAATTATGACAAAATTAAGGTTTTAAGTGTTCATGTTTTTATCGTTCTTTCAGTGCACGTCCATAACCTGTAGTTTATTACAAAATTTAGAATAAGTACAAACATTTGTACATTACGGAAAGAGGAGGTTCTTCCGAACATCAAGTTGTGTTAGAGCGCCTTCACATTAGCGTTTGTCCAGCGTAGGCGTTCGATGAACGTATGCGCAGCGCAGACGCCGCGACAATGTAACGCACGCGTCGCGTCATTGCTGGGGCAGATAAGTACGCTGCTGTCGCAGGTGCGCGACGTATGCGAAATTGTGTAACGACTCGCCGCGTTAGCGCAGCATTGAATTAACTGAAGATAAAACTGCGAAAACGCGACGCGTGCGTTACGTTGTCGCGGCGTCTGCGCTGCGCATACCTTCATCGAACGCCTACGTTGGACAAACCCTAAAGTGAATGCGCTCTTATGTAAACATCACCTACTTCCATTAGAATTGCGCCGTGAAATCTCAGACGTAGCATTTTTATTGAAGATTGCTTCCGGAACTATTGATTGCCCTGAGCTGGTATCCTGTATCTCCCTTAAGGTTCCCTCTAAGCCACTCAGATTTCATTCGCCCCTATTCCTTCCCCGTGTTAATTCGAACTATAGGCAGAATACGTATCTATGGCGTGCGGCTAACAGTTTTAATGCAGTGTCCAGAACGCTTGACATTGATTTATATAATACTAGTTGTGTGTCGGCGAAGCGTCTTATGAGCGGAAACTTTTTTGAACCTAATTAGGGATTATTAATTCGCTGATTATTTGATTCGGTTGTTTTTATGTGCATGTGCGTAGTTTGTTGCAGTGTGTATATTACTTAGTTAATATGTTGCCACTTGTGAGGACCTATAATTGGCTTTTTGTTATTTATTTATATCACTTAATTTGTTGTAATAGCTGTTGGTCTTCCGAATAAATAAATAAATAAATAAATATTTCTGTCAGATTGTTTTAATTGTTTACAGTTATTAATTAAAAATTTCACTTGTCGCCAGAAAGCACAGATTATACGTAAGCTTGACGGCAGCTGGCAAGTTGGTGGAAGTCAACTCTACAGGAAGAGACGAAGTAGTGACTAACATTGGAAGACCCACAAAGGTATACTGAATAACAATATTTATTTTTAGATAGAACCACCAAAAGTACACATGTGTAGTTATACAAACGGAACACTCATGAAATCAAGATACTGATATGTGCACCAATTATTGGAATAAACAAAACATCGGTAATATTACAAACTACATGCAATAAAAATACATTGAACAGAAAAGTTTAAGCGTCTGTGCAGGACCAGTTGGCAGAAGAAACCTAAATTTTCGTCCGAGCGTAAATATATGTAATATCTAATGTTATAAGGCTGTTTCTGGTAAAATTGCATAGAAATATTGCTATGAAAAAGAGTTAAGAAAATGCAAGATACGCGTATGCGCGTTTCTAGTTGTCATTTGTGCAGGCTAGTAAATGCTTGTTTTGTCCTGTTCGGATGACAGTTAAACTATATTGACCACCTACAACGAAAATACTATCAAGTTCTTATTGAATATTGAAAATCTATGTTATTTTATGTTCTTAGCACGTTTTTAGTTTTTTGTATTTATATCGAACTACCGACATAAACGCGGAATATAGGTTGAACACAAATGTCACCTACACCTACTTCATCAAGTTTGTGTTTTAAACTTTTGGACCATGTTATTCAACACTTCCAATCAATAAATTTGTTAAAATTGAATTCGATAACACATATAATTGTGCCCAGATGGCGGTGGAATGGATTACGGGCAACATATACTTTGTCGACAACACTCCGAAAGCAGCGCGCATGCGCGTCTGTAACGTGTGGCGCAAGAGATGCGCGCAGCTGCAAACGCTTCCGGACAATGCTGAAGTAAGTCTTGTGAAATTAATTATTAAAATGTATTTTCATGGTTCTTATGTATTATGTTTCTCTGTTAATTTTAAATTGTATTCCGATATTGTTTTATGCATATTTGTTGTGCAAAGATGATGAGGATAAGATAAGGAACTAAGGTGACTCGGTAACTTTGGCGACAGTCGATACCGGGGTGGGTCAGCAAAAAAAAATCTAATCTTGAGCTCCTCCGTAGCTTCAAAAGGCACGTTAAGCTCCTTTAACCCACCAATCCGCATTAGGCCAACGAGCGTGGAGGCCCAAACTCTTCATGTGTTTCTCCCATGTAGGAACGCCTATGCCCAGCAGTGTGACTTATATAGGCTGTTAATAATGATACTGATGATGAAGCAAATATGACAGATACAAAGTCTGGTAGGGCATAGGAGCATTATACACACGGATATGAGCCCCCGACTTGGGAGTGAAAAAGACAGTCAAATAACATTACTTTATGGTGTTGTCTTAATGTGGTCACCCAGCACTCAATATGGAGACGTTGTCTTGGAACCAGGGGTACTTATCTCTTTTACCATCCTGTACTATTCTCTCTTGATTTTACAGGATGGTTAACACATTTACCACCGAACACTCGGATCCGAGTGGAGGTATGCGCTGCCACTGGCGTCGCACACTCGGATCCGAGTGTACGTCGCCCATATTTTGTTAGGTTTATTACTTACTGATGCCTATGGTAAACGCGCGACGTTTCGTACGTCCACATACGCAAGAATTTGAACTTGTAAAAACTTGCATTGCTTTTGATATACCGGTTAATACCTCTAAGCGAGAGAGCCGCGTTCGCGAAAGATAATAGTATGGCAACTGACTGGATTTTTGGAAGTCCTTGGCAGTGATTGTGTTAAGCGCCCCTGCTTATCGTCAGGCAAACCGTAAACATGTTTCTTATCCTGCTTTATAAGAACACGTATTTTACTAGGTGGTAGGCCCGCATGTAGGGTCGTCTGGGTAGGTACCACCGCCTTTCTTATTTCAGCCGTGAAACAGTTCGCTGTGTTTCGGATTGAAGGGAAAGGTAGCCAGTGTAATTACTGGGCATGGACGGCATTTCATCTGAGGCCCCAGGATGACAACGCACCTGCAATATCAAGTGATTTTTCCTTGTTATTGCAGGTGTCTATAGGCGACGGTAACCACTTACCATCAGGTGGGCCGTCAGCTTGTTTGTCATCTAGTTGTATAAAAAAAAAACGTATTTCAGGTGACTGCACTAGCAGTTGACCCGTTCGCAGATCGCATATTTTACTGTATAACGCGCGGCGCCCGCGGCATAGTGTGGTCGACGTCGCTCGCTGGCTACGGCCTCACTGATCTGGCGCCTGCAGACAACTGCACCGCTCTAGCAGTCGACACCACGAGGAGGCGATTGTATCTCGCTGAAGCGGGGGCTTTGAAGATCACCAGCATGAACTACGGCGGAGAAGCCCAGTAAGTATTGTTTACCATCTAAACCAACTGTTAAAGATACTCAGAAGCAGCCGTAAACTGAAAACAAGAAGATTGTGGCTTCAAGTGCAAATAAAAACTCTTTGTTCCATCACATAAGAATGCTTATTCTTTATAAAATTTCGGGTAACAGTTGAATTGGAATATGCAGAATATTTTTTTATTAACCTTAGGTAATTCTACACAGTTAGCTACAATTTACAAAATTGAAAGAAAATTATTGAAAAATATTAATGAATATCTGACTTACAACCGCATAAAGTTGCGTGTCAGACAAGGAGATCCGATATAAAGTTAGACGTCACATTTTATACATTACACACACACGTCGCTATACTAATATCATAAATCTGAAGAGTTTGTTTGTTTAGTTGAACGCGCTAATCTCAGGAACTACTGATTCAAATAAAAAAACTTTTTGTGTTGAATAGTCCATTTATCGAGGTATTATATAAGCTATATAACATCACGCTACGACCAATAGGAGCTGAGCATCAAAAAAAAATATTGCAGCAACGGGGAAAAAATATTCCTTTTCAGAGCTTTCGTTGCGAGCGCTGCGTAAACGGTTAAAGCTAAGCAAATATCACGAGTTCTAAAAAAGTCTATCTTTTAAGGTAGACTCACTAAAACGTAAGGCAATTGATGATGGAATTCTCCATGTATTTCTCCCATGTAAGAAGGCCTGTTCCCAGCAGTGGGACGCCATAGAGCGGTACTAATATCTTTTTTAGAGCAGGGTAATACGTACCAACGTAGAATAGACATAGGGCTAGGGAAATACCCACGCGGCATGGAAATGTGGGGAAATGGGCCATACCTCTGTCACCCGTGGCGCAGGACGGGCGTAAATGCCTTTTTTGATTGATTAGATTAAAAAGATCATGTGGGCGAAGCCGCGGGCAGCAGCTAGTTTCATATAATGAGTTGTTTTAGCAAGAGACAGGGATACTGCAATTTCTAATTTGTAGTCTCGGGTATTTTTTGGACAAAATCGATTCTATTTTCACTATTAAGAGTATAGTTTTGCGTATTTTTTTTATATTCGCTAAACCAGCGTATTATTATTCATACATATTTCAGACGTGGGATGTCTATCTCTTCAATTAATTTATGCTTGTTTCTATACCCTTTATTTATAATATTTTTTGGGCCTACACTACAACAACAACACATATACACACAAGTTACATTTATCATAATAAAACCAGCAATTTAACCAAATTGGAAGGTACAGAATATTAGAGCTTGTGGGGGTCCCTAACGTAGGTTGTAATCATTGAATTTGGATTGAAGTACACTGTAAACGACGAACCGTTTACACTCGTGGTATCTTGCTTTATTCCAATCCATGGAATAAATCAAGAAACCGGTTAGGGATGAGGACACTGCTGCTTGGTCAAAACAAAGAAAACGGAAGGCAAACATCAAAACAATTGACATGGCAAAACAAAACTAGATTTACGAGAATTAATTTAGATGGTATTGGAAACTTATTTGAATTATTATTAATTGGAACATTAGATTCTGAAAATGCTAAAAGACATGATAATGAAATTGTAAAATTAATTAACAACTAACATGACGAAATCTTTATTGAAAACTCAACCGTAACCCGAATGTCCATAGAAACTCATTTAACAAAGAATGAAAATATATTCAGTAAAACTTTAGAAATATTATATCATACGTAGAACGTATCAATAAAATCTTCGATATGTATATTTAAAAGAAAATGGCCGGAAAGCGTTGTTGTCAAGGGTCTAAACTAAAACGATGCGCGTGCTTTTTTATTTTAGTTACCTGATAGCTTTTTGTCGCTACGGACGTGTTCTTATTTGTGTTTACTACTGTTTGTTTTATTACTATTGAACCTCGCTATTCCTGGACTTGAGACTGATTTCCCATCTGTGACTATGCCATACTATGCTTTGTTTATTGGACTTGTGATTGATTGTCTACTTGTGACCTGTGCTTTGTTTGATGGACTTTGTTATCGCTTCCGATTTGGATTACGATGGCTGCTGCAAGCAGAGAATATTCTCAAAGAGAATATGCGGAAATGCATTTTCTTTATGGCAACGCTCGAGCTGCAGCCAGAGAATATCGACAACGTTACCCCGGCCGTGACCGTTTTTCGGACTACGGAGTACCTATTTAACTTAGATTTAAATACTCGGTAGTCGGAGAAAGTAGACAAACATTAAAAGAATTAACAGGGCACAATTAAAAATTATAATCCCGCAAAACGGCAAGCAAATTATTAAGGTACACTATTTCCACGTAATTGATATTTTAAAATTTATGTAAGTTCTTTGTTTCATTTTAATTAAGTGCATTTTATTCCAATTTCTTTTTTCTTTTGGATTGTATGGTGAACGTTGTGTATACCTGTAATTGGCGAACATCTATGCAAGAGTTATTGTAGCAATTTTACTTATTGTGATTGGTTCTCTATGTTTCGCTGTTGGTGTACCTTTAATAAATAAATAAAACGGGATGACGCAATCCCGTGGGATCCCGCTGCTTTTATTAATCTGCTGGATCCCGCACCTTCTAAGCGCGGATCCGCGAATCCCGCAAATTAAAAATTTGTCGCGAAAACTCGCGTAAATCGAGAGTAGCACGCGCGCGACGTTACCGTTTAGCAGAGCGCACCGGCGACTACCCGTATAAAAAATGTACTCTTTGCCGGCGACGAGCGGACGGTTGGCGGGCGGTGGCGGCGCTGGCTCACAGGTTGTCCTGTCAGTTGTTCTTATATGGCACTGCTCTCCGCATGTTTTTTTTGTGGGTGACGAGTGTTTTGTTATTACCGGTGTAACGTCCGGCGTCTAACAATAAATGATGATACTATAAATGCCATTTGCTTCCTAAGAGCGTATTTTTAAAAGTTGTCACCATAGCATAGGTTGATATCATCATATTAATTGAACAACCATGAGGTCGTAGGACCGGCAATGAAACCATGTATATCTTTACAAACACTTTATTCGAAGATTATGAAGAGCTTTATAAAAACATTTGTTCAAGCGTCTATAAACCCACGGTAAAAAACTTTAGCGAGATTCAAAGTACTCGCTGCGCCATCTATTGATTTATTTTATTTTATTTTATTTACAATGACACAATAACAGACATCAGATAGAAAAAACATATACAAATACATTCAAAAAAAATTGTATATCTGTGCCCAATTATAATTGTGCACAACATTTTAACAAAACTTAATGAAATGTTAACCTTAGTTATGTAATCCTACATAACTAAGGTTAACATTTAAACTTTTAAAAAAACATTTGTGTAGCTAACAGAAATATAGGTAACGATTGAACATTCCGCCCACCATGGACGGAACATAGGAATACCCCTCTAACCGCCCACCATAACTTAATTAACAACTATTGCATAACTATTCTAAATTATAACTAAAAAATTGCTTGAACAAAACAAAAACTATTCCTTAAAATTATCACATGAATTATAACCCTATGCATTAAAAATAAAATCTAATTTGTAATTGGAAATATACAAGATTTTGACACAGTTCATTTTATTATAACTGCCTTACATCTTAAACTACCACCCGCGTAATTTTGTCCAAACCAGGATGCTTCTGAATTCCGTATTTATCAGCAAGATGGGAGGAAGGCCGTCCTCCTTTACCAATACCCCATCTCCGATGTTGCGTTCAGGAACAAAATGTGACCACCGGTACCGATTCATAATATGCATTTGACCAAATTTCTGTGACCACTTGTACCAAAAGTCTTGAACCATGCAGTAAACCAAATCAATTTTGTTATTGACATCATAAATACAGTATCAAGATCGCTAATGAGCAACCATTAGTTGCAGACCACCGTGGAGTGTTTGTGCATGCGCATCATTTGAGTTAATTTGTGAAATGAGTTCTTGCTGGAACGATGAAAGGGACGTTTAATATTTTTGGAAATTACAGCACTATTTAAGAGACCACCGACTCTCAAAATACCAAATTCATCAACAAAGGGATTTAAATGGGTAAGTTTGTAATTTTTACTTAAATTTTCCTAATCTCGTATCCCATTTATTCCATCTTAAAATTCTTGCCCTTGCCAATGCTTACTACACAGATTTATTGCTTATGCTAATTCCTTGCTTGTAAACCATGTAGGTAATTTATGGATATCGTTACATTTCTTATAAAATGTCCTCATCTAAGCTATAACTCTTAATTGCCTACTCAACGATGAATATTTAGTCTAAAGAATACTTATATTTTTTTTTTTTTTTTTTTTTTTTTTTTTTTTATACAAAGCACGACAAATGACTCAACACCACCTGATGTGAAGCAGTAAGAAGAGTCCATATGCGAAGACAGCTAGTACAGTTCAGACACTACTCTAGCTGCCTCCACCTTGCCGGCCCGAAAGGTGCTTTTTCACGCCTCTTTTGAAGGACCCCATGTTATAGGAAGGAGGGAACACATGTGCTGGCAAAGAATTCCAAGTTCTGGAAGTTCGACAAAGAAAAGAGCTACTAAATTTCTTTGTACGTGATGTTGAGGTGGAGACAGTGAATTGATGACTCCGAAGACCGGCACGCGTGCTCCTGAGTAGGAAGGGGGAAGGTGGGATAAGGTCAAATAGCTCTTCAGAACACTCTCCGTGATATAGCCGATAGAAGGCGCTAAGCGACGCAATGTCTCGACGCAATTGCAGAGGCTCAAGGTTGTTGGTGACCTCTACATCGCCAATGATACGGACAGCACGACGCTGCAATCTGTCCAGGGCATCGAGTAGGTACTTGGCGGAGCCATCCCACAAGTGCGAGCAATATTCCACGCAAGACCGGACCTGAGTTTTATACAGCAGGCATAATTGGTCAGGCGTGAAAAATCGACGCACCTTGTTCAGGACACCGAGCTTCCGTGAGGCTGTTTTTATCACGGTTTCGATATAGTTCCTGGAATTCAGATCGCAACATATCTCCATGCCTAGCAAGTTTAGGGAGCCCTGTGCTGAAAGAGTCGTGCCCTGAAGAGACGGAAGGGGAAGGAACGGCGACATTTTGGCTGTAAACGCGCACACCTGTGTTTTCTTAGCATTGAACTCAACAAGATTGTTAGATCCCCATTCAGATACGAGGTTCAACACCCTGTCGAGCTCAATGGTAAGATTCTCTCTCTCTCTCTCGGTTTCAGCGCGCCCAGCCCCTGGGCGACCGTAATATCCCCCATGCACTGTACTGTCATCTGCATAGCAATGAATGTTTCCTAACGGAATCATGTCATTGATATGAAGAAGAAAGAGTGTGGGGGATAGAACAGAGCCTTGTGGTACACCAGCATTCACTGACATGAACCGCGAAGCGCATCCATCTGCGAGGACACGGATTCTTCGCTCATGCAGGAAGCCGGCGATCCAGTTACAGAGCTGAGCGGGCAGACCGTATGCCGGGAGCTTGGAGAGAAGAGCCTTGTGCCAGACCCGATCGAACGCTTTGGCAATGTCAAGGCTAACTGCCAGTGACTCACCACGTTTGTCAATAGCTTCACCCCAGACATGCATTAAGTACGCTAGAAGATCACCCGTTGACCGGTTCGGCCGAAACCCGTACTGTCGATCATTAATTAATGAGTGATCTTCTAGGTATCGGATCAGCTGGTGGTTTAAGATCCGTTCCATGACCTTGCAAAGAACTGAGGTGACAGCTATCGGGCGGTAGTTAGCTGGGTCTGATCGGTCTCCCTTTTTGGGGACCGGTTGCACATTGGCCTCTCTCCAAGATTCCGGCACACACCCAGAAGAGAGAGAAAGACGGTATAGCCGCGTTAAGACAGGAGACAACTCCGCTGCGCAGTTTTTCAGTACTATCGCTGGAATGCCATCAGGTCCACTAGCTTTCCGGACGTCGATTGACTGAAGCTCCGCACGTACATCACATTGCCTAATACGAATATCGGGCATTGTGTGGCCACAGTGGGAGAGTGTTGGTGGCTGTAAGTTGCAGTCATCGATTCGGGAGTGAGCAGCAAAGAGTTTTACCAAGAGATCGGCTTTCTCTTGCGGCTTGTGAGCTAGCGAGCCGTCAGAACATCTCAACGGGGGCAGCGAGGGTTGACAGAAGTTGGATTGCACGGCTTTGGCCAGACGCCAGTAGCTACGGCTTCCCGTAGGATGCGTAAGAAGTTCTTGGCCAACTCGTGCAACGCGCATTGCATCCGCTCTGATAAAGGCCCTTTTGCAGGACTTGGTGGCGTTGTTATAGACTGCTTTCAGTGAGTCAATGTTGGGATCCCCGCAAGCTCGGCCCCTGATCCAAGCGCGGTATGCCGACTGTCTGTTTTCAACAGCTAAGGCACAATCGCGGTTGAACCAGAGGTTACGCCTACCCCTACTGATGAGATCGGAGTGAGGGATATAGTACTCCATCCCTAACATGATCTCATCAGCAACAGCAGTAGCGCTAGCGTTCGGGTCCAGCTCACTGAAACAGCGCTGCCTCCAAGGGACAGATGCGAAGTAATCCCGCATACCGTCCCAATCTGCCGACGCATAGTGCCAGATGCGGCGTTTGGCAACCATAGGTACCGGTGGCGACGCCCGTGGCACCCCAGCGGATACCAGGCAGTGATCCGATGTTCCTAAAGGAGCACGAACCTCTAGCCGATATCCATCCGGGCGAGTCGTCAGCAGAAGGTCCAACAATGAGGGCGCGTGACCGACAATGTCTGGAATCCTGGTGGGCTGGTTTACCAGTTGGGTCAGGTCGTGCGTGAGAGCGAAAGCGTGGGCAGTTCTACCAGCATGGTCAGTTTTAGAGGAACTTAACCACGACTCGTGGTGAGCATTGAAGTCCCCTAAAAACACCAATTCCGCGGTTGGAAACTGCTCCTGCGCAACATCTGCCACCCGACTAAGATGTTCGAAAAGTCGAGTTGTCTCCATGTCACCGCTGTGGGATCTATAGAGGCACACGTAGATTCGGCAATGTGTGCCCAGGTCCACATGCACCCCAAGAATAGAGTAGGAAGGGTCCTCCAAACAGCGCAGACGGCGACAGCAAACATCCGCCCGGACAAACAAGCATACCCCGGCCTTCGCTTTGAAGGACTCTTCAAGAGCGTAGCCGGGGTAATCCAAGTAGCTAGTGTCTGCCGGGCGGAGTATTTGCGTCTCCGTCAAAAACAGCATTTCGGGTCGAGCCGTCTCGAGATGTTGGTGGACGGCATTGAGGTTAGCATGGAGCCCACGGATGTTAGTGAGCCCGACCTCAAACAGCGTGGTTGTGGTGGGGGTGTGCACCGCTGAACGACCGGAACTGTTTTTGAGCGCTGCCATAGTTGAAGATAGAAGGAGGAGAGGCGTGAATTGGGGGGACGTTGCCGCGATATATACGGTCAAAGCGTGAGGCCTGTTTCCCCAGGTAATAGCCAACAGTAGAGACGCGCTGACCCGCCGAACGGAAGGGCCCCCGAACCCCCCCGGGAATGGCCGCCGGGACCCCACCACCCGGTCACCAACCGGCACGACGGACCACCCCAAGATTATGCGTGGCATGATAGGGCAGCCTCACGAACTGGTTAGGTTCGCTTGGGCCCCTGTACTGTACCACGGGCGGCCAGCGGAACAGCCGTTTCTTCGGGTCTCCCTGGTCGGCGGGTCAATGCAGTCCACCTGGCTCTGGTTAGACGGAAGCCGTCACTGACCGCATCCATCGCCGCAACGTCTCCCCAAGCTCTGGTTGTACGCTGACTGATCCCGGAACGCGACCACAAGTGGTCACTTGGCGGGTTTTACGCCATGCGTACGGTGGTCACTAACCAGACGGGTGTTCAGACCCTACCACCAGTCGAGCAGTTGGTAGCTCGGTAATCCCTTAGTCGCCTCTTACGACACCCACGGGAAGAAATGGGGCGGTGAATTGTATTCTTAATCCGTCACCGCACGGATATTATTACCCCTTGGTGTGACAACATGACATAACTTATGCGACTTTCGTTTCCTTAGTACTATTTCATAACTCTTTCGTTCATAGCTAATTGTTTAATTGCGTAACCAGTTTGGAACCTTTATCCATAGTTCAATATTTATCAATTCTGATGGTTTCATTCCTCTGGATGTACAGTCTGTCAAATGTTACCCACATTTAGTTGAAACATGTGAAAATATTCCCGAGACTCTGTTAGCTATGAACGTTTTCCATTTACTTGGATGAGCACCCAACCAAGCTAAGAGCACCCAAGAGCAGACATGAGTCTGTACAGACTTATATTTTATCTTTTGACGAAATATTTAAAACTTCTCCTACGTCCAGTAACAATTTAGCAAAAAGCAAAGAGCTGCAAAGCTGCTCTAGTTTAGGAACGGATAGTTGTTTGATTGGGGCAAGCTTGGTTTTGACGTTACTACATTTGTCTTGACGTGACCTTCTTGGTCTACAACCCTTATGTACACTACTGCAGCATATGCATCATTTGAAGAGTCACAAAATCCCTGGATTTCAATGCTATCACTGGTCTTGCTATCCATCTACCTTGGAATTTTAAAATTTTTGAGATGAGATAATTCATTACGATATTCCATTCAATCCTTTAACTACTGTAAAGGCAATTCGCCATCCCAACCTATTCCTGCCGAAACATGTGGCCATTACTTGCGTTCTAAAATTAACCATATTCCTATGAGATTCTGTTAGCTATGAACGTTTTCCATTTACTTGGATGACCACCCAACCAAGCTAAGACCACCGATGAGTCTGTACAGACGTATATTTTATCTTTTGACGAAATATTTAAAACTTCTCGTACTTCCAGTAACAATTTAGCAAAAAGCAAAGCGCTGCATAGCTGCTCTAGTTTAGGAACGTATAGTTGTTTGATTGGGGCAACCTTGGTTTTTGACGTTACTACATTTGTCTTGACGTGACCTTCTTGGTCTACAACCCTTGTGTACACTATTGCAGCATATGCATCATTTGAAGAGTCACAAAATCCCTGGATTTCAATGCTATCACTGTTCTTGCTATCCATCTACCTAGGAATTTTAAAATTTTTGAGATGAGATAATTCATTACGATATTCCATTTAATCCTTTAACTACTGTAAAGGCAATTCGCCATCTCAACCTATTCCTGCCGAAACATGCGTCCATTACTTGCGTTCTAAAATTAACCATATACCCGTGAGATTCTGTTAGCTATGAACGTTTTCCATTTACTTGGATAACCACCCAACCAAGCTAAGAGCATCCAAGAGCAGACATGAGTCTGTACAGACGTATATTTTATCTTTCGACGAAATATTTAAAACTTCTCCTACGTCCAGTAACAATTTAGCAAGAAGCAAAGCGCTACATAGGTTCTCTAGTTTAGGAACGGATAGTTGTTTGATTGGGGCAAGCTTGGTTTTTGGACGTTACTACATTTGTCTTGCCGTGACCTTCTTGGTCGACAACCCTCATGTACACTACTGCAACATATGCATCATTTGAAGAGTCACAAAATCCCTGGATTTTAATGCTATCACTGGTCTTGTTATCCATCCACCTTAGAATTTTAAAATCGTCGAGATGAGATAATTCATTACGATATTCCATTCAATCCTTTAACTACTGTAAAGGCAATTCGCCATCCCAACTTATTCCTGCCGAAACATGTGACCATTACTTGCGTTCTAAAATTAACCATATTCCCGTGAGATTCTGTTAGCTATGAACGTTTTCCATTTACTTGGATGAGCACCCAACCAAGCTAAGAGCATCCAAGAGCAGACATGAGTCTGTACAGACGTATATTTTATCTTTCGACGAAATATTTAAAACTTCTTCTACGTCCAGTAACAATTTAGCAAGAAGCAAAGCGCTACATAGCTGCTCTAGTTTAGGAACGGATAGTTGTTTGATTGGGGCAAGCTTGGTTTTTGGACGTTACTACATTTGTCTTGACGTGACCTTCTTGGTCGACAACCCTCATGTACACTACTGCAACATATGCATCATTTGAAGAGTCACAAAATCTCTGGATTTCAATGCTATCACTGGTCTTGCTATCCATCTACCTTGGAATTTTAAAATTTTTGAGATGAGATAATTCATTACGATATTTCATTGAATCCTTTAACAACTGTCAAGGCAATTCGCCATCCCTACCTATTCCTGCCGAAACATGTGACTATTACTTGCGTTCTAAAATTAACCATATTCCCGTGAGATTCTGTTAGCTATGAACGTTTTCCATTTACTTGGATAACCACCCAACCAAGCTAAGAGCATCCAAGAGCAGACATGAGTCTGTACAGACGTATATTTTATCTTTTGACGAAATTTTTTAAATTTCTCGTACTTCCAGCAACAACAATTTAGCAAAAAGCAAAGCGCTACATAGCTGGTCTAGTTTAGGAACGGATAGTTGTTTGACTGGGGCAACCTTGGTTTTTGACGCAACTACATTTGTCTTGACCTGACCTTCTTGGTCTAAACCCTTTATGTACACTTCCGCAGCATATGCATCATTTGAAGAGTCACAAAATCCCTGGATTTTAATGCTATCACTGGTCTTGTTATCCATCCACCTTGGAATTTTAAAATCGTCGAGATGAGATAATTCATTACGATATTCCATTCAATCCTCTAACAACTGTAAAGGCAATTCGCCATCCCAACCTATTCCTGCCGAAACATGTGACTATTACTTGCGTTCTAAAATTAACCATATTCCCGTGAGATTCTGTTAGCTATGAACGTTTTCCATTTACTTGGATAACCACCCAACCAAGCTAAGAGCATCCAAGAGCAGACATGAGTCTGTACAGACGTATATTTATCTTTTGACGAAATATTTAAAACTTCTCGTACTTCCAGTAACAATTTAGCAAAAAGCAAAGCGCTACATAGCTGCTCTAGTTTAGGAACGGATAGTTGTTTGATTGGGGCAACCTTGGTTTTTGACGTAACTACATTTGTCTTGACCTGACCTTCTTGGTCTAAACCCTTTATGTACACTTCCGCAGCATATGCATCATTTGAAGAGTCACAAAATCCCTGGATTTTAATGCTATCACTGGTCTTGTTATCCATCCACCTTGGAATTTTAAAATCGTCGAGATGAGATAATTCATTACGATATTCCATTCAATCCTCTAACAACTGTAAAGGTAATTCGCCATCCCAATCTATTCCTGCCGAAACATATGACCATTACTTACGATCTAAAATTGACCATATTCCCGTGAGATTCTGTTAGCTATGAACGTTTTCCATTTACTTGGATGAGCACCCAACCAAGCTTAGAGCTCGTGAAGAGCTGACCGGAGTCACCGTAATCACATAAGACATCAGTCGAGGGATTCCAGCTAAGTCCTAGTATCTTCATTGTCGTATCTTTTTTCAAATCTAGATTTCCTTTATGCTTTCCATTCTCTCTAGTTATTTTCTTTAACCTTCTCTGTTGCTGGACCATTTTTGTAATTCGAAGCCTCCTTTTCCTATAATCTCTCTGATTTCCTTGCATGCCAGAATTCAATCGCGATCGGGTTCTGATATTACTCTAAGGTCTCTTATAAATCAAGTTCACAGGCTTCATTTGTAACTGAGTCCGCAGTTCAACTTTTGGGACTGAAGAAATAAAATCAAGCAAGAGGTCAACATCGGGACTTGAAAGTGATAACCGATCAGCAGTCCGTGATGATGTCATTTAGGATGTAGTTGGTTAGCAGAGTAACCTAACAGCTTTTCTTCCAGAGAAAAAAACTAAAATGCATCGGTTGTCATCGCTATCAGATCCAAAATACAACATTCCAAACAAAATAGACATTGAGTGGTTCAGGCCTAAACAATTAAAACAGAGGTTCCGGGTTTGAACAAAATTGCGCCTTCTTTGAGAATTCTCTTTGGCGAACACTTTAAAATACTAATAATACTAAGTAATAAATACTAAGTAATTTTTCAAACATTCATAATAATATTAAAATCAAAAATTAAGGACTTTACAATATGCCAATTTGTGACAACTAAACAATAACTAAAGTTATTGTTTTGAGATAATAACATTAAATGACTTATTATTACTGACAGCATAACTAAAGTTATTTTTAAAAGCTGTTTTAGTGGACTTATTGTCTAAAAAATCTTTGATTTGGCTGAGCGTTGGTAAATCGCTTGAAATTTCTGCTAACTTTACTTCCCAATGCTTACGCGATTCAGAATCTAATTTATTACTTATTATATAAATTATAAGTATATACCAGGTTTCTGTATTGATACCTAAATTTTGCAAGCCATTCAAAGTCTCATTAGTTGTATCTAAATATTATTTTAGCGCACTAGATGCTTTTTTAGGAATTTATTTTAAACTCATAAATCTTCAATTCAATTCCATTCTTTATTGCATATTGCATGTCATAGTACATTAGGTGATAATAATTAAAAATGAGGTACAATTGTGACGCCCTGCAAGAGCATTGCAAACAATTAAGAGGGCTAAAGTTAACTATATAATAAAAATATAATATTCAAATTAGTTATAAGTAAATAGTTTAACAATAATTACACAATTGACATAAGCAGGTACTAAACAAAAACAAACTATACACATTGCACATACAAACATAACATTAAAGCATTTTTATATAACACATTTGATTTATAATTTCTACCTTCAGTCACTTCTCAATTAATCTTTTATGGATACAGTTGGAAATATAACACTTATTACTGTATCGGCTTATTACTTGTTGCCAACATGCTAAATAATTATCACTTTTAATTGGGATATGTCACAAAAGTTGATTAGCTTCACCGCTAAGTGGAGTTTCTGAATGCTATCCAAAGTTTTATTTTTGTGCATAAGTGCCTCGAAAAGATCATAAAATGTTGTCCACTCCGTTTTTGTACTTGCCGGAGAATATAGCTTGACACTAGATCGATCAACTTTTGATGCGTCCCCCTCTGTACTTAAATACTGACCATGATTTTTTTAAATAAACAACTCGAATTAGCCTTTTAATTCTGACTTATGCTCTGTGTTGAAGTCAGAATTAAAATGCGTTTCTAGATCTACATTATCTAGTAATAATTCTAAGTTAAAATCCTCCTTGCAATAAAGTTCAAATTTCTCCATCTTGATTTAAAAATATTAAAGTACTCACGTCACAAACACATCCCTTACTGCTACGTCACTCGGCTGGTTACGTCACTGCTGGCGGCTTGTAGGTGTTATCCGTGATGTGGTGTCACCAGTACTCATGGTGACTTTTGTGGTGTCGTCACTTGTACTTCTTGCTTGCCTCGTTGACTCGGTGCTTGCTTCGCCCCAAGCAGCGATCCACTGCTTATAGGTGCGATCTCCTCCACCAAAATCTATCTGTCCAACTAGAATGCGGCTCGATGATGGACCATGAACAACCATGAGGTGGTAGGGCCGGCAATGAAACCACGTACAGTACTTGATTGGTTTCTTCTTCGCCGAATTACAAGTTTGTTGGATTCCAAACTCGTACTCCAGGTTCGTCGGATTCCAAACTCGTCGAATTCCAAAATAAGAGCTACAGTTAAGGGCTCGAAAATAATATATATACAGGACTTTATTGTCAAGAGAACAAAAGCTTTGGCAGATGTTCTTAGCTTGTCATCTGTATACATCATATGTGGGCAACCACCGGTATCGCGGGCCGCATACGGCCCGCTATAGGATTTGATTCAGCCCGCGAAACATTTGAAAAACCCAAGAAAAAAATATTACACCACTTACTCATAACGGCATCAAGTTAGCGAGCTAGCCCGTGACGGCCATCATATAAAAGAGTGAGCGGACTAGCAGACTAGCGGCGCAACAAAAGATTATTGCTTCTCAATTGTTCAACACTAGACAATTCCAGATCATTCCTTCATTTTGCCTATTTATGTGGGTGGATGGCCCGCACTTTAGTTCAGTTCTATTTGAGCTACCGAGATAACTTCGACAAGCGATATCCTAGCAAACTGTTAGTGCCGTCAATTGACTTTGTGTGCATCTTGAGTGGTTACTAATTATATTTTTTTATTTTTATCGAACAAAAAGTAAACGAAAATGATGTCTGGTGGAAAGAAACGAAAAGTAGATGCAGAGGGTTGCCAGTTTCAAGAAAAATGGACTGAAGAATTCTTTTTTATCTTGCACTCTGGTAAGCCTATTTGTTTGCTATGTAATTAATCCATTTCAGTGATGAAAGAATTCAATATAAAGAGGCATTACTTAACTAAGCATCCTATGCTGCACTCACTGACAGGACAAATGTGAAAAGGCAAAATCCAGAAGCTGACCGCAAATTTGAAAGAACAGCAGCAAATGTTTCATAAACAAAGAACACAACTTGATAATCTTGTAAAAGCTAGTTTTATAGTTAGTACAAAATTGGCAAAGTCATTAAAACCATTTGCCGAAGGAGAATTTATCAAGGAGTGTATGTTAGAAGTTTGCAGTGTTTTGTGTTAAAAGAAAAATGATTTTGAAAAAATTATTAAGTAAGTCAAGAGACGAACTGTTGTCCGGCCTATAGAAATAATGGCTTACGATATAAAAACAACATTGAATGACCGTATGGCTGGTTTTGAATCATTTTTATAGCATTAGAGGAGAGCACCGATTTGTCCGACACAGCTCAACTGGCTATATTTATTCGAGGTGTTAATAAAGAGTCACTGTTACTGAGGAATTGCTTGCTTTGCAGCCGCTAAGAGGAACCACTACAGGAGAGGACATTTTTAATGAAGTTCCAAAGGTATTTACAAGTTTTGGCTTGCCATGGTCAAAATTAGTTGGAGTATGCACATATGGTGCACCTTCTATGGTCGGCTTACGTAAAGGTCGGCTCATTCATTTGACGACCGCCTGGCCGAGTGGTCTGTACCTCAGGCTACTCGGTCAAGAGGTCCCGGGTTCGAATCCCGGTAGGAACAAATGTTTGTATGATGAGTACGAACATTTGTTTACGAGTCATGGATGTTTATATGTTTATTTAGTATATTTCTAATATTTATATACATAATATTATCATTATTTCTCCGTTATCTAGTATCCATAACACAAGCTCTTAATGATGCTTACTTTGGGCTAGATAATAGGTGTGAGTGTATAAATATTATATTATATTATATATATATTCAAAGGTTTCATCGGAATTTTGGATGAAAAAGCAACTGAATTAAATGTACGAAAAAATGATTTGATAGTCCTCCAATGCATTATACACCCACAGAACTTGTGTTCTAAGTCCATTCGAATCCAGAATGTCGTAGTAAAAACTATCAATTTTATTCGATCCCGAGGGCTTAACCATCGTCAGTTCAAGGCGTTTTTGGATGATATATCAGCCGAATATAACTACGTAACAGAGTCATACGTAGTCAGATGGCTAAGAAAAGGGAAAATGCTAAAACGTTTTTACGATCTTAGAAATGAGATAGTAGATTTTATGCAAATAAAATATAAACCAAAATGGATATGTGACTTAGCATTTCTGGTCGGCCTTACAGGCTATTTGAATAATTTAAATTTAAATCTTCAAAAACAAGGACAGTTAGTAAATGATTTGTACAGCCATTTGAAAGCGTTTCAGATTAAATCCGCTTGTTGGAGGCACAGATGCTATCTGGTAACAGTTACCATTTCTCCACGCTCTCTGAGTATGAAAATATTGCTTATGCTCAATGTGCTGAAGAACTGAAGTTACTGTCGGAGCAATTTTTGAACAGATTTTGCGATTTCAAAAACATGGAAGACTGTTTTAATCTATTTGCTACTCCAACAAAAAGTAATATACAAAATGCAAATGGAGTTGATTGAGATTCAAGAAAACACACTCCTGAAATATAAATTTGAAAACGTGTAGTTGATTAATTGGCTTAATAGGAAAGTGAGACACTGACTGATGAAGCCTAATTTACAAGAGCTGGAATTACCAACCACTGAAATCCTCAATTGTGGCTTACTGAAAATCTCCATGCTGTGAGGCCTAGCTCGTTTCAACACGAATTCTCCATTATCGTGTGGGCAGGCATAATATGACCAGCTGATAGGTCCTATCATCTTACCGGACAATCTAAAATCAAAACGGTGAGAGATTCCTAGAATTTCTAAGAGGACATTCTTTCATCTTGATGAGCTGCCATTATTGTACAGACGTCGTCGGCAGCGGCGGCCATTTTATTTACAAATGGATGGACTCCCGCCCATTTTGCCCGGAACGTACGAGCCTATGTTGACGAGAACTACACACCCTGGATCGGAAGAGGAGGAACAATTGGTTGGCCAGCTCGTAGCCCTGATTTGACACCACTGGTTTTTTTTCCATAGGGGACTATGAAACAGCGGGTATACCTAGAGGTTCCTAACACAAGAGAGGAGCTTTTACAAAGCATTTTGACCACAGCTGACGAATTAAGGGCGGATACAGAAATGATACGAAGGGCCTTTCAACAAGTAGCATTGCTTATTAACAAACTTTGATTGACCCATCCCAGGAACCATGGCGAAAGTTGATTTGTTTTTCGTAATCGAAACCAGAGCGCTCAAACCAATACGCCGCCGAGCTCCTCCTACAGAAAATATATGCCTAGAAAATAATAAACTTACTTTATTTTTAAATAAAAATGAGGAGTTGCCTAATCTAGATCAATATAATACTGCAGGGGCGTTATAGCTAAGGTGGTTCTGCCAAGCAACATCACGTAAAATGTCATTAATGTTATATTTCATCGATACCAATTTGGATTTTTCAAATATGAAGTTAGTAAAGTTATGTAAGTACTTTTTAATGGAAAATAATAAAGTAAGCATCATAATAATATGTAAACAAATATTAGAAATATACTAAATAAACATATTAAACATCCATTACTCGTGAACATTTTTTTTTATTCTTCATCATTATTGTGGTGATCATATTGTATTATGGAATATAATTAAAAGTCTTCAAAATAAATTTAAAACAAACTAGAGACACCATATCTAATGAGTTTTTTAACATGCGAAAGTGTATGCTTTGATAATAACTGCCTATTTTTAAGGTTCGATACTGCCAGCGCTATATATTTTTTATTTTCTATACTTCTATCATCGTTGCTTTTTTTACAAGATTTATTTAAGAACAAAGAACAAAACATTTTTATAAAAATGTGAATATGATGTCAAAATAATATATAATTATAGTGTTATCTATTTAAATCTAAGTATTAATTATTTAGTTAATTTGCAGAGCCACACACAGGGTAATAATTTAATTCTTTCGGAGTAGTTCTCCTGAGAAATGAATTGGGATTACAAGTTTTATCAAAAAATTCTGTCCATATCATTTTTTTTAAGTTTTGTAAGCCGAAATCTGGCATCGTTCTTTTTTACGTAAATAGTTTAAAATCCTAGGAAGGACGTATAATACTTATTGGCTAACCGATAATCGATTTCCACGCAGAGCAGCAGTCGGCCACCAATTTTGTATAATTTGCGTTTTGCTTTATTCATAATAGTAGTTTTTAATAACTTAAGTATCTAGTACGTGTTTGCTAGTATCTTATTTTAATATTTCTTTTTCAGTTTCTAACTAAAATGGCTTGGAATCCTTCTTCTCCTCAACCTGGCCCTTCAAACTGGGATCCCTTATCTGCGGAGTTATCTAGCTTAATGTCTCCCCAGAATATCGATATAACGGACATGCCAGGCCTAGCCTCTGAAATAAGTGACGCAGATTTATTTGGAATTTTGTCAGAGAACATGGGCGATGTCATTTACGAATGGGTGAATGAAAACCCAGAAGACGAAATAGCCGATCGTGTTGAAGAAGATAATGAAAATACGTCTCCAAGCAAATAAAATGCTTGAAATTGAAATGAAGCACCAAATACAGATTGGTATCCTGGTAACCCTACAATTATGGCAGACATTCCTTTTACGAGTACACCAGGCTTATTACCGCCGCATAACATGGATGGCAAAATTCCTATCGAATGTTTCTTTTTATTTTTCAATATGGATTTTTTTCATTTGATTGTTGAGTGTACTAACAAGTGCGGCAATAAATTAAAGGCCTCAACACGTACCTCTCGCGCTCGATTTGCTAAGTGGACAGATATAACGATTGCAGAACTCAAAGTATTTATCGGTATAATATTATTTATGGGTACAGTTAAATTAAACAGAATGGCCGAATATTGGTTTAAACACTATTTAATGCGCCTAAGCCCACATTTATTTATGAACAGGGTCAGATTTTACCATCGATGAGTCTTTGATATTGTGGAAAGGGCGCCTTTCCTTCCGCCAGTATTTAAAAGGAAAAACTCACATATATGGCATCGAATTGTATATGTTAGCTGACATGCATGGTACAATACAGAAAATTCATTTGTATGCTGGCTCTGGGGATCAATTGGTAGGTGGCAGAAACCACGTGAAAAAAGTAGTGATTTACTACTGGAGAAATATATTATCAAAGGCCATTCACTATATATAGATAATTACTTTTTTTTTTTTTTTTTTTATACAACTAGATGACAAACAAGCTGACGGCCCACCTGATGGTAAGTGGTTACCGCCGCCTATAGACAACTGCAATAACAAGGAAAAATCACTTGATATTGCAGGTGCGTTGTCATCCTGGGGCCTAAGATGAAATGCCGTCCATGCCCAGTAATTACACTGGCTACCTTTCCCTTCAATCCGAAACACAGCGAACTGTTTCACGGCTGAAATAAGAAAGGCGGTGGTACCTACCCAGACGACCCTACATACGGGCCTACCACCTAGTGAAACCAACCAACCAACCGGCCTACCAACTATACAAGGGTGGGGTTAGCAGAGGATCTTTTAACCAAAAACACGTATGTAACAGGGGTACCCTCAGGGCAAAGCGCGCTGGGGATCCCAATTTTTACATAATAAATTAAAAGCCGGAGAACCCTGTATTTTGCACAATAAAAATAAAATAATAGTTACCAAGTGGCACGATACACGCGAAGTTTTGTTAATAATCTCAGAAAATAAAAGCAGTTATAAAGGGACTACCAGTCGCCGCATTCGCACCATATAATATAAACCTGCGGTGCAAATTGAGAATAATGCTATAGACAGACACGACCAACATTCGTGTGAACATAAAACCCACGGTGGTTTAAGAAAGTTATAATCCATTTAGTTTGAATATGTTTAGTAAATGGCTTCTTGCTATATCGATAAGTTAGTAACTCCATGATAGAACTACATAATTATAGAAATTTAATATTTGAAAACCTACTACAGCCACCCAATGTCCCAGAGCTTGCTCGATGTCTCGCTGACTGAAGGAAAAATACATTTGCTAACCATATTCCCCAAACGCGGCGGAAGGGCAGTGCGAAAACGATGTAGAATATGCTACTATAAAACAAAAAAAAAGAAATCTAGTTATCTATGGATGTGCTGATTGCCCAGGATTTCCGGGATTGTGTATCACGTCATGCTTCCGGGATTAAGACAAATATAAAAAATGTAAAAAAATATGTCAATTTTAATATTTATAAAATAAATATATATAAAAACTAGACTTGCTTTCATTTTAAGCTTACCCATAAATTTATGAATTATTGTTTTAGTTCCTATAATTTTTTGCATTATTACATATCTTTCACCAATATTAAATCGCAGCAATCCGGTTGCATACGAATTGCCCAAAATATTTGCAGCCATGAATATCAGCGACCGTCGGGACCCGGTCTTTATCTTCTTGCATCGTATTTTCTGTCCACGTTGAGCTGTCCTTTCTTGATTTTTCTGTGCACGTAGCACAATCCTTAGTTGTTTTTTTGCACGAAACTGTGAAGGATGGTAGGTACCTACATGAGTTTTTAATCTATACTAATATTATTATTTAATAATAAAGACATAAATTTTTATACCAACGTGGGGTTAGCTGACCAGCTCTGGACAAAATAAGTACGTTACAGGTACTCTATGTGAAAAACGTCTGGGGAATCCCCCAAATATAAATAATATCACAATATATATTTCCTTCATCTTAATTAATTTCACGCATTCACATTTAAAATTACACATACGCATAATGACACAAACGCACAAAGACACAATATGTGATTGCATACAAATGTAACACGGTCTTATTTATTCTGTTCTAAATGCTTATGAACCTGTAAAATATCATTATTTTGTTTTTATTTACCTTACTTAAGTTACTAAACTTAAATAAAATAAGTAATATAATAAAATTTATATTTATACGTATTTCCATTTGCTAAAATTTATATGCTAATGTAATGTACTCAAAATTAAGGATGTAGTTAATATTTGTGACCATTGACCTCCAAGATATCCTAATGTATTGTTAGTATATGATAGTATTAATTATATTAGTATTTGAGAAATTAACTAATCATTATTTAGTTTTCTCATGATATTATTCCCAAAGTTATTATGATAAGGTTTGGTTTATACAGACGTACATTACGATTTCTCGTCAGTTCACCTTAGACTGCAAGATAGTTGTCTACCAGTAAATTCACCTCAAACTTAACCATATTCTACGAGTCTGTTAAGTTGCTGTATTTTCCTCAAGTTAGTAAAGTAGTGTCAATTAAGAAGAATTACAGTTGTATCAATTGTTGCGGCAGCCCCACTACATAAAATTGGTGTCAGAAGTGGGATCCAATACTGACAAGCTGCAGTCTGCCAGACGGAGAAGAATTTTGATACTATCAAAGTCCGTACAAGACGAAGCAACGAAGAATACAATCAAGTTCCTTCGACACAGCATCAGGGAGCAACGGTTACAAGAAAGGTGGCAGTTGATTAGAAGTCTCTTGAAGAACATCGAGTGTTGAAGACAACTCGATCGACCAAGAAGATTCTGCAAGGTGAACTCCGTACTGAACTAAGTAAGTCGCTTAGTACGTTACTGTTTAAAATTTATACTTCGTGTATTATATAAAATGGCCGAACCAAAAGCTCGTGATGAAGCAACGGGATTCATCGACATCAATATAGCTGAAAGAATGATAAATAGATATAATGGAGATAAGGCAAACCTACATGTATTCATAGATAATTGTAACAATGCTTATAGATTACTCAATCCTATATATTATCTAGCATTTGTCGCAGTAGTATTGTCAAAAATAGATGGTAACCTAAGATCTACTTTATTGAATAGAAATTTTAGTGCATGGATAGATTTAAAAACTCATTTGCTCGAAACATACGCCGAGAAAAGAACATTTGCTCAATGGCAATTAGAATTAAATTCATGTAAAGAAAACCACAATGAAAACGTCATAAGTTATTCAAACCGAATCGAAAACTGTTATATCAAACTAATAAAATCTTTAGACTCTCAGCTTACAAAAGAAGCTAGAGAGGCTAATGTAGATTTACTAAAAAACCAAGCATTGAATATTTTCATCAGCGGGCTTAACCCACAGCTACATATTTTACTCAAAGCTCAAAAACCAAAAACTTTTGAAGAAGCCGTGTCAATTGCGATCTCCGAGGAACAGGAAATTAAATCGCGGTTAGAAATGGCTCCGAGGAGATTTGAACAAAGTAATAATAATAATTTAAAGAAATGTTTCAAATGCAATAAATTAGGACATCTCGCGTTGAATTGTAAATATAATCCAATGGTAAGGACCGTTCAAACAAATGTTCCAACATGTTTTAATTGTAATAAAAAAGGTCATATTTCTCGCGACTGTTGGCACAAAAATGGGAATTTCCGTGAAGCTTACCAACATAATTCTAATAATATGAATCGTAGTAATAATAATAGAAGGTTTCAATCAAATCATCACAACAACAATGGGTTCAATACAAACAACACTAATAGGGGTAATTTAAACTACCAAGGTTCAAAGACAGCGACCGGTCCGAGAACTCATTAAACCTTAAAGGTCGAATAAGAATAATTAATACAGGTTTGTCAATTTATGTAACTATAGGATCTAAACAGTTTCAATATCAAGAAGGAAAATTTTTAATAGATACGGGTGCGGAAGTGAGCCTGATAAAAGTAGGATCTTTAAATGAAAACGTTGTTATTAATAATAATCAGAAATTAAAATTAAGAGGCATAGATGCGGATGCAATCCCAATTGAAACACTAGGACACACCGATATAAAAATGCAGTTAGGAAGAAAAGATGTTATTCACACCCTTTCTGTGGTCCCTGATAACTTTCCTATCACATATGACGGTGTAATAGGTAGTGATTTTTTGGAAAAAATGCAAGCCATAGTTAATTATAACAATAATACTATAGAGTTGTTAGGCCAATGTTTAAATGTAGAGCATGATAAAATATTCAGTGATATGTCTGATAAAGATTTTGACCTTAAGAGTGATTGTGTGATTTATGAGTCGCCATTACGTTCAGAAATATATTGTGAGCAAATCAATGTAAGAAAAGGAATGAATAGAGTACACAAAGATGAATATGAGAGAATTAGATATGCGAAAGATAAAATGAATAAATACGAAAATGATTATAATAAGAGATGCAAAAATGAACATGAAAAAGTTAGATATACGAAAGGTAATGATGAAATGTATAATGAGATTAAAATAAGACACAAAAGTAAATATGAAAGAGTTAATGATATGAAGAATAGTGATGAAACAAAAAGTAGAAAAAATCATAGTGGAAACAAAGATAAATATCATGTAAGTGAAAGATGTACAGAGAGAAGTAAAGAGTATGATGATAGAAATGTGAAATATAGTGAGAGAACCAAGATAAATGAAAGTATAAAGAATAAAGGAACGAAAAACGATAAAAGGTATACTGAAAGATGTGAAGAGTCTGATGATGAAAATATGAGAAATAGCGAAACAATAGAGATAAAAGAAAGTATAGATAGTAAAGGAATAACAAACGATAAAAGATATGTCGAATGTGAAGAAAATTATGTGACGATTGAACCACGATGTGATAAAGATAAAGATAAAGATAAAGATAAAGATAATTTATTTGTCAGAACATGTGTGTCATTAATTAAATGGATCTTACATAAAATAGGTACACTGTATCAACATGTCTTGCCATGAAAGGCGTACAAAAATACAAATTACAATTAAATTAAATACAACTAATATAGAGAATAGAATGTCAATTAATAAATACGGTAAACAATAATTATGTCAAAGTTAAATAATTAGGATAAAATAAATTTTAATGTTAATTATTGAATACATTTGTCACTCAGAAAATCATTTACATTATAATAACATTTGCCAATCAATAAGGTTTTTAATTTATTCTTAAATATATTAATGTCACATTCTTTTAATGAGTTTGGAAGTTTATTATATAGCTTAGGGCCCATGCCATATATGCTTTTCCTCAACATACTAGTTTTAGCAGTCTGTGCTTCCAATTTATGCTTATCACGCCTATTGCGAATGACATTGTCTGAGAGACGAGGGAATAGGTGTGGGTTACACTTCACAAACATGATTACCTCAAAAATATATAAAGACGGAAGCGAAAGAATTTTATACTTAATAAAATAAGGCATGCAACTGTCAATGGTTTTTAGTCTGAACATCGATCTTACACAACGTTTTTGCATTTTAAATGCTATCTCTCTATTAGTAGAATTACCCCAAAAGATTATGCCGAATCTTAATTTTGATGCCACTAAACCGTGGTATGCAGTTAATAAGGCATCAGTATTTAGTACAGGCTCTAATTTAAATAACGCATAGGCTGCACTGCTAAGTCTCTTACAAATAGTTTCAACGTGAGCTTTCCAGTTGAGTCTACTGTCTATTGTGAGTCCAAGAAATTTAGTTGTTTCAGTTTCCTCTATAATATTTTTAAGACTATTAAACTCTTTACTGGGCGGCCTTTGACTGAAATGCATAATTTGTGTTTTGCCTAAGTTAATCTTCAGATTATTATTTTCTAACCATACTATTATAGATGTCAAAGAATCACTTATGTCAGTATTGTAATTATTTAAATTATTAGATGCAATTGTCACTGTGTTATCGTCAGCAAACAACGTCATAGGGTGATTAGTAGTCCTAGGCAAGTCATTTATATATATTATAAACAGTAGAGGTCCAAGTACACTGCCTTGGGGAACTCCGTATTTAACTACTCGTTTTCTGGAATTGAAGGTTTCTTCTGTTTTAGTTTTTAGATTAATGCGCGATATCGAAGTATATTGTCTACGATTAGATAAATAAGATTCGAGTAATGATTTTATGTTACCTCTTATCCCATATTTTTCAAGCTTATTAATTAAAATATCATGGTCAACATAATCAAAGGCCTGGGTCATGTCACAATACAAGGCACATACTGGATTCCTTATATCAACATTACACATAACGTTTTTCAAAAAGTCAAATACTGCCAAATTAATAGATTTTTGTTTACGAAATCCTTTCTGTTCATGACATAAAATGTTATGTTTCTCCAAATAGGTGTAAATTTCGCCATGAAAATATTTTTCAAATACCTTAGATATAACGGGAATAAGAGCAATGGGTCTGAAGTTATTTACTAAATTTTTGTCTCCTTTCTTAAATAAAGGTTTGATGATCGATATTTTTAACCATTCAGGATAAATGCCGGTCTCAATGCATAAATTAATAATGTAACTCAAATGGGTGCATATTAAACTAGCAACAGATTTGAGAACTTTCACTGAGATTTCATCGTATCCGACGCTGGTAGTGTTTCTGAGATTTTTTATAATTTTAAGAATATCGATTGGTAAACAAGGTGCCATAAACATTGATTTCTGTGTTGTAGGAATTTTAGATTGATATATCCCATACTGTTCAGTGATTGGTTTCGTTTTGTCAACAAAGTGATTATTAAAAACATTAGCAATTTTTTTAGGGTCTGTCAATAAAGTATTATTTGATTTAATGTCAGTTATTTGGTTTGAAGGTAAGTTTAAGTTTGTTTTATTTATTATTTGCCATGTGGTTTTTGCTCGGTTTTCTGATGTCTTCATTTTATAATTATTTTGAGCAAGTTGTGTCAACTTTATTATTTTTCTGAATACTTTTGCATACTTTAAATAATTTAATTTATTTTTTTCAGTTGGTTTACATCGCCAAGACCATAAGAGTTGTCTTTTTCTTTTACTACAGCACTTTATTCCACGGGTTATCCATTTAGTTTTTTTCACAATAGGTATGTTGACAAAGTTGATAGGAAAACATAAGTCATAAAATAATTTAAAATTTTCCATGAAATAGTTAAAAGCCTTATGACAATCGCTTATCTCATATAGTTCAGCAAAAGAAAAATTATTTAAGCAGTCCCCAAATTTAGCCAAATTCCGTTCACAATAATCCCGTTTCCGCTTTTTCCAATACTTAAGAGTGGGCACAACACTTATAGGGCATTGTAATAATTGAGCAGTATGGTCCGACAATGCTAATTCGATCACTTCCGCCCTACAACTTTTTTTGAAGGTATGTGCAATATTATCTATACATGTCTGGCTTGCTATTCTTGTAGGTTGCTTTATAGCTAAAACCAAATTATAACTTAATAGTAAACATTGAAATTCAAGAGATAAATTATTGCTTTTCATAGTATCTATATTAAAATCTCCAGCAAATACTACATTTTTATAATTCTTTGTCATTACAAACGACAATATTTGTTCTAGTTTTATAAGAAAAGTATTTAAATTAGCAACTTTAGGAACACGATATAAGCATACAATTAACAACTTATAACTAATCAACTCTACCGCACAACACTCCAATATATTGGCAATGGATAACTTAGTGATTTCAGGTATTTCTTTCCATAGATGATCGTTTCTTACCAATATACATGAACCTCCTCTTTTAATATTCTCTCTACTAAAACATGCAGCCAAATTGTAGTTTGGTATTGTCAAATGCAGCTCGGAACCAGCCATCATGAAGTGTTCTGTTAAACACAACACATCAACAGACTTCCTCTTTTCTGTTAGATTCTCTAGGTGTACTGTGAGAAGGTCTGCTTTGTTTAATACACCGGCTATGTTTTGATGTAATATATAAATATGTTTATTCAAGAAAAAAATCACTTCTATGATTTCTTGCTTTCTCTGTTATTTGTGTGTTTTGGTTTTCTTCTATTTCATTTACAAGTGATAAAATATCATCAAAAATTTTTTGCATTCCATATTTATTTACGCGTCCTGTGATTCTACTAAACATATCCAAATCATACGATAGATGCTTATTTGAGTCTAACATATAGGCATGCTCATGTGTCAGAATATCTAGGTAAAGAAGATTGTTGAAGTTTTCTATTCTATGATTGAACATGGTTGTATAATTTCCAAACTTGAATGTTGGCAGGCACAAGATAACGTTTGTGTGTAAAGTTTTCTTAAGCGTCTCTCTCAAAAATATAATTAGGCTGAAATAATCATTGGTGTAATTAAAGTCCTCTTCACCTATTAGTATGATACAATAATCATTCATTGTGTAATTCGTTAATTTCGATTCCAGGGAAGTAACCACTCGTTGCACATTACAATTAGTTGTCAAATAATGACATATCTCAAATTGCGTAAATGTCTTATTTGCAATTGATAAAATATTCATGTTTTTGTTAGTACTTAGAATACTAATTTTAGGTAAGCAACCGTTTCTAGTATTTGAATTGGGGACCTGATTTGGATCATGGGAGCCAGAAGAATCAAAAAGATTATCTTCCATTGCATGTAAAAATTTTTTATTATTTTTCTTAGTCGTATTAATAGGTGTATTTTCTTTATTTCTTTGTTGCATTGACAAAGTGGTCTTATTTGTTTTTGGTGTGGCTTTATTTGGTGTGTTTATTAAATTACTACTTAATTTTTTTGTAGTTTTTTTATACATTTCATGTTTTGTTTCTAATGTTTGTATTGTTCTTTTAAGTTGGGTATTCTCTATTGACAAATTATTAATTTCCTCGTTGGCCGATTGTAGTTCAATTTTTAATTTATCTAACTGATTTTTTAGTACCAGAATTTCTTCATTTATCTCACCATCGTCGTCAGAAGAAATATTTGGTAGACTACTCGCAGTTACATCATATAAGTCCGTTGTTGTATTACTACTATTTTTATCTTCATCGTTTTTTTCATTTAATGATTGCGTGCGTGGTCTTCGGAATGTTATATTTTGTAGAAAACTCATTATGAACAAAAAACTATATATTGTGTTTCCTATGAATGTAGTGAGATTTGAACCGCGTTCCTTCTGGACGTTAAGTTAGGCTATTACGCCAATGCGCCAAACCTGCTTGAGGAAAGTTGACGAATAATTGTACCTCTAAGTGCGTTGGAGACTTTTAAATGCTTAGACAATTTACACCTGTAGCAGATAGTAGCTGTATGCATCAGTAGAGGGCGTTGTTTGGAGTTTATTCGAAACACGTTCGTAATCCAGTGACTTAAGAGCGAGTATGACACTACGCAATGCATGTATAGTTGAATTTAACTGACACCCTCTGATAATAATAGTGATATAGTTTTGATTTATTGAGCTCACAAAGTCCTTATTTAACTTCTTCTTGATTATATGGAAGCCCACACAATGAACCTATTGCATGACAAGTTCAACTACACAAGAACACAGTTATTTCACTAGCCCAGTAGCCAGTCCAGCTTAGTTCGTTTTTCCGTAACATTTCTTGAAATTTGCCGATTACACATACACACAATACAACTACATCACCACCACTAGCTAATGAATTCAAAATATAAACATTTAATTCGTTTTTAATTATATTTACAGCGAAAAATATGCGCAGTTATTGTTTATGTTGCCCTGTTTTTTTTTTTTTTTTTTTTTTTTTTTTTTTTTTTTTTTTTTTTTTTTGAATGGTGTTTGAATGTGAAAAGGTTTTTGAATTTGTTTGAATGTGAAAAGGTTATATGTGTTAATGTTATTAATTCAGAATTAGAGGAAGGAATAATAACCGAAAATAAATTAAGAGATGGAGTATATTTGTGTCAAGTATTGTTAAAGTACGTGATAAGAAAGCTATAACTTTATGTATGAATACTACTAACGAGGTAATTAAGATAAATAATTTGAATGTTACTGTAAAGCCATTAAACAATGAATGCGTTAATGAAGTTAAAATAAACAAAGTGAATAAGAATGTAGTAAGTAGTAATCGAATAGATAAATTAAAACAAACCTTAAGATTAGGTCATTTAAACGAAGAGGAAAAGGAATCTATTTTAGAATTATGCAAGAATTACAACCACATATTTCAATTAGAAAATGATATTTTGACAGCTACAGATACGGTTATGCATGAGATACCAACAACGAGTGATAACACAATAAATACGAAGTCGTATCGATATCCAGAAGCTTTAAAAGAAGAAGTAAACGATCAAATAAATAAACTTTTAAAAGATGGTATAATCAAACATTCCAATAGTCCATGGAAGTTTCCAGTATGGGTAGTTCCAAAGAAAATAGATGCCTCAGGTAAAAGAAACGGAAATTAAAAAATTGATTTCAGAAAATTAAACGACATTAGTGTAGGCGATGTTTACCCGTTACCACAAATTAACGATATTTTAGACCAATTAGGTCATAGCAAATATTTTACAACATTAGATCTGTCATCAGGATTTCATCAAATAAAAATGCATCCTGAAGACCAAGCAAAAACAGCGTTCAGTGTACCACTAGGACATTACGAATTTACACGTATGCCTTTTGGATTGAAAAATGCACCAGCAACTTTTCAAAGGTTGATGAGTAACGTATTAACAGGGTTACAAGGAATTAAATGTTTTGTTTATTTAGATGACATAGTTGTGTATGGACATTCTTTGCAAGACCATAATATAAAATTAAAGGACGTTTTTGACAAGTTATCACAACATAAATTAAAGTGACAAACAGATAAGTGCGAGTTCCTTAAAACCGAAGTAATGTATTTAGAACATTTAATAACGCAAGACGGAGTAAAACCAGATCCTAAGAAATTAGAAGTAGTACACAATTATCCAGTACCAAGAAACCAACAAGAAGTTAAAGGCTTTTTAGGTTTGGCTGGATATTATCGTAGATTTATAGAAAATTTCAGCAAGCTCAGTCAACCATTAACGAAACTATTAAAAAAGAATGAGCCTTTCTTATGGACGAGCCTGCAACAACAATCGTTTGAAATTTTAAAAAATAAATTATGTGAAGAACCAATATTACAATATCCAAATTTTAAAGAAACGTTTAATTTAACTACCGACGCAAGCAACTACGCTATAGGAAGTGTTTTGTCACAGGGATCTCCAGCGAGAGACCTACCTATCGCTTATGCTAGTAGAACATTAAATCAAGCAGAGATTAACTATTCTACGACAGAAAAGGAACTTCTTGCCATAGTATGGTCAATAAAACACTTTAGACCATATTTATATGGGCGAAAATTTAAAATCATAACTGATCATAAGCCTTTAACATGGTTATTTAATGTAAAAGATCCGGGTTCACGATTGGTAAGATGGCGATTAGCTTTAGAAGAATACGATTACGAAATAGTATATAAACAAGGGAAACTAAATAATAACGCTGATGCATTAAGTAGAATTAAGATAAACGAAGTAAAAGAACCTGAAATAAAAATAATGACAAAAAATAAAGAATCATATTCATTCTTTTTGGATGAGTTACAAAGAAGACCTATATTAAATAATAAACTAGAAGAATATAATGAGAAAATACCTGAGAATAGTAATGAAGTAATATTTACCTCATGTGACTTAGATAGTGTTAATAAAGAGAAATTAAAAGAATACGAACACTTTATTGAAGAAATAGAAATACAAAAACCAAAAGTTTACGACACCCTGAAAATAACAAATAAAGACAAATTAATATTCTTTTCATTCGTCAGAAATAACAATTGGGATAAAGTAACTTATGAAGACATATTTCAAAGCCTTAAAAATTTAAAACATATGGTAATTCAAAATAATATACAAGAAATAAGCATAAGTAATCTTTCAGAATTCAATCTTAAATGTCACAAATTAAGGACAATGTTTCGTTATATTTTCCGAGATACTGATGTCATTATAAAAATTTATCACTCCTCTATCAAAACTCCAAGGAGAGAGGATATACCAATCATTCTTGAAGAAAATCATTCAAACCCGATTTCTGGCCACATAGGATTTCACAAAACCTATAAGAAAATCAGAAGTAATTTCCGGTGGGAAAAAATGAAAAAAGATATAAAAGACTTTATAAGAAAATGTAAGTCGTGCCAGGAAAACAAATTAGATAGGAAGAAAAGTAAAAAACCAATGCAAATAAGCTCAACTTCCAATGAAGCATTTGAAAAAGTAGCATTAGACATTGTAGGACCAATGACAGAAAGCGGAAATAAATATATATTAACACTTCAAGACGATCTTACAAAATTCTCACAAGCTTATAGTATACCACAACACGATGCGGCAACGATAGCAGATTACTTTGTTAGAAATTTTATATGTAAATTTGGAAGTCCAGATATCCTCTTAACCGATCAAGGTGCAGATTTTACGTCAAATTTAATAAAAGAAATTTCAAAATTATTTAAAATAAAAAAAATTAATACTAGCGCATATCATCCTCAATCAAATGGTGCTTTAGAGAGAAGTCACCTAACATTAGCGGATTATCTAAAGCATTATGTTAACGATGAACAAAATAATTGGGACAAATGGATCGATTTTGCTATGTTCTCGTACAACACTAGCATTCATTCATCCACAAACTTTACACCGTTTGAGTTAGTGTTTGGTAATAAACCAAAGCTACCTAGTTCTATTAATAAGGGACCAGAATTTAAATATTTTTATGATAATTATATAGACGAATTAAAATTTAGATTACAAAAGTCACGTAAACTAGCTAGAAATAATTTAATTGATTCTAAAGAAACAAACAAGAAAACTTACGATAAGAAGAGTAAGGATATAAATTTTAACGTTAATGATATGGTGTATTTAAGTAATGTAGGTAATAAAATAGGAAAATCAAAAAAGCTTTCTCCGTATTGGTTGGGACCATACAAAATTATTGAGGTAAACTCACCAGTAAATGTTACTATTAAAATTAGAAATAAAAATATTAAAGTACACGTTAACCGATTAAAATACGCCATTGTTGCAGAATGACTTTCCTCATCTGGATGGTGTTTCTTCCAAGCGCTCTCGCAAGTATTTATAATATTAGTGAAGTTGGGAAAGCAGGAATATATTTCGAACATATTAGTAAAGTAAATCATTTTGATAGCGAATGGAATCTTATAACGTATCTCGACATTTCTAACATTAATAGGAAAATTGAATTAATTGATAGAACCTTTAAAGAAACTAAAAATCTGTGTAATCATGACAAAATCAACAAACTATCTATGTGTCAAACATCAATCATTATTCTGGAGCAGGTAATACCTCAAATGCATAAACAAGGACATGTATTAAAAGAATTAACTGGTCAATATCAAAGAAGAGTAAAAGATCGTACTTAGATGGAATAGGAAATGTATTTAAAATTTTATTCGGAACCTTAGACTCTGAAGACGCTAAGAAATATGACGAAGAAATTGAAAAATTATCTAAAACCGAGCATGAAGTCTTAACATTATTAAAAACACAGTCAAATGTAATTAAAACTACTATAGCAAATTTCAATAATAGTTTAACAGATTTAATGAAAAACGAACAGATCTTTAATAAAAATTTAGAATTAATTACGGCTCATACGAAAAACGAGTCAATCAAATTTTTCGATTTATCCTTAAAACAAGACATAGATGAACATCTATCTCTTTTAACGTTAATAACGTCAGGAATAGAAAACGAAATCTCCACTATAATTAATGCCATTTTGTTTGCTAGGAACAATGATATTCACCCAGCAATAATTACTCCAGAACAATTTATTAACGAGTTAAAGAAAACAGTTACATATTTACCCTCACAAACTAAATATCCTATGGAATTAATAGATAGTAATGCACCAGAATTTATAAAGATTTCTAGTTTAGTCTCATATTATATGAATAACAAACTTGTATTTATAATCAAGGTACCTCTGATAACACAAATTGACTATGATTTATATAATGTTGTTCCTGTTCCAATGCAAAATAATGATAATAGTTTTATTTTTATATTACCAAGTTTTAAGAATTTTATGATCTCGAGTAATAAGTTACATTATGCTAGTATCGAAGAGTTATCAGCATGCAAACATATTTCCGATAGATTTATTTGTAGGTTGAATACACCGTTATATTCTGTCCATGGAAATAAAGTATGTGAAACCGAGTTAATGTTCGCCAACACTAAAATTCCAATTGAATGTGACACTAAAGTTAGCATTATAAATAATGAGCAATGGTATAAAATGTATAAAAGAAATAATTGGATGTTTGTAATTCCTAAGAAAATTGTAGCTACGTTAAATTGTAAAAATAAAGAACCAATTGATATAGAATTATATAAAACCGGAATAATATCCATTTCTGAAAATTGTAAATTGTACACCGCTAACATTGTAATTCAAACTGAAATCACAGGATTAGAAAGCTCTTATAATTCTTTTCTACCATTCTTAGATATAACTACGGATGACTGTTGTGACAAATTCAAGGATAAGAATATAAGTAATTTGAACTTTATTCCTCTTAAAATTCATGATAGGTTAGATTTTGAAAGTTTAAACACCGCTAGTAAAAAATTGGAAGACATAGATATGTTAATAGATAAGATTGAAAGTGAGTCAACTTTTCATCAAATAATAAATAATGTTTATTTTGCATATATTATCTCATCTATCGTAAAATTAGTAGGTTTATATGTTTTATATAGATTTGGTAAATGGATATATCAACGGAAATTCTTTTGTAAAGGAATAAATAGAACCTTAGCTATAGAAGATACAAGAAACTGTTGTAGCAGAATAACTAACTGTATCACATTTAAAATAAATAATACTACAAACGATAACGATGTAGAATTGGAAAATATACCAAATACTGTAGAGACTACAACGCCACTACGGCGAAGTGCAAGAATAGCACAATTAAAAGATTTATAATTGTAATATTAAGACATATTATTATGTATAAGATATAAGATAAGGATAGATTATTATGTAACCTAAAATTTTAAGAATAATAAGATGCATTGTAAAAAATTGTAAAGAAAACGTTATGTTTTCTCTTAAGGAGGGAGGGTTGTAATGTACTCAAAATTAAGGATGTAGTTAATATTTGTGACCATTGACCTCCAAGATATCCTAATGTTTTGTTAGTATATGATAGTATTAATTATATTAGTATTTGAGAAATTAACTAATCATTATTTAGTTTTCTCATGATATTATTCCCAAAGTTATTATGATAAGGTTTGGTTTATATAGACGTACATTACGATTACTCGTCAGTTCACCTTAGACTGCAAGATAGTTGTCTACCAGTAAATTCACCTCAAAGTTAACCATATTCTACGAGTCTGTTAAGTTGCTGTATTTTCCTCAAGTTAATAAAGTAGTGTCAATTAAGAAGAATTACAGTTGTATCAATTGTTGCGGCAGCCCCACTACACTAACGCCATTCGTATTCACGCACACATTCGCAGCATAACACTTGGTTAACACAAGTAAGCGCGGTTACACACTTGCCGGTGCCGGCGTTCTACCTAGAAAGGATCATAAAACCGGAAGGCAAGAATGCAATACAAAATGTGCTACCCGTCACACACCTACCGGCGTGAAACGGAAAGAACGCCCGGTAAGCAAGCCACCGGCCGACCAAACCCACACTTTGGTAATCAAACTTTTTTTTTTCCAGAAAACTGGAAGTGTCTAACGAGACGAACCTTCAAGGAATACACGGCCTGTCTCTTTTCGAGGAATACGTCTACTTCGTCACCAGCAACTCCTTAGACGTGAATCGCTGCAGTCTGTTTGGAAAGAAACATTGCGAGGCTGTGATCCACCGGTCAGTCGGTGCTTCGACCTTCCTGCTGAAGCATGACAACATACAGCTGAACGACCTTGAGGATCCCTGTCAGCACATGGAATGTAGCAACCTGTGTGTGTTGGCCTCTCAGGGCGCCTTGTGCGTGTGCCATGATGGGTCTCTGGCCAAAAATGGGATCTGTCCGCTGTTCCAGAGGAAACAGGTGCGTTAAAGCAATAATTTTGTAGTTTTACTCATGTCGATTTCCAAAAACCACAGGATGAGTGTCCAGATTGATAAAAATATTCGGCTTGTATTTACTGATCAGCATAATCCCACAAACCCAACTTAATAAACTTTAAAAAAACAATTGAAAATATCAAATTACGAAAATACCAAGAAATAAAAAAAAATAGACCAAACTAACTGCCCTGTCGCTCATGCAATACCAAGTGATTTTTTCCTTGTCGTGTTGCAGGTGTCTATAGGCAACAGTAGCCATTTAATTACCACTAGATGGCTCGTCAGTTAATTTACATCTAGGTGTTTGAAAAAATAAATAGTTTGCTAACCACGCTAATTAATATTTTTTGCAGATCTGTTATTTACTTTCTGATGTTCTATCGAAACTGTTTTAGTTGCCTTTATTCAACGGATGGACTTCCGAACAATACGAAAGCGCACAGTCGGCTATATACTGGGTGACGGGCATCGGAAGTCTTCTAATAGTACTCTACATTGGAGTGGTTGTCTACTATAAGTATCTAAGCCGACGAAATGCTCTCAACAGGCATTATGTGGAGTAAGTCTTTACGCTGAAAATTTATATTTCGTTGCAAGTACGCTTTTTTTTAAATGAATGATATTGCAGAAAACAATATCACATGCCCTAACCTAATTAATTAAATTAATATTCCCCTACGTAGGTATAATAAAATAAAAATAGAGTAAATAATACAACCAAAAAAGATGTCTAAGGAGATAATCAGATAGAAATTCTTTATTTTGCATATTTCCATAAACAACTCAGAGATAAAACAAACACAATATGACAAAAAGGACGGTCTTATCGCCAGAAGCGGTCTTTACCAGACAACCTATCCTAGTTTGCTTTTTCTTTACAGGGTGCGATTTCAAAATACTACCGAGGAAGACTCTGTGCCTACCTCTTCAGTGGTGGAAATGCCGGCTACCTCGTAAGTTAACATCATTTAAAACCTCGCGATTTAAATATTTGAGGAACTTGGTAGCGTTGTGGGTTGAGCGCTCTGGTTTTGATTACGAAAACAAAGCAACTTTCGCAATGGTTGATCCCGGAATAAGACAATCAAAAATTTATAATCTCTAGCTCCTCCGTGCTTCGGAAGGCACGCTAAGTCGTTGGTCCCGGTTGTTATTGCAACGGCTTGAACCCACCAACCCGCATTGGGCCAGCGGCCCACGCTCCTCATGTGTTTCTCCCATGTAGGAAGGTCTGTTACCACAGTTGGACGTATACAGGCTCGTGATGATGATGATTTAGGTACTAGTTTAGGAACCTAGAGCTCAAAATTCAATTACTTTTCTTCGAGATGTTTGAACGCACAAATAGGTAGAACAAAACAAATTCTGCTTCAATTTTAATTAAAAATTAGTCGTTCTTTTCTTGTTTTATGTGACTTGGGAGAGTCCAAAAGCAAATGATTATATTTTCTCTTAATATTTGTTTTGGGTTACTACTTTACACCTGTGGAAATTGCTACAGTCAGCACTAAAAAATATAGAAACGAATTAGATTCCTGTCGCATTGACATACAGAATGTATTTATCTGTTGGCATACCTACAATTACAACTGAAAGGAGTAAAGAATAACATATAAAATTACAAATATTAGATAGTGAGCTGGACGTGAACACAGATAAGATAAAAATACTCTACGAGAGTGATACAAAAAAAAATAACACACTCCGGAGATCACCACACCAGCCCATTTGAGAACAAATTGTATTGGTCCCACGTCTATTAGAGTCCTAACACATGTCATCATGACGTGCACGTCAATTTCTAAATTTATAAACTTAAAATATTTTATTTTTCAATTTTTCTGTAGATCATCTGCTGGCAGCGAGTTTATGAATCCTCTGCAAATAGTAAAAGGCGTATGGGATCAGTTGCGCGGACAGAAACGACCTATTGTAAGTTTGAAAACCTGCCATTTTGGTTACATTATTTTCTTATTTTTATTAGGTATTTTAAAATAAATAACCAGTAATTATAGTAAGTTAGTTAAATATGTTTAAGACATGTCCAAGAGAGATATTTGTGATTTGTTATAATCAAATTTAAGTAAATATTGTTTTTATTTATTATGTTATTGTAAAACACAGTGTTGTTAAATTGTCTAGTTTAACATTTTTTTTTCAAATAATTTAAAAAAAACACTATAAAAAAAAAAATTAACTATAATTAACTATAATAAAAAAAAATTTTACTATAATTATTGCAGTATTTGTTCTTTCATTCGTTTTTTTTTTGGTTGACAAAATTGTTCCACAATATTTTCGCTAGATTGTCTTCCCACATCAACAATACTTAATTCAAGACACACATACACCACTACGTTTTAATTAGTACAAAAACTTTAAAGGCTAATTAGAAATGGCCTTGCTATCAAATATATGTGGCTGTCCGGCTGTGGAACTCCCTACCTGAGGATATTAGGAAAGCCCGGTCATTGGAGTCTTTCAAGATCCAGGTTGAGAATCACTTCCTCAACTCTAATCCCCAGCTGTTCGTGTCGTATACTGTCTCATTTCTTTATTTTTTATTTATTTTAATTTTGTTTTTTTTTATATATATATGACTTCATTCCCATATAGTTCATTTATATATTATATATATATTTTTTGTATAAGTTTAGGTATATCTATTTTATTAATTTAAATTTTATAGTGTTTATCTTTCTTGCACCCACTCTCTTTTTTTTCCTTCTGCAGTATATTCTGTCACTCTTGGTTGCCTGGAAGAGATTGCTGCTTAGCAATAAGGCCGCCAATTGTACTGTTTTTTTTTATAGTTTATTATGTCTGTGTTCTTATGTGCAATAAAGAGTATTTGATTGATTGATTGATATGTAAGAATATATTTTTAATATTTAATTAACAAATTTATTATCATTTGTTTATATCCTAAAATAACGCTGAGTTTGTGGACGCAATTTATTACCCATTCATAACAAAAATGCATTTATCATATTCTCTCGCTCTAACGGATCCACTATTCGCGGGAAGGGGCGGGCGGGAGGTATGATGTATGACGCGGGGATTTATGAATGGGCTCAACGGCCAATAGTGTAAACGGAAAATTACTGCGCGTACTATCGCCTAGGCCCAGGGGCACATGTTGCTCATTGATTCCATAACGATTTTACCAATTATGTATTTACTTGTGGGCAATTTTGAAATTTTGATTTTAATTGTTTTGACTACGTATATAAGATCAGTAACGACTACTGAGAACCCATTCTTTTTGTACTAATTAAAAAATAGCGGTGTATAATACAAAAAGATAGTGTTTTAGGAAAAATATAATGTTTGCCTCAGTTCCTGCAGCCGATAGTGATTGATAATACGAACATAGTCCACAATTTTGTAATAAACCAATATTAGAATCAACGACCATGTCACCAAAATCAAAAAGAACGAAACAGGGAACATATCGCACGCAAACAAAAATTCACTCAAAACCCATTCAAACTGTAAGCGAGATTGTTCCAACGAAATATCTTTTTCATAAACTTTAATTTTGTAACAATTTTTTTAAAACCAATTGCGAACAGAAAAACTGCTTAGACCATTATGGTCGAAGAAAAATTGTAAATGCCCCAAACTTTACGGTTTCCTTGTTTTCTATTGGAAGCTATGCATTGCCACGCCTCATATTCGGTATTATTTGTTTTGAATCAGACACAAACTGGAAACAGATAGCAGTGTTAATGAACCCCAAACTTTCGAAAATTTTAATGAGCCCATTAAATTTTTCGAAACTTTCTTTTTGCATTACTTAATGACAACGGAGACTAAATCGCAGTTATTTTTCTGCTATAAACCTAATAATCTAAAGACAATAAAATCACACTCAGTCTGCTACGAAATATTCAATGATATTAGATGAAATGATTGGAAGCAACAGAGCCAGAATTAAAAAAGATACCTTAATATTTGATTAGTAAAATAAAACATAGTTCCGTATTTACAGCAGATACATACCAATCGGCAAAACGTTGTAATACTTAGATGAAAAAAGTTTAATATTTAACACGGATAAATTTAGTAAGATAAACTTTCAATCGGAAGACGAATATTCTTTTATTAAAACCGAATATTAATGTTGAGACGTACAAGAACAAATTCAATACTGGCGAAATTTAATACGTCTACTCGCGAGCGCGATCCGTTCTAAACTGACGCTCTACGAAGAAAAAGAACGTAGAGCCATAGGTGGCCATAGATTGATTTATAGAATGTAGAGCGAGATGCGTGCGAGTGCAGTGATGGCCTTATTGTCCACGTCGGGTAAGAGCCTTTTGTTTGTCCTCTGCAGATAAAATGCAATAATTGAAAGAAAACAATATCTGAAATCAACACCACGTGCCGGCCGTGGCGTGGTGTATTATATTTTGAATATTTTATTTATTTGCATAGTACTCGCTTTTGAATGGTTAGTCTTGAAACGGACTGGTTTTCTTAATAAAAGACTTTTATTTTTATGGTTGTTTCTGAGATGAATAAAAAAATAATTTTTGGTAAACGTTAAAGGACACCCTAAAAGAGTTTACTCAGTTTGAAACAAAATCCGCACTCTTTAGGGCCAATTAAAATACTTAAAATACTTCTTACTAATAAATAGGAAGATTATAAAAACTTTTAGAAAATATTTTTAATAACTAAATAGTTATCTGCTAGCAGCGAGTTTATAAGTCCTCTGCAAATAGTAAAAGGCGTATGGGATCAGATGCGCAGACAGAAACGACCTATTGTAAGTTTGAAAACCTGCCATTTTGTGTATATTATTTTCTTATATGTAGTTAAATGTTTTGCTATGAAGTAATCGATATTTACTCTTTCCATCATTTAGAAATGATGTGATAAAGATTTTATATATAATATTGGCACGTTACACTCCAGTAGTCAGTTCTAAATTATCAGTTCTAGTTCTAAGCGAACAAGTTCTATATCAAGCTCTTTAAGATAATTCCTCTAACCAAGCGAGTTCAACTATAGCTTTCAGTAAGTGAAGACAGACCCTTTTGCAATACTGTACTATTCTCGTATAATAAACTGTAAACTACATGTTAATCTCTGGATAATAATATTCTCTCACCCGATCCTCTCTACCTCGAGACTGCACACCACGAGCACCTCACAACACAGTCTTTTCAAAACCTCTAGTTGAAGATTTTTATATTCATTTTTTTTATTCTTTTATTTGGGTTGACAAAATAGTTTTTTAGGGATAGTCGTTTTTTTATTAGTAACATGAAGAAAGTTGAACAAAAACTGGACCAGCAACTTATATTTCATAAAGTCAAGGCAGAATGTTTTCGCTAGATTGTCTTTCCCACATCAACAATACTTAATTCAAGACAAACTTATAATACATAAAGATTGTGTCTCAGGAAAAATAAAATGTTTGCCTCATTTCCTGCAGTCGATAGTGATTGATAATACGAACATAGTCCACAATTTTGTAACAAACCAATCTTAGAATCAACGACCAAGTCACCAAAATCAAAAAGAACGAAATAGGGAACATAGCGCACGCAAAAAAAATATAATCAAAGACTGTGAGCGAGATTTTTCCAACGAAATATCTTATTTCATAAACTTTTTTTAACAATTTTTTAAGACCTATTGCGATCAACTATTGAATCGACAATACGTTGTAACGCTTTAGTGAAAATAATATTTACCACGGCTAGATATAATTAGATAAATATTCAAACGGACGATTAATATTTATTTTATTAAAACCGAATAATAATGTAAAGACGTACAAGAACAAATTCAATACTGGCGAGATTTAATACGTCTACTCGCGAGCGCGATCCATTCTAAACTGACGCACTACGCAAGGAAGGGACGGAGGGCGAGATGCGTGCGAGTGCAGTGATGGTCTTTCTTTTGTATTGTCCGCAGTAGATAAGAGCCTTTTGTTTGTCCGCTGCAGATAAGACGCCATATTTAAAAGAAAACAATACCCGAAATAAACACCACGTGCCTGCTGTGGCGTGGTGTATTATATTTTGAATAGTTTGTTATTATATTTTGCATAGAGTACTATGCAAAATACATATAATAATGGCTTTTGAATGGTTAGTCTTGAAAAGGACTGGTTTTCTTGGATAAAATACTTTTATTTTTATAGTGGTTTCTATGATAAAATAAATTATTTTTTAGTAAACGTTAAAGGACACCCTAGAAGAGTTTACGCAGTTTGACACAAAATGTGCACATTTTAGAGTCAATTAAAATTCTTAAAATTAAATACTTTTACTTACTAATAAATACGAAAATTATAAAAACTGTTAGACAATGTTCTTTAAAACTAAATAGTTTTTATCTGCTAGCAGCGAGTTTATAAATCCTCTGCAAATAATAAAAGGTGTATGGGATCAGACGCGCAGACAGAAACGACCTATTGTAAGTTTGAAAATCTGCCATTTTGGGTACATTATTTTCTTATTTATAATAGGTATTTTAAAATAAAGAGCCAGTAATTACAAATATGACTAAGACTAGAGATATTTGTCCTGACCAATATCTCGCTATGACATGTTGTTATCATTGTTATCATCAAATTTAAGTAAATATTGTTTTTATTTTTATGTTATTGTAAATCAGTGTTTTCAAAATCTCTAGTTGAACATTTTTATTATTTTTATTTTTTCAGTATATTTTTTTCATTCGTTTTTTCGGGTTGACAAAATTGATTTTTCGGGATAGTCCTTTTTTATAGTAACATGAAGAAAGTCTTAAGAACAAAAACTGGACGAGCAACTTATATTTCATAGAGTGAAGGCACAATATTATCGCTAGATTGTCTTCCCACATCAACAATAACTTTAAATACATAAGACAAACATATGATTCAAGACAAACATATAATACATAAAGATAGTGTCTTAGGAAATATATAATGTTTGCCTCAGTTTCTGGAGCCGATAGTCATTGATAATACGAACATTTTTTTAGACAATAAAAATTACACTCAGTCTGCTACGAAATATCCAGTAACATTAAATAAAATAAATATTGAAAGCAACAAAGCCAGAATTAAAAAAGATACCTGAGTATTTAAATATTTATTTTCTCTTTTTTTATACACTCCGGGTTCCGTAAAAACGTACCAAGTGAGGGGCTAATCGAGAACTTGACTCCGGTATCAACAATCGTGTAGCCTTCGAAACCCAAAGAAAAACTTTACGCAAGACTTCACCCACAACGCGGCATCAAAGGTATCTCTACGGCTCCAAGCATCCGACAAGAACTCAAGCGATGCACGCAGCTGGTATTGAAGCTCATCGTAGTCAAGAACAGTACGTGCAATCGACTAAGAAGACATTCGATGGAATCCAAAGTGAATCTAATTCTTCTCTCCACTGTCCAACTGTAAGTACATTTGCTATATTCTTTGTGAGATATTGTATGTACACTGGCCACCCCTTCAGGGAGATCTTTAATATTACTATTCAAAATGAATTCAGCAGGCTTAGCAACGCACCTCTTCCCCAAATTGAAACGCGACACATTCCTATACCCACCTTCGGATGTAACGGTAGTGAAAGCGAACTTAACGGGTTTATTATGTCAAGCGAACGGTTTTTAAGTACTGTTAATGGAGATAATAATTTTAAGGTTAATATATCACGATTAACTGGCGATGCTGCCAATATTGTTTCTCGCGGCAAACATAATTTTACATGGCCGTCAATTAAAATATATTGCAACAACGGTATGGACGTTGGACTATTAAAATTGAAGACTTTTCTTCTTGTTCTTTATCGCCCTTTCAACAAACACAATAGACCAAATACTTGTAAATAATAATGAAGTTTTTGCAGATACGGCTGCAAATACTTTCTTCGAACATATTAAACACCGCATTATATTGTTAAAATATGAACCGGTTTACCAGAGGCTCTATCGTTTACCCGAAATATAACGACGAGAAGTAACTAGACAAATCAAAGAAATGCTAGAAAATAAAGTAATAAGACCTTCGGATTCCCCTTGGTTCAGCCCCGTACATCTTGTTGAAAAACACCTAGACCCAGAAAAACCTAAAAAGTGGCGAATCGTAATCGATTATAGAAAATTAAACGATCAGACACGTGACGACAAATTGCCTCTGCCTAATATTGAGACATATTCTCCAAATTAAAAGGTTCAAATACTTCACTACGCTTGATTTAACTGCCGGTTACCACCAACTAAACATGGAAGAACAGTCTATACCACTCAGCGCTTTCTCTACCCCCGACGGTCATTTTGAATACACTGGAATGCCGTTTGGTCTCAAAACAGCATCAACGCATGATGAATAATATCTTACGACCGCACTTAGAGGCAGGTATTTGCCTTGTCTATCTTGATGACGTCATAATTTTTGCTCATGACCAGATGAGTCACCATGATAACTTACAGACTGTATTTAATATTCTAAAGAAATATAAACCCCGCGTTAACAAAGAGAAATATAAATTCTTTCAAAACTCAGTAAAATTCTTAGGACATATTTTAACAGAACAAGGACTAACGCCTTGTCCAGAAAAAAAATCTGCAATTAATAAATTCCCATTACCAAAAACTACTAAGCAAATTAAATCTTTCCTTGGACTTATTTCATACTAATGTAATACCTAACCTCTCAAAAATCTTAAAACCACTAACCGAATGTAAGTACAAAGAAAAATAAAAAAAATCGAACACACAAACGAGTTTCAGCTAGCATTCCAACGTGCCAAAGAACTTATAGCCAATCCACCTGTTTTGGCATACCCGGATTTTAATAAATTATTCACGGTAACGACAATAGAGTAACTGTAACGACTGACGCAAGTGACAAAGCTCTCGGGGCAGTCTTATCACAAAACACACCCAATCGCATACGCCTCTCGTACACTAAACGAAACGGAACAAAAATACAACACGACTGAACGCGAGTTATTAGGAATTTTATACGCGCTTGCACAATTTCGACCATATATCTACGGAAGGCGATTTATATTAGAAACTGACCACCAACCGCTTGTGTAGTTAGCGAAGTTAAAAGATCCAAACTCTAAATTTACTCGATGGAGACTAAAATTGCAAGACATAGTAATGCAGATAACTCAGATAATGGTTTTGTGATAAAACATTATCTGTGATTAAACATCCACCGACACGAATGTACTATATTTATTAATAAAGGAAACTATAATGTTGAACCGAAACAACAATCGAATAAAACATATAATTATTACGTGACGATCAGTAAGTACCCCTTCAGAATTTAAACAGTTTATTTTAGAGTATTGTGGATATAAAAGATACGCGATTATTTGCAAACAACAATTAGGAGAATCACTTTCGGAAGTATTTAGAAAAAACTTTAACGTTAAGTCTCTTGAAATTATATGGTTTAAAAATTTACCTTAAATAAATCACAGACCCAAACGAAATTAATAAAATAATCTGCTTAATCCATGAAAAATACTCGCGATATTTAGGAAATCCAGCATTAATAAAAGAAATCTCAAAAGATTATTATATTTAGAATATGAAACAGCATACCAATAACTTTTTAAAACAATGTAAAATTTGTAACGTAGTTAAGTACGACAGGCAACCTAAAAAACCCGCATTGGAAGAAACGCCCACTTTTGATAGACCAATGCAAAAATGGCAAATCGATACTATAGAAACAAATACCTAACGGGAATAGATCTTTTCTCTGAATGGACATTTGCGGTATATTTATTGAAATCACCAGCCTAAAGATAATGGATGAGTTAACAAAAATATTTTCATCGATAGGACCCCGAAAGTTAATCTTCACAGACAATGAAACTACTTTTGTTAGTGAAGAAACAAAGCAATTCTTAAAGATGCTTTGTCTTGGACAGTATCTACGCCCCAACACTCGACGTCGCACGGAGACATCGAACGGTTACATTCAACCTTAATAGAACGACTTAGAGCCCAAAAGGAACAATCAAACAAGACCGACATCTCATTAGCTGTCTTAGCTTATAACTCAACTATTCATAGTACGACAAACGAAACACCCAATGAACTCAATTTTCTTCGGGAAATCAACTTACTGTTGACGGACGATACCACTTGTGACTATTTAGATCAAATTAAACTAAGAATTAAAAGTGCTAAAGAAAAACTCCACGTCAAAGAAATCCAAAGAGTAAAAAACCTAGAAATACCTGAATTAAAAATTGGAGTTAAATTCTATATTAAAAAGCACGACCCCAGTAAAAGTAAAAATGCCTTTAGAGGACCTTATACAGTTTTAGAAGTTTTACCTCATAATAAAGCACTCATTTTGTAATGTACCAAATATTTGAGTAATTAGAATAATGAAATGATTAATAGGAACAAAAATAATTTGTAATAAATAACTATAATGGGTTTACATTTGATATATTAATAGTTAAATATTTGGCTATGAAGTAATCGATATTTACTCTTCCCGTCATTTAGAAATGATGTGATAAAGATTTCATATATTATATATATAGTGGTACATTACACTCCTGTAGTCAGTTCTAATTATCAGTTCTAATTGTTATTCCTAATTTGGAAGTTCTAATTCGACAGTTCTAAGTTTTGATTCGTCAAACTCTAGTTCTAAGCGAACAATTTCAAGCTCTTCAAGAAAGTACTCTGATCAAGAGAGTTCAACTAGATTTCAGTAAGTGAAGACAGTCCCTTTTGTAATACTGTACTATTCTCATTTAATATACTGTTGTTAACTACATGTTGATCTCTCAATTATAATATTCTCACACCCGATCCTCTATTCCTCGACACAAAACCGAAAAAATTCACATCAGTCAAATGCGTATTCCAGATGTTTCGGACGACTTATCCCCTTGTCCGGAGAGATCGCTTCCATCAAACAAAACAAGGCCTGGATAAAAGAAGACGAATGGAACCTGATTCACTCAATCGACCTTCGCCCCGTGTTTCAAGAATATCTTATCATTCCAGACTCAACGCGATAATACGACGATTATGCATAGAATCGATTTTACAAAGGTCCTTTTGTCTAAATGCATACTCCGACAAAAACTAAACGAGGACTAATTGACGGACTAGGAAACATTATAAAAGCTGTCACTGGAAATCTCGACAATGACGATTTATTTAATATCGAACATAAATTTAGTGTTACTTCTAACATCCTAGGAAACATTGAATCTAAAATTAAGAATATATCCATTACTTTAAACTCTATAATAACTAGGTACCATGAGAAACAAACATTGGATCAAATAACATTAGAATTATTATTTAGTATAGAAAGCCTTCAAGATATTTTACATTCTTCTATTATAGACCAATTACACTTAATTAAGAGTATCGAAGAAATTCCCTCCACAATAAATGTTTTAGGAGACCCGTTAAAAATCGAAGCTATCGTTACACCTCACGTAACCATTCAATTCGAACTGATGATATTCCAACTTCCTATCCTCATTATTTCAAAAAATATTTACCACGCTGAATACTTAATACCAATAATACAGAATAGAGACAGACAATAGATTTATTTATACCTAACGTAATATCTGGCCAATATCTCACAAAAAAACGAGCAAGTGTACAAGGTTCAAAATTGTAATACTTTAATGAATGTAATACTTTATTAATTTTCTGTCCCTATATGTATTCTAAACGTATAAGCTTAAGTTTGTATTATCAGTATAGAAATAACGAAACTATGCTCATGGGTCGCTACTCAGCTAAGAAAAATATCCTCCTTGGATCATATTTGAAAGATTATACCGAATGCACTCACCAAGAAGAAACTACTGAAGTGCAGATATATCAAACTAGTAACCAAGAAATAATGAATGAATCTCGCTGCCCACAACAGACGAAGATGGACAAAATCAAATAAGAAGTCTCGACCAGCATCAGCTCGTGACACAGAAGATGGACAATTCCGTTATTACTTCCAGCACAATCAGTATAATGGTTGTCATATTTATCGCTGTTTCTAATATGCGCCAGCTTAAGCGGCATAATTCAACGCTGGGGAAGGATAGAAACAACCACGAGAATGCAATCCAGATAACTGCGGATGACGTAACTCCCAAACCACCCCAGGAAATAGTCATCAACTATGAGTAACTTAGTTATCGTTATCTTAGTGTATAAAAAGGCTAACTAGGGAGCAGGTTAACTGTTATGGTTGGCTGTATGATGCATTTCCCGCAGCACAAGTTGGCGCGGACAACGCACAGACGTCAAGGTGTGGATCAGGCACCGATGTCATGATTATCGTACGATCCTATTAAGTTTCAATGTCATAATTCTCTAATAAACGAACTTATCAAATAATAATGTGTTTATTATAACATGGTGGCAGCGGAAAAAATCTTAAGATGGAACAAGCACAATTTCAACAATTGATAGCTCAGCAGACAAACCTGCTCAGTTTAATGCAAGAACAGATTACGAAATTAACGGAAAGAAATACGCCTCATAATATAAATGTACCATGGCCAGCACCGATGAATATTCATATAGATCCCGAAGATGCTTTTAAGATATTCGAATCAGCATGGAGCAATTATTGTAGAGCTACCCAAATGGACATATGGCCAATTTCCGACGAAAAACGTAAAGCAAGCATATTATTCAGCGCTCTTGGAGAAGAAGCACTTAAAAAGTATGGCTATTTCGGTATCAATCAAAATGAAGACTTAAAATGCTCAGAAATATTAAAAATAATAGGTTCAAAAATGGTACCCAAAAAAAATATCATCTATAACAGATACATTTTTCTCAGCCATAGTCAAGGTAATGAACCTTTTGATATATATTTAAGTGATCTCTCTAAATTAGTCGAAGATTGTGATTATAAAGAACTCAAAGAGGAAATGCTGCGAGACAAAATAGTTTTGGGATTAAAAGATAATATGATTAAAAAAGAATTATTAAAAAAGGACAATTTAACTTTAAAAGATACAATAAATATGTGTCGAGCAGCCGAAGCAACAGAAAAACAAATGAAGAATATTTCTACTCCAGTGTTAACAGATTATGTGGCTGAGATAAAAAAACTAGAAACTAACACTGTTAAATCAAAAAAAGGGAAATGTAGATACTGTGATAATAACCATATTTTTAATAAACATAATTGTCCTGCATGGGGAAAGACATGCGAAAATTGTGGAGGAAAGAATCATATAGCCAAAGTATGCAAAAAGAAAAAACAAATAAAAGAAATTAAAGATAATATACATAAAGATAGCTATGATACAGATTCGGATTCTGAAATGGTTATTAATAAAATAATAAGTGATAAATGCAAAAATTTGGCAGAATGTACTGTTCAATATGAGTTTAACAAAAATTGGATTTCAACCACATGTTTATTGGACACAGCAGCTGATGAATCCTTGATTGGATCATACAATTTAGAAAAAATGTTCAGTGTTGATTACGTTAAGAAGAATATGAGACCATCAATGAAATGTTTAGTTAGTTTCAGTGGTCACAAAATTAACATTCAAGGAGAAATAGATATTAAAATAAAAATATCTGTGTCTGGATGTACTAAGAAATATAAAGTGACATTTCAAATCGTAAATAATAAGCACATCCCCCTGCTTTCTTGTAAGGCTTGCACTGATATGGGGCTAGTCAAGTTTTGTAAAGAGGTGCGGTGTGACTTTTCATCAAATGAAACAAATAGTATAATCAAGAATTATGAGTCTGTATTTCAGGGAAGAGGTAGTTTTGCAGGGGAGGTTACTCTGGAAATTGATGAATCTGTTTCTCCTGTCATACAAAAAGCTCGTCGAGTTCCTGTTGCTCTGAGACCTATGCTAAAAGAAGAGCTAAAGAGGTTGGAAAAGCAAGGAATTATTACACAAGAAAATAACTACACAGAATGGGTGAGTAATATTTTACTCATTAAAAGAAAAGACAACTTTAGAATTTGTCTGGATCCAATCCCTCTAAATAGAGCAATCAAGCGCCCAAATCATCAATATACCACAGTAGAAGAGATTCTCCCTGAGTTAGGAAAAGCTAAGGTTTTTTCAACATTTGATGTCAAAAAAGGCTTTTGGCATTTAAATTTATCAGAAATTAGTAGTAAACTGACCACTTTTTGGACCCCATTCGGAAAATACAGATGGAAAGTCCTTCCTTTTGGTATTGCATCTTCTCCAGATTACTTCCAAATAAAAATGAGTGAAGTGGTTCAGGGCCTAAGTGGAGTAGAAGTCCTAGTTGACGATTTGCTTGTTTATGGTGTAGGAGATAGTATGTCAGAAGCAATCAAAAACCATAATAAAAATTTAGAAAATATGTTTCAAAGACTGAATTTGTTTAATTGCAAGCTAAACAAATCCAAAATGCGATTGTTGCAAACTTCTGTCAAATATTTTGGCCATGTATTTACAAATAAAGGTCTTCAACCTGATCCTACTAAAATAGATGCAATATTAAATATTCCAGAACCAAAAAATAAAAAACAATTGCAACGATTTCTAGGAGTAGTAACATATTTAAGTAAATTTCTTCCAAATCTTAGTGCAGAATCATCACATCTTTGAAATCTTACTCATGATAAAACAGACTGGATCTGGAACACTAAAGCACAAAAAGAGTTCATTAACCTCAAACATATAATTAGTGACATAAGAACGTTGAAATACTATGACAAAAATAAACCACTTGTTGTTGAATGCGATTCCAGTGAAGGAGCCCTGGGAGTAGCCCTTTTTCAAGACAATCAACCGGTGGCATATGCATCAAGAACATTAACACCGACGGAAAGAAGATATGCCCAGATAGAAAAGGAGCTACTGGCTGTAGTTTTCGCATGTACAAGGTTTGATCAGTATATTGTTGGAAATCCTAAGATAGTAATCAAAACTGACCATAAGCCTCTGTTGAATATATTCAAGAAACCTCTACTGAATGCTCCTAAAAGATTACAGTCCATGTTACTCATATTGCAACGATACAGTTTAGAGCTTCAGTTTGTTTCTGGAAAAGATAATATTATGGCAGATGCTCTATCCAGATTTTATTTGGAGTGTAAAAATATAGATAAATCTAAAGATTTCAAAATATTTAAAATAATTGAAAAAATCAATCCTATAAACAATTTACCAATAATAGACAAACTTGTGAAGGAAATAGAAACAGCAACAACAAAAGATCTCGATTGCATTACACTCATAAAATATATCCAACAGGGTTGGCCAAAATACATTAGTGCTGTACCAGATGGTTTGAAACCACTATTTAGCTTACAGGAAAATTTCACATTTTATGAAGGTCTCATTTTAAAAAATCATGCTATTTTTATACCAATATTTTTGCGTACTAAAATCTTAAATAAATTACACAAAGCTCATTCAGGCATAGAAAACACTTTAAAATTAGCTCGAGATGCTGTATTTTGGCCTTCTATGTCTATGGATATTAAGGAAATGATAAAAAATTGCCACACCTGTAATAAATTTCAATCAAGTCAACCAAAATTCACAATGCAAAGTCATAAAATACCTGAATACCCATTTCAGATAGTATCTATGGATGTTTTCTTTTTTATGCAAAATGGAAGACAGTCAAAATTTTTGGTGACAGTAGATCATTATTCTGATTACTTTGAAATAGACAAATTAAAGGATCTTTCAGCAAAATCAGTTATTGAAACTTGTAAGAAAAACTTTTCAAGACATGGAATTCCTGAACTGGTAATTACAGACGGAGGAACTAATTTTGTCAATCAAGAGTTTTCAAACTTTGCAGAGTCATGGGTATTTTCTCAAGTGACCTCATCTCCGAATCATCCACAAGGAAACGGAAAAGCAGAGGCTACAGTAAAAATAGCAAAGAAATTACTTAACAAGTGTAAAGAAAAAAATGAGGATTTTTGGTTAAGTTTACTGTGTCTAAGAAATACACCAAATAAAATAAATTCAAGCTCAGTTCAAAGGCTATATTCTAGAAGAACTCGAGGGAATCTACCTTTAATATCTGATTTATTAAAACCAAAGGTAGTTCAAAATGTAACTAAAGATATTATAAAAAATAAAGATGTTGTGAAAAGAACCTTTGATAGACATGCAAAAAAGGCCTGTTCTTTAGAAATTGGTCAGCCTGTTTATGTTCAGCTGCAACCCTCAGTACAGAAGTCATGGACTCCAGGAACTGTAACGGATGTTCTCTCTGACAGATCATATATAGTTAATGTCAATGACACCAACTACAGAAGAGATTTATCACACATTCGTCCATACTCAGTGTTCACAAAATGTAACGATTTAGCAGAAAATACTGACAACTCAAGTACCCTAAATAACAAATCAAATCATGAAATTGAAATCCCATGTAACACTCAAAAAGAAGACCAAAAATTAGTCCCCCAGAATGATTCCATGGAACAATGTTCTACAAATAGTTTAGATTCTAATTGTTTGTCTAATACAGTACCCACTCATGATAATGTAATTGATAACTTGGAACTGATTAGACCAAAGAGGGAAATCAGGAAGCCTTTGTATCTCAAAGACTATGTTTGTTGAATGAATGAAGAACTCAAAGTTGGTCATGTAGTTATGAGTTTCTTAAAATTATTTAAAAAGGGAAACGTGTTATGGTTGGCTGTATGATGCATTTCCCGCAGCACAAGTTGGCGCGGACAACGCACAGACGTCAAGGTGTGGATCAGGCACCGATGTCATGATTATCGTACGATCCTATTAAGTTTCAATGTCATAATTCTCTAATAAACGAACTTATCAAATAATAATGTGTTTATTAACCTGCTTTGCGGATTCATTTTTGCTACAACTTCTCTAGAAATAATGACACATGTACTTACTTATAAATAAAAACCTTTTTTTAAAATTCACTCCAGGTTTCGTAAAAACGTAACTCGTACGAGTGCAGTGATGGTCTTTTGTATTGTCCACTGCAGATAAGATGCCATAATTGAAAGAAAACAATATCCGAAATAAATACCACGTGCCGGCCGTGGCGTGGTTTATTATATTTTGAATAGTTTGTTCTTTGCATAGTACTCGCTTTTGAATGGTTGGACTTGAAACGGACTGGTTTTCTTTATAAAAGACTTTTATTATTATAGTTGTTTCTCAGATAAAATAAATAAATTTTTAGACAACGTTAAAGGACACCTTAGAACAGTTTACGTAGTATGACACAATATCTGCACTTTTTAGAGACAAAAAAAGAGCTAGTAATTATAAATCTGTTTAAGACTAGAAATATTGTTATCATCAAAATTAAGTAAATATTGTTTTTATTTATTATTTTATTGTAAAACAGTGTTTTCAAAATCTCTAGTTAAACATTTTTTTTGAATTATTTTTATATTAGTGCCGTATTTTTTTGTTTTTTATTAGTTTTTGTGGGTCGACAAAATTGTTTTTTAGGGATAGTCCCAGACCAGCAACTTATATTTCATAAAGTGAAGGCACAATATTATCGCTAGATTGTTTTCCCATATCAACAATACTTAATTCAAAACAAACATATAATACATAAAGATAGTATCTCAGGAAAAATATAATGTTTGCCTCAGTTCCTGCAGCCGATAGTGATTGATAATACGAACATAGTCCACAATTTTGTAACAAACCAATATTAGAATCAACGACCAAGTCACCAAAATCAAAAAGAACGAAAAAGGGAACATAGCGCACGCAAACAAAAATACAATCAAAGACCCATTCATACTGTAAGCGAGATTGTTCGAACGAAATATCTTATTTCTTGCATTAAATTTTTTTTTCTTCAAATTTTTTAAGACCAATTGCGAACAGATAATCTTGCTTAGACCGTATGGTCGAAGAAAAATTGAAAATGCCCCAAACTACGGTTTTTTGTTTTCTATTAGAAGCTAAGCATTGCCACGCCTCATATTCGGTATTTTTTGTTTTGGATTAGACACAAACTGGAAACAGATAAAGTGTCAATGACATAAAGTGTTAAAACCTAATAACCCAAAGACAATAAAATCACACTCAGTCTGCTACCAAATATCCAATAATATTAAATGAAATAAATACTGGAAACAACAGAGCCAGAATTAAAAAAGAAACCTCAATACATACCAATCGGCAATACGTTGTAACACTTTAGTGAAAAATAATTATATAAATATAACACGGCTAAATTTAGTTAGATTTTCAAACGGACGTTGAATATTTCTTTTTTAAAAACCAAATAATAATGTAAAAACGTACAAGAATTCAATACTGACGAATACGTCTACTCGCGAGCGCGATCCGTTTTAAACTGACGCTCTACACAGAGAAGGGACGTCGCCACGTAGGGCAAGAGGCGTACGAGTGCAGTGGTGATGGCCTTTTATATCGTCCACAGCAGATAAGAGCCTTTTGTTTGTCCACTGCAGATAAGATGTCATAATTGAAAGAAAACAATATCCGAAATAAATACCACGAGTGGCCATAAAAAATAACCTTGAACCATTCAATACGCCAAGTGAGTGTAGTTCAACTAACTATCGGACTAGGTATTCTATTGGATGCCGAGGTTCAATCAACGGGCTAGGCGTTCAGTTAAGCAGCTGATTTAACCAGACGGCTGCGACATACACGTAGCACGTTGGTGGAACATCTTCGTTAAAAAATACAGTCGAACTTAGGAGCAGCTTATCGCTTTCTATTTTTAGCAAATATTGTAGGAACACAATAATCGTGAGGTGAGTCGGTGTGATAGGGTACCGAGTTATGCTACTTCTGATCTGAGTACGACTGTGCAAATTCAATTTGCATTAAAATCAAATACAAAAATATTTTATTCAAGAAGGCTCCTAAGAAGCTCTTTTGAATCGTCAAAAATCACAAATAATGTATAGTATGAAATGGTCTTACAATGTCATATTGTTTATCTGTCTGTCATGCATGTCTGAATTTAGTTACGGAAGACTCCGGCAACAAACTCGTGTAGTCTCTCTTTTCAAAATATGTAGTTGCAATATTTGTGATTACATAATTAAAATATTCTTCTTAGCAGTGCCGTACAGAGAGAAAAAAATAGTACCTAAATAAAAGCATGCCTCATGAAAATTAGAGTATCTAGCTACAGTTTCTTTCCACACGAATTTTTCATTAACATTATCATAAATAGTTTAATAACCTTATTTCTAGTATCATTATTGTTATTCACTAGTATTTTTTAACCGACTTCAAAAAAAGGAGGAGGTTGTCAATTCGACTGTATGTTTTTTTTTTAATGTTTGTTACCTCAGAACTTTCGACTGGGTGAGCCGATATTGATGATTATTTTTTGTTCGATGCGGAATAGTTCCCATTTGGTGCCATAATTTTTTTTTGTAAATCCATTGGGTAGTTTGGTTTTTAAATCAAAAAAAACTGGAAAAATTAAGTCATCTACGTATGCGAAATTGCGGATTTTTGAATTCCTATGATTTTTTAGTGAAATGATACGATAGTAGAAAACAATATAAGCTCACGGTCACCCATCTAGCTTTGACCTTAAAAAGTTATCACTAAAAATTGTAAAAAAAAAATTAAACAAAATTAAAACCCGACTCCAAAAAACTGAAAAGGATAAAATAATTAAATAGTAGGTAGGTACTCATCCCCTAGGAACATATTTTTGGAGTTGGTGCTAAATTGTTTCCAGAAACAATAGATAATGAAGCACCGACTTCAAAAATATGTTCCTAGGGGATGAGTACCTACCTAATATTTAATTATTTTATCCTTAGCTACCCCGACATGAAATACAGATAGACTAGAAGAATTTTCACAAAGATATCCCAAGTCCTGGGTTGTTCAGCTGGTTAGAGCAGTCGCCCGGATTGCGAAAGGTCGTGGGTTCGATTCCCGCCACAGGACGTCAAATTTTTCTAGTTTTATATTTTAATTACTAACGGATAAATATTGATAATTTATATTTCCTGGTGGCCACGCAGATTTTTGAGGAGGGAAGCTCTTGAAAGAGCGCACTGGAAATATTTGGAGGAAGCCTTTGCCAAAAAGCACGCCGAGCGAAGGGACATATTATAAATAAATGTAGTTAATATGTACTAGACTTAAGTGGCTAAATAAATAAATTGAGATCTTAGGTAGTTTTCTTTGAATTTACATAGTGAAACGGTAATGTAGGTCTGCCTTGGCACATAATAAACTGTAGAATATTATTATTATTTTCAAATGTATTTCTATGTTAATTATTAGGGGATATGTAAACCGTTAATTTGCAGAGTTAGGTAATTGTATAAGCTTTTTATACTTACTCGACGTCAAACAAGCTGACGGCCCACCTAGTGGTAAGTGGTTACCCCCCTCTTGACATCTGCAATAACAAGGTAAAAATCACTTGGCATTGCAGGTGCGTTGTCATCCTGAGGTCTTAGATAAAATGCCTTCCATGCACAATAATTTTACTGACTACCTTTCCTTTCAATCCGAAACAGCGAACTGTTTCACGGCTGAAATAAGAAAGGCGGTGGTTCCTACCCAGACGACCCTACATACGGGCCTACCACTTGTAAATTACTTTAATTCTGTCTTTTTTCACCACAGGGCACCGCAGGATTGGACATACAAGTGCCTTACGAAAAGCACAACGTGTCGGACACGGAGTCCGATGTCTGCGACGATAAAGACGACGCTCAGATGGTTCTTTAGACTAAGTTCTCTGTGACACTTCTACTCCCAAGTACGCCGTGTGAGTTTCAATCGAATCGAATCGTAGTTTCGATGTACGCCTAGCACGAACACTTTTAAATTTCGAATCGCCATCGTATTGAGTAGTTACGCTAGCTTTTGTCTGGCTTTTGTTTGAAATTTTAAGCATGTATGAACGATACGATTACGATTCGTAAAAATTACTGTTATTAATCTGTGGTACAGTGTCTTGTTAGCTGTCGAATTGTGAATCGTGTGAAAGCGCCAGCAGCGCCTCTGTCGTGAATTATTGCAAACCACTTTTTATAATGGATTCGAGATCTGAACATGACTATGACCGATTGGATTGAAACTTACACTAGGAGATACTGGGTCTAATTCTGAAGACACACTCTAAATTTAAATTTTTTAAATTTAAGTACAGAACATCTCTCTCTCGCAATATGTAATAGGAAAAAGATAGCAATAATTTGTGTAGAGCTGTCAACTAAGTTCAGATAGATTTATAGAAAGCACTGACAATTTTAGGTGGCACGTACGGAGGTTCTTCATAAGCATTGCATTTTATCATCACGTTCAATAAGGTCGAAAATTGAACACACGTTTCTGTTCTTTTTATATTCTTTATAGGAGAATGAGGTAAACTGAACTTGAATTTTGATTTAGACTGTGTTTTGCAGAATTAAGCCCACTGTACAATTAAATTGAGTGTGTAGTGCATATGCATACCTAGTTAGAATTCTTTAAATCTTTAGATTCTACTAGCCGACAGAAATATAAATCTTTATTTAGGTACTATAATGTTTGCAGGTATGATGCACACATCATACCTGCGAACATTATAGTACCTATTTTAAGTAAGCAGACTTGTATTACCTTCACTAAATAAAGATCTATATTTCTGTCGGCCACAAAAACCCGGTACAAAAATATGTACATATACATATCAATCATTGCACTATAAAAGCCACCTCCATTACGATAGGAGTAGGGCAGTCTCAAGGTCAAACTATCACTTCATGTGCTATCGACTGTACCTACTAGGAATTCAACATCCTTATTACGTTTGAATAAGAGTCACATACTGGAAAAAGTGAGTACATATTATTGCTTGTGATTATACATCTCGGCTGATCCGAGTCTCTGTGACCATATACAACGTTGGACCAACGTCTAACTTACTAACCCAAAGTTGTAAATAATATTAATTCTTATTGTAAGTTATTTTAAAATCCTCACATGAAATTATTTTGATATCTCAATTTTTATAATAAATTAATGTAAATTTGTTTAAATCTTAGAAATGAGAACTTTTAATGGGTGTAGTCATTTACTGGAAAACGATGGAATCCAACAATTCATCATTACTTTTTTTTAATTTATTTTGTCAATAAAAGAAAAGTACCAAATCTTATTATAATAATTTGTATGCAATTAAAACTGCAGAGTACGACAATACTTAATTTTATTAATTGTAAAGCAATAATTTCACAAAAATGCTAATAATTTTAATTCTATTTATTATTAATAAAAGGTGGTCCTTCAAAAATAAATATTGGGATTTTAAAGGTAAATTCATTACATCTTACATGCACAACACATAAGGTGTTTTAAACTTTACTTTTAATATAACAACACTATGAGAATGAAGTGAACAAATGTGAATGGTTTCTTGAACTCCATATGTCAATATTAGAATAATTTTGTTATCAAAGTTGTAAGAACTTATTATGAGAAGCATAATTAGTGATCTTGTGACTCCATTTTATGTAAATGAGGTTGGTATTTTACATAAGTAACACTTGGAACTATGTATCATAAATGCAGTCATTCAATCTGCCTACTGTTTACTATTGTGCAAATAAAATAATTTAATAAATGTGGAAATTTTATTGTATTAACATTGTTTTCTTTCGTAATTTTAAATATGTCCTAAAATCAAATAAAATGCCAAAGAAACTAAAAAATAATAATTATTGTTTTTTTCTCTTATCATTTTACAAAAGTGTGTTCATTTACTTAGTAAGCTTAATACAATTTTAGGTAAACCTAATAATGAATATGGTGGAAATTACTATAATTAAAATTTGATTTAAATTACTTCCAAAGCTTTTTGATAGACATATTCTTTTCAGAGTCCTTCTGCATAACCTTAGCAACAGCCATTTCAAAATCTTCTTGTGTAACATGAACTCTGCGCTCTCGGAGAGCGTACATACCTGCCTCCGTACACACACCCTTCACTTCAGCACCTGATGCTCCAGGCATCAGTTCAGCAATCTTACGGAGATTTATACCTCTAGTCAAGTTCATTTTCCGAGAGTGAATCTTTAGTATGTCTAAACGGGCTTCCTCATTTGGAGGAGGGAACTCAATCTTCCTGTCAATGCGACCAGGTCGTAATAGAGCAGGGTCGAGAATGTCAATTCTGTTTGTAGCCATTATTACTTTAATGTTTTTAGTTGCTTCAAACCCATCAAGCTGATTCAGCAACTCCAACATAGTTCTCTGAACCTCCGAGTCTCCTCCACTGCCAGATTCAATACGTGATGAACCAATAGAGTCTATTTCATCCATAAAAATTATAGAGGGAGCATGTTCTCGAGCCATAACGAAGAGTTCACGCACCATGCGACTTCCTTCCCCGATGAATTTCTGCACTAGCTCAGAACCTGACACACGAATAAAAGTACATTCTGTGTGGTGTGCCACAGCTCTAGCTAATAATGTTTTACCAGTACCAGGAGGCCCGTAAAGCAGTACACCTTTAGGTTGAGCTATACCCAGAGCATCAAACAGTTCAGGATGTTTTACAGGCAACTCAATAACTTCTTTGATTTCTTTGATCTGCTTATCCAAACCTCCTACCATTTCGTAAGTAGAATCTGGGACCTTTTCCACCATCATAAGTGACACTAAAGGATCTACTTTGTTTGGGAGAATTTTATGGAGCGTGTAGCTTTCATTACGAAGCGCAACGCGACAGTTGGCAGTGACGTCGTTGATGTCCACGTTTTTGTCTAAGTCAACGACAAATTTACCTTCAGGGTGAACCTTCACGAGAACCTTCTTTTTGTCCATCGGCTTAACGACTTCGCCAACGTAGGAACCTTGTTCCTGAAGAAGTTGTAGTTCCTCGCGAAGCATCCTGACTTTAGCGTTCAGTTCGTTGCGTTGTGCTTGCAGACGACGTAGATTTTGAGATTTCTCAGCCACAATTAGCTGAAGCTCTTCGATTTTGGTTATGTAGTAGGGCCGAAAGCCCTCTCCTTTCACAGGGTCCACATCCATTTTCGATGTCAGAGTCATTTTTGTATTGTTTTAGTTCTTTAGTTCGACATGAAATATTATATTTGTGTAGAATATGAATGTATGTTGAAGAAAATTACACACAAATTTATTTCTGGTGGCGACAATTTTGACAATGACACGACAATACAATGATCAAAAAATTACCAGAGTCATGGTCGGAGATAACCACTTCAAAACAAAAAAACTACCAAAAATGTTGCAAAATTTTGTTTTAATTTTGAACTCCTTTTGCGGTGAAATAAAAATAAATCACTCTAGTATGAGCTAATAGTCAAACGTATTTAAAAATTAAAATAATTTTGTTTATAATTCACCCCTTCAATTCAAATCAATTTTAATTTTATGATCTCCGTCATATTGACAATTTCGCCAAGATCCAGTTTTGAAAAAGACAAGACACTTGTAAGGAATTATTAAGTATTAATAAATCTAGTGCAGTTAAAAATATATGGTCAATTGTGCCTTCGTCTTAACCACATTCATATCCCTTATTTATTTGTTTATTCTTTATTGTACACAAAACAACTTAAAACAAAAATTTACAAAATAAAACATGATGTACACAGGCGAGTTTAACACAAAACTGTGTTTTCTACCAGCAAACCTTTGAGTTCAGAGAGAGATCTTGATAGGTAAGTGAGGTAGTACGTGTAAAAATAAACCATAAAAGAAAAGTTTTACATGTTTACATAAATAATATAAATACGTATCATACATACATACATAATATAAATACAATTCATATTTACATATAAATAAACTAGGTTGTGAGGAAATGCCCTTATTTATATGAATGGTAAAAAAACAGATAGAATCAAGTCGTAATCGGATGACGGTAGAAGTAGAATATTTTAAGATATATGGAATATATTTAATATATATGGATTATATTAGTATATTATTAATATAATAGTATGATAATTAAATGTCACCTAATTTCACTGCTATGTTATTTAAGTTTAACATCAAAATAAATCTGGCCAATTCTATGAAATAACATACAAAAAAGATTTCGAGTCTTAGCAGGGCAAGACCTGATTGAAGTGAACCGTTTTATTTTTTCCATGCCTAACAACACTCGAGCATAGCATATCGAACACAAAAAAATCCTGCCCGAGCTCAGTCACCTAGTGAGCCACATTCTGAAGACACACTCTATATTAAAAACATTTTAACTCTTTCTTGCATAACCATAGTCAATTTTAGACCGCACGTATGGAGGTGCTTCCTAAAACCCGTAACAGACGTTCCAACTTGGTCGGAACCAACCTCAAGTATGACATAATGACGTGCAATTCAGAGGGCGTAGACGAGATGCCATTTGACAACCGCTATCGCTAAGCAGAAAATGTATGAGATTTGACGTTTGCGATCGAAAGTCGATCGAGGGCTATGTCAAATCTCATACATTTTTGCTTAGCATTAGCTATAGCGATTATCGAAAGTCAAATTGTCTAGGCCCTCTGGTAGCACAGCACTATTCTATCACGTATTTTGTCCCTTTCCAAGTGCAGCAGTGGCACCGGATTATACCAATCATCGAGGTCACCATGCTACTCAGAAGAACTTATAGATTCATAGTTATAAACTTATAACGCGGACTGAGACCGGCCTAACTGAACATTTAAATTTAGAGTGTGTTATACCGTATTAGGGCCAGACTAGATCAAATTTCAGCCTTAGCTGAAATAAACGTTGTTTTACAAAATATTTGAACACTGTACTGGTGATCTAGTCTATGTAAAAATAAATTCATCAAAATAGTAATTTTGATATAAAATTACTAAAGTTTTCTAGTTTTTTAACGATAGCAATATTTTTCTTTCGTTCAATAACCAAACACTACACTCGCGGACTATTAGTTTTTTTTTGGTTCATTCTCCCTGTAATAGAAAGGCAAAGGGTACAAATGCCCATACAGCCATGTCTTCAGTATCTCTTTATTTCTTTATTTATTACATGCTGGCGTAACACATTTCAATGCATCTTGGGAGTATTTGACGCGAAATATATGATGACAGTCTCCTTAGGATGCTATTTTATGAGGTGGATAACCACAAAATATTCTCACCGTCTTTTACCACCATAATCACTTTTATTATAATAATTTTTTAGTTGCACGTCAACACAAACACAGAGTTCGTTCCGACACAATTTTTAAATTATTTTAATAAAAATCTTGACTGACACCACCAAATCCCGCCAAACACCCCACTATTAGTTTTTTTTATTATGATTATGAGTATAGCACAAAGTACAGTCGGCAGCACGTCAAGCGTAACAGTTTGTCCTTGAACCTAGAGCGCAACGCACAGAAAATTTGTGAGCAAAGGATAAACATATGTCTCTCAGCGCCTCTTTCTAACGTCTCTCTCTCAAGTACTCTGTACCTACAATACTCGCAGTTGGCCTTGAACGCGAGCGCGACGACTATTAAAATTTGTATTTCTTCGATATAGCCTCCGACGAAATATGTGTAGGTTTATAGGTAGCTATAGCTACAGCTAGCTATGTACGCGGTCTACTCTCTTCGCTTCGTTGTTTGAACTTGATTTAAAATTAAAGTACGGCTGAGACTATTGCTTTAATTTAATAAAACAAAAAGTTTTCTACATATAATGGCTAGTTAAGATATTTTATTTACCTACCTATTTACCAATGATGCTCAGCGTACCTAGTTATTTCAATCAACTAATATTATACCTATTAAAATACAGGCTTCATTATTTATTCATTGTTATTAACTTAAAAAATATTTCTATTGTCGGGTCATTATTATGGTCCATTGTTATGGAGAGAAATGAAAATAAACATTTACTTAGGTTTGTTTTTCTACATTTATTTAATGTTAAAAAACAAAAACAAAACATTTATAATGTTCAACTCCTATTATCATACCTGTAACTACTACTCATTCACAATATTTTAAAGATCTAACATTCTACTCTTCAAATGTGAATATGAATTAACAATTTTGAAGAAAAGTAATATTAGACCTAGCACAACTACAACACACAAAATCTTATTGAATTTTAGTGTTAAAAATAAATTCTCAACAAACATTTGAGATTTGAACTGGGTTCCCCAAGAATGAAGACAAGTATGTAACGCAATCAACCAGAGATGTTTGTAAATTTGTTTCGAATTTATTTAATGTATTTTACAAGATACAGTGATGTGTGAAGCAAGCAATTTTGAAGCTTAATTACATGACGTTAAAGTTGAAATTGTGTTAAATGTATAAAATTGTAATGATTTGTTGGTGTAAATCACTAACTATCAACTATTAATACTTGAATAAATTTTCAATTAGGTATGTGAAGTAGGTATGATAGATAGGTCTTTGTGATTTGTTTTTTTCTAATATACTTACTTATGTAGGATCTAAATCCTTTTCTATTGAAGTTAATTACAATACCATACGACATAACAATATATGGTGCAATGCGGTTACGTCTTCAATGGAATCTCGACCTTATTTCAGATACCTTAGGTCGATTATTAATTATCAAGGTATGGCTCATGATATCTATATCAATACGTAGGGTATAAAATTCGCCTGTGACATTACATTACTTTTTGATTTGTGTTAGTTATAGTCCTACGATCATAGATTAGAGATAATATATCTTATGATGGTCTGTCGTGGGTCTGTCTAAGGATAAGGATAGAGCAGTCGATCAGTTTGTAAAAGAATTGTGTAAAGTCGGGGGTTATACCTAGTTTAAATACATTTCAAAATTTATAGTTACTAGTCTTTAAGTTTTAGCCATAAGTAAACGCTTAAAAAACTGAAAGATTATCACTTACATTAATTGTTTATATCTAAGGAATATCTATAATAACTTTAAAGGATTCAGTTAAATCCTCTATAGCTCAGTGGGTAGGGCAGTCATTCGAATTGTGAAAGGTCACGGGTTCGGACCGCCGAGCACCCGTAGAAGGTAGAACGGACCGTGGACAAAACCACCTTGTTCCACCACCTCTGTCCACATACTAAGAGACAAATTAATGTGTTTTATTGTTTTATTTCTTTATTTCTCTCTGACGAAGAGAGAGAGACCATCTTATTGTTTCCCCGGGAGTTTGCCATGCTATGAGCGCGGGGGGCAGACATTTTTTCTAGTTGAAATATTTTTCACACAATTTTATGTTGTCTTTTTCAGGATAATCATACTTACCTACTTAGGATCGATTTGTAATTTAAAGATTGAAAATTATTCTCATGTCTAGGCAGTGCAGGACCGATCGGTTTGGAGGTCCTTGCCCAATTGCTTATGCTCAGTAGTGGGTATCTCTTCTGACGTGATGATTATAATGTGTAGGGTTTTTTAAATTAATAATTAAAATAAAATAATAGTAGGGAATTAATAGTGTAGTGGATTCAAATTTTAATACAAGTTTTTTAAGCTAAGGAGGAGGAGCTTGGTGGCGTATTGGTTTGAGCGCTTGGTTTCGATACGAAAAACAAAGCCACTTTCACCATGGTCGATCCTAGGATGGGTAAATCAAAGTTTGTTATCTCGAGCTCCTCCGTGCTTCGCATGTTAAGCTGTTGCTCCTGCAACCGCTTTAACCCACCACCCCGCATTGGGCCAGCGTGGTAGTGTTATGGCCCAAACTCCTCATGTGTTTCTCCCATGTAAGGCCTGTGCCCAGCAGTGGGACGTATATAGGCTGGTGTTGATGATGATGATGATGGTGCAAAGAAGCTATTAAGTAGACACACAGACAGACAGGTAGACTGATCGGACTGATGCTACACCCCATGAGCACTAAATCATTACTATTAGTATCTCCAAGAGATCTGGCGACCTCACTTACACCAGAAACACTTAGTTTTAAAATATTCTGCAATGCTATAATATTCAAGGTGATAATAACAAATTCCAAAACTGTATATAGTTTTATAGGTTGTTAATATGACTAGTTTAAGAAGCTAACAGCTTTGTTCAATGAGTATCTAATCAAAGAGACTCAACAATAATTCCTAGACACTGGTCGCTACTAGTTCTTCTATGACACTGATTTCAAATTATAGTGATAAATAACTAAAAGTAGCATTATAAAACTGAAATTACAGGTGAAATTGTGAAGTGCTGTCTCTTGAATGAAAAACATTTGGATTAGTAATTTTATAAGTCATAAGTTGCAATTCAAATTGCATTATGATTTAGCCAAATACTTCATTGACATTCTGAAACTGCTACTTGGATCTACTTCTCTGAGATAAACTGATATTGATGATGATTGATGACAGTAAAATTACTTAAGAATCCATTTTTTTTTGGACAAAACTAAAAACCAATTGTTTCTGCAATCCATGGCTTGACAGAAATAAGAAATTCTTTATTTGAGCAGGTCTAATTGGGAATGTGTAAGAAATAAGAAACAGAGTCAAAATTGATTTAACATGTTTATTGAATAGTTAACAATATTAAAATAAAATTTTAATTAACTCTCAGCCTCGTCTTATTGAAATATCACTAAAGTAAGAGTGCACCAAATTTGAAAAAAATCTGATCTGTGAAAGATTATCATCAAACGCCTGAACAGATCTTTATAATTCAAAGCTAAGAACCATCTTGACCACATTAACTTTCTAACAAAAAAAAATGCATCAAAATCTGTCAGTGCTAGCTACGATGGCACAGACAAACTTACAGATACAAAGACAGACACATCAAACTTAAAATGCCCCTCTTTTAGGGTCGGGGGTCATAAAAACTAAAAAGGGTAATTTTATGAATAACTTAGGTGCTAACAATATGCAGTTAGGTAGGTAGGTAGTAGGTAGGTAGATATTAGTATTTTTAGCACCATTTTACCTCCCTTATTCTTTTCTATAATTATTTAATGAAATCCAAAATTATATGTAGAATATCACAACTTTCAGAAATCTCTTTTAATTAAAGAGTCATGCAAATTTTTGTTTCATGCTAGTAATTTATTCATCTGTCAAGCGGCATTATCCCTCTGGAGTGTTAAGACAATTGAAAAAATCAGTTGTGTCTGGAAACTCTGGAATCTGATACTTGACAGGTATTCAAAAACCAACCATTCCTGTGATGTGAGAAATATTACTACTTAACCTATAAAATTGCTTAAATTAAATTTTGAACACCATTCTAAATCAAATAACCATTGCAATGAGAAGTAAGTGAATTTAAATAATATTAAACAACAAAAGTAATAGGAGAAAATATGTTAGAAGACTGTTACGTTTAGAAAAGTAACTATATTTTATTATAATTTGGGTTAAGAAAATAATGTTCTGGGTGAATTAACACCATTGCTCTTTGAAATTATATCAATCTCTTATCATAAAAATCACATAGATAATTAGATAGCCTTACTATTACATTTGAATTTACAGGTCATAAAAGTTACACTAATATCATGTAGGAACTTGGAACACTGCTATTGCTGAACAATTATGAACATGTGAATATTACAGTTGTCCAGGCAGAGATAGGTATAGGTACCTATAGGGACAACTCTTCCTAACCTACTTTGTAATGTGGTGGTGTTATAAGTATTTTTACCAGGCCCTGTTGATCTTTTCACCCCAGGAAACAAAAACTAATGTAATTATGACTCTGGTTGCTTATGTATTGATTTAAAGTGCTCACTATTGCTAAGCCAAAATGTTGAACTAAGTATCTTAAAAAAATATCTTCAATAACCTTTCATTTTTTTCGAAGTCAGTCATTAAATTATAAACTGAAACTTACCCTAACCTCTATGTGGTGGTCATATATATACTTTTTGTAAAAATATTATTTGTCTGAAGCTTTTAGTTAAATAAATTTTGACACTGGCATCCACTCAACAATAGAATATCTCTTGTCTGGTTTGTGGTTACTTATTTATTTCACTGACATAGGTATGGAATTCACTAATAACAAGAATTATGTGAACAAATACACCACACATCAACACACTATCTTGTAGCCTCTACCAACAGCCTGGATCTTCATCTCATATTTAAAAACCAAAAATATATGGTCCGCCACCTGCAAAGTAGTATTTGTTTTATTATGTGTACTCTGTTCATAAATAAACTGGATTGAGTCTTTCAGAATATCAGCTACTTAATTAAAGATGTTTTTACAAAACATTACAGTAGGTGGAATCATTTTACAAATATGATTAGTTGGTATATTTAGACCAAATAATGAAACTAATTAACTTATCAAGGTTATGCAAGGTTATAAGTTAATTAGTTTAGCAAGGAAGTCTCCAAATACTCCAAATACTTTTCATTTTGTTAGAAGTTGAAGAAAATCAAATGACATTGACCAAAACCTGTTTCGTATAGGTAAAAAATAAATGAAGCAAAATACTTTTATACACATGGCGGTCATTTCAAAAACAAGAAGAAAAGTGCAGTTTATTTAAAATATAGCTTGGTGTGTACTGTTCTCATAAAAACAGTAGAACAAAATTCTAACTTACCGATATTTGGTCGGATTTTCATATAATTAACTACCCATTTGTATAGTGCTACTATTTTATTTTCATTCCATCCAAGTGCGTGGCCATTTCGTATATTACTTATTTTTTTCAAAGAAAGTAACATTTATCTACAAATAAATTAGACAAGAAAAGTCAATGTTGATTTCGTTATTTCGTATTCAATAGTTTGAACCCTTATTATTAGGTAGCCACATACAATTCAGGTCTCAATACAAAATGGACATTCTATTTCTATACTCAACTTTTAAATACCACAGATACAAAAAAAAATCTTCTAAACTTGAGCCCCAACTTCATACTTAAAAAATGCGATGTCATAGAAATTAGACTAAACTGCGCGTACAAATAGCGTTAGCTCAAACAATTCGACCAATTTTAACCAATAAACGCTCGAAGCATTCTGACAAGCTCTGCTATTGGTCAGATTCTAAAAGATGGTGGAAGTTGAACCAATAGCGAAGAGGGTGTGCTTTCTTTCTAATAGCTATACATAGCGTTTACTAGGGTTATATATACTGTTACGCTTGATGTGCTGCCGACTGTACTTTCAATACTGGGAGTATAGTCCTGAGACTATACTCCGCGGCGCCCCCCGTGTCTTAGGTATCCCGCCGTTGTTCTGCGCAAGTATGTGTACAAACATTTGACGCACTACTGTCACTAACTAAAGTATTTCGGTTTCTGTTCTGAAACAGACACAGAAATACTTTAATTATTGATTGATTGATTTTGTTATTGGCAGTAGAAATTATAATACGTTAGGATTATACTCAAATAAAATTAAATAATGTTTTAACTACCTTTTAAACCTCGTAATGACGAGGTTCTAGTATGGTCGCAGTATTACTAATATCTCCCTACAGTAGTGAGAAGAAGTGACAGTAGTGCGTCGAATATTTGTACACATACTTTACGTAAAACAATAGGGTGCATTTCAGCCGAGAGACGCCCACTGCTGGGCATAGGCCTCCCCCAAAGATCTCCATACCGATCGGTTCTGCGCTGTTCGCATCCATCGGCTTCCCGCGGCTCTCACCAGATCGTCGGTCCACCTTGTAGGAGGCCTACCAACGCTGCGTCTCCCGGTACGCGGCCGCCACTCGAGGACTTTTCCGCTCCAACGGCCATCAGTCCTCCTTGCAATGTGGCCTGCCCACTGCCACTTGAGGCTCGCAATTCTTCGGGCTATGTCGGCGACCTTAGTTCTCCTGCGGATCTCATCATTTCTGATTCGATCACGCAGAGAAACCCCGAGCATAGCCCTCTCTATTGCCCTTTGGGTGACATTGAGCCTTCTTACGAGGCCCATTGTAAGCGGCCACGTCTCAGTTCCGTAAGTCATCACTGGCAACACACACGAATTAAAGACTTTCGTCTTGAGACACTGCGGGAGTTGGGCCGAGAATATGCTGCGAAGCTTCCCGAACGCTGCCCAGCCGAGTTGGATCCGTCGATTGACCTCTTTCTGGAAGTTGGACTTACCAAGTTGGACTATTTGTCCCAGGTAAACATATTCGTCAACAACTTCCAGTGTAGAGCTTCCAACCTTTACAGGAGTGGGTACGACACGGGAATTCGACATTATTTTCGTCTTATCCATGTTCATTTAAGACCCACTTGACAACAATAGGGTAGTTGACAACTTTTTTTTATTTCATAAATAAGAAGTTTATAACTCATATAGAAATATTGCAAAAGAAATAGTATGTCTAAGATCAATAGTTTAACAAATATAGCATGGGCGTAGCCAGGGGGGGGGGGGGGGGTTTGGGGGTTCAAACCCCCCCCGAAAAGTTAAGATATCAACATTAATAATATCAAAATAAAGAGAGGCGAGCGGCATAACTTATTTTATTACTAATTATATTATAAGTTATTGCATGCACTTTTAGTAGTTTAATTTTCTTGAACCCCCCCCGATACTAAAACCTGGCTACGCCCGTGAAATATAGTGGTATGTATGATGTGTTGCGGCGCATCGTCCAAAAACTCTCCATAGAAAAACTACGGAACAGGTGACGTCACATGTTCCCATATTACTAAGAAATGTATGGGCATACTGACAAAATTGATAATTACTATGTATTATGTATATAGTTGTTTCAATTGATGTCAGCAATCTAATATCATTAAATTTTTTGATAAATTTTGAAAAAAAAAATAACATTTTTTTCTAATTTTCAAAACAGTAAAACTTCAACAATATTCCATATCTTTTAAGTTTGAATTGTTTTTATGGGTAACAGTAGCGTATATTTTCCGAATTTGTGAAAAATAGCGCCATTTTCAAACTTAGGCAACATCCCAATTGTTGCACTGCACACAAACTATCTATTCTATTTACGGTTGTTTTTATAGCAAATAGTTATTAAATATATTTATTATTGACATGTCTGTCTGTGTATCCGTCTGTGATAGCTCCCATATGAATAGACCGAATTTGATTCTGTCTTTTTTTTGTTTTAATGCTAACGTGATCGAGATGGTTCTTGTTCGTGGGAAACTATTTTTATGAACTAATTTATGTAGCCCATGTTTTTATTTATTGTATTGACGGCACCACCCTGTATGATTGAGTGATGCGTATGACCGAGGCCCCAGGGTGGAGAAAAAAAAGTTTAAACTGGCACCTTCGGTCGGCTTCGCAGAAATATAGAAAGCGATGAAGAAATTGGTCAGTCAAATACGGAATCTCGACGCACAAAACAAAAATTAAAACCGACTTCAAAAAACTGAAAAGGATGAAATAATTAAATTTAAGTAGGTATTCATCCCCTAAAAACTTTTTTTTGGAGTCGGTGCTTTACTTTCTATTGTTTTTAGAAACCACTTAGCACCAACTCCAAAAATAGGTTTTAGGGGATGAATACCTACTTAAATTTAATTATTTCATCCTTTTCAGTTTTTTGAAGTCGGTTTTAATTTTTGTTTAAAATTTTTTTTTTCACAATTTTTAGTGATAACTTTCCACGGTCGAAGCTAGATGGGTGACCGTCAACTTATATTGTTTCCCACTATCGTATCGTTTCACTAAAAAGTCATTGGAAAAGCAAAAATTCGCAATTTCGCTTATGTAGACGATTTCATAATTTCAGTTTTTTTAAATTTAAAACCAAAGTACCCAACTGTTTTTAAAAAAATTTTTATGGGACCAAATGGCAGCTATTCCGCATCGAACAAAAAAAGAATCACGTAAATCGGATCAGTAATCTCGGCGTAATCGGTGTACATACATAGAAAAAAAAAAAAAAAAAAAACACATACCGGCTGAATTGAGAACCTCCTCGTTTTTGAAGTCGGTTAAAAATACCGAGGAATGCTAATACGAAGCTACAACAAGATTGCGATGCACGTTAGTGCGAAAGACCGTCACTGCGAATCAACTATACTTCGATGCACATCACCGCGATAGATCTTTACTGCGATACTACAGAACTTCGATGCGATACTTCTGAACTTCGATGCACGTTACCACTAAAAATTATTTTTACAGAGCTACTTGACTTCGATAATCTATTGCGAAATATCGTTACTGAGAAACTTCGATATGCCTACTCGTCTTTCGTTGATCTTAACTTACCAGTACTTAATATCAATGTACTTAGCTATTTATATTTAAAATTTATCAGTTCGAAAATTTGTTAATAATAATAATCATCGTTTATTTGCATGAATACACGGGAGTCTTACATGGTCTTAAATATTAACAAGAAATGGTATCCAGCCTGCTAGCAGACGTGCAAATTTTTTTATTAAAAAAAGGTTTTATTTAATAATACAACAAATCTTCATTAAAAAATTATTAACAATTACTTACAACCAAATACATTGAATCATTAAATTTATCAATTATTCACCACATAAATTCAATCCTAAAAAATTAAAATTCTTAAATTAATATTATAAAAAAATTGACAAATTGTCTTAAATTATTAAAGACATAAAATCTCTGGAATCCTTATATTAGTATAATACATAGTTAGTCATTTAAATATTCCAATACACTATAAATCATTTTTCTAGTAACCAATTGATGAGAACTCTTTTAAAAACTTTCCCTTCCAGTGATTTAATGCTCTCCGGTAATTTATTGTTTTTAATGGGCTTAATAAATAAACCAAATAATGAACAAAATAATGTGTATTTCATAATGATTTCAACAGGACATAATAATAAACGGTTAATCAACTTGACAAAAATACAAAGTTATAACAAAAATGTTAACAAAAAAATTAATTATAAAACTAAATTTAAACAAAATGCTATTAATTGGCATAAAAATATAAAATAATCAAATAATCCGTAAGGAAAAAATTATTAAGAATAACTTGAAAATCATCTAAGGATGGCATGGACTTTTGACGTATTTCTATGGCCATGCTACATGCGGTAAAATAGAAGTAAAACTAATTTTCCCAGAATAATTCCATACGTTAATAATAATTTTTCAGCGTATTTTGGATACACAGACATATAATATAATTCTGCGATTGGGTATAAGTTTTTGCCCGCAGCTCCATGGTAATATTGGAAATGATTATTAGTGGGTCAGAAGTATCGCAATAAAGATCTATCGCATTAACGTGCATTGAAGTTCAGATTTAAAGAAAACATTAAAGTGTTCTTTGAAAGCAATCCGAATCAGTTCCATTCTGATTCGCAATACAATGTAAAATTATATATCTATAAAATTAAATTTCTGTAACCTATTATTAATTATGATAAGTATTTTTAATGGATTTATACTGTATTTAGACGTGCCTAAGTTGCGTAATGTAACAAACGGTAAATAAAGGAATTGAAATTGAAATTGTTCTGTAGTATCACAGTAAAGATCTATGGCGGTGATGTGCATCGAAGTATAGTTGATTCGCAGTGACGGTCTTTCGCACTAAAGTGCATCCCAATCTTGTAGCATCGTATTAGCATTCATCGGTATTTTGTGCGTCGAGATTCCGTATTTGACTCGAAATTGGTAGGTTACACGTAGTGCTCCGGTGGCGTAGCGGTTATCGCTTCTGGCCGGAGCCCAGGAGCCACGGGTTCGATTTCCGTTCGATTGTATATCAATGTTTTAATCTCTAACAATGGTTTGATCTTTTTGGTCATTGATTTGTCAGAGAAGTTGTTGTGTCCCGTCTTAAACGTCATAATTTTCATTTCAATATTGACATAATAAAAATCATTTCTTCAAAATGTTGCAAACTATTCTTCAATATAATAATTAAACCTGTGCTACGCAGACCATGAATGTGCAAGCAATTAACACTTCTCGTAATAAAATGTCTTAAAGCTGCCAAGTACTGAGTAATGTGCATTCTATCAACAATAGCCCTTGTTATTTGTAGCACTGTAGCCCTGAAAATACTTTGGGTGATAAGAGTTGGAACCTTAGCACACTGGAGTTACATTATTGGTTCTGCAATTTACCCGAAAAACTCAAGAGAGAATATTCTTCTGAGTGGCAGTATTTTCAGTTTCATTTTGATAGGATCTATTATACCAGCAGTTCTATTTCCTAGAACCAAATTTTTAGCGACAGCATTAAGTATTCCGCCTCAAATTCATATGTTTTTGTTACTACGGAGAAACGTAGCTGCAAGGTTGGAAAATGTCACTGTGACTAAAACTATTCAAGCATATACTGCTATGACGTTGCTTTCAACTTTTTGGACAATATTAAGCCTTTGGAGATAGATATTAAAATTAAGACAGTAAAAATGAACGAGATTTTTATTTGTAAGCAGCAGATAATGTGCTAAAAGAGATGCATAACCCAGATGAATTGAATATCAATACAAGATGAGATAAATCGACGTTGTAGTTGTAGGTAAATAGGGTAGGTATAGCGGCATATCGGTACCTATATTTACCCCTCCAATCATTGACTTGAGTTCAGATTCCTTTTACTCCAATTTATGGCGCCCGTCAAGGGTAGCACGTTAGAACAATTGTTATTATTTTATACAAAGAGTTAGCTTTTAAAATTCTTTCCTATATTCTGTAGGTAGCATACTATTTTACAGTTACAGAAAATCGCATCCCAAATAACACTACCACAAAGTGTAGTAATCCTGCGGTAAGTGAGGTCGCCAAAACTAATCCACAAAGCTTTATATTGCAATTTTTTTATACAACTAAATGACAGACAAGCTGACGGCCCACCTGGCGGTAAGCGGTTACCGCCGGCCAAAGTCACCTGCAATAACAAGGAAATATCACTTGTATTGCAGGTGCGTTGTCATCTTGAGGCTTAAGCCTTGCCGCACACGGGCCACTTTCCACAGCCACAAAACGCCGCCACCGGCATATTTCATATAGTTTTCATACATTTGACGCCTGTGGCCGCCACACGCCACAAAACGCCGCTTTTCGCTTCTTGTGGCTCACACCGGCCACAAAACGCCGCCAGAAAAGGCGGCCACACGCCACTCGCACGTACCTCAGTTAACCAGTTCAATGCGAAGGCAATACACGTACTCATTTAGTAGGTTGATTGAAGTAAAATAATGGATATAGAATTGTTTATATCAGAGTATCAGAGATTCAATCTCGTCCTGCTATACTTAAACGAAAATGTTTGAAAAACTTTTTTGGATGGTTTACAAGATTATTTGACGACTGGCTGGCCGAGTGGTCTGTGTCCCTTGCTACATACAGGCTACTTGATCGGGAGGTCCCGGGTTCGAATCCCGGGAAAAATGCTCGTACTCATCAGAGTACGAGCGTTTGTTCACGAGTCATGGATGTTTATATGTTTATTAAGTATATTTCTAATATTTATATACATATTATTATCAATATTTCCTCGTTATCTAGTATCCATAACACAAGCTCTTTATGATGCTTACATTGGGCTAGATAATAGGTGTGAGTGTATGAATATTATATTATTATTATTATTATTGAAATGCTGGTTAAACTTATGTACATTTGTTAAAGTTGGATGTATTCAATAATTACGCTTTCATCTTCTACGACGACGTTTTTTTTTATTATAAGCAGCGCAATCAAACCTTCTTCGTCTGAGTCCATTATGATAATTAAAAAAAGTGGCCGCCACCGACCGCAAGTGTCGAGCACCGGCCACAAGTGGCTGTCGCGTGCTTCAGCCACTTTTGTCGCCGCTTCTATAATAATAATAATAATAATATTCATACACTCACACCTATTATCTAGCCCAAAGTAAGCATCATTAAGAGCTTGTGTTATGGATTCTAGATAACGGATTAATATTGATAATAATATGTATATAAATATTAGAAATATACTAAATAAACATATAAACATCCATGACTCGTAAACAAATACTCGTACTCATCATACAAACATTTGTTCCTACCGGGATTCGAACCCGGGACCTCTTGACTGGGGCCTGGGGTACAGACCACTCGGCCAGCCGGTCGTCACGCTTCTAGCTTCTTGTGGCGGCGTTTGTGGCTGTGGCCTGTGGCCCGTGTGCGGCGACGCTAAGATGAAATGCCGTCCATGCCCAGTAATTACACTGGCTAATTTTCCCTTCAATCCGAAACACAGCGGACTGTCTAGCTAACGGCTGAAGTAAGAAAGGCTGTGGCAGCTTGATTTTTACAGGGTAGACAACGTGTGAGAGTGTTCATAGTCTTACAAATGCTGTAAAGGCTATCTATATCTACGGTAACCGCTTACTAATAAGGGAGCCGTATGCTTGTTTGTCACCTTTGTTGTAAATATAATAAAATACAATCACGGCAACCACCAAAGACAATTGATGCCCTGGTTGAAATATTTTTTGTAATATTGAAACACTTTTTTTAGTTATACTTTCGTCGTGAAGATAAAACTACTTACATCTACTTAGTTCTTCATAAAACTCGAACCGCATTATTAAAATGTGTTTAGAGTTCTAAAACTGTATTAATAATGATAATAAAGGCATATAGCAGATGGCAGCCAGCTTAACCACGACCTACTTTACACCACGTTTTCTATTAGGTCGGAATGATTACTATTTACAAAATTATGGTCGACCGTAAAACATATATATATTTTATGTTCTTATCGAAATTGGACATAAATGCAAGGACCATTTTAATTACGTTAAAACTGCTTAACCAAACCAAATTGAAAACTATGTTAACAGAATAGGAAAACTCTACTTAAAATGAGTCAGTTTTTTAGATCTTAGGTAGCCCGAGTTGCGGTGTTGTTAAATAAAAATCAAACAATTTTCGTTTGCCCTGTGATAAATAAGTATCCCATAATGGTTTATTTTCAGATCGAAATTTAAGCCGCGTGTCGTATTCGTGTGCGTGTGTGATAAGGCAGTCGCCGTGACGCGACGTCTGACGCAGGTTGTGTTTTGTCGTCTCGCGGTCGTCTCAAACCGATGATCACTGCATTCCTGCGCGAAAATTCAATTTAAAAAAAAATTGACATTGACATTTGTGACAGGTAACCTAAAATTCTTTCGATCGAAGATGCAGTTTTCCAAAGCTATTGATTATTTTCTGAAAAAATAAACCGTCAATAATTAAATTGCGCTTATTAGTTGCATAGGTTTTGCTCAAATAAACTGACAGTTGTGATAATGTTTATTAGAACTTTGTTTTTGTTAATTGTTGTGAGTGTGGCGCCTTTTTAAAATTGTAGTTTTGTGTCAATAAGTATGTAACGTATGTTTCAATCTATTTCCTTTTTCTCCTTTCAAATGAATATTATATGTTTTAAACTGTTTCCTATAGAGACGGGGTCTGTTGTGTATGTTAGTCTAATTTGAAGTGGTTATTTGAATTCATTGAAGTTGTAAAAGGACAATTATTTTAAGGTCACACCTTGACTATGATAAAGGCAATAGGAAACACCTAGGTTTTTATTTACATAATGTACTTACAAATACAAATACAAATTTGTATTTGTATTTTGTATATTTGTAAAATATTTGCAATAGGAAACACCTAGGTTTTTATTTACATATTGTACTTAGTTATTTTCGTTACAATTATTTTTGTTTTAATAATTTTTTTTATTACCTATCCAGTTCACTTAAAATGCTGTTTTAAAATGTTAGCAATTTCATAAAAAAATCACAAGTTTTAAAAAGCCTAAACCTTAATCAAAAACCACTTTTTGCAAAACTTAATTAACTTAAAAACTTTTGTTCACTTTCAGAATGGGTAATACTAGTAAAAAATTAGCAGCAAAATGTACATTGCTTACAAAAGAGGAACAAAAATATGTAGCCGCTACTTTCCGAGCAGCAAGCAAAAACTCGGAGAGGATCCGGGAGGATGATCTCATAGTGAGTGGAAAAGTAGATGCAGTGTTTCTAGAAGTGCGTTCATTTTTATTTTTTCTTTTAGTTTATATTTATTGTTTTGCTCAGTGACAAGTTTAAATGACACAGAAATGTACTAGAGCAGCCGTGCCCAACTAGTATTGCTCCAGGGGCTATTTTGATAATCCCGATATACCAAGCGTACCGCAAAGTTGATAAAAAAACATACCATACAGTGTAATTATTTAATTTATTTCACCAATATTGTTCGCGGGCGCCTAGAAAACAAGCCGCGTGCTACCAGGTGCCCGCGAGCTACCGGTTGGGCACCACTGTACTAGAGTAACATTAAACACAGTATAATTATTTGTGAAATTGCTAAAACAGTTACGGTATTTAGAAAATAAAACTATATGAATTAGGTTTGGCATTGCAAACAACTCACGAACTTCACCAAATCTCAATCAAATGATGAGAAAAATATATACCAAATCAAATAATAATAATGAAAAATTCCAAATTACATTTTAAGAAGTTTGTAATAAAACTTAGATTTGATTGACTATTGATTGAAAAGAGTTATTCTTTATTATAGGTTACTTAAATTAAAAATACCTACACACAGTCTGGCTCTGAAGAAAGTGCACAAATGATATTAGACTATAATTTATGTATTTGTAATAATAATTTTATTCATCTATCAAAACATTGGTTATACCTAGGTAGTTATATTGTTGTTGTATGGCAAATTAAAAAATATTTGTGATGTACCAACAATCTAAACACAATAGATATTCTATTATCAAGATTTTTGGTAAAAAGCAGTTACAAAGATAATACATTAATAACCTTATTAGAGTTGAAATTTAGAATATTATTGTTTTTTTTCAATTTAATTACTACTTCAACCCATGACCAAATTTCAAATTTACTTTATATTCAACAACAACTATTTTTTAAACCTGTCCAGCTACAGATTCCAGAGATATTTGGTTATTAATTGTCATCTTAAACTCCCAAGAGTCATAAGTTAAGAGGCTTGACAAATTAAATTGAAAATATTTTTAAGCAATATTGATAACTGGTTTTTCTTACAAAATTAAAATTATTTAAATTTATTAATTATGGTCTAGCTGTACCAATTTTCATTTGAGCACTTTAGTTAAGGCCACACTATGTTTTTTTATGGAGTAAGTAAGACATTTACCTAGATTGTGCTTGTCACTGAGCAAATCAACTGCACACAAGTTTTTGTAAGTGATTTTTTTTATCCATTTCACTTCCATATTGACATCAAACTTTTACACCTTACCTTGCTGTATGTTATTCATTTTTGTTTCTAACAAAACTTTGTGTTTTCAATCACTTAAGTACTTGTATGTGGTTTGTTTCTAATTTGGATAGCAGTATTTTTCTTGTATTACCATAAAAAATGTTATTTGTAACATGTCAGTTGAAAAATGACTCAATACAATGGATAAAGGTACAAAAAAATGCAAAGGATTTAAGTTAATTTAAAAATGTTTGTGTAAGTTGTCTAAAATTAGTAATTCCTGTCACTGCTCATGATTCGGTTGAGCACAAACTAAAATTCATCTTAAGTTCAGTCTAGGACCTACTAGAATCGACCAGAAAAGGTCATGTCCAAAACACGACTTGGACTTTTATTGTAACAGCATTTGACGTTTCTATGATGGTTATTTTACAGCAGTTATAAAATTATGTCATTTTACTAAGCATATTTTGCATTTGTGATTGCCATGCCCACTGATCATAATTTTTATTATAAAGAACCTTTATTATTTCAAAATAACTTGAACCATTCTTACTAGGTGATAGCACAGAATAAAATGATAGGCCAGTATGTAAGGTCGTCTTGGTAGCTACTGCCTTTCCGATGCCGTCAAACAGTTGTGTTTTGAGTTGAAGGGAAATGTAGCCAGTGTAATTACTCGGCATGGAAGGCATTTCATCTTACGTCTCAGGATAACAACGCACCTGCAATACCATTGTGATTTTTTCCTTGTCATTGCGGGTGTTCATAGGCAATGGCAGACACTGAAGGTAGTTGTATAAAAAAAACCTTCAAAAAATAAATTTGTGTCGGAAATCAAAACTGCATAAGTATACCTTGGGATCCATGTAAACTTCTTAAATATTCACTGACTAATGTATAATTTTGTGAATGGTATACAAAAGGAATGTTGTCATCTGAACATGTCATAATGTTTTAAAATGTTATTGTTTTCCTGATGTGTGCTCATAAGAGTACAGCAAATCATCAGTGACAGTTAGCCCTGGAGACCGCAATTACTCTTGTAGTGCAACTGTCACACTTGATGTGCTGTGGTCTGTACCAATATTTTCTTTTATCACCAATGTTTGTGTCAGCACTTGCTTTAGAAAATGATTTGATTTACAATAATTTAGTGGTGGTGGGTTTTTAATGTCATGATTATTGAGTAGAAATAGTATTTTAATAACGTTTTTGTTGATTTTACGTGATTTTTAAAATATGTGTTTTTTTTTGCAATTTTTTGCGCGCATCCCGCTCTGGCATAATGTGTTCGCGTGAGAATACTGTTTCATTAATAACCAGAAGCAACGTGTCTTCATAAACGCAACAAGGCGATTGTTGCAAAGCAACTTTCGCTGTGGTTGGACCCGCTCTTTTCCAACCATCGAAAAATGTGTTTGGTCTACTTAAAGAAAATCAAAGGACTTAACAACTACTCATGCCATGCCTGCAAGGTGTAAGTACTTACGTATTTCTCCCATGAAAGGCCGGTGTCCAGCCGTGGGCTGTAGTTAGAATGTTGATGATGACGACACACGAGTTCAAATTAGATTCTTTAGCGAGACCACATCGTGCGGCTTGTTCAGGTTAACAGAGAAACTTTATTTTTATTCATATCAATAGGTACCTATCGTTTTACAATAATGTGATGGTTTGATTTTTCTTTTGAAGGTTCTTTATTTTTTTCTGTTCTGGACAGTATGATTTTTAAAATTATTTGTCGGTACAGATTAGGCTTTCATTTTTTTTTTATGAAAATTGGCTCGCTCTTGGCTCACTCCCACTCTAGCTACGACAGTAGTAATGTTAGTTTTTTTAGCTAGTGTTGGTGTGAGAAAACCATGACCATTACAAAATTACCATAATAATTGTTATTATAATATCCTAATCGAAATAAACGTAAGTCAATGTAATCTACATATGAGAGGTCTCAAAATGGACCCCTGAGGTACTCCTCTTGAAAATAGGAAATGCATAAATTTTCGTCAGCTCACGTTTCGTTTCTTGTTCATTCCCGCATTGTTCGCTCGTAACGCTCGCACATTTTAATTTACGACTTACTAAATCGACGGAGAAGTGTAAACTTTGTTGGGATTAAAATAGAATGCGGCCCGTGACCAGAAATGCTGGAATTATGATTAATAGACAGACAGGGACGTAATGAGGGAGAACTGTAAACACCTTTGTGGCACACCTGAGATATTTTTTGAAAAACTGTTATTTGTTTTGGCGTCTAGATATAGCAAGCGATAAAACGTTAGAATTATCCCCTAGATCAGCAGTGTGATTCACAAACAGAAATATTCGACATCGAGCTTGACGTCTGACAAGACGATGAGCTGCCATTGATTTTGACGTTTGGGCACGGCGCTGCGCGTATTCGTATTCCTATGATGAATGATCCTTCCTCATTGGCGTATTCACTAATCTCTACGTCAATCTCATGGCTGTGTATGATTGTCGCTGTTTTAGATATACGACATGAAGTACATTCGATATTTTTTTATTTCGTTTTTTTTGTGTTTAAAATGTATAGCAATGACTTCACTCAATATTTGATTAAGTTTTACATTAAGATATAAAAATAAACAACTTATTAGTTGCAACTTATTTGGGAGCCAGGCTGGTAGAGCTACCCCTCAGCGAGAAAAAAAAGGTACATCAAAGATGCATCTTTTGTGTCACTGTGATGCCCTGGCTAGAACCAGAATGAGCCTTCTGAAAATGGCATATCCAAAGCCAGAAGACTACAGGCTCTTTCTGCCTAAAGATATAGTAAGGCTAATAGCATTTATATTCTGGACACAAGAAGAGTAAACGCAGGGGAGGCACAAAAGATCCCAATGGGTTGAAGTGCACTGTGACTTAGTCATGGCCCCACAGTAAGATAAGATAAGATATCCTAGATACAGTACTAGCTACAGTACCAGCTTTTGCCCGCGGCTCCGCTTGTGGAGTTTTTAATGTGATTTATTTCAGGAGATAGACAAATGCCATCGAAAACTTTTCAGTGGGGCTTTATTACATTTTAAATTTTCTAGAACATTGTTTTGATTGACGTATCTCAGAAGGTTTAGTTAACGTAACTCGTGCACACGCTCGAAAACAGTGGAGAAACTACATGCTTCACTAAAACTAAATGTGTCTCTCCCTTTGACTATAGTGTGATGACTGATGATTCATAGGTTAAAATATTCCCGAAGAAACTCCATACCATACGGAAAAAACCGCAGAAAAATCTATTCAGCGGGTCTCAAATTATGAGCGTATAAATAGACAGGCAGACGTTTCATGTTATATGAATAAAGATCTCTCAATATGGATGAAAAAATCTAATATTTAAAAAAAAACTGTTGATCTTTTGCTTTTTGCATGCGAGTGAAGATGCAAAAGATATTTTAGCAGTGTCTTATGTAAAATAGATTTGTTTATCAGCATTCACAAGTAAAGCCGCATATACTTTTCAGGCTCATAAATTTGTCTTAAGACCTGCTGATTTAAACGTTCTAATATTTCTTTAGTATCGTTTTTCATTTCAGTTACTTCTCTATATTTTTCTTGACTCCTATGCTACTTGCCATCACCGGGACTACAAATACAAAGCGCAGTGTTGCAAAGAACAGGCGTCCCGGCTACAACCCTGTGCTGTTACCTTGCACCTACATTTGTTTGGAGATACATGTCGAAATGTCTACTCAGCCACAGCGGTGAGGTGTTTTCAATTTCACGACCTGAATCACTGCACCAGTTTCGCGACTGGCTAATTTAAATTTCGTTTTACGGTCCAATGATGATTAACCTTTCGGCCAACACCAGACCACCGTTGACAAATCATAGAAAATCTATTGTGTCTGATATGTTATTGTTATTTCTATTGTTGTTAAGGTCCCGATCGTAATACTATTCAATTTTGTAATAATGATCTTTAAGGTCAGAGATACTATACCCCCAATTAACTACATGTCCAAATTGTAATTTATGTTTGAGTTAGAATATTAACCTCGCGAAAAAGGCTATCTCATTTTGAAGCTCCGTAAAATATAAAAGCTACCGCAATAATGCCTGATCCCGGGATCGACCGTGGCGAAAGTTGCTTTGTTGCCACTATGCCAGCGAGCTCCTAGTGTGGATTGGATTAACTAACATTAAATTCTGTGATAGTATTTAGACAAAACGTTGGCATTTAATACAAATTATTAATCAAAGTAGGTAGTTTCGATACGGTGCACAAATACATAATTAATATCATTATTATATTAACAAAAATAAGTATATTGTCCTTCAGATTGAATTATAATCTTAAAATAATAATACGCTCACATGAATCCATAGTTAATTATTTGACAGAGACCTCTCATACTTTTTTAAAAAAGGCTTCTATGTGTAGCAGTTGAAACAATTATTTCATTCCCAAACTCAATGATCGATCACAGAACATCGGCGGTTTGGTAGCTATTTATGTTTCATAAACATAATGAACTATTAGCGCATGTTTTATTACCCTTTTTATTGTAGTCAGACTGGACTATATCGAGGTGCTCTACGATATGTTTATTACACTCCGTAACGACTCGAGGATATTCCGAGTTTTCGAAACGCATTATTCTTCCTATACCATCGGTCAAGAGGCCAGGTGGAAGAGAAGATGCCCTTTAGTGCGGGTTTAAACACCATAGCTAGAGCGGTTTCTTCACCTGGGGTGATCTGATCGATTTGCTTCTCAGATCTCAGATCACCTCCGCAAAAGGCACGGGAGTTATCCAGGAGTTTTAGCGGGTTTTCCCAGGGTCAATTATGACGCAGGGTGAACCACGCACACGCTCGCCGCTTCGCCAGCGCCGGTTAGGTCTCCAGGTAAAACAAAATGGGGGTAATTCTTGTAGCTGTTGGAAAAAATCGCAAACTCTATACCTGTCACATTTTATCGCGGTGCGTCAAAGCGAGACAGAATCCGTGCTTAGACCATATGAATATAATTTATATGGTCTCAGAATCAGTGATCCGACAGCTGCTAATTATCGCTGATCCGCGTGATCAGAGGAAACGTCTCAAAAGTGTGCACGTGAAAGAATCATATAAGCTTCCTATCTCTTCATTCAAAGTCCTAACATAATTATGAGCATGTGAAACTGTCGTCTATCATCTTTTAATTTCTATGATTGACTATCAAAAAATGATATTTGAAAAGGGTTTTATTTAGCTTGAGCTATTTGTTTTTTCTCAATTTATTTGTCGAGTCGCGTCAGACTCCCGGGAGTCTTATGACCATTAAAATTAGTTGTGTCTGGAATACGATGCTTGAAAGGTTAATAATAATTGCCATGATCAGTTGTTATTTTAATGTGGTTTTTGGTAATTGCTGGATAGCTACGACGCTTTTAGATTAGTCAACTTGGCAATAAAAGCTTACTTATTGTAGCTGCACCCACGATTTCCAATTAGCGACTCAGTTTGTTTGTTCAGAGTGCCCTCGGTACTGTTTTGGGGTCTTTATTTGCCTTTGTCTAGCCGTTCCAGTTTCAGTCGCACCGGCTTTTAGGTAAATTAAGCGGGATTATGTGGGTGTTTCTGAATCATATTAACGTTAGATGATTTGAGAATCAGACGGAATTAATGGATTTGCGACTTGATTGCTTTTAAGTTTTGTTGTTTGGTTCTAGTGATGCAATCTGTTTATTTTTCCTGTCGTTATCATGTCGATCAAGATCTTAGTTGTTGTAGTAGATCAATGCGAAAGTTATATCAAGATAAAACAAACCAGTCATCTCATTAATAGTTTCTGTATCAACAATTCTAGATTCAATGTAAGTCTCATTATTCCAGTCCAATCTAAACTGAAATAGAAATCGTTGTCATTTTTCTTTCGACACGTTTTTCGCTTGCTTCTATTAACTAAAATGACGAACACGAAGGTAAATAGTATTGTGAAGATTTAAAAACGCATCAAAAACTTCAATTTTTTTTAAATATACAAAGCTCGGCAAATGACTCAACACCACCTGATGAGAAGTGGTAAAGTTAGTCCATTTATGCATGGAAAGCTAGTTCAGCATAAACACAGTGATTCCATGTGAACCCATGTCATAATTAGAAAAGAACACATGTGCTGATGAAGAATTCCAAGTCTTGGATGTACGACAAAATAACGAGATAAAATTTTTTTGATGCGTGATGTTAAGGTGGAAACAGTAAATTGATGACTCCGAAGACTTTCACGCGTGCTTAGAAATGAGAAAGTGGAAAATAAGTTCTTAAAGGATCATACAAGTGGTACCCGTGACGTCGTTATACATACACGCATGGAGTCCGCTGGGGTATGGTGGTTTAAAAAACAAATTTCGCCATATTTGTAGTATCGAGCATAAAGAAAGGTGCTTTGTAGGTTTGAAAGGAAGAAATAAAGTTTTGTTAGACTATACGACCAATCAACATTTGTGTTGTAGAGCTCCTTCAGAAGCCCCGTTAAGTTCTTTTGTCCCAGTACTCCAAACGTCTTACTTATTTATTTATATTTAGGGACAGTCCACTGCTCATAATATATTTGATGTGCAATTTTATATACATTTTGTAGGGTCATTTCCACTATCGAACTTATATATACTCTTATACGTTGTATTATTGAAGTAGGATAATTGAAAAGACAGTTGAAGAAAAATTGTACAAAGGAAAGTCTATATACTTTGACTGGGGTCTTAAACAGCGTTAAATGTTCTCAATCACGGATAGTGATTAAAAAAATTGACAGAGACTCCCACAGTATAACCGTGTGAATAGAAAAGGAGAAAGAAAAGAGTTGTACAGAGAGTGGAAATTCAAGGAGCGACGAGATGGCTGAAAGAGAACCTTTCATGCTAATAACAGATTGGACGGATTATAGAAGACATTGTAAAGGAGACTAAAGAGAATGTAGACTTTCTGATAATAACGAATTAACTCTCGTGTTACTCTCATATAGTAAATCAATATTGTAAGAAGGCCTGAGCCCAGAAGTGGATGTCCTATTGATGAGGATTTGCATGACAATTGCTAAAAATTTAAATACAATCCTTGATTTGTTATAGCAGGCTCGAGATGAAACGATGATGAGTAATTGTAAGAATGTGAAGGTCTTGTTATAATAAACAGTTATTAATTTCGAAATAAAGTAAGCAAACATGTATGCGTAAGCTTTTAATACACTTCATAACTTTGGAACAAATCGGGTTTTGTTGTTTAAGCACTTAGTTATCTATCGTGGTTTCAGCGTGATATTTTTAACGAAAGGTATGTATAGCATTTTGCCCGCTCAAAATTGAATCTCAAATTCTGAACGACACTACACCATGTCACAATTTCCAACTTTTAAAGATGGTAGAAATAATAACCAAATTTCAGTGGAAATTTAAAGGCCAGAAAAGGACGGCATAGTGGCATTTATGACTTGAATCTTGAGAACCTGACTGGGGTAACTAGTCCACCACAGAATATCATAGCTTAAACTAATTTGTACTATTCTGTTCATCAACATAAAGCTTTCTCTTAAGTTTTATAGGGGCGGCAACGCGTGAGTAGTTCCCAAGGTGTTACGAGCGTATATAGGCTTAGGCAACCACTTACCATCTGGCGGACCGTAAGCTTGTTTGTCACCCTTCTTGTATAAAAAAATTCGGTCAATTTTCGAATGTCTACTTTTGGCCGAATTTGTTTATCACACTCGCACGTTGATGTATGTCTAATTATACGCAGCCCAGTATATTATTGATTGGCAAAGGAATTCAAATGGTTCAATAACTGAAGGTGTGAACATAAATCAGAGAACAATTGAAGGGTATTGTGATGAACGTTCCTTATCATGTAAACATCTGATGAATCAAACCCATTATTTGGAGCGCATACCTTACAAAAATATCCCCGTTCAGCGTGGGAGGTTATGTTCCCTGAAACGATTAGCAAGTTTGATAATAAATATAGATTTTGAAAAAATATTAAAAAACATACTATGAAGAAGTTTTATAAACGAAAAGCGAGCGGAGCTCTGTATACCGATAGCAGTAGAAATTATTGAACGCAGTTTCGATTGTATAACTGATTGCTAATAAGATATTATAATTGGAACACCGTGGTCCATTTGGGTAAGGAAGCCATGAAAATGTCAGCAAAACATAGTCCTATAGAGTGATTTGACGTATGATATTATCGAAAAATAACTTTAATACTTCACAATTGTTTTGCCTAAATTCGGGTATGCATAGTGAAATCCGTATTTTCTCGACATCACGGAATCCGTCGAAATTTCCTCTTTATTGTAGTTTTGATTTTACGTGGCCACAAAAGAGCAACATTGAAAGTGTATTATAGGATTTTATGACCCCAAACCATTTCAAGTGTGAAATGGTTTAGGGTTCAAACACGGCTTTTATTTTTCAATTGTTAAGGTCACATTTCTGACCTTACAACTACCTTAACAATTTTTTACAGATTTCTATTCCTGTCATATGCTTGTGTGTATTGGTGGTCAGAGTTCACCAGGTATCGCCGTAACAGAGCAACCAAATTTTTCCAATCAATTTTGATCTCTATGTTTAGTAAAATTACAAGTGATGTGTACACCAGCAACAATAAATAAGATTCTATTTGTTTGATATAACGCTCCGGTAGAACTGGTAGCGGACGCACACATTTCAAACATATAATCAAGGTACTTATGGCTAATAAATTATACGGTGATTGTTTATTTTTCTACTGAATACGGTCGGGAATAACGAACGGAATATTCTGTTAGTTGTGGCCAGGAAACTATCTGCTCTTATAGAAAATCATGGAAATACTCCCGTTTAACGCTCATGTTATAAATTATGCTAAAGCGAAAAAGCTGCAGCTTCATCTACTATTTGCATTTGTAATTTATTGCAAATAGTATATGAAGCTATTGAAAAATAACAGTTCCAAAACGTTGCTTTGCGTTGTTGTAACACGTTGCTTGATTAATAATCGCGTCCACAAAACGAAATATGTAAAATCATCGACAACCATTTAAAATGTAATAATACGTAATGCAGTTTAGATTATCGCGACTTCACTACCGCTAATATGCGAAAGTTTACATTCGCGATGTATTTCATTGCGAAAGTTCTTTACTGCGAAAATCTTCACTGCGATGTAACCAACATCGCAGTGAAGATTTTGAGTTGAGTTGATAAAATTGTCACATTCTTAAACAAACATAGGAAAGTGAAAAAAGTTCCCAGTGAAAAAATCTTACCATGCTCAAACAGTTTTGACGTAGACAAAATTGATGAATTTGAATGCCAATCCGCTTGTTTTCTGGCCAAATTTTAAAACAATACCTCCACATTTATTATTATGGAGTAACATTGAAGGGAACCGCAAGCGCGTAAATATTGAAGCCGGCGTGTGATGTGGACGCAGAAATCCTTGTAGGCATAACATCCGCCATGTTGATCGACTGCTGTTTGCTTCGGCGCGGCTAAGAGAAGAATTTGTATACATTTATCACAAATAATTTAAGTTCGTATTAGAGAGTAAGTCTTTGGCTACGAGGCATTTATAATACCCAGATTTGAAATTAGCTAAATAACATTGTGTGGAAACAAATACTTCGCTAGGAATCACCGCCGCCCATGATGACTTGAAAACCATAGCATTTTCAAGTGTGTTGCCTGCCCTTTTGAAAGTTGCAAACCATTTCTATGAATTAAAATAGCCCATGTTTTAATTTATTGTCTTATTGTCGGCACCACTGTATGTAACAAACAGTAGACATCGCGTTTTTAAGTGTGCATGCGGATTGAGTGATCCTATCTTCAATCTTTACAATAATCGACGAGGATTTAGTAAATAATTGTCAATTTCGTCACGGTGAAGTAAAAAAGTTGTAAAACCTGAGATACAACAGATATAGTCCATAAAGTGGATCACTCATCATACCGCATGCATTATAAAAATGCCATAATGTAAGTATATCTCATAATATATAACAGTTCTGCTTTTTATGTCTACATCAAAAAATTGTAAATAATTGTTAAATACCATTACCAAATTGTGAATTCATTTGCACGTCCCGTTTAGAATTTATAACGATTTATTTGGATCACTCACACCGCATGGTGGCCGTATGAGTGCTCTTAAAAAATTTTACCTTATACTGAATAAATACATATTATTTTTGTTGTGCATTATAGCTAAACGTGAGGTTGAATTTGTTAAACAGAGATCTTGACAAAAACTTATTAATCGAAAGAAGAAATTCAAGATTCATGTTTCCTCCAACATGCCGTGTGAGTGATCCATACTTTGGCCTCTACTAACTTTTGTATACCACCTACGTCGATTGAAGATATATCCAAAATTGTTAAATTTTATTTACTAAAATTTGGCATATTTTCTGGTAATGTACGTGTGATGATACTTTAGGAAATATCTTGTTTCGTACATTCCTGAAGAAATTCTCTGAGTGGGTGTGTTTGATTTTCCATTTTGTGAAATGTGATGTGATATAGCCTTACCGAAACAGAACTAGACATTTTTTATAGATCAAAGATATTTTTGAAAGACTATCTGCTAACAACGTACTGGTGACATGAAAAGAGTATCTTTGTTTCGAAGAAAAGTGTATGAACGGCCACCATGCGGTGAGAGTAATCCAAATAAATCGTTATAAATTCTAAACCGGACGTGGAAATGAATTCATAATTTTGTAATGGTATTTAACAATTTTTTTCAATTTTTTGGTGTAGAAATAAGAAGAAGAACTGTTATATATTATGAGATATACATTATGGCATTTTTATAATGCATGCGGTATGAGTGATCCACTTTATTGACTATATCCGTTTTATCTCAGGTTTTACAATTTTTTCACTTAACCGTGACGAAATTAACAATTATTTACTAAATCCTCGTCGATTATTGTAACGATTGAAGATAGGATCACTCAATCCGCATGCACACCGTTTTTAAGGATTACAAAAGTTAACATTTTGCATCTGTTTAAATGCAGATGAATATTTTATACATTGTATACTTTATGACTGTTTTATTAAAATTGGTACTTTAAAATAACATAGCTGTGAAATGAGACATCTCCGCCTTTCTTCTGTTTTTCAGAACAGTTTTTACAACTTTTTTGTACACAATATGGCATATTTAAAGAAAGAAGGGGTTTTAGGGTCGCCTGGGTAGGTACCACCGCCTTTCTTATTTCAGCCGTTAAACAGTTCGCTGTGTTTCGGATTGAAGGGAAAGGTAGCCAGTGTAATTACTGGGCATGGACGGCATTTCATCTTAGGCCCCAGGATGACAACGCACCTGCAATATCAAGTGATTTTCCCTTGTTATTGCAGGTGTCTATAGGCGGCGGTAACCGCTTACCACCAGGTGGGCCGTCAGCTTGTGTGTCATCTAGTTGTATAAAAAAAAGAAAAAAAGAAATACGACGTCTCAGGAGGTTCGTTCGAAATAGCGTGCGCCGTCACACTGCGACTCGAATAGTAGCGCATTTTTGTTTCGGATGAGTTTGCGCCGCTTCATTCGCTGCTTTAAACATTTCTGTCTATCTTGTTCTTATGGTCTATGATGGACCCATAAAAAGTAATTTTAGACGAATGGTATATATTTGTTTTTTTTTTATGAAATAAAGAATGTTTTTTTAATACAACTAGACGACAAACAAGCTAACGACCCACCTGGTGGTAAGTGGTTACTGTCGCACTATCTGTAGACACTTTTTTTTTTGATGAAATTTTTTTATAATAACAAGGAAAAAATCACTTGGTAATGCAGGTGCGTTGTCATCCTGAGGCCTAAGATGAAATGCCTTTCAATTCCAGTAATAACACTGGCTACCTTTTCCTGGAATCCGAAACAAGGCGAACTGTTTCACGGCTGAAATAAGAAAGGTGGTGGTACCTACCCAGACGACCCTACATACGGGTCTCCACCATGTATGCCACTTGCCACTGCAGTTTTGTTTACATTAAATCTGAACTTTTGTTATTCTAAAATAAGAATTAACCAATTTAAAACAACAAGACTCCCTATAAACATGAAAATCACATAAATAATCGTTCATATTGAGGTGAAGGTCAATCTAACACATTAGGCATGCTGGATGGGCATTCAATTTTGACAACATTCAGCCATAATGGTTCAGCGCTCGCACACGTGATATGACTAAGGACTGTCATTATTACAGCTGTATGTCCGGACAACGGAGTGACGCGCGGTAATATTTCGAACGATGCAAGTAGGTACAATAGGTACTTTTAAGTATGTCGTCTATTTGGGTTTTTAAAGAGTGCTCAATTTGCGATATGGCTTAAATATTTCACAGTGGCCCTAATTCTGGTAAACACATGCTAAGTCTAAATTTAAGTTCAGTGCATTTCTTTCTATCAAAAGGAATACGAAAAAGATGGCTGTCATATAATTTGACATTTAGAAACGTGCGTTCAATTTTCGACCTTATTGAACGTGATAAAATGCAGTGTTTAGGAGGCACCTCCGTACATGCCGTCTAAAATTGACTATGGTTTTTTTGAAATCTATCTAAATTTAAGTGACAGCTCTAAACAGATTCTTGCTATCTTTTTCCTATTACTTATTGGGAGAAAGAGATATACTGTACTTAAATTTAGAATTAAAGTGTTTTCCCAGAATTAGGCCCAGTGTCTCTTTTAAAATCTTCCTTTTTTAACCCCCGACGAAAAAACTGTAGGATGCTCAATTCATCAGAAACTTACCGCATAACTTACTGCAGACATAGTGTGTTTGGGTTTATAAGAATAGTCTGAGATGGTGTTAGATAGATGATATAACAGGCCGGGGGTTACTTAAAATTTTCAATAATATACAGGATGGTGGTCGCATTGACAGCACCACCCTGTATTATCGTAGTTTGTGCACTGGTTGTTAGTGTGTATTTGTGTGTGGTATAACTGTAGTGTGTCGTACGTTACGCGAATGTACGCATTTTTTAGAGTAGTCACGAGCAGGTGTAATAATGTCTTTATTGATTTAATTGGAAAAGAAAAGTGCTCAGAAAGGTGTCAAACTTTCAGTAGGAACTCCTTTAAATTTTAGTTCGGACCTTCTAACGCAAACGTCCTCCAAAAAATTGGTACCTACGTCTCGCTCGAAAATGGTTTATTTGAAAAGGTGTATTCTACTTTTAGGCTAGCTGATGCGGACTCCTCACAGATAGTAGGCTGCATTAGCTACGATTATTATAGTAGATATACATTTCCAAATAATCCATCTTCAAGCGAGAATGTACCAATTTTCGGAGGAACTTTCGCACGTACTATATGGACGATGACAATTTTTAACAATGCACGAAAGCGATATTGCTTTCGTAGTCGGTATGAAATGACAATATGACGTCACAAACCATAGCAATTTTCAAAGCAATGCATTTAGGCGTTCCATGACGAGGATACTGACCATACCTGATACGTTGCCAAATTCACTACGTAAACTATTCTATGCCTTACTCTATGAAATTGTGTTGTTTGCTGCAGAAATTCTGGGGTCCCCAAATCGACCCAAGACTAGCTCAGTACCTGTCCAACTTCCTCTTCGGCTCTGGACAGCAGAAGTCGCCGACAGTGGACTTCAACAGATTCGCGGAGCTGTACGTCTATAATGTAAGAGGTATGTTTGATTTATTTGTAGGTATCATCCTCAGGCGTCTGGATTCGGGATTTCCCCTCATTATTGCTACAAATGAGCCTTTCGCTATTTAGAAATACTTGCGCTGTGGGTCGCATAGTAGCGTAGAGTGAACGCGGGGTTACTCCGAACAAGGTCGTTTACATTATTGTTATAAAGGAGAAAGACCCATCTTCAGTGCCTGTTATTGGGCATGGGTCTTCCTCTGCCGTGATGCAGCCTCGTTCAGACTTACCCTGCGCTCGTGACTACCTCACTCTACCCCATATTGCTTTTTCTGATCTCTTATCTTCTGATCTTCATCTTCAGGTACGGTGGATGAACGAATGATGGTCACGTATAACAGTCTCGGGAAAGACTACAATGAAACAGTGGAGTTGCCTTATCAATTGTTGAAAGAGGTAAGTTCAATATGAACATTTTATGAATTCTTGTATGTAACTATCAATCATGGCAATAATTGTGTTTATTGCGAAGTATAGTCAAGCAAGACACACTGATCGAAGGCGATCGACGGTTTGTTCATGCATCTGTTGATGAGCACGGACGCGTACGACTCCCCATACTATCGTGCTGATTTATTTAGACAATCCATCTCAATCAGTTTTTTGACCCTTAAACGGCTAATCGTTGATATGATGCCTCAAAAAGTCATAAGAATGTTCATACTTGCATTATAATTATAACTTAATATTTTAAATAAGCATAGAGTTTATATCCATACTTAGGACTTAATAAGTTCTATTACATTTACCACATGACGAAAATTGAATCTTATTTCAGTACTGCGAAAGTATAGCTTCAACATACATAAAGATAGTAAAAGCGTCGACATCGCGGCGCGCGCGCACGTGGATCGAAAAAGGTTTTAGAGGTCGCGCGTCGCATGTGCAAGCGCTGGGGGAGGCAGTAGCGGCCACAGTGGGGGGCGACTTAGATTCCCCGCACCATCACTGTACGTCGGATCAGCTGTCTAAATGGTGAGAGTATTCAGCAAGGCACAGTAGTGTTTTTACACTCGAGTCTTCGAGTCCTAATTTTGAAGAATCGGAAGTTTTACAACTCTTTAAAATAAGACTCTTTGTGACATTTCAAAGATGTTATACAGCTCTAAAATTATGTGAGAGGTAGCCGGGTTCTATTGTAAGTCAAGATCTTGAGTCTCTTTTTAATCGAATTGAAAAAAGGAGCAGATTCTCAATTCACACTTGATGTGTTATCCTCTTTATAACATTCAATGATGTTCTACAGCTCCATAATTTTAAGAGAGGTCGCCGGATTATATTGTAAGTCAAGAACTTGGCGAACGAGAAAAAAGTAGGAGGTTTTAAAAGGAGGAGGAAAGGAGGCAACACCAACACACTTTTTATTTTTCAACTGGCAACATATTAGAATATACGCTCTTGCTCTGGGAACATACGCTATATGTTGTCTAACTATTATACTACCTATATGTATGTCTGTTTTAATTAATTAAATAGTAATTAATCGATGTTTCTAAATTATTACGTCGACATTGTGCTTCCAGCTTATCTATAATCCACTACCTATCGTAAGAAACCCAACAGTTCTTTTCACACTTGATGTGCTGTCGTTTGTATATTAATTGTTAAATGATAATACTATTAAACTTAGATTTTAAAAAAAACTTTGCGGGTTATTTCTTGATCCTAAGTTAAATATATATTATAATGTACTTGCAGGCTCCAAACAAATACTTTATTAAAACAACTGGCGGAGCTAGTGTTCGTAAACTTATACGGCATCAACAAGAAGTCCGGCGATGAGAGTCCGACCCCGCTTCCGCCTTCCATGCCATCGTTGTTACCGCTGCCTGAAGGTACGTATGCCACAAGGACATTAAACTAGGTGGTTTTCTTTGGCGCCGAGCAGGTCATAAAAGTAGATATCTAGTAAACCTGGGTGAAAATGTAATCTTTTTCTGATTATGAAACTAAAATGCATTTCCTATAATATAAGACTGTATTCTTCGACGCACAAAATTTTTCATGAGCCCAACTTCCCCAGTAAAATGGAATTTCTCCTTTAGCCATTCCCATAATTCATAATTGCGTATTTATCCATAAGTATACATCATCATCATCATCACCAGCCTATATACGTCCCACTGCTGGGCACAGGCCTTCCTACATGGGAGAAACATGAGCTTGGGCCATAACACCACCACGCTGGCCCAATGCGGGTTGGTGGGTTAAAGCGGCTGCAGTAACAGCCGGGACCAACGGCTTAACGTGCGCGACGAAGCACGGAGGAGCTCGAGATAATAAACTTTGATTGATCCATCCCAGGATCGACCATGGCGAAAGTTGCTTTGTTTTTCGTATCGAAACCAGAGCGCTAAAACCCATACGCCACCAAGCTCTTCCATATATTTATTTTCATTATTATGCTTTGATAATAATGAAAATAAATATATTTTTTGAAACAGATGTTTTTGCACTACCTATTTAATTATTTTGGACTCAACTTTCCAGTTGACTGGTAGAGAATGCTTAATGGCATTAACTCCGCCAAATCGTAACTCATTTTGTGCAATTAAATATTTCAAATAAATAAATATTTCCACAAAGATGGAGATTCCAAAAAGAGTCATAAAAATCACTTTAATTTTATTTTTTTAACCTATATTATTAATTGTTTTTAATGTAAATTAATATTGTGCCGTGTGTCCTTTCAATTGTCTTTGCTGTGCTCGACAGGGTCCATAATTATATCTGAATATTTTAGTTCATAAGATCTTGTTTATCACACTATGGTGTTCATTAAATAAAACTGGCGGTGGCTAGGTACCACTGCCTTTCTTATTTCAGCCGTGTAACAGTTCGCTGTGTTTCGGATTGAAGGGAAAGGTAGCCAGTGTAAAAACTGGGTATGGACGGCATTTCATCTTAAGCCTCAGGATGATAACGCACCTGCAACATCAAGGGTTTTTTCCTTGTTATTGCAGGTGTCTATAGGCGGCGGTAACCGCTTACCACTAGTTGGGCCGTCTTATCCGTTTTATCCGCTAGCTAGAGGATAAAGTAAAATTGAATTTAGAACATCGTGTACACTAAGTTTGTGAAGTCCAAACATCATTAAACCTCTTTACTTCTACCTCCATTATGCCGAATATATAATATGATAAAACCTTTTTTAACTTGTTAATAACTAAGACTCGGCACCTTCTTGGTGTATTTTTTGTTTAATTCGCTTTGCGCGCGCCGTTTTCTTTTCACGACATATTTGTTAAAACCATAGGTTTAAAACAAGAAAGTTGAAAACAAGTAAAAAACCTCGTAAAAAAGTAGAAATGAGTGATTCTAGCGATGAAGAAGTTTATTTGACGCCAACAGAATTGACTGAAACTGTTAATAATGCGCAAATGTTTTTTTTGCATTTAGTTATTTCCTCGTTGAGGTGGGATGAAAAGTTACGTGTTGCACTCGCGTGCAAAGATTTTACACCTCGTGCTCTTTTCATTCCCTCGCTTACGCTCAGGATTCTAATTTTAGAATCCTTCGCTTGCTCTGTCATCAAAATTGATCAGGTGGTTAAAAAGCAACTTTGCACTCTTGTATAACAAATAACTACTTATTTCCTGTTATCCTCAACAAGCTATCTAGATTCTCACTTCGATTCATCAGTACCTAGTCAGTTGATTGATAAGCCTTAAAGTACAGCTATGGTATCTGATATCTGTGCAGGCCTGGACCCAATGCCGGACTACCCAGCGTTCACGGATCTGTCCCACATCGTGTGGCTCAACAGCCACCTGCCGCCTCAGTATCAGCACAAGTGGCGGTTCCTCTTCTCCTCGCATATACACGGCGAGTCCTTCTCGACAATGGCGGGTGAGTGGAGTTGAATAAGGCTGCCGTCTCAACTTTAGTGGGTCCGATATAAGGAATGTTGACTAGAAGAGAAAATGAAGGAAGAAAAATTTGAAAGGAAGCGGTGAAGAAATTAGTAGGTTAGACCTAGTGCTCCGGTGGCGGTGGCTTTAAATGAAGTATTACACCAAATACAAAAGAAAAATAAATGTTTGTAAACATTAGTATGCAAGGGAGGACGTCTCTATTTGAGATCTCTTCCAGCGAATTTCGTCATGGGTGTGCGAGTTCAGCTGACATGTACAGGTGCGGAAAGATTTTTTTTAAATAAGTGTTTAATCCTAGATATATTATTATTGTGGACATAATGAACTACCGGGTGCAAGGGGGGCGCTTTCAAAAACGAAGGCAGATGACAGTATAGAGGACCTACACAAGATGCCATTTGACAGTCGCTATCGCTATATAGAAAATGAGATTTGACATTTACAGGCGAAAGTCGATCGGCGGTTTATATCAAATCCCATACATTTTCCGCTTAGCAATAGCAACAGCGATTATCGAAAGGAATCTTGTCTAGTCCCTCTGGTAACCCTTAACACGAAAATAAACTAACAAACTAATACTTACACAACCTATTTGTATGGAAAGGCTGATTTTTTTCGGGGTTAAATATTTTTTAGTGAATACTTAACCTTCGTTTCCGAGAGCATTCCCCTCACACCTGTATAATTTGATTACAATCTTTTCTCTCAGGTCGCATCCAAGAGCAGGGTGCATCAATCCTCATCATCGAGGACAACAGCGGACATATCTTCGGCGGCTATGCCCCTTCGCCCTGGAGCATGGGGCCCAATTTTTTCGGCAGTGACGACTCGTTCCTGTTCTCGCTGGCGCCCAAGATGAGGGCCTACCCCGCCACTGGATACAACCAGCACTTCCAGTACATCAATCATCACACTAAGACGCTGCCTAATGGATTGGTGGGTGGGATTTTATTATTTTTATCGTTTTTATTAGGCTTACGTACCCAAAGGGTAGAACGGTACCGTATTACTAAGACTCTATTGTCCGTCAGTCACCAGGCTGTATCTAATGAACCGTTTGTTGATGCGTTTTGAGATCTATTTCATACTCTCAAGTCGAATATATTGTAATTGGAATCGAAGAAACCATGTCTAACAACACTTATTTTTTTTAAATTCTATTTTCTTAAGGACTTTTGTCTATAAGAGACATCACAGTCCTATCATAACCTAACTTAGATAAGACACTATCATTGTATTTATATTAACTATTAATATTGCTTATTCTATAGTAACATTTACTGGTAACTAAATTACAGAGCATTTAAGCTGATTCCAGCAAAGGTTCTGTCAAGATGCCCAGGAATGTACCCACATTTCTTCACAACTTTTCCTACTGATAAAACATCGTTAATATCTTCTTTTATTAGGCCTTTCGAAATATCCTCTGTCGACTTTTTAATCTCGCCTGACTTACTTGTTCATTGCAAGTCAGGCTAGAGTCGCTTTGAGAGTTTGTATGGAAAACCGTGCAAAGTTAACCTCTTAAGGCTGATTGTTTCGTTCTCGTGCTAGATAATGGGAGGGCAGTTCGAGTTCGGCGGTATCTGGGTGAACGCGGACCCGTTCGGCGAGGGCTCGTCGGCGGAGTCGTGCAGCACGTACCGCGGCTACCGGCGCCTCTCTAAGGACGCCACCTTCCACATCCGCAGCCTGGAGATCTGGGGCGTGGGGGACAAACCCCTCGTTGAGAAGGAAGAGGTATTACTCTTGCTTAACACAACAAACTGTATGAGTAGCTCAAATGTCTAAGTCAGTATTTCCTGACATATTCATACTTTTGTGTGCATTTGGATTGTGTGATCCAATCTTTACAATAAACTGGGCATGAACGGCATTACATTTAGGCCTCAGTGGCAACCGCTTACCACCTGGTGGGCTGTCAGCGTGTTTGACATATAGTTGTATAAAAAAATCGACGAGGATTTATAATAGTAAAGAATGTTAAACCTGAGATAAAAATTAAGATGTAGTCAATAATGTGGTTCACTCATACCGCTTGCCTTAAGAAAATGTCATTATGTATATTTATCTAAGAAAAAATAACAATACACTTCTTAGTTCTACGTCAAAAATTTTAAAATTTAAAAATAATTACATTCTATTATACATGATTCCAAATTTTTTTTTAATTTCAGTTGTAAATAAAACAATTTTATGTACAGTCAAAGACATAAGTCGCAAAACAAAATAAAGCTACAAAATTAACTGTACACAAGAACTTTCCCTATGTTAATATACAAAGGTATGTTCAAAACTCCTTGTTCGTCATAAAATTTCAAAAGTCACTAAACACAACCATCACTTATTAACATCAAAAGTCGCTGGAGAGAGTATAGATTTTGTCAATCTTATGCGAATAAGATAAAAAAAATGGCACTACAATGACTTCATTCCCAAAACGAAAAAGCGAAACATGGGCACTCTTTTCAGTAATTGTTTTTGTTCAACATTCAAAAATGACTTAACTCGGCACTGTCTGTTCAGCAACACCTGCACACTATAAAGTTCCTATTGACTTTATAGTGTGCAGGTGTTTTGTAAGTATGTGTTTATGGACTTTCGTTGTCATCAATAATAAATTATGTAGATTTATGAAATCCAGCAACTTTTGATAAAATATTGTTCACTAACTTTTGATATTCTTCAATGTACACACGACAGCACATCAAGCGTTACAGTTGCACTACGAAGCCGCCCGCCTCTATTACGAACGCAGTAAGCGCGGGCTCAAGGTCAAACTGTAACGATTAATGTGCTGTCGACTGTACAATAGATTGGATCAACAATTTGTTTAGCGACGTATGGAACTTTATATTATACAGGTGTTTTGAAAATTTGGTAAGTCCAGCAACTTTTGATAAAATATTGTTTACTAACTTTTGACATTCTTCAATGTACACAGAGATTTGATCAACAATTTGTTCAGCGACATATCAAACTTTACATTGTGCAGGTGTTTTGAAAATTTGGATCTGTTCATCAACTTATGTCTTCGACTGTAAGTGTTTGTTTGTTTTGACGTGCATAAAATCATTGTAATAATCGTTAATAAGATGTATCAGACGATGAAATTTTAACCGTTGTAGCATCATGGAGACTGCCATCGTAATTTTGCCGCCAATTTCGCCCAAGTCTGCATTGTAATGTGTTACAACTGCCCAAAACTAAAGATATTACGGTAAATTTTAGTTTTATCATTCTTATTATTTATTTGACATTTCTAGGAGGAACGCGATGTGAGCGTCCTGGACACAAACCCAGAAGCTAAGGCTATATTGGAACTGGCGGGCCGCCAGCGACACAGCGAGGGCCTCCGGGAACCCCCGCCATTATAATGCCAACCCATAGATAAGTACAACTGTAGTCTATTGTCCGTCGGCGCCATACTAGTTACGTTATAAAGGGTGGTTCCCCCGTATTAGGTGTATAGTGAATTTTTACAAATAATTAAGTAATATTAATACTGATTGTGCCCTGTTTTTAACACTATGTAATTGGTTAATACAAAATGAACCTATTTATTTAACTGGATGCCAGAAATATCAGTAAGAAAATATACAGCGACACTATAGCGTGCTTGTCATTAATTTATAGTATTTTATTCTATAACATTAAGGTAATGTAAACTTCACTTGAGGAAAAAATATATATTTTGTCGTAACGTTTCTGTAAGCCAAAATAAGTATATTTTATGCACCAAATGAATTGTGTCTAGTGTATTCTTTAGTCTATTTATTTATCTTTCCAAAGCAATCATCGCAATTCCAAAGTGAAGTATTTATTATGTTATTGCATTATGTTATTTATAACTGGCAACCTGGTGGCGATTCCGTACTACACGACTTTATGTTCGACTCTTTCTTATTTTTACAATATAAAAAAGTTATTTCAGCTTTCAAATTACTTTTAGGCTAAGGCGAGTGGTTCAGAATCGGCACCTTAACTATCTATTTTTGTATAATTTTTGTCGCCTGAAGAGAAATTGCTTAAAATCATATTATTCTGGTTAGTCAGTATAAATAACTGCATCAGTAAAACACAACAAAGGTTCCTAATGAAATTTCGGTTGTTAAATATAAAGGAACTTTGTTTGAATTATTGGTCATATTAACTATATTTTAATTCTTTACGGTAAACGCGGTAGTTTGGGACTAGCACTAGAGGCACGGTAAGCAATCTGTGTATTTTTATTTACCTACGTTCTACTGTGTCTGCGTTAGACTCTAAAATCGCGTGAAGCCAATATCAAACGCCTGTTTTGTATATTTATTATTCACACGCTACATACATATGGTGATTTACGAGTAGATGTATTTTGATCAGCTTTTGATAAAGTGGGGTACTTATAAATCTTTGATAATTCTTGGATTTTAAATATTTTTTTTATATAAATGCCAATTAAATGTCTAATTAGCGCAAAGTTACATTAATTAATATTATATTACGGATGCCTTTATCAATGTTGTGGCTTTTGTGTAAGTGGATCTAGTAAAGTTCCTTGGGGGACACCTTGGTAAATTAGCTTAGGTAATAATTATTTGATATGTTTATAAGGAAATGTGCTTCAAGGGCAATATTATTTTACGAAAATACTTTGAATGTATATCTATTGATGGTAGCTTTTAATCTCTGTAGAATAATACTGGTAAATTTAAGTTCAGTGCATCTCTTTCTCTCAAAGCTAAAGTTGTTATGTGTCCTGTCCATGAGCCGTTTAAAACTATCAAATACGATTAGCATTGTGTTGTACAGATTAGTGAATCCATAAGCAACTAAATACATAGGTGTCTAAAGTTGTGAGTGACGCTAAAAAAACTCAAATCTAATACAACCTATGGTTGTTCAATAGTTTGTATCGAGTTAAACAAACGTAAGAATAGTCGCGAATCACTCGCTGGCAGACACTTAAAAACTCTCGAATAAATTACTTTGGCGAAATCAATATTGATTTTATTGTTGATTTCATAATTTCGTGATCTTCGACTAGTCACATTTGTACATAGTGAGCATTCTATTGTATATTAATAAATCAAAATTAAGTGCCAAGATATTTAACTTGTGTTTTCCTAGTCTTAAAGTTAACTTAATTTATTAACACGTATTTAATGTTAGAATCTCTCAATTTGGTAGTGCAATACACTTTGTGCGAAAGAAATAAAAATATATTATGGAAAAAAATGGTATTTAGTTCCATAGCATTGTAATGCAATCAGGTCTTTGTGGTTCGCAGCTTTTTAAATTCAATATTGTATATTCTATAGACAATACTTTATTTTTTCTGTATTTGATAACATAGTACAACATTCAATTCGCTATATGTTTATTTTGTCCGTCTCAGAAGCCAAGATAACTGCTTGGAGGTAGTTGATATGCCTTATATTAGCAATATTAGACTATAGTCGTAGGCTGTAGTGATCTATATACATATATTTGTTTTATATATTATTTTCTTTATCTGTGTGTTCCTTCATATCGTTTTACATATCGCTACATTCCTAGCTTTGTACACGTTTAATGGAACAATAACTTGTAACAAATTGACTTTTCCCAATCAAATAACAGAAATTGTGATGTCATAATTATAATTATTATTAATAGCTTAACACAACCAGGGATGCGTTCAGGGGGTGTACTTCGTGCTATTCGATTGTTTTCTACTCGTTCTTTTGTAGAGATTTAACATATAAATAATTATGAACTATTCATTTTGATAACAATAGGCCCTTAGGTGATGGCAATGCATCTTCTTGTCTTAGTCTTTACATAAATCCGACAATGCCACTGTCAAAATTAGAGGTTATAAAACAACTGGGATCAGAGGTGTGGAAGACATTAAGCAAGTAGAAAAAAAACAAATAACTCAGTACCCTCTGAACGTACCGAAACGACTAGTTGGGTATAAATGTTCTGTACAGAAACGTGTCGATAGCTTCTTTCTCGTTTAGCATTCTACGCTTTGTAGTTGTAATAATTAGGTATACGTGTGTGCCAACGCCTAGTGCATTGCGTTAAGGTTCATTATTTGAATATGTAACATATTATATCGTATTTTCAAATAAATTGTGTTCCTGCCGCAGCTAAAAACGGTTATGTATAGCTGTCATATTTTCCTGTAGTTTATTTCTTATATTAGGACTTTAAAATATCACATTACCGTTTATTTTCGAAGCCGTTTCTTTTCCAAATTATTTTAAATGGATATCTACCTAAAATATAACTTTATATTCAAGGTGCAGTATACAATCAGGATTTAATGAATGGAATTATTAATTTATATTAAAAATTTTGGGTTGAAAATGAGAGTTAATTAAAGCTTGTGGATTATGTAGCCGATTTCAATGTTAGGATTAGTTGTAATTGTTTGATATTATTGAAAAAAAATATTTTATTTATTTATATGGTTACGGTTAAGGCAATTTCAAATTAAATACAAATACAAAAACATCGTATGGTAATTCCAGTTTGCACAAAATACTTCATACAAAATGGCAATGTCATACATAAAGACCTAATAATACCTTACTACCGTTTGCAGCACATATTTATAACCTAATTTATACTTAACTCGATCCTGTACAGTCCGCATCAAAAATGGATTTTTGAGACAGGGCAGTAACAGTAGGCCCCTTAACCGTTTTAGTAACAGGAAAACGATCCTAGGAGACCAACCAAAAAAAATTTTTTACTGACGCAACAGCGAGGGTCAGTAGTAGTATGTAGATTAATACGTGTTTTTTGCGTCCTACCTACCTGCACCCTTATTCATAACTCGGATCACAGAATGGATGTAAAAAACATCAAAAGTCAAAAATATGTTTATTCAAGTAAGCCCAAGAAACTCCTTAAAATCATAAAAAATCCGACTTAGTATGTCTATCAATTAAACATTGTATCCCATCTTGCTTTAACGCACGGCAATAGAAGGGACAGAAATAATTTCAGATATTCGACTGTTTTCCGACAGTTATGAATTGGGGCGTTGAACGAGATGTTCTGTTTTTTTGTAAAACATTGTGCCTTTTAATAATCAAACTGACATAGGTACAGTCGCGTGCAATAACCTGTACCCACTTTTGACATTTCATCATCCTTATTACCTTGCAATAAGAGCCACGAATTGCCAAAAGTTGGTCGTTCCTGTAGTTGATTCGATTCAACAAATATTTTTGAAAAGAGATGTTTCAGAAATGTATGGAGACCCGGCCAGGTGTATGTACACTATACTGAAAAATAGGTAAATATATGCGGAACAGTGTTCAATTGTCCGTTTTCTTTTTATTTGCTTTGTTGCGTGGTACAACACAAGATTTTTTATAGAAAAAACAGCAACACAGCCAAATATTCATCATGGCGCCTATGTCACTTTGGTGACGTTTAGTTGACTTCTATTCTATGTCGCCCGCCATAGTGAATAACGGTGAAATCGACGAAAATTTTCAACTTTTGTATGAACAAATTATGCATGAAAACGAATTATTTGTAGTAATCACGGGTTGAGGAGATTTTTCCTGATTTTTTGAGATCGATAAGCGAGTAAAATTCCGGCTTTAGAATGACATCAAATTTTCTTCTTTTACCTAGGATAATATTAGAAGCACTCTTTGTTTTGTTAGAAATCCCAGTGCTTTCACAGCTTTATAAATAGACGAATATTTTGAGGTTGTATTTTGAAATAAATTAAAAATACATGCGAACGGATTTTACGTACGTAATATAATAATGTGTTATATTTTCGCGAGCACTACACATTTGAAATAAAACCACTTTACCTGATTTAACTCGCGTTTAATTAGATGTTACAATATTATTATACGCGAGTTAAACACGTAGATAAGTGTTTTTATTTCAAACACGTAATATAATTTTATAGTAGTGTATAGATAGATATTACTTTAACGGAGTACCTACTTCATGTAAGATATAATGCGAGATCATGGTGATGATTTAGTGTGTGAAATCTGGGCTAGGTCCTTGTACACAGTCAAACAAATGACTGCAATGGAAAAGCAATTTTAACATTACAATAATAGTCGTGTGTTGGTTGTAGCATCACTGAAATATTCAACATGTGAATTATGTAATAATACGGTTCTAAGGCAGTATGTTGAAGCACTCTGAAAGCTTGGATTGTGAAACGTACAGTCTGCATCAGAATTATACAAAACAACAACACAACTCAACAAACAAACTACAACAATAACACTACAAATACATTACAATTACGATTATTACAATTTAATTGAAATAAAATGGCCATGCTTGGCGAAACAACCGAATCGAGATTGTCACTTCATTTTTCACTGCCGTACAAATCTTTGACAACAGTCATGAAGTTTATATACTATACTCAACACAAACAACGTCTTAAGGAAGTTTTTGGCGCCATTTTATGGTGTGAGTTAATATTTTTATTACATTAATAATTTTGATGTAGTTCTGTGATGCAAGTGTTTGTGTTGGCGTGTAATTAGAAAATCGTTTTAATAGAAGTGACTGGTGTGAAAAACGTTGAAAATTCATCGAAGTAGCATCATGGAGACTGTCATCATTTATTTGGCGCCGAACTCTCCTAGGATCCATTGAAATATATCTACGGAAATAATAAAAGAATTGGCTGTATGGTTTTACCTTTACATATCCCTATATGGACAAAAGAATATTACTGATATACAATGTCATACGATTCAGTATATTGTACAATACAATGACCTGGCCCAAGCAATTGACAACACTATTTGCTTTAGCATGGTGTGAGTGACAGATATCAGTATCACATTAGCAGGGAAGTGAATTTAGTATTCAATAATACGGAGCTACCACAGATTATACACGGAGTTACGTTACACGCACGTCACTTACCATAAGTTTTCTTTCAACTGTCTTTTATTTGTAGACAATAAATAATATTCTGGCAGTGTAAAGTTTAATTTATTACAGTTATTAATAAGTCCGTATTGGATAATAATAAATTGAGCAATTAAAAAATACTAAGTGGGCGACACAAATCGAGTTTTTTTTATCTCAACGGGGTAACTCTTAACCTTTATCTCCCCTGATGGTAAGTGAAGATAAGGCCGACGATGGAATACAATGGGATTGTTGTACAATTCCTCGCTCGGCGGTTGATTGTGAAAGGTCGCGGGTTCAGCCCTGGGTACGTTTTTTTTTCATAGTCTAAACTGAACCTCTGATCCATCTGGCAAATAGTCTCCACTTCACGAAGACTATTTGCCCTAGCAATGGGCCCAGCACTCTCTCTCATAACTTTCGGGGAACTAGTCGAATATTTGAAACTATACCTATCACTATTATCGTGGTGTGTCAAAGCGAAACGGGATATCGGATGTCAGTTTTCGATTCGAATCCGTGTTCCGAAAACTGTGAATACATGATGCAAGTTTCTTGCCTGTAGAATACAATAAAATTAAAGCAAGAAATGACTTGCATAGTGCTCCCTCAGCTGTGTCCGCCATTTTGTCGTTTCCTAGCATCTGTGCCGCCTGTTCGGGAGCACTCGGGAAACTAGCGCGGCGCGGTATTAAAACACATAAGACCATGCAAGTCATTCTTGCTTCAATTTAATTGTATCTATAGGCTACAAACTTGCATCGTGTATATTGGCTATAAAGGTGCGGATATTGCTTGCCGACTTGCCGAAGCCAGTTTCTTTGTATGTTTAATTTAGTTAAATTTTTATTTATTTATTCATTAATGTAAAATAAATCCTTTAATAAAAATTGGCTTGTTATTTTTGTTATAACCGTTACCAAAGTCGTAAAATAAAATATGTAGCAAAACCAACTCGTATATAGGGACTAATTTGGTGATCATCAATGCTCCTAGTGTAAATTTTAATCGGATTGAAACGAAAACGTTCGTCGTCGTGATAACTGTCAGATTGTATGACAGCAGCGCCTCTGTTGTGATTTATTGGAAACTACTTTTTATACAGGATGTTAGGGGGACGCTCTCCAATACGAAGGCAGGTGGTAGTGCTGATCACCCTAAACCGGACTTGCTAAAAATTAAATTTGCAGCTGTTTCATACAAATTGTAATATCTACACGGCCTGTTTGTATGGAACAACTAATATTTTTCGTGATTTATGTTAAATAAATTTATTCCCGAAAAAGACAATTACAGTCACTTATATGAGAACATCTTAAACCTTATAAAATTACTAATATGTCGTTCGAACATTTATGTTGTTTTAGTACATATTTTTGGTTTATAAGTACAATAAAGAACAATGTACAATTTTTTCAGCTAAACCTTTTCACAAACTGGCTTGTGGCGCTGCTGGGGGGTATCACGCATCTATTTATCTACAGGACTCATCTAGCACATACCTTAACTACTTAGGTACATTCTAAATTGTGTTGTGCAAGATTTACTTTGAATACACTAAGTAAGCTTACATTTTTTTATATGTGAGGGTATTTTGTTGTACAGTTACGATTTCAAATTTATTTTTCAACAAATCGTGTTTAGGCTGACGAGCACTACCACCTGCTTTCGTTGCCGAGAGCTTCCCCCTAACAACCTGTATATGGATTTGAGAAGTAAACACGAAGACGACCGTTTTCGATTCGATTGGAAATTTATACTAGGGGTACTGAATAGGGGGAAGCTGCCGCCACGTCCGCCGTTCGTTACCGACGCACTGGGCGCTGGAGCGCAGTTTGGACGCTATCAGCTGCCTCCGCATAACATCTTTTTTTGGCCTCTGGGCGCGGTTGGGTGCCTAGATTGCACAGTCGACGGGTCAATGCACCGGCTCGCCGACTTTAAAGAACGTCGTCGGGACTTATTCAGAGGTCTCCCCACAGGACGGGACCTGATTAGGTCACACTGCTCTGTCGGCAAGCGGACGTAGTGTCTGCGGTCTATACCGCACGGTCGACAGTAAACACGGGTGCATCGCTGAGGGGTTTGAGGTGAGAGACACACATTCCTCTTTCTTCTCGTGGTACAGAACGTGGTACAGAATAGGAGAGACAAGAGTTTCCGTGTTTAATAGTTTTAAGAGATTCTAACATTTTAAGTTGTAAGTTATGACATTTTAAGGGCGACTTGCACAACAAAAGTTAAAAACCTTCAAGAAATTAAATAATTTCCGAATTATACATAAGTATCTGTCATGCATTTGTTGACACTGTTTTGCGCATAGTCATCCACGTATAGGCATCCACGGAAGGCTAGCGTCGTAGTATCCAAGGATACTTCGGCTTATGCTGAGTGGATTCCTTTTCAGTGACATATTTATATTGTTTTTTTTTTTGTTCAAATGTGTTGTATTTGGCTTCTGTAGTCATAATTATGTGTTACTGAATAAATTATTTCATTTTCATTTTCATACAGGCTGGTGACGATAATACGTCAATAAATTAAAACTTGGGCTATCCTAGTTCATAGAAATGTTTTTTCGTTTGATATTAATCTGTGACATGTTTATGAAATAATGCAGCTAATGTTATATTATTTTTTAGAAATGTCATAAATAAGATTATTTGATAGTTTCAAACCATTTCTATGAACTAATATAGCCCATGTTTTAATTTATTGTCGCATTGTCGGTAGACTACTGTAGGTAGACTGTTTCTTATACAGGGTGGAGATTCTGTATAATCAGTCTGACCACTGGGAAAAACTTATATTTTTCGATAACGGATTTAACCTTTTGTGTCTAACCAGTCCACCGTAATATTAGGTTTTTAAAACCTATGGTCTATGGTTTAACCATACAACCTTCTTAGCTACCAAGGACTTATAGGATAACCTTGTTAATTCATAGTTAATCATTCCTAGTATAACTCTATTTGCGTTACAAACTAACGTATCCTCACAATTGCGAAATATTCTATTTCGAGAACAGTCCTTAGTAGCTCAGTGGTTAGAGGAGTCACCCGGATTGTGAAAGGACACGGGTTCAGTCCCCGCCCAGGATAAGTTTCTTTTTCTAGTTTGGTAAAGTAGGTATATTATCATAATCAGTATCACCCAGCCTATATACGTCCCACTGCTGGGTACAGGCCTTCCTACATGGGAGAAACACGAGGAGTTTGGGCCAAAACACCACTCAGGCCTAATGCGGGTCACTCAGGCCTAATGCGGGTTGGCGGGTTAAAGCGGTTGCAGTAACAACCGGCACCAACGGCTTAACGTGCCTCCTGAAGCACGGAGGAGCTCGAGATAACAAATTTTGATTGGGCCATCCCAGCATCGACAATGGCGAAGGAGTCGCAATCGAAACCAGGGCGCTCAAACCACTACGGCACCGAGCTCCTCAAAGTAGGCAAGTATATATTTTTTAATAACATTTAGTGTAGGTAAATCAAAAAAAATATATAACATTTCATTTTCGTGAAAATTATGGGATAAACGCGTCAGGACAAAAACCACATTAGCATGCTTAATAATATAGTTTATTTGGTATGTATCCTTAACTTTTATCACTTTATCCTAAACTAGGTAATTCTTTCTTCTTTCCAACTGAGAGGTCTATTGGTCTCTCTTGCACCGTTTCTACGTCCACAAACTCCTTAGGGTCAGCAGTGTTTTCTTCGTGCGGTCTAATAAACCCGTATACAGGTACTTGCAGGGTTAAGTTTTTGGGGCCAGAAGTTTTGGTGTGAGCCTCACATTTAGCGGTGCGGGAATGCATTCTGTAAGGAGTTGACATATTTTCCTACACATTGGTTCAGTTTTTTTTATACTATGAGGTGGCAATCAAGCATACGGCTCACCTTATGGTAAGCGGTTACCGTATCCTATGGACGCTTGCAACACCAGGGGTATCACTTGCGCGTTGCCGGCCCTGTTAAAACCTTTTTAAGCCCTTTGTGAAGAACCTCATGCTGTACTTGTTCGAGAAAACCTCTGCGGGGAGCTCATTTCACAACCTGAGCTCACGCGGGAGAAAGTTTCTCTGAAACCGCACAGTACGAGACCATTTTGGTTCCAACGTGTGAGGATGAATTCCCTGTCGATGGTAGAAAGAGGCCGTCAAATAATTCCTCAGAACACACCCCGTTATACAAACGGTAGAACACACATAAGGTAGCAAAATCTCTCCTCTCCTATCTAGTTTTCTTTTGAAACGACTTCCAAAAATGAAGAGGTTCTCAACTCGGTTGTATGATTTTTTTTATTAAATGACCTAGAAATATTGGTAGTCTCTGTAACTTTAGTCCATTTCGTAACAGAATTTTTCATAATTTTGGAAAACGGTAAAACGAAAAGTGGCACATTTTACCTTTTTGATTCAAAACATTTTCGCTTTAAAATTCACAAAAAAAAACGTTTTCTCAAATCAGAAATATGCTATCTAACTATTACTGTCATTATTCTCACTTGCCTGTGCCTGTAAAAATGTTTCTAAAAATCATTCCATTTCTGAAACAGAATGAAGGGAACTTTTTAAAAGTCTGCAGTCTTCATACTCACTTGTATTTCCTGCAGGCATCGATCTTATGTCTCTCCAGGTGCCGGCGCTGGCTGAAAGCTTTCCCGCACTCGGAGCAGCGCCACTGCCACGAGTGGTGGCTGCGCGTGCGCTGGTGGGCTCGCAGGTTTGACCTGTCAAATTCAATTTATTATAAATGTTGGAAAATCAAAATTAAGAATATTTGAAAGCAATGCCCCAACTTAAGAGGGGGCATAAAGCAAATCTCTAATCGTAGATTTAATTTTAATCATACTAAATCAAATCCAAATGAGCTGAAATTTTAAATATGGTAATTACATTATATTTGTGAGGGTTGTGTCAGAGCAAAAACATAAATTTATAAAATTTTCTCGATAGAAAAAAATCACAAAGATACCTCTGTCTTTCAACGAGATTCAATTTATTGTCCAAATCACATTACTTCACATCAGGGAAAATTGATAAATATGTGAGTCACCATGTTTCCGAGGGCTTCTACTAGCGATTTTTCAATATTTGTTATGGTTTGCAAGTAATTTATAAAAAACTATATTGGCGCATACTCCATTTTCCTTCCGCGCTAAACGTCATCGTCCGTCTCTGTCAGTCGCATGGTAGGCCGCATGATATTTGTTTTGTTTCACTCGCGGCTGCTCCATTGAGACTTGAAGACTATGTTTCTGCGTTCTCGCGCGCCCTCGGCAATATTTTTGCGAATAATTTGTAGTTTATAACTTAAAAACCATAATATTGTACATATATTTTAAAACTATTGCTTAAATAAGTTTAATGAAATGTTGTAAATTCTGATTTTTGATAATTATTAAAATAAAATGCTATAAAATGAAACTGAAAATTCAAATGACGGCTAGGTGTCAAACTCAAGTTTTTTGTTTACTCACTTTTTAATTGTTGATATCGACCTTATTTTTATGTACATTGAGCAGAAATCGCATTGTCTTCGCAATCTCAGGAGGCTTAGTATATGTAAAATAAAATCATGCTTTGTGTTTGTTAGTGACTTACTCGTATTTGATTTATTTGTAATAAAACTTTTTTCGATGGTAGACATTTTCATATTCAATTATAAAAATCACAATATTATAGGGCAGTTATCAATATCTTTATGCCATTCACCTATGGCATAATAAACTTTATTGCAATTTAATGATAACAATGTTTTTTCAGATCAGGATCGGTTTAATATCACCACAACTACACCTAATTAAAAAATCTTAATAAAGTGAATTCTGTAGTAAAAAATATGGTATCTACTATAAGATTTTTTTAAAACAAAAATACATTATAGTGTCTTACATAATATATGCTAGTTAAAGTTTATTTCTTTTGGATCACTATAGGTGTTAAATTCAATAAATGGCGAGATAAACTTTGCTATAAAATCGTTAAGACGAAGGATAGAAAGCGGTGAAGAAATTAGTAGGATATCCTAATGCTCCGTTGACGTAGTGGTTTTCGCCTCTGGCCGGATATAAGGAGACTCAGGTCGATTCCTGACTGGGGCATATATTTTTTCATCGTTTGCTTTTTTTACTTGTAATTGTTTTAATAAAGTAGGCGTTTCGACGCACCAAAAACATTACAATATGAATAGTTTATTACTACTAACAACAATAAAAACCAAAAATGGCTTAGTTCATGTAATCTAAAAAATATGACAATACTTGTGTGGTTTTTTTTTAATCTAAGTTTTACTAAGTGCTGCATTTCTTCTATGTTATTTTAAGATGGAAAATTGGAAATACATTTCATAATAATATAAAACGTACAAAAATGAGTGGTGGTGCCGTTAATACAATAGTTAATTTAAAGACTGGATATATTTGTTCATAGAAATAGTTTGGGAAATAGTGGGGGATAAAGCTGAGCGCGTCCGTGGGCTTTAGCTTTAGATACCCACATGTGTCCCCTGGGTAGCGCTAAATGCTCAGTACATTACCGGTGGTAGGTTTCGACCGCGGCTGGTAACCACCCTCCAAGCAAAGCCTAGCCGCCAAGCGACTCATGTCGTGTTCCGGCTTGATGCCTGGTGTTGCCGTTCTGGGAGGGGAGTCCGAGCAGTTGCGCTGTAAAGTTAGCCGGTTTCGGTGCTGCGTGATTGATGCGCTGGGTGACTGATCGCGGAGGGTAGCGGGATCCTAAGTACGGTTTTTCCGCTGGCCGACCGCAGGTAGTAGGGGGCCCAATTAGTAGGTTAGCCACCTATGAAAGGCTGCCCCGCCAACTCGCGGAAAATCCCAGGGTGCGCCATCGTGCCCGTTGGCGACCGGATGCGAGGGCCCAATGGACACCTTTGGGGGGGGGTTAGGGCGTCCCCGCGCGGTCCAGCTCAGTCACCCGGCAGTGTGGCGTCACAGCTGCTTCGCTTGGCAGCAACTTTGCAGTGTCTCGCTCATCTGTCCCCTTCGTGCTTGTTCACTCAATTCCCATGGTAAAATGAAAATTGGTAAAAAAAACTAGTGAAACAGCGGATGCACTCCCTCGCACTAAAAGTGCACCTTGCCAATATCCGAGGTCCACCGTGCAACAGAATTGATTACACCGAAAACTGGTACGCGTGCTCTTGGACCTAGGAAAACAGAAGCTGAGATAAGGTCTAAAAGTTCATCAAAGCACTCTTCATTATTATACCTAATAGAAGGCGCTTCTCATAAACGTCACAATGTGTCGATGCAATTTTAGAGGCTCAATTGTGCTTGTTACCTCTACATCACTAATTATATGGACAGCACGAACACTGCAATATTTCCAGTGCATATACTTAGTAGAGTGTAATCCAACAGGTGCGAGTTATATTCCACGCAAGATCGGTCCTTTGTTATAAAGCAGATATACTTGGTCAGCCGTGAAAAATCAATTCACCTCGTCATGTAGTTTCTTTGATTTGGATTTCAGTCGCCTTTCATCCAGGGGAATGAAAGGCCACATATTAGTTGTGAACGCGCATACTTGTGGTTTTTACCAATAAACTCAACAAGATTATTCGAACCCCGTTTAGACATAATAAGGTTTAACTAACACAACAACCCTGTCTGTTGAGCTCGAGGATAATATTGATTCTCTCTTTCTCGGTTTCAATGCGCCCCGCCCCTGGGCAACCGTAATATCTATCTAGCATGCACTGTACTGTCATCTGCATAGCTATTAATGTTACAATGATTCAGTTTAAACTGATGTAGCAGCAATATTGAGTACAGTTCATGGTAACCTAAATTTTGAACGAAATATGATTTCATTTTAAAAAGTAAATAGTACCATTTAAATTCCTCTGTTTTGAATTGTTCATTAAATTTTTTAGCGATTCTATTACTTTTTTCAGATGACTGGCATATCTTTATTTCTCTTAATGTGCCAACTACATGTAATTCAAGAGCACCCACAAATAAATTACCCGCATTGATTTGCAATTAGAGATGATTTTAGTATGTTGCACCATTTACAAAAATTATATATGCAGATAGTTGATATGTCTGCGAAAATAAATAGTACAAGGATACATTATATTTCATTCGATTCGATCTCATTAGATCTTAAGTTCACAACGATTTACCATATTTTTAATTTGAAAAAGATTGTTGAATTAGGAAAATAACTGTGTGTCGCCTTGACGAAAATTTAGTCTAATTTTGACCCCTAGTAACAATAAAAATCTAAACTTCAATATTAAATTGAGCCAATATAATTAATATTATAGACTAGAAATGCATTACATTTACTCCAAAGAAGCTACTGTTGCTTTCATGTGAATATTTTACGTATACTATGTTATGACGTCGCAGGTGACTAGACGAGCTTGATTGACAACACACTGCAAATCGTGCCTCGCCATGCGGGGGGTGCGGGTGAAATTTGATTTTTTTCTAGCTTTAGGCGCACTCTTAACCGAATCTATTTGTAAAAATACTCGTTTCGGATGTTGAAATAGAACATTTCGACATTGTAGGGTGGACTTTAGCTCATAACGCAAATGCAGATAGACTAGAAGAATTTCACAAGGATATCCCAAGTCCTGGGTAGCTCAGATGGTTAGAGCAGTCGCCCAGATTGCGAAAGGTCGCGGGTTCGATCCCTGCCTCAGGACGTGAAATTTTTCTAGTTTAGATAGATTTTTATTAGTAAATAATTGTTCAAACATTTTTAATAATGTTAAATCAAAATTAAGAATATATATGGCATCAAACTTTACAAGTTTCCTCATGTCAATCTCGAGCTCCTCATGTTAGAGAGAGGTGCTTCTGAAGGATTTGTAAGATATTTAACTCGTTTATTCAACAGACAGACATAGACGGGACGCCTGGAGTTTATTCTGGCGTCAAAAAAGAAAGGGGCATCTGGCATTACAGCGTACCTAATAGTGTCTTTGCTGAATCTACCTACGTCTAAAACAGCGAGTTTTTAGAGTTTATGAAGATTTGTTTTAAACCCTTGTCAAGCCACAGATTCCGGATTCCGGATACAAATGGTTTTTGCTTGTAAGAAGACACATAGCATAAGCCCTCCAGAAATCTTACGCGGCTTGACAAATTAGGTAATTGATTTCGAATCGCCATTATCTACAAAAAAAATCTTTTTGAGGCCAAAAATATTACTATTTATTCTTAATTTTATTTTTATCTAATATATAAAATTGTCAGATGTGCCATTTCCTTTCCTGCACCCGTACCACCATCTTATATCGCGATCCAGTTTAGGACCTAAACTGCTACGACGCTATCTACGACTATGACAGCGACGCAGTTTAGGAACCAATACTGAACCGAGCGGAATATGAATCGCTTTTATAAAGAAGGTGGTAAGGCCTCTGACGGCATCTAACTACAGAGTGATCTCACCGATCAGCAAAAGTCCTTCCGCAGTGAGGGTAGGGGCAGGGGAACGGTCTCTCCCCTGTGTGCAGCCGCAGGTGTCCCTTCAGGACCCACGGCCGGTCGAACGCCTTGCCACAGTACGGACACGAGTGAGTCGGCCGCGGACGACGCGCCACCCAGCTGTGGGGTGTGGCTGGCTTTGCTATACCTAACAATTGAATAAATTAAGAACGGCAGAATACTCAAACGTTTTACTAGGTGGTAGGCTGAAATAAGTTCGCTGTGTTTCGGATTGAAGGTCAAGGTAGCCAGTGTATAACTGGGCATGGACGGAATTTCATGTTAGGCCTCAGGATGGCAACGCATCTGCAATATCAAGTGATTTTCCCTTGTTATTGCAGGTGTCTATAGGCGGCGGTAGCCGCTTACCATAGGGCCGTCAGCTTGTTTGTCATCTTCATAACCAGCCTTTATACGTCCCACTGGTGGGCACAGGACTTCCTACATGGCAGAAACACATGAGGAGTTTGGGCCATAACACTACCACGCTGGCCCAATGAGGGTTGGTGGGTTAAAGCGGTTGCAGTAACAACCGGGACTAACGGCTTAACGTGCCTTCCGAAGCACGGAGGAGCTCGAGATTATAAATTTGATTGACCCATCCAGGGACCGACCATGGCGAAAGTTGCTTTGTTTTCGTGATCGAAACTAGAGCGCTCAAACCACTACGCCACCGAGCTCCTTACGCCACCGAGCTCCTCGTTGTTTGTCATCTAGTTGTATAAAAAAAAAAAAGTGTCTTCAAACAAAGCGACTGTCGCCATATGTGTACGATGCAGCGCTTAATTGACCACACTGACACGGGGCACCATGAGTCTATAGGCTTGAAGAGTTGTGCAGTCTTATGTTGAGTAGCCGAAAGTTATGAAGTGTAGGTATTTAAATAAAATCTAGTCAGTGATTATTCTTTTATTATTGTTCACTGTTAAAGGGTTAATGTGACACTTCAGCTAATTCAAAGCTTAGATCAACTAATTTAGCTTTGATTTTATAAATCAAATAATTGAAGTGACGCGTGATGTAGACCAGTACCTACACCATGGTCTATCTTGAAATGGGTCAATCAAAATTTGTGATCTCGAGCCCCTCCGTGAAGCCACAGCCCCAGTTACTGTAACCGCTTTAACCCATTAACCCGCATTGGGCCAGCGCAGCGTGGTCGTGTTAGGGCCCAAACTTCTCTGTGTTTCTCCCATACAGCCCATACAGGAATGCCCGTGTCCAGCAGTGGGACTTATATAGGCTGGTGATGAAGATGATAATATTAAACTCTGTTGCAAACGAGTAAGACTGTATCCTACGGACGTGAACTTGTACCCAAAATTTGTTTTTAGTTATTAAAGGCTTGAAAAACGTTCAACAATTCACGTGGACACTCAGAGTCGTTTAATTAAGGTCCTTACGGTTCGTGTGTTGCTAAGATTGTTATAAGTAAATTCAAAATGTTTACCTTTCTCTTTTTCATTTTTATCCTCCAATTCTACAATAGAATCAACTTCTATGATTTCTTTATCAAACAACTCTTTGCACGTAAGCAGTTCCCTATCTAACGTGTCCGCCATATTAAACTTCACCAAACTCTTCAATTTTTCCGCTATTTTATCAATTTCCAAGCCCCTCCTCACATTAGACTTCGACGGTTCCCGGTTTTTTATTTCCTCAATAATTGGCGCCAAAGGCTCTTTGCGCGGTTTCCGTTGCCTATCCGTAACTTTGTGTTTGGAAATACGAACGCAGTCCTTAACGGACATATTCGTTTTCCTTTGCTGGCGCTTTCTCTCGGACACTTTACGTTGTGATCTGCACTCGCTGGACCTCAGGTTATACGTGGACTTGTCGACCTCTTTTTTGTTATGGCAACTTTTTTTCATTTCCGGCGAAGTCACAGCCCGTTCGTTTTCCGATGCGTATTCGTAAGGTTCCGTATTAATAAATTGTTGTAAGAACTGGCTTTTTTTTAACAGTTGCAGGTAAAATCTTGTTGATATCGGCACCTTATCGTGAAAAACAGTTTCATTGTTTTTGAGAAGATTCTTTTGTCGTTTTAGGTTCATTTTCGAAATACGAGTTTGTTTTAGTTCACCTTGAAAAAGATAAATTTATAACTTTAAGCACGTAGATAGTTATTTTTAATTCGATTCGTAGTAAAAAATAAAAAATAAAACAATATTATTACAAGAGTACCATCCCCATCAAAACCTAGAATCTAACCGTAACCAACGCCCACAACTTAACCTCTATGCTCAATATCACAATAACTGTTATATTTTGTTTAGTCGGTACTTGTACAAGGTGTTTGGTACTCACAACAACATGCGGGCATCTACCAATGAATAACATTGTCATATAAATACTATAATGTTAACAATAATTCAAAATTGTAAAATAAATTTCAATTATGAAAAGGAAAAAAAAATGTAACGGAATTTTCTGTTGTTATCGGTCGCCGGATATTTCAAAATATATATACTATAACATGGGTTCCTTCAAAAGAGGCGTGAAAAAGTACCTTTTGGGCCGACAAAGTGGAGGCGGCTAGAGCAGTGTCAAGACTGCACTAGCTGTCTTAGCATATAGACTCTTCTTACCGCTTCACATCAGGTGGTGTTGAGTCATTTGTCGTGCTTTGTATAAAAAATAAAATAAAAAAGTCTATGTGTACTCATATATGTAAATTTTCCATTCTAGGAAAAAATTCATAGGTTAGGTATATTATTTTACACATTAAACAACAGCCATAGACCATAAGAACATTTGGTCTAAGACTGCAACATAGTAGAGTACCTATTAGTACCGAGCAGTTAGAAACCTTCGACAGTGTATTATATCGACTGGTACACCTCACAAAATCACTAAAAAGCTAACTTATTGTTCCAATTTATTACTTAAACATGATTGAATCGTAGGTAAAGTTTTTATCCGTAGGAAAACTAAAATACTTTTATTACTTTCATATGACAGAAGATTTTCACGAGAATCTAATACAACACATAGTACTTACAATCTGAGGTAAATATACGAGATTCGCGTATGAAACTGAATTTCAACGGTCGTACAGAGTTCAAGAAACATTTCGGCATTCTACAGCAAAGCTTAAAATGTTTTGAAAGTTTTTAGTGTTTCAGAAAAATCCGTTTTATAGTGAATAATTTTTCACAGTAGGTACCAAAAACCACTTGCTGTGAATAGACAGTTTGAAACAAAACGAATTGATAAGATGTTTTTTTATGAATTCCAAATTCGAAAGCAACTGTCGACATGCGGCCAGTGAAGTTTTTAATTGTGTCTATTTATTTAGTGTCTTTTGAGTTTTTATGTGTTACTCACTGGTAGACTGTAGTGATTAAATTCTCTTTGTTATGAGGTGTGTTTCTCTTAGCAAAATTATAGCTTTGAGCAAATGCTTTTTATAATGTTGGCATGGTCTTTGTTTATATTTATGTAATGTATGATTTTTTTCAATCTTTTCTACTATATTTTACATTAGACTACTATACAGACCTACTTAAAATACACCAACATATTTTTTTTCTCTAAAATTGGCTAATAGTGTTCATAAATGTTACTGATACGTAACTAGATACTATTTTAAGCATCAGTGAGATATGTGAATAATTTCGTTTTAGCAAGTAACTTTATTTTACATTTTTAATCGGCTTAAATTAAAAACTAACAACAAAATTTTCAAAACAGTTAACTAAATTCATGAAAGTATTATTTATATTTTGCATTGAAACTGACAAATTACCTTTATAGCGATATTTGAAGATACAATAGGGTATGAAAAACGGCATATTACATCGTAATATTATTATGAAAGTTGCTCATCTGAGCAGGATTTCCCGCCCGAAGCGCACGTTCGGAAAAGCTCGGTTGTAAACGAGGCGTGCGCGCGAGGGCGGGGAGGAGAGGGGGCGAGTCGGGGCGCGCATCGATTATTCCGCGGCCGATCTCCGCGCCGGGCACACGTCCCGTTATAAGTGCGTTTACCGCCCGTTACGATCGCGCCGGGAAATGAGATTTTGTTGGGCGTACTGCTCGTTGCCTCCTCACCTGTGGTTCAGTGCATAGTGAACGCATGCGGTGATCGATGGACCTATAGGCCCGGCGACGATGGGCAACTCGTGCAGCTCCGGCCAAGCGCACAAGGACAAGGACAATCTATCACAACACTCCGAGGAGTGAGTATGAATATGGATATGTGCCGTGAAGGTCTTACAATATTGTTCGTTAAATGGGCTGAGTGGAACGTCATACGCCTAGTTATATTCGTGCACAATAATGTTTAGTGAGAGATAAGCGTAGGAAATCATCAAAATAAATCAATAAGTTGACAACGCTCTCTCGAGAGTACACTACACGTTCCATCTTTATTCCGAGTACCTACTTACCTATGATATCCCGTAATGGTGGGAGGTTATCTTTTATAACGTCGCACGAATCAATTTCGCACATATTTACTCCTAAAAATCGGCCAGGTACCTAATCTAATAGTAGATATTCAAGAGAGTAATTGAGTGAAGAAGCGTTGTTCGGAGTTGGAAGCATTACAATGCTATAACTATAGCATTTTAATAATGTTTACAGTCGAATACCTATAGAGCTGATGCTTTATAATAATCAATAAAATTTTATAGACAGATATGCGGGTAGTTAATAATAAAGGGCGTACCTTATTATGGGGTGATTTTTGAAGTACAGTACCAAAAAGTTTTACAACGTTAAGTATTTTGAACATCTCATTAATCACGGAATAATGACATTGATAGAATTGCAGCGTGCTTCTTATAACTACTATAAGAAGCACGCTGCAATTCTATCAATTTAATTTCTTTAATGTTACCGTAATGTAAGCTAGTTCATAAAGTTTGGGAAATTAGAACAATTATGCACCTTGCAGGGTGAGACAATACATTACGACAAGCAGATTCAGTCAAAATTGGAAATATAATTGAAATACCATTGAACTATAGTGATTATTTTACTAAAAAACGACTTTAAAATCGTTATATTTTAAAGTGAAAATTGTAGATAAACAAACGTTCATTTACATGATGTTCCCCTACAATAACTAATGCTAAGGCTGAATACCGAATCGTCTCTTTAATTATATCAATTCCGCACTGCAACTTTTAAGTTTTACAGTAAGTACCAAAAATTTCTAATTTGGTCGTCTCGCCCGATACAGTTATGTTTAGTATATAATGTTTAGTATAAATTGACACATAGGCTATACATATTGTTTCATAGAAATGATTTGCCACTTTCAAAAACATCGTATTCATTTAATAATTTCATGACATTCCTATGGAATAATGCAGCCAATGTTATATTATTTTAATACAAATGTCATGAAATTATCAAATGAATAAGATGTTTTTGAAAGTGGCAAACCATTTCTATGAACTAATATAGCCCATGTTTTAATTTACTATCGTATTGACGGCACCACCCTGTATATTTTAGTGATGTATCAATATAGAAAACTATTTTGACTAAGTCACGCACGCACGATGAACTAGAGATTGCGCGCCGTCTGCCCCTTAGTGTCGCTCCACAAGTGCAGGAACGAAAGGTCGACTCTCTCTGAGTCTGGTGTCTGGAGTTAAATAGAATCAACTTGAATAACTACAGATTGCAATCAAAATACTACAATTGTAAATCAAATAAAGATGACCACAAACCATAAATTAAGGAAGATACGAAGAAGTAATGGTAGACGCCCGTGTGCATAAAAACTCGCGGTAAAAAAAACCATTATTAAGGAGCATAAACAAGTGACTCCAATTTTTACATAAGTGACACTTAGTGATCATCGCTCATTACAAACGCTTATGATTGTGATCGTCACTCAGTGTTGGTTATTGTTAAGCATAGACTAATTTATTAGTATAAGAAAAAAACATAAAAACTAATAAGATCCAAAATGTATTGAGTTGCGCTCAGTTGTTACTATAGTTCCTAGAAATAGCTTTCTGATTGTGAATGTTGTGATGCAATATGTCATGCCTCAGTTTTGAAAATTCGTGGCACAATACAAAAGCAATAAAGTTTATGGGCTGTCAAAATTCTTTACTGTAGGATCATTGTATCAAAGGAACGTCTCCTTATAGCTACCTGAGGCTTCATTTTTGACAATAAAGACACTCGAGGAGAAACAAGAGACAGCATTAGGCTTTACACCAGCCGTGCAATTTTGTAATATAACTCGCCTTTTACTTCGTAACTCACTACGATTTCATCTGTCAAATTGTTTGTAAAATTGCTTTGTTTGCTGATAAGTTTGAAGCGAGGTATTAGCTTCGATGCAGAACTGCGGGCTGTAGGTACCTACATTATTATTTATTAAAGTGTAAGTTTTAATCAGATCATAATTTCGAGTCATTTGCCGTGCTTTGCATAAGTAAACCTTATTTCGACATTTAAAGTGGTAACCATTCGGTCGATTGCCTGTTCATTGATGCCTTACAACGCAAATTTACACGATTTTATAAATCACTTTGGCCACTTTAGCTGTCAAAATATGTTACCTGGGCAACTTTTATGTGCATTCAATCAAAATAAGAACCAACTTATAACTTTGAAATATTCCTGTAAATCAAAACTTATTGTAAACATACAGAAACATAAAAGTTAATGTTCTGTGGTGGCTACAGTCGCCTGTAGACACCTGCAATAACAAGGGAAAGATAGCTTGGTATTATTTACTAAATAAACACACGAACGTCCCTGATACATGAATAAATGTTCTTACTCATCATACAGATATCTGTTCCTACCTGGCTGCTAGACAGGGCTTCTGACAACTCGACCAGATGATCGTCATAGAAAATACTGGGCTCCTTAATTTTACGCATAACGTTTATTGTCATAATATCATGTTCCATAATTTTAATACCAATAATCATCGTGTTGCATATTATCGCGACGCATTATTTAATTCCTAATATAGTATTCATAATAATATGCCTTTAGGCAGTTATGCTACTTAAAAGTTATCGAAGCAAAAATTATGTGACATTAGTGTTATGTTATTTGATGATTATGTCAATTGATGTATGACAAACGACTTTAGGACAATCGACATTATGCGAAAAATTCCGCCCCCAAAATACTGACATCACACACAAACCATTGTGAGTCGAGTTGAGAGCAATTGGCCCAGCCTGATCGCCTGGCTTGGTTCTGCACCTTTCTCTTGCGTTTACAAAACACAATACTATTAGAAAAGGACAGATGACAGTGTAGAATCATCGTAGCCTTTATCAACGCACATCTAAAAACATGGCGATCAAGGTAAGCTAAAAGTGTATCGATCGGCAAGTGTCAACATACTAGATGTTTCTAAAAGTTATTCTATCCCTTTCTACTTGAAGTTGAGCTATTATGAGGCAGACAATAAGTTTTAGTTTGGGTGAAAGAGAATATAATCGTCACCAGTGTCACAAAATTAGGTAAGATAGTTTTCACGACGGGGTCAGAGTGTGGAGGGGTGTACAACATGGAAAAATAACTAAAATTAATACAACCCAACTATCTGCCCATGATCTTATAAATAAGGATTGCACCTGCAAGCAATAGAAATAGGTATACACCAAATTTTGTCAATCGTTGAAAATTCGAAATGGCCAATCGAATTTTGGTCCTTCGAATGATCAAACATTATGGTCCTTACTAATAAGTTAATAACTTATGTATACGCAGTGTTTTGTCACGTTACAATGACATTTTAAATTCAAAGAATGGGGGAAAAACAGTGTAATTACCTAACAACAAAGAGTTGACTCTATCAGGAATTTTCCAGGATAATAGAGGGAAAAATACAAAGAGTCGTCAAAAATTCATTTATTGTTTCTCTATCTCGCTTAGCTTAATTGCACTGTCTCGTACGCCAAAATTTGTGCCACTTCTCCGTGATGACCCTATACCACATGTTGTCCCGTAAATATTTGTCGTGCAAATTACTATAATGGTTTTTTTATGATTATATGTATTTATGTCAAACAAAGTCGGCTCGCAAAATATCTAGCAGCTTCGTCGTGTCCGTGTTAATTTACAGCCCTCCCCCTACTTCCCTCTTCACCACTTCCGCCTTCGAGATAATTGGGTTACCATATCGAGGTTTGCATCTACGTGCAAAAGTAGGGTTGCCAGTTTAAAAAATAAAGTCTGTGACGTAGCTTCGCTATATTAGAATTCCGTTTCTAGTGTTGCCAAAGGTAATAATCCTATTACTAAGGTATTCTATTTTCTTTAGAAATAGATTTGAATCAGGAAATCTCATTCAAAATTATGCAGCTTTCTTTAGATCAATTTTATTATTCTATGTCTCTAGTGTGAGTTGAGCTAGTAAAAACGAAAGTTTGGAATAGAACAAAACTACAATAATCAATTGTTGCACGATTGCGGACTAGCAGATAGATTTTTAGAAATTTATTTTGCACATTGCAAACAAAACAGAGATAAAAGAAACATACTGTATAATAAAAAAGGCAGTATTATCACTAGCTACGATCTCTACCAGAAAACCGTCAGGTAACCGCAATAAATAGCGATAGGTGCAAAAAGTAGAAAAAAAACTACAAAATTGTAAAAATAAGTAAGTAAAAAAAAATAGTAGACGTCTAAGTATGTATTCACATTTTATAAGTCATTGATGAGACAAAGCGATTGAAGAAAATTAGAAAGGAAGGAAGATGTGTGGAGGCCCTGTTTTAATGAGAGAGTAGGACACAGAGGGCCACAGGAGGAACTCTGACCTTATCGGTGGAGGTCAAGCAAAACAGCTTTTATTAAATTATGGCTCAGAGATTACAGTATAACGCAATTTTCACTATTAAATTAGATGGCACTCCCTACGAGTGGGCGGTTTTTAGGGGGACTACTCTCCAAGGAATTCAGTAACATCAGACACATATCGGATGATTCTCGATCATTTTGAAGTCCTAAACTACCTTGTAGTATTGTGTTTTTGTGGTAAGGTCACCAGAGGTAATTGAAAAAGCGCTATGTTAAGAGCAGAGGGTTTCGTCTCATATGGTAACCACTTACAGGCAGGCCGTATGGTTGTTCGACACCAATAACTTAAATAAAGATATAAATATGTAAACATATAAGTGCCGCGTGGTAATTTTTTTTGACATGTTTTTACACCTAATCTGCTTCCAAACATGTTATCCGATACCGGAATGAAGAAGTATCACCACCTGAGAAAGTAAGAAGTTACAAAATTCCTTAGACAGTGTTCCTTTGGAAGCGTCTGACTCCTCTGGAACCACCGTTACAATTTCAATGTTAATATCGTTAATATTGACTGACGCAATTCGTTCTGTTTCGGTGTAAAGGTAAAGGTCGGCATCAATATCTCTTTTCTCCAGAATGTGATCAATTGCAATATCATTTATTTTTAATACAACTAGATGACAAACAAACTGACGGCCCACCTGCAATAACAAGAAAAAAACACTTGATATTGCAGGTGCGTTGTCATCCTGGGGCCTAAGACGAAATGCCGTCCATGCCCAGTAATTACACTGGCTACCTTTCCCTTCATCACCCTATCATATCATATAGGTACACTATCATTCGGCCTTGTTCTGAGAAGATCTTTCATGAAACTCGGCAACGTTAGGGTGAGCCCTGTAAATGGAGCAAAAAAATTAAATATACATGCTTTAACTAATCAGTAAGTAATTACGTCAAAACGTCAGAATTTTCGAACAAAATTAATCGAGCCAGCAATGTGCTACAGACATTTAGTGACACTATAAAAATGACCGGTACCAAGATATCTTACGACCATTAAGCGACAATGTCTCAATGTGAAAATTCATTGGTGGTAAATCTTAATTTTCAATGACTATTTCTCCTAGTTTAAACTTTGGAACATTAGGATCACTTTGTGAAAACTGTGGATACTTTAAAAAAACTCGGTTTCCATATTTTGCTTTAGTTACAGGGCCCACACTGTATGATAATGATAGTTAAGTACTTCCTGATTTAATGAGTGTAATTCCGTGTGCTAGTTTGCCAGACTTTGCCACCTTCATTAAACAGGCAATAAGTTGACTTTTATAGCTTCTAAACTTTTTATTTTCCATTTTGACAAACTGGTAATATAATCCTAGAATTACAATGTCAGCAAAGACCAACTTTGTGACAACAACAACAAAACAACTTGAAACTCATGCATAGAAAGGTTTCAGTCATTACCATCTCGCCGCCTAAGTTTACCTTTGCTTTAATGTTAGGTAACTACTTTTGTGTTTTACTAATTTCAAAGTTTTTCCATTCTCTGTGACATTTGGAAGATGAAGAGTCATCACGGGTTTATTCAGTAGACGCTTTCCTTTTCAATCTAACGTAGTTCCATTTAGATGCATTTGTGAGCTCGTCCTTGGGCCGGACCCTGAGTTTGGTTCTGGGGGTTAATACTTCTTAAAGAGCCAGCATAATTAATCAAATAATTGCCATTTGCCATTTTGTAAAAAAAACTTTTTTCGATATTGAAAAAACATTAAAAATGTTCCACACAAACGCACACCGCTGAATTGATCTTAGACTTGCCAACCATATGGGTGATAGATCCAGACATTGGTTGCAAACATTAGAACGAATAGAAAACGATCAACTGGGACCATCGCTCTGTAAAATAGAGCCCCTAACCGGGAGATTTCCCACGCTTCGCCGTCTCTTCACTTTTGTTAGCATCTTTTCGGAAGGAAACACCCACTGAGCAGACTGTCTTTTGGTTTCGGGATCATAACAGTAATTCCAGCTTTCAACACCCGTAGTAGGTATGTGGAACATGGCATTTGAATCACCTCCGTTAAATCTTTGAACCTTTTCATGGCACCAATCAACACGACAGTGTTTGGGCCTCGGTCAAATTATGAGGTATCCACCGGGTACAAAGCTTCCGGACCGCTAACTTTTAATGGAGAATTTTTGTGCACTTGATTCATACCGACGCCTAAGCTTGTGCGTTTAGAATCATCATTTAAAACTACCATAAATACTTATCAAACAAAGACATTGACACCTTCAATCTTCCCGTGACCACAATTGCTGTAAAGTAATCGAAACATTGGATATAAAAACTAACGTATAATTAAACGCGATTTAAATCCGGTAAAGTGGTTTTATTTAGTTACATGTGGGGAAAAAATATACGGCAACAACAAGCTAAGAAATAACAAAGATCTACAGGGTAGAATTAAACCAAGACAAACAGAGCACAGTTAGACACTGGTCTAAAAGTAATCTATGTATTAGACTTGAATTATCGCTATTTGTATTCTTTGTACTAAGCCCGAGGCAGCCCTAAAGAGTGAGGAATAAGGTATTATTGTTCCGGATCATGAGATTGCGCCGTACGCTAGACAGATATTGTCATTCAACTTTGCTCTATCGACGACCGATCACAGAGCTGGGCAATATTGCCCAAATATGGCCTAATAAGGGTAGAACTATCTACTGCTTATTATGATAATCTCTATTCACAACTTACTGGTGTCCCAGGGAAGTGTCACAACGCGTCACTAGATGTCGCCAGCTAGCCTTGTAGTAATAGAGCAGTAGTTTTACATCCACCCTAACGCTTTTAACTTAATTTTTAAAGGCAACGCGTGAAGTATTGCTGATGCAGGTGCACAAATGGTGCCTAAGGTGCTACGAGCCTCTATAGGCTACGGTAACAGTTTACAATAAGGCTGGCCGTACGTTTGTCTGACACCCTAGTATCTGATCATTGTTTTAGCCATAATAATACTATTACTAGTTCTACGCGTACTTTTCACGTTCTCCCTGGTAGGCAAAAATTGATAAGTTGAAATGAAATGAAAATATCTTTGTTCAAATAGGCCGCCCCCCCAAGAAGCACTTTCGAATCGTCAAAAAACCCCTTATGTCTATCACATAAAATAATATTAACTAACAATGCCATAATGTTTGTCTCTCTGTCTTGCCTGGATTTACGTAAGCTAAAAATGTTATAATGTCAGTGCTGTAGGAAATGATTCACCACATAACGTAAATATATGGCTTTAATTAGCTAAAAGAACACAGGATACATTTATATTGAAAGTAATAATATCTGACACAAATGACAACATAAAATATTCATATCTTCTACAGAACCATTGAGGAGTTCTCTAACGAGGTTACACATATCATTCTCCCCGTCCTGTCTTTTCACTTTAAGCTATAATGGCTGAGATAACTTGGTGCGCGTTTTTCTCTACCAGATTTTCGAAGAGACGGAACAGAAGGTTCAACAGTTTGATCAGGAGTAGGTGGAATGTTGCTACCCGGAGCATCGCGTATTTCTTGGTCAGTACTAAACAGGTCCGGTTCATTCTCTTCAATGTTGACGTCATCATCATTGTTATGCTCATCCACAACTTCGGGTCTCGAGTTTGGAGTTGGTATTTTATCCCTTGGAAGTGGTGCTAATTGCTTGTTCGAAACTGCAGACTCTCGGCCATCTTTATATTTAACGAAAGAGTAATGAGGATTAGTTTGTAGCACCTCAACTTCCTCCACGTAAGCATCGTTTTTACCACTCCGTACGTTCTTCTTCATAAGAACTGGACCTGGTACAAGCCACGATGGCAAAGATTCGCCATTTGGAGACCTTCTCGGATGACGGAAGAATCGTTCATGGGGAGTTTCATTAATAGTGGTACATAGAAGCGAACGGACTGCATGTAAAGCTACATTCAAATCTTCTTCCCAGTTCTCTATGCTTGCGTTTCTTGATACCAAACTTAGACGTATTGTTTTCCATAGCGTGCCATTTAGGCGCTCCACTTGGCCGTTCCCTTCTGGATTGTATGGTGTTGATCGACTGGTAGCTATCCCAAGTGTAGTCAAAAAGGAGGTTAACTCCTTAGACATAAAAGATGTACCTCGATCGCTGTGGATATATGCCGGAGTACCAAAAGTGTAAAATAAATTCTTTAGGCATTTTATTACGGTTGCAACAGTCATATCTTTACAGGGATATGCAAACGGGAATCTACTGTACTCATCTATAATAGTTAGAATGTATTTATTTTGTGTATTTGAAGGTAATGGCCCTTTAAAATCCATGTTGAGTCTTTCAAAGGGGGCCATTGCCTTGACTAGGATTCCTTTAGTTTTAATAAAGCGAGGTTTGATTTCCGCACAAACCGGACACGCTGCGGTCATCGCTTTAATATCATGTAACGAATAAGGTAAATTCTTCATCCTCACCCAGTGGAACATCCGAACTACGCCCGGATGACAGAGATCATTATGGAGTTCTCTTAATTTATTAGAATTCATGTGAGCACAGACCCTCGACAATGCATCGGCAGCAAAATTATGCTTCCCGGGGCGATAAATGATGTCGTACTTGTAACATGATAGCTCTAGTCGCCAACGCTCTATCTTCTCGTTCTTAATTTTGCTGCTGTGATTTTGGTCGAACATAAAACTGACGGATTGCTGATCTGTGATTAATAAGAAATGCTTCCCTATCAAAAAGTGGCGCCATTTTCGGAGGCTTTCCACGATTGCATATGCCTCTTTCTCAATAGACGAATGTTTGCGTTCGGAGACAGAAAGCGTTCTAGAGAAGAAGGCAACAGGTCGACTCCTTTGAGTCAATGTAGCAGCTATGGCGAACTCGGAGGCGTCTGTCTCTACTGTAAATGTCTCGTTCTCATCAATGGCAATCAGGGTTGCCTTTTTTATATCAGATTTTATGCTATTGAAACATTCTAACGCAGTACTGGGTAATGGAAACATATTGTGATTAATCAAGGGTTGAATCTTATGAGAGAAATTACTTATCCATTTAGCATAGTGGGCAAAAAGACCTAGAGCCCGTTTGAGCTCACCAGAATTAGTGGGAATAGGTAGGTTAATCAACGGTGATAGTCTTTCTTGGTCGGGTTTAATAACATTATCGCATATAGTGTAGCCTAGAAGACTTATAGTACTATTACCAATATTGCATTTCTCCTCATTTAATGTAAGGTTATATTTTTTTACCGCTGTCATAAGTTTCTGTAAATTTTTATCATGGTCAGCTTTATCCTTCCCGCAGACAGTGACATCATCTAAGTAAGCATATGTACCTTCAAGACTTTCCGCATTTATGATAAAATCGAGGGTTCTTTGAAAGGCTGCTACCCCATTTGTCACTCCAAATGGAATTCTGTTAAACTGGTAAATCTTGCCGCAGGCTTCAAAAGCTGTGTAAATCTTCTCTTTCTCGAGAATGGGTACTTGGTGATAGGCACTTCTAAGGTCAATTTGACTAAAAAAGTTATATTTGGCAACTTTTGAGACTAAACTTTCGATATTTGGTAAAGGGAAGCTATCTAAATAAGTAAATCGATTAATGGTTTGAGAGTAATCGATAACAAGTCGTCGTTTATGATTCCCGCCTCCTGCGACTAATACTTGAGCTCGCCATGGTGAGACACTCGGTTCAATAATCCCATCTTTTAGCAGTTCATCTATCTCTCTTTGTATAAATAAACTGTCTTCCTGGTTATGACGTCTTGATTTGATAGCGATGGGATGAATATCAAGTGATAGATTAGTAAAAACTGACACTGCAGGAACGGAAGCTGCCATAACGTTGCAAATTTTCAAGGGTGCCTTAGATCCGCCAAACTGTAATTCAAGAGCAGAGTGATCTTTTAGTATATCGTGGCCTATAATGACATCAGCGCACAGGTTGTCGATTACTAGAAGCGGACGCTGCCTATATGTATGCTGATTCATTGTGATAGTTGCGAAGCATAAACTTTCAACTGTAGATACGTGAGCCAAGGAAGCCAAGGATATAGTTTGTTTGTAAGGTTTTTGTTTAAGATTCAAAGTTTGTACTAACTTCCTATCGATGAAGCTTGCTGAACTCCCTGTATCGACGAGGGCATCCGCTCGCACATCGTTGACCGTTATAGGAACTGTAGCCTTCTTTAGGCTTAACGGGGACGCGGCTATTACCAAGGAAGTATCTGTAGCAGTATCGCTGTCGAAGATCGCATTCATGATTTGCTTACTTCGACAGACGTTGGCAAAATGGCCCTTCTTTGAACAAATCTGGCAAGTTGCGTTGAAAGCTGGGCAACTTGTTCTTCGGTGAATCTTGCCCCCGCAAAAGAAACAATGCCTGCGCTGTACAGGGGCGGCGGCAGTCGTACCAGAAGTGCCTGAGTAGTTTGAATAGTTCGAGTAAAACTTTGGTTGTTGTCGTTGATGATCAAGAGAATTTAGCCCTACGTCCGGATTCTGCGCCATTATCTGAGAGTTACGTTCAGCTGATTCCAAGGAAAGGGCTTGATTTAGAGTTTGCTCCAGAGTAAGCGTTAAGTTTTCCAATAGACGTTCTCTGATTTTCTGAGATTGGATTCCTGCAATTAATGCGCCTCTTATGGTCTCATCAGCGTACTCGTCGGCAGTAACGTTTTTGAAATTACAATCCTGTGCTAGAACTCTTAGTGTTCGTATGTATTCGGCGATAGATTCATGCGGCCCTTGTTTTCGAGTAGTTAAAACGTGCCTTGCTAAGATTTCATTCCGTGGTTTAATGTATATGTTATTGAGAATTTGCATTGCTTCATCGTAGGATTTTGATTCTCTGATATATGAAAAAATATTAGATGCGAGGTGATTTATCAATAACTTACGTTTTATGGAGTCAGAGACTGAATCGTTTATTTCTTCGGTTAAAAAATTTGTAAAGGAATCACGCCAATGTAGCCACGTCAATGCAGCGTTTGGCGAGTTCGGATCCGCATCAAACCTGTCGGGCCGTAAGTATCGGGATACTCCACACGTACTACTTGTGACGGGTGTAGACTCCATATTCGTTAGTTTTACCTTTTTAGCTAATTAAATTGCTGTAGGAAATGATTCACCACATAACGTAAATATATGGCTTTAATTAGCTAAAAGAACACAGGATACATTTATATTGAAAGTAATAATATCTGACACAAATGACAACATAAAATATTCATATCTTCTACAGAACCATTGAGGAGTTCTCTAACGAGGTTACACATATCAGTCAGTCTGTCTATCGGTATGTCTGTCGATTGTTGTTGGTCTAAGTTGATCTCAGTCCATCATTTTTCGAAGCAAGGTTTGCGGCGAATATTTCTTTACTTAGGAATAATTGCAGCCATTTGCAGCTAACGGGCTCTGGGAACGGAATATAAAATATCGACCTTCCAAAGCATAGATGGTATTACACTTAACTTTTTATTACTATTACACATAGTTATGATATGAAGACCCAATATTATGAAGCATTGAATGAACGTTCGTAAAGTGACGCATTTCTTACAATTGCGCAGTAATAACGGAATTATTGTCGCAATTCTCCATACAGTCGCGTGACAATCGGCCGCAAGCGCGACAATGCTCAAATTATAATTTCGTGAAACGGAACGTGACGACAATGACGTACGAGTTTGAGACGCATTAAACTTATAAAGCAAAATATATTCTTAAAATAATTAAATCAACAGCGATACATAAAAAACAATTGACAACAAGTTAAACTGTTACTTACTTTAATAACTTCTGCATAAATGTTCGCCAATTTAAGCCAAATTAATACATTAGTTGGTATTAATAAAACGTAATTTTTAATTATTATTATTTTGTGGTTTACTTCGCCGATGTTATTCTTCCAGGGTTTCGGAAGCTTTAAATAACTAAGCTAAGCTATTTGAAGCCAATTTATTTAACATCAATTTGTATGTCTAGTGTCTACATGCGTCAAAATTTGTAAAGAACTGTAACAGAGTTGCGCCAGATAAAACCGCGACAATCGAAATAGCGACAGATCACCATTACGACAAATGTGGCTGTGACAGCACACAGTCGCGACAAAAGAGATGTTTTAAAAATGTATAGAGAATCGGCCAGGTCTATGTACACTATACAGAAAAATAGGTAAATATATGCAAAACAGTGTTCAATTATCCATTTTCTTTTTATTTAATTTATTGGGTAGTACAAAACAAGAATTTTCATAGTTGCAACACAGCTAATTCTACATGGCGCGTATGTCACTTAGGTGACGTTTAGTTCACTTCTATGGCGCCCACCATATTGCCTTAGTGAAAAACGGTGAAATCGTCGAAAAATTTCAACTTTTGTACAAACAAACTATTCATGAAAAGGAATTATTAGTATTTTTCACGGATTCAGATTATTCCTGATTTTTGAGATACTGTACATAGACTTGGCCGCATATAAAACATCTCCTTTACCGCGACGATAACATCACGTCATAAAAACATTACTCAAATGCGGACAACGATTGTGTGACCAACCGTTCTAGCGTTTGGTGAAAAGGCTATACGAGTTTGTCTTTCCGAGAGAATGTGGGGCTCACACACACTAAAACCCCTACCGTGTACCCTCTGTGGTAATCTGTCAATCAAAGTTGGCAAGGAAACAGACACAATTGGTTCTTAACTGTCACAAACACGGGGCTACTTGTGACAATTAAAAACCGGTTGTATGTGGAATTAAGAATAGGTAGTTTAACTATTATCTAATCTGTGTCTGTGGCTTGACAGGTTAAAAAAATAGTAACACCGCATTTTATTACAATGTCACCAACTTATCTGTAGAATATAGCGATGGCGCCACTATCGAAAAAGCCACTTATTACAAAAATAAACAACTTCAGCCCTTTTAATATTTGTAATTGTAACTACGACATGATGAAATATTAAACAGATGCCTTTTTACTGTTCGCATTTGAATATGCGAACAGTAAAAAGGCATCAGTTCAGAAAAACAAGAATCCTCAATTGAACAGTAAAGTATACATCGACTGACAACAATAAAATTTTCATAATGGCGGTTGTAGTTTTTAAAATGGCGTCAGTAGTTCCGCTTTTGGCTGTTCTACAGATAAGTTGGTACCACTGTACCTTTGGTTATGGCGCCTTGGTGTTACAGCTTCATTGTGCAATGTAATAAACTGATTGACAGAAAGCAAGGCGTACTTACCTGTTCACTTAACCCAGAATTCACATTACTCTGGTTAGCGGCTGACAGCAGTAGGCGCTGCTGGACCATAACTTCCATTTCTGCTGTCAGACGAAGCAACCGAGATAAGAATCCGATCTCTTTTGGGGGCTGTCAAAGGACTTCGGCTAGGAAGGATCGCTCCAGAACATCTAATGCGTCGACCACATTCGGGATTGTGTATTTCGGCCGACGATCCCCAATCATCACCCAAAGTCATATACCATGGAGGTTGAAAGTGGCTATAAGCCGCTCTTTTTACGTCCCTTCCTCCTGCGACGGATGGAGCCAGATATAGCTGCAGCATAATATTATGTAGTGACTTAATGGATTTTTTAAAAAAAAACATAAATGGTTATTTTAGGTTAGGTTGTTGAACTGTTTTGCGTAAAGTTCGAGTTTGTTAAATTAGGTGCTAAAATTAATAAAAACCATTAACACAACGTGCTGTCGCGGTAACGCTTTCCGCGAATATCTGTGTGTGCAGTCGTAGTCATATTTGTCAACGTCGCATTTTGTCGCTACTTCGATTGTCGCGTTTTGGACTGTCGCAACTCTGTTATACAGTCTTGGTGAAGGTATTAAATATCACAAAACTCAATGAGATATGCATATCACCGCAGCAGCTGGAGTAATTGGCTTCAATTATGGTGTGGCAACAATAGGAGTCCAGATGAATAATGCTATCCCATTTTGCCATATGACCAAATAAACCACGCAATCGTCTATCGCAGTCTGTAGTCTTTTAGTAAAAGTATTACACCTTTTACGTTTGAATATTACTCAAAGGTATAGATGACACCACATCAAGTGTAACAGTTGCACTACGAAAGCCGCCTCTATTAAGAACGGCGTAAGGGCGGTCTCAAGGTCGAGCTGTCTAGATGTGCTGTCGACTGTACCTTCCTTACGTAATATACATGTAAAATGTAAAGCATATATTTTATAAAGAACTATATAAAATTCCAAACCAAATTCAATTTGTTAGGTCAGGTTAGGATTCTTACCTAGAAAATAAAAACAGGTAGTGAGCGAGTTTGTATATTATAAATGTTCAAACCGATTAGAAAGAAGGAGAAAAATAAACCTAATCATGACCATTTATTCCAATAAAACAAAAACTCCGGAGAATTAAATTGGACCACATTTGGCAGCACTGGTAAGCCTTTGCCTATTTACCGCAAAAATAACAACAAATTTTATGTAGATGACATTCTGTTTTGGTATCCCAGGTTTGATTCAATTTGAAATATACCTATTAATCAAATAACCAATAAAAAACTTATTGAAATAAATGCCCAAACTAGCATCTTTGAATCCACGGGCTACTCACAAATCCTATCGTACCGGGTCGTATGCCACTTTTAAGTTTCAACACTTTGATATTGTTTAGTGAATTTTAATTTATCTATTTAAATTAGAATGCTACAAGACATAAAATTAAATTCACACATTATAAAAGATTAAAAATAATGTCATAGCAATAAAAACAGAAACTGTCAAAAAAATAGGTGTAAATGATTTTGATCCTGACAGTTGTAAGAGAGTTGTAGTAGTACCACAACTCTTAGGACCAGGCAACAAGCGAATCGCTATACCCCTTTTTTGGTAATTCAGATATATGAGCCGGTGAACATAATAAAAAATGAGTATCTAAAAGCTAAATACAAATTATGCATTTTATTGTTGAGGAGACGCCCGGCGTGCTAGATAGAGAGAAAGGTAAAGGTAAAGAGTTTATCAATTCCCATCTCTAGAAATTCTACAGCAATAAACTTTCATAAGTATGACAGCAACAGCAAGTATGAGGAGCTCGGTGGCGTATTGGTCTGAGCGCTCTGGTTTCGATACGAAAAACAAAGCAACTTTCGCCATGGTCGATCCTGGGATGGGTCAATCAAAGTTTGTTATCTCGAGCTCCTCCGTACTTCGGAAGGCACGTTAAGCCGTTGGTCCCGGTTGTTCCTGCAACCGCTTTAAGCCACCAACCCGCATTGGGCCAGCGTGGTGGTGTTACGGCCTAACTCCTCATGTGTTTCTCCCATGTTCCTACATGGGAAAAACACATGAGGAGTTTGGGCCTGTGCCCAGCAGTGGGACATATATAGGCTGATGATGATGAAGTATGACAAACATGCATCAAAGATAATGCCCAACCCTTCAATATTAAATAAAAACGGCGTGAAAAAGGTTTTACAGGATCGCAAAACTGAAGATGATGATGATGAGGAGTTTGGGCCATAGCATTACCAAGATGCCCCAATGAGGGTTGGAGGATCAAAGCGATTGCAGTAACAACCAAAACCAACGGCTTAGCGTGACGTGCAAAGCACGAAAGAGCGATAGATTATGAATTTTAATTGACCTATGCTAAATAAACCATGGTGAAAATTGCTTTGTTTTCGTAATCGATAACCAATCGGTCACACCACTACGCCGGCATCGGCAAGACCCTCGATAATATATGATAGATACTGCTGTTAAAAGACATTATAATCAGTGTTTACGACTAGTTAATAATTTATAAGACTTAAGACGGTTGTTCCCTCAAATATTTACGTCGCACATCAAGGCTTTATTTATTGTATACAAATGCGCTCAAAAGCGTGGTTATGTGTCTTAATTTATAAATAATGGACAACATTGTTAGCTGCCTACCGTGACTTAGTAAATGAACACGCGTACTGCATTCTATCGGCCAGGAGGTGTACCCGGCATACTAATGTGAATGACATGTGACTGGCTGACAAAATCAATAAAGACGGCGACGTAATGTTTTTGAATTTATTTTCTTTGGTTTAGTGGACAACGCATCAAGCGTAAAGCATAACCATTTTTACCTTGAACTGTTACACTTTATGTGCCGTTCTCTGTAATCATACAAAACAGATCAGCTGAGTTACTTAGGTTACAAAGTAATTCAGCTGATCTGTTTTGGAAGATAAATTGATGATCATTGATTTAAAATGCCTACAATATGTTGCTGTGCTAGGAGCTTGGTGGCGTATTGGTTTGAGCGCTCTGGTTTCGGTACGAAAAACAAAGCAACTTTCGCCATGGTCGATCCTGGGATGGGTCAATCAAAGTTTGTTATTTCGAGCTGAGACAGAGCTGCACACGGGAGCTGTATACAGGGGACGAAATGTGAGTCTCATTTACTTTACTCTTTTTACTTTAAAGACAGACATTTTGAGGCGCTCTGTGGCGTATTGGTTTGAGCGCTCTGGTTCCGATACGAAAAACAAAGCAACTTTCACCTGGGATGGGTCAAAGTTGGTTCTCTCGAACTCCTCCGTGCTTCGGAAGGTACGTTAAGCCGTTGGTCCCGGTTGTTCCTGCAACCGCTTTAACTAACCAACCCGCATTTGTGCCAGCGTGGTAGAGTTATGGCCCAAACTCCTCGTGTGTTTCTCCCATGTAGGAAGGGCTGTGCCCAGCAGTGGGACGTACCTATCATCATCAGCCTATATACGTCCCACTACCTACCTATATAGGCTGGTAATGATGATGTTGCTGTGCTACAAATTACAAGGCAAGTTATCACAATGACGTAAGCAAAGAAAAACCGCAGTTTATTTTCAATTTTAAGTATTTCGGGCTTATTGGAGCCTTTACATAATCCTCTTCTAAATCACAACAATACGAGCAACAAGCTCATTTAACTTCATAACGATGCCTAATTTGGGATAGATAAGTGCCAGTGTAAGATTATTATTATCATTGATAGCCTATATTGATACTTACCAGCCGACCCCTGCACTTAGTACCCCATATTTAGGGGCTTAGAATGAAGGGTATCTTGAAGCAGCCTTGATATTTAATTTGGCCTTGAAAGACCCTGGGCTTAAGTTTTTACCCTTTAAAGTAACGGGTTTTCATTTGTAATTTGATTAGCATAACTGTCAGGTTTTTTTCAAATGCCAACGGTGGCTTACATTCAGCTCTACCTGGTAAATTGTACACAAATTCTACTATCGAAGAGAACTTTAGAGTAGAGGATGATCGGGAAAAGAATGTCCGTTTTATGTCAAAGGAATATCCTGTTGGCCGCCATTTTGACCGCCAACTTATAATATTCCGCGCCTAATCCTTTTACGGCGGTTAAAGCATTTGTATTCGAGTCGTCACTAAAGTATATTCTTACATATTTTTCATTACGTCTAATTTTTTTATAAGGCTAATCAAGGTTCGATTGTCACGTTCATGTAATTTAATCAATTAAAAATATATTCTTACACACCTGCTATTACGCTCAATCAAATATTTATTAATAAATTCTCATAAGCATAAATGATTTTTCAAGTTAAACACAAAAACTAATTTTATAACTGAACTATGCATTACATTTCCAATAATTGATCATGTTGGTGTTGTCTCAATGGATGTGATGTGATACGGCACCAATTTTATATTTATTAGATATTTTATAAGCACCTCCATTTTACGGTACTCATGGGTTTAAATCGCGCGTTTATTATTCGGGAACTTGGACAAATACAATGAATAAGTACTTTATGGATGACGAAGGTCGTCCTCTCCATAAAATGTGTACTACGAATACTACGACTTAAACTTAAGAGCGTTTACGCTGCATGGCTTTTCATACAAACGATGATATTGAATCATCATCACCATTCCAGCCGAAGTCCACTGCTCGCTAAAGGCCTCCCCCAGATATCTACGAAAATCGGTGCGAGCCAGCGGCCTCCCGCGACCTTCACCAGATCGTCGGTCCACCTTATTGGAGGCTAGCACTGTTGGGCATGCGGCTGGCGATACCCATGCACCATGTAGTTAGATGGTTGATGTGGATCAAAGATATGGTTGGAAAAAACACTGGCGTTGTGTAGAATATGTTTATTACTATTAAACATACACACAAAAAACGTCGAATAATAAGATTACCTAAGATACATTATCCATTTAGCAGAGAGAATCAATGTCAATGTCAAAATACATAGATTATAATTAGGGCCATAGAGCATACTGATCACTCAACAAGCACAAGCTGCGTCTTCCGGTTCTTGGTCGCCAGTGTAGAACCTTTCCACCCCAATGGTTATCGTTTCTGCGAGCAATGTGTCCTACCCACTGCCACTAGTTTGGCAACTCTTTGAGCTATCTCGGTGATTTTGGTTCCGCTACAGATATCCTTATTTCTAAGTCGATCCCTAAAAGAAACTCCGAGCATTGCTTGCTATTGCTTTGTGGGCGATTTTGTGTCTCTTGGTGAGACTATTGAATGCAATAAACGAGAGCTATATTGTTTTCGCAAACGATACGTAATTATATTATTTTTGACGAAATAAGCCATAGCAATGTTAAATAATTAAGTAATAAGTAATGAATTTAGGCTGAACAGCAGCCCCCGGATCACGGATCATTCTCAACCGTCGGATCACGGATTCCATTCGAAAAGTCACATCCCGTCTTGCTTAAACATGCCGTGGTAAAAAGTGTCAGGTAAAGAGTTTCCGAAATTCGAATATTTTCCGACAGTTGTGAATAAGGGGGCAGGTCTTACTTTGTCACAGGGCCATCTTTAGACGTTTTTGGTCTGGATTAGTATAAGGGTATACGCAGGGCAGAAAAAGTAGATCTATTGGGTACACTCTTCAACGACATGAGTGGCAGAGCTATCGATACGTTACAATAACAAACGAAGTCACTTATTTCTTCCTTTTGGATGTCACTATTTTTATGGATGTAAGTTTTTTCGAGAATTTATATGTGCCACATTTGGATACCTTATGTTTTGCTTTCTTCTCCTATCTTCATCGTACGGACGGTCTCCGCAAATCGCCGACTTCTGCGTCTGTTTTGCGTCTGAGGATGTGAGACTGGCTTAGCACAGCCTTCCCAACTCCTTTATGAAGCCGGAAAGCGGCTTAGCTCGCCGAAAACCTTTAACTTAGAGCTACTTACGTTCTAACAAAGAAATATTGATAACAGTAATTTGCTTTGCAATAAAGATGACAAGATTAATTCGAAATCTGCGATCTAGGCGTTGATAAAAACAGAAACAATACATGTTGATAGCGAACCTATATCTTCAACGTAAAAACATATTTACATACAAAGTCTCTCGTGTGTTCATCGTTCCTACTTATCAGATGTAAACAGCATACAAAAAATCTCAGTATTCATACACAAACTGGACGTGTGCCAAATGGCGCGAACATCGTGCTGTGATACGAAACCAACAACTATTGAATTATTTGAGCGTAAAAAGAAGTAGGCAAGTATATTTTCCAACAAATTCTATAACTTTCATAGCTTCAATTAAATTCATACTAAGTTAATATTACAAATGCGAAACTAACTCTGTGTGTCTATCTGTCTGTCATAGCTTCGACCACCGCGGACATCACATTTAGCGGTGCGGGAATGCATTCTGTAAGGAGTTGACATATTTTCCTACAGATTGGTTCAGTTTTTTTAAAACCACTAAGTGGCAAGCATACGGCTCACCTGATGGTAAGCGGATACCGTACCCTATGAATGCTTGCAACACCAGGGGTATCACGTGCGCGTACACGTACAGGGTCGACAGACCCTGTAAAAACCTTTTCGCGCCTTAACAAAATCCTATAAGGCTTAAAGCTAGCTTTTGTAGTAAATAATAACGTCTTATTAGTAAAAACCTCTCGTTCTCGTTAGTAAAAACCTCGTTGGAGAAAACCTCTGCATCCCTGCAGAGGTTTTCTCCAACGAGGTTATTCCACAACCTGAGCGTACCCGGGAGAAAGTGTCTTTGAAACAGGGGACCACTTTGGTTCCAATTTGTGAGGATGAGCTCCCTGCCGGTGGCGAGCGGTGCGATGATAGAAGGAGGCTGTGGGCATCATGTCAAATAATTCCTCAGAACACTCCCCGTTATACAAACAGTCGGTTGCTTGCTTGTCGGTCTTCTACAGGTTGTGTTGTAATTTGGAGAAGATGTTAAGGAGCTTAATGAGCTCATCTCTCCCAGCCCATTTCACCAAAGGACTATACATATACTAGACGTTCGGCGAGCTACTGCCGGTCGATATACCAAATATCCGTACTGAGTGGTTCTCGTCATCATTTGTAACCGTGGGCTTTATTTGATATTTGCACTTTGATAATGCAGTGAGCATGGTCAGAGAGTGGAATGCACAATTGGCTTTAGTGATTCCTACTGTATATAACCTGAATTCCTTTAAAGCAGAATTAAATAGGTACCTTCCGGGTAAGCTCTACATCGCCGTTGCTTTCGGAGAGGGGGAAATATGGGCTATATTATTTCATAGATTTTTTTTCCAACTTTTAAATACATCTTATTCATTTAATTAATTCACATTTGAAAACATCCATAATTTAAATACGCGTCAAAAAAGACTTCATTTACCATCTTCGAGAATAAAAATACTTAACGACAGCCCTTACCATATAGCCCTAAAAATATTTAATAAACTTCCAATTAATATAAAAAATGAAAAAGAGCCTACAATATTTAAAAGAAAAATGTTTCTACTTTGTAAATGAGTACTTTCTTGATAATACAAGTTTATTTAAATAATCAATATGGTGCTGCTACCATTATAATTCATATATGTTTTTTTTTTATATACAACATGTAACTACACATAACATGTAACATGTAACTATTTTGTAATTCTAATTTATTGTAATGCATGTATAAATTTAAATATTAATGTTATCCTCTCAATTTGCGATACTACGAAAGGTTACTAAGTATTTTAAGCCATTTATATGTAACAATTCCATCTGTAGGTATATTTACACTTAGTGTTGCAAATAAATGAATTTTAAATTTTAATAATTTCATAACATTTGTATGAAACAATGCAGCCAATATTATATTAGATCATTATAGCAAGAAATGAGTTCCATAGCAAATATGTTGTTTAGTTAGACCATGCAAGCCATTCCCTGCTTCAATTTAATTGTATGCTACAGGCAAGAAACTTGCATAATGTAAATGGGCCTTTATGATAGCTTGCATTATGTAAATGGGCCTTTATGGTAACTTGCATTATGTAAATGGGCCTTTATGGTAACTTGCATTATGTAAATGGGCCTTTATGGTAACTTGCATTATGTAAATGGGCCTTTAGGGTAACTTGCATCATATAAATGGGCCTTTACTTTCGCAATTATGTTAATAGGTCTTTAAATATGAAATTGCCGTTTTAATGACTGCTGAGATAAACGTTGCTATAAAAACGTTGAGTAAAGAATAGAAAGCGGTGAAGAAATTAGTAGGTTACACCTAGTACTCCGGTGGCGTAGTAATGATAAAAGTTATATTTTAACCCCCGCCGCAAAAAGAGGGGGGTAATAAGTTTGACGTGTCTGTATGTGTATCTGTCTATCGGTGTGTGTGTGTCTGCGGCATCGTAAACTAATGAAAAATTTAGATTATTTTTTTGTTTATTTGAAAAGCTGACGTGATCAAGATGGTTCTTAACTATAATTTATGAAGAGCTACGTTTGATGAATATCAGCTATTTTCCTACTTCACAAAAGGGTCTTACTAACATTTATGGGTCCGATTTTTTGGTTTACTGTTACATTGGTGGACATACTAATCTTGAGCTGCTCCTGTACCATAAAAAGTCTGCGGGATGCTCAATTCTTCAGAAACTTACAGTACAGCAGATTCGGGCTTATAGGAATAGGAATAGTCTCAATGATTTTTTTTTTGCGGTGGTAAGCGGTTACCGCCGCCTATAGACACCTGCAATAACAAGAAAAAGCACTTGATATTGCAGGTGCGTTTTCATCCTGAGGCCTCAGATGAAATGCCTATTGTGCTAAATAAATGATTAGGGAGGCCGGAATTTTATGATTATATAAAACTTGCCTATGTTATTTTAGTTTCTAGACAAATTAATTTTAAAATAAAAGACAAATTAATTTTGAAATAAAACAAAATAAAAGACAAATTAATTTTGAATAAAAGACAAAGACATGTCAAATGCTGATTACAATGTGTGTGTGTCTGTGTGCGTATGTGTGTGTGTGTGTGTGTGCGTGCGTGTGTGTGTGTGCGTGCGTGTGTGTGTGTGCGTGCGTGTGTGTGTATGAGGCAAATGTGAATGGCGAATGTAGTGCTATTCTATCTTCAATAATTGACATTAAGGTTTTACAAGTGGGTGGATCGGCTATATTAACAAAAACATCAACCTGCTCCGGCTGATATAGGTAATAGTAGGCTTACATAGTGTTTCGTGTTAAACAAGCAAATAAAATGTAAAGATTAAAATTAGGTAGTGTAATTCTATTAAGACTAATATAAAGTAATTTGATACGTACGTACGTAAATAATTATATTCATCATCATCATCATCACCAGCCTATATACGACCCACTGCTGGGCACAGGCCTTCCTACATTTTTTTTAATATTATAGTTGATTGAAAGGAAAGAAAATAATTACAACAAATCTAAACAATGAAATCGGCTGCATCTTCTAACAAAAAATAATTATTATTTCAATTCCTAAAATCCTGCCTGCTCCTTAAAATACTGCACCTTGAATATAAACTGTTATATTTTTGGTTGACATTCATTTATAATAGCAATTTCATATTTAAAGGCTATTATCTTTATTGTGATGAAAGTTTCTTGCCTGTAGCATACAATTAAATTGAAGCACGAAATGACTTGGAAGTCATATTTGATTGAATGAACTAATATAATATTGGCTGCATTGTTTCATAGAAATGTTATGAAATTATCAAATGAATAAATTGTATTTGATAGTTGGAAAACATTTCTATGAAATAATATAGCCCATTTAATTTAATGTCGTATTGGCGTCACCACCCTGTATTTATTATTTCCCTACGGCGTGGATGTCGGTTATCGCGCCGAAACGCAGCCTATATTGTCCTTTCTCGGGATGTAGTTTATTTATTTTTAACCGACTTCAAAAAAGGAGGAGGTTATCAATTAGTCTGTATGTTTTTTTTATGTTTGTTACCTCAGAACTTTTGACTGGATGAACCGATATTGATGATTCCTTTTTTGTTCGATGCGGGATAGTTCCCATAAAAACTTTTTGAAAATCCATTGGGTAGTTTGGTTTTTAAATCAAAAAAACTGGTAAAATTAAGTCGTCTACATATGCGAAATTGCGGATTTTTGCTTTCCTATGAATTTTTAGTGTAATGATACGATAGTAGAAATCAATATAAGCTCACGGTCACCCATCTAGCTTTGACCTTCAAAAGTTATCACTAAAAATTGTGAAAAAGAAATTATTTAAACAAAAATTAAAACCGACTTTTTTGGAGTCGGTTTTAATTTTTGTTTAAATAATTTATATCTGTCTATTTAGAGGAGATAGAAAGAGACAAATGTCGTTAAGAGTCGCCTTAGCCTAGGGAATGGTTAGTGAAAACGGCCATAAGTCCCACTCGCTCTCCGAGAGAAGCAACGGCGATGTAGTGAGCTTACCCGGAAGGGGCCTATTTAATCATACCAAACATACTACGAGTTCAACCCGCGGCAACCCCATAATTCTGAATTTAAACCCCTTTAAAACCCAATAACTCGATTTTCAAACCCAACACGCCTGCACAAATGGGATAAATCGGAACAGTATCAACCTAGTCCGCGATCCTGAGTCTGTTTCGTGTCCCTGGCACGTTTGAGGTAAGAGACAGACAGCAATTTATTTTATTAGTAGGACTTAGACATAATGTCCTACATTTTATTAGTTTGTTTGCAAGCGGCCGCAATCCAGGACAGAGTATATTCTGCTGTCTTCATAGAATGCGATTACAATTATAGTTTCTTAGTGTTTTGGATTTGTAATAATCCTATGAATCGCTATTGAATTACACTGACAGAGGCAAATAGCTTATGGTGGACTACCAAAAACTCCATTCTTGGATGCGTTTTAATCTGTAAAATATGGGGTTACATTATTAACGCGAGATAATAAATATTTTCAACTCTCCAGCACGAAAAGAGAGCTTTTGCTGCCTGAAAACTCGCAGCAAAGTTGCTCACATATTTGCAAAATTTAAATTTCGAACAGGGTATTTTAAATTCCGCGGCACATAATTATTTTCTTGGCATAATTTACTGGCCTGGATGGCCTTTATAGGCCAGTGTAGCTCAGAAAAATCTAAACTATCTTCAAAAGTTCTTAATAATCCGCCTGGTTAAATTTTTAGTCAAAAAAAATTTAGCGCGGAGTGGTAAGACAGATAAGTGGTCCAGGGCGGAGTGGCATTGTGACGTTGTCTATTCAACCGGGTCCAAGTCATGTAGAACTGTAGAACTTTGTGGTAAACAATAACATATTTTCGTTCATGAATCAACTAAGTATGTTCGTATAGTTGTAGGTATAATTCTAAAATTTATTATTATCATCCTCATTCTATGTTTATCCGTCAATTAAGTATAACTAAACTAATTATAACTAAGTTTAAAAGGTCAGCAAATGAAAATCGGCTCTCCTCCAAAACCGCTTTATTACTTAGTTGAGATCTTCACTATTACATTGAAATACTTAACACTTTTTTAAACAGAACACAGTTCAATAATTTCACAACGTCTGCTCAGTTCCGTGTTCGCGCCAAGAATGTCGTCAAGAACGGCAAATTGTTAACGGACATTTTTAAAAACCGTTTTCTGTTAAATCCAACTAGAACCATAGACTAAGAAACACTGAACTCCCCGACATTGACGAAAGTCAATGTCGGTCCTCTTTTTTTTATTTGCCTGCTACAACTTGTCATTCGACTGACTTATAATTAATGTTGTAACAGAAATAAATTGATATAAATAATAATATTAAGAAATAAATAAATAAAAATAATCATCAGTAAATAGACTGCTAACATAAGTATCTCTTTATTTTTTATTACTTTAACTTTTTTATCATTAATAACTTCACCCTATTATGACGATTTATAATTTATCTGTACCTATTTTATTACTTTTACCTTTTTTTTTCATTTTATTTACATGCATATTCCCCATTATGACGATTTAAAAGAACTTAGTCTTAAGTCAATTTAAAAAAAAAACCTGTTTGATTTTGATTTTGAATTATTTACTATTTGCTCTAGAGTTAGACAATAGGTAAGGTAGGTAAGTACTTGTTTTTAAATTAATCCCCATTTTTTCGGAAAATTAGAACCAACAGATTTATTAATTTACAAAGGTCCTTGAATCGCCACCAATAATTGTTAAGTGTTGAAACACCTTTGCCACGTAGTACGTTGTACTACGCGGTCACGCCGCGACCCAGATACGACGATGACGCACGAGCTGCGTCACACCCGCTCTGTTACTTTTTCATTTCATCCTCTTTGTTGTATTCGAGAAAAGGGAGCTTATTCTTACTGCCTGGTTTATGATATTATAATTCTCTTTGAATGTGGGTCAAGAGACCGTGTGTTTTTTTTTAACGAAAAGCGAACGGCCCGGCTACTGATGGAAAGCGGTTACCGGTAGACGCTCGTAGCAACGTAGCACCTTGGACAACACTCACGCGCTTCTATAAAAACAAGTATAAATTGATCGGCTATCATAGTTAGCTATCTCACAAACTATTTTAACTTAAGTAAATCGTTTGCTAAAAAAAATAATTTTAGACCTCTAATTGTATTTCAAATAAAACTACCTTACCGGATTTAAGTTTCGTTTAGCTGGATGTTACCTTATTATCATAACTATCATAAGTAAACGACTCATTGATACCTACATCAGCGATTCTGGTCACGGGATGATAAAAAATAGAAAATTTTGAGTAACCCTTCGCCTTATTAATCATCTATCTAACACCATCTCATTGAGACTATTCCTATGAGCCCAAACACGCCATATTCGCTGTAAGTTTCTGAAGAATTGAGCATCTCATACTATTTTTCTATTTGATGATATAGGATCAGCTCGATGTTAGCATGGCTTGGAACTTGGAAATACTTCCGAATTAACAGTAAACCAGATTTGAAATCAATCGGATCTGTGAAAGTTAGTAAAACCTTTGTGTCCAGTTGGAAATGAGCGGATAGTCATCAAACGCCTGAACTGATCTTCATAAATTAAAACTAAGAACCATCTTAATTACGTCAGCTTTCAACCAAAAAGCAATCAACTTTTCTAATTTTGATTTTGTGCTTTTATGACGCCTACTCTATTGTAATAATTACCTACTAATAAAGAAAGAAAACGATTAAAAAACTATATGCTTCAGGCGGGAATCGAACCCGTGTCTCCTAGGGTGCGACTGGAGCATATATAATATATTCATCGTTTACTTTTTTTATTTGTTATTGTTACAAAAAAACTAATCAAAATCGGTCCATTCGTTTAGGAACTACGATGAGACAGGTAGATAGGTACACATAAAGTAAAGATACGTCAAACTTATAACAGTCCTCTTTTTTCCTGAGAGGTTTTTTTTATATTACTAGATGACAAACAAGCTGACGGCCCACCTGATGGTAAGCGGTTACCGCCGCCTGCAATAACAAGGGAAATCACTTGATATTGCAGGTGCGTTGTCATCCTGAGGCCTAAGATGAAATGCCGTCTATGCCCAGTAATTACACTAGCTACCTTCCCTTCAATCCGAAACACAACGAACTGTTTCACGACTGAAATAAGAAAGGCTGTGGTACCAACCCAGACGACCATACATACGGGCCTACCACCTAGTAAAAAAAATAAGATAAGAAAAATAATAAAAAAAGTTAAAAAATACCAAAGATTTCAGTTGTCTTTTGTTTTATATGTTTTGAGTGTTTTTTCTTAATTCAAATCATCGGATCCCAACGTGTTCCAATGTAGGTTTGTTCCAGACCAGTAAAAAAGGAGTCATTTTTTTTGTATACAAATCACGGTAAATGACTCAACACCACCTGATGTGAAGCGGTAAGAAGAGTCCATATACGAAGACACCTAGTGCAGCTTGAAACACAATGTTCTAGCCGCCTCCACCTTGCCGGCCCATAAGGTGCCTTGCACGCCTCTTTTGAAGGAACCCATATCATAAGAAGGAGGAAACACATGTGCTGGCAAAGAATTCCAAGATTTGGAAGTCCGACAAAGAAACAAGTCACTGAACTTCTATGTCCGTGATGTTGAGGTGGAGACAGTAAATTGATGGCTGAATGGCTCCGAAGACCGGCACGTGTTCTGCTGAGTAGGAAGGAGGATGGTGGGACAAGAAGGCGCTAAGCGATGCAATGTCACGACGGAATTGTAGAGGCTCTAGGCTGATACGGACGGCACGACGCTGCAATCTGTCCAGTGCATCAAAGAGGTACTTAGATGAGCCATCCCACAGGTGCGAGCAATATTCAACGCAACAACGAACCTGATTTTTATACAACAGGAATAAATTGGTCTAGCGTGCAAAATCGCTGTTTTGATCACGGTTTCGATATAATTCGTTTGATTCAGGTCGCTGCATATTTCCATATTGAGCAAGTTGATGGAGTCCTGCGCCGAAAGAGTAGTGCCCTGAAGAAAGGGAAGGGGAAGGAACGGCGACATTTTGGCTGTGAACGCGCACACCTTATTTTACTACGGAACCAAAGAAACTAAAGACTGGCAAGACAGCAAAGACAGTGATGACGCACGCTTTACGTCACACTTGTCCATGTCCATTTCTTGCATTGTTTGTGGTAACTAAGCCATCTCATTGGACATTGGTCGCTTTGTTTTATAGTCTATGACATTGATTGCCAGTTACTCAGACCGAGATTACCATAAAATCTTGTTTCGGAGTTCAAACTATGATTTCTGAAATGAAATAAAATTGTTGATAATCCATACTATAATATATTGAATGCAATAGTAACCCGGTGTGTCTGTCTGTTCCGTTCTCAATTCTAAATTGCTAAACCGATTTAGATTACATCCACTAGTAAATAAATAAAATATTTATGAAGTGTAGTGTACTGTGTAGGTATTTAAGTATCTAATGGTCATTTAAAAATAAAATTACTTACTTTATAAATACAATATTTTTTAGCATGTGAAAATCAACGCACGTCCAAACTCCAATCGTGTTTTTTGAAAGAAGTTGAAGATGAACCTCGCAACAACCGAACGATGCAACCGCAACGACCCCATAACAATAACTGCTTTAGTTATTGTTCTGAGACAACCACATGATTTTATTAAGCGTCTGTATGACATTATGACGCGTAATAAAATAATTCACCGAAAAATTATACTTTTATCCTTCCCTGGCATATTCTATTGATTCTGGTTTTTGGATTCTTCACAATTCAGGCATTTTTTTTGTATTAATCCAACGAAAATCTTAAAATATATTAAAAGATTCGGTATAGTCCTGGATAAAATGAAAATGAAACTCAGAAGTTGATCAATAATTATCCACAGCAAAATAAGAAATGTGATCTGCTGTCATGCGCACATAAGAATCTTTTTAAAGAATTAAAGAGGAAAGAAAGAAGATTAATTTAAAGATAAAATTCGTTATAAGTAATTTTCCAACTTACGTGTACCTACGCTTGATGTGACGCCGACTGTACCTACTCATTAGATTATTTCTCCACGCCTTATTATAGAAAATGTGTCAACGGCTCTCAGTGGAATCAATCGCCTACGCAAACGAATGATTCCAATCGAATTCATTCAGCACATCGATTCGGTCAATATACTGTTGGCGGCGCATCAAAGTGCACCACATCGTGTGTTAACTGTGCCATTGTATTTTTAACTAAACATTCCGAAGTTTATACAGGATGTTGGGAAAGCTTACGAAAATTAAGTTAGTTCCTTAACATATTAAAATTGCAAAAAAAACTGTTTCATATTACGACCTGTTAGTATGAAACAGCTGATTTTTTGGTTGGTTTTGGTTTATTTCTTTATTTATTCAAAGACAATCACATCTATCTTTACAGGATTTTCCAATGCAATAGAGTAAGTCCATATTAAAAAAATATGGTATGATATTAATGAAATAGATACCTACACCCATGAATTCATGAATAGGGAAGTTGACAACTTTTTTTTTATTTCATAAATTAGAAGTTTAGAACTCCTTGAGAAATATTGCAAAAGAAATAGTATGTTTAAAATCAATAATTCCACAGATTCAGTGGTATGTTTGTTATGTTGCATCGTCTAAAGACGCTCCATAAAAAATCTATATTACTAAGAAATTCACGCAGTACTTACTTTGAAGAAATGTAATTCGCCAAGATGTATGTTTTTATCCATAGTCAGCAATCATTAAAACTTTTGATAAATTTTGGAAAAAAATGACCATTTTCATGAATAGCATATATTTTCCGAATTTGTGAAAAATTGCGCCATATTCAAACTTAGACAAAGATTATCCTTCTCGTTCTCTATATTCCGTTTGACGAATGCAAAAGCCAAACCACGCCAACTAATTGTAATTCCAACAGTTTATTCCTTTTTAACCCCCGACGAAAAAAGAGGGGTGTTATAAGTTTGACGTGTCTGTCTGTGTATCTGTGTGTCTGTCTGTGGCATCGTAGCGCCTAAACGAATGGACCGATATTGATTCGGTTTTTTTTTTAAAGCTGATGTCACTACGATGGTTCTTAGCTACAATTTATGAAGATCAGTTCAGGCGTTTGATAACTATCAGCTTATTTTCTACATGATATTAGGATTTTACTAACTTTTACAGATCCGATTTATTTCAAATTTCTTGTACTTCTTGTACTGTCACTTCGATGACATTTCCATGACTTACTAACTTTGAGCTGATCCTATACCATCAAAAAGTCTGCGAAATGCTTAATTCTTCAGAAACTTCAGGAGTTGGTGTTAGATAGATGTTTTATGCCGCCGGGGTTACTTAAAATTTTTAATTTTGCAATTATTTAGCAATAAACTATATTATTGTGAATTTATTCACAATAAGTAAAAACTTTTTCAATAAAAACTTATTACCAAATTGTCGCGTAGGCACTTGTTTGTAAAAAAAAATACAATTGTAATTTTTTTTTCTCGCGCTGAGAAATTCTATATCTATGTCTATCCTTCTCTTGCAAAAAAGGAAACCTGTCAAATCGTATGAATCGGATAGCTAAGCGTAGTGATTACATTCCCTTTGCCTCTGTTTTTAAGTAGTTAGGTATTTGAATCTACTTTAATATATAAACCGGCGTTATTTCCTGGAGGTCTATGACAATTAAAAATCACTTGTGTCTGGAATCTAATATGGTTTTGACTTTTTGAGAACGGCAACCATAACTGAAATAATTTTGATTCGATTAAAACTTTACCTCACTCTCATTAAGTCCATGGATTTGTAGATGACACAAATGTCAGCCAGTTGTCAGGTCGTAGCGTGCGCGCATCTCCATACATATCCATAGACTTGAGAGAGAGAGAGAGAGAGTTAGCTCTTATTTTACAACCCTAGGATAAAAAACAGTTTTCATACGTTATTTTATATAATTTGTAAGGAAAGTGGCGCCACCTATATTATTTACTTTCTAATATCCTTCTTTCTTCATTTTACCAATGAATCGAGCAAAACCTAGCAAAAAAACACGTTTGTTGTAAGGGGGCTCCCATAAATATTTTTTTTATTCTGTTTATTAGTATTTGTTGTTATAGCGGCAACAGAAATACATCGTTGCGAAAATTACAGTTTAGGCAGGCTAAACTGCGACCACATTGAGCGCGCTGACAGAGCCAAGAAATCTTCGCTGGTGGAGATTTCTGGAATATTTCTAATATGAATAATATCTAAGTCGCATGTTTACATAGTTTGCGAGTCATCTAGGTGGGACAGACCACACATCAGCGTGATTCAGGGGGCACTAGACCCGCTATAATTAGGGCGCGCTGTGACAACCGCCGCGTCTTGTAGTCAGAAATAGACGGACACAAATACACTTGCGCGCATTATTAGATATGTTTTGAAGGCCTCTTTTGATATGGTTTGTTTTGTTGCAAACAAATGGGTAATATGCTAATATGTTGTCTGATACTGTGTGTTTATAATAATTATTTAGTTTATACACTATAAAGAACATTGTATTTTCTTTTCTTGTTTAAGTTATAAATCTTTTTAAGACATACGACATAGTAGGTAAATTGAAAACTTTGTGTTTCTGGATTTTGTTGGATTTTGCTGTAGCAATTAACTTACACACACACACACACACACACACACACACACACAGACAGACACACACATTTGTGGTACTGATTATAGTCATTTAAGACACGTGTTGCTGGTTTCATTCGCACACCCGCCACTTATGTTCCTTGGCGTAGAATATTTATTAATGACGATTTCGTATTTATTGTCGAAAAGTGAACGCTGGTGCCGGATATTATTTTTAATCTCAAATGCCACACCAATGCCATATTTTTATATTGGAATATGATAGTAAAAAAATGAATTGCTACGTTCAACAAAAAACTATATTTTTCTTGAAAATCTACCCTTTTTATTACTACAGCATTATACAAATAGAAATACAAATAATTTATTTCACAGAAATTTGTTACAAAGTGCATTGGAATTGGAACTAAGTATAGTTCTACTATAGTTAACTATGCAACAATACAGGAGATCTAACCTGTAGGTCCCACAGCACACTAGGAAGCCCTGTGTCGTGGACCCACTTGTTTTATACAGTTTGCCACAGAATCATGTTTGTTTGTTTGTTTGTTTGTTTAATAGTACCTACTTATGTCAATGTTTAATACAATAATTTGAAAAGTGAAAGATGAGGATACTTATGTGTGTGTGTGTGTGTGTAGGCCTAGTCGTCCATACTAGAGAATGCAGAGCAAGTGGAGAAAGAGATGCAAAATGTAAGTGGAGTAATCCAGATGTTACGATTGACATTATAGCATTATTGTTATTTATTTATTAATTCAATATAATCAATTAAATTAATTATTTTTATTTTAGGTTTTTAAAAGGTCATAGACAAAAGCAGAGAGGAAATCAACGATTTGGCTTGCTTTACGAAGAGTGATTTAATCTCAAGTTGCTTAGCCATCCTATTGTAGACATGTGGCAGCATATACATATGTAGGAAGAGGCTGCGCAAAGCATATTCGTACAGAGACTCTGGATATTTTGAATACTCTATTTTGTAACAGGGTAGAGTATTCAGAGGAATTCAGTACCTTGCGATGTACTTTAATACAGACCCTCAGGATATAAATCTGGCACACACTTAAAACTTGTGCCTCCGCATAAAGCGTCTCGGTAGGATATAGGTACGGTTTGCTGTACATTGTTTTTATAACGGCACGCTGAGCTATTTCCAGTATCAGCATGGCAGTGACACACGACCCTCCCCACACCGAGATACAATAGCTGAGGAGGAATTCCCCCAGAGTAGTATACACCAGACTAAGAGTACCAGAATCCGCAGAATTCCTGAGCAATTTCATAACATAGATTAGCTTCCTAGTTCGAGCAGCTGTTTCCTCCACGTGCTTCTTAAACGAGAGATTTTCGTCTACGACTACCCCCAGATTTCTTATGTCCGAAGCCCTATCGATGAATTTGCATTGGCCGGAGCAGAGGGCCTAGACAAGATGCCATTCGATAATCGCTATCGCTTAGCGGAAAATGTATGGGATTTGACATAAGACATCAATCGACTATCGATAGTTAATGTCAAATCCCATACATTTTCCATTTAGCGATAGCGATAGCGATTGTCAAATGGCATCTTGTCTAGGCCCTCAGTTACGATAGTCACACTTAGAGTGCAGGCGTAGAGTTGTAGGTGAACAAGGAGCTGACGACTTTGTCTTGTGAATTAGAATTAGAATCACTTGTTAAAGACAAAAGGAGCTATATCAAAAGTATCGAAATGTTGATTCGACCGACACAGACAGAGATATGATATGACTGACTCAATGCTCTCCACGACCTCTGTAGAGTCTCCCAACAAGTGGGTCTTATGGATAAGACGAAAATTATGTAGAATTCCCATGTCGTACCAACTCCTGTAAAGGTCGGTCTGTCTACTCTGGACATTATTGACAAATAGTCCAACTTCCAGAAAGAGGTCAATCGACGGATGATACTCGGCTGGGCAGCGTTCGGGAAGTTTCACGGTATATTGTCGGCTCAGCTACCGCAGTGTCTCAAGACGAAAGTCTTATTGTTATGACAGCAGACTTAGGTGGTAGCTAGCCAGGCGGACTTAGAAAATACGAATATTATTGACGCTTACTCAAAATCAAATGTCATTTACAAAACTCGCCTATCTATAATTTTTTGCCAGCACACGTGTTGTCTACTTTCTATAACATGGGCTTCTTCTTCCGCCTGAAGGTGGAAATCGAATCATCATAAGATTTCGCACATTGAGTTTACAATTAGGAAAAAAAATTTAGCTGTAAAAACGATATAGTTTTTAATTCCATAAATAAATCAGGCAAATTAGTTCAGCATCTAGAATAAAAACGAGATCAAGCCAATTGGATATCATGCATAAAAGGAGGCTCCAGCCACAGTTAAAATTATGTAACCTATTTGAAAAATAAAGATTATTCATTATTTTTCAAATAGGTTAAATATTTTTTTTACCAAAGAAACTTTCCCTGTACAAAACGATCCACTACTTTAAGCAGAAATATTCGTAGTATTGTTTTAATATCGCGAGCACGACACATTTGAAATAAAACCACTTAAAGATACGGAGGACACAATCGTAAATCGTAACAATCAAAATATAGTGTAGTCAACTAATAATAACTGACATTTTCAGTCATCCCGTGACCACGATCGCTTTAAAGTAATCCAAACATCGGCTATAAAATTATTAACTCGTTTCTTTGTCGTACTTCCAGAACTTATAATTTTTTGCCAGCACACGTGTTGTCTACTTTCTATAACATGGGCTTCTTCTTCCGCCTGAAGGTGGAAATCGAACCCGCGTCTCCTGCCCGCCTAGCATGACCACCGAAACGCGATATGATACGATATGATAAAGCTATTTATCGCTTCGAACTGTCAAAAATCATTGGATATAACCGCTATCTTGAACATGTATATATACAATACAAGTTCGCAGTTTCGATAAAATTTCAAGATGGCGGTTATATCCAATGATTTTTGACAGTTCGAATACATGTTCGCAGTTTCGATAAAATTTCAAGATGGCGGTTATATCCAATGATTTTTGACAGTTCGAAGCGATAAATAGCTTTATCATATCGCGTTTCGGTGGTCATGCTAGGCGGGCTGGGGTCCGGCCAGACGCGATAACCGCTACGCCACCGGAGCAATAGGTGTAACCTATCTATTTCTTCACCGCTTTCTACTTTAAACGTTTTTAATATACTTAGCAACGTTTATCTCACCACTCATTGAAGTTTACATCAAGTGATCTGAAATAATAGTTTTTCGAGCATTTTTCAACTTGCAGTAAAGATGAGAAAACCATTTTAACCACATTTAAATGTTTGATTTTGTGGGTTTTTAACGTCTACTTTATTGTAAAAAATAAAATTAAATAAAACGATGAAAATTTTGTATAAAAGGAGACTCATTCTATTATCGGATTACTTTTCATAAAAATTTTTTATCTTTTTTTATTCGTATTTCTTACTTATCTAATGTTTAAATATACTAAAAATATTTAATTCCTTCTGTACAGGTACACCTTGCCCTCAGAAGATGCGCGAAGGTTTCTATAATTATTTATACCGATAATTTTGGCTTCAAATATCATTGTAACCTTTAACCTAACACAGACAAGCTTAAAATTATTGATTTCACTTTTGTGTGCGTGTTGCGTGTGTGAGTTTGTTTAAATACAGTAAAAGTTGAAACTTTAAGTATGTAGAGGATGTGTTATTATTTTAGCATGTTTTTTCAATGAACGTTTTGAGTCAACTTTTTCTAGATATAATCAAAGAATAAATTAAATAATAAGCATAATATTATAAAAAATGTGTTTTGGTGGCCCGTACTGTGACGGGAAGGCAAAATAATCTGGCTTAAGTAGGTATCCACAATTCTCAAAGACTTTTAAAAAGTTTGTTACATTGATTCTACACAATATACTACATAATCATCGTCATCACTGGCACTGACACTGTTTCGCAAGACTACGGCAATTTTTCAATATAATTATCATTTCTACTTAATTTTTCAACCGTTGCATTTGCTATACAAAACTTGCCCGACGCCAATAAATGGTGGGAAAAACTGCTCTTTTTTAGTATATTTCTAATATTTATATACATAGTATTATTAATAATTATCCGTGATCGAGAATCCATAATACAAGCTCTTAATGATGCTTACTTTGGGCTAGAAATTAGGTGTAAGTGTATGAATATTATTATTTTTATTATTATTTCTTCATTTATTGCATTGAAATACTGGTGTTACACATTTCAATGCACCTTGGGAGAATTTGACGAGAAATATATGATGACAGTCACCATATGATGCTATTTGTTAAGGTAGATAACCACAAAAAAGTTCTCAACGTCTTTCACACTATAATCACTTTTATTCTAATAATCTTTAGTTAGTATAAAACTACACCACTTTCATAACACAAAGTTCGCTCAGACACAATTTTCAATTTATTGTAATAAAAATCTTGACTGACACCACCAAATCCCGCGAAACACTCTAAATCTGGCATTATTTACAAGAAAGTTGCCGCAAGAAAAAAACAAGGTTCGATATCCGAAAGCTCACGCAGCCTGTAAGTAGGTCGGGCGCGCGTCACGTCTGACGTCACGCCGCGTGACGTCAGCGCCCCTCCTCCGGTCACGCCTCATCTAGACACGAGCACTTGATATCGATTAATAAATACTTGTTATCAAGCTTATAAAGGCTTAAAGTATATATATTTCCATTACAGATTTAAGATATGTAGGATAAAGCAGTCATTTAGAGATGCCCTACGCAAAATAAGCCTTAATTCTATATGTATGATGTGGCCGCCATCCGGTTGAATTCGCTGCATAATTGGATGCCAAGTCCGTTGATACAACGCCGGCATCCAATTGACTGCCTAGCCCGATAGTTAATTGAACTAGACTCACTTAACGTTTAACGACTTAGCGTATTGAATGGATCGTCTTGTACTGAAAAGTTTTGGTTTGATTGGTAGGTTTTTTTTATGACCATTTATAACCGACATAATTTTGGTTCAATATGGTCATAACAAAAACCTTGAACCTACCAATCACTCAAAGAGTCACAAAAAAGCTCTTCAATTTAAACGACCTGCCTAGGCGTCCAATTGAATGGCTAATTTAAACCAGACTACTGACATGACGCTCAGCCATCTGGGTAAACGTTGCGCTCAATGACTTGGCTAGTTGTACTTCATTTAAGTTCATTTGTGTTCGTTTGGTTGGATGCCGGCGTTCAATCAACGGGCTAGGCGTCCAGTTAAGCGGCTGATTTAACCAGACGGCTGCGACATATATACTACCGACTACTAAACTAATGTAACTTACGTACGTGCTAGGATAAAATAAAAAAAGAGTGAAAATGTTAAATAGGACGGTATCTAATTATTAATTATATTATATATTTATATTATATTATATTTATTTATACACTCACACCTATTATCTAGCCCAAAATAAGCAACATTAAGAGCTTGTGTTATGGATACTAGATAACGGAGAAATAATGATAATAATATGTATATAAATATTAGAAATATACTAAATAAACATATAAACATCCATGACTCGTAAACAAATGTTCGTACTCATCATACAAACATTTGTTCCTACCGGGATTCGAACCCGGGACCTCTTGACCGAGTAGCCTGGGGTACAGACCACTCGGCCAGGCGGTCGTCAAATTAATAAGATAATTCGACAACTCTTATGCAGTTATCGGAAAATTCGGAAAACTTCATGTGCAATTATACCTCCGGTGTTTTATCGGCTCGGTGGCGAAGTGGTTTGAGCGCCCTGGTTTTGATCACGAAAACAAAGCAACTTTCGCCGTGGTCGATCCCGGGATGGGTCAATCGAAATTAGTTATCTCGAGCTCTTACGTCCTTGGCAAGGCACGTTAAGCCGTTGGTTCCGTTTGTTCTGCAACCGCTTTAACCCACTCCACGCTGACCCGTGGTGGTGGTGTTATGGCCCAAACTCCTCCTGCTTTGTTTCGCCCATGTAGGAAGGCCTGTGCCCAACATAAATAGGCTGGTGATGAACACATAGAACAAGGGCCTAAACCGCAGAATCATTTTTGATGAATTTCGGTATAAACATAGATTGGGACCTAGTAAATTAAAATAGGCTACCCGAAGTACTTATCTAGCGCAGACCAAATCGCGGGCAGAAGCTAGTAACCAATAAACCACAAATAAGCAAACACAAACAAAACCCAATAACAAATTGTTTGCGGAACAATTTTTCATACAACAGTCCAAATATTGTTCAAATGCAGATAAACTTGCCAATGTTTGTCAAATATACAGACAGACAGCTGAATTCAGACCGAAAACCATGCATTTATCAAATAGGTATTTATTTCACAAAACTACGCGTAGAATGACAGCTTATCATCAGAACGGTCGAAAGTAAAACCAAAACCGATTCATGTAGATATCTTTTGATATTGCAATAAAATAATGTTGTAAGAATAACATTTTATTTATTTAAGATTTTATTGCAAAAGAAACCCCTCTGTGGTCTAGCAGTTGAGGTCAGGGGTTTAATTCCCGTGGTGCTCAATTTGCTGCACAATTTGGCTGGTGGTAAGGCTTTTCTAAGTCCGCCTAGCTAGCTACCACCGTCTTACCTAAGTCTGCCGCCAAAACAACAATGTTAACAGCATTGTTGTGTTCCGGCAGTTAGAGGTAAGATAGCCAGTTCCTCTGTGGTTGAGGAGTCCGGGTGAAGCTCGCTTCCATCTTCTGGCTTATCGTCACTCACCATCAGGTAGGGTGATGCTACCAAGTTAAGAATAAAAAAGATAGGATAGAAATTGGCGGACTGAATTGATTTTAATTCCCTAAAAGTCTTAGTGGCTGCCCGCGGCTCCCTTTGATGTAAAGTAGCCTTTCTCAGGATATATTTTCCCGAAAATGGGTGGCTTTCAACCCTTGGTCAGCTATCTACTAAATAATTATTAGAGCGCCAGCTTTAACTGTGAAATTTCAGATTTTTAACGCTGGCTTGCAGTTAGATGTCTTGCATTATACTTAGAATGATGAACATAAAATACGATAAAATACTATTTATTCTTATTTTCATTTGCCACCACAGATAATAATTTAAAATAAATGTAAACAATCCTAATTTTATTTAAACATAATTATAAATGTGTGAAAAATACATTAACATATCTAGTAAAAAAATACTTACCAACAAATCTATCCGCGAAATAAGTATTTTTTTTCGACGTAAAAAAATAAAATAAGCAGAAATGCCTACACCGATGCTACAACGGCGCTACGGTTGCTACGCCGTAACGCCAAATACGTCATCGACAAAAGTAGTACTTTTTATGTCGAAGGCCGCTTGTGGAATCCGGCATTCTGGTACTGCAGAGTTTGTGTGATTTGTAGGAAGTCTGTTTGTATGATTTGTTTTACAACCTGCCTAGGCAGATCGCCTAGTATAGGTTTTTTATGACCACTTATTCTAACCCAAATGATTTCGGTTTTAAGTGGTTACACAAAAACCTTGAACCTACAAATCGCACAAAAACTCTTTAGTACTAGACCATCTGCCTAGGCAGATTGCCTTAGTTTGAATATGGCGGTATTTTTTACAAATTCGGAAAATATACGCTCCTGTTACCCATAAAAACAATTCAAACTTAACAGAGATAAAATATTGTTGAAGTTGTGCTTAGAAAATTCATAAATATGGTAATACATTTGTTCTACAAAATAATCACCATGCTGGTCCCATGCGGGTTGGTGGGCTAAAGCGGTTGCAGGAACAACCGGGACCGACGGCTTAACGTGCCTTCCGCAGCACGGAGGAGCTCGAGATAACAAACTTTGATTGACCCATCCCTGGGTCGACCATGGCGAATGATGCTTTGTTTTTCGTAGCGAAACCAAAGCGATCAATCCAATACGCCACCGAGCTCCTCACATATTACATAGTTATTATTAATTTGTCAGTATGCCCATACATTTCTTAGTAATATAGGAACGTGTGACGTCATCTGTTCCGTAGATTTTCTATGGAACGTTTTCAGACGATGCGCCGTTACACATCAAACATACCACTATATCTGTGAAACTATTGATCCTAGGCATACTGTGTCTTTTGCCATATTTCTTAATGAGTTATATTCTTATTTATGAAATAATAAAAGTTGTCAACTACCCTTATGATTTATGACGTAATTATTGTTATTTCATATCGCCTAAGTACGAAAACAATATGTTTATGGGTAGTATATTTGTACTGCATTCTTGCCTTCCGGTTTTATGATCCTTTCTAAGTAGAACGCCGGCACCGGCAAGTGTGTGACCGCGCTTAATTATTAAGGATTTAAATTATGTTTATGAAAACACCTTCGCAATTAATGCATTATTCTAGAACATTGATTACTTGATAAAAAGGATCTTAGTGAAAACTTAAAAGATAGATATATAATAAGAAGAGGACTTTTCTTAGAACTTTTCCCCATATTACACAACGAGGTACGTACGAAAACAATATGTTTTCTTTCATTTTATTCAAAATTGTCTTCATCCTTAATGTATGTGCGATTGCTTTGTTGACGTGACATTATGACAATATGGCGTCAAACCCATAATAGCTACTTGGAAACGATGTATTTAGGGCGGTAGAGAGAAGTTCTCAGGTGGTGGTTGGATGAGGAAAGGGAGAACGCGCAGCCTTGTGGAGGCAACAGGCAGATTATAAATTATAATACAGGGTGGTGCCGTCAATACGACAATAAATTAAAACATGGGCTATATTAGTTCATAGAAATGGTTTGCCACTTTCAAAAACAGCGTATTCTTTTAATAATTTCATTATATTCGTATGAAATAATATAACATTGGCTGCATTATTATGTTACAACATAAGCGTAAAGTTTTATTGATATTTTACTAAAAATAACTTTAAGGGTTAAAGAAAAGAGCCCTTAGACACGATTGTAAATAATAATTATATAAATTTTTCAAAGTAATTTCCTATTGAATACTTAATGCAGAATAATAATAATAATATTTATACACTCACACCTATAATATAAATCCTATAATATCCTATAATATCGTTTAACACGTAACAGTACGCATACTTTAGGGTAGTCTCGGCCAGGGCAATTTTTTTAACAATTTAATTGGGAAATATAAGTGGTCAGAAAGGTGTCCAACTTTCAGAGATAGCTCTTGTCAAGGAACACAAACGTCTACTTAAAATTTCATGTCGGACTTTCGGAACACACTGTATATCTTAAACTTGCTTATTTGAAGAGGTATTTTTGAAAATAAAATGTATCTCGGCAAAATCTTTAAATCGTCTTTCTGATTCGTGGCGTTTCTAGGTTCCAGATCCGTGGGATCTTTCAGCGACATCAGCGACATGGGAATTATTCCTCGTAGGTACACTTTCCTCGTAGATACATTTATGAAAAACAGTTCGCCTTTATTCCTTATAGATCCACTTTTCCGTTTCATAATAGATACACTTTTGGGTACAGTTATGTAAACAAAAGTGTAATGTGCAAGATATTATTGATGACAAAATTGACAATTAGCAGTGCTTTAGACGTCTCTCATTAATCCGTTTCAAAACAATAAGATATTTACCTTAATTATTTAAAGAGATAATTATAATTTCCTTGTTTTCTAAATAATCAGAGTTTTTTTGTCATGTTTGAATCCAATTTGTTTTAATGTTAGATTATTTAAAAAACAATTGGTATTTTATTTTCTTTTTAAATTCGAGTGACAAAACTTAACTTGTCATTATCGCTTTTCTGCTTTGCTGTACAATATGAAAGTGGATCTATAAGGAATAAAGGCGAACTTTTTTCAAAAGTGTATCTACGAGGAAAGTGTACATACGAGGAATAATTCACTTATGGCATTACAAATAAAAGGGCGATTTTTACCGATGTAGCGTCTAACCTATAGATGCTAGAGTATATCTAGCTCAAGATCAAAGGACAGTAGGTATTTGGGAGATACTCATTGTACAAATCAAGAGCAGAAATATGTATTTTTTATGGTTTACATTGCGTATGTTTTTAATAGAAATATAAAGGATGGGTCCCCCACCATTTTATGCATCAGTTTTTTAGATTCGGGAGCGTTTAGAAATATCTGAGCTTACAGAGTGCTATACACTAGCCATGATGTTATGGAAAAGCAACTGCATTACCTACTATAGTTTAATTGTTTATGATTTAAATAATGACACGAACAACCTGTCCAGCCACCATACACACTTGGTTTTTAAATTGTCATATTCCCCAGAGTCTCATAACTTACTCCTAAAATAAGCTTATATCAATTATTATCGCCAGCCTATATACTGCAATGCTAGGTATAGGCTTTCCTACATGGGAGAAACACATGAGGAGTTTGGGCCATAACACTACCACGCTCAATGTAGATTGGGGGGTCAAAGCGGTTGCCGTGACAACCGGGCCAACAGCGTAACGTTTTCCGAAATGAGAAGCACGGAGGAGCTCGAGATTACAAATATTTTATCGTCATTAGCAGACCCATCGATAGCAGAGAGCTCGAACCACTGCTTTTCTCAAATTTGCATATGTTTTTGACCACTGAGAAGCTCACTTCTGATTCTGATATACAACATGTATATATTTTAACTATTACAGATATAAACAATCAATAATTATAGCGTAGATCGACGTGTTGCACCCGCAGGTCGCCTTCGTACCGCGCGCGGCCGGACACTGCGCCCGCGCAGCCGGCGCCGGCGCCGGACCGGCAGCCGTCTCTACACGAGAAGAAGCCACAGCTGAAGGGGCCCAGGCCGGTCGCGACTAGCGTCTCCGGTAACAATGGTGCTCATTCCGATAATACTTTTAAAACTTTAATTAATTTCAGTTTCTCTTAGAGAGAAAGATCCTGAATTTAATATTAGTTTTGGAGTGTCCTTTCAGAATTAAGACCAATACTAGGCGGTAGACCCGTATGTAAGGTCGTCTGGGTAGGTACCACCGCGTTTCTTATTTCAGCCGTGAAACAGTTCGCTGTGTTTCGGATTGAAGAGAAAGGTAGCCAGTGTAATTACTGGGCATGGACGGCATTTCATCTTAGGCCCCAGGATGACAATGCACCTGCAATATCAAGTGATTTTCCCTTGTTATTGCAGGTGTCTATAGGCGGCGGTTACCGCTTACCATCAGGTGGACCGTCAGCTTGTTTGTCATCTAGTTGTATATAAAATAAAATAAAATAGTTGTACTGATTTAAACGAAGATTTCTGATTACCTATGCAATGCCAATTTTAAGGGTCAAATCCAATGGAAAAATTACTTCAGCGCCTCTTGTATTCATATTCATTTATTTGCATTAAATAGAGAGTATAGAGATGTCATTGTCAAAAAAAATAAGTAGCTTATATCTATTTAGCTATTTGTCACAATTTAATTCATATTGCAATTAAAATCATTAAATTTCGTCATTACAATAAAAAAATCAATAAATTATAAGTCAATAAAATCAGTAATAAATTAATACCTATAATTAATAGTGTATTAAATACTGGAAAGCTTTTTATTGCGCCGTTACGTAGGTACTCTTATTCGAGTATTCAACACAAGACGTAATGCTATTTGATTATTCATTTGTCTAGAAATACGCCAATATGTCCTACCTCAATTTTTTTCAAAAACTGAATTTTGAAAACCAACCATATAGTAAGTAAGTGGCGTAGCGGTTATCGCATCAGGCCGGACCCCAGGAGACGCGGGTTCGATTCCCGCCTGGAATCTGAAAATCAAACATTTAAATGGATTCATTCACTTCAAAGTTTTAAACCTGTTTTTTGCAAATTTTCGTACATGTTATGTCAATTTAATTCAATTTAAAATCATTTATTGCTTGTCACATTATATATACATATACAATACAGTGGAAGGTATAAAATAGGTCTACATGTGACGCCCTGTAAGGGCATTGCAATTTATGAGGTCAAACTATAATAGATTACACTTACATTTTAGTTATTAAATAAATCCCAAATTCTTAATTCCAATCACTAAATAAACATTATTAATTTTAGGTATTATACCTACTTCAACATTATTAAATTTTTTATGAGACGTTGAAGGATTTTTTATTTTTATTTAGCATTTTCTTTATCACTAAAAAACTCCTGTATGTTATAAGCATTTAGTAATGAGGAATGATTTCAATGCTTGGATAAATAATTTCGGGCTTTCATGTTACTTTATATATCTAGGTATGTGGTTATACAGGGTGAAAAAAACTAAGGGCCCTGGAGGGGAACTACTTTAAATCCTTTAGTTAGCTCATTTTTCTGAAAAGAAACATTCCTTTATTTTTAAAAAGAAAAAAAACTGCATTTAAAGATCTTCTAAAATTCGCTTGTCTCACCCGGGAATCGAACCAAGAAAAAATAAAAAAAAACTAACCCTCGCTATTTTATTAAACGAATCGGTGGGATGCAGGATAAAATTTGTCTTACAAACACTTTGCTCTTACACTAATCTGTTGTACCTACGTGATACCTATGAAATTGAATATTTATTACAAGTTTTTTATTAACAATACCTAGTACTGTAATGTTCATTTGTAACAAGTAAGTCATACGTTAATTTTCTTATTATCTCTAACATCCAAAGATATTGTATGCAGTACAGGTTTGCTAATGTTATATTATCTCTAAGTACCTTATTGAAGAATTCGATAAGATAATTATTAAATTGTATTAATAAAATAAATTTATACACAAAAAATTCAAAATGGAACGCATTTTTTATTGCAACGCGGGGCAACAATTTGAAATTCGAACGACAACTTTCAACATTTTTAAAATTAACGTGTTGAAAGTATTCGTTCATTAATTAATATTAGTTTTCACTTTGTTTTTATTTTAAATACCAAATGTTTATTAAACATAATCCTGAAAAATAATCCTACCGATTCGTATAAAAAATATCAAGTGTTTACTTTTTTAATTTTTAGTTGGTTCGATTCCCGGGTGAGACAAACGTATTTTAGAAGATCTTTGAATGCAGTTTTGTTTCTTTTCAAAAATAAAGGAATATTTCTTTTTCGTAAAATAATAATAGTAATAATAATATTTATACACTCACACCTATTATCTAGCCCAAAGTAAGCATCATTAAGAGCTTGTGTTATGGATACTAGATAACGGAGAAATAATGATAATAATATGTATATAAATATTAGAAATATACTAAATAAACATATAAACATCCATGACTCGTAAACAAATGCTCGTACTCATCATACAAACATTTGTTCCTACCGGGATTCGAACCCGGGACCTCTTGACCGAGTAGCCTGGGGTACAGACCACTCGGCCAGCCGGTCGTCAATGAGCTAACTAAAGGATTTAAAGTGGTTCCCCTCCAGGGCCCATAGTTTTTATCCACTCTGTATATTTATTTTTATTAGGTGTTGCCACTTTGCCGTCGAAATTAACTTAACAATAATCTCCCATTCCAGACTCTATATCCCTATCGTCGCCCGTGGCTTGCGCGTCTCCCCGCGAGGATGTGGAGGGGCTGCCCATGCCCGCCAGCGTGGGCGCGCTACCCGAGGAACACAAGGCCTGCCTCCTGGGAAGGTTGCCAGGGCAACGGGCGCGGAGGAAGCGGGCAATGCTTATATACGTCTGCGCTGCTGATTCTCAGGGTAAGATAAACTTTTAATTGATTTTATCACTCAAACCCCTTTTGTACGGATTCATTTGTAAAAAGCGCATGTAACTCGTATTTTAAATTTATTTATTTATTTTACAAAAATCCATAGCTTAGTGTGAAACAGATTACACTTTTTCTAATGATATGTAAAACTTGAGCCAATGAAGGATTTTTACTTTGCTTTTTAGAATTACACATTATTAAAATAAAAGAAGTGGGTACTATCTACTTATTATTAGCTATTTACACTATTAACATTTTAGTTGCATTCCAAATTGATGTCTATTTAGCGAAATAATACATTTTCTTCTCTTCATGTGCATTTTCACATGTACAAAAACAATAATAATAAAAATATGAATAAATTAATTTTGAAATAAAAGAAATAAATATATATTTTTTCTTACATGTTCCATAATAACCACCCGTAAGTATATAGAAGTACCAAAAGTAAAACAGTCTTGATGTTTCAACATCACATAAAGACCTAATTTTTTACTACATAAGCAGCTGAACTAAGTCTTCCAGATCAGAACGATACATGAGGATAACTTGTTTATTTCAAGGTTTTTTAATATATATTTTTTTAAATCAAACCTAATGGTATGGCTGAAGATGGATGTTAGCTACACCCGGATTCCTTAACAATAGAGGACTTTGGTTATCTTACCTTCAACTACCGGAACACAACATGCTGTTAACATTATTGTTATGGCGCCTGACTCATGTAAGACGGTGGTAGCTAGCTAGGCGGACTTAGAAAGTCCTGTCACCAACCAAACCGAACAGAAAATGTCTGCTGTCGCAGGAATCGAGCCCCTATATTTTTCGTAGGTGGGTTGAGTGAGACACCACAACATAGATACGGTTTAATAGAGTTGTTGTCAACTTTTTTTATTTCGTAAATAAGAAGTTTAGAACTCTTAAAGAAATATTTCAACAGTTAATTTATATTTGGTATGTTTTATATGTTGCAGCGCATTGTCTAAAAACGCTCCATAAAAAATCTGCGGAACAGATGACGTCACATGTTGTACATATTACTAAAAAATATATGGGTACATTGACAAAATTAATAATAACTATGTAATATGTATGTTTTTATTCATAATTGGCATAAAAATATTTGTTTTAATTGATGTCAGCAATCTAATATCATCATAATTTTTTAAAAAATTTTGAAAAAAATATGTATACCATTTTTATAAACTTTCTAAACCGTACATATTACAACACTAAAACTTGTGAAAAAAATATTTTAAAAGCAAAAAATAAAACCGACTCCAAAAAACTGAAAAGGATAAAATAATTAAATTTTAGTAAGTAGGCACTCATCCCCTGGGAATATATTTTTGGAGTTGGTGCTAAGTTGTTTCCACAAACCATGATATTCACTATCATGGTGATGGCACCGAATCCAAAAATATGTTACAAGGGGATGAGTGCCTACTTACTAAAATTTAATTATTTTATCCTTTTCAGTTTTTTGGAGTCGGTTTTATTTTTTGTTTAAATTTTTTTAAAACAAAAATGTACCTGTAACTTACGAGTCCGCTCCATTACTCTCGTCTAAGTGCTGTCGTCAGTCATAGACGATAGCTATGGATTGGACGCCGCAACAGTCCTGATTCTGGAAAAAACATCAATTTTGAAATCCAAGAAGTTACATGACGTAATGTTAAATCCAAGATAGGACAAAAGTTTAACATTACGTCATGTAACTTTAACAATAGAAGATAATCAACAGCTTGTCACAAAAGATTATCCTTACAAACAAATGGACAGATTACATAATAGATTGACGGTGTGTAAGCGCGTATGTGTTATAAACACGTATGATAAACGTTTAATCTCTTGGTCTTTTTTATACAAAGCACGGCATATGACTCTACAACACCTGATGTAAAAGTAACAATAGTCCATACGCGAAGACAGCTAGTGCCTCTAAGGGAGGATTTCACGCCTATTTGACGGAACCCATGTTAAAATTAAAATCAACCAAACATATGTATTTTTTTCTCCAGATTGTTGCGCAGAGAAGGGCGCCCTCCAATGTGGTGCTGCGGCCAGACTCCGGGCTCGCGCCAGAGGCCGCGGTTGGCGGGTCCACATCGCGGACCTCCACTGGCGATCACCGCTGGAACAGCAGAGGGATCACCGCTTCCCCGTGCTATGCATAGCCGAACTGGCCAGTGAGTCTTTCCTTACAACTAGATGACAAGCACGGTCCACCTGATGGTAAAATGGCTACCGTTGACTAGACACCTGCAATAACAAGGGAAAAACCATTTGGTATTCCGGGTGCGTTGTCGTCGTCCATATAAGATGAAATGCCTTCCATGCTCAGTAATTTACCCTTTACACGGCATTTCGTTTTAGTTACTCTCTCGAATTCGTTTGAATAGTTCAACGACTTTCAACCATTTTACTTCTTTTGTACGACAGGGTGGCATAACAAGCATACGACCCGCCTGATGGTAAGGTGATCTCGTAGCACCTTGGGCACTGCTCATGCGCTGTCTACCCTGTAATAATCAAGAGATAGCGTTAGCCCGTCAATCGTAAGAGAACTAAAGTCACTGACACAGCTCATACTATTAGCAAGTTGAAGGGCAATGGGCAGGGCACATAGCACGCGGAGGGACGGCCAATGAGGCCTTTAAGGTCTAGAATGACGACCACGTATCGGATGGCGCAAAGTAGGACGGCCTCCCGCTAGATCGATAGACGTCCTGGTCAGGGTCGCGGGCATGCAGACTGCGCAAAACCGATCCTATTGGAAATCGATGAGGGAGTCCTTTGTTCAGCAGTGGACTTTATAGGCTGTTATGGTGATGATGATGATAGGAGACGAGTCCCCCAGGTCTTAACATATCGCTTTCTCCATGATCTCTGGCGACGGCCACTGAAGGAACAGAACACTGTAGAGTTATTTAGCTACGATCTTTAAAGTGGAGGTGATATAATCCCAATCGATCCCTCAAGATTTGAGTGGTAAATACAACTTTTTATGCTTTTTTTGGAAGGGGATAATCACATTTACACCTACCCCGCACTGTGAAGAAAGAACAAAAGATGTCCATTACTGCCCACTAAAAAACCCCCGTGTTCCTTCCTCATCATCGCTGTACAGGCTGACGGTCAACAGTTACCCCTACGCGATATGCCCGACTAGGCTCAGTAGCTGTACTCGAGCAAGTGATACCGGCGTTACTAGGTGTTTGTTACTCGGAACACCAATAACTCCGCTACCACTTCCTCCGACCATAATCCGCAGTAGATGGCTTCCTTACCCTCTACTCATAATCCACTCACGGGGCCATCGCACCTGCAAATTCCCTGCGTGTACCTCTCTTCCAAAGAGGTCGGTCTGTATTAACCAAGCCAAGGTGTTCACTAACTTTATGTTGTTCAGGACAATCGGAGCTAGGCGCTGTGGTCCCGGTGCTGTTCCTCAACTCGGGGCTGGGCACCCCGTTGCTACCACACACGCTGGAGTGCGCTGATTTCAAAGCCGCGCTGGACGCAGCTGAAGATGACAATGATAAAGCGCTATTGAATAAATGGTTTGAATTTATAAGCTTTTTAAAATAATTGCAATAAATAAAAATATCTAAGCTGGAAAAAATAATATCCAACTTACCCGAGTCATTGGCATTTGATATATAAAATTTTGACATTGTGAGGGTAGCTCTGTTATAAACAGATAGACTACAAGAAATTCACAGAGTTTTCCCAAGTCCTCGATGAATGTTTACATCTTAGCCTCTAAAGAGCAGTCACTCGGATTGTGAAGGGTCGCGAGTTCCATCTCCGCCCCACGACGTGAACTTTTTCTAGTTTAGATATTTTTACTTTCAAACATTTAATATAATATTATATATAACTAAGATTAAGAATAATTCCTAAGTATAATTGCCCTGTAGAAAGGTTTTTGCTGCGTTACTGTTACACTTTATTTACATCGACAGTGTTTAAAGTCATACAATCAATAATGAAACTATCTTTTTACGATTTACTGATTGGAAACGGTAAAAGTGGCGCCCAACTTTCATTTGCAAGTCACATGTTGGGCGCCATTTTTACTGTTACAAATGTAGAAGTTAAATGTTTTTTGTTTTAATTTTATGCCGTTAAATTATTTTTGAATTAAATAATAGAAAGACTACATTTAAAGCTCGTCACGCTTCCGAGGCTTTTATTTAAAAAAAAATCAAAATAGAGGAATACTTTCAATTTCTAGAAGGTGTCCAAACAAAGATGCTTTGTAACCTCTGGTGAAGAATATGTCTTTCACAATCCGGGCGACCACTCCCCGCATTGTGAAAGGTTGGACGGTCAGTCCCACCTGAGGACATGGTTTTTTCTAGACTAAATACTTTTCTTATATTTTCAAACAATTAATATAATATTAAAATAAAAAGTTAAATTTATGTCAGTACAACTAAGAGGCTACAAAGCTAAATAGTAAAATATAGATAATGACTAATAAATCACAATATTGTTTACGTTATTATTTAATATTGTATAATATTGTCGTTTATAAACGCAATTAATAACTTGCGATCCACGCATGATCATAGAGAATTCCCATTATAAAAGCACCGCAGTTTGGCCTAGTGACTATCATGTAGGAATTTAATTTCATTTATATCATCCTCTAGGTATAGCCTAGACTCAAGCACGACCCCGCCTTGCTACCGATTAGTACGCGGCGCCCCTGCTCGTTGGCGGCGCGAGATGGCCAAGACCCTCAACGTACTGGTACGGACTCTACCTCAAGAAGCCTGCGATGCCTACCTTACTACTGTGGTGGAACAGGTCAGAATTACCTCTTTTTATACAAAGCACTGCAAATGACTCAACTCCCGCTCTTGTGAAGCAGGACGAAGAGTCCACGTGCGGCTTAAATACTGTCTGTGTTATGACTGCTCAAGCCGCCTCCACCTTGATGGCTGATAAGGTGCCTTTTTGCGCTTCTTTTGAAGGAACCCATTTTATATAAAGAAGGATGTTGGACACTAATGAGTGGACCGTATCATTGCTGATTTAAATATAAAAATATGGTTCGGAATAAATAAGATTTACGTCTTAACAAAACTGTAGCAAAAAACAGGTAACCTAGCAACGGCCGCAAGGCGCGAGCCGTAGTATAAGCAAAGAGGAAGAGGTCAATCCTCAACAGAGAGAATACATGTACATCTTTTAGCACATGCATAGAAGAAGTATTTCTTAAAACTTTTACCGATGTTTTTAATACCAAACGATTATCATCATCATGTCAGCCTATGATGTCGACTTCTAACCTAGCTAGCTGAGCACAAAGGCCTCTCCCATTGATTTTCAAATGGAATGGTTCTGCGCAGTCTGCAACCAACGGCTCCCCGCGACCCTGACCAGGTCGTCTGTCCTAGTGTGAGGTAGTCCCACTTTGCGCTGTCCGAACGATACAATGAGAAATCTGAATACTAATGTTAGTGTAACATACCAGGAGGTGCAGCACACCGTCCTGCTGAGCTTGGAGGCGGCGCGGCGCTGTGTGTGGGTGTGGAGGGCCGGCGCCGCGCCCGAGCCCGAGCCCGGCCCGCCCGCCCACCACCGCGAGCTGCAGCGACGGCTGGCCAGCCTGCAGCGAGACCTCAAGGTAGGGACGAGCCTGCAGCGAGACCTCAAGGTAGGGACGAGCCTGCAGCGAGACCTCAAGGTAGGGACGAGCCTGCAGCGAGACCTCAAGGTAGGGACGAGCCTGCAGCGAGACCTCAAGGTAGGGACGAGCCTGCAGCGAGACCTCAAGGTAGGGACGAGCCTGCAGCGAGACCTCAAGGTAGGGACGAGCCTGCAGCGAGACCTCAAGGTAGGGACGAGCCTGCAGCGAGACCTCAAGGTAGGGACGAGCCTGCAGCGAGACCTCAAGGTAGGGACGAGCCTGCAGCGAGACCTCAAGGTACGCACCAGCCTGCAGCAGGACCTCAAGGTACGCACCAGCCTGCAGCAGGACCTCAAGGTACGCACCAGCCTGCAGCAGGACCTCAAGGTACGCACCAGCCTGCAGCAGGACCTCAAGGTACGCACCAGCCTGCAGCAGGACCTCAAGGTACGCACCAGCCTGCAGCAGGACCTCAAGGTACGCACCAGCCTGCAGCAGGACCTCAAGGTACGCACCAGCCTGCAGCAGGACCTCAAGGTACGCACCAGCCAGCCTGTTAAAGGTAAGGGACGAGCCAACCTACCCGAAACCTCGAGGCAAGCCGAGCCAGGCAACTGCCTCTTAGCAGCGTCTGATGTTTAACAACAAGTGACATCATACTCTTTGTTATCGTTCGATGTCGCATGACTTGAGAGAGATGCGTTGGTATTTTTTTATTGTTTCTTTCCGATGTTTACTATGTAATAATGTTACTTCCGTAAACAACAGTGAAATCATGTTTTTTTAATGACAAACTATATCAAGATACCGCAATATTAAGGACTTCGCTTGATGCTGCAGGTCTGACACTATTAAGAAATATTGTGGCCTCTTCTGCCCTATAGTACATACATACATATATACACATGTACATACTTACATATTACCTAAAACATAGATTGACCACCGCAACCTGAAAGGACCATTTAAACACCGCCCTAATTAATGCGTTAACTACTTCATATTTGGAAATGTAGCTTTTATTCAAATTATCATATAGACATATCTCCATCCCTGTCCCTCCAGCTGCACCTGAGCGAGCGCAACATAATCCGCGCGAGCATCCGCGGCCGCTCGGCTCCGGGCGGCGAGGACGAGTACACGGAGGGCGTGCGCGCGGCCATCGGCGAGCGGCTCGACGCGCTGCTCGACGCGCTCATAGCCGAGCACGACGCGCCCGCCGGCTACAACGGGATACCTACCCGGTATGTTCCTGTTGGAATAGCTGTTAAAGATGCAAGCTAAATGTTAATATAATTATATCCTAGAAACAAATTGTTAGTTCCAAAGTTTGTCATTAGATGGCGTTGAACACTTATGAATCGCGCTAGTGTTTTTTACATCATCTTTCACAAGTAATGTTAGATATTTAAAACTATTTTTACCAAACCTAGAGCAAAGTACTCCACAGGTTTTATATTTTTTTAGACCTGTGTCGATCGATCATTTCCCGCGACCCGGTTCGATCACGACCCATTAGGTTGGTGATCGACTCACAATGATTCAAGCAAATGATCGATCGCGAGTCTCAAGTGTTTTTGACCCGCACTCCAACACATGATTCGGTTCTATTCTATCTATAGGCTCACGGGTCGGATCACACACATCCCGGGTCGAAACGTAGGTCTCGGGTCTTTTGGGTACTGTGTACGGTTCGTGTCGCGCGCGCGTTGTAATAGCGTTATAGAACACGTAATTATGTTTAGAGGTTATAAATAATAGTATATTTAAGTACCCATTATAAAATTTATAATATCAATATTCTTTATAAGGTATTGGTTCGTTTTGTGTTATTAATTCAAATTATTAATCAGATGATTAAATTTTATTATCACTGTGTAAATAGAAAATTTTGTCATTCGAAACAAAGTGAGTGATCGAGTTAGGCGCGTTAACATTGATCTCAGTGATCGAATCTTTTTGTGGCTCGCGATCCGATCACTCGTGAATGAATAGTGATCGAACCAAAGTGATTCGATCAATCACGATCGACTCAGGTCTAATTTATTTATTTTAATTTGCATCCCACAATGTTATACAGGTGCTAATGAATGGCTTAAAACTTAACAGATCATTAGATTGTGGGCCATAGCGGCCATGACAAATATTAAGGGAGGCAATTCAAAACATTCAAATTAAATTCCACATTAATCTTATTAACATTACAGCTAATTAACGTAAGAACTGAAATGTATTACAAAAATTATTTTCAATAACAATGGCAACATTTGAGTTTAGAATAATACCTAATCCAAAAAACTATTACAGCCTCAGGCGAGAACCAAACCATGGTGTTTAGAATAAAATAAGACAACATTGTAACTAACGACTGTCAATCAACTCGAAACTTATTATCGCTGACTATAATTATTATTATTTTATCTATATAGCATGAAAAACTACCATCATTTCATCCCAAAGATTTTCACTGCTGGAAAAGGACTCTTCTAAAAATACTCGCTATAATATAGTAAGATTAATACTACACTCACGCCTTTATCCACATAAAGAGATCATTAAATCTCTCGAGGAGCTCGAGATTATAAATTTTTGATTAACCCATCCCAAAATCGACCATAGCGAAAATTTCTTTGTTTTCGTAATCGAAAGCACAGCGCTCAAAACACTACGCCATCGAGCTCCTCAAGCGGAATGATAGCACCTAATAGCATAATATTATTACTAGAGGACGACAACCACAGACATCATTGTAGAATATTAATATTTCTCCACAGCCTTTTCGAAGAGATCAATGAACACCTATCGTTTTGCCAGAAAGCAGCGCAGTGCACCTCCAACAGAGAAATCACTCTTAACGAACTCAAATCGTAAGTATTATAACTCTTATTATTACCCCGCTTAAGGAGCGTCAATCTCTGTGTCGTCAGGGTCAAAGGACCATTTTGAAACCATTCTAAAGTATAGATATCGCATGAGGTAGGGACTTAATGTGATAACTACTATATATTTGTTTATTTATGAATATATGTATATGTGTGTATGTTTGTAGGTATGTATGCATATACAGAGTGGTGCCGTCAATGCGACAATAAATTTAAACATGGGCTATATTAGTCCATAGAAATGGTTTGCCACTTTCAAAAATATTGTATTCATTTGATACTTTAATGACATTTGTATGGAATAGTGTAACGTTGGCAGCATTATTTCATACAAAGGTCATGAAATTATCAAATGAATACGATATTTTTGAAAGTGGCAAACAATTTCTATGGACTAATATATAGGCCATGTTTAAATTTATTGTCGCATTGACAATAATTGTATTATGTACATTGTTTTGTTTCACGTCTTATGCAAATGTTATAATAAAGGGAAACCTGTAAATAGCTGTACTCATCATCATTATATCAGCCGAGAGACGCCCACTGCTGGGCATAGGCAGCAGTGCGCGTCTCTCGGCTGTACTCATAGTTATATAAGTACCAGATAAGAAAATTGTGTATTACTCAGTTGGTTATCTCAATAAAATAAAATAAAAAAGATTTGAATTTCGTTTTAGTATTCATTACAACTACAGTTATGTGAGAACTGACGTTCTTCTAACGAAATTATTACTTGATTCTTGCCCTTACTTTGAATAATAACTAACCTCAACATTGATTCATTGAAAGTCAATATACCATGCAGTATATATCTCTAATCAATGGTCAATATAACTTGATTGCCCGTTAAAGTAATATTCTTTTGAACATCGAACTGTTTCGTACGGGTATTTCGATTGCTATGGATCATGTACAGAGGACAGCACATCAAGTGTAACAGTTGCATTACGAAAGCCGCTTCTATTACGAACGGAATAAGGGCGGTCTCAAGGTCAAACTGTTACGCTTGATGTGCTGTCAACTGTACGCTAATTTAGTCGGAAAATTCGGATAAGTGGCATTATCAAAACTAAACAAACAGTAATCGACCTTAAGGTCATTAAAATAAGAAAGTTCATAGATTTCTCAAAAAGTGTAAGATCGCCGTCGCTAGTAGTTTATTTGTTTCATGTTATTGTCATTCTATTCTAATTTTAATTTAATTTCTAATTTAAATTTTTATTCTATTATAATATCAACATCTTCCTTCCACTTCAGGTTGCCTGGAAGAAGTTGCTATTGTTAGGTAGCAAAAAAGAAAATACAATTACTATTTCATATGGCTTTATCACGGAGAGTGCTCTGAAGAGCTTTTCGATCTTATCCCACCTTCCCCCTTCCTGCTCAGGAGCACGCGCGTCTTTGTCGTACTTCCAGAACTTGGAATTCTTTGCCAGCACATGTGTTCCCTCCTTCCTATAACATAGGGTCCTTCAAGAGAGGCGTGAAAAAGCACCTTTTGGGCCGGCAAGGTGGAGGCGGCTAGTGCAATGTCTATTCTGCACTAGCTGTCTTCGCATATGGACTCTCCTTACCGCTTCACATCAGGTAGTGGTGGGTCAATTGTATAAAAATAAAATCCTAAGTACCTAATGAAGCTAAATTATTGATTGATATGTACACTCGTATTCTTAATTTTTGATTTTAACATTATTATAAATGTTTGAAAAATTACTTAGTAATTAAAATATAAAACTAGAAAAATTTCACGTCCTGAGGCGGGAAGCGAACCCGCGACCTTTCGCAATCCGGGCGACTGCTCTAACCAACTGAGCTACCCAGGACTTGGGATATCCCTGTGTGTGTTAATAAAAAATTAAGAATATTTGAAAGCACTGCCCCAACTTAACCGAATCGTAGGTATTTGTAAAAATACTCGTTTCGGATGTTGAAATGGAACATTTCGACATTGTAGGGTGGATGTTTGCTCATAAACGCAAATACCGATAGTGACAACCGACAATACCGACAGAAGAATTTTACAAGGATATCCCAAGTCCTAGTTTTACATTTTAATTACTAAGTAATTTTTCAAACATTTATAATAATGTTAAACTCAAAAATTAAGAATAATAATATTCATACACTTACACCTATTATCTAGCCCAAAATAAGCATCATTAAGAGCTTGTGTTATGGATACCTACTAGATAACGGATAAATATTGATATTAATATGTATATAAATATTAGAAATATTCTAAATAAACATATAAACATCCATGACTCGTAAACAAATGCTTGTACTCATCATACAAACATTTGCTCCTACCGGGATTCGAACCCGGGACTTCTTGACCGAGCAGCCTGCATAGCAAGGGGTACCTACAGACCGCTCGACCAGCCGGTCGGCGGGATATTGTCATTGTATTCTAATTTTAATTTAATTTTTAATTTCTAATTAAAATTTTTATTCTATTATCAACATTTTCCTTCCACTTCAAGTTGCCTGGAAGAGGTTTCTATTGCTAGGCAAAAAAGAAAATACAATTACTATTTCATAAGTAATGAAACCTTATTGATTAATTTATTTTATTTTATTAATTTGATAATTTTTTTTTTTTTTTATTATTATTTTGTATTTTCTTAAGTAATGAAATATTTTACTAGGCGATAGGCCCGTATGTAGGGTCTTTTGGGTAGGTACCACCGCCTTTCTTATTTCAGCCGTGAAAAAGTTCGCTGTGCTTCGGATTGAAGGAAAAGGTAGCCAGTGTAATTACTGGGCATGGACGGCATTTCATCTTAGGCCTCAGGATGACAACGCACCTTTAATATCAAGTGATTTTTCCTTGTTATTGCAGGTGTGTATAGGCGGCGGTAGCTGCTTACCATCAGGTGGGCCGTCAGCTTGTTTGATTGATATGTACCCTCGTGTTCCAGATACATAACAGGCGACAGCAACGTGCCGTTGGCGCTGATCGGCGGCGCTGGCTGCGGGAAGGCCACGCTCGTGGCGCGCGCCGTCAGCCTCGCGCCCGGCTCCCAGCAGGACCTGGCCGTCATCGTCAGGTCAGAATACATCATTGACATTGTTGGCATTTTGCTACTAAACACATGCTACACAAAATGCAACTCTCCGCAACACAACTTTGTCGAGCATGTGGCGAATGTCAGGAATCTATGACGCATCTCTTGTGTCATAGTGATGCCCTGGATAGAACCAGAATGAGCCTTCTGGAAGTGGCATATCCAAAGCCAGAAGACTACAGGCTCTTTCTGCTTAAAGATATAGTAAGGCTAATGGCATCTATATTCTGGACATAGGAAGAGTAAACGCAGGGGAGGCACAGAAGATCCCAATGGGTCGAAATGCACTGACTTAGTCATGGTCCCACTATAAGATAAGATAAGATACATCATTGACCTTTAGGCCCTTACCAGATCGGTAGGAGTAAATAAAATGAAAAAAAAATGTGACTGCAATAGTGCATTTTAATCGCTCACATGGAAAGAGTTTTTAAAATTCGAACCGAAAGGTTCAATAATTTTCTATACCGCCAGTCCACTGAAAAGGAGATGTTTTATTTTCTTCTATGCACATGTACACTACATTAAAAATAACAAAAAATGATTAAAACCACTACAAATCATTTATCGTGATATTTTTGGCCTTAAACCACGTAGAAAATATTTTAAAGCATCCATAAAAAAAAAACAAATATACGCGCCCATATAAAGACATATTTTCTATAATCTGTGGCCATATTTTTAAATCGTTCGGAAAAACATTCGTTTTTAGTCGAGAAATATTAAATTATGGACTCAGTAGTCTGATAAACAGATGAATAAAGTTTTGCTTTGTTCTGTATTTTTTGAGTGGTATTGAGTGGATTGTGCTTTTATGACACACTGGACAAAAGTGCACATTGTGCACTTAAGAATTTAATGACTTTAATGTATTAATTTTATCTAACTAACCAACTAACTTTGCTCTAAGTGCAAACTGTTACTAAGAAACTAACCTAAAATATGGATCAAAGAAATATCATCTGAAATAAATGAATTATTATTAATATTACAAAAACTAACACTATGGTTCAAAATTATATATTAATTTGAATACAGACAATATCCCTACTGTACTTATAAAAATACTCATTCATAGATCCGCGTACTACCGCGTACCGGCTATTATTGATATCATCATTTTTTTTTGTAATTATTTTGGAATGGATTTAAACATTCGTTTAGATAAAATTGTACGATAATGGTCCTACGAGCCGAATGATCCATGAAAGACATCGCCACAGGTTCGTTGGTCTGACGTCACACTCGAGCAGCTCTCACCAGTTGCTCAAATCCATAGTGGACCAATGCTACGTGCTGCACACGGGAGCTGTATACAGGGGACGAAATGTGAGTCTCATTTACTTTACTCTTTTTACTTTAAAGACAGACATTTTGAGGCGCTCTGTGGCGTATTGGTTTGAGCGCTCTGGTTCCGATACGAAAAACAAAGCAACTTTCACCTGGGATGGGTCAAAGTTGGTTCTCTCGAACTCCTCCGTGCTTCGGAAGGCACGTTAAACCGTTGGTCCCGGTTGTTCCTGCAACCGCCTTAACCCACCAACCCGCATTGGGCCAGCGTGGTGGTACTATTGCCCAAACTCCTCATGTGTTTCTCCCATGTAGGAAGGCCTGTGTCCAGCAGTGGGACTTATATAGGCTGGTGATGATGATGACTTTAAAGACAACGCACAGGCTACGCTCAGAGAACGCGTGTATCAATAATATCTGCTCGTTTAATTAAAACCAACGCCGCTAACACGCCTTTTCATTTTTGGCGCGAAATGGCAGCCTCGCGTTGAAGTGTTCCTCTTGGCTGTAGCGTGCTTACATAAAAATGTAGTATACCATACACGTATAGATCATATACACACAAGTATTTGGCGCCAAACTCTTTCAAGATGTATTGAAACGGGGTTTCACTCTCAGTTCAATGCAATTAATTAATGAAGAAATAAAAAAAATGTATTTATGTCTGGCTTAAAAGATCTTGAAACCAGAGCCATGAAATTAAAAAATGTATAAAAAAAATAGGCTAGTCTAAAAAATTATCAGAGGATTTTTTGAAGAACAGTCATAGGTACTCCGCGACTATTTTGGGCCATGAATGTTTGTGGTACCTATTCTATTTTGCCATAAGATCCACTGTCTGTGTCTTTTGGCAATCACGCACACGGCTCACCTGATAGTAGGCGGTTACTGTAGCCTATGGAAGCTTGTAACACCAGGGTTATCACTTGCGTGTTACCGACCCTGTAAAAACCTTTTCACGCCTTTTATGAAGAACCCTGTCGTGTACTCGTTCGAGAAAACCTCTGCAGGGAGCATTGCTCAACCTGAGCGCACGCGGGAGAAAATTTCTCTGAAACCGCACAGTACCTACTGACTGATTTGGTTCCAACGTGTGAGGTTCCCTGTCGATGGCGAGCGGTCCAATGGTAGAAAGAGGCCGTGGGCATCATGTCAAATAATTTGTATAACACCCCGTTATTATACAAACGTCAGGATCGTCGACAATTCTCCTAGCGCTTCTTTAGAGCTTTGAATATTAGACATATCTAACTTTTTAGACTAGTCTGACTTTAAAAAATCGGTGTGCTCGTTTTCAATAATTTCGACTTGAGAGTTTGTTCGAAAAACCGTGCGAAGTTAACCTCTTCTCCTTGCGTCGTTTATCCTCAATGCTGAGGGTCGTGGCCTCTTTGAATAACGTCCTGGACCATCCTACGCCAGTTCGCTCTATCTTCGGCGGCGTGGATGGCATCGTGCACCGAGGAACTTAGGGCCGAGCGAATTAGGTCCGTGCATTTGGTTTGAACACTCTTAATATTATTATGGTTGCGTGTAGGACGTCCAGTCGCTGTCGGCGGCGCTGCGGCGCGCGCTGGGTGCGCTGGGGCGCGCGCGGCCCACGCTGCTGGCGGTGGTGGGCGCCGACGCGCTGCGCGGGGCACGCTGGCTGCCCGAGCGGCTGCCCGACAACGTCAAGATGATCGTCACCGTCACAGAGGGTCAGTACACAGCCGCGGCGCGCGCTGGCTGCCCGAGCGGCTGCCCGACAACGTCAACATGATCGTCACCGTCACAGAGGGTCAGTACACAGCCGCGGCGCGCGCTGGCTGCCCGAGCGGCTGCCCGACAACGTCAACATGATCGTCACCGTCACAGAGGGTCAGTACACAGCCGCGGCGCGCGCTGGCTGCCCGAGCGGCTGCCCGACAACGTCAACATGATCGTCACCGTCACAGAGGGTCAGTACACAGCCGCGGCGCGCGCTGGCTGCCCGAGCGGCTGCCCGACAACGTCAAGATGATCGTCACCGTCACAGAGGGTCAGTACACAGCCGCGGCGCGCGCTGGCTGCCCGAGCGGCTGCCCGACAACGTCAACATGATCGTCACCGTCACAGAGGGTCAGTACACAGCCGCGGCGCGCGCTGGCTGCCCGAGCGGCTGCCCGACAACGTCAACATGATCGTCACCGTCACAGAGGGTCAGTACACAGCCGCGGCGCGCGCTGGCTGCCCGAGCGGCTGCCCGACAACGTCAACATGATCGTCACCGTCACAGAGGGTCAGTACACAGCCGCGGCGCGCGCTGGCTGCCCGAGCGGCTGCCCGACAACGTCAACATGATCGTCACCGTCACAGAGGGTCAGTACACAGCCGCGGCGCGCGCTGGCTGCCCGAGCGGCTGCCCGACAACGTCAACATGATCGTCACCGTCACAGAGGGTCAGTACACAGCCGCGGCGCGCGCTGGCTGCCCGAGCGGCTGCCCGACAACGTCAAGATGATCGTCACCGTCACAGAGGGTCAGTACACAGCCGCGGCGCGCGCTGGCTGCCCGAGCGGCTGCCCGACAACGTCAACATGATCGTCACCGTCACAGAGGGTCAGTACACAGCCGCGGCGCGCGCTGGCTGCCCGAGCGGCTGCCCGACAACGTCAACATGATCGTCACCGTCACAGAGGGTCAGTACACAGCCGCGGCGCGCGCTGGCTGCCCGAGCGGCTGCCCGACAACGTCAAGATGATCGTCACCGTCACAGAGGGTCAGTACACAGCCGCGGCGCGCGCTGGCTGCCCGAGCGGCTGCCCGACAACGTCAACATGATCGTCACCGTCACAGAGGGTCAGTACACAGTCGCGGCGCGCGCTGGCTGCCCGACAACGTCAACATGATCGTCACCGTCACAGAGGGTCAGTACACAGCCGCGGCGCGCGCTGGCTGCCCGAGCGGCTGCCCGACAACGTCAAGATGATCGTCACCGTCACAGAGGGTCAGTACACAGCCGCGGCGCGCGCTGGCTGCCCGAGCGGCTGCCCGACAACGTCAACATGATCGTCACCGTCACAGAGGGTCAGTACACAGTCGCGGCGCGCGCTGGCTGCCCGACAACGTCAACATGATCGTCACCGTCACAGAGGGTCAGTACACAGCCGCGGCGCGCGCTGGCTGCCCGAGCGGCTGCCCGACAACGTCAAGATGATCGTCACCGTCACAGAGGGTCAGTACACAGCCGCGGCGCGCGCTGGCTGCCCGAGCGGCTGCCCGACAACGTCAACATGATCGTCACCGTCACAGAGGGTCAGTACACAGCCGCGGCGCGCGCTGGCTGCCCGAGCGGCTGCCCGACAACGTCAACATGATCGTCACCGTCACAGAGGGTCAGTACACAGCCGCGGCGCGCGCTGGCTGCCCGAGCGGCTGCCCGACAACGTCAACATGATCGTCACCGTCACAGAGGGTCAGTACACAGCCGCGGCGCGCGCTGGCTGCCCGAGCGGCTGCCCGACAACGTCAACATGATCGTCACCGTCACAGAGGGTCAGTACACAGTCGCGGCGCGCGCTGGCTGCCCGACAACGTCAACATGATCGTCACCGTCACAGAGGGTCAGTACACAGCCGCGGCGCGCGCTGGCTGCCCGAGCGGCTGCCCGACAACGTCAAGATGATCGTCACCGTCACAGAGGGTCAGTACACAGCCGCGGCGCGCGCTGGCTGCCCGAGCGGCTGCCCGACAACGTCAACATGATCGTCACCGTCACAGAGGGTCAGTACGTGCAACGGTGTGACTCAGGACCACTATGGAACTACACCAAACTATTAGCTGTTATACCTTTAATGTGCATTTCGAGTAACGGCAAATTGCAATTATAAGTACCTACATCTATACAAACGGTAGAACACAAGCTCGCCACTTAATCGGGACACTCACATGACATTTTCCTACTAACCACATGCTACACAAAATGCAACTCTCCGCAACACAACTTTGTCGAACATGTGGCGAATGTCAGGAATCTATGACGCATCTCTTGTGTCATTGTGATGCCCTGGCTAGAACCAGAATGAGCCTTCTGGGAGTGGCATATCCAAAATCAGAAAACTACAGGCTCTTTCTGCCTAAAGATATAGTAAGGCTAAAGGCAACTATATTCTGGACACAGGAAGAGTAAATGCAGGGGAGGCACGGAATATCCCAATGGGTCGAAGTGCACTGTGACTTAGTCATGGACCCATAGTAAGATAAGAAAAGATAAGAACGGCAAATTGCACAAGCGGATTGCGGAGCGTATAGGAATACGCGAATAGCTTTCCTTTTTGGTAACCGCACAAACGATAGCGTGCACGCTAGAGAGCTACAGTGAAAGGTCTCGGGCTCGGTCTCGCCCCAGGACTTTTTTTAATAGAACTAGATGACAAGAAAGCTGACGGTCTACCTGATCTGCTGGTAAGTAACCAGCGTTGCGTATATATAGACACCTGGAATAACAAGGAATAAAATGTCATCATGAGGCGTAAGATGAAATGCCTTCCATGCCCAGTAATTACACTGGCTACCTTTCCGTTGAATCCGAAACAGCGAACTGTTTTACGGCTGAAATAAGGCCACTGTAACCTACCCAGACAACCCTACACGGGTAACCTTAACATTGCTGATTGATTGATAGAAGAAAGAGAGACCTGAACATCCTTCAAAATGAATATTTTTATTTCTAGAAACTGACGAACCGTCAAGTTCAGCGATCATGGCGGTGCTATCATCAGAAGACGGGCCGAAGGTCGTGAGGGCTCCTCCCGTGGGGCCTGAGGAGGCGAAGGCGGTGCTGGCTGCCTGCGCCGCCACCTACAGCAAGACTGGCGCCGCTTCTCCGCCCGAAGCTGCCGTGAAAGCCGTTCAAAAATGTACCCTACCATTGTATGCTAAGGTTCGTTTTTATCTTAAATCAATGTGGACAATTGCTTGATGACGTCATGAGCTCCGAATTGAATGCCGTCATAACCTTCATAAAATCAGTATACCGCTGTACCCTTATTCTTTTGTGGCTTCTACGTAGTAATATTCGTTTAGCGATGAACTATTCTTCAAAAACACCCCTCGTCTTTGGGTTTGTTCTGTAAATATTGGTTTATTTCTATCGGTTCGCAACGAATGCCCTTCTTCAATGGTCACTTGTATATTTTCAGAATAGTTCTGAATAAATTAATCATATTTCAACTTATGTATTACTTATTTACTAATACGAACTGCTATAACCAGAGGTACTCTCTGTCTCCATCTGACGTTATATTTCCTACTTATAAACGATACCTGGATGTATAAATGGATGTATGTTTGTTGCTCTTTCATGCCAAAACTAATTACTGGATTTTAATGAAACTTTACAATAATATAGCTCATACATCAGAATAAGATATAGCCTATATTTTATTGGCCTAAAATAGGCTTTCGAAGTATCAGACGAAGTCGCGGGCAGAATCGAGTATAAAAATGATTCTATTTAAAAGACTTTTTTCTCCAGATTCTAGCCTGGCAAACGTCTCTCTCCGCGGAGACCTTCACCGAGCAATCGGAGCCAGAAACAGCCCCAGAACTAGTCATCTGTGAGGACCTGGAAGGCCAGCTCATCCAGATCCTAGTGACTACAGAGGCGGCGCTGGGCGCGGAGAAGGTCAAGACGTGTCTGGCTTTACTGACGGCTTCGAGGCGGGGGCTCGACGACACGGAGATACTGGATATGTTGGCGCATGATGACCTGTTCAGGAGTGAGGAGACATATTGTAAGTGGACTGATGAGGGACTTGCCTCTGATATTTCGTCGTTACATTTTGTAATTATTACTAACATCTTATTAATAAATCAAAATGAATAAAAAATAAAGTCCTGCAAAATCAATGGATCATAAAAACTTGTACTTGATTTTTTTTGTGTTTTGCGTCTTTTTTTGTTTAATTGTAGGTAAGCTTAGGGCAATATGCGGACTATAATGGACCAAATAATACTATCATCCTTGGTACTACTAACAATAACAGCATCCGCAGAATACCAGCATCGTAGTTATCTGCTGTGCTGAGCGGAGACTTTTTTGGTACTAATTTGTAAACTGTAAGTTCATCATGTGATTAATCGTTATTTTTTTGATGCTAAATATTTTTTTCCGGTCCAGTTTTTTAATAAAACATTATTTTTTCAAATTTTTTTGGGCACCGATAAGTAGATAGATAAGCAAAGATTATGTTGCAATAGAACTTGATAATGTCTGTGACTTTTTTCTAATATTTTTGAGCGTTTTGAGTTAAGTGTTCCCAATTCCCTACTCTTTGGTAATTTCGGTTGATAGTTCTAAATAGTCGGTAGAAGTAAGGATTCTGTATAATTATAGTTTGTGGAACATGCTTCAGCATACAATCTAAAATTATTACTCCTGGTCGCTAGGGTCCAATCTCCTCCTATGTAGGAAGGCCTTTACTCACCAGGGGTCGTAGGCGGGTGATGATATTTGAGTGGGCAGTACGTTTGCGCAGTGCCTTGGGCGCCGGCGTCGCTGTTCTGGCCGCAGCTGGCGGCGCTGCTGGCGCCCTGGCTGCGCTGGGACGAGCGAGGAGCCGCGCGCTGGAGGGACGCAGCCCTAGCCGGGGCGGCCCGCGACAGATACCTGCCCGACGACGGACCAAACGTGCGCGCTACGCTGGTCCACTACTACCAGGTGAGGGGCCGTTCAAGTATTAAGTAACGCAATTGGGATGTTGCCTAAATTTGAAATCGGAGCTATTTTTCAGAAATTCGGAAAATATACGCTACTGTTACCCATAAGAACAATTCAAACTTATAAGATATGGAATATTGTTGAAGTTGTACTGTTTTGAAAATTAAAAAATGTTGATATTTTTTTCATTAACATTTATCAAAAATGTTTATGATATTAGATTGCTGACATCAATTAAATCAACTATTATTATGACAACTATCAATAAAAACCTACTTAATACATAGTTATTATCAATTTTGTCAGTATGCCTATACATTTCTTAGTAATATGGGAACATGTGACGTCACCTGTTCCGTAGATTTTCTATGGAGCATTTTTGGGCGATACGCCGCAACACATCAAACATACTACTTTATCTGCGAAACTATTGATCTTAGACATACTTTTTCTTTAGCAATATTTCTTTATGAGTTATAAACTTCTTATTTATGAAATAAAAAAAAAGTTGTCAACTACCCTAGGTCTTGTAAAACGTTACGAAGCGTTACCAGGGCGGGTGGGGGGTTCGAACGACGCGTTACGTAACATGTTTCTTTTTTGTAATTTAAATAAAAAACTAGGGAATTAAAATCTTCTGAGTTGGCAACCCTGTTCGTTCCGTGTTTCACGGGGAATTCCTAGATTATATCGTACCGTGCGTCAGTTTTATATTTTACTCCGAACTCTTTTTGTTTTACGGGGAATCCCTTGTCAAATAAAAGTAAATAAAATAAACAATATAAGCAAGTATTACGAATTAAAATTTTCATGTTTATAAACAATAACAAAGGTATTTAGGTCTCTTTCTAGACCTTTGCGATTAAATGTGTCTTTTAGCTAAAAATGGTCCCTTGGGTGTTACATAACGTTTAGTTGGGGGGGGGGGGGGGGCGAACTACGTTACGCCGCGTTACATGGGAAGAGGGGGGGGGGGCTGGGTGGCAAAAATCTTCGAAAATTGCGTACTGCAACCTGCCCGACGACGGACCACTACCAGCACTACTACCAGGTGACGTCACCAGCGAGCACCACGCCCCGACCGCTACCTGCCCGACGACGGACCACTACCAGCACTACTACCAGGTGACGTCACCAGCGAGCACCACGCCCCGACCGCTACCTGCCCGACGACGGACCACTACCAGCACTACTACCAGGTGACGTCACCACCAGGGAGGACCACGGCACGACCGACTGTCCGACGGCGAAAGAGCGTGACGCGGCCTGGTCTAAAGCCGACTGTACAGTTGAAACCTTTAAATGACACAGATTTAAGTGATAATATGACAATTGTTTCTACTAGTTTAGGACTAAATTTTAAAATATTTTATTTACAGGGCGCCTGGTATACGGAGAACGACCCAAAAATGGCGGGAAGGCTCGTATCACAGGAGAACAAATTCTCTGACGAATGGTACGTTTTATTTAATCTACAGAGTGATAAAAACGTAAATAAATAATTTTCTAATGTTAAGTAACCTCTCTAATATTATTTTGGTTTGGCAACTGCAATTGGGATGTTGACTTAATTTGAATATAGCGCTATTTTTCACAAATTCGGAAAATACACGCTAGTTACCCATGAAAACAATTCTTTAAAAGATACGGAATATTATTGAAGTTGTACTGTTTAGAAAATTTATATAAATTTACACTTTTTATCCAAATATTATCAAAAACGTTAATGATATTAGATTGCTGACATTAATTCAAACAACTATTATTATGACCACTATTCATAAAAACATACTTATTACATAGTTATTATAAATTTTGTCGGAATGTCCATACATTTTTTTAGTAAATAGAAACATGTGACGTCACCTGTTCCGTAGATTTTCTATAGGGCGTTTTTGGTCGATGCGCCGCAACACATCAAACATACCACTATATCTGTGAAACTATTGATCATAGACGTTCTCTATTTCTTTTGAAATATTTCTTAATGAGTTTTATACTTCTTATTTATGAAATAAAAAAAAGATCACAATTAACCCATTACTTATTTCCTCCTTTCAGTTACAACTTTAGGAAACTAGACGAATTGCCGTTCCAACACTACCACATATACAAAGACGAGCCCGAGACCTTCGCGAACCAAGCATACTTCACTCAACTGGACTGGGTCCACGACAAATTAGCCGCGACTGACTGCTGCCACTTCCTCGAAGACCTGGCCCTGATCCATTTAGACACATTACCTGAACACATACAGATATTAAAAGAAGTCTTCGAAACACACTCTTACGCTTTAGACTACGACCATAGACAATTCTACGGGCTTTTAAGAACAACCATGGAGAAAAGGCAAAGAGATGGTATTGAAGTCAAAAGTAAAATAGTACAGGATTGGATGAATATAATATGGGAACCCCCTATTCCAACTTTTTATCCAATGAACGATGAGTTTTATAAGATTAGTGAGAATAAAGACAAGAGAGATATGTCGTCTGTTGAAGGCTTCGACAACAAGACGTATGACCTGATAGTCCGGTTTGACACGAGAGGTAAATTTGTGGCTACCGTATCTACGGAGCGAGAGGAGATATGCGTGTGGGATGTTACGAAGTAAGTTAACAAAACCAATAACTATATCAAAAACATAAAATTGAAAATTTTGAGAAACCCCCGGCGTCATTATATATCTATCTAACGTTATCTCGTTGCAACTTTTTTTTACACAACTAGATGACAAACAAGGTGACGACCCACTTGGTGGTGAGCGGTTACCGCCGCCTAAAGACACCTGCAATAACAAGGAAAAGTCACTTAATATTGCAGGTGCGTGGTCATCCTGAGGCCTAAGATGAAATGCCGTCCATGCCCAGTAATCACACTGGCTACCTTTTCCTTCAATCCGTAACACAGCGAACTGTTTTACGGCTTAAATAAGAAAGGCGGTGGTATCTACCCAGACGACCCTACATACGGGAATACCACCTAGTAAATAAATAAAATAAATTCGTTTAAGAACTACGATGCCACAGACAAACACACAGAGAGACATGAGAAACTTATAACACCCCTCTTTTGGTCGGGGGTTAAAAATGCCAAACACCAACCAACATTACACGTGTGATAAGTTCTTACTGCTGACCTACAGAACCGATTTTCATGAAAATAGATTATCACGAAGACAGATTCATTACATACAAAAAAACATAATAGGCTACTTTTTAGCGTGACAGTAGGTATATACAGGATGGTGCCGTCAATACAACAATAAATTGAAACATGAGCTATATTAGTTCAAAGGAATGGTTTGCCCCTTTCAAAAACATCTTATTCAGATAATTTCTTGACATTTGTATGAAATAATATAACATTGGCTGTATTATTTCACAGAAATGTTATGAAATTATGAAACGAATAAGATAGTTTTCAAAGTGGAAAACCATTTCAATGAACTAATATAGCCCATGTTTTAATTTACTGTAGTATTGACGGCACCATGCACCAATTACTGCATAAAGAGTGGCACCCATTTATAGTTTAACACTGCGAAATTCTCTGTAACCCATCTTGACAAATCCTTTTAGAATAATTTCTCCGTAAGTTTAAATGTTATTAAGTGTTGTTTGTTTCAGATGTCAGCTAGTAAGAAAACTGGTAGGCGTGCCGCATCCAATAAACTTGGTGCCAATAGACGAGTACCGATGCGTGGTCCTGTGCCGGAGGGAGCTCAGGGTCTACGACCTTGACCAAGTACGTGGCCTTACCATTTTTTTAAGCTTACAAAACTCGTTACAATCACACAAGGCTTATCATTTTACTTTGAAACTTTAAACTAGATTGTTTCCTGCTAGAAGTAAGCACAACATGCACCATGTATGTTTTTATACCGTTCAGTTGAATTAATGTCGGCATTCAAATATTAATAAGGTATAAAATATAAACTAAAAGAAATATAAACAAACAGACCATGGTAGCTTTTACTGAGGGCGAGAGTAAAGAACAATTAAAATGTCAAACTTGAATCTGACTGAGTTGTAATTATTATTATTATTATTAATTTGCTAGGAATGCAACGAAGCGTAATAAGCGGAACATTATATGTTAGAAGTTATGTTGAGTAAACACTGAAGAATAATTTTAAGGAAAAAACACACAAACGACGTGTACTTAAAACCAAACTAAGTTCATTTGAAAAGTGACAATTTATTAGCATCGGGACGTCGACAAATTTTGGGAAAGTGTTTCATGTCACGTATAAGTACCTAGGTATAGCCCGAAATAGTTATCATAATTATTTGAATTCCGTTTTAAGTTTCGCTCCAAAACGCCAATACATGTCACGTGACCGGCTGTGACGTCACCTGTTACCAAGCACTGATTGTTTTTTTTTTATACAAAAAGATGACCAACAAGCTGACGGCCCACCTGATGGTAAGCGGTTACCGCCGCCTATAGACACCTGCAATAACAAGGAAAAATCACTTGATATTGCAGGTGCTTTGTCATCCTGGGGGCTAAGATGAAATGCCGTCCATGCCCAGTAACTTACACTATGGCGATTTAGATGGTTTTCCTTTGGACAGCGTCTGATGTTATCGATAAGTGACATCATACACTGAGATCGGTGTTCGTTGTCATGTGACCTGAGAGTGGTTTATTTCGTTTATCAAATAGTATTTAAATTACATAATAATACAGTGAACTATTGTGTATGTGTGTGTGTGTGTGTGATTTTTTTTTATATATATTTATAAACCTCCTACCTACTCAAAATAGTTTACTTTTACGAAATTTTTTCAAATTTGTCGGTTACGTTACGAGCGCATGCTCTTTAAGCCCTAATTCTGGAGAACACATGCTAAGTCTAAATTTAAGATATGTGCTTCTATTTCTCTCAATATGAATACGAAAAGGATGGTTGTCATATAATTTGACATTTAGAAACGTGCGTTCAATTTGTGAAAGTAATAAAGCTTAGTGAAAGTAATAAACCAGTGTTTAAGAACCACCACACCGTCTAAAATTATCTACGGTTTCTTTGAAATCTGTCTAAATTTAGTTGACAGCTCTTTCATTAAGTTCAATTTAGTTGACAGTTGAACAAATTCTTGCTATCTTTTTCCTATTACATATTGCGAGAAAGAGATATACTGTACTTAAATTTAGCTTTAGAGTGTTAATTAGGCCCAGAATTAGGCCCATTTTTTTTTCATCGAACTCGAAAATCATATATCTATCTCTCTGTCTCGACTGAAACACAGTCCACGCTTACTTACACTTATTTTCGAATCACTTCCTCGCAGGGCAAGTTCGTGGTATCCCTGAAAGGTGTGATGAACCAGAAGATGCCTTACTACGGACTGCACGACCCTACGCACCTCGTAGCGCTGTCCAGGAACCGGATGTACGTCAACCTCATGAACATTGACTCCGGTAAGTTATATTGTATGATAATCAAATAACAACATTCACCAGAAATAGTTTGCAAAAGTAAGAAAGAAAGAAAAGACATTTACTGTGTCACAATTTTAGGAAATTTTAAAAAAAGGTCCCGCAACAAATGCCAAAAGATCTGATCTGATCTGACCAATATTGAATATCAAATTTTTTGGTCCTTCGAGCCGGATGAAGTGAAATAAGCTATAACTCATACATCTGGTAAGAGGTAACATACTATGTAAGTAAGAGACTATGTTTTACAGGTGACTGTGTGACGACGTTCAAAGCTGGAGAAGATAGATTCCTCAACTCACTGCTGGTATCAGGAGATGGAAGGTGAACCACTTATACCTAATTATTATATTCAAGCTATTTTTCTGATAATAATCTTTTGTGAGAAGAAGTTTTTATAATAGAAAGCCTAAAAAAACATAACAGTTTATTAACAAAATGCATTTAAATCACTCTCTGGTCACATGGCAACTAACATCTATCTCAGTATATGACGTCAATTATTGTTAGCATCTGACGCTGTCAAAAAATATCATCTAAATCACCATAGCAACATATTAGTGTTTGGTAGCGGGTGACGTCAAAGGGGTCGCGTCGAGTGTCATGTATTGGCGTTTGGGTCCGAAACTCGAAACAGAATTCAAGATTTTTAAAACACTATTCGTTTTAAAATAATTATGATAACTTTTCCTGCTATATGAAAGTATGTCAGTGTGGTGTATTCCATTCTAAATTAAAGCATCGACAAGAACAGCGCTTCCACCACAGAGGAACTGGCTACCTTACCTGCAGCAGCCGGAACGCAACAATCCTATTAACATTATTGTTAAAAAAGCCCTACCACTAACCAAACCGAGCTGAAAATTTCCACAGGGAATTGAGCCGCGGATCTCTAAAATCAATCAGACCATCTCGGTCTCACCTCGAGACCGCAGAGGCAGTTACGTATTTTTTAAACAAATCTAATACTTTAGTATTTTCCATGCTTCGAAAGGCACGTAAAGCCTTTGATCCCGGTTGCTACTGCAACCACCACCCAACCGACCAGCGTGGTGGTGGTATGGCCCAAACTTCTTATTGTTCTTCCCATGTAGGAAGGCCTGTGTCCAGCAGTGGGAAGTATACAAGCCGTTGGTAATACTTAAATTAGTATTTTCTGTTCCTTCAGAGTCTTAGTATGTGGTGATGAGACCCAGAAGCCGTTCCCGCTGCTGGTGTGGTCGTTAACATCGCGGAAGTTGCTGTACGACCTTCGGATACCGCACCATGACTTCATCACATCAAAGGCTGCTATCACATATGAGGGTATGGAATTATTTTTTAAGAATCTACTTGTAATCCAATCATACTTAGGTTTTGGACGCATGTGTACGTGCTGAGTCAATTTCAAATCCACTTCACTGCTGCTAAGCCGAAACCTCGTGTTTGCTTCGGTGGAGACTTCTCAGCGCGAGCAATAAAGGCAAAAATAGCGCAAGCATACCTAATTCATAATAATTTATTATTGTCTATATTTCAATTTCAATTTTGTTGCTTTTCCACAATGTGATTTCTTAAGGACGAAAAATTTATTTGTCTACATCATGGACCCGGTCGGGCACAGCGATTAGAATGGAGGAGATTTTAAATACATATTAAATTAATTATTTTTATTATGGTGTCATTCAATTCATTGCTTTTATTTTAATAAGTGTATTTATTAAGTGTAGTTTCTTTCTCCGTTATCTTGTTATCTCATCGATAAAAGATTGTGTTATGGATGACACTGGCCCAAATTCTGGAGAACACACGCTAAATAAAAATTTAATTTCATTGCATCTCGTTCTCTCTTTAAGAATAAAAAAAAGGTTGCATGCCGTCTAAAATTGTCTATGGTTTCTTTTAAATCTATCTAAATCAAACAGCTCTAAACAAATTCTTGCTATCTTTTTCCTATTACATATTGCGAGAAAGAGATATACTGTACTTAAATTTAGATTTAGGGTGTGTCTTTTTTTTAAAACTTAACGGGGTAACTCTTGGCCTTCATCTCACCTGATGTTAATTAAAGATAAGGCCAACGATGGAAGCTAATTACACCCGGATTCCTCAACCACAGAGGAACTGGTTATCTTACCTCCAACTGCAGGAACACAACAATGCAAACATTATTGTTATGGCGGCAGACTTAGGTAGGATGGTGGTAGCTAGCCAGGCGGACTTAGAAAAGCTCTACCACCTACCAAACCGAGCAGAAAATTTCTGCCCCCACGGGAATCGAACCCCGGACCTCTAGATCTGAGGTAGGTGGTCTCAACCACTAGACCACAGAGGCGGTTAGATAGAGCAGAGCTTAGTGTCTTCAGAATTAGGCCCACTATCCATATTATTTTCCGATAGTATTTCGATCCAGACACCGCGCCCAGCATTACGCGGCGATTTTTGTGTGGCGTCTCCCATATTTGCCATAGTATTTCGCACGTTACGAACAACCCATCAACACGCGACGTCCAGCCCCGCTTTCTGTGTTTCGAAGCCATCATCACCATCATCATCATACCAGCCTATGATGTCCACTGCTGAACAAAGGCCTCCCCCATCAATTTCCAAATGGAACGGTTCTGCGCAGCCTGCATCCAACGGCTCCCCGCGACCCTGACCAGGTCGACTGTCCATCTAGTAGGAGACCCGTACTTTGCCCTTTGCGGTACGTGGTCGCCATTCTGAAACTTCAACGCCTCATCGACCGTCCGTTTTGCGTGCTATATGCCCTAAGCTATGTGCACAAACTTTTACCGATGCGTAATTTGGGTTAAAATAAGATAAAGATAAATTTATTTCTGTATAAAACTTAGCCTAAATACGAGTACATTGAAACATAAGGTTGGTATATGTATAATATTCACAGATCTTTATAACACTTGCTAATATAATATAAATTGGAGTAAGAAGTTCTATAATGTAGACGATGCCTAAACTAAATATATACCTACTTGTATCTTAGATATCTGATTTATTAACCTTGGTTAGTACATATTAATAAAAATATTTTGTAATTATGATAGATATTTATAAAATCTATATTTGCAGTGAAACGCGATTGTGGTTAGTTAGTAAGTAATAATAATGTATTGAACATATTCAGGTTCGTACGTGTGCGTTGTCTCCCGCGAGCTGGACGAGCCCAGCCCCAACTTCATAGTGGTGTACGACCTCCAGTCGGGCACGCTGTTCAAGAAGTGGAAGCCCGGCTGCGACACCGTGGCGCTGGCCATCAGCTCCGTGGACGGCTGCGTCGTGTCCGGCCTGGCTGACACCAGGATACTGGTCTGGGACCTCGTCACAGGTAACTTACAAGGTTCTAGAAATATAGAGGAAGATAACACTCCCTCCCTCTCCTCAAATAGAATCTAAGTAAATAAATATTAGGAAGCGAAAGAGACGAATAAAAGAAAGAAAAAGTAGTCCCCACTTAATAGGTGGAACCACTAGATCACAGAGGCGGGCACATGATGATTACTATCCTCTATCCAGGCAACTGTCGCCTGACTCTCCGGGGTCACGTGGCAGCGCCGTCGGTGCTCCGCCTGGCCAAGTCTGGCGGCGTTCTACTGTCAGCTGACAGCTCCTGTCGGGATCTGTCGCTGCGGCTGTGGGACCTCCACACGGGTATGTGACCGTAGAACCTAGTCGTAATCGAATTGACTTTTATTTATGTTTAAAGATCTTTATTGATTTCTCTAAAAATTTACAAAATCACTTACTTGAGAAACACACCTATTATTAAGCAAATACATTTGTTGGACTAAAACAAAGATTGTTAGCACTTTCACTATACGAACTTAGCTAATTTTGCCATATTACAGAGCACAAACACAATACACAATAAAAAATAAAACATTACGAGAGGGTAGTATTAAATATCTTCCGTTCGTTTACTATGTTTCGTTTACTATTTACTTGCCAATAACAGCAAATATGTCATTCCCTTTACTTTGATATAGAAACTATTGTCCGTTTCCACTAACCATTGCCTAGGCTTAGGTGACTCTAAGGCTTTGCCAAACAGAACGCGTACTTTGCGCGCGTCAGAGCGCTAGTCTGACGCCGCGCTATAGCGTCGAATTGTATTGTACTATAACGGTATTAGCTGTCAAACAGAGCACTGGCGCTAGCAGTACGCAACGCTCTGTCGCGGCGCTAGGACCGTTTGACTATAGGGCGTACAACTATATGGCCAGTGTAATGTTATGCGGTGACCTTACCCTGTAGACGCTATAGCTTGAGCACGCGCTGCCTACCTTCTAATGCAAATACAGACTAGAACAAAGTCAAAGGGTCATCCCAAATCCTTGCTAGCTCATACGGTCAGAGCAGTCACCCGTATTGTGATATTTTTGTAATTATTTTATGGATAGACATGTCAATATTAAAATTTGCACTTCCAGGTAAACTAATAGCAGTGTACACCCCTCCTGAGCGAATCACATCGTGCGAGGTACTCCTAGGAGGGTCGGTTCTGGCTATGGCACTGGAAAACTACAAGGAGATATTGTGCGTCAAACTAAACGGTCCATTAGTCGACTCGGTGAAAGCCGGGCGCGACTGCGAGTATGACGAAAGGAGCTACGGCGACGTCGCAAGCGCAGGCAAAACATTCGCAGTGAGAGGCAACGAACCGTGCTGATAGGAGTAACTATTACACATTTTATAGAATCCGGATTAAAAGTGGTTTGAAAGATTTTACTACGGCTGAAAGTGTGGGTTTAAAAGTTAGCGGAGCGGATTGAAAGTAAGCGAAATGTGTGACACGTATGATAATTTTTCTTTCTTCTTTCGATTGGCTTTAAAGTTTGAAAGCGTCTAATATTGAACTGTGACAAGGAGATGTTTGCTTAGGTGCCAATTTCCTCTATTTTTTACAGGATAGGTACAAACGAAGTTCAAAATTTAAATACGACTTAGTCACGATTTGTCGCTTTAAATCCAATTTCTTGATAAGTGGAAATGAAACTAAATTTCAGAATGTTGGACTACACTCAAGGGATCATGCGACTTTTTTTGTCGGCGCTTAGTTACAGTTAAATTGAGATTAAATATAGCGTTGCTGTTTAGTGATCACAATGGATGCTTGCTTGATCGAAAGCTAGACGCATTACACAACGCTACTTGAAAGACGCGAATCACGAACCAATCACAATAAATAGTGGCTCAATTGACTAAAACCTGCAGAGTCAAAACAGATACACGCCAAAAGCAATGTCGCAGTGGCTTACCTCGCCGGATATGGGAAGTTAATAAATAATAATAAATATAAAAAAACATTAATGTTTTTGATCTATTACGCTTATTAATTACATTATTAAATTAATGAGATTATATTTAGTGATTCTCTATCTATAATGTTGATGTTTAGTCGTAATTATGTGGAGAAATAATTGTAAGCTATGGGATTGTAATGTTAAGTCAATTTCGGAGTGTATGAGTTGCGTAAAATATTTTATGCTTTGCTTTCTGCGCGAGAGTAGTAGCAGCTTTTTATGCCTAAGTATTTATTCTTTAACCTCGCACATCGTGTCATTTTAACCAAATAAAACGTTTGACAGTTAAAACATATTAAATAATAACAGTGTAATTTGTCAAAAAATAGAGCTTACTAAACCGGGAACCCTGTACATGAAAATGTGATTTATAAATGACAGCTTAAAAGTACAGTATTTGATTTTGGTACCATCAAATCGAATGTGGTTCGTTTACAGTTATCATGGTTTTTAAAAATAAACTTTTTTCAAAAAGCTGTAAATTATAATTTAAATTCTATTCTCTATTTTCATAAACAAAAATCATTATTGCATTGAAAAAATCACTTCTGTTGGTTTATAACGTTTATCTAATTTACCGGAACTAAGTACTCAATTGTTTACGCTTCTTAGGTTATGGCGCCAATAGTTGGTTTTCAGGTATTTTTAGTTAAAATCTATCCGAATTGTAACACCTGTACTTAAGCTAGTTAAAAAAAGCTTAGAATATAAATATTGTCATATCTATGTATAATTCATAACCATAAAGAATATATGTAAGTGTACATGAATAAAATAGAATTGATCATAAATATATTTTCAAAAATTACCGTTAAAAGTGAAAAGAATATTATTTACATAATTTACAGGTAAATCAAACAACAGTGCATAATAAACTTAAAAAACCTATAAACAAAATAAATAGCGATTGACTTTGAACCGGTAAGGGTGACGAATTTTGTGAATCAACTTCGTCGTTAAATAGTAATTATGATCAATTCTTTATGCATATAATATTTTGTAAAAATAATGGTAGATTAAAAAATATACATTTTTCAAATCAATGCCAACACACAAAACTCGCGCTACTGAAGTGTTACCTACTGTAAAATATGTTTTCAGTATACTTATAATCTGTAGTTAGGTGTAACATTACGAAATAACATAATATAAACAATATTTCATAACGATGCTGGTTCATCATCACATTATTAGTGTCCAATAATCGTGTATAAATTATTGTGCACTTTATTTCATGTGATATTTTAAAATCGGATGTTTAGTGGACATTTTGAATTTTCTTCTTTTCAGTCTTGTATGAAATCGAGGCATAGACTATTTATAATGTTTTTAATTCTTAAGTTGGGTTTATTGGAGTTGGCGGTAACTGTCTAATTCTGATATTATAGCTCTAACTTGATGAATTTTCACTAGTGATTTTAAGCCCAAGCCTAAAAAAGACCGTAAAATAATATCTCCGTATTATATTTAAGTTCAATTTTACTATTTTAAAATAGGAAAAAGACATATTTTAACCCTGTGCAGGATATAATATACAGTGCGACATAAAAAGATGAAAAAAATAAGGGCGCTGGCGTTGCTTTTTCTGGCAACACTGACGATACCTTGCAATCACATGCGAACGCACGTGTATAGCCATAATTAATAAATGTAGTTCATAACTTATTCTTTTTCTAATATTTTATGTCACACTGAACTAGGAATCCATTTAATCTTAACATTAATCACAAAAGAGCTTAAATCAAAGACCTCAAAATTTTAATAAAATTATAATATAATGAATTTCAATTTAAATTAATAATAATGTATTTAATTGACATAGTATAGGACAGTTACCAAACACAGCCACTCCATAGAGGCGTTGCATATTCTAAAATATAATAGACAGACAAATGAATATAATATCTATATAAATCATATACTTACCACATAATAGGGTGTCCCAGATAGCCTTCCAGAAATCCATCAAGAAAAATGGGCAAGCAGTGAAATGGCTATTGTTTGTGTCAGTATAATAAACTAAACTAATCTATAGCAACTTCCGTCTTCTTTTAACAACAAGGAACTGAAAGAGACATACGAGAAAAAACGGTGCTTTTGGCTAACATGTAAAAAAACCACTCCTTTGTAGTTCTCCCTGCAACCAGAACGGAGGAACTGCTGAAATCATCATATCAGCCTATTGAAGTCCACTGCTGGACGTAGGCCTCCCCAAGGCTGCACCACAATAGTCTCCAGCTTTCCTCGTCCTGGTACCACCTTCCATCTTCTTTATGTAGTCGGTCCGCCTAGCATTTGTCGTACTTTCAGAACTTGGAATTCTTTGCCAGCACATGTGTTCCCTCCTTCCTATAACATGGGTTCCTTCAAAAGAGGCGTGAAAATCACCTTTTGGGCCGGCAAGGTGAAGGCGGCTAGAGCAGTGTCTTAACTGCATTAACTGTCTTCGTATATGGACTCTTCTTACCGCTTTAGATCAGGTGGTGTTGAGTCATTTGTCGTGCTTTGTAAAAAAAATATCAGAGGGACGCCCTTCACTACGTTTGCCGAGTCGTGGTCTCCATTCAATAACCTTTTTACTCCACCGGTCACCGGTTCTGCGACAGATGTGACTGGCATACTGCGACTTCAGCTTGCTACACTTGTGGTTGATATCAACCACTATAGACTTCTGCCGGATAACTTCGTTACCGATTTCATCTCTTAGCTAAACTCCCAGCATTGACCAGTCCATAGCTCGTTGAGCGATGTGACAACGGTAGGCCAGTTACACTCATGTTCCACGTCTCAGCTCCGTGCGTCATATCTGGTAGGACACATTGGTTGTAAACCCTACTCTTCAGGATTGCGGCAGTGATGACGAGATGTGACGCAGCTACAATTGCGTCCTATTTTATAAATATCCATTTTAATAAAAGTATCAATATCTTTTCGGCCAAAGATTCGGCATTAAGACAAAGAATAAAGAAAAAATAAATAAAAAAAAGATATTTCTATGGAAGGAGTGAGAACTTTTATTGCTAAGAAAAAAATATATAAAAACATTAAACTTTCACAAGTGAGGATATATACTGTTGGTGATCTCTTTCACTCTGTTATCAAATTAGTTTAGTAAAATAAATTAACAGATGAAGCACCGTGAATGTTGGGGCATAGGTACGTGTAAAATTAGGTACTTGCATTAGATATATAAAACACATAACCATTATTAATATCACGCATTATTAGTGTCCATTTTAAAACAATTCAGAAAAACTGCAAACTTTGAAATACCTAGTGTTGTATTTTCTTTTTCATAAATTGGTTTATTTTAATTCTAAAGCAAACTTTTAATTATCTCCTAGGTGGTCTTCAGACTGCTTTTTCTAACTAATGGCGGAAATATAACTATTTTTTTTTGTCGATGGTCGCCACGCCGGAAGATCTAGTCTATTCTACAAATACCACTTAAAATAATTCAATGGATATAATAGTAGGAAGCAGAAAAAGCACATCAAGTCATCAACCTGATGTTATATGGATGTGAGTGAAAAAGATGATTTATTGCACATAAATCTAGCAATTCGTACTAAGAATTCAGAATTGTACGAGAGTTTGTATAATGTTAAATATAAATTCGTATCTAATAAGCATCTTAAAAATTCAACCGCCAACTTTTGGAGACTGTGGTTTTTTTAACTGCCATTTGTACTTTGCAAATAAGTAGTGTTGTGTATTCTGCTGTTCATTTTTGTAACGATATAGTTTTGAAGTTTTCTATTAGTTAGGTACTTCATAATTTTTCACTATCCGGCTCGAAGGACTCAACTGTCAAAGTTAATCATAATGAAATAGAAAGCTATCAAAAATATATAGTTGTAAAAATGTAGAGCAAAGAGACCACAACAAATACCATAGGCTAAATATAATATTATTGATTGATTCGTGTTTGGGAAACGCACTGTACATAAATATAGACCTATGCAGGTGTTGCGAAAATGGTATAGTACCTACTTCTATCTATTATTGTTTTATGTTACAACCGAATTACTATGAAAATCCGTCGATTGGCAAAACAACAAATTAGTTGGAAACATTTTGTAATTTTACACGTGAAAATGTTTTTGATTATGTTATTATTCAAGCTAGATAGCATTTACTTACAAATGACTAATTAAACAAACAGTTCCCCCGAGTTCTTGGTAACTTAACGGTTAATTGTTGCGTGTTTATCTAAGTAAGATCTATTTCCATACCATTTTCGAAACGCAGTAGATGAAGGCACATTATCGTTTAGGTAATCTTCTCTGTATAAAGTTTTTAACTCAATGCTAAGATTCATCGACCAAAGCAATCTATTATTCTAGTTCTAGTTTATAATATAATCTCTCAGTCACAATTTTTCAACAGGACCATAATTTAATTAGCCTTTGTCCCTTTCGTGACCTTAGAAACAGACGAGATCGACGACACGTCCAATCTGAGGCACATTCTGTGGATGAACGAATTGAAGAACCTTGGTATATTTGCTTCTCGCTCGTATATTATGGTGTGAGAGTGAGATGTTTAGCTAATAATATCTTGCTTTTTGGAAGTATGATTGTACAAAAGATTAAAACTGTTATTTTGTTGTTGTAATAAAATAAATAATGATTATTGTTTTTGACAATTGGAAATTTTGTATTGAAAATGTCGAAACTTTGATTCATTTTAAAATTAAAAACTTCGACGTGATTGGTAAAATGATGTTGTATTGTACAGGTCCCGGCAAACATCTTGAACAGTGTCACAGTGTAAAAAAACATACGCAGTTACAATATAAAAAGTTGTTCCAAAATCTTTTACTGCGCAGATTTTTTAATGTGTAAAATTAGTCAAGATGTTTGCCGGGACCTACCATTACCTACCATTGTGGCATACGAACGAATGTCTTTGCTTTGGACAGTAATTTATAGCAATCTTGGCGCCATTTTTAATAGGCTATTTTGAGGAGAACGTAGCACCTGAAGCCCGGTCAAAAAGATAGGTACAATTAAAATGACTTAGCTTTTTGTTATTTCAACCTTTAAAAGCCCATGTTGCAAATTGGTAGACTACTAAGTCGTCATTTTTGGCGGGTATTTTCCGCCATTTTGACTGGGTAGGTACCTATTGAGAATGAGTGAACTGAAATTCGATGTCTTCTATGTGATTCTTTTACGCTGCCATAATTAATGTATAGTATAATCTAAGTAATAACCGCTATATTTTCGTATTAATTTTACCTTGGGCACAATATTTTTAAATAACCGTTCTATTTTGTAATCTTATCCCAAAACTAGATTTCTTTCGATGACCAAACAAAACAAAAGTTTCTAAAGAACCTAATATTATGAACAAATTGTTCAAACAAAGCCAAAGCACATTTCTAGTCTTAATTATCTATTGAAATACCTTTAAATGTTATCTACCTTTAATTTTAATATACCTATAAACGCATATGTTATTTATTTTTTGTATTTTTAACTTCGAAATATCGAAAGAAGTCTAATACCTAGCTACTGTCAAAAACAACTGCCCAATATTTCGTAGTCAAATAAAACGCGCTAATTAACTTCTGAATTGAATGTACTGATACTCGTACAAAATCACACTAATTAACTTATTAATAAAATACTTATGTTACAATTTTAATAATCAAACGTCTAATTTTACCTATTTAAGCTAAAATCTTTTAACGCACAATGATATTTTTTTAATCTTTTAAAATTCATGAGTCTTTCTAGCGTTTAACTCGAATGCTATCTAATGTGTTCCGTTCTTTACCCTTGAAGAATAATATGATAAGCATTACTGTAATGTAGAAATTTTATTGTTTTATTTTTAAATTATATTTTGATGAGAATAAACAGGCTGGTCCCTGTCTTACCTGATATTCTATATGTTAAGTGTATTTGAAGTCATTATTAGCGATCAATTTGGAAATGTAAAATAAGTAACTAATAATGTAAAATAATCAATAAGAAGACGGTGTAATCGATTGAATTGTTACAATTATTTATGTATTCTGGAAAGTTACGTAATTACTTGATGTCCTGATTAAATTATTGCAAAAGGGGTCCATGTTTTGATTTTCTCTCTCTCTCTTTACAATGTTTTACTAAGGTGCATTGGGGCAATTTCGATAGAAATTTATCGCGAAATAATTAGCAATGTGTAGATTCGTTAATAGGCGTAGATTCCTGCGGGATGTTCACAATATTTTCCGCTGAGCTTAGCCTTAGCAGGTTCTAGTATAATGATTTTGTAAATGAAAATAGTTATGGCAATGTTTTCTCGATATTTAAATTAAATAATTACATTTCGTCAGCGGGCGTGCAAGACCGCGTAAGAGCAGTTTGCAATACCGCGTATTTACAAATGTCGCGAAATTGAAATATCGCGGCAGCGGGCTCTTAGCGCTGATTCGCTTACACCAGATTCTCATTATTCAACACCCAGAGATATCCCAAACAAAATCAGTCAAAGAAATGTGTAGAAATATCCAAGATATTATCTTTTTTCTTCCATCCTGTTAACTTACACACATACCGACGATTTGCCATTTGTCGCGGAGTTGATTATTAATCGTACGCCGGTGTTACTCTATTCCATAAACTACAACGGTAGTTACGGTAACCTTGTGTCCGCGACAAAGTAAATCTAACTATCGACTTCAGATAAATCGATGGCAACGTCTACTTCGGTCTCGTATTATGAGTCATATTGAACATTTTCTGTGAGAGCCACTATACATTACAGTGGTACGAAGTATATCATTAATCTCGTCACCCAATCTTGAGGGCTTAGTTCAGGGAGCCGCAGGGCTACCGCGGTACAACTTTATCTTAGTCGTTTTATTACTCACACTGAACTGCAAGGTCACTACTTCGACCAACTTCGTTTTATTACTCCCACGGGGCCAGGCCCATCGTAGGGCCACCTCCATCCCCTCGCCCATTACCGAACCATCGCCTGACTCTCCAACATAGACTATTATACTATTAGTCTATGTTGCTACCTTGACCATCATCATCATCCTTATTGGAACCTCATCTTAGTTGGTCCCAAATGATCGGCTATTAAACTATTAGCCTATTTTATTGGTTATTAACATCTTAACCAACATCACCTATCTATCGTCTCATATTGGGCAGGTATAACGTAATAAACTGGACTTACCAACTATCCTGTCGGTGCTCACCGTCCTACATGCACGCCCAGAACGTACATCATCTTCTCCAGTTTTTTATGCTCAACCCGTTACACGAGTTTGAGTCCCTTCTACCCGCCAATGCACTTTTTTTTCTTTTTCATTCTCTATACCTGTCATCGGCAATCATAAATTACTTTTTTATTCTACCACATAAGTAAAAGGCAAAAGGTATCTCATGGATCATTGAAATACTTACCTTTAGTTATTAATATTGAAGTAATCGTGGAACTCCACGACACCATTACCTATATTAGAAATGACGTTTCATTGTCCATAACTAACAAATGACATCAAATTATTTTTAAATAATTTCATTGGTCTTAAGCTCAGATCAGAGCCACTCTCCACTCCGAGGCCTGTCTTCAAAAGCACACGTTTTCATACTGGATTTTTGTAAAGTGTCTTTAGAATTGATCCAAATAAATTTTCAAATACTACCCTAAGCTGAGAAACTTCAGTGGCGTAATGGTTTGAGCGCTCTGGTTTCGGTTACAACAAAGCAACTTACGCCATGGCAGATGCCGGGACGGGTCAATCAAGGTTTATAATCTCGAGCTCCTCCGTGCTTCGAAAGGTACGTTAAGCAATATGTCCCGGTTGTTACTGCAACCGCTTGAACCCACCAACCCGCATTGGGCCAGCGTGGTGGTGTTATGGCCCAAGCTCCTCATGTGATTCTCCCATGTAGATAGGCCTGTGACCAGCAGTAGGACGTGTAATAGGCTTGTGATGATGAACTCCTAGGCTTAGGTGACTTCGCGATTTTATATCTTCAGATAGGCAGTGATAAATATCAATCAGAGACACTTAAATCTACGGAATGTTTGTCGGAAGGGTTGACAACCTCATCGAAGTAACATCATAGATGCCCGTTTTCACTAACATTTGCTTATCGTTGTCTCATGGCTATTTTTATCTCAGTCTATCTAAAGGAGATAGAAAGAGACAAATGTCGTTAAGAATCACCTAAGCTGAGGGAATGATTACTGAAAACGGGCAAGAGACTTCGTCGTAGGTCGCGGTGTTCCACAGGGATCGGTTCTGGGTCCACTCCTGTGGAACGTCGGTTATGACTGAGCGATTCGAGGGGCCACTTTGCGAATGTTATCCTAAGCAAAGACTAGTGTTCGTATTAAGATATTTATTATATTAATATAACATTATTCACAGCAACATAATAATACTACACTATGATCGTCTATGTTCAGCACGATTGGAACAAGCCCTTCTTGCGCATCTCTTCAAATTCCTTCTCGGCATCATACGTCCTGAAAACAATAAAATTAATAGATAATATTTTTTTATTTTCAATATTTTCTTAATTTCATTTTAACACTAGTGGCCGATCGCGGCTCCACCCGAGTGGATAACGCACCAAAAAGAAGCCTATGTCCTTTCATCATTACCTTCTTATATAGGGTAGTGCCGTCAATACGATAATAAATCCAAACATAGGCTTTATTAATTCAAAAAAATGGTTTGCCACTTTCATAAATTATTCATTTGATAATTTCATGACAATTGTATGAAATATTATAACATTGGCTACTAATAGAAATGTCATGAAATTATCAACTGAATAAGTTATTATTCTATAGCCCATGTTACAACAGACCCATACATGTAGTTGTATTGTTATGTACCACAGCCTTTCCTATTTCGACCGTAAAACTGTTAGCTGTGTTTTGTGAAGGGAAAGGTAGCCAGTGTTATTACTGGGCATGGTATTTCATCTTAGGAATCAGGATGAAAACACACCTGCAAAACCGTGGACCCCTGGGGATCACCCGAGTGACTCGACGGGGGTCTATGTTGACGTGACAGAAAAACAAATTTTTGTGGAGTTTTGGGAATATGGTAGAAATGTAGCTGAAGGGGTCCACCGGAAAAAGCTAAATTTTGAAAGTAATCTATGAGAAAAAGTCTGGGAACTATTGATTATTCTAGTATCCAGTTGAATCTTTTAATCTGAATAATTGGGATGTTGCCTAAGTTTGAATATGGCGCTATTTTTCACAAATTCGAAAAATATACGCAAATGTTACCCATAAAAACCATTCAAACTTATAATATATGGAATATTGTTGAAGTTGTACTGTTTTGAAAATTAAAAAAATGGTAATTTTTTTTTTATATTTATAAAAAATGTTAATGATATTAGATTGCTGACATCAATTAAAACAACTATTATTATGACAACTATTACTAAAAACTTACCTAATACATAGTTATTATTAATTTTGTCAGTACGGCCATACATTTCTAAGTAATATGGGAACTTGTGACGTCACCTGTTCCGTAGATTTTTTATGGAGCGTTTTTGGACGTTGCGCCGCAACATATCAAACAAACCACTATATCTGTACACCTATTGATCTGAGACATACTATTTCTTTTGCAATATTTCTTTATGAGTTATAAACTTCTTATTTATGAAATAAAAAAAAAGTTGTCAACTACCCTATTTATTTCACCAGTCTATTCCTCAGAGCCATGGTGGGCTATGAACTAGTGGGAGTAGAGGTTTTACCTGTAGAACTCAGCGTAGCGCCTCTTGCGTGCAGTGCCAACAAGTTGCTTGAATGCAAACCCAGAGATACCAGCCAATGTGATCGCCATAATTAAGTTACGCTTGATTGCCGAATTGAGAAGTCCTCGCATCTGGGGCTTAGAAATGGTTGACACAGCACTGTCACCGGCCATCTGTAAAGAAAATGAAACCTTTCCTTATCAATTAATTAAATAATACAATTACTGCCAGTGCCAGTGTAATTATTGGGCATGGACGGCATTCCACCTTAGGCTTCGGGATGACAACGCACCTGCAATATCAAGTATGTTGCAACTTATCAAAGATTTACCTATACACGTATCGCTGCGTTTATTTGATACTCAGTACGTAATAACAGTATTTTTGTTTAGATAGTTGTTTATAGGTAAAAATAAAGAAATCCAAATAAAATAAATATTTTTATAAATCAGAATCATCATCTTCTACCAGTGTCGCTGTCATCATCACTAACATAGATAATTATTTCACTGTGGATTAAATTATCAACTTTGATGTCACAACCATAATCGGAAAAGATAAGATTTTTAGTTTTTTTCTACCACTTTCTCCCAATTTTGTTTGGTCACTTTCTCACATGTCTCAGTGAGAAGAGTCTTCATTTTTTTGGTGTTAGCACCATTACACTGGCCAGCTACTTTAAAAGACACAAGTAATTTCGCTCTTGTAGGTAATCGTTTCAAGTATAGTACCCGTAAACATGGTTCTGAATGGCACCAGTATCAAAATTGTTGACATCCAACATTGTTGACTTTGTTTCCACTATTTTCGAGACGAGTGCAATTTATTTTCTTCATTTCCCGATGGGCCGAACTTTTTTTTATTTATTTGGTATACAGTTCATTGCGCAATCCCAAGTGCTTCAGCAACTCGATCTTGCACACGATTTACTGGTAACAAAGGTCTGCCATTTTGGGATTCGCATTCAAAATAATTTTGTGCGCTTTCACATATTGCGCCAAAACAAAACAATGAGTCCTATTATAAAAAAGATCAAAGTCCAATTTAGCGGCAAGGTCAACGAAAAAAAAATTAAAAAAATTGGACTACTAAATTACTAAAATACTAAACTACACTACTAAATTGGACTATTGGACTACTTTGGTTTTTGATTTGGTTAAATTGGACTTTGATCTTTTTTTTTACTTAATAAAGCAGAAACAAAAAACAAAGATAGCCGGGTCACACACAACAAGAATTTCAAGAACATAGTAGTCTGTTTACACGATAACGAGCAACGAGCGATAAAACAAAATGGTGACGGCACCAGCACCGCCCCTCGCCCCCTGTGCGAGCCGATGAGTTGGGATGGCAAGCTTTCCATACACCGTAGAAAAAAAGACTTCAAAAACCACTTTTAACATTATGTGTTTAAATCAAAAAAGCGCAAATGAAATTATAAGATGGGCCTACTATTATTTTCCATGTTTGCTGGATATGGCCATGTGATATCTGAGGTAACATCACTAGAAATAAAGATAAAAAATATCCGATCGCCATAACCTTGCTAGAGCATATTACAGAAATCGTAATAAAATGTTTTCTTGCATGTGAAACAATTTTAATACTGGGAATACAATTTTTTGTTCTATGTTTAAGATTAGCTATTTGGTTCATTTGTTGATTGCGGAGATAAACTATAAATGAATTTCGATTTGAAATGATTACGCAGTGTCAAGGTTGTGGCGATCTATTATTGTTGAACTGTCATACGGGAGTTTAGGATTTGGCCCAACTATAGTATAACACCTACTAACTGTATGTATACTTAGTGAGCAAAATAAATATTTGACTTGATTTGACTTGACTTGATATCTATTATGGTATGTTAATTTTAAGTGCACATCCATCATATGACCGTAAGGACTGCAGCTCACATTATAGCTATACTTACTTCCATTTCAATGAGGTAGTTTGAATTTCATCAGTTACATACTAGTATGTTGCTCGTACATTCTTATAACATATTCATTTCTGGCACAAACGGCCATGATACACCCATCATTCTGTCCCACAAAAATGCAATGTTTAGGAAGCACCTCCTTACATACATTCCATTCACTGTGTTTCGGATTGAAGAAATGGTTGCCAGTGTAATTACTGGTCATGGACGGCATTTTATCTTAGGTCTCAGGATGACAACGCACCTGCAATATCAAGTGATTTCCCCTTGTTATTGCAGGTGTCTATAGGTGGCGGTAACCACTTACTTTCAAAGGAATTAGAGTAGTTGCTAATTCGATTGAAAAAAATTATTAGTTGATTGAAAATGAACAAACTCAGATTTATTAATTTTGACAGAAAGCAACTTTAAATTTGGAATCAAATTAAGTTGGCATAGACAAAGTAGTTACAGAAACCAAGTTAATTAAAAATAATACTTGCACATTGTAATGCAGGTTTATGAAAAATAATCTCCATCACGATCACGGGCATGGGCTGGATATCAGAAACCATCTTACATAACTATCAAAATAGTCTTATAATTAAAACTGATATCCACTTCCATACACTTTATTTATCAAACAAAAACAATCATAATAAGTAAAATTAGATTAAAAATAAAGATACTCACTTTTGATTTGTGATTTTGGAAAATAAATTGAAATCGATCAGAAGCACATATGTAATCAGAAGCACAGATTAGAAAATCAGAAGCAAGCAAGTGGAATCACAGATCAGAATAATAGTGAGTGGAATACTAGGCATAGATTAGAAAAAGTATGTGTAAAGAAAAAAAACTGTTTTCAATTGTCAATGTCAGTTAACTTACCTTAAGGTCCAAAATATACAAATATTATATACCAAAGTTACGAACAGGAACAGTGAAAACGCCTAGAACCCAATTGAATACGGTGCTATTTGCACTGTTTGCGTGCAATCTACTTTAACTCATTCATGTGTATGAATAAAATCTCATCTAAGATTTTCCTTTTTTATCAAAGAGTGAGTGTAGAAAGTATTTATAGGAATTAAATTATAACCTCAAATTTGACATTTGCGTACACACACGCGTTCCAAGCCACAATTTTTTACTCTATGGCCGTTCCGTGGCTTTCAGCATAACTTCATGATGTGACAGTCATTACTATCGTTGGTACGAATACCTTCAACTCTTCAGCATTTTAATGTAATGAATGAAGAAAAAAGAAATACTGAAGACTTGGCTGTATGGGCGTTAGTACCCTTTGCCTTACCTTTATAGGGAGAATTTAATAAAAAAAGGGAGTGTTTGGCGGGTTCTAATGGCGTCGGTCAAGATTTTTATTTTAGTAATTAAAAGTTGTGTCGGAGCGAACATTGTGGTATGAAAGTGGTGTAGTTTTATTATTCAAGTGTTTGTGTTGACGTGCAATCAAAAGATTATTAGAATAAAAGTGATTATGGTGTGAAACACGATGATAATTTTTTGTGGTTATCTACCTCATCAAATAACACATAAAGTGACTGTCATCATATATTTCATGTCAAATACTCCCAATAAGCATTGAAATGTGTTACGCCAGCATTTTAATGCAATAAAAGAAGAAATAAAGAAATACTCAAGTCATGGGTGTATGGGCATTAGTTCCCTTTGCCTTCCCTTTATAGGGAGAATTAACAAAAAATAAAAAAAAGAGTGTTTTGCGGGATTTTGTGGTGTCAGTCAAGATTTTTATTACAATAATTATCAGTGGACAGTGGGCCTAATTCTGGGAACACACTTTAATTCTAAATTTAAGTACAGTATATCTCTTTCTCCCAATAAGTAATAGGAAAAAGATAGCAAGAATCTGTTTAGAGCTGTCACTTTTTAGATAGATTTCTAAGAAACCATAGACAATTTTAGACGGCATCATACGGAGGTGCCTCCTAAACACTGCATTTTATCACGTTCAATAAGGTCGAAAATTGAACGCACCTTTATAAATGTCAAATTATATGACAGCCATCCTTTTCGTATTCCTTTTGATAGAAAGAAATGCACTGAAATTAAATTTAGACTTAGCATGTGTTTACCAGAATTAGGGCCAGTAGAGTATCATTCTGTAAAAGACAAACATTTAATTTATGTGACTGTTAAGACAAATTGAGTTTGGAGGTGTATTTGGTTATAGTTTTTTATTATAAGTTATAATAACATTTAATAAATTTAGCTAGGTAGGATACAAAAAAAAATCCACGTATAAGTAGCCTTTTAGGTTAATAGGAAGAGGAATTTTGATTCTAGCAAGGACATCATACAATTTAAAATTGTATTGTATTTGGAGTGTTCTGAGTGATAGAAAGCGATAGAACCAGGAAAATGCGATGCTGTGCTGCCAGATGTAGCTCAACCCTAAATTAGCAGTCGGAACCATAGAGCACCTATATTTTATAAACGGTTAACGAAACCGGAACGTCTCCATGTCGGAATAGCCTCAGGGAATAACTTTCCAACAGGAAACACGCCCACAGAATACAATAGTCGGTTCCGACCAAGTTGGATCGTCTTTACGCAACGTACGGTATAAGTTACGATGCAAAGAGTACTTTTGTATACTGTTACGTGGTTACGGGATAGGGATAGTAGCAAGAGGTTATTAAGTAAACTAATAACTGTAACAGAGAGTACTTTATAACATGACAGTACACTCAGAGGATAGTATCACTACGTAGTACACTTTTGTCATAAGGAGAAAGAAGCAAGTTATCTTCATACAAGCATTCAACGCATAGTGCACGTGCGCATCAGTGCCTAAGCATGACAATGACATGATGCATCGTTGTTTACGCGCGCCCGCATTTTGTCACCGGCCGCCGCAAAAATACACAATAAAAATGCAACGGAGCTGATCCTGTACCATCAAATAGTCTGCGAGATGCCCAATTCAGTACATCTTAGCAGATATAACGTGTTGGGCTCATAAGAATAGTCTCAATGAGTTGATGTTAGATAGATGATATTAGGGTCGGAATAATTAAAAATTTAAATTTTATATTATTCTAAGCATTTATGGCCTGCGCAGACGAGGGATTTTTGTCCGCGTACTTTTTTGTCCGCTAAAGTAGATGGCTTACAACTGTATCGAGTAACGCAAACGAGGGATTAAAAGTAGCGCGTACAAAAAGTCCCCCGAATAAGCGAGTACATACAGAGAGCGGACCGGACAAAAGTACGAGGGAGTCCCCGAAAAAAATAGAACTCATGTGACTAGGCGCAGCAACGCCCATGGCGGATTTTAGTCCGCGTCACAGAGTACTTTGGTCCGCGTTACGTATGGAGGACGATAAACGTGACACCGTGTTCGTTGAGTTCGCGGTAAATCCGCGGCGGATTTTTTTTTCGCGGAGCGTACTCCTTTTTCTCCGCCGCGGAGAAAAGTCAGTCGTCTGCGCAGGTCCTTAATGTAGCTGAAAAATAAATGATTCAAATGAAGATAAATTATCCATCGGTGAAGTGAAATACTGATGTATATCTAAGCAATGTATTGGCGATGCCCATCATAGATATGTATACCAGCCGAGTTATGTAAATAGGGGCCTGTTTTCAATAATTATCACATTCTTGACAACTGGTTTTGTTAACAATATGGAGGACATAAAACAACAAAATATTTTTTATTCATTTATTAATAAACTAACTTTACAAATTTAATAATAGCAGAACAATAATATTCCTTATTTCTTTTCATTCATAATAATATGATAATAATTCACCGTGACTCATCGTACTTTATGAATATAATTATATGATTTAAAAAATAATCTAGAACGACAGTGAAAGCAACTTACAGAAAAATAATGCACAATAAAAAAGGATAGACAAAACTTGATAATTGCCAGCAACAAAAAATGTACAGGCATCATATGATTGTCCTAGAATAATCCCGGGGCCGGAACCCCGCTAACAACACCAACTAGAAAAAATATTACAATAACATAAAGTTAAATTTTATTGTATCAATTCTTTTATCATTTCTGCGATCTATTTACAAGTTATATAATGTTTACATACCAAAACTATAAGCTATCTCATGTGTGGTGTAACTCCTATGCTATATTTATAAGTGTTAAAACTATTTTGTATTTCTCTTTCTTCATACATACATAAATGTATAATATAGATATTTTTATCGGCATAAATTACTATCATTAGTTCGAAAATAAAAACAAAACAAGAAAGTAAAATGATAACTATACACCCAATATACAGAGCTAGTCCGAGTCCCTTTGCTATATTTATATGGTACAAGCTTGCAAGTCATACTCTTATATATTACACTATAAGGCTTTTGCAATCCTATAGGGCACGGTCCTAGCGATCGCTCGCTAGCGGCGCCACCCTCCTATTTACAACGCCAACTCACAATCTGACAAAAAAACAAGTACTTAACGCGTAACATATATTAATTTCCCCATCTATACATTTACAAGAGATTGTCACCGGCAGGGCCGATTTTAAACTAATAATTTAAAAACGAAAAAACAAACTGTTTAATGTTAAGTTTGACCGATGAGCGGCGCGCGCGCGGCCTCCCTATCCTAGCACACAGCTCTCACGGCACACACGTTTTAGGGCACAATTATCAGGCAATGTATCTTATCATAAAAATATTCTCAATACGCTATACACACTACGTACGTACTAACAGATTTTGTATAGTACCACTATCACTGTCCGACCTATCAAGAAACATTGAACAAGGGAAGGCAAATATAAAGGTACAAAATACTGGGACCACAATCTAAAAGGCTATACTAGTAAGGTCGTAAAAAGCTGTCAAAAAAGTACTTGTTTGTAAACTAAGCTTCACATCCACAAATTATTGCTCTTGAGTACATACCCTAGCACATAGGAACCGCAAATTAAAACTTGCAGATTGTAAAAGTCATGTCCATCTCTTAGACTAATTGAATTTTTGCTTTAAAATATTGAATTTAGATATAACATACCAATTTTTCACGCGCACAGCCACGCGTATTATGTCAATAATTTTTGGCCTAATTCTGAAGACACACTCTAATTATAAATTTAGGTACAGTATATCTCTTTCTCGCAATATGTTATAGGAAAAAGATAGCAAGAATTTGTCTAGAGCTGTCAATTAAATTGAGATAGATTTCAAAAAACCATAGATAATTTTAGACGGCATGAAAGGAGGTGCCTCCTAAACACTGCATTTTATCACATTCAATAGGGTCGAAAATTGAACCCACGTTTCTAAATGTCAAATTATATGATAGCTATCCTTTCCGTATTCATTTTCAGAGAAAGAGATGTACTGAACTTAAATTTAGACTAAGCATATGTTCTCCAGAATTAGGGCCATTGATTGACTAAAACTATTATTTCCATTGACGTAACGAAACAGACTGCCTATGTGTTGTATGTGTTCATATTATATCGAGACTGTACCTCAATGGACATGACACATCGCGTGCGAAACCGGAACTACCGAAATTTAAACTACGCGTACTAAGTGACTGGATTCATGATATTGTGATCAATAAATACTAACATCTAATCAGGAAACTAATCCTTCCAAAATTTAGGTTATATACAGTGCAAAAGAAAATTGCTAGCTTAAAATATATTATCTAAAAGGTTCACTGGTTGATAGACTAATTTGGTTAAAACGGGTCAGATAAGGAACCCCAAGGTCGAGTTGTGGGGGAAACGAAATATTAAAAGGGCCGTCAAAATAACACATTAGTATACTGGAAGCCCGTACAGATAAACTGTTGAAACACTCAGTCACGATTATTATCTTTTCACTAAGAAATTCTCCGTCAAGATTCTAAATTACAATTATTGGTCGTGATATCTCTTACGCTAACTTTATCGTAATAGCAGCCAGCGCCTCGAAGGGACGCCGCCATTTTGAAATTTAAGCAGACGATCACATCTAAAATGGGCATTTAAAATAAGGTGTATAAATTCGAAATAATGTGTATATAGGTGCTAACTATTACAATTATGTTTAATTTTCAAAATGGCGTCCCCGCCGAAACTTTTAAACTACTACGCGGCGTCACGTTATCGAACGTTCCGTTTCATGTGCAAAAAGGTATGAAAATATCTTTTAAAACTTTATGCATTTACTTCACTTTATTTATATCTCTCGGGTATTTATGTATACTATTATAACGATGTGCCTTAAGTCCAGTGCTCTTTTGTACAACAATGATACTCTATTCACTAATAAAAGGCTTCCACATTATCTGTGGCAACGACACACGGAGACATCTTAAACATTAAGAAACTTATTATTATAGAAAATCGATTGTTTATAGTGAATGGTAACATGATTTGTTCACTAAATAAAGTCGTAAAATTAGAGCACAGCTCCGCTCCAAGTTTGTTTAGTAACTTGTAACGGAGCGCGGCATTTTCAGTGCATTATTGACAAATAATGTTAGAGACACATCCATATGAATAATAAATAAATTGTGCCCTAGAAGTTCAATTCTTTTTCATAGTTCTGATAAATAAAACGTGTTCACTATTATTATACACTCTAATGTAAGTTCATAGCAATGTGCCTCAAACACTGATCAATACATTCATGATAATTAAAATCTTAAAACGCGAGCAGCCGATGAAATAAACGTCTAAATTTAATAACAATCTAATTAAAACCCTTTATTTTTTCACGCCTTAAAATATGTCAACGTCATGTTAAATTAAGTTCATGATTACGAATGTCCTACACTTTGATTGTTATTGCACTTTTTTCACACATTAAAAATCCAAAACATTTGAGATTCACACTGAAAAACTTTAATTTTCTGCGCGAGCGAGTTTATCAAATACAAAAACTGTTTTTTACCCATTCAACACAATATCTGTGTCATTAATGTGGCATTCTCGATTAGATCTCTTAAATCATGGTCATATTAATCAGTACTATATTAATTTCGACTATCTCTTCTTCAATTTAGATATTTAATAAAATGTCACTATTGAGTCAAGTTAATATTTACATGATTTGATGATAAATAGTCCTTATAAAGTAAAAACAGATTTTTCAATTTAAATATCTAAAAATTATACTATTTTTTAATTCTCCACTATTTTTTGGGAGAACAAATCAAGATCATAAGTCGCGCTATAATAAGTCTGCATGCTATGAGATATTTAGGGAACTACAAAATACGTTCAACACGGTAGGTATATCATAAAAATAAAAAATATAAAGCTATCGAAATAGCGACATTAATCTATGACCAGATTATAGTCCTAAATATCTGAAACGCAATGACTAAATTCTAAAAAAGAAATTCAAACATAGCGCGACCAATGATCTTGATCCTAGTTTCGGATGTCTCCAGTTCCACATTGATCGACATCGTGCGATTGTCAAAAACAGCTTTATGTCCACGTATGAAGTGCTTGATCGGATCCTGATAACAGCCGGTGAGACTTCGTTGGGTCGGGGCCACCCTTTTGACCACTTTCGGCTATAAGTGACAATCGATGCGGTGCTCTGTACGCCAAAGACGGCAATGATCGACAATATTTACGGTTTGCTCAAACACAAATTGAAGGTATTCAATGATTTGGAAATCCTATTCTCTTTTCAGTTTTTTTTATTTTGGATTGAAAAAAAAAAGTTCTTTAAAAACTGTAAGCATACGAAATTGATGGAAAAATGTACTGAATAAAAAAATACGAATACTGAGTCAGTTTATGTAAAATGGTGTGCCCGCGTCTAGGTCCAAGTCTGACGTAAATATTTATTTTTCTGGGACATAAAGTCCAACGAAATACCACCGCCTATAAAGTATACAGCAAGACAAATTTAATATTCCAGTACCCTGTCGCTATATGCTTTTTTATATCTTCAGCGTAACATAAGTAATTGCATTAGCACCCTTATGCAGTGGGCATAAAGTTGTTTTTAACATACTATATTTATCTATAGGCTAGGTTCACATAGCGATTTCTCTTTAAATTATCGTATAATAGTTTTAACTTTTCAGCTAAGTTTAACTACTTCTATAAGTTTTTACACTGTTAATTGATGATTTCTTCAGTAAGGTTTTGTAGAAAATTAAATTTTAATTTAATAGACGACTCAATAAGTGAATTCTGTAATTAATTTCCTTGACAACTGAACGGGTAAAATCTGTAATTCAAGATGAATGTCTATTAAATTTAATTCTCGTTAGATTTAAGGGGGCGACCTTGAAAAATATATGCGAAAATTCGGACACGAACGTTATAGTGAATTAAAAAAGATAAATACCTAAACTAGAAAAAAAAACGTCCTGGGGCGGGGACCGAACCCGCGACCATTCACAATCTGGGTGACTGCTCTAACCGTCTGAGCTACCAAGGACTTGCGATAACCCTATGAATATCTTCTAGTTCACCCTTTTTTGCGTTATGAGCTAGTGTCTAAACTCACTATGTCGATGTTGTTTTGGAAATGAAATACAAAACACTGAATTATCATGAAATTATTTTATTCTTAAATCTGGAGTAATATTGGTGTGATAAACTGAGATAAACGAAAGAATCATCACCAGCCTATAACATACGTCCCACAGCTGGGAACAGGCCTGCCTACTTGGGAGAAACGACCACGCTGGCCCAATAAGGTTGATGGGTTAAAGCGATTGCAGTACCCACCGCGACAAACGGTTAAAAATTTCGGCTAACCCATCCCTGGATCGACCATGGCGAAAGTTGCTTTGTTTTGGTAATGGGAACCAGAGCACTCAAACCATTACGCCACCGAGCTCCTCGGCTCAAACGAAAGAATAGAATAATTATCGATTTTAATATCGAGATGGACGGCTCTCAAGAAAACCTTGGAAATCAACTGAAAGATATCGCTGTGTGAATCTAGATTTACCTCTCCCTATTAGCTATACCCAAGTAATATTTGCATAAATGGTAGTTCCTAATTCGAGAATACCACGTGTAAGGCACCGTGTCCACGGGCGAGCCTGGCAATACAGCGCTCGCTTATCGCCGTGAATATCACTGAATCTAAACAGGTCTATTACATAAACAGAAAACTATTTAAAAGTATTTACAGTACACTCACCTTAGCAACGCGTTGCTGGAAAAACATTTGTAATGTTTAAAAAAATAATTGGATTTATTAATTAAATATAAATTATTCATCCATGATCATGATTTCAAAGCAACAACACTGGCTATCAAAAGTAGGTTACTAAATACAGCTTTCAAAATTAACATCATAACATTCATCATGTTATCTTTCTACAATCAAATACAGTCTCAGAATAAGTTATTCAAAACCATGTACTGTACATCCCTTTGAAATAATTCCTATAAAATCTATAACAATTTAAACAGCAATAAACAACGCGATAGCGAGATCTCGTGATCGCCCGTGGAGTGCGCGAGTAAGGCATACGTCGGCTGCGTGTCGGGCGCCGTCGGGGTCGGTCGGGGCTCGTCGGGCCGTCAGTCGGGCGGCGTCGGGCTCGCCGGCTCAAGCCGACGTCACTTGCCGTCTCGGGACGCTCGCCGACGACGCACCGCTCCCGCGGTTGGCGTTCCTTCGCCCACTAAAGGAGGAAAACCTTTTTAGAATCATCATCACATACGTCCCACTGCTGGGCACAGGCCTGCCTACATGGGAGAAACACATGAGAAGTTTAAAGACTGTTTGGTGCTAGCTACAGTTATCGCTTACACCAGGCGCGTCCAATATTTATTCATAAACAAACATTGGGCCCAATGGTGAAGGACTCTAAATCTAAATTTAAGTACAGTATCAGTATATCCCTTTCTAGCAATATGTATAGGAAAGAGATAGCAAATATTACAACTGTCAAAATTAAATGAGTTAAATGAGGATGTCAATTTTTGCTGCAACCCAAGTTTAATGTCCAACAAAACAATATTTTCAATAATACGTCGTAAATAGAAATATTATTTTTGGAAATAGTTTCAAGTTACATTAAAGCTAAAGTTTTATCGACAACTATAAATAAAATCTTCAAAAATCTTACATTCCGGAATTGTAATATTTGGTCAATGGAGACCATTGACCAGTGCATTCTGTTTCATTGAAAACAAAACTCTTTATTATACATATTTTGAAAACCATATAAGGTATTTTAATGTATTTATCATGCATTTTTTAAATTATTATTATTTCGTTACAATTATGATGAGTAATATTTAAATACAATTAATTGGATTGAACAAGTTTAATTTAAAGCAAGAAAATAACAAAACGGACTTTGACAGATGACAAACATTGCTCGTGTTATATTTGTTATTAAAATACGGTTTGGTTTTACGTATATCTCAGAAACCGCATCTTTATACAAAAATATATTGGTATCTAAAGATTGTATATCTTAATAATATCGGATTCCGCCCTGAGTCAGTTTTGGACGTGTTAGTTTTTAGGTGGGGCAAGATTGGCATCCTCCTTTAGATTACTTACGTGTTACAGAATTCCGAAATAACATTTGGGATTCTGAGGTTGCAAGGAGTGGTTATCGTAGTATGTGCGCGGGTTGTGTGTGGTATAACTGTAGTGTGTCGTACGATACGTAATATCTTTACTAATTTAATCGGAAAATAAAAGTGGCCTGAATGATGTCTAACTTACAGAGTTATAGCTCTTGGGAAGGAACACAGACACCCCTTCAATATTTATTTCGGAATTTTGTAAAAAACTTATAAGCAAGCACTTACCGGCACTTCTGGTTTTCCGTCTGACTGGTGTTGTGTTGGGTGGCGCAGGCGTCGGGCCGTGCCGCACCGAGCGCCGCGTGCCCACGCCCTCCGCCCCCGCCCCCGCTACCGCCCCCGCCGCCGCCACTACCGCGCCCGCTACCGCCCCCTTCACCCTCGCCACGCCCGCCGTCACCGGCACCCCGACCTTCGCAACCTTCGCGGGCTTCCCGCGCACTTTGCATATTAAAGGTTCGTCGCTGTCGCTATCAGAGTCCTTCTTAGCTTTCCCCGCTACCGGCGGCTGCAGCGGCTTCTGGCCGTCCACACGCCGGGGTTTCTTCTTCGGCCGACCGGCGGGGGAGAGACCCTCCTCGCAGCTGATAGTGGACGCGCATGAGCTTTCCGATTCGCGACGTTTCCGCTTAACGGGCGGCGGTGGCTTCGCTGCAGGCACGGGAGCAGCTTTGGGACTCGGCTTGTCTAGGGTGTGGCGCGGCGAGTCAGCGCGGTCGAGGCGATCGAGACGCGCCAGGCCGGGGCTAAGCCCGCCTGCGGGGCTCGCCAGTTTGCTACTAGCCCTCGTGCGAACGCTACACCGCGCCACTCGCTCCAATGCCGAAGGTGACGGCGACTCCGCGCGTTTGCTGGCGTACTCCGTCGGCGGGATCTCGATCAACAGCTGCTCTAGCAGACTCTTATCCGGGAACTCCGCCTTCAACGACAGCCTCTCACTTTTCAGATCGGGTTTCTCGTCCGGCGATCTGGGCTCGTCTTTCACGTCCCCGTTCTCCGCGACTCGCCTCTTGTCGCACGCGTCGAGCGGCTCTGCCGCGGCCAGCTTCTCCTGGTTCGAATAAGTATACAGCGGAGGGGAAACTCTAGACGGCAGAGGATCGAAGTCCTCCTTCTTGATCTCAGGCTCGTCCAGGCGCGATTCCGTGTTTGCGGGAACGTCTGTCGCGGTTCCGGACGCTCTTTTATCGTCGTCTCGTAAGATCGGCGTGGGTTCCCGCGGCGGGTCGCGAGCTCTCGGGTCGTCCCCGTTCACATGGTCAGCGTGCATCTTCGCGAGTTCCGCTTCTATGTCGCCGAGGTCGTCTATGTCAGGCGGCGTCGGATCGTAGCGCGGCCCGGCCGCTTGTGAAAGCCTCTCCAGCAGCTCATCGGAGGCGGGCGCCGGTTCTATGACGCCGATAATCCTTTGCACAGAGGTGGGGCTGGTGGAACGCGGCATGTCGAGGCGCTCTTTCCGCTGGGGCCCGGGCGGCGACTGGCTGGCTTGGTTGGGCGACTTCTCCGAGAGAGCGTCCATGGACTCGATGCCGGAGTCTTCGCCCTGCGCTTGCGAGGCGGGCGAGCGACTTCCGAACTTGTCGTCGGGCCGGTCGGGGCGCGCGCGTTCCGCGACAAGTTTGCAGTACGACTTGTCCTTGGGCCGCTCCTTGCGCCGCGGCGACGAGCCGCCAGACCGCTGGGCCGTCACCACGGTGGTCGCCGTCGTCATCGTCGTCACCGGCACTGGGGGAGAGGAACCGCGACTCGTCACTATCGTCCCCACGTTTGTTGATCCGGGAGGATCTGAAACATGAATTATATTGTTGTAGCTGTAGCTCGTTTTAGTATAAACTACAATGAGTAGGCAGGGTATACCTAGTTATTTCAAATAACATTAAGGCTGCCCCACCAATGTTAGGCTATCGGAAATGCGAAACTAAATTAAATATTTAAAGTTCAGAAAAGTAAGCGCTATCGGCCTGGCCACGGCAACGGGCGGCGGCAGAACTGGCGAGGTCGCCGATCGCCGTTACGCGTGGCCTGCTTAGTACATTTCCATACATTTATTTTAATTTTTTTCCGTAGCCAGGCCGTAACGCAGTCTTCTCAGTGGGCCACGTGTACTTGGTGAGGACGGACGCAGAATGAGTGATAAATATCTAACGATCTGATTATAAGACGTACAAAAAAAAATACAATTGGTCTAACTAAACGATGAAGTTAGATGTACAGTCGACAGCACATCAAACGTAACAGTTTAACCTTGACGTCGCTTTACTGCGCTCGTAATAAAGGCGGCTTTCGTAGTGCAACTGTTACACTTGATGTGCTGTCTGTGTATACTTTGTTAATGAATTCATTACTACACATGGAAATGATTTGTTTAGTTCACTGGATAATATTTGTATAACGAAAAAAATGCATGGATGATTGAACATAGCGGTTTTTGTAGGTATGTCACTGATTATAAATAAGACTAAAAATCAAAACTAGTCAGCACATGAGTACATTCACTTGAATCTTCGTATAAAACAGTTTGCATTGCCACGTTGTTTTATTTTATTATTATTCTGGTTAATCCTAGTAATCCTAACTAATATTATAAATGTGAAAGTGAATTTGTTTGTTTGTTGCTTTCACGCCTTTACCATTGAACCGATCTAATGAAATTTGTTATGGATATAGTATGAGACCCCGGGAAGAACATAGGATACTTTTTAGAGCGATAACTGACATCCACGGGGCTGAGACGCGGGAAAAAGCTAGATGAAATTTGCCACAGAGATTTATAGTCTGGATTAAAACCTAGGATATTTTTCTCCCGGGAATGCGTTCCCACAGGATAAAGCAGAGGAAGTCGCCCGCGAATGGTAGTGCACGAAAAAAAATCCCAAATCGGTTGGTGCTTTTTTATTCTCCCTATAGAAGTAGTACACGTGTGTCAATTTGATAACACCTATTTTCTTGACATCCAAGCCAACGAGCTGGTGTTCTTTTCAAACGGTTTGACAGTAGAGCTGCTATCTAGATAGAGACGTTTCGAATGAAACGCACATTTGGTGTACTAAACGTACACCTACTAGCAGTCGTGACTTCAACGAAGATGCCATGGCAGGAGCGTATTTGGCTTGAAGTTAAAACAGCTGTTTCTCAAAAACTGCCATCAATCAAGCTTGACGACTGACAAGATGACAAGCCGTCATTGATTTTGACGTTTGAGCACAGCGCTGTGCGTAAGCGTATTTACTAATCTATACGATTTCTTGGCTGTGTATGTTGAGCTGTTTTAGAGATACGAAATGAAGTACAATAGATATATTTCGATTTAGTTTTCTTGTATTTAAAATGTGTCACAATGACTTCTTTCAATATTTGATTGACTTTTACATTAAGGTATGAAAATAAAAAAACCTTTTTAATTCCGGCTCACGTCGTGTTCGTCATACAGACGCTAGTGTTGCCAACGGTTGTCAAACAAACGCCAAAGGCTATTACAGCGCTGCTACAGCCACGAATCCAAGGCTGCTTACTTTATAGAATTGTATAGCTGTTCTATTACAATCTTGGCAAGAAGTATAAACATTGCTTTTACTTTTCTAACAGTTCTAACAGGTTAAGTTCAAAATGCTCAAGGAAGTTGTATAACCATCAACCACAAATTCGTTTCTAGTGAAATGTGCCAAGCAAGAATCCTGAGTACTATTGCGTTTTGATTGGTGTGCGTGACGTGAGTCGTGCGTGACACGGATAGAAGCGATAGCTAATTATTGTCGGCACACGTAGTCCCAAAAATATAATATTGTATCAGAGGTCTAATGGGCGCAATTTGTACATCACCTAATTTGTGTTTTAGTTTTTATAATTAGCGCAGTTTGAGCCACACTACGGCGCAAAATACGACCTTTCATCATCAACAGCAGTCTATATTCGTTCCAGTGCTGGGACGTTCTTCTGTCTGGTCAGAGAGAACCACATGAGGAGTTTGGGATACTGCCTGAACCACAACTCTAGGCCATGGGGGTGGTGTTGCAGCAGAAACAAGCGGGACCAACGGTTAACGTGCCTTCTAAAGCACGGAGGAGCTCGAAGTTGATTTAAATCGTATTAATAGAAAGAAAATTGACTGATCCATCCTGGAGCCCAAATAAATGATAATTAGTTGGTTTGTTTACGCATTCAAAGCTAAGACCCCCTTTGCTTCCACTAAACTTTGGTGAACGTGAATTTGGCGAGTTTTTGTGAAGCGTAATTTACGTTCGTCTTGATTTAGCTTTAAATGAGTGAAACTGTTATTATGTGTTTGATTGCCACTAATATTTAACTGGAAAAAGCCCATCTTGCTCTTATTATACTATAATGAGCCCCACTTTTCGGTTAACAGACTTGTGCGTGCGCACAACTCTTTAATATTGGATACGTGCGCTGCAACACGCACTGCACTTGGGTATTTCTTTGTATTTACTTAGGAAGTGAATTTATTTTATGGCCATTTACAAAGCCAAGAGTAGGTAAATAATTGCGACAAGAGTAATACGAAATGCAATTAATATCCTAGTATTAAAATTATACAGCGACAGACTGAATGTAAGAATACATATTTTTCTTAGTGAGCTGTCACTAAGAAAAATACACTTCACTATTTGACTCATATCTAGTTCTGAATGCTATACATAAGAAGTCGGTTAACAAAGTGAGACTGATCATCTGGGTACCCAGTCATGTGGGGAGATGGACAACAAGAAGGTTGACAGCAAGGAAAGGCTCAGAAGACACCTGTAGGCTCTGAGTCCAATCAAAAAAATGTAGCGTTTTCAGTGTTTCATAAACACAGAGGATTGAATAGCAATAAATGCAAGGTAGGAGGGTGGAATACAAATATCTCTGCAAACTGTGGAACAAGACCTTCTTATAAATGCTACACCAAATGCAACTCTCCCCAGCACGACTTTGTTGTTGTAGTAAGAGCAAGGAATCGATGGAACCCTTTCGGTTCAGTGTCAGTCTGATCTGATATCTGGTTGGTTTAGTTTTTTTTCGAGTTTATTATTCAAACGTAGTTGCATGTGACATCATAGTTTCCCAATGCCCAAGCAAGTTATCATCAGGACTTATCAGAATATCCAGCACGATTTGCGGTCATTCTGAGCAATGTCTTAGATGGATGTCTTAAATGTAATCAACATTTTTTGTGTTCTAATATTACATTCTATACCTTTCTTTTCTTCGTAATATGAAGATTTCTCTAATACCATCACTGCGGCTATGGATAACATTCGGTATAAATATTTCTTCTTCTTCAGTTCAGTTCTTTACTATTAGACTATTTTTGACATGACAAACTACTTAAACGAAGACAACACTACCATTTGTATTTGTATCTTAGTGTTTCTTAGGCACAAGAGTTTGTCGCAACTGGTGGAGCCCAAGAAACTTCATGTGGAGCACCTATTTGTTGTGGCCTAACCAAATAAAGTAGTTTTGGGAAAACAGATCAGCTACCTAGTTAAGTGCGAGGGCACCACCTCCCCATGTGCTATAAATTATTGTCCTCTTGTTAAGGAACAAAGGCATTTAGGAATGTTTTAATAAAAAAACCTAGATGTAGATTACTAGATTACTTCCTTTCGACATTATGGATAAAACACTTTCTGGTAGTTGACTGTTTTCTATGATAATGATAAACGGTTGTGAAGAAATATTATTGTGAAATACTTGCAATAATTATTAGAATAAAATAATAATCATACAAACATACATGAGCTCCAACCAAGATTCGAACTGGGGACTGGTTAAGTAGACAGGAATACTGGCACCGGACCGACTAGACAGCCGTAAAATATAATTGTTAAACGATGCTGCTATACATTCCGTTCGTAACTCCAGACTAACGGCGCAAAGATGAAGAGACATGACATGTATACATGTGTGCACTTTGTAATGCTTTGAATTTAATAAAACAATTAAATTGTTCTTTTTGCAGTATTGATATCCTATGAATGCTTTGAAAATTATTATATATTTTCATGCTAAAACTGAAGAAAAACCTAGCAGACAAATGTCACTGTCATCGTCATATGTGATACGTACCACAGTTCGATTGTTTATGAAACGCATCGAAATTATCCTATCCTATTTAGAGTAATAAGTTTTATTCTTGGTACTTTAAAAAATTACCAGTCAATGCAATTATATGGTTATTTCCAATTTAGCATAATGGTAGTCATTACCATATTTATGTTAGTACAGTATTTCAGCAGCATCTACCGCCATTCCACACCTTTACATATTGATGCATCCTGTGTGTACCTACCTTTATTTTCTCTCCAGAAACCACCAATCTATCGCGCCTTTTTATCCGAGCTGCTAATTGTTGCTGTATTATTCGTTATATTCTCATTGAAAGACTAGATTTCCCTTTAGATTGGAAATAAGCTGTCGAAGCATGAAGCTTTTTACACAAAAACCATGCGAAAACTATTTATGATAATTTAATATTGATAAAATTGTTTTATCAAGATTTTCAATTGAGATGTGAAAGAATCGTTTTATTTTTGTTGATAAACGGACTAATATATTATGTAAAATTTTAAAGAAAAAAATATTTCAATAAACTTATTCAATTGACATAATATTTACAATGAAATTACAGGTCTGACACACTGATAAAGAATGAAACAAAAATAATTTTTACTAACCTCCATTTTATGAAATTAGCAAGAAAAGGTGACCTTTGTGGTGACGGAGAATGACCTAGCTGACCGATACTTTACAAGAATCAATCCAACTATACCACAGCATAAATAATAGCTTAACAAAAGGTTCACTCTCGGACAAAAGTCAAGTTTAGGTATAAAAATTTGCCTTCTCTTACTACCGCGACCTACTTGCACGCGAAATTGAAACTTATCGTGTGACACGTGCGTTCATATTCCTTTGGTCACCGCTGACCCGAAACCGGTTTGGCGGCAAGAGCATAGGGTTGTCACTCGTCGATTTATATAGATGTTTAATTACGCGGCGAGCCGAGCGGCAACCTAAGCCATACGCCTGCCCGGGAGGTGCGTCGCCAAAATACCTAAACTGCGGAGTGATATCCCCCTGACTATACACAGGCTTTATTCCATTTTGATCGAACACTGCTCACGGTGCTTACAGTAACAACGCGCGATCCATTTCGATGTACAGACGACAGAACATCAAGTGTAACAGTTACACTACGAAGGCGCCTTTATTACGAACGCAATAAGGGTGGTCTCAAGGTCAAACTGTTACGCTTGATGTGCTGTCGACTGTACGTATACGCTGTACGTTTGCGTGTGTACGCTCAAGGACGTAACTGACATCTGACAGCAAAACATAACCTAAAACTGACAAACGATATCACTGTTTTTTTACCTTTATTGCCACCAGATTACTACCTACTTAATTATTATTTCAGAATGTATGAAACTAATTGCTTACTATTGAAAATATAGAAAAGAAAATTAAAGAAATCGAATTGAAATTTCGACATCGACATGTGCTCACAACACATGAGTTGACGCTATTATCCTGAGCACTGTTAGAACTATTAGTGACGTCATTCATGACGTCACAGCAGTTGGTGTGAGCAGTGTAAGCCCGAATTTTAACGACTATTAGTGCGCTCAAAGCGCTATAAGTGCCAATGAGCGTGATTCGGAATGTGCACACAGTGTATAAAATACCAGATTTCAATATCAATTTTTAAAACCTACAGTAGTAAAAATTATTTTACTAAGGATCTTAAAATGTTTTTAACTTGGTTAGTTTTGGCACTAGCTTCAGAGTATATTTGCAAACTGTGAAATGAAATTGTATAAGCTTTTTAATGGTGAAACTGTTAGAGGACACATTTTCTCATGTTAAATCTCGAGTCTTTTCACACTGTCGATTTCTGCTAGAGACACAGTCATCCAGCGCAAAAACGTTTAAATGGTTAATATTTGTGTAACATTCTGGAAGCTGGCAGTTAACCGACAGTGCACAAAGACTCGTATACTGTGTCTTGAACGGAACATCATAAATGTATGTTGTAATGTGATGGTGATGAGTGGCGACCAAGATTATACTAGTTCTACAGTCTATTGCTAACATAGAGCTCAGATTAAAGCAATCATTATAAACCAGCCTCCAATTTTACAATTCTATTGCAATTTAAGTGACAAAGAAATAATATGTATATATATTAATAGTATGGTCGCTCTTGTATCAGAACTATAAAAGGATATTTATAGTATGGTTTCCAAGTGTGACAAGGTAGGGAGAGGGTATCAAGTAACAATTTGTCACGTATGATATTTAAAAAATATATATTTAATATTAATTTAAATAATTACTTTATAAAACAACTAATATTATCTTAGATTTTTTTATAGAACAGAAGTCTTGCATTATCTGCCTAAAACTTAATATAAACTATTCACAAAATAATGTGAATGATTAGAATAGGAATAAAATTGTAACAATATAATTTGATTTAATAAATTATATACAGTCCATGCCAATATAAAATTAAATTCACAGACAGAATTTGCGATTGTGCAAAGAGTGTCATAAAAATTTTGTCAATATTCTAAAAGGTGCATAATATTATTTACATAGGAAAATGTACAGTATTTACATAATTTACAATTACAATGTAATGTGACGCGAATGAATAAATTATTAATAATGAAACAGTGTGTAAGGCATTGCTATGATCTGAGCTCTACTGTACGCATTGCTGCGGCGACTTAGTGCGGGGCTCCGAGAACTGATACGCACCTGGGCAGGAACTATGGCTGGTCTTCCGCTTCTTCTCCGAGGCGAGCAGCCCGTTGGGTGAGGTAATCGCACTATCGGCCAGTGTCCGTTTCAACTTATTGTCACCTTCGCTACTGCGCCGCGCCTCCACGAACTTGGACGAGTCCGCAACGTCGTCGGCGCTTAGCGTCCTCTCTAAACACTTGAGCAACAAACTATCAAACTCACAGTCCAACGCATCACTCTTCACGCACTCACTATCCGTGTCCGATTGCACCGTCTTCCCGTCACTGGACTTCAAACTATCACATTTCGCACCATTGTCTACTTTCGGAGTCGACAACTTCTTCTTCGCCTCGTGGTTGTTGGGCACCTCTCTGTAGCCCTCGTTCTGGGCGTATTTCCCCTCCTTCTCTAACAGGTCGTTCCTCCACTCCTTGTCCCGCTCCTTCTCTATCGTCTTGCCGTCGCCGAGCAGCTTCGACTTCTTCTTCATCTTCAAGCTGTCCACGGACACCTTGTTGTTGAGCTTGTAGTCGTGGGACTTGGTGACTATGTGGGAGTTCTTGGAGATGGTTTTCATCCTGTAGACGACGTTGTTGTCGCCGGCGGCGATGATGTCCTGTTTGGTGTCGGGGTCGCCGTAGTGGTTGTTGAGTTTGACGGCTTTGACGTAGTCGTCGGCGAGGTCGCCGTCGGCCGACCGGCTGGCGGGGCCGTCGTCGTCGCGCCGGTGCGTCTTCTCGGCGGCGTCGAGCGGCTTTCGGATCTTGATCTTCTTGGACTGCGCATCGCCTAGGTTGAACTTCTTTTTCTCCTTCTTGGAGTTCTTGATGACGGCGGAGTTTCTGCCGCGCAGGCTGATGTGGAGCGGAGGCACGCGGGGCTCGGCGTCCCGGGGCTGGTTGACGAAGCTGACATCCGCCTTGTAGACGGGCTCGCTCTTGTCTATCTTGAGCCTGAGCTTGATGGACTCCTTCTCCCCGGGCGGCGAGCGCGGCAGGTCGGGCGAGGCGGCCTTGGTCTTCCCGTCCCTCGCGATCTTGTCCTTCAGCGTGAGCGGCTTCTCCTTGGCGCCGGCCGTCCGCGGCTTGCCGCCCTTCTGCGCGAGCTTCTCCTCCCTCTCCTTCTTCAGCTTGTTCCTCAGCTTGAGCTCCTCCTCCGCCTTGCCGGGATCGTCTTCAGCGGGGGTGATCTTGGCTATGCCGAACACCTCCGTGTCGTTCTCCTTGAGCTTGCACTGGGCGACTGTCAGCTCGTCCGGTTTCCTCTCCTCCCTGGGGGGAGGGGGCGCCGGGGCGGGAGGAGGCGGCGGGGGAGGAGGGTCGTCGTCCCGCATCAGGGTTTTGATGAGGTACTGCTTGCTCTGCTGTTCGATCTCGTGGGCGGTGGCTTGGGAGCCGACTGTAGCCGTGGCTCGGGCGGGCGGGCGGATTGGCGGGGGCGGCATAGCGCCGGGCGGGGCGGGCGGGGAACGGAAGGGCGGCGCGGGTGGCGGGGGCATACACGCAACCGGGGCAACCGGGGCGGGCGGGGCAACCGGGGCAGGCGGGGCAACCGGGGCAGCCGGCGCCGCCCGAGCCTCTGCATACGGCCCGTTAATCTCCGCAGGGTACGACGACAGGTCCTTATCGTACAGCTGATCCAGCTTCGAGCCCTCCAAGTCTGAGATGGCGGACAGCGCCGAATCCAGGTTAAGGTCGGCGGCTAGCGTGGGCAGCAACTGATCCAGGTCTGAGTCGGGCAAGTCGGGCAGTTCCAGTGTGTCCCGGTACGGCTCGTTCCAGTCGGGCTGTGATGCCGCCCGCTGAGTCGCGATGTACTGCTGCTGGAACCACTGGAACTCCTGAAACACATGTTTGAACTACATTGAGACATGTTCTAAGTAACAATATTACAAAATTTATTGACTTCAGTGTTGTCTTGACTCCTATGACTTTACTGAAGTCATAAAAATTTTCATAATACCCTAATTGCAGGTGCCTAATCACGTAAAGATTAAAACGACCCTCTTATGTAAAGTTGACATAAGTTACGATTTTAATAAAATACATTTTTGAGCATAATTTTGGAGTAGCAACAATAAACATAGTGTTGTGGACTGGCTGGTTAGCACACAGTGTTCGATATATTTTGTTTATGATTTTGTATATTTTCCTGTTTTTCTACTTTCTATTGTTTTTGAGATCAGTCTTATTACAAATGTGAAAACGAACGTGGTTTTACTCTACTCCCAACACATAGGATGGTCATTTGTCACGTTGGCAGGTCTGATTTTCTCTAGGTAGAATCTTGATTGTCATAGGTTGAATGATATGAAGTGATAATTTTAATTTGTATAATTTATCTTAAGCCGTACTACAATCTCTACTATCTTACATTATGCACATAAATGTAAGAGAATGACTGATTTATACATGGTAGGCAACGCGTGAGTAATGCTAGAGCATAGCTTATAAAGTTACTATACCATAGCATATTACCATAGCTTATAAAGTCTCATAGAACCTACAAGCTATGGTAACTGCGAACTATATTTATTTACTCATAAAAATATATTAAACTAGAAAAATTTCACATCCTAATTTAGACGACTGTTCTAACCATCTGAGCTATCCAGGACTTGGGATAAATTCTTCTAGTCTGTATAATAATGTCTTCTATATTTATCAGAATGTTTAAATAAAATTAAAAAATATATTTATTATTTTTTGTCTGAATTAAATTTTGTTATTTCTTCTTCCTAACAAAGAACCCCTAACCTAACCCCCCTTCCTAACTTTCTTCTTCCTATTCCCATTAGGGAAATTAGATTTTCCCATTACATAAATCAATTTGCACCGATGATTAGTTGCGTTTGAATTTACCGGAAGGACTCAAAGTAGTTCTTAATTTTAGAGCACAGAATTCATCTAAGTACTTTAAATTTGTATTGTACAGACAACAGCACATCAAATGTAACAGTTTGACGTTGAAGCAACCCTTATTACGTTCGTAATAGAGGCGGATTTCGTAACACAACTGTACCACTTAATGTGGTGTCATCTGAACATAAAAATAACCTCAACAATCCATACCTGAAACCTGGAGCGTGTCTTCTGATCCATCGAAGTGGTAGAAGGCGGTAGGAGCACCTTGAGGTCTTCGGGTGAGAACCTTGCAGTAGGGGTAGGAGCCGGCGTGGGGGTAGGAGCAGGGGTTGGAGTCGGGCTAGGGGGAGGAACCCTGGGCCTGGCTTCATGCCGGTAGGGCGGAGGCTCTGGAGCGAACGTTGAAGCTGGAAACCTAGCTCGCCCTACCACTGTGGCGTTCGGCGTTGGCGCACGGTATTGTACCTGCAAGATAAATACTCGTATTAAGTACAAAATAAATACAAGCGTGGACTAAACGAAGACTGATTACCCAATATGTCGGTGCCATATGGCTAAATTAGCCAGTGAATCCGGCATCCAAAGAAACGGATGAAGGACAATTAGTCAAATCATTGAACGCAACGTTTAACCAGATATCTGTACGTCGGTGTCAGTCACCTGGTTAAAATAGTCATTTAATTGGACGCCTAGGCAGGTTGTTTAAATCGGAGAGCTTTTGTGTGATTGGTAGGTTCCAGGCAATTTTCATGACCACTTATAACAGAAATCGTTTTGGTCATAGCAAAAAATAACCTTCAACCTACCAATCACACCTCAACTCCTCAATACTAGGCGATCCGGCTAAGCGTCTTATTGAATAACCGAATAACGCTGAACTAAGTTCAATGTTATGTGGGTCTAGTTCAATTAATCCTTCAATGCCCCGACGGCAACTTAAGTTGCCATAACAATTAAAATTTAATTGTGTCTGGTTTATCGGACTTCAAAGAGTAACTATCGGCCTAGGCATTTAATTGAATGCCGGCGATTAATCAACGGCCTAGCCATCCAATCTACGGGCTAATTTAACCAGATGGCTGTGTATACCGACATGTTGTAAGGTTTAGTGCCTAGTATCTTTGTCGTACTTCCAGAACTTGGAATTCTTTGCCAGCACATGTGTTCCCACCTTCCTATAACATGGGGTCCGTCAAGAGAACGTGAAAAAGCACCTTTTGAGCCGGCAAGGTGGAGTCGGCTAGTGCAGTGTCTATTCTGCACTAGCTGTCTTTGCAAATGGACACTCCTTACCACTTTACATCAGGTGGTGTTGGGTCAATTGGGATGTTGCCTAAGTTTGAATATGGTGCTATTTTTCACAAATTCGAAAAATATACGCAAATGTTACCCATAAAAACAATTCAAACTTAAAAGATATGAAATATTGTTGAAGTTGTACTGTTTTGAAAATTTAAATAATGGTCCAATTTTTAAAAAAACTTTATCAAAAATGTTAATGATATTAGATTGCTGACATCAATTAAAACACTATCATTATGACAACTATTAATAAAAAAATACTTAATACATAGTTATTATTAATTTTGTCAGTACAGCCATACATTTCTTAGTAATATGGGAACATGTAAATCACCTGTTCCATAGATTTTCTATGGAGCGTTTTTGAACGTTGCGCCGCAACATATCAAACATCACAAGATCAGTTTCACACACACACTGTGAAACTAATGATCTTTGACATACTATTTCTTTTGCAATATTTCTTTATGAGTTATAAACTTCTTATGAAATAAAAAAAAAGTTGTCAACTACCCTATTGCCGTGGTTTGTATAAAAAAATTCATATTAAATATCCACAAACTTACTGGATGCGGTAGAGGTGAGGGGGGCGGAGGCCTTGCGGGGGGCACGGCTCGCCGCATAAAGGGTTGAGGCCTGACACCGCGGTACTCTAGTTGCGCTCGCCCTGCTGCTAATTCCACCTGCTATGTACGTGAAAATTGGACAACATTAATAGTGGATCATGATTTTAGACTGATTAGAGAAGTGAGGGTATTACTCTTATAATGTTGCCACACATTAAAATATTTGTCGGTGTTGCCAAAATACAAAAATTTAAAGTCCTTATGTTGTGATTGTGTGCCGAAATCAACCGTAAATTAAGTAAGGGGTCAAACTTGAGGATAACTGACCCAACATTTAAACATTGATTGCAGCCCATGTTGCATGAACAGAAAGGTTTTGTCTAGTTGACACATAAATTAACATATTTTTAAGAAAAGAGCTTGAAAAAAATGACCATTTCGAAGCAGACCCAATCAAAACTCCTCATGCTACGCATACTGCAATAAATTTTGATGTGAAACATCTGTAGCGAGGGGTTACACCGACTACTGGCCTGGCGAGCCTGTTAAAAGTAATTTCGATGTTTCACATCTGCGAAGCGTCCCACGACTGCTTTTCCAATGATGGCAAAGAGCTACGTCCGACTTCTCTTAAAGAAAATTATTGGGTATTCGATGCAAAAAAAAATACGATCTTCTTCTATTAACTTGAAGTGACAGAGTTTGTCAAACTTGTATTAAAAAAGTTTAACCACAATATAATAAAAATTAAAGTATTTGACAAAGAATTTACATTTACCTGTCCATCATCTAGCCTATCCAGCTTAGCTGGATGCGGAGGCAACTTTGGCCTTGGCTGAGGTGCCGGTGCGTCGTTCTGCAGCAAGTTGACCAGTAGAGGCGACGACATAGCCACGGTTGGGGGCGCGGGGGGCGGGGGCGCCGGTGGAGGCGGCGGGGGCTTCGTCTGCGCGGGGTACGGGGGCGGAGGCCCCGCGAAGGCAGACGTTGATGGGCGCGCGAACAACCCGTCTGGGGGCGGTCGGATACCGCTTGACGGGCCCCCGAGACCTAATGACAATATGTTAATGTAAATGAATGTTGACTATGTCATAATTATCCACAAATATATAGAAGATTTGAGGACCTGAAAATGTTAAGTAAATTTTCGCCTAGTCCGTTGTTTTTTAATTCCAATAATTGTTGGTTCTCATTCAAGAAACTACATTATTAATTACACTTGATTACATTATATTTGGATGTTGGGTATTGTATTAAATTGGTGGAAGTGAACAATAAAGCAAACTTTTTATTTCCTTTAGCAGCAACAGTATAAAAGAGAGCGAGGTATTTAATCTATATATATAAAAATGTTATGTTGGTTTGTGTACGCTTCAAAAACTCAAAAAGTTCTGCACCGATTGAGTCGAAATTTTAACATGATATAAAATCCGCATCAAGGATTGTTTTTATCTATTTTTTGCATCAGTCACATATCTGCGACCGCGAGAAAACAGTTTTTTTAACGATGCGCCACTGCGAAGCGTGGCAGGGTACAGCTAGTGCTCTATAAATTAGTCGCACACATGCATGTGCATTTTTACGGGGGCACGTGGATAAGTCAAAGAAAAAAATTAGGTTTTGAAAACAAAAATGCATTTATTTTGCTAACGCGTAAAGTAAAATAGTAGGCAAAGAAGACTTTTACATTGTTGTTAACTGCCCATTAATGTGTATGATTTTTAATACTTTGGATTGACCTAAGCCAATTATAGCAAATTTAAAATTTACTAAATTTAATATTGGGTTGGGTAATGGAAAGCACCAAGTAGGGCGGCCTCCCACTAGAATTCACTAGATAGACAAAGGACCTGGTCAGGGTTGCGGGGAGCCGTTGAATCGATAGGGGATGACTTTGTGCAGCAATAGACAGTGGACATAATAGGCTGATATGGTGATCCCATTCTAACATCTTAGTATATTCTTAAGTCTCTATGATAGGAAAATCATTGCAAAATCGTTACACTCACCAAGCGTGTTCTCTTTCCGGTGTATAACCCTCGCCTGCGTCATGCTGCCGAATGGATACTCGCATCGGTCTGTAGTCGGCGTGGGAATGTTTTGCGGTATCTTGCCGTCCATTGGGCAGACGGTGTTGGGCGACTTGAAGTTGTCCCTCGGCACTGGGGGCGGCTCCGCGCTTGTTGAAGCTGTCTCAGCGTCGCTTATTAACCGGCCGATGCCACCCAGGCCGGATAGTAGTTCAGAGTTGGATTGCCGGGAAGCAGTGCTGGTACTCGCTTCTGGAATGTTTGAAGACTTAGTAGATAATTTCATGAGTTTGATTTAGGTACTTCACTGACAGGAGATGCCTTCTGATCAAGTACGCATTAAAAATTACAAGATCATTGGAGATATCAAGAATAATAGAGTATGATAGGTTTAGGTAAAATACATACAGCCATATTATAAATCGCTAAAAACCTATTTTAATTAAAACACTGCTGTAATGTTTTATCTTTTTTAATTCATTTAAGTTAGAGAGAAACTAAACACTTCATAATCCTGTTATAGCTTTACTTGTTTTTATGAATACTGGGACTAGCCTAGTCTAGTATATTTCCTAAAAGAGGAAAATTGTAATCCCTACCAGAGTATTGATGACACAAGAACGAAGAATGGTAGAAAATGTGCAAGAGGTAGGAATAATTCATATAATTCATGAGCTTATATGTTACCATTGGCGTCGGTGCTGATCCTCAGTTCCGTGCCGTGCTGCAGCCTTAGCGAGACCGCCGCGTCGCCGTCGAGCTGCACCGACAGTATGCCGAGCGCGTGAAGTTGCGGCGCGCCCGCCGCTGCCAGCGCCCTCAGCCGCATTGCGGCGGCTCGGGGCACCGACAGCGTAACACGAACCGAGTTCCACGGTTCCACCTGCAAAAATATACCCTTTAAGCTCGTGGACACTACAGCTTTTCAAATAGTTTTTTCACCATGAAGTTAATTCGTGCTAATGTGATTAGCGTTCTTATACACATTGTTTAGGACCTTAGTTCCCAAAGTGGTCCAGGTGGACCCCGTGGGATCCACGGCAGACCCGACGGGGGTCTACGTTGGCCTATATTATCTTCACATTCTTTGACCAGTTTTGGGAATATGGTAGAAATGCTACAGGGGGTCCACCGGAACCAGCTAAATTTTGAAAGTGGTCTATGAGAAAAAATGTCTGGGAATCTCTGGTTTAGGATGTTGTATGCGCGGGGCTTAGATGCGCATCTATAGCTAATTTTCATATTTTTGATTATGAACACCCTTGCTAACCAACTAATTATTTATTGAAACAACTATTTTACAAGTGCAATAAAGACTATATAGAATGTTTGGTACGCGGTAAAACAAGCGGGCATCCGCCTATGTTAACATAGTCACATTAAACAAGCAGTATTCTGTTTTCATACAAAACGACCGCATCGACACGCTTGCAAAGATCGGAGTACCTGGGAGGACAACAGCCACGAGTGCGCCACAGTTACATACGGACGATGGCACTGATACATGCTCCCGCGCATTTATTAACGTAGTTACAATCATGCCACGAAGGTATTGATCATTTAAGGATGTTTAAGATCGTCTATATCGAATCCAGATTTATCATTTTTTAAACTACCAACTCAGTCAACAACTATTATTTTTTAATTTTTATTTCTTTCTTTGTTAGGTATTAGGTCATGAAGATTGACCATTCTCTATGGGTTATCGAATGCGCTAGATAATTAGATCTGTAATTTTGTTTCCTCGAAATATAAGTGTTAAGTTAGTACCTAGGTACGTAATTTGTTTCGTTTTTGTTTTTAAAAAAAATGGATCGGTTGTTACCGTTAGCCAGTGGTGTTGTATATTGCGTACTATAGAAATTCAAAATAAATCTAGCCGATTAGTTATGTAATCACGTAAGTACTTGAAATTTATTAAGATGATGAGATTAACAGTATATCACTTTTATTAATTAATAATTTGGTAAAATATAATACATTTTTTTTAATTCGATTCGTGATCTTAATAGCTTGTAATTGAAATTAGTTTAAGATTTTTATATTTATCGTTTATTTAATAAATGACTTAATTTATACTTAGGTACTTAGAAACATGGAAAATTTTGTCCATCTGAGCTAGGGCGGAGTGTTGAGAAGAGCAGCGTTCTCAACACTGTGGAATTCTTCATCTTCACATTTCAAATGTTTGACTTTGTGCATTTATAGCGCCTACTTTATTGTAAGAAATACAAATATGCAGACCGCCGAACCCCAAAAGATGCGGGTTCGATTCCCGCCTGGAGCATACTATTTTTTTTATCGTTTTCTTTATTTGTATTTCATTTAGTCTTACCTCTATTTGCATTATAAGTTAACGTATACCCTACATCCTATTTGTATTGCCTTCAGTAAGATAATGATAATAATTGTCTTTGGTGTCATTAAATTAGGTGCATGCACTTACATTAATCGCTTTTATTAAAAAAAAAAAAACTTACAATGCAGAAACGTTAAAAATCCACATTTGGTTTCAGACCCATTATTTTGTGTAAGTGATGCACAACCCTGATGTGTTTTGAGTAACTTAACGCACACACTTAAAACCGGCGAACGTAGAGAGCCTAGAAGCATAACTTCATACAAAACTCGTCGCAAAATGGGTACCCTCGGCGGCTAGAAGAGAACGTCGGATAAAATCGGCTAATATCGAAATTGTATAGCGCCCTCTCGGTCTTCTGATTTACACGCGCCGGACGGGTCAGATATGCACAATGTAACCATGCAAAATTTTATGATGACTTTCATAATTATATATCGTCATTTTGAATAAATATAGCAATGTTGTAAATCGGTCCACTTATTCAATTTTAGAGTTGAGACGAATAATACTGATTTAAACAGTCAATTTAACGTAATGTCTTAATTATCTATTTTTAAAGATCAGAAATGAAATGGGTTCGCTTCATTCATTTAAAAAAAAAAAATCTAAATATCTGGCATGACATTATTTATTTGTATTAATGACATAAGAAAAAAAAATTGTCATCAAGTGGTTTTATTTCTTGAAATAAATTTAATGAAATAAATTATTTCTTGAAATAAAACCACTTTACTGGATTTAACTTGCGTTTAATTATATGTCACATTATGATTTTTTATACCTAATGTTTCGATTACTTTATAGCGATCAAGGTCTCGGGAAGACTGAAGTAAAGATGTCAGTTGTCTTTGATAAGTTTAATATTAACTACCGTCATATTTTTTATAGTTATATTTTGAGTGTTCCGATTCACGCCATGGAGCTTACAGTGTCCGACTTTGTAATTTGGATGATAAGATCCCAAGCTGGTGTGGTCCAACTATCTTCTCTATTCAAATTATGATGTTGTTTTATTTCAATAACCTCACGAAACTATCTTGCAGTCTACAACTTTACTTACTACGACTTATCCTTGACAGTTTAAAATAGATACCTATACTATTTCCACATCATATTGTAAATGTAAATTATTAAAGTAATAATTAAACATACACATGCTAAATAATAATACTTAAATTTATTGAGAAAGGTGTAGAAAATGGCATCATATTGTAAGGAACTGTGGCAAAATATCCATAAATTGGAGGTTTGTTTATCATTCTTACAAAAATTATATAAGGCAACGATGTATTAAGCCATAATTGATTATTAGTAGGTAAATTAACTATTAAACAAACACAATAACAATAAGTCGTCATAAAAGTTTGCAGAGTTAAAAGTTGAGTTGAAAATAAATAAATACTGTCACACACAAATGACTGCATAACATCATCCACTCGTGTATTTGTTCAAATTGTCCACAAATATTGGCCCAACATGGCGGCCAATATTTTTGTTTATATTTGACTCGATTATAAAGGTTTAGGAGAGATTTACATGTAAAAATTGATTCCAGTGTTCTTATTATGTTCACCTACGCGGCTGACACACCATTTTACTTCACTTTTGGACATATTTACTGAGATTTTATTATTTTTTTACGAGTACATCACCGTGACGCAGTCAATGACAAACTAAATCATGGCGCGGAGTCCGATTTAAGCCCCGCCCACTTTGGAGTCTGTTTGGGGGTGTCATTTTGGATGGGCTAGTTACTCGTCTATGTTATTATCGGTCGCCGCTTAAAACTCATTGTATTCTACAGTTTGACCACAGAATAACGAGATACAGAAGGCCGACGTCTTTGTTATTGCGGAAAATGCCGACAACATTTCAAGGGTTGTCGAAAAGAAAAATTTATAATTTACATACTTAATTATTTATTTTAGATGAACATTGTCGTTTACGTTCATAAATGTCGTTTACGTTTATATAAAAATTAAATTAAATTATAATTTCAATAAAAATATATTATAATGTAATTACCTACTTTCGAATACTTGATCATGTAGTCACTTAGACGCCATAAAAATATGAAGTTTGAGTACCCAAATGATGGGTCTGCGATCAGATATATGCTTTTAAAAAAATATCAAGTAATCATATAAAGTCACCACGCGCCGAAAATATGACGGCGACTCGAGATGTCGATGATATTATTTCAAAAATTATACAAGAATCAGATATCAAGAATTCGAGTCGGTCAAGTCAGAATAAACCTATTCAAACAATAGTCTATAAAAATATAAGAAAATCCACGTAAAAATAGTTTTACAATATTTAAATTCTTGCTAATTTTTATTATTAACCTACAATAATATGAAATACGTTTAAGAATGAGAGAATCGACTCCAAAATATTATAGTAAAATTGAATGAACACATATAAATTAGTGATATGCTTATTACCTAATTACTGGGCCTCATTCTGGAGACACACTAAATCGAAATTGTTATGCACATTAGTGAATTGCTTAAAATATAATTGGAACTATAAAAAAACAATGTTACAAAGAGTATAAGTGCGTTAACAACTGCATTAGTTTCTAGAACTGTGTTACAGCCATTAGCGCCCACCTCCAGACATGGAGAGAAACAGCGTTCCAGAAACCAAATAAACACATTCAACTTGTGATCACAAATTTTACAAGGTAGGTATCAGATAATTAAAAAAATAACTAATTAACATAACATCTAAGAGAAATGATATGTGCAACAACACGTGATCTGCAGATGTGTGTTTTGGTGTGTGTGTGTGTGTGTGTGTGTGTGTGTTTGTGTGCGTGTGTGTGTGTGTTTGTGTGCGTGTTTGTGTGCGTGTGTGTGTGTGTGTTTGTGTGCGTGTGTGTGTGTGTGTATGTGTGTGAAGAGTCAAATTATTTAATAATACTGTTTATTGCACTTTCAAATTACAAATAAGAAGTAAGTAATTAAAATATAAATAAAGAAATAAAGTAAGTAATTTAAGCAAGTTAAGTTAAGTATAATTATAATATAAATCAAAACTGTATTTTTTTTACATGACAAAATACAATCGAAATGCAATTTAGAGCTGCGCAAGTGGTATGTATCTACCATATTCAAGTATTTATATTTTATAAGTGAGCGCAACCGCGACACGATAGCCCTCAAGCATGTCCCCAAAACACTAAGGCCAGTTGGGGACACACCCTCTCCCCGCACTCACCGCAAGATTGCACTGTCTAGAGCCTCTGTATTATTCTTTCCTCTGTGGTTAGATAAAGGCAGCCGCGTTAGCGACTACATTCATACAAAAGTCAACCGTAAATGCATGAATATTGGATAAAAGGATTAAAATTTCGTGGCTTTTTCTTCACGGGATGACACAGGGACGTACTACCACTCGTAATACTGCGCCGATGTACGTTTAGCAATGTTGAAAAACTAAAAACTCGTAATGCTAGTGACAATTTTTGAAGTATTTAATTACAAATGCTGTTATCATTGAAACTCGCATTATGTTAGAAATGTTTCTTATTTTTATTCATATAACTTTAAAGTAATGGGATGTGATATCGACAAAAACACGTTATACATATATGAAGCAGCAAAATTTGTAAAGTTCAACCGAAACTATTTCAAAACAGCCTGAGGGTATTTCCCAGGAATACTCGACACTGCAACAGGCTAGTCCTTGAAATAGTCTCAAAAAGTACAAGATTGAAAAAACTGTTTTTTTAGGTGATTTGTAATGTATAACAATATTCCTCAAGCTATAAAAGACATGCCCTATAAAAGATTTAAGACAGCATTGGGCAGCTGGCTTATTGAGCTGATCTATACTGTAAAAGAGTACATAAATTACAAATAATTGACATAAATTATTATTTCAAGTGCTCACTGATTTATATTATTTTGATAATTATTAAGTGGATGGAAAATCGAATTATTATTAAGAATAAATGTTTAATGTGTATTGATGTCATCTAAAAATACTTTCAAATTGTAATTTAATATAATTATAATGCATACTATTGTAAATGGCTGAAATGGTGAAACTATAAATTTAATACTCCATCTACAGTGTACCCTTACAAAGCAATAAATGAATAAGAAATTTCACAATAAATTTTTGAATTTTTAATTTTATATAATACCATAGTATTTAAATTACTATGTTAACATGGGAAGGTGCCCACTTATTATACCATATAATAAACATCCAATACATGAATTTGATTGGAAGGTTTTTTTGGATGCAAATCTATTGATGGATTGGATACATAAAAAAATGGAATCAAATCAATTAATTGATGGATTGGAGAGGATTAAATGTAGCAACAAATGAATTAGAGTAATATATCAACTGAAAACGAATCTGTTGCTTTTTTTATATAACTAAGGTGGAAATCAAGCACATGGTCCACTGGTAAGAGTTATCTAGTATCCATAACACAAGCTCGTAATGATGCTTGCTTTGGGCTAGATAATTGGTGGGAAGTGTTTGAATATTATTATATTATATAATATTGTACCATCAATGGTTTGTAATGTAGGAATAGGAGGAACGAATTTCTAATGTAGGAGTAGGTTACATGTGAGAATATGGCAAAGAAATAAGTAAATGTTGAAATGTCGATTGTTAGAGGGCCAGGTTTGAGGAAGAAATATTGAACTCTAATTAAAATAGGATAACACAGACAGGACAAGAATGATGTTCAGTGGAGAGCGGTAGAGTAAAACAGACCCCTCTCTTTAGTATGGCAAAGATTTTTTGTTCAGGTATAAAACTAACCTTGTTAACTTTAAGTGTATGCGGATGCGGTTCAGAAAGTAGCGTCCGCAGCTCGCGCAGCAGCCGGCGCAGGCGCTCGGGGAAGTGGGGGTCGTGCAGGTCTCCCTCGCAGGTCACCACGACCCCACACGACCCACCACCCGCCGAGCCTAGCCCATCGCTGTCCGCTGCCATGCTGCAAGATAACAATAATATTAAATATTTGACAGAAATTCAAGTTTGCTGTGTAGCTATTCTATAAAGCTGAGAATTCTTACTAACTTAAACTATAAGGCATCTAAAACTAGTACATAGTAGAGCCAAGTGGACGCCGCTCACCCCAGAATGCTAACAAATTCTACCAACCACATGTGATAAAGTTTCAAAATCAGTTGCTAATATTTAAAAGAAACCTACAGTAAAATCTGAGCTACTAAATCATTATTTTTACATCCTTACTTCATTTATATTTTAAACTGTCGCATCAAAGGTAAATGACATTATTCTGCACCACTGCACACATATTTAATATGAAAAATATTATAAGGTTATTTACTAAGAAAATAAATGATTAATGATCTATTTATAATTTTACTCAACTTTCACTCAATGCTTTTAAAAGAATAGGTTCCCTTATATGAATGTTTAATGTTTTATTTATTATGCAGGAAAAATACTAATAATTTGTTTTCATACATGGTTTACTATTGTACAAAATTCAAAATAATTTGTTAATTTCAACATTATTCAATATGGCAATATGGTGGGCAACGTGAAGGTCAACTAAATGACACCAAAGTGACATAAACAAATTAAATTCAACATTTACTTTTTTCTGTGACTTTATTGAATTTTAATCAATAATTATTATTAGGTACTTTTGTGAATCGCAACTCAGAATAATTAGTAATAAAAGTTTGCCATTCAAAAATATCATAAATATTAAGCCATCAGGAAAATTTGGCAACTTTATTTAAATGGAAATAGGAATTGATTGGACAATGTAAAGTATAAATAAACATCCTAAAACATAAGGAAACATACTTAAGAATATTTTCCCCACTTTGAGAATAACTGGAATACACTAACTAAAATAAAAATGAATTAATCCAAAAACATTATTGAATTATTTGTTTTCTTTAATTATAAAATTAGACTAATTATGTATTGCAAGATCATTAGAAAAATGTTACCATAATTGTATGTAAATAAAAATCAATGTTTGTATGTTTGTCCTCTGTGCATTCTGAAACCATTGATCAGACTGAGATGAAACTTTGGTAGGGTGTTCTAGGAATAACTGTTAATACTCCTGAATCATTAAACAAACAGTATTATCTTCAGCTAGTAATAAATAAAGGTAATACAATATTTTAAATTGTTGCATGGCAGCAAAATTCAGGAAACATTTTACAGTTTATGGAGGTTGATTTGTTATCATCATCAATAGCTTATCATAACCATGGGGACAGTAGTGGGAACTACTGGGCCCATGCCCATCTACAAAGGGAGAAAGATATACTTGTTATCATCAGCCTAAAGTAATTTGCCCACTTTGTTACATTATGTAATAGAATCAACATCAGTAAAGGAATGCATAAAAGTAAATATATTTTTAATATAATTCTGTGAAAAAATTCTCTAGATACAAAATATATTATTAAAAAGCAATAATAAGATCAGCAGTTCCAGTGAGAAAATTACTGTTTTATGTTTTAACTTGTTTTAATTATTTGTGGGCAAATTATTTATTTTGTGTATTAAGCTAATTGTTATAACTGTATCTTCTGGGTAATGTGAAATTAATGTGGTGTCTATTTTATAACAAATTTTTATTTTTATGTCATAAAATATTGTAGATCTTAATTTATACTAAAATTGTTTTTAACACAAAAATATCGCAAAGAATCCACTTTATTCAATTTGCCTACTTTTCAAAAAAAATTTAAAAGCATTTAGCTAGATTAGGCAACCAGCTGGCTACTTTCGCATTTTTAAAAAAATATTAAAAAATACAAGTCAACCATTATAAACTTAATTTTTACTTACTCAATTATATGCATTTACTTTAAAATCTGTAAATGTGTTTTCTTTTCAATTTGACTAGTATGTGTGTGGTATGTAGGTGTGCATACTAAGTCTTCCCTTGTTTTAAAACTCTCTTTTTGGGTCTACTGGATTTTCTTAGATATATATTAACACCTTTGTATGTTCCGTCCAATTACTAGGTATAATTTTAAGTCCACTGTATGTAAATAATATGTTAAATAAAATATATATAAATAAATTAGGTAGAAAATTATTAATAGGCAAAAAGAGAACTTTCTCAGGAGTATACACCAAATTTCAATTGAACATTTAAATATAAATAAATAAATGTAGATAAAATATTGCTCTACTCCTGGCTATGCTCATTTATTTTCTTGAAATACTACATATATTGAAATAAAATTATACAGAAATCAAACGAAAAATAAATAAATCATCAATATATCAGATTAGAAACATAAATAAATAAATAACTTAGAACCAAATGACCGAAAAATCTTATAACTTCAATCAAATTTAGGTAAAAATTTACTCAAGAAATAAATTATAGAGAGCTAAATAAAATTTTAGCAATAAGGCCACCCAATTGTACTGTTTTTTGTTTTTAAAGTAGGTATGTATAATTTGATTCGTCTCTTGGGTGCAATAAAAAGTATTTATAATTATTATTATAGATTCTACAATAGCTACCTTTCAATTAGAAAATTAAGATCATTACCATAAGAAAAAAAAACAGCTTAAATAAAATTAGACCATTTCCTTTTTTTTAAACTGTTTCCGTTATTTACTAGATACTGACTAACACAATCATTACTCTCAATAAGTTAAGTAAGGGGTGGTTTCAGGATTAAAGAATTTGAAATGAAGTGTCTCAATCTATTTATGAATCAAATAACATTTTACATGGAAAAATGCCATTTGTGTATCACAGTTTTTTAAAAATACTCAACTCTGAAACTGTAAATGAATTTCTGTTTTCACATATTATATTATTTTTTTAACAAAATGAGGTTATAATGTATGTCTCAAGAGTTGTTATTTTCATATAAGAACTAATTTTAGTATAATATATTTTTCTTTATTAACTCTTTTTTGTATCTTGATATCTCTACAATACTCACATTTGATAAGTACCAGAACACTAAATAATATTTACCAGTAACAGTATACTGGCTTTTAAATTTGAAAGGAATAATAGATGATATCCTGTACTTATATGACTATGCAAAAAATAAAAATATATTGCTTTTAGACCAAAAAAATTATTACTTCTATAAAATTATTTGGCAAAATAATACTTAATTTGTCAAGCCATGTTAAAGTCCTGGGAGTCTTATGTCAATTAAAAACCAATTGTTTCTGGAATTACATGGTTGACATGTTAACTATCACTTGAATGCTACAGCTATTACTAATAATTAGTGTGATGTCGGAATACCATTGAATAAATAAGAACCAGAATCATTATAATCTACTAGTTATTTGTATGTTTATAAGCTGCAAAAAGTTGTTACCATAATAATATCATTCTAGAATAATACTCTGAGGGTTGTCCATCCATCTCAAATACACCAGCACCAAATTATCATGATTTTCTATCAATCATTAAATAAGTTAATACCTAGTAAAATTGAAACAGTTTATTGAGTGATGACAGAAAAAAATATTTTATGCATGGAATATTTATTTCCTTGATCAACATGTTACAGCAAGGTCGAAGTTTCGAAAACATTGAGGCGTGTGTTACACAATCTTTTTAACCTAATCTACGTTATTAGAGTCATGAAATCGAGTTGAAAATAACACTTTTCAGATGGCTACTGTGTCAGCACGTCCGCAGTAGCCACAAGACTGCCTATCGTCCACGAATGTATCCATTTTGTACAATACACCGCACGGTTTTAACACCCCGCAAAATGTAAATAAACTAAAAAAATAGCACTTACCTCTCATACAATGTCACATTCCGCTCAATGCCACCAAAATGTTATTCCTTCGTGTCCCAAATCATCGTGAAAATTCAATCGCGACATTACAATCCCGCTCGGACGCAAGGCAATATCGGTCCTATGGTCAGTGTCCACTACTCCAAAAACATATGATACAACACTATTGTCCCGTCCCAACTATGCCTGTGGTTTTGTCCGATGCAAATTTTCGATTTTTCACACTGGATCACACGACTCGAAACACTAGAATTTCATCACAAATCTTATCCACTGATTTATGTTCCAGTGACGCAAAGCTCATATATCGTGAAGAGCAGCAGCCATTTTGAAATGTACTAGGAGTGCAGTCACGGCATGGAACATTAGCAGATTGCGGCCGCTCTTGCCTTTTGCTATACTTCAAAGGTGGCGAATTAGTTGAAAAACTTTATAAAGTTCCCATTTTTACACTTTAGGACACAAAACTTCACTTCATTTTCATAATCAAACTATCCAAAACAACCTATGAAAGATCCGATAATTCCAGCTTACCCCATTTGCATGACACACATAAAATACCAAAAAAACACTCAAAACACTTAAAATTGTACATAAAACGCGTGGCGCCGAATCATAAGAAGTTAAAGCATCGCATCAATATAATAGTTCTGTAGAAAAATCCCTAAAAAGATTGGTATATAATTTACAAATAGTTAATTCGGTACGAACAATAACAACGGCCGCCATTTGCAATTTTCAACTTGACATGCGCACTGACTCGGGCAGCAAATACAGTTGATACAACTTTGCCAGGCGTACAATTATGTATTTAGGTGCATGAAATTTAAAATTATATTTCTAATTAAATTAATTATATTTGAAGCACAGTAAAAATATGTACAAATTTTAAGCACTTTTTCATTTTTTCGAAAATTTATATGAGAATTTTAGATAAATGTAGAACTGAAATTAAACCTCAGTCTAAAGTCACATACGCTCTTTATTTATGCTCTGTTGGAGACGTCGTGTGATTGGCAGATAGCATAATCTTCATGTTTTTATAATAGAATAAGACTTTTGATTGGATGCCGCCTTGTAACGTGAGGACACATATCACTTCCTGTTTTTAATTATTAAGCTGATTGATTCTGTAGGTAATATTTTTCGAATCATTTTATAATTATTCAAAAACATATTACAGCGAACCAAAAAATACCTAATTGATAGATTGGGTAATTGACGCGAAAATTCCCATACTAAAAATGCTTTTTAATACCTCAGCTTATTACGAACAGTAGAATTGCTGATTTTGTATTGGTATCACTATAAAAAAAATTCATGAAAACAACGATTGGAAAGGGGTACTAATACGTAACGTAATACTATAATTATAAATATATTCGGGTCTTCAGCACACATAGCTTAGGTAATAATCAAATGATCGTATTATTAATCACATTTAAATGTTTGATTTTGTGCGTTTATAATGCCTACTTTATTGTAAAAATTATAAAGAAAGAAAGAAAACGATAAAAAAAATTGTGTCCTACAAACGAGAATCGAACCCGCTTCTCCTGGAGTCCGGCACCGCTACGCCACCGTAGCACTAGGTGTAACCTACCAATTTCTTCACCGCTTTCCACATATACTAAAACTTTTACAAGAAATTTTAAACTTTCAGTAAAGATCCTATTTTTATTTGTCAAAATAAACGTTTTTCCTTAGTATTCCTTACACAGTGTTTTCTCTGGGAGCTCCACAAATCGCTAATTCTCGGTGGTCAGGAAGTGATTGCATGATTGGTAGTTTATGTTAATGAAATGGCAGCATTAATTATGTTTTTTAAAGTGTCTTTTCCGGTAGGGCGGGACAGTTCGAGCCTCGAACTTCGAGGGAAAATGCCGGGAAGCAAGCAGAGTAACTAAAGCGAGTTTAGACTTGCAAGTTCTTGCTGCAAGTTTTGAGACGGCACTATATGCACGAGCGAGTGGAAAATAATTACCTCTCCCTCTTACGCATAGCTTTGTCTCAAAACAGCAAGAACTTGCTAGTCTAAACCTCGCTTAAGATGAGCCTGGCAAGAGGAATTTAAAAGTAGAGGTACTTAAACGAAATATACTGGTATTGTCCCTGAGGGCCCGAAGTATTGGCGAAATTGGCCATCAGGTATTATGAAAATATGCTTAACGTTCTCTAACAAAGTAATACTTGGCCACCGGTCATCCGGCGTAACGGACGCCGCGCTACGTCGATGGTAACATGGGAATCAGGGCTCTAAATTCTGAATGTGTCTGGAGTGTGTGCATAACAGAGACTGACGCTTAATTGTTGCGGCTTGGGCAGACTATAAGGGTAGTTGGAGATCAGTCATGATGAGTACGCTTACTTATATGTATGTATGTCTATCACGCACTTAAGAAATGCGCATTATAAAAAAAAGAAATCTAATCAAATGGGGTGAATATTGACATGCCGTGGAGATCACAGACGAACGCGAGCCAATGCCGTGTGATGTGACGAACGCGAGCCAATGACTGTGGGCCCATTTTTTATTTTTATGCATAAGTTGAAAATACAAAATTGAAACATGAAACAAATTTAATGTGAGTTAAACCTAAGATGGTCAAAAGACAATTTGGGCTGTTTAATCCAGAAGACCTAGCTAGACAAGATGCCATTTGACAATCACTATCGCTATCGGTAAATGACATGTATGGGGATTGACCCCTACAATCTAAAGTCAATCGAGGGTATATGTCAAATTCCATACATTTCCCGTTTAGTAGATTCCGTTCCGCTTGGTATTTTTCCGTTTTCTAGGCCCTGAGATAATCAAAGTTAAAATTTTTTTTAAATAAATAAATTAAAAAACCACTGTTAAAATAATATTTATAATACATACACGAAGACAACAACAAAGAGATATAAAAGAATACACAAATTTCCTTTCGGACTTTATTTTTTAAAATTTTGACTATCAGGTAAAGATCCTTTGGGAACAGATTGGAATAAACCCTTCCTAGCCATCTCGTCAGCCCAATCTTCACATTCGGCCTTGCTGAAAATAATAATAATTTCAACATACACGTACAAACAGCAACACTCTTAACTGCCCGTTCGAGACGCAACAGACAGAAAGGTAAAAGAGATGAAATTATTTGTACACAAATAATTTCATCTCTTTCATCACGTGTAATATACAAGTGTAGTACTAGAATAGTTATAACGTTATTTCTAAAATAACGTTAAAACGTTACTCATTGAAGGCAATTTGTAAGGGTATAAAGTATAGTTAATATTAAAGGTCTATTCCCACATATCAGTGAAGCCACAGTTCCGGCACAGTTCCGTATCATTGCTTCAGTGTTGCGTCAGTGATTCAATTCACACATGTCAGTGCCTGCTCAGTTCACGGAGCTTCAGTGAAAACGTGTCCGTCGTCAATCGTGATTGTATATCGTATCCATATACTTTGCATGAGATAAATCATATAAAACTCTATTTTCACGAACCAATTCTATTAATCGCTCGTCCTCTATTTTTTTTGTGTTGATGCCGGCGTCCGTGATCAGTCCGTCCGGCAAAAAATATCGTTGTCGACGATACCTTCCGTGCTTGCCGGTGCCGGCACGGATACCCTATATACATTTTACTCTATGACGGACACTGAGAGCACTGAGCCGTCACTGACACGGACAAGTGGAGATACGTTCATAGATAATGTATGAAATAATATTTCGCACTGATACGGAACTGTGGCTTCACTGATATGTGTGAATAGACCTTAATGGTAATACCTGCAACATAAACACGTATCTGAGTGTTTGGTGGGATTTTGTAGTGTCAGTCAAGATTTTTATTGCAATAATTAAAAATTACGTCAGAGCGAACTTTGTGTTATGTGGTGTATTTTTTTAAACCAAGAGTTTGTGTTACCAACCAACTAAAATATTATTAGAATAAAAGTGATTATGGTGTGTAAGACGATGAGAACTTTTTTGTGATTATCCACCTCATCAAGGAGCATCATATGGAGACTGTCAATGGGCCTAATTCTGGGAACACACTTTAATTCTAAATTTAAGTACAGTATATCTCTTTCTCGCAATAAGTAATAGGAAAAGGATAGCAAGAATCTGTTTAGAGCTGTCACTTAAATTTAGATAGATTTCATAGAAACCATAGACAATTTTAGACGGCATGTACGGAGGTGCCTTCTAAACACTGCATTTTATCACGTTCAATAAGGTCGAAAATTGAACGCACGTATCTAAATGTCAAATTATATGACAGCCATCCTTGTCGTATTCCTTTTGATAGAAAGAAATGCACTGAACTTAAATTTAGACTTAGCATGTGTTCACGAGAATTAGGGCCAATATATTTCGCGTCAAATACTCCTAAGATGCATTGAAATGTGTAACTTCAGCATTTCAATGCAATAAAAGAAGAAATAAAGAATTACAATTAAAGAAGACATGGCTGCATGGGACCACCACTACCACCGACACTTGTCATCATAATAATAAGGGGACCGGACATGACCATTTATAAACATTCATGTTTATAGTATAAACATTTTTATAATTTCTATGATTATAGGCTAATTGGAAAATGTTTGGAATTTGACATAAGCCCTCGATATACTCTCGAGCGCAAATGTCGATTCCCATATTTTCTGCTTAGCGATAGCGATTACTGAATGGCATCTTGTCCATGGGGCCTTAAATGTACTCTTTGGAGAGTCTTACACATAAGTGGCGATGTGTCGCATATTAGATATTAATATATCTTGCCATGATATCGATAATTCCATTAAGTGCTATGGCTAGAGGCAAGCGCCGAATGAGGCAGGCTGAGTCGAGTCGAATTACTACTGGAACAAAACGTTTGTCTCATATGGAATCACGACGCGTGTCGATTAACATCGAACTGTTCAAGCCGATTCTCTTTGAGTGTTCTGAGAGCCGAGACAAGGTGCCATTCAATAATCGCCACAGATCAGATAATAGCTGTAGCAAGCTACAGATGCGACAGTCACCGCTAGTGACTTTTCGACTTAGTTCCAAGTGTTCCGTTTTGGCGCTGCAGTCGCCGGTTAGAGCACAGATTATTAATGGTTAAGGAGATATATGTGTAGTTATATAACTATATATGACTAGTGATGTTCCTTTCTATTAATTACTAGTGATGTTCTTTTTCTTATCGATAAAAAGTATAGGGAGGTATTCATTAATGGAAAAGTATTTTATTTACAGGATTACAAATAATGAAACAAAAATTCAATGTTTTATTTACATAAACATGATTTTCTTAATCAGTATTTCAATAATTCACATAATTTGAGACTTTATTTCGTAATATCATTATTTGTTCTTTGAAAATAAATCTTCCTGCCATGTTACTTTTTCTCATATTTGCATAAATATTTGATTGTTTATTAAATAAATATAATTTTTCAAGCAGTTTTCTGTTATTTGCAAGAGTTTACATGCTTTTGTAAGGCTTATGAGGCTGAATCATCAGCACTTTTTGCTTCAATCTGTGTGGCATATTTGATAAAAGTCTGTTTCTTTGATCCCAACTTTTTCTTCTTTGTGAAATCTGTAAAGAAATAATATGTAAAAAAACAAAAATAGGATTTTTTTCAAGTAACTACTGAATATGCAAAGATTTGTCACTTTTATCAAATAATATATTGGTCAAATACATGTGACAACCGGCTGCTTGAGTGGTCTTTACCCGTTACCATACAGGCTATTCATTTAGGGGTCCCGGCTTGGAATCTAGGTAGGGGCAGATGTTTGTATGATGGGTACGAAGTATGAACATTAGTTCACAAGTCATGGATGTTTGTATGTTTATTTACTATATACTTCTGATACTTAATACATAATAATATTTCTCTGGTATCTAGAATCCATCACAGAAGCTCTTTATTCTTATTTTAGAGTAAATAATATGTCTGTTTGTATAAATATTATATATGTAGTTATATATTATATATTGTAACATAGAATATACATGAGATAGCGTGATTCTTTTTTTGTTACGTTACCTAAACCAATAAACTCATTTAGATGAAATCGGGTATGGAGATAATTGATATAGGATACTTTATGAAGTGATAACTAACAGATGTTAGTAATCGCTCCATAAATGTATATTATATTTGTATAAGATTATAAAAATATCACAAGTATACACATACCTCTTAGCTTCTGCATGACATTCTTCAAAAATTTGTATAATTTGTAATATCAGAACACTGATACTTTGTAATGTCATCACATCAGAATTAGGCCCAGATATGGAGCTTGATGGCTGATCTTATCTTAAATCTGAAAAAATAAAGAACAAAAACATGTTAAATTGTAAGTAAGTACATAAGTGTTCTCTCGTCTCCGCAAAGCTGATGTCCAGCCGTATGAAAATAAACAATGAATAATGTATATAAATGAAATGAAGAATAACAATATTTTAATTATACTTATAATACATACCTTTGCTTTCTGTAACTGCTGATGCAACATTCGGAGAAGAAATAAGGGTTGTCCATGAAATCCTTCAATTGAACATCTGAAAATTTGTGCATTTAAGTTTCATTTACTCCAAAAGTATTTTATTTTTACTAAAGTACATAGATTTTTTTTTCAATTTTACTATAACATAGAAGCACAAGAAAGATGACTGTACAATAATGACTCACCTGCTGTATTTTAAGAGGCACACCGTGAGTTATTTCTTCTTGTAGGTAAGTACGGCTTGGAGTGAAGTGACACAGGGTTCGAACTTAGTTTTGGTGAAACTAAGTTTGACCAAAATATTTCTCATAGGTAGTTAGTTGTTCTTCGGTGAATCAAATGATGAGGGAATTCGATGGTACTACGTATGACATCCACATCTATGTTCATCGTTCTTGTGAAACTAAAAAGTCGGTGGGACTCACTTGTTGCATTGCAATTGTGATTGTGACCGACCACCAACCACATTTTACTCATGAGAATAATACCGAATATCACATGTACAGTCAATATTGTCACAAACCAGAGAGGAGAAATTCACTGAAATGCGCGGAAATATCATATTATAAGGATTTGATGACCGAAATACACTTGAGAAAAAATAAATTTAAATTTTACACTAGATTCGGAAGAATGATAAGAATTACAAAACAAACAAACATGGCAGCCATCAAAATGGCGTCTTAAGATGGCGGTCCCACTTAGCGACTGCAGCGCCAAAACGGTACACTTGGAACTAAAGCTGTCAAAAGCTGTCACTAGCCAGTAATCGCTATCGCTATCTTTTATCGCTGCCTTGTCGCAGGCCCTCTGCTTAGCTTAGTTTAGTGCTCTGAATAAAAATATTAAAAAAAATAGTTTAGTGCTCGCTATGTAATCTGTGGCGTTCAGTTTCTATTCTATTTCTTTAGATGTCAAAATTAGCGACTTTTCCAATCGCACTAAAGAAAGAAGCTATTTTATTTTTTCATTTTTTAGTTAATTCTCTGTTTCCCTTAAACTTACATTGCTGTAGAGTCTCTGATTTATTTCAAAGTGCAAACGAAGAGATAAAATATGTGTTAAAGCTGACTGCTTCTAATGTAAATACCTGCACCTAGTTGCCTAGGGCCTACACCTGCAGTATTTATTTTGTGGGGATGTTTGTGACCACTTGAGCAGATTTTAAAAAAACGCTGTTCAGTGTGTTTTTGTTCAAGAAATAGGAGATTGGGAACAATTTTGTTTTCACCATAAATCTTTGAATCCAGGTAAGTATCATTTGTATTAAATTTACGCAAACAATAGAAATGTTATGAGAAAACTTTTAGGTTGGTGCCTTCTCTTTTAAACAGGAATTCGACTTGGTAAATAAACAAAGTCCTAAAGCCAAACTTCAATGTTTGTGTCTCTTAGACAACACTCTGACCCTATATTCTATGAACTTGAAAAGTGTTATAAGCTTATTTTAGTAAGAATAAACTGCAAACTCGTTTTTTAGTTTACATAAACATTATACATAATAACTTGGTTAGACTGGCGCCCTTGGTGAAACTGCTGGTATGAAGTAACTAGCTATACATACAGATTATTATGACAGAAACACTGATTTTAAAATATTAAATAAATTGTTATGGCTATAATCCCTAGATAAAATAAAATAAAAATACAATAATCAAAATATCAATTGTCACTAAACCAAGATCCCCTAAATAGTCATAAATATATATAGAAAGATACAAAATTATATACATATATTTTGAATAAGTGTAGGTATATTTATTTTATTAAATTATTATTTTATAATGTCATACTTTTTGTCCTGTAGTTTATCCTGCCACTCCTGGTTGCCTGGAAGGGAATGCTGCTTAGCAATAAGGCCACCAATTGTATTGTTTTATTTCTTATTTTTATTATGTCTGTGTCCTCATGTGCAATAAAGAGTATTTCATTAATTGACTTAAACAAAGTTAAAATAGCTATACCTATTTATAGAATAAACTAAATAAGTCTAACAATATTGTTTAGACTAAACCAATTCTTACAATAAGTATCATAATTACATGCAAATATATCTAATCAATACATAATGAAAATAAAGATAAAATAATGAATTAGTAACTTCTTAAGTGATTAAAAAAATATTCATGCAATTCCTTCTTAAAGAGGGTCCTGTTGTTGTATTGCCTCATACTGTCAGGTATCGAGTAAGGTATTAGGTAAGGATTGTGTCTCATGCATGACAAAATAGAAAGCTGCCAGTCTAACAAATACCTATTTATAATTATAGGGATGTTATGAGCTCCGTAACTGTAACTGAAACTATCGGATATCCGAAATAAAATAATATCCGTAACCGAATCCGATATAAAATTTTCGGATAATTACGGATAAAGCGGAGTCTAAATGACAAGTTACGACGGGTATTTGTTTGTTTTGTCACAAGAGTCACTCACAACTGAGGTGTCAGTTGTCACACGGCCTCACATGTCTCTTACAATTTGTATTGCTTATGACTTATTTTGGAATTATGGGTGTGAAAACATTATAAACTTATTATTTACGAGTGCCTACTTACTTAGTTTCAAAGTGTTGTATAAGTACATTGTTAGAATCTTGGCAAAAGGCAAAATGTGTCTTCTTCGATACCCTGGACAGATTGCAGCATCGTGCTGTCCGTATCGTTGGCGACGTAGAGGTCGCGAACAACCTTGAGCCTCTGCAATTGCGTCGAGATTGCGACGCTTAGCGCCTTCTATCGGCTATATCACAGAGAGTGCTCTGAAGAGCTTTTTGACCTTATTCCACCTTTCCCATTTCTACTCAGTGTCATCTCACATGTGTTCCCTCCTTCCGATAATATGGGTTCCTTCAAAAGAGACGTGAAAAAGCACCTTTTGGACCGGCAAGGTAGAGGCAGCTAGAGTAGTGTCTGAACTGCACTAGCTGTCTTCGCATATGGACTCTTTTAACTGCTTCACATCAGATGGTGTTGAGTCATTTGTCGTGCTTTATATAAAAACAAGTCTAGTTTAATCTGGCCAATTTTATGAAATAATGTAATCACATTTAAAATGTTTGATTTCGCGCGTTTATATATATTTCTACCTATTTGTGATTGTTACAATAAAATTAATGTAGATTCTGCAAAATGTAAACAGTGCGGTAAAAACTTTTCACCCAAAGGACTACTTCTCTGAAACTTCAATTTAAATCAAAACACATTGTTAAATATGAAGAACTGTTGTTACTGGAAAAGGATACTCAATTTTCTACTATCCGTAACCGAAATTATCCGAAACTAGCAGATAATCCGAAATAATTTCATATCCGTAACCGTAACTGAAACCGGTAACATATTATTCCTATATCCGTATCCAGATCCGAAATTTTATATCCATAACATCCCTATATAATTACAGCCAGCTTTAGGCAACTATTACTTGTAGTAAGGTCTGAATTCATATGGTTAACTAATAAGATATAAATTAGTAGAACTGTGTGTGTGGATGTGGTATTATATTCCACTAAAATTAAAATTTGTAGACTATAGCAAAGCATTCGACTCTCTAGAACACGGTAGTGTTTGGAAAGCCCTACCTAATAAACCAAGGCATAAATAAATACACCAGAATAATACAAAACATATATTGCAACAGTTCCCCACAAGTGAAATTGGAAACAATGGGTGAATGTTTCTCAATCGAAAAGGGAGTAAGACAGAGAGACCCCCTGTCACCAAAACTTCTCTTCAGTTTTAGAGGAAGTATGTAGAAATCTCGAGTGGGACATGTTTGGAATCAACATAGATGGGTCAAGGCTGAACCACATAAGATTTGCTGACGATTTGGTGCCGATAACTGACAACCCACAGACTTTACAAATAATACTACAAGACCCTGTGAGGAACAGTAAAATAGTACGACTAACAATGAACAAAATCAAAACGAAGGTAATGACAAACAGGTCAGAGATCAAGATGAACATAGATGGAGAGAAACTAGAATATGTCAAGACATACACATAGTTAGGACAGATAGACTGTGTCATTTTGTGATCAAATGGAAATAGAGATGGAAAAAAGAATAAACAATGCCTGGAAGAAGTACTGGTCCCTGAAAACTATGATGAAGAATAAAGAATATAACATTCCTCTAAAAAGAAAACTGTTTAACATTTGCATATTGCCAATTCTAACTTATGGATGCCAAACCTGGGCAAACACACATGAAATTACCAAGAAACTTGTTACCTGTTAGAGAAGCATGGAGCAAAGCATGTTAGGATTTTCAATAAAAAATAAAAAGCGAGCTTCTAACAAAGAGCGCTATATGGAAGATAACTAAATTGGAAGGATTAAGCCTAAAGTGTGACAAATCATGGTTTTATACACCCTTGTTTACGCTAATAAGGCTAAATAAAAAAAATCAAACCACCCCAAAAACTTCCACCTCACAAAAGACTGCCAAATGACAGTAAAGTTCATCAGAGCTCGTCAAGGCCATGATAGTTGTTAAAATGAGACAAGTCCCCCGCTTCCAATATAACCTTAACACAACACCATATTTTTGGTTGATTTGTTACTATATTAAAAAAGGTATTTTTCACTCGGGGGCAGCGGCACCACCTTACTATCACGGCCTAATATTTGCATTATTATTAAAGTACTAACGCATAAAAGTCCTTATAAGCAGCTTTCCGAGGCACCCCAATGAAAAAGTAAACCATTGAGCCACCTAAGATCGAGGCAGCAATGGCTTTGCAGAGGATCATTTTTGTCTGCGCCAAGTGAAGACCTCGCATGATGGGTTTGACTCGGCACGGGGGCGCGGGTTCGGGGGGCGGGCACACAGGCTGGCACCGGTTAGGGGTAGGCGGCGGGCAGGTCATGGTGCTGTGAACAGTCGCTATAGTTTAAATATTGTTGTAACCGCGAATACCTTAAAATTTTAGGGTAGGCTAGCTTGCAGTAGTTACTGCAACTGCTTGAGCCCATCAACCCTGGGCCAGCGTGGTGATGTTACGAACCCAAAGTCTTCATATGTTTCTCCCCCGTGTCTAAAGGCCTGTTACATATATATTGTGTTAGGTCTAAAATTCTGGTTCAGTGCAGTCAAGAAAAACCCTTGTTGCGCCAATTAACCAAAAGTTAAGTCACTGGAAATTATTTAATGGGTGAATTCATTATCTACTTCAATCGAAACGAAACGAAAACAATCATCGTCGTGTTCACCTCTCAAATCCATAATTATAAAAAATGGTTTCCAATAATTCACAACAGAGGCGCTACTGTCGTTTTCATACAATTTGACAGTTCTCACAACGACGAACGTTTTCGTTTCAATCCGATGGAAGCTTACACTAAGGGGCACGGAGTGTGTTTCATGTTCATGCCATAGATACAGGTAGGATGTTTATCAAAAGAATGCTTTTGTCACGAAAGGTTTTAAGTTTTCTATCGACCTGACATTGAACTAATTGTGGCAGTAGCTTAATACTCTCTGGGGAATGTGATTATAATGTATAACTGCGACAACCCATTTTATGTTATGTGCTAGTGCTACCAATGTCCTATTTGATGATTGATCTAAACATTTACTATTTCAGAAACCCTAACCTCAATGAAAAATGGCACAAAGTTCTCACGGCGGTGGCAGCCACCGACGAAGTCGGGACCACGAGGGCGTCTCCATGAGGTACACCAACACCGACTGGGAAGCTAAAGAGGCGCTCTATCAACGGGAGCTCGACGAGGCGCGCGCCAGAGCCACACAAATGGAGAAGACCATGCGCTGGTGGTCTGACTGCACCGCTAATTGGCGGGAGAAGTGGAGCAAGGTACGCAACGAACGGAACAAGGCTCGCGAGGAAGCCAAACAACTCAAAAATAAGGTAGATACACTCACAAAAGAACTGACTACACTGAAAACTGAGAAACACGACACAGAACAGCAATTAGTAGAAGTTAAAAAGGATAACGAGAAGCTTTTAAGTATAGGGGAGAGCAGGATAGTATCTGGTGATCTCATGACGGAAGACGGAGTGGAGTTGCGTCGGAAGAATTTGGGGTTTGTCTCGCCGACGGACCAGCCTTCCGTACGGCAGCGGGTTTCCCTTGATTCCCACAAATTTTCGAACGTCGACAACGTTTTAGCAAATAAAATAAGCGAGTTGCGTTTACAGTTAGACGAGACCTGTAGAAGCCTTCAAAGCGAGAAAGACAAAAAGTCCTTTTTACTGGCTAAAATAGAAACGCTGACCGCTGAACTTCATAACACAAAAATGGAGTTGACTCACGGCGATAGGACAATAGGTTCCACGGATTCTAGTCATAGCGAGATTGAGAGATTGCAGAACGAGCTGCAAGACGAAGTGGCTGCTAAGCAGGTGATGGAGGAAAGGATAGCAGAATTCAAAATGGAGGTGGAAAGGTTGAAATCAGAGAACACTGTCCAATGGAGTAAAAGAGAACTCCTAGAAACTGAGAACATAGCCATATTAAGAGAAAATAAGAAGCTTTACAGTCAAGTGTGTGAGCTACGAGAGCAGATACATAAGCTTAATAGGATATCAGATGGCAGTGCGTACGGCATTTTCACGGAACATTCCAGGCTTGATTCTAATATATTATACGTTCAAAGGTCGAGCGCTAGTCCTAGATCACATGAGTCCAGTAACGGGTCTTCTGAGGCAAATATCGCTCAAACTGATGCTAAAACGAACACTTCTGGGGAAGAAGACGAGTTAGCAATCATTGAAAGGAATGATAATTGTTGATTAATTTACCTCTAAATATCGCAGCTCACTTCTCTTCCGATCTAAACTGACAGTCAAGTCAAATGAGACAGTGTCATCACAAATCACTTTTAAATTCATTTAAACGAAAGTAAAAACTTTTTAAATCAAAGTTTTACTGTTAAAATATTTATTCAGAAACTATAATAATAAAATTCATATTAATAAATATATTCTTAAAAATGTTGAAGTGTATGTTAAAGTTGGACGTTAAATTTAAAGTTTGAATAGCAATGTAAATTAAACTTAAACTAACTTTCCAAAAATCGATCTCAATTTTGTTTGTGAGAAACACTGTTGGGGTCGATTCACATTGCCGGGAAGGGAAGCGGCAATACTTACCAGTATTCGTACTCTTTTTTTTATTTCATAAATAAGAAGTTTAATACTCAAGAAGAAATATTGCTCAAGAAATAATATGTTTAAAATCAATAGTTTCACAGATACAGTGAATGTTTGATATCTTGCAGCACATTGTCTAAAAACGCTTCCTGTAAAATCTGCGCAACAGATGACGTCACGTGCTATTTTTGGAAAATTCTGAAAAAAAAATCAGTTTTTAAAAAAAATCTGGGCAATACAACATCAAAAATATTCCATTCCGTAACTTATAAGTTTGAATTGTTTTTTTGTTTTAACAGTAGCGTAAATTTTTCAGTCAACGTCGCTATTCTGTGGACGTCCTTTGCCGACGGAAGTAGTCCATTTTTGGTCTCTTACCTAAATTGTACGTTACACATTGAAGATAAAGATGAAAGTACAATTTTGTAAAAAAAAATAGCTTCGCTTCCCTTCCTTTATATAGTAAAACAAGAGACCGGATATTCGGACGTAATTACTATTGTAAGGTACAATTCATAGCTGTGTTAATATACGTAAATCCTCTAAGCAGTAATTTAATAAATTATAGTTATATTGAAATAACCGTTTTGATCACAGGTGCTACTTGAAATATGTTTTCAATTTTACTTCATTGCAACCACGGGTATATCTTGTTCTATTATGGGATATGATGATGTACTAGTGGCCGCTCGCGGTTCCGCCCGCGTGGATTTGGGTTACCCTACAGACACAGACAAATCTACTTTCCCATTTATAACATTAGCATTGATTTCAAACACTGGTGACACCAAGCTTGTTGCAGTACCTACAAACCTTTCAAAACTATTTCTTTAATATCATAAAGGTCGGCCTAAATTACAAAAAGTTAAGTAAATCAGGTGTACCGTGTAAGTCAACACAATTATTTTATTGTAATCTTTTTTAAATTTATCAATCAGCGGGTGCAACGCACGGGTGTAAGCGTCAATTCACACCGATATTGCAAACACGGGCAGGGAAACGAAGCGAGCTTAGATTTTGGGTTAAAGAGCTAGATCCTAGAAACGGTAACGCGGGACGGTTTTCGCCAGCCGCTGCCATGCTGGTGTGGATTGAGCCTTAGTTAGCGAACACCCTCCAACGGCCTGGCCATGAACTCACCGCACGCGCGTCCTGCGACTCGCGAATCGGCAACCACTGCGCGCTGTCTCGATGTCGGCCTCGCAGCGCGTCGTCGTGACTGCGCAGTGGTTGCCGAGACTCCGCCGTCGCCGTCACCCGTTCCGTGGCCAGGCCGCAAATATGGTATTTTGACGATAGGACTATGGTATGCACATTATATTCTATGTGCGGATCATTTCGTCAAGCTCTTCGTCTACACCCTTAGTCCCAAAAAGGTCCAGTTGGACCCCCAGGGGTCCACGGAAGACTCAACAGGGTTACGTTGGCGTGACAAAAGAACACATTTTTGTGGAGTTTTGGGAATTTGGTACAAATTTAGCTGCAGGTGGTCCACCGGAACCAGCTTTTGAAAGTGTTTACGAGAAAAAAAGTCTGGGAACCTCTGATCTACCTGGTACACCTTTGAGGTCTTGATTAAAAAGCTTGTTTGCAGCATTAATATTTTCTATGACTCGCTTGTCTGTGGTTTTATACTGAGTAGCGCGAATAAACGCCCCAGAAGTCGCTAGACTTATCAGATATTCAGGTACAGTCTTTTTGATGGACTGACCGAGCGTGCCTACTGTGTCCCTTTGATAATTAGAAAAACTGCTATACAGGTGATTTCCCACTGCATGCGCAGCATCTGTTAACAATATGAAGCGATCTCTTTGAAGAGCCCTAGTCTGTTGGGCTGTGTACAAAAGTTTTGTATATTATTATGGTCTTTCCACCTGGTTAAGAGTATTCAAATAGCACCAGCCACCAGTAAGAACTCCTAAGGTGGACCCTTGTAATTGCCTCATAGCCAGTAACTCAGGATATCTTCTGATCAGAAGCTCTTGTACCATTCGTATATTATTCATCTCAGACCAAGCTAGTAAATTGAGTTTTACCCGGGTATTACCCTAGATAGGAAAGCCCGAAGAGAATCTTGTACTGTAAGACCAAGGAGAACCCTGACCATTCTGGCCGTGATTCGATGAAATAAGCTTATTTTTTGGTATATCATGAGGGCTGATTGGACATTAAAAGATGTTTTTCTTCCGAAATCCAGGGTAGAACCCATGCTGGCAGTTAACCCCACCACCCGTCGGTCTGTCCACTTTGCTACAGACAACTCGTTTACTGCCTCCCGGCGAGGAGTAGTATAGAACTGCAATAGGACAGCACGTTAGTGGAAGTCAGTCTTTACATTGGATTGTAAAGAGATCCTGATAGATCTCTTCAATCGCCTCTCTGCTATTCTAATCAATGTCCTGCACTACTAACTTGACCCCACGATCAGAGAATTCCTTAATCATTTGTGTGGACCGGAGGCTCTCACAAATACTAGAACAAGTGCTTGAACGAAGATCTGGGTAGCATCTAGGTCCATAATGGCATCTGGGTCAAAAATGACATTAATAGGCATTCATATCAGTGCTGTGTGGTGCTGGTGAGATTAAGAGTACTCCTTTTCTGCAAAGGCAATATTCGGATTTCGGTTAAAGCAACTTTGTCCGGACGAACAACAAACTTCGATTTCTGGTCTGCAGTGTGGGGATCCTTCATGACGGCATCACTTAGTATCCTCATGTGGGAAGCCCTCAATTCCTTTTGTAGATGGTCAGGAAGGAGGTCTGCAATGACCGAGGTTGCTGCAATGGCAGTGACTTTTGATTACCTTCTTCCCAGACATATTTCTGATTGGAAAAAATTGGGTGATTGAAATCTATATTTGGGTAGGCTGAAATTAACACCAATTGCTATTTACGTCTTACAATATAAGCCTTCAGAGCCAATAAGAAATGTACTTGTTAATTTCTTTTACATTCTGTACATTATGCATTTATTTAATACAGACGTACAGTCGACAGCACATCAAAAGTAACAGTTGGTCCTAGAGACCGCCATTACTCGTAAAAGTGGCGGTTTTCGTACTTCAACTGAAACAGTTGACGTGCGCTGTTGTCTATACAGCTAATGGCCCTAATTCTGGAGACCACATGCTAAGTTTAAATTTAAGTTCAGTCCATCTCTTTCTCTCAATATGAATACAAAAAGGATGGCTGTCATATTATTTGACATTTAGAAAAATGCGTTTTATTTTCGACCTTCTTTAAACGTGATAAAATGCAGTTATTAGGAGGCACCTCCGTACATGCTGTGTAAAATTGTCTATGGTTCCTTTGAAATCTGTCTAAATTTAGTTGACAGCTCTAAACGAATTGTTGCTATCTTTTCCTGTTACATATTGCGAGAAAGAGATATACTGTACTTAAATTTAAACATATAGTGTATCTCCAGAATTAGGCTCAATGTAATTATCGCTCTACTGTATATTTTTAGATTAAGTTATTATTTATTGCTTTACTTGCCCTTTAACGGACACTATTGTATTATAAATTATGTACCTACATTTAGTTATTTTTACTAAAATTTGCTTTGTAACCTGTCAAATCTCATGAACTATGTCATAAATATTAAAATAATGTTAAGGATATACTAAAAATTACTGGACTGATTTAAATTTCCATTAAAAGGCCTATAAGTTGTTTAGTTTCAAACAAATTATATTTTGTGTATGTCGCAGAACTATCACAAGAACTAATCAACGGGAGCTAAAACGATGAAAAAAAAATTTATATTAGTAAACATTTTGATTTATCTTCGATTGCGGCTCTCGAGCCTTGGGTGAAAAAATAATTTATTATTATTAGTTTTTTATTTTAGAACCGGTCGCCCAGATTGTGTATAAGTTCGTGGTTCATCCCATTAATAGTTTTTTAGTTAAATGGTTTCATCAATTCCTTTTGTAATTTTTACAGTTATTGGCTAAGACATTTAAAAATATTACTTTTTTTTTCAAACAACATCCTATATCTCTGCGACATACATATTAACTAACTAAATATTTTGTAATGAATAATAAAATGTTTGGTGTATTTTTTTTTGTTTTCTTTACAAATACTACCTAATAATAATATAAAATATGTGTAAGTTTGGATGGTTGTTTGTTAGTGAACGCATCTGGAAAAAATTCGGCACACAGATAATTTATAATCTAGATTATAACGCAGCATACTTTCTCTCGGGAATGCTTTCCCTTGGGATAATGCAGACGAACTGGCGGGCGGCAGTTAGTGTTAAATAAAAACAAATTGAAAAGAGTATACTTACTTTATTACTTAAAAAAAATATCACAATTTATAATATCATGGTTGTAACTGCGACCTCTTTAACGCTAGGGCCTGCGTGGTGGTGTTATGGGTTATGGCTCAATCTCCTCATATGTTTCTCCCATGTACGAAGGCCTGTGCCCAGCAGTGGGACGTATATAGGCTGGAAATATCACCACTCAACCAGTAAGCACATCTCAACAACTACAACCACTGGAGACATGATGCCTTTTGATATACGCTATCGCTAAATATAGAAAATGAGTGTGATTTACTCCTTTAGTCGAAAAATGTCCAATTCGCAAAATTTCAAATGGTATCAAAATGTCAAAGTTGCAAAATGTCCAGGTCGCAAAACGTTCTAGTCGCATAAGGTCTAACTCCCAAGAGCAATTAAATGAAAACTATTTTACTGTAACAGTTTTTATTATTATTAAGAATTTGAATTTGTGTTTTAATAATTATAGCGACGGAATGTGGCGCTCTAATGGTGCATGTTCGCGCGTTAATGGTGACTGTTCTATCCTAACCTGACCCAGTGAAACTTACGTGGAAACAAAATTATGGGAAACAAAACATCGATATAACACTATTTCGATAAAATACACACAATATGAAAAATTCTTAATAATAATAAAACACACAGTAAAATATGTAGAAGAAGAGTTTATAAAAATTAATTTAGTTTGTGTTAATTTGAGTTTAATTGCTTTTGAGAGTTTGATCTTTTGGGACTTGGACATTTTGCGACTTGGACATTTGCTACATGGACATTTTGATACCACTTGACATTTTGCAAATTGGACATTCTGCAACTAATCCGATTTACTGATTGACATAAGCACTCCATCGAGCACAATGTCTAATTCCAAACCAACCAATCCAATGATTAGTTGGTCCATAAAAACTTAAAGCTGTTTTAACCTTCGACACAAAAAGTGTGATTGTTGCGTTGCTGTGGTGTCGTAGATCTTAAACCAATAGACCAATTTTGATAAGGTTTTTTTGTTTGAAAGCTGACGTGATCGAGATTGATCTTAGCTATTTCCAAGGCATTCTAATGTTGAGCTGATCCTGTAATGAATAGTCAGCGGCTGCGGGATGCTCAATTCTTCAGACACATACGGCAGATATAGCGATTTCGGGCTCATAACAGTTAAACTTAGATGGGTTACTTAAAATTTTAAATCATATCGAGAATGTTCTTAATAATATGTTTCTGTACTTATATAAGATACTTAACAAATAAATCAAAATAAGTTAAGAAAAACTATCCTTCTTTTTTGCCTTCTTGCTTTTCTGTTTTTCATCAAAATTTGCCATTGTGAGCATTCCCATGCGTTGAAATTTAGACTTCATTATAGTCTTCTTAAGATCTCTCCTTTCGGGTCTTTTTATCATTAAAGGATCATCAATAACTTTTGACTCTTTATTATCTAATTTGGTCATCGCAGCACTACTCGCTCCAGATGATGTCCCTTCCCCAGCATCATTGTTTTTCTCTATAGACACATATTTCATATTGTCTACCTGTTTATTCAGATCTTTATCTACGACTCGTTTGCCTTCACACTGGTCTATAAATTCAATTTCGAATGTCTTCCCACCTTGTTCCGTCCTAACAAAATCTGGTAACGAGTCCACTACAATATTAACTTCTTGCTCGTCCACTTCATTAGATTTGTTTTTGTCAAACTTGTCGAGATCTAAATCAAACAAATCGTCGTCATCACTATCACCAATAGAACTAACTTCTGAGACACTTGTGCTGCTTTCACTACCGAAGTGTTTTCTCTTGTTGGCTCTGAATATGTTCCTCTGCTTTTTTGCTACTTTTTTGGCGCTGCCTGGGGATTTTGTGGGGCTGCCTAGGGGTTTTTTGGGGCTTTCCTGTGGTTTTTTGAGCGTGCCCGGGGGTTTTTTGGACTTGCAATTTTTTTCAGTGCTACTTGTCGGGGAGCTTTTTGTCGGCGATCTGTAGAAACAAGGTATATATCAAATAACAACATGTAACTTGCAATTAGTCTGAATTTTCACTGGAAGCTAATATGACTAATACTATTATAGCTGGCCCACATCAGGAAAGTTGGTGACCGATTTATTCGTTGTCATTGTAATACAGGGTGGTGCCGTCAATACGACAATAAATTAAAACGTGGGCTATGTTAGTTCATAGAAATGGTTTGATAATTCAATAAGTACCTTGAAGTGGTACCTTCGGAGAAATTTCCCAGATTAAGCGACAATGAGTGGTCAAGGTAACAGTTTCCCTATTGAAAAGCTTACAGGTAGAGGCAACTACCGCATGTGGAAATTCAACATGAGAAACTTGCTGGTTTATGATGATCTGTGGTAAGCCATCGAAGGTTTTCCGGTAAACGACTCATCTAGTGCTGATGTAAGATTACGATGTGATGAAAAAGCTGTGGCTAAAATATGTCTTATGGTAAACAGGGGGCCAGATTCTGAAGACTCACTCTAAGGCCGATATTAGACTATCATATAAATATGATCATAGATGTAGGAGTCATATTTAAATGATAAACCTATGATGGTGTAATAATAGCATATGAATCATATTGTCTATGATCATATTTATGTTATCCTATATGACAGTCTGCGTACAATTAGGATCATATCTAACCTATTTATTTATTATGTGAAAGTTAAAAAATGGCGTACTCAAAATCCAACAGTTTCGACTGGAATATCGAAACTACAAAATTATTGATAATATCTCAAGAGTTACTAATAATCGATCTTTTGCAGTAATGGGGCATCTGAAATAAGTTATTTGCTTAGAAATTATTTGTGCCGCCTTTGACAGAATATAGTTAGGTAAATTCATTATCATTCATTCAGAGGTGTATTTTGTAAAACTTCATATCTTCTTATCTAAGTTCCTCAAGTTAGGTGTTATGGATCCCTCTCTCTGATCGCCTTGCTATCCATGATCTAACAAACACGTCTATTGTTTTTTGTTTTTTTTTTTTAATTTTTTCTTTATCTTCAAAGCAATTAATAAAATTGCACTCATACCAACGGAAAACGCGGCCAAATCGGAATTCATTTTGATTAAATATGACGTTCTTAAGCCCTTAGGTGTAATAAGTAAAAATGATGCACTGAGTCATATAAATATGATTATAGAATTTGATAAATATTAAATCATATTTATATGATAAAAATATGATAGTCTAATATCGGCCTAATTCTAAATTTAAGTACAGTAGGTATATCTCTTTCTCGCAATATGTAATAGAAAAAGGTATCAAGAATTTGTTTAGAGCTGTCAATTAAATTTGAAAATAGATTTCAAGGAACCCATAGACAATTTCAGAGGGCATGTACGGAGGTGCCTCCTAAACACTGCATTTTATCACGTTCAATAAGGTCGAAAATTGAACGCACGTTTCTAAATGTCAAATTATATGTCAGCCATCCTTTTCGTATTCATTTTGAAAGAAAGAAATGCACTGAACTTAAATTTAGACTTTGCATGTGTTCACCAGAATTAGAGCCTGTAGCTGTATCTCACACCTTTGTATACTTGTATTATTAGTTATTACTTACTTGTCTGTATCAGCTGACGATTGTAGATACTTCACACCGTCGACGCTCAGTTTGATAGCCCTTTCCTTGATCGCCTGCACTTTTGAATAGTGGTCCTTTATCTTTTCATCCGCTTCTGTTGAAACAAACACTTATTGTAACAAACTTAACAGTTATATCTTTAAATCGACTTTATTACAAAGCTGTAAGAGCTATTAATGCAATGCAGCTGTTATATTTAATGGGCTTGAAACAAAATGGGTTATTGTTACCGTCTGTTTTCTCGATGACTCCGTTCAAGATCTTCTTGAGTGAGGCGTCCAATTCACTTGCAAAGTTCACGTTGATGAAGTTAAGGTTGCGGTTGTTCTCGCCTGTCAGGCATAAAACTTTAATTAATCTTTGACTTAACAAATTATACAAGGTGGTGCCGTCAATGCGTCAACAAGATTAAAACAAGGGCTATATTAGTTCATAGAAATGGTTTGCCACTTTCAAGAGCAATTCATTTGATAATTTTAAGACATTTTGATATTATTTCATACAAATGTCATGAAATCATCAAATAAATAAGACACACAAATCCACTTCTAAGTACACTGCACCATATATACTCATGCACCACAACATTGGGCCTGATTCTGAAGACACATTCTAATTCTAAATTTAAGTACAGTATATCTCTCTCTCGCAATATGTAATAGGAAACAGATAGCAACAATTTGTTTAGAGCTGTCAATTTTTAGATAGATTTCAAAGAAACCATAGACAATTTAGACGGCATGTTTGGAGGTGCCTCCTAAATAAACACTGCATTATATCACGTTCAATAAAGTCGAAAATTGAACGCACGTTTCTAAATGTCAAATTATTTGACACCCATCCTTTTCGTATTTATTTTGAGAGATAGAAATGGACTAACTTAAATTAAATTTAGACTTAGCTGTGTTCTCCAGAATTAGGGCCATTGTGTCTAGCATCTCATCTTACCACCAATAGCTTTTTTCGCATCGGAGTACCGCCGTGTTATGCTGTTCAGTTCCCTGATGATGTCCAGCTCTTCGTTCTGCCGGTAGAACACGCCTTTAGGACGCACGCCTAGCCTGTCTATGCTTGTGTACCCTGAGGACAAGCCGTAGACATTACTGGAAAATATATCATAACTAAGGAACTTATACGGTTCTAAGGATAGAAGATTTCATAATCGTTTAAGCTTTTTTTTAAAAAACTAAATGTCAAACAAGCTTACATCCCACCTGGTGGTAAGCGGTTAGGGGCCATCCATAAAGTACGTCACACGTTTGGTCGACTAAGTATGACAAGGGGTGGGAGGGGTCCTAAGTTTCGTGACGCCACATTTCAAAATCTAATACATCTAAGTGTTAAAATGCCAAATTTGAACTATTAAAGAATAACTATTTATTTTAATACAAATCTGTATGAATATACGGTTTAAATTGTTTTGTTGGAGAGTTCACACCCCGCGCACACATAAAACAAAACATATGAATGACCTGTCTAATGAGATCACAAAAACGGTTATATAGTTCAATTGTACGCGATAGAGGTAGGCGCGAGAGGTTCATCGGCAAAATCCCTATACGTCTTTACTGAAAGATCTTGGCTTATCCACATCTTCCGTTATTTTCATATTAGAATGCGTATCGAAAACGGCAGTAACGGAGTCTTATCGGATTTGGTTAGGCAGAGACAGAGACAAAAACAATGGAGGTGAGTGCCGATGCATCATAAGGGGGCCCCTTAAACCTAAACCTGGGTCACAAGTTCCAGGCACTGTTCTCGGTGAATCCATCGAATGCTACGTCTATTCCTCAATTCCTAAATGTAAACTTGCTAAATATGTGGCGTCACACAAGGGGGTTTCACAAATGTGACCAACTGTGACAAGGAGGGGGAGGGGTAAAACAATCAAGAAACTAGTGTGACGTACTTAAGGGATGACAGGTACGTTGTCATCCTGAGGGCTAAGATGAAATGCCGTCTATGCCCAGTAATTACACTTGTAAAACACAGCGATTTGTTTCACGGCTGAAATAAGAAAAGCGGTGGTACCTACCTATCCAGACGAATTTTTATAGAAAAAACTACAACACAGCCAAATATTCATCATGACGCGTATGTCACTTTGGTGACGTTTAGCTGACTTCTATGTCTCCCGCCATATTGCCATAGTGAATAACGGTGAAATCGAAGAAAAATTCCAACTTTTATACAAACAACTATGCATGAAAACGAACTATTAGTATTTTTCGCGGATTCAGGAGATTTTCCCTGATTTTTTGAGATACTGTACATATCATCATCATCAGCCTATATACGTCCCACTGCTGGGCACAGGCCTTCCTACATGGGAGAAACACATGAGGAGTTTGGGCCATAACACCACCACGCTGGCCCAATGCGGGTTGGTTGCGGGCCACTGTACATATACCTGGCCGGGTATAAAACATCTCCTTTCCGATACATTTTGTTTAGCTATTTGCATGAGGAAATTTAAAATTTATTTTACCTTGTTTATATAGACATATACCTCTTCATGTTATACAAGTAACCTCCGTTATCTATAAATTACTTTGTTAATCAGAGCTTGGAGCGAATACATCATAGAAGTAATAGCTGATACTTTGTTCTCCCAATATCATGTGGGCACTTTAATCTTATTATTGTTAATAAACTTATTTTTCTCTTTTGATTATGTAAGCAAGTAATGTAACGCAAAGTGAGTTTTTATGAAACTAGTTATCATAACCTATTTTTTTATCGAACCCAAAATGTTATTAATCTGATGTGATGGTGATATAGTTAATTTACCTTCCAAATATTTCTTCAACGCAGGCTCCATTCCTCTCTCTCGGGACGCAGCGTGGTACTGCACCGGGCCTTCAATCAATATTGACCCCAAAATGTATAGCACGTCATATCTAATGACAAATACACAAAAAATCTATTAAGAAAAAGAAACTAAGTATTGGGATACCATTCCCAGGGAATATGTAATAAATTATTTAAATTTAAAGTGTTAGTAAACATTTTTTGGCTATCGAATTCTAATTCATATCACGAATACAATCTAATTGGTGAGTTGTACTGTAAATATTCTCTTTCATGCAGTTGACTAATTCTGTTAATTTCCCATCAATATTTTGGTTGTTGGTCTTGGCACACCAATGTAGCATATTGAAGAGCGGAATCCTCTCAGTACAGGTTTATTAAAACTTAAAGAGAGAATTCCCCCAACAAATTGTAAACAAACTTTTTGGGAACAATAAATATTTTTCTATTTTCCAGCAAACAAATGTTGCCAGCTCAAAAAATTACCATTATTGCCAGTTCAAAAAATTACCATTATTGCCAGTTCAAAAAATTACTATTATTGCCATTTTAAGCTATGGTTGGTTGTTAGTATAAAGCTTGTTAACTTTTTGGTTTTCAGTCCTGATCTTATCCCTATTCAACCCATTTGACGAGACGGTAAATACCTATGCTATTTAAATATTAAAATACCGTTTCTGTCGGCGCGCCGCCATTTCAATCCTGTTGATGGCAGGAATATCCTCATGGACTATACGCAGAGCAGCGAATCCAGGGAATGGCTGGAGGTTCAGGATCCCATACACGATAAATAGGCCTGCTATTGATTCCTGAAAGAATATTTTGACTATCAACTTTGAAAGAGGTAGAATATCAATATACACGTCAATCTATCCATATTAATCAAAAGTAACTGTGTCTTTCTGTACGCTACATTTTCATTCCTAAACTGCTGAACCGATTAAGATGTTATTTGGTATGGAGATTGATTGTATCTTGAGAAAGGATATAGGATACTAAGTTATTAGTTTAATTATTACAACACCATCTTCACTCACTTTCAATAAAATGTTTATTAAAACAAATGTTATTAATAAAATTAATAAATATTATATAAATTTAGTTAATGTTAATAAATAAAATGTTTATTAGCTTAAAACAAGGTTTTCTATGCTTTTCTGACTACATTAAGAAAGAAAGAAAATTGTTAATTTTCTTGAATAAGTTAGGTACCTACAGGACCAGTTGGTCGAGTACTCCTTACTATACAGGCTACTCAGTGATGGGTCCCGAGTTCGAAACCCAGTAGGGGAAGATGTTTGTATGATAAGAACGAGCATTTGTTCACGAGCCATGGATGTTTGTATAATCTATATCACAAGCTCTTAATGATTCTTACTTTGGGCTAGAAAATAGGTGTGAGTGTATGAATATTTATTATTATTATTATTATATTAAATTATGCATATTCACCAACTAACATTAGCGTACTAATATAAAATTACAATGCATGCAAAAAGATATAATTCAATAATATCTAATTATTATTAAATTAATTTCATACACAATTTTAACTATCATATATTCATTCACTTTACATACTAAACTCATTTGTGTTGTTTATTTATTATCAAACAATTACTGTGGGTACAGACGACAGCACATCAAGTGTAACTGTTTGTTGCACTACGAAAGGCGCCTCTATTACCAAACGCGTAAGGTCTCAAGGTCAAACTGTTAGGCTAGGCGCAGCACAGTACAGATTTAGAAGCGCAGGGCAAGCGAGACAGACATAGTCCACGAGCGTATGCTGCCACGTACTTAGCATTCGCACGCACGCACGCATTCGCGTTCTAGCTCGTACAAAGAATAGACGTGTTCAAATTGAAAATGAGTTCAGAGTCAGATTACGATTAGGAAATCAATGAGTTGTTGCTACTTTACAGTTTGTCTAAACGTATTTTTTTTATCCATAATACCTCTTTAAATGTCTTTTTCGCTTTGTCTGGATGATTAGTATCATACAAACAAGGTTCACAACGAACTAATTCTATTAAATGTTCTGTCATTGCAACAGAATTGTGTGTTTTAACGAAAAGAACACGTCTCTACTCGCACGCGTCGCGCAGGAATCTGTGCCGGCACTACAACGAGGCGCAGAGAAGGTCAGACATATGTCTCAGTATTTTGTGTGTACATAAATAAATAAATGTCTGCGTCTCGCAGGTGCCCGCGCCGCAACGTACCCAGCACTCGGTACTTTCATACATTACAAAATCTGCACTGCCCTGCGATGCGCGGACCTGCTTTGCCTGCGTCCCAGCATACGCTTAGCCTTACGCTTGATGTGCTATCCAGTGTACATTAAAAACAATTGGTATAGTATTTAGAAACCACCAATGTTTATGTTATTACTGTTATCATCTACATCTAAAAAGATTATAATTAAAAATTGACGAATGAACTATGGTTATGAAATACGAATAAAAGAGATGTTTCAAAAATGTATAAAGACCCGGCCAGGTCTATGTAAACTATACTGAAAAATAGATAAAAATATGCAGAAAAGTGTTCAATTGTCCATTTTCTTTTTCTTGGCTATGTAGTGTGGAACAGAACAAGTATTATTATAGAAAAAATTGCAACACAGCCAAATGTTCATCATGGTGCATATGTCACTTTGGTGACAGACTTCAATGTAGCCTGCCATATTACCCTAGTGAATAACGGAATAATCAACGATAAAATTTCATCTTTTGTACATAAACAATGCATGTAAACAAATCATTAGTATTCTGATTTTTTGAGATACTATACATATACCTGGCCAGATATGAAACATCTTCTTTGAAAGTAAAAATCACCTCGAGGTTGCTCGTGTTGGCAACCATATAGTGTTTGGCGATGAATAACAATTCTTCTGACAATTCAGCCATTTCTGTTCCTGATGCTCTGCCACTGAAATCATATAAAAAAAGCATAAAGGACTATACACAATTTAAAGATGTATATTATAGAATGATACATCTTAGTATTCTTAGTACATCTTTCCATAGAAATTATCTGGAGACCACACATAACAGGTACAAGATATCCATGCTGCCCCGAGATGTAATATGCAATATAGCTGCTGTCTGTGAACTCCCATAGAGTAATTAAGCTATCCCCAACCTCCTTGCAGTCTAGCGTGACTTTTGTTTTTAGTTTTAACTTCAGATTTCTAGAGTCAGTCTTAAAATTATGTTTTTGATATTGCTATTCTCGTTACCTACATTATTATTATTAGTTGTTAATAATAATAATGTATTTAAATGCTATTTTTATTACTTATTTTCTTTATACAGTGTACATTCAAGAAGCTCACCTGCATACACCATACCTTAAACTATTTAAAGATTTATAAGACACAAAAATAACTAGAAAATTGTAAATTTTTAGTTCTCTTGCAGGCCTAAAGAGCCAGCATGCCTTAAATCTCTTATTCAAGTTGACGGCCCACCTGGTGGTAAGTGGTGAAGGCTGCTTATAGACATTTGCAATAACAAGGAAAAATTCACTTGGTATTGCAGGTACATTGTAATCCTGAGGCCAAGATGAAATGCCTTCATGCCTAGTAATTACACTAGCAATCTTTCCTCGCAATCCAAATCACAGTGAACTGTTTCATGGCAAACAAGAAAAGCAGTGGTACCTACCCAGATGACCCTATTTATGGGCCTATCACCTAGTATAATATAATAAATTGTTACGTAATTATAATAAAATTATTTTTGTTTGATCCATAATGGCAAAAAAACAAATTTTTCACTTTCATTTTTTGGGAATAAGTTTTAAATTCTATGGTAAGGTAAAGGAACAATTATACAAAAATTAGCTATAACAGAAAGTTCTTCTCCATGACCAATGAATATTAAATAGGTTGATCAAAAAAAATTTTAAACAAAAATTAAAACCAACTTCAAAAAACTGAAAAGGATAAAATAATTAAATTTAAGTAGGTATTAATCCCCTAGAAACATATTTTTGGAGTCGGTGCTTTACTTTCTATTGTTTTTGGAAACCACTTAGCACCAACTCCAAAAATATGTTTCTAGGGGATGAATACCTACTTAAATTTAATTATTTTATCCTTTTCAGTTTTTTGAAGTCGGTTTTAATTTTTGTTTAAATTTTTTTTTTCACAATTTTTAGTGATAACTTTCTACGGTCGAAGCTAGATGGGTGACCGTCAACTTATATTGTTTCCTACTATCGTATCGTTTCACTAAAAAGTCATTGGAAAAGCAAAAATTCGCAATTTCGCTTATGTAGACGATTTCATAATTTCAGTTTTTTTTAATTTAAAACCAAAGTACCCAACTGTTTTTGAAAAAATTTTTATGGGACCAAATGGCAGCTATTCCGCATCGAACAAAAAAAGAATCACGTAAATCGGATCAGTAATCTCGGCGTAATCGGTGTACATACATAGAAAAAAAAAACATACCGGCCGAATTGAGAACCTCCTCGTTTTTGAAGTCGGTTAAAAACTTACAGTGGTTTTATTAAGAAAACAAAATTTTATGTTTTAAAAGTTACCTATACATTAAACTGGACATTGTATAAAATATGACATCCACTATAAAACTATATTTTAGGTCAATTTTTAGACACAATTTCAGTATTACATATTGTATCAAAAGTTTATTAAAAGATGAATTGCCTTCATTATTTGTCACTAAATAAATAACTAAATCGTACTAAATACATAAACTGAATTGTACGAAAAGGTAAAATAGTTTTTAAAAACTATTTAAGTGTATAAAAACCTTTGACCTCTTTTCCCTAACCAGCCCATCAGCATTCATTCAATAATATATTTTATCTTGTGTTTGGGTACTTCTGGTATAAATTGAATATATTAACAGAAATTTCATTATTTTTGAAATCTTTATTCACAGAACACATTGAAATAGAGAACATTGAAGACGGCAGCCAGTGGACCTAACCCATCAAGTAGTTTTATCCCACTGGACGGCTGTGACAATTGAATGATCAATTATGTCTGGAATCTGATGCTTTAGGGGTTAAGGGATTGATTAACCTGTCATTGCTCCCGGAAAACTTAAAAAATAATTTGTTAATTTACTTAAAATTCCTGGGTCCTATGACAATTAAAAACCAACTGTATCGGGAATATGTAGCTTGACAAGTTAAGGAATACAAGATGGACTTAAACTGAGTTTAAAACTATTATGATAATCAACAGTACAAACTAACTGGTATAGATATCCAAATTGCTTGTCCTTCCATATCTCACAAAATGATTCATAAGTCAAAGTCTCAGTCTTGAGGCATTGGTGAATAAGGTCCTCGCAGTCATCTGCAAAACCGTCCGCGATGTGGACTTGGTGAATAGTTGGTCCTAAAAAGAAGTAAATCATATAAACATTTGAATTACGTTTCTAAGTAAAATAGTAGAAGGCAATGTGTAAAACGTCATTTATGTATTTTAAATATGCACATCTGCCAAGAATGCACAAGTTAAGTAGATGTTAATGATGGAAAATAGCTGAAAAATTAAAAACAAGATCCTTGTTTACTTACGCGTCATGAGTATTATGTAGTATGTACCAATGTATTGTAGTTATAACTTGTACCAAAAACGCTACACATAATGGTGTTTTAACCACATTATTAGTAAATATATAGAAATGTTATTATTACAAAAACAACAAAATATGAATTTTAATTTGTATAAATGAGTTTTTTAAAAAAAAAATTGGTTCATTCTCCCCGGATTCTCCCTATAAAGGGAAGGCAAAGGGAACTAATGCCTATACAGCCACGTATTAAGTATTTCTTCATTTATTGTATTGAAATGCTGGGGTTTCACATTTCAATGCGCCTTGGGAGTAACCTGATATTTAATTTGGTCGGCTTATAATGGGTTAGAAATTCAGGTCCAAGTCGATACATGACGCTGTAACCATAAAAGAATAGTGAATTCGAAAAATATTAACAAAACATATTTAAAATTTAAATGACATTAAGATATTATTCATAAAACTGAGAAAATAATTACTTCAATTTTTAATCAATATTAGGTAACTTTGATATTTTTTCACTATGTCGTTAGTAATATTCTAACTATAAATTATATTATAATATCTTGCCCAAATTATTAATTACTTAGTTAGAGTAGCGACCTATGTATTGGTATTTGAACATAACTGAAGTAGAAATGGTAGGGCTAATTTATCATTATTTAACAATTATTATATAGTAGATTTGCGAAATTGCCTGCGTACTAAATCAAGAAGAACCATGTTCGAATACCGTTGTGGAATATTTATTTTACTTTGAAATTTTATTTTGATAATAAAAATACATAAAAAAAACATTTTTTAATATAACTTTTGATTATTGAAATTAAGTTTTTAAGAAAAAAAGATTTTATTACGAAAATAATTTTTTGGTTGTCTACCGGTTCAGATCAGCAGATATCGCTAAGCGCGATATATTTTGTAGTATGGAGTGATGCCTCTATACCCGTATAAAAAATGTACTCTTTGGGAAAGCCTGTGCCCAGCAGTGGGCCGTATTCAGGCTGGTGATGATGACTAAAAAACCGCCTTAGCGGTAACACAAAACTCGGGTATTATTATTTATCGGTATCCAAATTCAGTGACATAAAAAGATACCTTTACGGTAGCAGTTACACGCGACCGATATATCAAAATTCCTGACGGGTACCTTAAAAATTAGGGTACCTGTATTGATTCCATAGGAACATATGCCTGAATCGACTTCCACTCCTATGACAAAATTTTGAATATAAATAGCTACCATCTGTAAAATTTATTATTATGACACAATTTTGTTTATATTTTTTTGTGAGAAAAAAAATTAAGACTAAATAAAATACAATTTATGCTTACAATTATTTAATTATTGATTTATTACGATTTGTCTTTGTAATTTGTAGTAACTAGCGCATCATTTTTTAATACAATAATATGTGATAGAACACATTGTGCCACGAACAAGGGCTGTGCGTGGAAAAGATGCGGTGTGGTGGCTGATGTATTTAACAAACACTACTTTTATTATAGAACTAAATAGGAATTCCTCTTAAGGAAACGCCTTCTCGGTTAGTTTGTACCAGTGACCGCACTCGCATCGGCGGGGGTGTCCCTGTAAAGATATAAAATAATGAGACTACAATTCACATTTAAAACAATATAGGTACGAAATACGAACGGATCTTCCTATTGCGTTGTAATAAGAATAACCCACGCCATGAATTTGTGTAAGTTCGAAAATTTCGGCGACAATTTATCTTGATTTGAGTCTGCTGTACTAATTGTAGAGTAAACTTCACCAGTTTTGAGGACTCTACCAGCCACAGTAACATGGCTAACTCCCTGGGGAGTGGAAAAAGGGTTGTTTCTCTCTTCATCCGAGAGAAAAAGAGAAAATAATATTTGAAATCAATGCCCAACTTATAACCGAATCTTAGGTATTTGTAAAAATACTCGCTTCGGATGTTGAAATACAACATTTCGACATTGTAGGGCGACGTTAACTTATAACGCAAATACAGATAGACTAGAAGAATTTCACAGGGTTATCCCAAGTCCTGGGTAGCTCAGATTGTTAGATCAGTCGCCCGGATTGTGAGAGGTCGCGGGTTCGATCTCCGCCTCACGACGCGAATTTTTTCTAGTTTAGATATTTTTATAAGTAGAGAGAAAATAATTTATATTTTTAACATTTTGTCCCTAGTAAGTAGACGTGAAGTGATGAGGACAGATTATGTCCACGGTTCGTGCTACTTATGAAGTTTTCGTTCGTACTGTACTCTACCAATGTTGTCTACACTGGTACAGTTAGTACTCTACTGTTTAGTCTACCCTATAGTCACTCAAGATTTTTATTACAATTAAAAATTGTGTCTGAGCGAACTTTGTGTTATAAAATTGGTGTAGTTACCAAGTGATTGTGTTGACGTACAACTAAAATATTATTAGAATAAAAGTGATTATGGTGTGAGAGACGTTGAGAACTTTTTCGTCGTTATCCACCTCATTAAATAGCATCATACGGAGACTGTCATCATATATTTCGCGTCAAATTCTCCCAAGATGCATTGAAATGACACCAGCATTTCAATGCAATAAATGAAGAAATAAAGAAATACATAAGATATGGCTGTATGGGCATAAAAAGGTTTATGTTCGTCTGGCCCGCCCAACCCCGCGGCTTTGGAAAACGAGATTTACATCAATCCTATGTACTCTTTTACCCAACCATATGTACAACTTTCATTTTCAATGTAACGCTAATGTAAATAAGTTAGAAGCATCACTGGTGGCCGGGCCAGCCTGACGTTTTCAGCCCGGCCCCTTCTACATCACCACTACTACAACAACTAGTGACAATTAATTGTTAGAGAACTAATGTACTACATAAAATACACACATTCAAGCCTTTATTTCATACTAAAATGCAATATCTTAGGAGATATCAAAGTAATGTGGGGCCGGGCTGAAATTATTGAAATAGCTAATAACAATAAAAATACAAAACCTAAGAACCTATATTCTATGTGTGTGTGATCTCCCAGAGGTGCAGAATATATGTACAACTTTATTTTTAAGTTACATTATTTAAATATAAAAATATGAACAATAAAAATTATTTCAGCCCGGCCCCCTATAATCGTTTATATCTTTTTAGCTATTGCATCAATCTGCACAAAACGACAATGTGTGGACTCGTATACGGTAGTACTTTGATAAATTTTGGCTCATGAATTTACTAAGATTATATTCGACGAGATAATTAAAATCTAAGATAGTACTAGTGGAGTGACCATTAGGCGCGTGCTAATTTCAGGACATTTTTTTAATGATCTAAGTAGATGATATACAAGTTAATGGCCCAGCTGGTGGTAAACAGTTTCCGCCACTGTAATAGAAAATATTTAAATGTCTAATGTAATGTAAAAAAAAATGTTTTAAGGTTAGGAATTGGAAAGTTACTAATGGATAGATGAGTCAAATTTAATTAAGAATATTATGTAATAAAAATTCGGGCGCCAGACTCACCTCTGCACACAGATGCTACTATGTAGTTTATGGACTTCTAATCATAAGGGGGGCTTGTTTGGAATAAAAATCAATAATCCCTTTTGTTGTGTTTATTCTATAAAAACAGGTTCACCTTTATAAATTTAATTTTTAAAAATATTCTATAATGTTAGATGCTACATTTGAGCTATAAAGATGTTGCATTGTATTTGACTAGTTTATTTAATGAATTTAGTTTTAAATAATTAAATAGCTACGGGAGGAAACTGCATACCTGCGGCCGGAGATACTTAGGTACACCTTGTGGCTAGGAAGCTGATACCAGGTAAGACAGGGCTCCTCTGCCATGCGTGAAGAGTAAAAGCTTTAACTTTGTTTCATATTCAAAGTCTTGCAACAGTGAAGCATCTCGATCAACAGAACGAAACGGGTGCAAAAACGAGGCGAAAAATGGTTCAAATCAAAACGAAAACCAAAACGGAAACGAAGACGGAAAATGGAGACGGAAAAACCGGGAACCGGCATACTCCTAAAACAAGCAATTTTGAATTAAAATCTAACCCTAAAAAAAATGAGGTTTATCAATTTTGAAAAATATTTAAAAAATATTCTTACCCAATTGTTCTTGTGGTATTAGTCGATCATTGCTTTAACTTATATTGCCATTTTAAGGCATATTCTTATAGATCCATAAGGATTTCTCACCAAAGAAAATATTTAGGCTTCCATTGTTAATGGGTCGGGTCGAATGTGAATATGACACTTTGACGTCCGCTGTCAATGACTTTTTTTTTTTTTATACGGACACTGTGTGAAGGCAAAGAAATCTCGCCCGAACAGCCAAAACTTTAGGAACGTAGGAAAATACGTTACAATTCACCCTTCCCCGATTAAAGCATCGAGAATCGAGGCTGACAAAATAAACGATTACCTTGAAAAAATGTTAAAACCAACAAAAGGAAAAATCTATGCATGTGAATAAAATTCTATGCAACTATATAAAATCTATGCAAGTGTATGAAAATCTATGCAGACAAACGACTTGCGAAAAGTAATAAGAACTAAATAACAACCAAAGTTCGAAATCTGAATTATTGGTTGGTAAACCTATAATGAAAAAGGTTCAACAAAAGAAAATAAAAACTCAACGATAATGAGAAAAAATAATTCCTAAATTATCCTACGTGTGGAGATCTGTTGGACACCCTAGTCACAGACTCGAAAACACGATTCTCCTTCCTTTGAGATCAGTTGGACACCCTAGTCACTGACTCGTACTCTATCCTCTTTTCATTGAGATCAGTTGGACACCCTCGTCGCTGACTCTAAAACAAACTGTTTTTTTTAAGTTAAATCTGAAAAACACCCAACGTCTATCAGACTCTTAAAGCACTATCATGGTCGGCACAACACCACTGACCTTCCGAACATGACGTGTAAGAAAAATTGCGTCCTACAATTCTGGAACACAAAACAAAAGACAAAACACAATCATGGCCGGCGCAACACTACCAACTTTCCGTACATGACGTGGAGCTAAATGTGCGAATTCCAACAATCCGGGAAAACACAAAAAAATCAACACGATCATGGCCGGCACAACACCACCAACTTACCGTACATGACGTGGTAAGAGTATGATCCAACAATCCGGGATCGTACAAAATAAAAAAAACAACACAATCATGGCCGGCACAACACCACCAACTTACCGTACATGATGTGGTAAGAAGTGTATGACCCAACAATTCGGGATCGTACAAAAAGGTACCACCAGTAACAAGACTAGGGAAAAAATATATCCACCAATAGGACAAGAAAAATCCAGTACTCGAGTATAAAAATGTCAAAGCCGAGAGTTTACTTATAAATAACCAAATAAACAACGACAAGACTAACACTAAAAAATGTACATCTTACCAACCAGACAAAAAGGTTCAAAATGTAAACATAATTATGTTGAACATAATTGTGCTACTTTTTAGAATATATAACAAAATGTACAAATAAAATATACAAATAAAATCTTATGATGTTTATAAGAAAAAAAATTGTTGTCTGGAGACTATTTTTTTTTTATATTTATGCCAAATCATGAAATTTGTTTCTGAAATCTATTATATTAAAATTACTTTTAATGTATTTTGAATTTTGTTTCATAAAATTTAGAAAAAAAAATGAATATATTTTTACATATCGTTTTGTGATCAGGATCCATAAAATGAATTATTTACTTCCCTTTCATTCCCTCACTTTCAAAGACGATTGCCTATCATACATCACACAGGAATACAATCGTTCAGACGTCATTAAACAATGTCAGGTTAGAAACCCCAAGAACAAACAAAATATAAAAAAAATGAGAAGATTAAACTTTAAGAATATCTTTGACATGATATCGACCAACTGTATTTTTATCTAAATCCTTTAACATATAAACATTATTAGAAATTTTCTCTATGATTTTACATTTAACAAATTTTGGAGCAAATTTAGCCGAAAAATAATGAGCAGCATTAGATTGAACGAAATTTCGTCTCCAAACTACGTCGTTTACATCATAAGAAGTGACAATTCGACCCTTATTATAATAAGAAGCATTACGCTTATAAGCTTTAAATAATGAAAGAACAACTTTCTTAAAAATCTCTTCAAGTGAAGAAAGAGTCTTAGCAAAAATAGAACGATCTACCAAATCAATCTCAGCTAAATTATCAAAAGAACTACTAAAGCGATGTAAAGAAGCGTCAAAAATTAAATCTCTACCAAACATGAGAAAATTTGG